>OY728122.1:1388008402-1389505902 GCA_963277665.1 Viscum album
GAGGAGTAGTCATGTTGGGAATCACTGGCATGTATCGTCGTTGGATAACTGGTAAACCTAGATTTTCCCTTATGATAGGGATTCATGAGGGTGTAGAAGCCAGAGGCATCCCACATAAAATGTGGGGAATTACATGCTGGAGGCATGTATTAAAGGTTTTTGACAGCATCCCATGTTGAAATTCGGGTATACCACTAGTTTAACATCTAGTGGAGATGAATCAGACTAATCAGAACACTGTTGAGAGTGGATTAAATGGGGTGTCTCTATGAGGGAGTACATAAAATGTTTACTAGATGGATCGGTCAAAACACCAAATAATGATAAACCCAAGATAGCATGTACCGCAAAATAGAAGGATTCTCACAATGGAGACTGATTTAGATGCCACAATTATAGAATCATGGAGGAGAATGATTCCTTACAAATGGAACACCAAGGTTTATCAATGGCTAGTATTGAACTACAGTAAGGGATCATACATACCATGTCTACAAGGTAGGTATCAAAACCCACATAGTTCAAATGGGAGAGACATGGAATTTGGGTGTACAAAAAGGAGAATTTCCTTGAAGCAAGTTGGGGCTTACCCATGGTTAGTATCCTCATTGCTGGAAAGAGAAATGAAATGAATGGGGCTTACACATTGTTATCTTCCCCCATGGATGGAATTATTTCACCAAGATTAGGCATCCCAGGTAAAATCATGATGGATGTGGATAGATATGGGTGAAGTGTTATAGAGTGCAATGAATGGTGATGTAACAAACAACTTTTATGAAAGTGGTGGTGTTGGGATTGAACCTCAAACAGGTATCCAATGTATCTCTTGGTAGGGAATCAATGTCCATGTAGTTTTGGATAGTGTGGTGAGTCACCTGAGGAGACATCTCATGAGAATGGACATGTGGATGGGGAACCAAAGTAAATGGAACAAAAAAGTTAAGACATGGTATTTCCATGGAACAAAGGCTCAAGGGAGAGTCCTGAATGGGAAAAGAGAGTCGGCCCTGGACCTCGTCGAGGCTTCCTACATAACATTATCCAAAGAGGAAAATATATAAATTTTCAATGTTTATTAACCCAGCAAAGAATCGTTGTTTACACAAAAAAAACAACCTGATGAAATGCTTGGGCTTATTTGTGGTTAGTACTACATCACAAGTGGGGAAATATTCATTGGATGAGTATGGGTTGATTGTGGGAAATATGAATTGAGGCAACCCATTAACTAATCTGACCCCAATAAGGGTGTGACCATGGATGTGGGTCCCAACAAAGGGGACACCGATGTTTACTAGTGTTTATGCATGAACCTTTGGGAGCCCTCATAAGTACCATATATAGGAGGAATGGATCAAAACCCATGTAGTTATAAAGAATACATTTAATTTAATTCAAGATAAAAGGGGAATATAGTTTAACTTCATTCAGGATGAGAATGAACTGACATAAATGTGGTCAAAACAAATGGATGATGGGCTTGATGTTCAGGGAGGCTTTTTATGTACCTTTCTCAAAAAGGGAACAGATCATGGTTAACATAGTTCATCTAAGAGGGTAATGGGGTTTAAATTCTATGTAATACCATAGAGGATGTCAGGGTCAATGCTTACTCTATGAATGTGGGAGTCATGTTCGGTTTTAGAAACAAGAGGCGGCACTATACCTAATAATCATGTAATTAAAAGTGTTTCCACATGAGGTGGTGTGGGGCTTACAAATGGACGTCAGCCATAGGAGGGGTGGATTGGGACATACTCTATGAGGGAGGTATAATGAAAGAGGAGGGTGTCCATATGTATTGGAATGATATGGCCATTGTACCATGAATACATGATCAGAGGGATTCCATGATTACATAATGACTATCTGAGGAACATACCATAAAGCACATTGAGCAAGGAGTTAGAGGGAACTGGTTCACATCCCCTTAATGAAACCCTCTTGCTTTTCACCCAAGTAGTGATTAGAGTTTACTGTCATGTGGTTAGGAGGATGATGCTTCGAAGTTCAAAGTACTATAGCTCGGATGATGAGGACTTATTCCTCTCCCATAAGAATTAAATAACTGGAACACTTTAACCCTTTGTGAAGGGAAGACACCATAAATTAAATAAATTAACAGGTTTGTGGAGTGATCCATTAAGGGTTCCACGTATGGGTTTGTAACCTCCGAAATCTAGATTCTACTCACTCGTACCCCGTACCCAGTTGGCCACATGGCCTTAAGAACATTTCCCAGAATTATAATGGTTTTCGACTTGCAGCGAGGGCCTTGGGTGTGATATTGGGGAAATTATGCCCTCATCAGTAGAGTTTATCCAAGTTGAATAAATAATAATATAATTGTGGGAGTAGGAATCATGATAAAAATGAAATAAATTGCATAAGAGTGATATGATAAATAAACTTGTATCCTTCAATAAAAAAAGATAATGAACCATGCCACATGATATATGAAAGAATACAAAATAGGATACAATCTTTTTTGATATATCCTACAATACCAAGGTACAGAAAATCAAAGTAATACTCAGAGGCATCACAAGCATCAGCTCAGTCCCATGCCCTTTGGCTACTAAATAGCATCTCAAGTACCTGTATATTGGTGTATTCCCCTGCCAACACATGCAACAATATAATCATTTTAGGCCCAATAGAATGACCCAAATAAGTTTTTAGAAATAAATCCCAGTAGGTAACCACCATAGATCTGTTCTTATCTATTAGTGAGTATATGCTACTGGTAGTGTACAAAAAAGAGAAGTAGTAAAACAAGAGTACTCGAAAATAAACAATCCTACAAGTCATGTTTTCTAATTTAATTCATTATGTTTAGTTCAACAATTAAATTAATTTATATTATATAAGTCTCATGATCTGACCTAATCCCATCAATCCCTCGTATAAAGGATGCTCAATATATACCTTATAAGTCAATATAAACATGAAAAGTGAAGAATGAATCTAATATTTCTCTTTTACTTGTTAGAAACCACATAAGTAATTACATTTCAATATTAAATTATTCATTTCTCTTACAATAATAGAAAAAAACCTACCAACATGCATAACCAATTCTCTCCCGCATGCATAAAATATCCTCACCCACAGACATAACAAATCCCCACCCTAGGAATAACAAATCATTGCCTACAAGCATAGTAGTAAAACAGGGCCATGCCCTGTATATCATCATTTCATCGTAATAGGAAACACATGGAATTTAAACTATTACATGGTTAACATAACAAAAAATTACATGGGCATCATTCAAAACTAGAAACAATTGAATTAAAAAATTGCAAGGCTTAAAAAAAGTATCAATAACATAGGAAAAGGTGGAAATTTTCAATCCCACACCCATAATCCATCAAAATGAAATTTAACACAATTGTAATCCAACTATAATTCAATTCATTTTTAACAACCAAATAAGTGAATCAAGGCTTTCCTCAAATGTATCATAGTCCAAATGTCCATAAATTTGAATTCAAAAAGAAAATACACCCATGGGGTGTCCTTAATTCAAGGAAATCACAAATATTCATGAATTATGACACATATAAAATTACCTAAACATCATTAAGAAATAAAAAAGATACAAATAAATAAAATGGACAAACAAAAATGGTCCCACAACACTTTATGAATTATATTAATTTCGAAAATTAACTAGAGGCACAACACCACCTACCATGTCCTCGTGTGACTCTCGTCATATAGTGTCGGATTTTAATTTATGTTATAATGAAGTAGATCTACCAAAAAAATGTTAAACGCTCACGATATGATAATTTATTTGAGATAAAAAATCACAAATAATGGATTTGGAGGAATAGAGAGAATTCCGATTGGGTTCAAACTCATCTCCTAGTGATCAAAACAGAGTTCGGACGGAGATTTGGGAGGAAAATCCTATTCAGAACTGCTTTTTGTGTAATGGGGAGAGCCCTATATCTATATAACAAAACCTAAGGCTATTGACCATTTTAGAATAAAATAAGAAAAGTACACGGTGTGTATTGGAAACATCATCTCGTGTCCATACTAAAATCATCCCCATCTACTAACTCCCATTACATGCCATGTTCACCCATACATAGGTATGTTACACAGTGTGTAACAACCAATTATTGGACATGTATGGCCTAAAACAATAATTAAACACCTTTTACACCTTTTCCACTTATATGAACCGAAGAGAAATGATTTACACCACAAAAAAAAGAACTGGGTTCTTACAAACTTCCCCCATTAAAGCAATTTATCACTGAATTTTCCTTCAAAGGATGGTGAAGAAATATCTGAGAATAACTCAGGCCATTGAGTATGTACGTCAAACTCCGACTCCCAGGTTTAGTCCAATACTCAACCATAATTCCATTGAACATGTTCTATTGGAATATTCCTGCCTCGGAGAACCTTCGTGCCATGATCCACAATATGAATTATATTCTCCTCAAACTATGTCGCAACTGGAAGATAAACCTCTTCGTGCTAAAAAATGTGAGATTGGTCTGAGTGATAGCAGCTCAGTTGAGATACATGGAAGAAATTATGCATGTATTGGTACCATTGAGGTAAATATAACAGAATGTAAATTGGATAGACCCATTCTAGAATCCCGAATGGTTTGTAATATCATGTTAAAAGGTCTCCTAGTCTCCGGATTTATAGGTGTCCCAACCTTAGTGAAACACGCAAGAAAAATGGATGTTTGAGTTCAAAATCTAGGAGGCAACATCAGAAATATACATATGATTTATGAAGAGGATTTACAGTAGCAATATACTTTTAAATCAACATCACATGCTCAGAAGTCTCCTACACTATATGTGGTCCTTGTAATGTTTCCTAACCAGTATCCACCTTGTAGAGGGTTGATCGGAATGGCATACTAGACAAAGCATCATAAGGATTCATCTCTTTAGTATCCTAGAAACTATTACTTTAGGAAAATAGAACTATCAGAATTTTCTTCTCCCAAGGTCCCCATGTCTAGGATGCAAGATTTTAGCATTTTCTCTAACGCCTGTATCATAGACTCTGACTTGCCATCAGTCTGAGGGTGGTATGATGTGCTCAAAAGCCCCAATGTACCCAACATACTCATAAAAATATGCTATAAACGAGACATAAGGCGGGAATCCATAAAAAAACAATAGAATAAGGGACCCCATGAATTCGTACCACATCGTGAATATACATCATCCAAATCTCATCAACATTGATGGTCTCGTATATTTTTAAGAAGTGAGGGACCTTCATAAGTCTGTCAACCACCACCCACACGATATCATTACATGTGGGTGACCTCAGTAACCTAGTAATGTTATTCATCACGAAATCATCCAATTTCCACTCTTTAATATGTAACTATTGTAAAATCCCAGATGGTAGGGGATGTTCCACATTCACATGCTAACAGGTGGAACACCTCGTAACAAAACCATCTAACTCTCTCTACACACCTGGCCACCTATACTGATGGAACAAGTCGGTGTACATCTTGGAAACTCCGGGATGTAGTGCCCTAGCTGGAGCATGATAATCTCTCATCAATTCCTCACATATTTCCACCAGAACCCAAAAAACGTCTATGTGTAACACCCCAAAATTCAACGGTGCGTTTCCCTTTGAATAATGTAATAGCTTCTGTTGTACGCAACTTCAAGATTTTAACACACTGCGACCAATCAAACTAGCCGTTACAAAGAGTAATTCCACATTTTTGAAATATTATCAATTTTATCTTTCAAAATGGACATCATTTTTGGCTTCGGATTGTCGAAATTTTCATAGGGTGGATTTTTTTTTATTTTTATGAAAACTTTCAATTTTTGATGAATAGTGAAACATAATGAGTTATACTTTAAAACCGAATTTTTATTTAAATAATTGTTTATTTTATATAAAATTTTATTAGGTCAGAATAGATACATAATACCTATATATGTTCAATGTAATTCATTGGGGTTAGTTTATAATAATTTTAGATATATAAAAATTTTATTGAACTTTTTAACCGTCTTTTACCCACCTCCTAGGAGCATTTGAAAATTTGAATATAACATAATTTAACTGGTTCTGTGAATTGAATTTAAAAAATCATAGAGACGCGGTTGATATCTGTATGTAAATGTGGTTCAATAGGATGAAAATAATTTTCATTGAATATTAACTTTTTACATTTATTTACCATGGTTAGAAGTAAATAGGGTATTTATGGGTAGAAATGAAATTATTATTACCCTAAAAGATGTCATAATTCTATTGGATAAGTTTAATTAGACCAAAAAAAACCTAAGGAATAAAATTTGTATCCTTTATTTCTACTTGGATTAGATTAGGACATTTATTATTATTTAATTCAAAGAAGAGTTAAAAATTTTAAAATCAAAGTTTAATAACTAAACCATTTTTAATATTGGGTTTAAAAAAAGATAAATTCGACTGTAAATATTCATTAGAAATAAAAAAACATTTCCTACATAATGGTATTTTATTTAAATATTTTAGCCAATAAATTATTTAATTTATTTATGACACAATGATGATGTAGTAATTCACTAATTAATGAAATATTAAAATAATTTATATTATAAATATCCTAATAAATTTAATTTGTGACTTTTTAATAATTAAACTAATTTAATAGGTTAATATGAAATTTTAGGGTTTTTTTGATGATTTTTTTTCTAATTAATAAGACTATCATGTATTTAGCCAAAACAAAATACCAAATAGTGTCAAAATTCACACAAAAGGGTTTTTATAAAAAATATTATGTTATTAATTGATATTATATTCCTAAAAGTCTAAGGTTCGGATAAAAGTCTTATATAATTATATTTGTATCATTAATGAACCACTTGGGGTTCTATTGTATGTATATAGTATGTTTATTAACAATATAATATAAAAATACAGAGAGACATGGTAAATTTCAAACTATTTAACTAAGAGTTAAAACATATGGTTAATATAGTGACCCAATCCTGTCTAAAACCTATTGGTTGAGTGGTTTTAGACCCATCCCCACCTTATAATTTAAATAATTTATTTTTTAACCATTATAATCCAAAAAATATTTTATTATAAAATAATATTTCAAGCTTTTCCTAATGTGCCCATCACGCCTCTTATAAAAGGGAACTCCCCATTATCTCTAATTCACACCTTCAAAGCCATTTGGCTCGGAAAAAACTGGACCAAATACCCTCTCAACTAACCTCCATTAAGCCTAGAGTCCTTACTATATTCATAAATCCATCTTAAATATCCCTTTTGATCAAAGAAAAAGGATGAACCTGAAGAAGTGGTAAATATTTCATCACCTCTTTCAAGTTCCTTTCTGCTTCCACATCCTCCTTCTTTGTTTTTTCCATTCTAAAATAATAACTCTAGTATATTCTATATAATATGATGTTATTATAAATTTTGTACAACCATATTCATTATTCTATCCATCCTTTGAATAACATGTCACCATACATGCGTACGTACGACTTACTGTCTCCACATCGTGGTGTAATTATTATTTAATACATTATTATATGGATGGTTATAATATTGATGTTTAATTGTTGTAAATAATAAAAATAACATGATAATGATTCTGTATATATGATATACCATCCAATTATATATTATTTTAATATCAAAATAATGATATTGTAACTCCTGCGTCTGTACGGATTACCCTCTTCATGAACACGATGAGATTCATCCCCCATCGTAATCCATTCAAGACTAATTTTCATTAGATGATTAAAAATAATGTTTAAAGAGTTAATATAATTTTGATTATGAATAAGACACATCCTATCCATTACAAACATTACTTACGTAACAAAGCATATAAAGTAAAACGAATCAGTTAACACTCAAAAATGGAGATAATACTAAGATATTATTAACAAAGCAGTGTTAAAAGAAAATACATGATGTCATATTAATGTATATGATTCTTGTATAATTTAAAAACAATTATTTCACCATTATGTAGGAGTTTAACGTACCCAAGACCAAGGAAAAGTACAAAGTATGGGGTTTTTTATCTTACGTTTAATTTCGTAAGATTTCCATTGATCGCCACTTATTAATTAAATGTGCTGTATTTTGTACTATCATTTGATATATATATATATATATATATATTATCATTATTATCTTTATATTCATGGTATTTTGTGAATATTTTGGTTGTTATTAGCTTTTTTCTGTAAAACTCGATTGATTGCAACGAAATAAGTGTTTTCATGTCACTTCCTATAACCCTGAGATTCATGTCATAATGCCACTATTTCTTTTTGTGTGGTGTATATAAAGCCCAATGATTATATTATTTTAGTAATATAATTTAATTTATGAGTAATTAAATCTTCATTTAATTATCCATCTTTCATGGGATATATGTTTTGTATGTTACCAAATTGTTAAGGGAATTTGAAATTTCAATTTCCACTTATTCGACTTTACGCATACTTCGTTGGTTATTTTACTCCGTGATTATGGGTGGAATCACTATTTATTATTTGTGTAGTCATTTCCACTACCCTGTCTGTGGATATACTTTTGATACACATAATCACTCCATTGATAAATTCTCAAGTCATTGATAGGAACTTGATAAGATTAATTTTAACTCAATATCCATTTATTGAGTTAACCATCCAATTCATTGGTGTTGTTTTTACATGAATATGTGTGAATGTCCTCTGATTGATTTACACTGAATATCCAATCATATTTTGTGTATTTATATGTGTAACACATAATTATGTCATTGGTTTATCTTTAACATAAGGATACGATCATTATAAGAGATTTCATCTCAATTTACATTCCATTGCGACTTCATTGTTGTCATACACCAATTTTCTTTTATATGGTGTATATAATGTACTTTGACATAGTATATCATGAATACCATTATTCTCATGATATTATAAATTTTTTTTTACATAAATTATTATTATTCAAATGTCACTCTTTTTGTTAGGAACTCTAACTAAAATATCATTTTAAAATGCTTTAATGATTTATTATTTTAAAACATTCTCATTATTGACCATGTTTTAAAAATGGTTTTAAGGATTTATTTATATAGACATGAAAGTTTTAAATTTAAAATTCGTTTTAAATGTTTCAATGTGGTATGGAACACTTTGATTCAAAAATCCATTTGAAACAACTTCTCGATAAATATTGAGACATTTAAATGTTTTCAAGAAAAAGGGGGATATTTCACTCAAATAGTTTGATGATTATTTTAATCTATGTCAATATACTTCATTATTACCTATTAAGGTTGATCTATTATAATAAAATCCTTAATATTGTATTTAATGAGTAATGTTTGACTATGGATATGCTATTTTTATACCATTCATGGTTTCTGGTTAAAATATTGACATTTTTATGCTGGTTTTAATATGAATATTCAGATTATGTTTCAATATTTTCATACGAGGAATGCATTAGACTTAGTATGTGACGGGTGCAACCCTCTATAGTTCCTCGATGCATCGGTAGGTATCATGAGACAAATGAGTGTCTTCTCATAAGGCCTTGACAAAATCTTATTTGTAGTCTTCGCACAAGGCCTTGAATATGTGGTTATGAAAGTATGGAATTATGCATTCCATCATTACGAAAGTGGCTATTGATATTTCATGTGAGTATTCGACTAGTATAATATTGATGTGAATAACTGAATGGCATTATTTGATTTTATATTTTCCATATTATGATGATGTTCAAGTTTAAAAGGCTTTATTTAGTCTTATACATTTCCTTAAAAGTTTGTGCTTATTTATGAAAGTTGCTGCTATATTGTTTTCCTTTCTGAGCATTTGAGTTCACCCCTTTTGATTTTTATTTTTCCTGGATGAGAAGAAGTATATTATTATTGACCTACATGGATACTCTATGGGATCTCATTGTTTTCTATGGAAACAACGTTGTAGTAGTTTTCCATTTTTTATGTAATGTAATCCTTATGAATGAATCTAGTACTTCAAAAGATACTAAACTAATAGATATTTCAATAAATCATCTTTTGTGATCATGCCAATGATATGTAATAAGGCATCGACTCTGGGATTATGGGGTCAGGGAGTTATAGTTGGTATCAGAGAAAGTTTAGTACAAACATTGGAAAATAGATTTAGGTAAACTCAGACTAGAGAACATAGCCCTAAGATAGACTATGAGGATTATTGTAGAAGAAATTCATAGAATTTTGAATTGTAGATATTTTGTGAGTTTTCCCAGCAAAAAATACCTATCTGGATACGAGCAGGTAGAGGCGGCTCTGGCACAGATGTACCTAGGGGTAAAACCTGAAACAACGCTTTGAGCTAGACTCGAATAGAAACCGGTGCACGATAACGGATCCTGCTGCACTCTTGGTTACGACACTCCCGAGGAATATTATTATGATAAATTACATTTTCTTTACAAAACAATTTTAATGTTTTTAATATATGATGATAATAAATGACCTTGGTTAATTTTATGGTGTTTCAAATTGAACATATGGTGTCATGATATTCTCTAAATGATTTTATGACTACTGTTACTCACACAATGATTTCTCATTTTAGTTATTGGATGGATTCCAATTATGTCATTTTAACATTGATCATGATGTACAAGGAGGGAATAGTGTTGTAAATGAGCAACAAAATGGTATGTTGATAGGCATAAAAGATATCGTATTCAAGCCAAATCAGTTTTCCAAAAATATGATCAAAAAAATATATATTAACCAACTCCCATACTGAAAAAAGAAGATATTGGTGATGAATGATAAGAGCTCCATCAGTGGAGAACATAGAAAAAAGAATCCTCAATTTCCATAATGCCGGAAATTTGGAAGGTGACAGCCAGGAAAGTGTCTCAATGGAACAAAGAAATGCTTTACTTGTGGGAAAGAAGGACATAAAGTGAACAATTTCCGAGGAAAAATGATGAGTAGAATAGAATAAAATAAAAATGGTCCCAAGAATCCATTTACAATAATTTGTCATAAATGTAGAGGACCTGGCCATTACCCAAGTGAATTCCTTATTCCATAGGATATTTTCTTGGTCAAAGAAGAAGTTATGTAGAAATAAATGGTTAGAGAAATGTTTAAAAGTATTAATGCTACTTGTTGATGGGATTACTTTGGAATAATTTTCTCTTTTATTTGTAACCCTTCAGTTTGTTATGTGAAAATGATATTTGAGGAAGATTTATCTTTTCTCTTGTGGATGTAGTTATAAATAACTTTTTGGTTTTCTTTGATCATTGGGTTTTGGGAAATTACAAGTTATTATATTTTGAGATGGAAGTGAAAGGTATGATATAACATTTGTGGTTAATTTATGTTATGGTTATTTTGAAGAATTTATCTCATTTTGGTAATGCTATAAAATATAGTTTTTGAAAAATGACAACACACATACTTTGGGAAAACCCATCGCGTCGGACAAAGAGGTGGGAATCGAACCCACAATCAGAGTTAGATTGAGATTTATCGCCTACCACTGGACTACATGAAGCCCCTAGATAGTGTGACTAATTATTTTTAGTTAAATATTTTTATTGATCAATAATAAGTCGATTTGGGATCTTATGTCTTATCAAATGAATACCCTTAGTATAGGAAAATTATTTTTTGATTAAGTGTTAAATGTTATTTTGGAAGATGTTCACTCTATTAGTAACACTATATTCCTAAGGAAAATAAAATACTATGGTATTTCATTTGACGAGTAATGGTGGATTTTTATCTATGATTTTATTTTGGATTTATAGTGATTTGTGTTATTTATGGAAATGGTTAACCTATAATAGAGAATATGTGATTAGGTTAATTAATTTTATGTATGTGACTTTTAGAGTAGTTAATGTCATTGGGAGATAAATTTTTATATGGAAGAGTACATAACCAAATTCTTCTATGTTTTGTGATTAAATATTAGATTGGATTATAATGAATGATTTTAGAGAAAATTGTTTATTGAATGGTATTTATTTAATTTTGGGGTATTGTTGGTTTAATTTTATAAATTATGTTAGGTCCATAAGGTTGAGTACCTAAGAGGGGTGGTGAATCAAGGTATGACTAATTTAAAAATAAATCCCGTTATGATATTGTTTTGCTGTTAAGGAAAATACTCTTCTCTCTCTTTCCCATAGCACAATGTAAACAGAAAGTGATGCTTCCACATGACACATCAATTTTTACTTTGTTCACCGCTAAGGGCTACGTCCGAGGAGCATATGCCGACATGTTGTCGGTCGAACAAAATTCCACTAAACATCACTAGTTGTGGATTATAAGGTTCAGGAACAGTCACTCTTTCCCTGGCTCAATGCATTTATAAGGTTTAGGGTCATCTCACTGCTTTCCCAAGGGTCACTCCCTATTTTTGTCTCTCTCTGGCTCAATGCCGGTGGAGAGGATCACCGTCTACCTCTTCCTTTGGTCACTGCTCCGGAAAGGATCCACTCACAGTTTATTGACTTGTAGGTCTCTTCTTTTGCAAGAAAGAATGCAACTTCCTCTGTATGTGGATGCTCTGTTGAAGTTCAGCTTTCACCCGTAGATTAATGTCACTTTGTACTGATGGTATTGGGCAATCTTCCAGCTTTCACATAGCCCAGAAACACTTTTGAAAATCATCCTTACTTTGCATGGAAGTCTAACTCGCTACACAAGTATCGTCACACAGGTCACAACTGGCGCGCAAGTCCACCTAAACCACCTACGTGACACAACCTTCTTCGACTCCAAACCTACGCGACTCACTTCATTTTTCTCCTAATCCAATATTGGCGTGCAACTACCAACCAGTGAAAAACCTCAAGCATTGGCGCACAAGTCCACCTGAGCGACCACAAACCGCTTGCATGACTTCCACACATGTGTGATGAGAGCTCTGATTTTTCAAATTTTTAAACTCCATTGAAAATGAGGAGAGGTGGTCTTGTATTTATAGGAATTTGGTCACCCTGCGCGACAGCGTGCAAGTCTCCCCTCAGGACGCAAGTTTCGGTGTGCAAGTCTCTACCCTTTCAAGTCACCTGCACGACCAACCCAATACTCACGAGACCCTATTTCCTTTTCCATATTTTGATCTTGTGATCTTGAAAAACAATAGGCGCGTAAGTTCCCAAGAATTCAAGTCATCGATGCTCAATTCTCTTCCTGGCATGCTAGTCACCTGCACGACCACACCAATACATGTGCGACCCTCTTTCCTTTTCCATATATTGGCCTTCTAATCCTGAAAAACATTAGGCCCGCAAGTTTCCTATCCTTTAAGTACAGGGTGTGCAAGTCTCTTTTCCAAACCCACTTTTCTCCTTTTGTCAATTTTCAGGCCCAAAATTTGGCAAACACTAGAAAATGGCGCCACCTTGTATCTATTCTTTTTGTACCTCCTCCATATCATTAATTCCTTTGTCGACGTTCTTGAGTCAAACATGGATCGTTGACCACATCTCTTGAACTCCACATTCCACTATGAAATCCCTTTTCTCAACAAAATAGTATATCACGTTTTTCTTTGTCAACAATCACACCACAGATGTCCAATTTGTCAACAAAATCAATCACCTAAGAAATGCTTCAATGATAGCTTGCGGGATATTTTCCCAACAATCTCCCCCTTTGGGATTGTTGACAAAAATTCCATAAAAAATATATATCGTTAACTCTTCAACCACCATTCGCCTATTGTGATTCTGATTGAGATCAAGGATTCACTCAACACATACTCTAAGCCCACATGATAAATTCTTGGTGTGAGAAACAAGATTAAATGAAATTTTTATCGATGAATCACTTCAACTCTAACACCCATTATTGACATCAAACTGAAACCAATTGTTACCAAACTAATACCAATTTTATGAAATATTCTTAACACATTCCAACACCCCTCTTCTTCTTTTATTACGATCCTCAGTTGACGTGATATCTATTTTTGATCGATCACTTCAAGCATCGTCAGATTAATTTCGCTCCCCCTTTCTTATTTCTACCGCTATCTTGCTGCCCCACCTTTCAGCTTCTTCATATATCATTCATGATTTTTCAAATATCCACATTGTTTCCCCTTTGAAAAATCAGTATCCCCCCCCCCTTGTCAACGAACCAAAAGGTCACTCCATTGCAGTCTGTAACAGAGTAGAGAACACATCAGCACATTAAGGAAACACACATCATACCTCGGGGAGATGGGGTGGTTCCACATCCATGCTATTTTAATTGCGGGGATTCGACTGAAGTCCCAGAGCCAGTTGATGCCTCTCAAAAGCTTCCTCGGTTAAGGAAATTGTTAGAATGTCTACGACATGTAGTTCTGTAGGCACGTACTATAACTTCACGATTCCCTACTCAACCTTCTCCTTGATAAAATGATACTTTATCTCAATCTGCTTTGTCCTTGATTGATGGAAATGAATTTTTCTGAGATTTATATCACTTGAGTTGTCACACTGGATTCCGATCGAAGACTTCACTTCCACTCCCATATCTTCATGTCGCTGCTTCATCCACACTAACTGTGTGCATACTTGAGAGGATGCAATATACTCATATTACGTGGTGCTCAATGAAATTCAATCATGCTTCTTACTTATCCAAGAAATAAAAAATCCACCAAGAAAGAATGCACCTCATGACGTTGATTTTTTGTCATCTGCTGATCCGGCCCAATCTGCATCTGTGTAACTAAATAACACTAATTGAGATTTGTCATTATACATCAGACCAGAATCCACAATGCCTTTGATATACCAAAGTATTTTTTCACTGAAATCATGTGGCTTTCCTTGGAATCCCTCTGATATATCACTGCTTGGAATGTGGCAAAAACAATGTTAGGCCTTGTTGCGGTCAAGTATAGCAAAATTCCAATAATTTGTTTATATTCTGTGATATTTACTGCCTTTCTATCCTCATCTTTTGATAATTTCATCCGAGTAGCTACCAGAGTCTTCATATCATTGTAATTATACATTACAAACCTTCTTAGGAACTCCTTGGTATATTTAGATTGAGAAATGAATGTTCCATTACTTCCTTGTGTCACTTGTAAACCAAGGAAAAATGTTAGCTCTCAAATAATTGACATTTCAAACTCATTTTTCAGGAATTTGGAGAACTGTCTACACTAAGCTTCATATGATCATCCAAATATTATGTTATCGACATAAACCAACACCATCATCCTTTTATTATTGTCATTGGTGAAATAGAGATTGTAATCAACTCCCCCATGCTGGAAACCAAGTTTCTTCAATTACTGATCGAGCCTTGAGTACCATTACCTTTGTGCTTGTTTCAGCCCATACAACGCCTTCTTCATCTTGAAAACTTTGTTCTCATCCTCATGAATGAGAAAAATATCTAGCTTCTCAATATAAACCTCTTCATCTAGAACTCCATTCATGAATGTAGATTTAGCATCCATCTGGAACACTATGAAACATTCTTTGCAATGCTATGGAAAAAAATAATCTGATTATCTCAAGCCTTGCAACCGGTGCAAATGACTCATTAACATATATTCCCTCTATCTGGAAGTATCACTTACAGACTAGTTGTGCATTTTTCCGAATCAATCTGCTATATTCATTCATCTTGCTGGGATAGATCCATTTAGTCCAGATTCCATTTTTATCTTCTAGCCTCGAAACAATCTCCCATGTCTGGTTCTTCTCAATATGATCAAGCTCCTCATTCATAGCCTGAACTTAGTTATCATCTTCAGCTAAATCGGAAAAACATTTCGGCTCCACCAGAGATAAAAATGATGTTTTCTGTAATAATATCATTCTTCAAGTTTGATCTGGAGCTATCTGATCACCAATGATATATTGCCTATCAATTTCAGCTCGACTCCTTGACTTCCTTGCAGACACAGACTTGCCACTTTCTTGTTCATCATCAGTATCTTCTTCTGAGTTATCCTCTGCCACTTCTACTCCTCATGTGTTTCTTACCTCATAATCACATTCATCCATAAATTGTTCGATGGGACTTTGAGCATTCTGTTCATTTTCAACTATAGTGACATCATTTCTCTGAAAAAAAATTCCCATCCTTTTTTTGAAGCATTTATATGCTTTTCTTTTCCCTGTGTAGCCAATGAATATATCCTCATCTCCACATGACTCAAACATCCTGTGATTTTAATTGTTTAGAATGAAACACTTACTCCCAAAGATTGGAATGTATTTTAACATTGGCTTCTTTTCGTAACACATTTCATACGGAGTCTTCTATTCCTTCAGACACAATAGAGACCTGTTTGAAATATGGACCGATATCAAAACAGCTTCCTTCCAAAATTTCTATGGTAGGTCCTTTTCAATAATCATCATAATGTCCATGTTTTTGATTATAATATTTCTCCTCTCAACCACTCCATTCTATTGGGGAGTTCTCACTGATGAAACATGATGCCTTATTCTGTGTTTCTTGAGATAGTATTCAACTTGACTATTTGTGAATTATGTACCATTATCAGTAGGAAACTTCTGAATTTTCTACCCAAGAATCTTTTTTGATTCTCTCCTATACTGCTTTATGCATCTTTAAACTTCTGTATTATGGGTAATGACTAATACCCTGACCATTCTGCTATAATCATCAATTAATAGAACATAGTACCTTTGCCCATTAATAGCTCGTGGTGAGATAGGTCCACATACATCAGCATGCACCAATTCGAGAACTCTAGTTGATTTCTGTTCCTTTGGCATGTATGTCTTTCTGATTATATTCCCTTTTTGGAAAGCATCACTCGTATGAGTGCGATCACATGATAGTTTGGGAAGGTCTCTAGTAGCATCACACTTTACCAGATCATCCATAGATGGTTGGCATAGATGACCAAGTCAGTTATTCTACGACTGGGTTTCTTCCTCTTTATATAAAAGGCACATATCTTATTCCCTACATACAAGGTAAAGATTTCCCTTTGACCTTTTTCCATATAGAACAACTGCTCCATCTTTTCCATTCACAAAACACATCTTCTTGGTAAATCAGATTGAATGCCCAGATTCACATAGTTGACTGACCCTGAGAAAGTTATGATTAAGACCATCTTCTACCAAGACATTATCACATCTCATTTATTTACCCCCAATCTCGGATTTCCCTGAGCCAACAATCTTTAGGCCTTCATCTTTTCCAAAATTGAAAACTCCTTATTTGTCATATTTTATGCTTATAATAAGATCCTTATTACCTGTCATGTGAGATGTGCAACCACTATCTAGGATCCACACACTCGAGCGATCTGATACTTTAAGGGTGATCTCTGCCACCACGGCCTTTTCATTTTTCTTCTTCCTGGTCGATAATTTTTCATTCACACTCGTAATGGATTGAGGCTTCTATTCTTTCTTAGAGTATGATGGACCAACTTTATCTTGCAATGACGCAAATCTATTCTGAATTTTTAACTCACCTATCATTTTATTGATCTACTACATGCAAACAATTTGATTCTTCTTTTGAACATTTCTCTGAATGGTCGAAGTGCAGAACCTAGCCATGTGCCTAAATCCTCCACACCAAAAACAGTTTCCTTCAAAATATGTTCTGGAAAACCATTCTCTGTTTGGCTGCCACCTCTGTTCTTGTTCCCTTTGGTATCTTTTGGATATGGAACACACATAATGTGAATGTCCCATCTTTCCACTACAATAACACCAGATATAAGGTGCACTAATTTGTGTTACATCATCACTATGAGTTTCCCCTTGGGATCTCTGAATAATGTAATTCTTCTTTGTGCCCAAATCAACCATCAATCTAGGGACGGGAGCTTACAGTCTGTCATCAATCGCCATAGATTTTTTCTTCTTATCAAGCCCTGAATCAGCCTTAACGTGTGAGCTCATTTATTGCTTCTTTCCTTCAAAACTAATAGTCTCCTCTTTCATCTTTTCAGTTTTCAGACTGTCCTTCTTTCCCAATAATGTATTGGGAATCAAGGGTTTTTCCTGGTCTTTAACTTTTCTTCGCGGACTGACAACTTATTTTTCAAGATCGTCGATACGCTTGACATGATATTTCACTCTTCTGTTCAAGCCATCAATCTCACTTTTCTTAATTCAATCATGAGACTGTACTCACTAACTGATTATGAGTTCTCTGGAGTTGATAACTTCAGTTTTTCAATTTCTTCCATCAACTCAGACTTCTCTTCTTCCAGCTGTTGCATATAGAGTTTGGAATCATGAACAACATTATTGGTTTTCTTCGTTTTGGCTCCCCAAACATCTATCTACTCATGATCTGCTTCCAATTCGGCTTCCAAATCAACATTTCATTCAACTTATTCTTCTTCCTCTCCAGCGTCAGTTTATTACTTTTCCTAAGAACTATTAATGACCGCCACCATAGCATTTTCTCCTCGATCTTTGCAGTTCTCTATTTCCTCAACCTCTTCAACCTCATAATCATCTGAACTGTCTATTTCATGTGAAAGAAGATTCATCTTCTTAAAGAAATTTCTCTTGAACTGCTTCTTCCCATTCACATAGGCTGAAGATTTATTTTTGGGAATTTCAACAACATCTTCATTATTTTCTTATTCAATCTTTTTGGGGTGTCTTGCTGCGAGATGTCCAACCATTCCACATCTAAAGCTTGAAATAGGTAGTTCCCCTTTGAAATTTCCTTTTCCTCTTTGAATAATTGAGGAGAAGAATGACATTACCCCATCTGTCTCTTCTTCCATTTAATAATCTTCAATGGTGAGCTTATTCATGGCCCTAAATGCCACCTCTTTGTATTTCCCCTTTTCCACAACATCATTGTCTTCATTTATCATTTCATATGCAACAAGGGTGCTATGCAGGTTATCCAATGTTAGTTCTTTCGGGTCTTTATCTTCCAAAACAGAAACATTCGGATTGATCCGAGGTGGATGTTTTCCCAATATGTTCTTCACAATTTTTATATCTTCGATAATTTCACCAAGACCTCACATGTCTTCTACCACATCACTTACCCTGTCAAAGAATGCATCAACAGACTCATTCGGGTTCATTCTCAGATCATCGTACATGTTCCACAACACTTGCAGCTTTTCCTCTCTAACCTTTGTATCCCCTTCATATATATTTAATAACTTTTACCACAAATCATGTGACATTTTTCAAGACATCACCTTTGTATATATAGGATTGGATAGGGCTCTCCTAAGGCATTGATTGTTTTGTCATCAGCATCCAACTCTTTATGCTTAGCTTCTGATAATACACCACTATTAAGATCAGCTGTTATGCCATGCAATACTGCTGTGAAAACATTCATTCCAAAAGATCGAAAGTAGTGTTGCATCCGATTCTTCCCTAGTTGAAAATTTTTTCCGTCGAAGATCAGAATACCTTTATGAATAGTGACCTCCTTTGAGAGAAGAAAAAATATCAACATTTCCCTCTAATACCAATTATTAGTTCCATAAGGCTGAGTACCCTAAGAGGGGGGGTGAATCAGGGTATGAATAATTTAAAATTAATGCCCGTTTTTATCTTGTTTTACTGTTTAGAAAAACACTTTTCTCTCTCTTTCCTATTTCAAAATGTAAATATAATGTGAATCATGCACATGACACAACAATTTTTACTTGGTTCACCGCTAAAAGCTATATCCAAGGAGCATACGCCGACAGGTTGTCGGTCATACCAATTTCCACTAAACTTTACTAGCTGTGGATTACGAGGTTCGATCACAGTCACTATATCCCAGGCTCATTGCCTTTACAAGGTTTAGGGTAATCTCACTACATTCCCAAGGGTTAATCCCTATTTCACTCTCTCTCTGTCTCACAACCGGTGGAGAGGATCACCTTCGTCCTCTTCCTTTGATCACTGATATGGAAAGGATCCAATCACAATTTATAGACTTGTAGGTCTCTTCATTTGCATGAAATAATGCATCTTTCTCTGTATGTAGATGCTCTGTTGAAGTCCATATTTCGCCCGTAGATGAATCTATCTTTGCACCGAAGGAATCAAGAAATCTTCCAGCTTTCACGTAGCCCAGAAACACTGTCGTAAATCAACCTTACTTGGAGTGAAAGTCTAACTCAGCGCACATGTATCAGTGTGCCGGTCACAACAGGTGCGCAGGTCCACCTCAACCACCTGTGTGACACAAATTTCTTCAACTCAAAACATACGCGACTCTCTTCCTTTTCTTCCAAAACCAATATTGGTGCCCAAATACCAACTGGTGTGCATCTTCAAGCACTGGTGCACAAGTCCACCTGCGAGACCACACACCACTTGCGCGACTTCCACAACTGCACGATGGGAGATCTGATTTTTCAATGTGTTGAAATCCATTGAAAATGAAGAGGGCTGGTCTTTTATTTATAGGCATTGGGTCACCCTGTGTGACAGCGTGAATGTCTCCCCTCAGTGCGCATGTTTCGGCGCACAAGTCTCTTCCCCTGCAAGTCACCTGCGCGACTAAGTTAATAATTACGCGACCATCTTTCCTTTTCCATATTTTGATCTTCTGATCTTGAAAAACAACAGGCACGCAAGTTCTGAAGCCTTCTATGAATTGGCGCACAAGTCTCTTCACGGTGTGCAAGGCACCTGCGCGACCACACCAATACCTGCGTGACCCTCTTTAATTTTGTATATTTTGGCCCTCTAATCATGAAAAACCTTAGGCGCGCAAGTTTCCTCTCTTTGAAATACAGGGTGTGCATGTATTTTTGCCAAATCCACTTTTCTCATTTTATCGATTTTTAGGCCCAAAATTTTTTCAAACACTGGAAAATGGCACCACCTTGTATCTGTTCTTTTTGTACCACCTCTAGATCATTAATTCCATTTTCGATGGTCTTGAGTCAAACATGGATCATTCACCACAACTCTTGAACTTGAGATTACACTAGGAAATCCCCTTTGTTAACAAAATATCAGGTCATGTTTTGCTTTGTCAATAATCACGACACAGATGTCCACTTTTTCAACAAATACAATCACCTCAAAAATGCTACAATGATACCTTGAGGTATATTTTCCCAAAAAATTAAGATTATTGTTTCTTTCTCTAAAGGAATTTCATTTTGGGGGATCATCTGATCTTGTACTAACCATTATTGTTTTGATTAATATCTAAAGATAAGGTAAATATATAGTTTATCCTTTGTGGATCATGTGATTCTCTAGAAGTTGATTCTAGCTCTTCCATTGTGACCAAATCATCTTGAATACTCATCATTTGAAATAAAATAAGTTAATGGTTGAAATTTATTAAAGAATGAACCTATACTTAAAAAGTTAGTATATCTCATTATGATCTTAGTCAATCTCATAAATAGATTCCTCGTCATTATGAAATATATCTTAAACCAAAAAAACGCTGTCAGTTTTCTTTTCCTACTAATAAACTAATGATTGTTTGTCCCATCACAAGATTTTTGTTTTCTTGTTGGTAACTTTCTCCTGATCATGTCTTCTATCCTTCTCCATCAGAACTTGACACATAATTTTTCTTCAATATCCCGGTTTTCCTACATGGAATCCTATTATGGTTTATCTCGGGTGACCTTTGTACTTATCTTTATTTATTTTAAAGTGTTGGTTTTATTCACTCTTTTTCTGATGTGGGACTTTCAATTATGTTGCCAAGCCCAATTTTAAAAATTACAAGGACACAATTTCCAAAAGGGGGGAAGAATGTAACATCCCAAGCTTCCATGGTCTGTTTCCCTTTGAAAAATGTAATAGCCTGTGTTGTATGTAACTTTGAGATTCTAACACACCGCGACAAATCAATCTAGACATTATGAATAATAATACCCACTTACTGAAATTTTATAAATTTTATCTTTAAAAATGGAATTCTTTTTTGGATTTGGAATATCGAAATTAGCTCAGGGTTAGTTTTTGGTATTTTTCTGAACAATTTGTATTTTTGATGAATAGTGAAAAACACCAAGTTATATTTTAAAACCAAATTTCTATTTTAATACTTATTTATTTTATATAAATTTATTTTAGGTCAAAATAGATACATAATACCTATATAATTTCAATGTAATTCATTGGAGTCAGTTTATAATGATTTTAGATATATAAAAAATTTATTGAACTTTTTAACCCTCTTTTACCCACCTACTTAGAGCATTTGCAAATTTGAATATAACTTAATTTTACCACTATTGTGAATTGAATTTTAAAAATCTGAGAGACACGATTGATTTTAGTAAGTAAAATGTAGTTCAATATGATGAAAATATTTTTTGGTGAATAGTAACTGTTTACTTTTATTTACCACAGTTTAAAGTAAATATGGTAATTAAGGGTAAACATGATATTATTATTATCCTAACACATGTCCTAATTCTATTGTATAACTGAAATTCGACCAAAAACGAACTTATGAATAAAATATGATCCATTAGGTCCACTTGGATTAGATTAGGACGTTTATTATCATTTAATTCAAAGAAGAGTTAAAATTGTTAAAATCAATGTTTAATTACTAAAACATTTTTAATATAAAGTTAAAATTAAGATATATTCAACTTTTTAATATTCATTAAAATCTAAAAATATTTCCTACATAATGGTATTTTTGTTATCACTATTAGACATTGAATAATTTAATTTATTTATGACACAATGAGGATGTAGTAATTATCTAATTAAAGAAATATTAAAATAATTGATATTATAAATATCCAAATAAATGTAATTTGACACTTTTTATAAATTTAATTAATTTTATAGATTAATATGACAAATTAGGGATTGTTGGATAAATTTTTTTCTAAGTTATATTCCTGTTATAAATTTAGCAAAAACAAAATACCAAATAGTGTGAAAATTTACATAAAACACTTTTAAAAACAAATATTATATTATTAATTGATATTCTATTTATAAAAATATATGGTTCAGACAATGGAATTATATAATGATAAGTGTATCATTAATTAACCACTCAGGGTTCTTTTGGAAGTATATTATTTGTTTATTAACTATATAATTTAAAATACAGAGAGACATGTTAAATGTCAAACTATTTAACTAAGAGTTAAATCTAAAACATAAGGTTAATATTGTGACCCAAACCTATCTAAAACATATTGGTTGAATGATTTTAGAATAATCACCACCATAGACATTAAATAATTCATTTTTTAGTAATTATAAACGGAAAATTATTTTATTATAAAATAATATTTCAAGATTTTCCTATGGTTCCCCTAACCCCTCAAATAAAAGGGCACTCCCCCTTCTATCTAATTAAAACCATAAAAGCCCTTTGGTTCGTCCAAAACCTGCCCAAATTCCCTCTAAACTGTTTTAAATTCATCCTAGATTCTTTCCTTTAGTCAGAAATCCAATCAACGGAGTCCTTTTGATCAAATCCAAAGGAAGAACCTGAAGAAGAGGTAAATATGTCATCACCTCTTTCAAGTTTCTCTCTTCTTCCACATCCTCTTTCATTGTTGTTTCCATTCTAAAATAAAATCTCGAGAATATTAAATAGACTTTTATGTTATTATAAATATGGTACAACCATATTCATTTTTATATCCATCCTTTGAATGACATTTCACCATATGTGTGTACGTACAACTTACCGTCTCCACGCCGTGGTGTAATTGTTATTCAATACATTATTATTTGGATGGGTATAATAATGATGTGTAATTGATGTAAATAATAAATATAACATTATAATTATTCTTTATATATGATATAACATCAAATTATTTATTAGTTTAATATCAAAATAATGATATTGTCACTCATGCATACATACGGATTACCATCTCCACGAACCCGATGAGATTCATCCCCCATCGTAATCCATTCAAGACAAATTTTTCATTATATGATTAAAAATAACGTTTAAAGACGTAATATCATTCTGAATATGAATAAGATACATCATATCCATAAAAAATATTATTTACGTAACAAATAATATAAAGTAAAATGAATCGGTTAAAACTCAAAATTGTGATAATACTAAGATATTATTAACAAAGAAGTGTTAAAAGATCATATATGATATCATATTAATGTATATTATTCTGTTATAATTTAATAAAAATTATTTCACCATTATACGGGATCTTAACCTACCCTCACCCAAGGAAATGTACAATGTAAGGGGTTCTTATCTCACATTTAATTCCTTGAGATTTCCATTGTTCGCTACTTATTTATTAAATTTGGTGTATTGTGTACTGTCATTTGATATATAAATATATATATTATCACTATTCTCATTATATTAATGTTATTATTTGATTCATTTGGTTTTTATTAAATTTTTTCCATATGACACGATTGATTACAACGAATTATGTGTTTTCATCTCACTTCTTATTTCCGTGAGATTCATGCCATACTGCCACTATTTCCTTTTGTGTGGTGTATGTACTGCACAATAATTGTATTCTTTGTTTAATATACATTAATTTATGAGTAATTACATCTTCATTTTATGATCCATCATTCATGGGATGTATGTTTCATAAGTTACCAAGTTGTTATTTGAATTTCAAATTTCAATTTCCACTCATTCGGCTTTACGCATACTTCATTGATTATTTTACTCCATGATTATGTGTGGAATCAATATTTATTATTTTTGTAGATATTTAAACTGCCCTATATGTGGATGTAATTTTTATACACATAATCACTCCATTGATATATTCTCAAGTCATCAATATGAACTTGATAAAGTAATTTTAACTCAATCTCCATTTATTGAGTTAAACATCCTGTTTAGTGGTGTTGATTTTACAAGAATATGTGTGAATATACACTGATTGATTTACATTGAATATCCAATAATATTGTGTGTATTTATATTTTTCACACATATTTATGTCCTTGGTTTGTCCATAACCTAAGGATACAGTCTTTATAAGAGATTTCATCTCAATTAACATTCCATTGAGACTTCATTGTTGTCATACACCTATTTTCATTTATATGGAGTATATAATGTACTTCGACATAGTATATCATGAATCAATTTATTCTCATGATATTATAATGATTTTATTGACTCAATTATTTTTATTATAGTGTCTCTTTTATGGTTAGGAACTCTAACTAAAATATAAATTTAAAATGGTTTAAAGATTTATTATTCTAAATATTTTTCATTAATGTCCATGTTTTAAAAATTGTTTTATGGATTTATTTACATGGAAAAGAAATATTTAAAATTAAAATTCTTTTTATAAGTTTCAAAGTGTCATGGGACACATTGATTCAAAAATCCATTTTAAATGGTTTATTGATAACTAGTGAGACTTTTAAATGTTTTCTAGAAAAAAGGGGGTTATTTTTCTCTAATAGTTTTGATGATTATTTTCATCTATGTAAATATCCTTCATTATTCTCTATTGCGGTTGATATATTATAATACAGTCTTCCATATTGTATTGAATGAGTTATGTTTGACTGTGGATGTGCTATTTTTATACCATTCATGGTTTCTGGTTAAAATATTGACATTTCGTATGTTGCTATTAATACGAATGTCCATATTATGTTTCAACCTTTTCATATGTGGAATGCATTGTACTTCGTAAGTGACGGGTGGGGCCATCTATAGCTTCTCGATGCATTAATGGGTCTCATTAGACAAACTAGTGTCTTTGCACAAGGCCTTGACAAAATCTTATTTGTTGTCTTAGCACAAGGCATTGAGTATGTGGTTATGAAAGTTTGGAATTATGCATTCCATCATTATGAAAGTGGCTATTGATATTGCATGTGATTATTCGACTATTAGAATATCCATGTGGATAAGTAAATGGAATTATTTTATTTTATATTTTCCATATTATGTCGATGTTCATGTTTAAAATGATTTTGTTTTAGTCTTATACGTTGCCTTAAATGTTTATGCTTATTTATGATAGTTTCCTCTATATTGTTAACCTTACTAAGCATTTGATCACACCCCTCTCTATATTTTATTTTTTCAGGATGCAAAGAAGTGTATTATGACTAAACTATATGGATAGTCTAAGGGATATTAGTGTTTTCTATGAAAATAATGTTGTTGTAGTTTTCCATTTTATAATGTAATGTAAACCTTATGAATGTATCTAGTACATCCAAATCTGCTATACTAATCAGTATTTCGAGACTTGATATTTTGTTATCATGTAAATGATATGTAATAAGGCACCGACTCTAGGCTTCTAGGGTTAGGGCATTACACTATGGATATAGAATATTTCATCATCACATACCACCCAACCAGGAGGTCGATCCTCACATGCTACACTATCCCTCTAGATTATACCCATAGAATCTAATAGCTTCCCCATACTCACCCTATCCAGGTGGGAAGAAGACATAGATGAAGAATAAATGAAGTTATGTCTGTGACTGTCATGAACCTTCAAATGAATCTCAGAAAAAAGGACATAAGCTTCCACATACCACTGGCCTCTTGCACTGCATGTATCTGTGTCCTCTTACTCAATGCAACATCCAATGTAATTCCTTTCCCATGTGTTTAGGAAAGCTCAAAATTGAAAGACTTAAGGTATTCCACCCACCATTGTTTTCTTAAATACATCTCATACTAAGTAAATATGTATTTGTGGCTTTTGTAATCCATGTACACTACCAAAAACTATCCAATTATATTGGGTCTCAAACAATGAAGCACATTTACAACAGTATCTAACTCTAAATCGTGTGTAAGGTAATTATTTTCGTCAGTCCTAAATGGATGAGACTCATACACTAAGACTTGATCTCCCTATATCAGCACTTCCCCCAGCCCAATACCTGAAGTGTAATTGTAGACTATATAATTGTGTCATATCCCTGTCAGTATCAGGATTGATGCTGATGTTAGTCCCCGCTTCATCTCTTAAAAGGATGCCTCGTAAGCATCCAACCACACAATCATCACACTCTTCTTAGTCATTCCATTCAACGACACTACTAAGCATGATAAGTCATGTATAAAACTCTTATAGTACCTAGTTATCCCCAAGAATCTCTATATGTCAAACACATTCTTGGGATGTCCCCTGTAAACTATTTCCCTCACCATATCTGGGTCCGCTGACACTCCAATCTTCGAGACAATGAAATCCAGGAAGTAAATCTTGTCCATCCAAAAGAGTATCTTTGTTATATTAGAAAAAAACTGATGTTATCTCAGTGTACTCAGAATGAACTCAAGATAGTTAGAATGGACATGTAGATTGTGGGAATACACAAAGATATTATCCATGAAAAACACCATAAAATAATCCATGTATGGATAGAACACTCGGATCATCAGTGCCCTGAAAACTGTTGGAATGTTTGAGAGACATAACAACATAACCAGATAATTATATAGACCATACATGCTGAAAAATGAATTACGAGTTATGTCTATAGGTGGAACACAAAATTGGTGATAATCATATCTGAAATGAATTTTATATAGAACCCATTCTCCTCATATCTAATCAATGATATCATATATTCATGGAACTGGATATTGGTTCTTAACAGTCAATTGGTTCAATTTCCAATATTCTATGCATTCTCTAAGGGTACTGTCGACCATTTTTTTAAAAAGGACCAGTGAACACCAAGGAGAAGTACGAGACCAGAAAAAACACATTGCCTCTAAATCCACTAGCTTCCTCTTGAGGTCATGAATCTCTCAAATATCCATCTATTACGGATGAATGGATATCAGTGCAGCTCCTAGAAAAATATCGATAGAGAAAACAACATCTCCTGCTGGAGGTTGGCCTAAAAATTCTTCAAATAAGAGGTCCCTAAAATGATTGACCACAAGGGGGAAATCTATCTAACATTCCCCTTGGTCATCCCTGTATAGACTCTTAATCTGGGCTATCACTCCACCCATCCCACGATGTTGGGGTCCATCTCCGCCTTCCTGGACATCCCAGTCTCCTTTGTGTAGAAACGATCCACCCTCTCATGACGTGAAACTCAACCAGAAATGATAGAAATAAAAAAAGGATTGAAAAGGAACCAACTAGTCCATTATTGGAATGTCATCAAATCATTAAATCTCTAATAAATATAGATCTTATATGAGATGACCCACACCAACCTCTTGGGGGAACTCCTTACATGGACGCACACATGGCGTTCATATCCATAGCGAAGTATCTACCATCATAACATCATTAAAAGAGAAAAAATATCTTCCCAGGCTACCAAAAATGGGTATATATATAAAACAATGTGAACCCACGTATCACATAGTGGAGAATATAAAACATAGGATACTAGAATAGTACCTATGACAGTATAAGGTCCGAGATACTGCTCATACTGGGTTTGTTGCACTGCATTAGCCTGCATGCACCGTGCCTCTAAGACACAACTTGGCTTCCCTGAGCTAACGTGACCCAGTATCGCTGAGATCTTGGGGTCTAGATACCCTGGCCACTACCACTAGTTCATCCTGAATGGCCTAAAGTATTCCAATTCTCTTAATAGTGATAATATTTTCACCCTCCTTCTGAACATGGAGTCAGGGAATAACCTCTCTCACAAGATTCTAGTAGAAACACCTTGTAGAAGCACTTTATATAGACCAACACACCGCAAGTTCAGCAATCGACTTGGTCCATCAGACACTCTAGTATAATATTCCTAGCTCTATCACACATTTATAACCACTCATCGCTACTAGAAGAAACATTCAGACTTGTCGTATCACTGGGAGAATGCTCTATATGATGCTTATTACTCCCAATTGAGAGAGTACCAGATCTCAGCGTCGATCCTCCCTGGTTTGCACCTCCAAATTCCCACAGTTTATGCTTAGTAATCAGCACCTTATTTATAATGGAATATATAGAAAGAAACTTGAAAATATTCACCTATGCTCGAATGTCATACCTGAGACCATCCTTGAATCACCTAGACCTCGATGTATCATCACCCATCATAATAGGTGTGAATATCTAAAGCTTATTGAAATGGACAGAGTATTCCATCACATGCATAGGTACCTACATCAGATGCATGATCTCCCAGGATCTACAAGACCTAGGAATCTAAGGAAAATAGTATTCCTAGTATACCATCTGAAAATCTCCCCATGCCATGTCCCTATGATGCTCGGTATGAGTGGTAGCATCCCAGCACATCATGTACTAATCACAAATCGTATAAGTCACGAGATTAACACTCTTTTTAGGAGGCATATACAAGTGATTGATGATAGAGTAAATGGCTTCCAACCTTGACTTTTCACCCTATGGTCCACCATCCCCTGAAAATGTAAGCGGATGCTACAGAAGGAATACTCATGTCAGTTCAGCTATAGATGTGGCAGGTTGAGGTACTCCCTGGAAGGTCGGCATAAAAATTAAAAATCCTTCACGAAACTATGAATCTTCAACTGCATCCATTATAATAGATGTTTCCACAACATTCCTAACTGGAGGATCTACTGGTATCCCATGGCCTACCACCTATAGGGTACGATCATCACCACATTCATGGCATATAGATCGAAGTCATCATGGTGGAATGACTCTTCAAGGTTAATCACACAACTCAATTTGAGTTTTCATCATGGTTCATTGTTTAATAGGTAAATAACTAAACCAGAGCGTAAATCCAAAATATTTAATAGAAGACTAGTACATGGTGTGTAGGGACCATACACGGAGTGTTGACTTGAGATCATACATGGTCATATACTTCCACTTTCTTAGGCAGGTAAACACTCCAATTACATGGTGTGTCAGTCCAATAAATGATGTGAATAGAAGTCCCCACAATCCATTACTTGTACCTGGCTAGATTCACATGGGATATGTTTGAGTAAGACCACATGCCATGTACCGAATGTACACAGCCATGTACTAGAGAAAACCTCCATCATGTGTTCCATATCACATGGCCAGACTCATGGTTAATTACCACATGGTGTTTACTACAAGTACACGATGTGTAACATTGAGAATAAATCTTCATTCCTGGAACCAGAAGAACACACACCATGTAGGTCTTACTACTTGCCTTATAAACTGGATTTTTATGAAAAAACACTAGATTTCATACAAGCCCACTTCTGTAAAAAAAAAACTAGTGGTATACCAAATTCCAATTTTTTTGGGCTCATAATCCCTGTGAATCATTGTTTAGAACCCAAGCATAACATATCAAAATACAATTAATTAAAAATGATAAATTGTGATCCACAAAATTCGGATACTAGAGGGCCCAGAAACCTCAGGGAAAAAATATTTTTGACCATATATTGAACCATTTCACATACCAATACACTTTTCACAATAGCATACCTATCAATCAAGATACCTATCAAAAAATCATTCATATCTTGCAGGACACATATCACAATATCATGCAATTAGTATTGCTCCTAAATGGAATGGAAATAATTCAAGGAATGTGATTTTAACAAGTGCATATATGATGAATGAGATTGAATAACCTCGTCTCATCAGGTTAAAACAAATATAGTAAATCAATAATATTATGAATAATATCAAAATACAATTTTTTCACACAACGGTGAAATTAAATCAACTATAACAACTCAAAATCCAAAATTCACACATCTACATGAGGAAATATGGCTTTTCCCTTTTACCTGGGGAAGCTACTCCTTAGAACATCTAATTACCAAATATAATTTCCATCCAATACCTTTCTATTGACTCTGAAAAGGAACAAAAACTAGAAACAACTCCATTGATACAACATTGTAAAATCGCATATTAGGATTCCACTTGACAGGTGCCATGTACATGGTTGGCCACTAGGCCTCAATCGAATTTCCCCAAATGCTAGTGGTTGCTAACTAGTAGTGAGGGCCTTGTGTTTTTTTGTGGGGAAACTATACCATCATTATTATAGTGTAACATATGGGAATAAATAATAATTCAATAAATAAAGTAGTAAACAAGATACATCTAAAATACGAAGTGGAAGACTGATAAGATAAATAACCAAGAATCATTCAAATCAATAGATGATGAAGATTTTCAAATGTAATATGAATATATAAAAAATATGATACATTGAATTCAGAAATAATATAGAATACAAATGTATAAAAATCAAAGGGATCACTCAGAATAATCACAAGCATCGACTCAATACCACACTCATTACCTCCTAAACATAATCTCAAGTACCTATAGAATGGATCTTTCACCTATCATCAAATGAAACGATATAATCAATTTTGGAATATATGAATATCCTAAATAAGGTGTGACAAAAAAATCTTAGTAGGAAACCACCCAAAACTTGTATCCATCTACCAGTGAGAACATCCAACAGGTAGTGTTCAAAATGGTAAAGTTGTAAACTACGTGTAATCAAAATTAAAAAATCCTACAAGTCCTATTTTCCAATTTTATTCATTAGGATCAATTATAACCATAAAATTATAATAGATTATATAAGTCTCAAGATCCAGCCTAACACTATCAATCCCCCATATAAAGGATGCTCAAAATATACCTCATAATGTTATCTAAAAAATTGAAGGGATGACTGAATCCATGCTTGTGATTTGGAATGGCCGACTCATTATAAGTAATTCCATTTAAATATTCAATTAAACATTTTTCCTATAGGTATATAAAAAAGCATCATGTAAGCATAACCAATCATCTCCCACTAGACTAAAAAATCTTCAACTTCAGGGATAACAAATCCTTACCCATAGGCATAACAAATCCTCACCCATAGGCATAACTGTCAAACATTTTTGAGCTTGGTATATTAGCATTTTAGCATAATAGACAACAAATGAAATTTACACTATTACATGGTTTATATAATAACAACTCACGTTTCCATCATACAAAACAAGAATAATGTTAATTAAGATATCACAAGGATTAAACAAGAATAAGAATGACATTGGAAAAGGGAAAACACTAATCTTTTTCCCTTAATCCATCCAATTTCAAATTAATCCAATTTTAGTCAAATTATTATTCAATTAATTTTTAAAAACCTAATAAGGGAAAACGGCTTACCTTATAGGAATCATAGGGAAAACTAACAAAAATAAAAATTCATGGGAACACACCCATCAGGTGGCCATAATTCAAGTCAATCAAAATTAAGCATGAATAATATAAAATATTCAACTTCCAAACCATCATTAGGGAATAACACGGGTCCAAAATAGGACATAGTGACACCCAAAAATGGGAGAACTGAACTTCGGCACATATATTCATCTCAACAGTTAATGAGAGGCACTTGACCACCTTATTTATCCTCACGTGACTCTCTTATTCCAAAATCAGCTTCTAATTTAATGTACAATTAAGTAGATCTAAAAAACAAGGTAAAAGTTTCAAGGAACAAAAAATTAATATAGAGAATAAATCATGAAAAATAGATCATGATGAATCATGCACTTCCCGATTTGGTTAAAATGCATCTAGCGATAATCAAAGTTGAGTTAAGATGATGATTCAGAAGGAAAAATCTTTTTCAGAGGTGCTATTTGTGTAACGAGGAGAGCCCTCTTTCCATCTAACGAAACACGAGGTTAATACCCATTTTTTCAAATAAGTAAATTAAATGTAATGTATGGGAAACTACAATCCATTTCTATACAAAAACACTCACCCTTTATTGACTCCCCTTACAAGCCATGTTCACCCATACACAGGTATATCACAGAATGTGTACTAATCAGATCACGGTGTGTAACAACCAATTTTAGGCCATGTATGTCCTGAAGAATTAATTTAACCCCTTTTACACTTTTTCCTCTAATATGAAACAAATGGAAAATATTCATACCGAAAAAATAAAAATAGTGTTCTTAAAACGTGTTTATGAGAATAAGAAATATCCCTTAGCATGCCTATGCGAAGAAGCATAATGCTGGGCAATGAAACATGAAGCACCACTCAGGGGACCATGAGATCACTTCGTCCAATCATGGAGGGCCACACAATAGATTATTTTTCACTAAAGAAGACCTTGAAGATAGGGGTATCATGAAGCATCAGGGCATTGTGAATAGGATGTCCTTTATGAAGGAATGGTCCTTCATGAAGGATCGATGTTTCATGAAGGGAGGTTCTCAATGGGGCAAAGAATCACCTTAGCAAAGAACATTTTTTTTGGAGAGTACAACACAAAGGATCTATGATTCGTATATCCTTGATCACCCCGAAGGGCCTCCTTCATTTAATACGGTTATATGCCTTTGCGAAGGGAATCCCCACCATAGGTGGAGGCCATGAAGAACATGGGGAGGTACGGATCATAGAGGCCTAATACCATTCATGATCCATTTATTGGTTTTGCATAGTTATTTGAGAAACAGGAGCCCATATGTTGAAAGAGAGGATTGACAATGATTTGAAAGAGGGAGAGAACCTTCAATTTATATGCTCAAAAGCTCGGTATGGCTTGTAGAATGTTTATTGAGAAAATACATGCACCATAAAAATGAGATGATTCCACTGAGCCAATGGGGTGGTTTCAGACATCGTCGTACTCATAGAGGGGTTCATCAACCATATTATCATAGAGTGATACCTTGAGAGAAAGGGCTACATCATAACAAATCAGACTAGAAAATCATATGTTATGCCATATAGAAGATCACTGAGGTAGCCACTATTGAGCGGGCCACGAAAAACATGTGATGTCGCGGATGCATTGGGATCCATTAGACATGCAATGGTTCTACCTCAAATATTCTTGATTATGAAGGTTGGATGGCCCTATGGTGGTCTTCACAAAATTATCCCATTGATATTGTTTGGATGTATTTAAGCAAAATTTGGGGCCCTAATTTCTTTTGACCGACCAAAATGTTGTTCATAACTCATGTGCCACAAATATCAGCACCATCACCTACTAAAATAAATTTCATAAAATTTAAGTATATTAAAATCTATTTTATTCCCTATCCTATTGTTTTAATGTTTTACATTATATTGAATTTTATTTCTAACATGTATACATAATTCTCATCTTGACCCCCATGGAACCTTCCTGGATGTTTTGGATTGCCTCCCGTAATTTCAGAGGTCCCATTTATGCAATCGATCGATGGTTATGTGGTACCACCTTAGTTTCCCCTTCAATTCCATTATTCTATATATGTCAAGTAGTAATCTCATGACTCTGTGGGTTGTCGGTTTTTATCTTGATGAGTTTTTATTAAGGAACGTTATTTAGAACATATTCACATTATTCCTCAGGGTTTTCTGTCATTGGTAGAATTTTTTTATCATCATATAATGGTATGTTGTGTCAAACTTAACCATTTGGTTTTAAAATTATTGATTATTTACAATTTTTTAATTTAAACAATATATGTACACCACCATTAATTATGTAATGAATTGTATTGTTTTTAGAGTCCCTATTGGAACCAAATTGTTTTTTAACAAGATTGGGGATATCGTATGTGTTATGGAACAATCGGTCCAATGAATTGTTTAACGTCTAAATGTGTGTTTAGAATGACATCCATTTTTTGATGATATCCTGATATACTTTTACTAGGGTTGTCCTATTTATTGATATAACTGACATGTTATTGGTCATGACCAATTGATATATGAAATGTGTTATTGAAAGATAAATGGTAATTTTCATAATTGACCCTTGAGCATGATGGTGTGATATTTAGGAATCATTATTATTATGATCTAATATTGTGATAAATGTTATATTAATTATATGGGTTCTTGGTCTGGATGATAAATTCTGAAATGCTTATATATAAGGCTATGTCTGGTGGCACATGCTAAAATGATCATATATTAGTCTACGACATGAGATATGTTGAAATGGTTATATTGCAGGATATTACCAAAGACACAATTCTAAAATACTTATATTTACGATGGTTGAAATAAATTTCAAAATTCTTATATATCTAGCTCGATGCTGATTGATTATAGAAATTCGTATTTGTATGGTTTGACATAGATTTGTGCGATTTATATATTTGTTATGAAGTTGTTGTTGGTATGGTTATAACATAGCATCATAGATATTCTTGTACGGTGTAAAATCAGGTTGATGTGGTATTAATTTAATGTTGAATTTATTAATAAAATGGGTTTTTTCATTATTTCATACACTAATTATCAGACTGCTTTATATAGATATGGTGGTTTCAATCTACTGAATAACACTCACTCCCAATTCGAGTTGTCATATAGTTCAGATAACATTATATGTATCAGTTTTGGACAATTGAACATGTAACACCCCGACTCCAATTTCTCATATTTGATGCCTTACATTTTTTCTTTGCCATTGATACACTATTGAATCCCAATGCACAAATCAGTTTAGATGTATTTCAAAATTGATTGCAAACACAAATCTTACATTAGAATTAAAAACATAAAATACGACATAGATAATAATATGATGAAATAATTAATCTCTTATATTAATCAGTCATATTAGTCACAATACACATCTGGGAATCCTATGAAAATAGAAAATAAAAAACTGGTGAGCTTAGATTCTCAATAAGAGTAAGAGTATATCATAAAAAATAATAGGGAAATAAGCGTAAACCTTTTGTCAAGGTAAATAATAGAATCTTATGCAACCTAAGCATAATATTGAGTGTACTATGGAATTAATATATCAAATAATTCAATAGAATCATTATCATGGAAATTATACTAGTCAAATAATCACATGTGATATTAATAAATAATATCATAATGATATAATTCATATTGTCTGACATTAGAAACATACCGTCAGGGCTTCGTCCAAGAGACCATACATAAAAGAGTAAAATCCTAGACTAGTTTTCAAATGAGACCAATCGATGCATCAAGGGGTCATACTGGGCCCCACCCATCACATCTAAGTCTAATACATTTCTCATATGGAAAGGTTGATATGTAACCAATATAAAATTTCCTATTAAAAATACCATAAGAAATGTTAAAACATGATCCATAATTCTTGAATGGTATCAAAATATAATATCCACAATCAAATAGATCATAAACCCTTCATTACAATATGATATATTTTATCAAATGAAATAAACCTTAATTAAGAATAATATTCAACAACCAATGTTGAAAATGATGAAAACAATCTAATTCAATTAATATTTTTTTATAGAAATACCGTTTTTAATGGAAATTATTTTAAAAGGGACATTCAATTTAAAAAGAAAAAATTATAGTGAAGAGATTATTCTATGCTTGAAAATGAAGTTTGTCTAATTCTTTATAAATTAAAAAAATAACATTTCTTCTGTATTTTTTTATGGACATAAATTACCTTCTTTAGAAAATATCAATAATATTTCACTAAAAATGATTTATAAAAGTTACGTCAAGGGTAAAATGAAATTATACAATTGTATAATAATAGACAAATATTTTTAATTACGTTTTTAAAAAACATGGACATAGATTATAAATATTTCCCTGTAAATACTTATTTATAAACAATCCTGAATAATAATGAGATTGAGAAGTTAACCATAACCTTGAACTTTGCTATAGTTGAGAGTGTGTTAACCTCATATATAATGGTTATTAAATATCATTAAATTATACCATATCTATATCCATATTTATTATATCATATAAAATCCTCTTATATTTTTCTGTTAATAATATTTTATTATTACCACTATTTCGGGTGTTAACTACTTCATTTTTTAATTTGTTTTGTCATATAAGTATTAATTATTATAAATAAGAAATAATTTCATCATAAACATAATGATATTATGTTTATAAATATTTTATTCACTCATCATATATATATTTTGTAGTCATTCATTAATGGTTAACGTGGATAATGTATCTCATCGTGTTGTGGAGACTATAGGCCATACATACACAAAAGTGATAGTATCATTCCCATAATCATATTCTTGTAAGAAATTAGATTGAACATTGATTTTATAGTATCAATATTAAACAGTGTTAATTATTTTATCCATTATATTTTCCATTATATCCATCCAAATAAACTAGTTATGAAAAACAAAGTAAACCATAGCATAGAGATGATAAGTCATAAGTATGCACACATGATGATATTTTTTTGCATAGGATGGATAAAAAAATAAAATGGTTTAACCAGAATCATAATAAACTCTAATAATATATATGATACTAGAGTTATTACATTATTATGTTAAAATATTTAGGAGAATAAGTACCATAAGAAATGATCCTAAATGATTTGGTATAAAAATTACCTATGCATCAGTGGACATCCATTTGATATTTTCCTAGGGATACAAGGGTTTGGCTCTTTGGAAGACCCGAAACTCTAGAAACTAACAATAATATTTGGGAGGTGAAATGGTTTGGGTCAATATAGTTAACCATTAGTTAAACCCTTTATCTTTTACTTGGATAATATTACTTCATAACACGTTAGGGTCAATATAGTTACAATAAACTTACAAAGTAACCCTAGATGAATTATTAATGAAATAATTAATATTATAATAGTTTATTGGAATAATTTTTAATTGTTATGAATTTTATATCATTTAATAATATATTATTTATTTTCAAGTATCATTTAAATCAATTTTGACAATATTCATTATATATTTTTTCAAAATCATAAATGTATGATAACATTTAACCAAGACTTATAATATATCAATAATAATTATAAGTTCTCTATTAATATATTTTATGTTATTAATTATGAAAAAAATATATTCATTTTAATATATTTAATATCCTTAATTTTATAATTTCTTTAATTAAGCAATGACAATATATTTTTATGAATGCAATTAATAATATTATTTCTTCTCCAAAAATTAGAAAAAAAATTATCATGATGGCTATAAATTTATTATTTACAAAATGTCTATTTATAGTCTAATATTTATTCTGTATATCCATGTATTAAAAATATAATACTTATTAACTAACATGAGTATGACATTAATATCTTAGCTTTAAATAAAATTTTAAAAATGTCATATTCTTACAAAGGTTTCATTAAAAGGATATAATTTCTACCTCAATTTGATTATGGTCCAAACCACTTATCCATTTAAATTAAGACACATGTTATGGTAATTTTATAATATTATAATAGCATTTTTACCTTTAATTACTCAATTTACCCATAACCATTGTAAATAAAAATTTATAAAAGATACTATTCAAAATAACCAAAAATTAATTTGACCCTATTAGACACTAAATATCATCCTTATTATAACCATTTGTTTAAATTCATCAAAATTAAATTAACAGAAGTGGTTACAATATGTTTAACAATAATAAAATTAATTTTTGAGTTTGAGGGTAAACTAATACATTTAATTGTTTAATAAATTTTTATATCTAATATCAATATAAAAATGATTCTAATAAACTAAATTGGATTACTATATGTATTATTGATATTTTCTGACGTTAAAAATCAATTTAATATGTAATACTTATTTAAAAAAGTCATTTTTAACTACAATGAAGTATTTATCATTATTCATAAAAAACAAAACATCAAAAAAATATAAAATCCTCACACAAATATTTTTAATCTTCATATTTAAAAAATGAATTTTAATTTTTCAAAAAAGGATTTATAATATTTCCAAAAATTTGTTTTAAAATTTGTGCGCTACTAAAAGGTGTTAAATTCAATCTAAAAAATATAGTTTTCATGTGAAATTCATATTTGTTATTATATAATTATCTTGGGGAAAAAAAATATAAATGGAATATACATTATTATCATAATGTGGTTATTAAAATTAATAAACACAATTTAAATGACTATATCGTAGTGTACTTGAAATCAGTTTTGTGTGCAACACAAGCTATTTATTTATTTAAAAAATAAAACCTATTAAAAATATTAGCATGTTAGATTCTTACCTCCTTCAAATACTCTTTTCATCGAAATTTCTAGAATATCACCACATAAAATGATTTGGGTATTTCATTATAAAATTATCAAGTTCCCATGTCACCTCTTAAATTTTATGGTTTCTCTAAATAACCATTACCAATAGAGTCATATGATTTATTATAACATATTTTATGGTGTCAATAATCATCATCGGATTTTAAAAATCAGACATATCTGTTTGCATATCTATTTATTAACAAGTGATTACTTGTTTTGGGTTTAGAATATATTTCCTTAACTGTGATTTATTGAACACTTCATAAACTCTTGAGATAATTTTCAACATTCCTAAATGGTAAGATACTTCTCTATTATATTCTCGAATTTCAAAAGTTTTGATGCACATCATATTTATTTTTCCATTATTAACAAATATTATAACTCCCTCCCATAGAAATACCTTCATGAAAACATGATCTCCCATTTGAAATTAAAAATCCTTCCACTGATTAACGGGATAAATATTTTTCCATATTTTAGATGATTTCATATGGGTTTGAAAACTCTTTACCATTAATGTTGTTTCCTCAACATGTTTTGGGCCTAAAACTATCTTTTAACAATCATCATCCCAACAAGTTGTTGAATGGAATCTATTTACATATATTTTTCTCATAAGGTTCCATATAAATACTTTAATGGAATCTTTTATTAATGTAAAATTCTACAAAAGGTTACTACTAATCCCACATACCATGATTGTTAGTTAAGAAATATCTCAACATGTCTTCTAATGTTTGAATAGACCTCCCCAATTTCCCATCTGTTTGAGTGTGGTAGGAAGTTCTCTAATGAAGCTCAATATCTAGGTCCTTCTAAATACTTTTATAGAATTTTCATGTAAATTGGGGAACATAATAAAACAGAATCTATAGAGGTACATCACGAATTCTTACAACTTAATTAATATTGATTCATATTAAGTGTTCAGGATCTAAACATTTTATAATATATAAAAAAGGTTCTGATATGTTAATATGATCCAAAATAACTCATATCCCATCAATTCTTCTTGGATTTATTGGTATCCCAATTAAAAAATCCATATTAATGTCATCAAATTTCAGCAATTGTATGGGAAGTGTTAGCATGATTCCTCTATGATATTGATTTTCTCCATAACATATTTAAAATACCAAAAAATGACAAATAATATGAAATTTCCCACTTCATATTATCCCACCAAAAATGTTAATTCAAATATATATGTATCATTGTTCTACCTGGGTTTATAGAGATATTTTTTCTATTAGAATCATCTAATAATTTCCTTTTAATATCGGGTATAGTGGGATCACAAATCCTCTTCTGAAATTTTTAAATACCCTCTTCATATACAAATTCTATGAATTTCTCATCATTTACATCATTAATTTTCTTCAATAATTCATCATCATCATACTATTATTTTTTTTCCATTTCATTAAATATGGTATGGAATCCATTTAAAAAAATGATGTTCCAATTACCTTTATAATTTTCATATTCATCATTACTTGATCTGGGAATATAAGAACCCTTTTAGTTCTCTTTCTGTTTAGAACATCATCGTCCTTCTAGCGCAATGCTTCTTAATCATTGTTTTCCTTACATTAGTGGAAGTGTAATGAGAAATCATAATCCATGAGTAGCTTGAGTAATATCATTTTTCTCATATTTATCTATTTTTTTAAGTAAATATAATTCAAACTAATATGATCTGTATATATCTCACATATTTCACCATGGAGATAGTATATCCATATTTTTAGAAACAATATTACCATCTCTAGCTCAATATAATGAGTTGTACTATTCTATTCATGAGTATTAAACTTTATTGATGCATATTCAATAAATCTATCATTCTATATAAGGAAAAAACCAATTCCTTTCTTAGAAGCATTACTATAAATAAAAAATCCATCATTTCCATATGGTATTGTGAATATAAGAGGATTGAATAATATTTTGTTAAATTTTTCAAAACAATATTCACATTATTTTGTCAACTTTTATTTAGCAACATTAAATGTGATCGTGGTTAATGGGTTAACAAAATGGGAAAAATTATGAATGCAACACTGATAGTGACATTCTAAACAAATAAAACATCAATATTTGGTAATTCTTGTTGGTTTAGGTCATTCATGAATTTCCTTTTTCATTAGTAGATCAACATATATTACATCATTAGAGTAAATACATCCAAGAAAAGAAATTTTCTGAAACCATAATTCACACTTAATAAATTTACTATATCAATTTTCCATTATAAGAGTCTCCTGAATGATTCATAAGTTATTCACATGGTCTTAATATACATTACAAAACACTAGAATATAATTAATGAATACAAAAAAGAATCATTATGATATACCATCAATATTCTGATCATTGGATCCACTAAAAGACATAGTGTATTGGTATATCAATATAGAAATAACGAAAATTAGTATTTTTAAAACCTCAACCAAAAAAATTATCTTCAGATTATATTCCCTTTTCACTCACAATAGATGATATCCAATATGAAGGTGAATATTTGAAATAAATTTATTTCCATGAAGTTGATCAAATAAATCATCGATACGAGGTCTACAACACATGTTATTTATTTGTATTGCATTTATTTCTCTAAAATCGATAAATAATCTCAACAATTTATCGTTCCTCTTCAAAAATAGAATATGTGCTCCCCATAGAGAAACAGTAAGGATAATAAATTCATTTTTCCCGCATCATCAGGATCCTTATTAAACTACACTAATTAAAGTATACCCATTCTATAAGTATTCATATATATTTGTCTTGAATTAGAGATTAAACCAATATAATAGTAAACATTACGCTCTAGAGGGTTTCCTAGTAATTCCTCAAAAAATACATCAATATATTCCTTTACAATGTTTACATCCACAATTTGAAGATTATCATCTTTGTTAATATTTTTTTTCATCCTCTCTAAGAATTTAATATTAGTAAAGCTAGTGAGGGTACATCTAGGTAATAATCAGGTGATGATGCTTATTCCTTAAAGATAAAGGATTATTATACTTCCACCAAAATCATAATTTCTTTCTTCTTTTAATGATTTTTTACGTCAAATTTTGAAATCCAATCATTAATATGGATTATATAAAATTAAATCATAGGTTTGATGACATGGCTAACAACTAATGAGTGTTTAAGTTTCCTAAAGGGGACTTCCACACATATAATTATTGCAAGGAGACTTCCCTTAAGAGTTTTTATAAAAAAAAAATACTTGGTCAAATAAATAGTAAAATTTTTAATTTTGTTCCCCAACAAAAAATATATTAAAGAATGCAGTGATCCAAATAAAAATAAATCAGTGTCTGTGTTTGAGGAGATGATTAAAATACCAACAACCACATAATTACGATCTTCAACCACCACAATTGTGACCACATAAACTAGTCTTTTATCTATTGGATTTTTAAGGGGAAAATATCCTTCTCTCTTGAGAAAATAATTTTCATAATGTACTATTTATTTAAAACTATATAATTTATCTTTTGTATCTTCTTTACTTCCATGACATTTACATGATAAGTGTCCATATTCTCCACACATGACATAAACACCTATTCCCATCAGGAAATAATTGGGGAGTTTATTAAAAAAAAAATTATTGGATGGAATGTGAAGAATGTTATGAAGAACTGAAGAGAAGATTAGTCAATTATCAAATCTTGACTCTGCCATCAAGGAATGATATGTTTGTTATTTATAGTGATGCTTCATTGAAAGGACTGGGTTGTGTCTTTATGCAAGACGATAGGGTTTTTACCTATGCATCAGGACAGCTAAAAAATCCTGAACAAAACTATCCCACTCAAGATCTTGAGTTAGAAGTTGTAATCTTTTCTTGAAGATACGGAGACACATTCTCTTTGGTGAAAAAAGTGAGATATAAAATTTTGAAAACAGTTTTATTATATTTTTTCACTGAAAGAACTCAACAAGAGGAAAATATGATGTCTTTAACTACTCAAGGATTTTCATTGTACTATACACTAACACCTAGGAATGGAAAATAAGGTGGAAGATGCTTTGAGTAGAAATGATCATGGAGTTTTGAACAAGATGATAGTTGAATGGGATTTTATGATCAGTGATCCAGTAATGATGGATATGAGAATTACCATGGAAGGTGAAACATCAATAATTTTTCAAATGGTCTCAACACCATCTTCAAAATAAAGAATAAAACTTTCTCTGACTTATGATTAAGTGTTTCAAGAGAAAATTAATGCTGTGAATGATGGGAGATTGATAGAATTCATATATGTAGATTAAAATTTGAAATTTTTTAAGAGACATTGTGTTCCAGACATACCTGATCTAAAAAGGGAATTCATGGATGATGATCATAGCTCTAATTTTACTATACAACATGGTATCACTGAGATGTATAGAGATTTGAAGTAACATTTTTTGGTGAGACAACATGAAGTTGGAGATTGTTGATTATGTGTCAAGATGTATTTTTTGTCAACATGTTAAGGCTGGTAGACAACATCCTCGAGGAGGCATGAAACCTCTTACTATACATAAGTGGAAATGGGATGATATTATGATGGAAATTGTCATGGGGATACCAAATTCTGCAAGAAGGAATGATGCAATATGGTTCATTTTTTATTGTCTTACCATGTCAGAACATTTTCATGCTATAAGGGAAGATTTAAAATTTTAAGGTTTATCATGACTATATATTAATGATGTTGTAAGTCTTTATTGAGTACCCCTATCGATTGTTTCGGATTGTGATCCCCATTTTACATAAATATTCGTAAAATGTTTTTAGAAATCCCTGGATACTAAACTTCATTTGAGCACTGTCTACCACCCTCAAAGTGATGGAAAATCAGAACGGACTATTCAAACCATAGAAGACAGGTTGATAACTTTTCCACATGACTTTCAAGGTCTGTGGGATCAATATTTACCTCTGGTAGAATGTTTCTATAAAAATATCTTCCATTCAAGTATTCATATTGAACCATATTAAGTGTTATATGTAAAGAGATGTCGCACACCAACTTGTTGGGATGATGTTGGTGAATGAAGTCTTGTAGGCGCAATATTTCTTGAGAAAACAATGGAATATGTGAATATTTTCCAAACCAACACCAAATATACTCAAATTAGTAAAAACACCAATGTTGGTAACTGATGTAAGGATGTGGAATTTCATTTAGGAGATCATGGTTTTTTAAAGGTATCTCAATGGAAGGTTGTTATACGATTCTGTAAGAAGGGTAAATTAAGTCCCAGGTATATTGGATCTTTAGAAATTCTAGAAAATATTCTGGTTGTAGATTACCATTTGATAATTCCTCAAAGTCACTCCAATGTTCATGATGTGTTTCACGTATTACTGCTAAGAAAATACAAGCATGACCCAACTCATGTACTCAATAACTTGCATTGTACGCAAATTCGAGATTCTAACACACCGCGACCAATCAAAATAGACATTATGAACAGTAATACCCACTTTTGGAAAATTTATTTTTCAAAATGGACTTAATTTTTGAATTCAGAATGTCAATATTAGCTTAGGGTGAATTTTTTGTATTTTTCTTAAAACTTTCAATTTTTGATGAATAGTGAAAAAACACTGCCTTATTAGTTAAAACAAACTATTTATTTAATTATTTATTTATTTTATTTAAATTTATTTTAGGTCAAAATAGATACATAATACCTATATAAGATCAAGGTAATTCACTGAAGTCATTTTATAATAATTTTAGATATATAAAAATTTTACTAAACTTTTTACCTTCTTTTACCCACCACCTATGAGCTTTTGAAAATTTTCATAAATATTAATTTTATGGCTTCTGTGAGTTGAATTTCAAAAATCCGAGAGACACCGTTAATATCAATATGTAAAATTCGGTTCAATAATATGAAAATAATTGTTGGTGAATAGTAACTTTAGACTTTTATTTACCACAGTTAAAAGTAACTAGGGTAATTAAGGGTAAAAATGATATCATAATTACCCTAACACCTATCTTAATTCTATTGGATAAGTTAAATTCGACCAAAAAAGACCTTATGAAAAAAAATATAATCCTATTTGGCCAACTTGGAGTAGATAAGGACATTTATTATTATTTTATTTAAGAAAGGGTTAAAAGAGTTAAATTTAATGTTTAATAACTAAACAATTTTTAATATTGGATTATTCATAAGATAAATTCAACTATAAATATTCAGTATAAATGTAAAAATATTTCCTAAATAAAGGTATTTTATGTATAATTTTTAGACATTATATAATTAAATTTATTTATGACATAATGAGTATGTAGTAATTACCTTATTAATGAAAGATTAAAATAATTGATATTATAAAAATCCAAATAACGTTAAATTGAGACTTTTGATGCATAATTATAATTTTCACAGTTAATATTACATGTTAAGATTGATTTAATATATTTATTTCTAAGTAGCCATGTTTTTTTGACTTTCACAAAATCCAAATACAAAATAGTGTCAAAATTGACATAAATGAGTTTTTAAAACAAATACTATATTATTAAGTGATGTAATTTTTAAAAAAAATTATGTTTCAGCCAAAAAACATAGATAATGATATATATTTCTTTAAAGAACCACTTTGGAGTCTATTTTCATTTTATAGTACGTTTATTAATAATTTAATATAAAAAAATAAGACGTTGTAAAAGATAAACTATTTGACTAAGAGTTAAATATAAATGATAAGGTTAATATGGTGACGTAAACTTGTCTAAAACCTATTGGTTGAGATGTTTTGAAGAAAAACCACATTATCCTAGAAATAAATAATTTTTGATCCATTATAAATTGAATAATATTGTATAATAAATTAATATTTCAAGTTTTTCCTAAAGTGTCCCTCACCTCTCTTTTAGAGGTGTACTTCCTCTTATCTCAAAATCACACCTCCAAATCCATTTGGATCATCCAATCCCTGCTCCAATATCCTCTAAACTAACCACAATTCAACATAGAGGCATTAATTTTATCATAAATCCAACTTTAGGTTCCTTTTTAATCAAATCAATAGGATGGAACAGAAGAGGAGTTAATAATTTCATCACCTCTTTCAATGTTCTTTTCTTCTTCTACTTACTCTTTCTTTGTTGTTTGCATCCCAAAATTATAAATCAAGTACCTTATTCAAACTGTGATGTTATTATAAATATTGTACAACCACATTCATTACTCTATCCATCATATGAGTGACAGTGTCACCGTACATGTGTATGTACGTCTTACCGTCTCCACGTCGTGGTGTAGTTTGTTATTCAACTCTTCATTATTTGAATGGTTATTATAACATGTATAATTGATGTTAATAATAAATATAACATGTTTGAGATTCTATATATATGATATGACATCCAATTACAAGCTATTTTACAATCAATATAATGATATTGTCGCTCGTTCTTACATACAGATTACCATCTCCACGAACACGATAAGATTCATTTCCCCTACATAACCATTGAAGAATAATTTTCTTTTTATTAATAAAAATAATGTTTAAGAACATAATAAAATTATGTATATAAATAAAATATACCCTATCTATAACAATAATGACTTACGTAGAAAATCATATAGGGGAAAATGAATCAGTTAATACTAAAAACTATGATACAACTGAAATATTATTATCCAAAAAAATATTAAAAGATCATATATAAAATCGTACTTTATTATATGGTTCTTGTATAATTTAATAAAAACGATTTAACTATTATACTAGAGGTTAATGTACCCTCAACCAAGGAAATCTACATGGAAATGGGTAATTTTAGAATCTCTTAACTTATGTGAGGTTTTTATACGTAAGTATCTACTCAGACATCTTTATCATCCACATCTGTGCTTGTTTAAAAATGTAATTCATTTTTTTAATATTTACTATAATATGGCTTAATGTCATTTTTACCCTTGTTTTAATTTTTATAAAATGGTTTAAAAGGAAAGTTTCTATAATTTTCCAATCAAGGTACTTTATGACCTTTCCGACAAATTGAGGTAAGAATGGTTTTTAACGTATATGGCGGGTGTGGCTATTTTCTTCCGTTATAACAATGTCTAAGATTCCCTTAAAATATAACAAGATTATTTTAAAAATAAATGTTTTATTTTAAAATTATGTTACATTTAAAATATATCAAAATTGAAATAGATATTTCCCTTAAATAGTTTTGATTTCATCTATGTCAAAATCCATTGATGGATTTTACAATTGATTGATGTTGATATATTATGATACAATATTCCATATTGTATTGAAGTTTTTGTGATATGTTTGAGCATGGATGTGTTATTTTCATACCATTTATAGATTATGGTTAAAGTATTAACATTTTATATTCTAGTTTTAATATAAATGTTTTTGTTATGTTTCAACCTTTTGATATGAGGAATGAATTGGACTTAGTAAGTGACGGTCGGAGCCCACTATAGGTCCTTGATGAATCAGTTGGTCTCATGAGAAAAACTAGTGTCTTGGCACAAGGCCTTGATATAATATTATTTATAGTCTTGGCACAAGGCCTTGACTATGTGGTTATGATGTTAGGAGTTATGAATTCCATATTTATGAAATTAGCTATTTATATTACATGTGATTATTCGACTAGTAGAATATCCATGGGAATATGTAAATTGAATTATTTGTTTTATCATTTCCATATTATCATGAATTATAGTTTTAAAAGGATTTTTTTAGTCTTATACATTTCCATCAATTTTTATTCTTATTTATGATAGTTTCTACTATATTTTTATCCTTACTGAGCATCTAAGATCACCCCTTTCTTATGTTTTATTTGTCCCATGATGTGAAAAAGTATATTATGATTGACCTACAGGGATAGGGTAGGGTATGCGAGTGTTTTCAAATGATACACAATGTTGTTTTTTATTTCATGGTGTAATTAAAAACATAAGTATGTATCTAGTACTTGCAAGGATACTAAAATGATCGTTCTTTCGGCACATGATCCCTTGTGATCATGCCAATGTTTAATAATAATGCACCAACTCTGGGAAACAAGGGTCGGGAGTTACATGAATGTGGTGTTTTCATTATGTTATTAATATTATAGATATGTGTGTAAGAATGTGATGATTTATTTTATTTTTGGAATGGAATTTGAGATCAATGGTAATCCCAAGTATTCTAGGTTGGAATACTAGAACGAGTATGCTAGTTGATTCAGATGTGTCCAAGGCTCAGATTCATCTAGCTGTATTGAAGACTATAACACTAACTAAAAATTTGATATGATTGGAGACAACTAAAATTTTGGGATTGGATATCCTTTAATAGATTGTTCATTGGAATGATATTGGTATTGTTTTTTATTTGAATAACAATAGAGTTTTTTAACAGGATCCACTCTAGTGTCTTATGAACATGAACATAATTGATAGTTATGTTTGAGGATTTTGATCATTGAAGTACAATGTTCATAGAGTCCCACCTATTCTAGTTACCTGTTGGGATTTTCCTCCATTTTCTCTTATAGCATGATACTCATGTGATTTGGTTTTATCCAACAATATATGGTAGTCTTTGTGTACATTTTTATATCAATCAATCATATTGGTAAAAAATATCATTCTTAAAAAAAATCTTGGAAAAGGTTTGCATAAAATGATTAATTTGAAATTTAGGAATTATTTATAAAAGAATGTGCTTGTTGATTGGTATTATAATGTTATATCATGGAATATTTTCTTTTGTGTAGAATCCTACTAGGCTTTGTATCACACTTTGAATACCCATTTTGGTGTATGTATGCTTTGTTATGTATAACCCATTTAATGTAAATTTGTGTCATTGTGGTGACACTAGATCTGGTTACTATTGTTCCACAACATGTATGTGTTTCAGGTGGTTTCTTGAGGGTGATGAACCTATTGTTTAGTGGAGGGTTTTGGGATATTTTTTCCCATTTTATTATAGTTCATTTGGTTAATGATTTAAACATCAATCTCAAAATGGTTGTACCATGTTTTTGTATGGTTATTTATTGTAGGGATGTTTATTATTGTTGGTAGTTAATGTTTATATTAATGGGTTAAATAATTCCTAAAGCATAGTACTGATACCATGTCACTAGTTTCTATCTCATGGGTATCATAAATGCCCATCGTGTCATGCCACATATCAGGCCGGGTGTATGGATGGATGGAACTCTCGCATTCTTCATGAAATAATGTTATCAATTCAGGTCAATTCCTTTTGGGTGATGATATTTGGGGAAAGAGACTAGATAGATCAGAGTTGGGATTTTAGAGGATTGAGGTTGTGGTTGTATGTGGGAGTCCTAGATAGTACACCCAGTGATAGGACACAACATTCTGTTGGATTCTAATATATTTTTTAAATTATCCTCCAATAAAGGCATAGAGGTTGAATACTATATACGCACACTAGGAGGTGGTGGAGTGGTTTCATTATCTTTTTATTCCGATGGATTTGCCTATGTTTTAATTCATTGATGTTTTTGAGTTTTTTTTATTTTTTAAAATTTTCTGAATGCGTGTTAGCAGTTTTATTGTTGGTTTTCCTTATGGTTATTTATTGTATATAATGATTCCAACACTAAGAATACTTGTTCAACCACAGGAGGTTGAAAGAGAGAGTTATTAATTTCAAATTAATCATATATACGTGGATACAATGGCATGAGATATACATGATTTAGGTCAATTAGTCGGATATTGTACTAATAAGGTTGGGGAAGCCAAACCAAGACCTAGAAATGATAAATCTTCTATGTTCTTCAAGCACTATCCTCATTCATTCCAAGATAGTATGGATCCTCCAGAGAAATAGAGTTTCTTGAAAAAAATAGAGAGTATATTTCAGTTTCATAACACTCATGAGGTAGTTAGGATGAAATGTGATTTTTTAATTTTGGAAGCTTCCATTCAAAAGTGGTTGGACTCATTGGTGCAAGGTATAAAAAATGAGAGGATGAGTTGGATAGATTCCATAGATTTTTTAAATGGGATGTACTTACACAGTATGTTTTCCATGACCAGGTCTTCAGATTTTTTTAAGCATATCCAAGGAGATTGGAACATGATGGAGTATTCCAACCAATTTTTTGATCTACTTCAGTATGCACCCAAGATCATTTCTAATAAGCAGGTAAATCCCCAGATGATAGAGACACAGTTCTGACCATAAATGTGATCTCAGCTATCATTTTTCAACCAGAAATCGTATTCTAAAGTGGTTGATCAAGAAATTATGGTGGAGATTAATCATTAATGATTTTTTTTTTCTAATATGCAGTTCCAATTGGGGGAAGTGGAAGTTCATCTGAGAGGAAGATTAATAGTGATAAGTAGGGGAAGAAGGGATGTGGTTGTTCAAGACATTTTCCCCTTCTATCTTTCTCTGTATCTTTGATACATGGTCTTCTGTGTTATACTAGTATGGGAGAAGATTGAACATGAATTATTCATTCTCATTTCAATCCAAACCTTATCACTAGGGTCGATCTTGGGTGAACTCATAGATATTATGCATAGAGCCACACAAATATTTGGGTGGTGCTGGATCTGTGGATTCTAGAAGGATGTCTACTCATCCAGAACCATCTAAGACAATGGGATCTCAGTTAGGTGGTCCTGGTTGAAGCGATATATCATACTATAGTTTGAATCAAATCATGGTAGACTCATTGGGGAGTTGTTATTATCAGGTCTTCGTAGAGATAAGGCAACATCATGTCATGGAATGAGCACTAGTCGAATCGGATGCAAGGCATGTGATAATTCTAAGTACCTTTCTTCTTGAATCATATTAATTTATTATATTGTTTGATAGTAGTTACATTTTTTGATTCATTTATGTCCATATTATTGATGTGTTAATGTCACCAACCAATCTCATTCTTTATTCAATGGAGTTGGTAACTCTACTTGGTATGAAGCGAGAGCAGGATTTCAGGTTTCATTCTTGTTCACTCACCATGTCAGAGCTCATGATGTAATTAGATTTTCTTGTTTTTTGGATTATTCTTTTTCAATTAATCATTTGTATGTATTTAATGATTCATTTCGCGAATCACATTAATTTATATAGATGGGATAATGTTTTCTAGAAACTGATAAAAGTACCCCAGTTTTTCATGGATAATGGGATCCACGATTTGATGTGCTGAACCTCCACTTTTAGAATTGGAAAATATGGTTTTTTATCTAATCGATCAAGTTATAGGATTATTATTGTTCTCCTAAGATTGGATTACATCTTATGGGGTATTATTTCTTAGAGGTTTTTTCAGATGATTTATCTGGTTTTCTATTGAAGAGTGATATGGAGTGAACTATCGATCTAGACATGGAAAAAAATCGATATCTCTTCCCTTATATTGTATGGACCACAATGAGTGGAGGGAATTAATTGTACAATAGAATGATATGGAATCCATATTATTAATTCACCTGAGTGTCTCACCATAGGCCGCTCCAGTTCTGTTGGCGAAAAAGGTCAACAGATCTCTCTAATTGTGCATTGCTTACTGGAATCTAAATAAGGTGACAATCAAGAACACACATATTTTTCCCTTTATTTAGTACCATTCAATAAATTTAATGTGGTAATTTGTTTTTCAATGATTTACTTGGGTTCCAGAGTTCACCATGTCAGAGTAAGAGGGGAAGATGTTCTGAAAAAAATCATCCAAATTAGGTATGATCATTTTGAGTAATTGGTCATGACATTAGGGATTTTATAATTATCTTAAAATATTTATTGAATATATAAGTACGGTGTTCCACTAGTATATCAATTAAATTTCAATATTATTTGTGGATGACATCATATATTATTCTGGAAACAAGGATGATAATAAGAGTCACTTGAAGATTATTCTAATAACTCCTTGGGATTATCGTCTCTATGATATGTTTTCTATGTACATCATCATGAATAGGAAGGTGATTTTTTGGCCTGTGTGAGCTTGAAATATGGGTTTTGATAGATACAGAGATGTTCAATGTATTGATTTCATGGTAACATCAAAAAAAATTGTTTGATATCAAATGATTTTTGGGCCAGGGTGTGTATTTCATGTGATGTGTTATAGATTTATCTCATATTTTATCATGGATCATAGTTCATATCGATAATGGTGAATGGTTTGAGTGTCTCCTAGAGTATCATACATCCTTTAAAGAGCTTAATAGGAAGTCTATCACATCCCCCGTTTCAATATTAATAGAATTTGGAAAGGGATTTATGGTCTTTAATGGTCCCTCATGTATGGTTCTGAGGTGTGTGTTGATGCCATATGAGCATGTGGTGGTTTGTGGTTCTGGAAATAACTGACCACCGAAAATTAATTACCCAAACCATGAACATGAGTTAGTAGTAGTTATGCTTGCCTTGAAGACATGGGGCCATTATCATTTTTCATAGAAATTCATGGTGCATTCTGATCATTAGAGTGTGACCTACATTTTCTCCCACAAAGATCTTAATTTTAGGCATTATCATTGTGTTTAGTAGCTTATGTGGTTCTACTGAGATATCTCGTATACCCCTCGTAGGGGAAATGTTGTTGTGGATTCCTTGATAAGGAATGTTCTTGTGCATAATTTGAGAGAGTCTAGTGATGAGTAGATGTTGATTGATCTTTTCACATAGATGTATCTGGAGGCCAAGGAACACAATTGAGTTGTGTCCTTCTCCAATGTTCATCTAACCCCTTGCTTTCAAGAATATATTCATGGGGAGAAGACTCGAGATGAATTATGATATCATTATATGAAGTTCCATAATGATGGTTAAGTGCCTTGTGATTGGTTGTTGTCTCCTGAGGGAGATTTATGATTTTGAGGTATATTTTTGATGTTATTTCCATTGAGGGAGGTGGTGATGCAGGATAGCCACCCGTCATAGTTTTCTTCTTATCTTGTTGATACAAAGATGTACTATTACTTTTGTCGGTTTTTTGGTTTCCACATATGAGGCAATATAGATCTAACATTTTTTCATGGTGTAATATGTTTAATCATGTTGCTGCAAGACACCTAATGTCATTAATTTTGCATCATGTGATACCTATATCTACTATGAAGTGGGATGAGATCTCCATAGATTGTATTATTGGATTACCCTGTACACCTCAGGGAAGGAATTCTATTTGGCTACTGATTTATCGTTGGACCAAATCGTCCAATTTCATTCGAATACTTGATTTTTACAAGGAGGATGAGTTGGCTTTTCTTAGGTCCAAGAGGTTGTGAGCCATTATGTTATTATTTTGGAAAATGATTCTTATAGGGACCACCAATTTTACCTCTTAATTTTGGGAAGTCCTTCAGAAGGTAATGGGGTCATATGTTATGATTAAAAATGGCATGCAGTCCCCAAAAATATAGTCAAACAACACAGGTGAATCATATTATTGAATACATGCTTCAGACATGTATGTTGGACTTTGGAGATTCTGGGGATATCCATTTTGGGGAAGATTGAGTTTTTATACAATAATTGTTACCAATCCTCGATTTGAATGGAACCCTTTTTGGTGATTTATGACTACCTGTGTCAATATCCTTTCTGTTAGACTATGGAGGGTGATATGTCATTATAGGGGTCGAGCATTGTGCATGAAACATATGATAAATTCATGTTGATTAGGATGAATTTCTTGACACCAAAGTACCATCTTATGTCATACGCTAATAAGATGATCCAAGCCTAGGATTTTTCTATTAGTTACCTTGTGTTCCTAAAAGTCGAACCACACATGGGTCTCCATTGTTTGGGTAAGCACAGGTAGTTAACACTGAAAGTTTTTAGAACATATGAGATTGCCATGTGGATTGGTATGGTGGAGTAGAATAAGTACATTCCTTCTCAGTTGATGTTTTTTCATGACTATTTCCATGTATCTCAATTGAAAAATGAAAATATGGACATGTCCCATGTGTTAGTATGGGAAGATTTGGAATTGTAGAATAATTTTCTAGTACATGAGAGGCTCGTGTGGGTTGTGGATTCTCAAAAGAAAAAACATCATGGGTTATCTAATCCAAGGGATTGAGATATTTGGAAGAAAATTAATGTTTTTCAAGAGTCATGGGTGTAGAATTATTGTGTTAAGGATGAGTATCTATTGTTGTTTTCTAATCAATCTTTGGAGTCAATTTTTGGGGACTGAAATTTTACAACATGTGGAGAATTTTCACATCCTTGATTTTTATTTGATATATTCATTCACTTAAATTGGGTTTTGAAATGATCTTATATTTTCCCATTGAGTTTCTGGTAAAAATTTATATTTATTTCTAGATATTAGGTTGTTCATGGTTGGAATATTGTTAGGGGAAACCATGTTACCTCCTCTATGTGAGTGAGTGGAAAAATTCCATTTTGGATAGTGGTGGATACATGGCTGGTGCACAGTTTGGTAAACCTTGTGAGCCAACCATGTGTCATATTCCTCTTAGACAGTGAGGGACAAAAGTTGTTCTCATGGTTAGGGAAACCATGTGGGCTAACTATGCAGCCTATCTATGACATTAAAAAGTAGGAATTTACCTTGTTCTATCCTTATATTTAATTCTAAATCACCTCTATTCCACCCCATTCGGGATTTACAGCCCTAAGAACTCTCTATTATCCTCCCTCTACCTCTTTATCAACAATATTTGGGTGGTTTTTGTCTGGTAACATCAAATATTCAGCGATTCAATGATTTCTCCTTACGTTTCCCGCCTTTCTAGGGTTCTTCATACTTACATCTAGGGTTATTATTTCCTAGTGGGTTGTTGGACCTAAATATGGTTTGATCTTGTGTTATTGGTAGAAATATTAATGTCTTTGGTTGATCCTTCCATTATAGGGGCTTGCGGTGATGTGTTTGTCGTACAACACTAATTTCCAAAGGATTCCTGTTTGATTTAGGTGGTTCCATGATTTTACCTTATTTTATGATTTTGAAATGCTTGTATGGTTATTTAAATGTGTTATATGGATAATTTTTGTGGGGGAAAAATACAACAGGATTGAGATTTATAGGGGGTGAAAATGAATTTTATAATGGAAATTGGTTATGGTTTATGTTTGTTTCATAGTGGTGATTTATGAATTTGTTTCACCCCTTATGTGAAAGATGGTAATTGTGTTTTCCAATAGATTTAATGGTGAATGTGCATTGAATGTGTATTTTCAAGGGATTGTAGTTTTGTTTCATGAAGTAATATTTATTGATCATCTATTCTGTGTCTTTGAATTATGAAAATTATGTGAAGAATGATATAAAAATTTATATTTTGTGAGTATTATATTGAAAGTATGTTTTCTTGTGGAAATGGTTGAATTTATTATGTCTTAATCTCATTGTGTTTTTAAATGTGTTTCATAAATTTTTCATGTGGTGCGAAATGTATTTCCAAATGGTTTTGTTGTTCTAGTGAAATGGGATGTTGTATTTTAATGGAAAACAATAGTCTCTGTGAGGCTTTTGATCTTTAGATCAATATGAATGTGGTGATAAACATGTGGTTATACGATGGCTAGTATGTGTATGTGGAAATGATTATTTATGTGATGTGTGGAATGAAATTTGAGCACAAATGGTATCCTGAGTATTCTTGGTGTGAAAACCCGAAATTTTATACAAGTTGATCGGAAGTGGTCAAGGATCATATTAATCTATAAGAATTGAGGATTACATAAATTAATGAACATGTTATATGATTAGAGTCCACTATAAGTTTCTGAGGGGATCCCCTCTAGTGGATCATTCATGTAAATGTTGTTGTTATTTAATTATTATTTATTGACCATTTGATTTTTGGGATGGGATCCCCTGTAGTGTCTCATTCATGCGAACACTAATGGTAGTTGAGTTATTGGAATTTTTCACTATGGTATGAGGTACATAGATTTCAACTTGTTCTATTTACCGTTATGAATTTTCCTATGGTTATATCTTGTGACGTGATGCTCCTGTGATGCGGTCCTAGCTATTGGTATATGGTAAACCTTTTGTACATTTTCTATTTCAATCAATATGATATTTTTAAATGTTTTTTTATCAAAAAAAAAAATTTTGATGAATTTTTCATTAAACTATTTTATTGAAAATGTTTCATATATTCTTTTGGTAATTTCCTTGTTTATTTTTCTTCTAATGTTATAGCATGGAATATTTTATATTGGGTGGTACCATACTGGGAATTGTTTCATAGAATATATACACCTTTTGGTGTCTTTATACATTTTTATGCATGAGCTCATTATCGGAATGAGGTGTCTTATTTCTGATGGTGGATCTGGTTTCTAGTTTTATACTTCATGCACATGTTGGTGGGGGGTGGGGTTTGAGGTGAAGACCCTCTTGTTCCATGGATATTTTTGGGTTAGTTTTGTATTCCCATTCCATTATTGTAATTTTGGTTAATGTTTTAAATATGAATGATAAAAATTTTTGTAACTCTTTTGATTATGGTTATATGTTATTGTGAAGTTTATTGTCATTGGATTCTTCTATTTATAATTATGTGTGATATCATTCCCAATAAATAGTGTTGATACCCACGCACTTGTTTTCATCCCATAGTTATTGAGAATTCCCTTCTGTCTATGCCATGAATCGAGTTGGGTGTCATGTTTTAAAAACAAAACATTTTTTGTGGAATATATTATAATTATTATTTGGAAATGTGGATAGGGAATACACCCACATTTCATGTTTACATGTAAATATAACACATACTCTCTCTCAGTAGAAACCATGAACTCCCTCGCTCTTCTTAATATTAATATGTAATTTGTTAATGTAAATAACAATATAGAGTTACATGGGGTGAGGGTATCTCCCATATTACGTAACATAGAGGATTATACCGTAGTGTTCCAACTACCAAAATTAGATAAAGCACCACACACCTCCATCATCAATTTATTATAATTTTTAAAATAATAATAATATTTAAAATTTACTATTATAACAAAATGAATTTATATGAAATTTAGTTATTATTAAATAAAATATTAATATACACTTACACTATGACAGGTTGGATTTAAAATTTTATCCATTCCTCACTAGAAAGCCAACTACATCCATCTATTGCAACAACACATCCATGGACCTACCTCCCATGCACTTATATCTAAATCATATCACCTCTCTAGATCATTAATCCATGGATTATCACCTTTTTCATTTGATTTTAATCATTCCATCCATTATCAATTTATTCTCATGTAAATCATGATATTGTAATGTTTTTGGGGGGGTTCAATCGATCAGGAACCCACCCCAGCAATGTCGAACTGAAACCCTGTTGGCCAATATTGTTGAACATAATGGGATGACTGGAGAAAAGAACAATATAAATATAAAGGGTCACTTTTTAAAGAATTGTTTTTCAAATATTATATTAATGACTTTATATATAAGGAAATTTGGGTTTTGAAAGATAAAATATATAAAACGATACCAGGGATCATGAAAAGGAATAATAAAAGCACATTTCAAAATTAAAAAAACTAATACATTCTTATTCATTAAATATAATGTTTGAAATTAAAAGTTAAAAATTACTACATTAATCATGGATTGAACTTTATTGAAGAAAGCATTAACCACATATTTATAAGACGCAATATGTTTACTGCCTCTCGAACCTCTTTAAAAAGGCTATTATTTGTCATTCTCTGATAATCTAACAAAAAAATTGACCACCTTATCTTTTCAATTTTGGAAAGGGTTGCACTGCTAATGCTAGGAAACCCCCCATAATGGGGTTCTTATAGAGAATTTAAACTATTACTTATAATAAAATAAATAAATATTTTATTTAATTTCATTATTTAATTTCACCTGTTATAGGATACCTCAATTGGCTATAAAGAGTCGACCAGTCTAAGGTCATGACTAGTACAAACCTCACACACCAAATTAACAAATGGAATAATATTTTCAATTTTTGACACCAGTCAAGATAAAATTCGTTATTTATGAGAATAATCATGCGAATATTATAAAAATATTTTATATATTTTATAAATTGAATTTCAAGGTTTACAACCCTCATTATCTCATGTTATCTCATCCAATTGATCTTGAAATATTCTACAATATATTTCATCTTTTTAACAACAAAATATAGTTTCTATATAAGGAAAATGTGTAGCAAATCTTGAAATCTAGATATAAAATATGAAATCCATTTTTTATGACCATATTTATGAAACTGGTATAGATTAATTTAAAACTAAATTTGAAAACTCAAAAAAACCATTTTTCAAAAAAATTGACTTTTTATGTATTAAAATATTTATTATAAATTGAACAAAAATTTCAATCTATTTAATTTAACTGAACTATTCATAAAATTGAATAATTAATGATACATTTATTTAATTTTAATAAGAAATGGATCATTGTAAATTCTTGAAACAAATAAATATTTTTCAATGAAATAAATTATTTTTCACTGGTCACCAGAAAAAAAAACCTTTTAAAAATACAAGAAAATTTCACCCTCACATAATTTTAATACTATTATTTCAAAAATAATTTTAATTTTATAAAATTACATTTTTAAAATTTTTTAGGATTTAATTCTAATTCATATAAAAACTGAAATATAAAACCATTTTTATCAAATATTATTTATGGTTACAAAATGATTATAAAAGAAATTAATTACATATTTATTATTAATATATAAATTATATACAAATAATATAAATATATTGGTAATGTGGTAAAACTAATCCATACAAATTAATTTAATATATATGTTAATATGTCAATTTATAAATAATAGTACTGTGTTGTTTGTTTAGGGTCATTGTTTCTTTTCAGATATGATATTGAAAATTATGATCATTTAAATTATCATGGTGTTACATCCCCCCAAAATGTAAAGTAGTTTCCTCAAAATATCAACTTAAGGTCAATAGTAAAGGTTTTTATATTTTAGAGTAATTGTTTTTAGAAAACGCACATCTTTAAAAAGGATAAATACCAACATAAAATGTGAGAATGGTAAAAAGATGGTCATATGGAATATCAAAAATCATGGATTAAAAAAATGATAAAATTAGTGGGAATTGTAAATATTTACATTTAGGTGATAACCTAATGCACATGCACTGATAAGGAGTGATAGATTACATGGTAATGAGAAAGTAAATGAAGAAAAAACCAAAAACAAATAGTGGTTAATTGACTGTCAATTCATTTAACATGACTATAATATCGTAATGGTTGTCTTCAAGATCATTTTCCTAGAGTTGAGATATTTTATTTCCATATAAACTAATTACATTAGCAAAAATATATACATGAAATGTATAATTTCACCAATTAATAAATTTACACCAAAAACTCATCATTACTCGGAATGATGATCATTCAGAATGATTTTTTCATGAAAATAATTTAAAATAAATTTATATCTGATCACATATTTCGTTAAATTATAATAATATATTATACCTATTATTAAATTTTTAGAAAAACTAGAATGGTTAACAAAATGTAATATAATATCCAAAACTTATAATCCTTCATATGAATACATGATTCATTTTACTTAAAAATTTACACAATGATAGAAATGGTTAAAATTAAATTCCAAATAAATAACCCTATATCAATATTAAACTCAAAAACCTTATCATAAAATAGATATTTACCTCAATGGTGATCTAATAGCTTTTATTTCACTTTATTACAATTTAATTACATTAATCCCAAATAATATTCTATGGTAAACAACATGTTAAAACAAAATGATCCAGATATATCAACCCAATAAAGGATCCAGAAAATTGCAATAACCACCATGAAAAATAACTATATAATAACATAATGTAGAGAATGTCTCTAGATTATCAAGAATCAAATTTAGATACTAACCTAAAATTAAATCCTTCATGTGACTATAAATATCGAGGAAAATATCACCTTTTCAATGAATCAATTATTAACCATCAAGATTATCCCTCTACCATTATACAATATACCATAATAAATTATATAGTTACCAAAAGGGTTATATAAATTTCAATTGAATATTGTTTTTAAAATCCAAAAAAAGGTTCCAATTAAACTCAACATCAAGTCACAAATAATCTAAAATGGGGCATCAATGCCTTTATAATTGTGGAAACGTTAAACTTATAAACCCATGATGATAACTATAAATCAAAAATTTACCCCACATGAAAAAAAATTTAATCTTAACAAAATAATCATAGTCCTTCATCCATAAAATAAAATCAAAGAACAGTATCGTAAATCAAAAAATGTAACAAACTACATCAAACATGATTTATATCACTTATGAATAAAATATATTACAAATTTTAATGACACTAATATTATCCCATTTATATCATCAATGTTAATCATCATGTTAACTTAATTAATATGAACATAATCCTTAAACCCAAATTATTTGAATAGAAATGATGATTTCTTTTTATAGGTATTAATTATTGGATTATGACATTGTCTTGGATAGTTCTAAAGCTCTACACACATAATGAATTGAAATCCAAGTCATTCAATTTCTCTATATTCATCATTTAAAAATAAAAAACACCCCTCTCTTTTATACATTATTTAGGGTGTATCTTCACTCATTTATTACATTGAGGAAATCAGGCCTTCATTCCACCATGGTATCCACTACCCTAAATCACATTATACTATATACATCGCTTCTTTAGTGAGTTTGAGAGTTACTTAAGGAGTATATTGTTAAACCTATATTGTGATAACTAATTAGGAGAAATCATAAAATATTTTACTCTTATCATTGTCCCAATTAATTTCTCATAATCACTACATTTACTATCACATTCAAATATACAATTATTAATTAAGGTTATGACCATTTTACCAAACAAAAAAGGAATTTAATGTGTAACAATAATCATAATTGAATGTCCTGGAATATCATATATATTATGTGTAATTCATTATTACCCCTTTTCACTCTATTACACCATAGGTTTAATATAAATTGTATTATATCCAACTCCATCATTATAGTTAATGAAAAAAATGTGTTTTAACCTTGGAATATCACCTAGGAATGTCAAACCTGGTACGTAGTGAGGCTACACTCACTACATACCAGAATGGTCTAATAGATATACTCACTCCAATATTTTCAGGGCTATTTCCCCTTAAATCGTTTTCCCTCAATCACATCTAATTTAATTCTCCAAATAGGGTTATACTTATAGAATTAAACTTATAATATCTACCTTACCAATATTTTATGATTTTATTCTAGATATAAATACATATACTCAATATTTTTAGGGGGTCATGTTCTCTAATAATTTATTCCTTACTCAATATACCATGGTATCATATAAAAATATTTAATAAAAAACATGGACCCAGACACCAATAGCCTAGATTTAGTGGACAATTTATTACTATTTCATAACATACAAGGAAAAACATATCGATGTACTAAATAAATTAGTAGATTTTTCAGACTATATATTTATTTTACTCTTAGATTATATTTGAAAAAATAAAATAAAAGACATTCTGTAAGTAAATATTATGTGTCCTTTAACTCATTAAAATATTTATTCTTCATATTTGGGGAAAAGGAAACAAAATAAGGCTAAGCATAGATAATCAATATGGGTTATATATGAAAAAACATATCTAGAATCAATAGTGAATAATGAATATTGAGAGTCAAAATAACTGAAAGACATTCCTTTTAACAAATAATATGAGTAAATAATTCATCAATGGATAATATCAATATTGACATATAACAGAAAATAATAACAAAATTCACAATGATTTAAATTCTGATGGTTAGAAGTCAGGATTTCAGATATCCTCGTATATATATTTTTATAACCCTTTCCTTAATAAATATAAAATATAGCTAGGAATACACCAAAAACTAATTTAAATTGGTCAACTAACTTGTCTAATGAAACCTATCGATGCATATTAGGGATATATAATTCTTGTTCCATTCAGTTATGAGATTTCTAATTCAATAATCATATACTAAGTGATCAATTTTCAACACAAACAGTCTAACTTATCAATAAAAATATATATTTACTAAATAGTATGGAATTTCAACATTTCCAAATTTAATCAAATAGATTTAATGATATGAAAATTGTTTTAGAAATAGGAAACATTGATTTCAATAGAATAATTAAATTGGATATCTAAGATAATTGTAATGTCAAATTAATAAAAGAATTATAATTTTTCCTGCGAACTTTTTAGACCAAAAAATAAATTAAGGGATGAGTAATTTTTATCAGAAAAGTATATTCGGTTTTATAATTTAGATTTTTAATGATTAAATTAAAATTGAAGTGATTAATTTAAAATAAATTTTTGATAGAGTGTTTTCCTTTAATAATAATTGAATACTTATAGAATAAGATAAATAAATCAAAATGGTTAGGATGATGTGAATTTACATTAACTTTAGATACATTGTGATAACATTCAATTAAAACTTTTAAAACAAAATTAATAAATAGAATTTTTGGATTGAATTAGAAATATTCGTTTAAAACATTTTTAAAACTCATTTGTAAGTAAAAATTACCTTAATATATCATTTGGGTAATTAAAACAACTTATTTATAACAATTTAAATAAATATGTACATGGAAGGAAAATATACCCGGACAAAAGTAAAATAATGTTAGCATTTATTTTAAACATTCCTCATGAATGTGTAACATGAATTGATTAAATAATCATAATAAATAATATATAATCATTTCATTGACTGAGTGGTGTAATATATATTAAAAATAAATTATATAGATGTTTAAAACCAAATATTTCTCAATGGAGTATAAGTTGAGATGAAATTCCATTCAAATATCGTTTCATTAATGCGAGTATTAGTCAATAAGAGGATTATGGGTAATAATTATAAATCCCAAAAAATCAAAATACAACAACATATAGTCAATCATCATTTAACATATAATCATGTAATAACATATAAAATGAAGTAGAATTATTGACCAATGAATGGAGACTGAGTTAAGAAACCACTAGCCTGAAACATGACATGCATCGTATGTTCTGTTAACCTCTTATATAATAATCAAATAATTATTATACATACATACCAAAACCATATAATTTTCTATAATATAATATATGGTCAATTTGTAATATTTTATCACCCATATTCAAAATATTTTATTATTATAATTTTTTTAGTGTTAACTTATTAATGTTTTATGAGAACTTTCAAATGGTTTATCCTGTCATTATATAGGGATTATGGTTCTATTATCTACATAATTTTAATCATGAAATTAATATCATATATATTCAACATATAAAAATTAATAGTCAGCTATAATATATATATATATATATATATATGAATACTATCATTCATGAAGACTATTAGTCATACAAACTAATGAATGCAGTTTTTATTTTTCAACAAATAAAAAGAATAAAAATAAAATTATAATTAATCATTAAAAAAATAATTAATATATCATATATATTCTTGAAATATTTCTTTATTATCTTCCATGTAAATCAAAAATGTAAAATGAGTCACATCACTTCGTTGTGGTGGTATCCCATATGTTCACACCAACACCATTATCATTTTCCATTGGATTAGAATGTGAGAAGTTAGTTATTAAATAATAATTCCATAAAATTAAATATTTACTATATATCATAAACATTCATTAGTTCCATATTTACAACCTTCTATGTATATCAGAATATGGATAAGGTTGGTCATACGTATCCAAGAGTGATGTATTTTATTTTCATATGAATGAAAAGTGATATAAAATTGTTCCCCCATTATCATAATAACACTAATTTATAATTATTATATTTTAGATATTATTTTTCTATTGATACTAGAAAATAATAAAAATTAGAAAAATAAATAAACTGAAAATATTTGATAGAGATGATTATCTATTCTTCAGTAGATATCTTTTAGATTTACTCTTAACATACATATGGTTGGTGTCATAAAAAGGAAAAAACCACTAAAAAATATTATGAAGATGATATTGGAATTTAAGAGTTGGTGGTGGAACCATATGGCTCATTATGACATAAAAATGAGATAATGGGTTTATTTTTCCATGTGATAGGAGGTTCATTCAAGGAAATTATTAATGTATAAAATTAAAATACATTAGTTTTTCAAGTCATAATGGATCAAATTTTTTTAATAATATCATAAGATGTTGATTATTTTAAATCCTCTCATCCATTAAAATTTAAAATGCATTTTCCAATGTTTTCATCCTTTTGATTTATTTTAATCCCCCTACTCATCCCCCAACCATTAACCCATTGTAAAATTACTAGAAAATTTAATTTTTCTATAATTTATGAGTAAATAATTTAATGATAAATGTAAAGGGGACACATTAATGCAACATGGTTGATTTTTTCAACCATACCCCGTTCATTCCTTGGAATATAATATTTTTTTAAAATTTGAATCAATAAATAACATATTTTTTATGAATAATATCAATAATGTAATTTTTACACTATTCAATTCACATGTATCTAAATACATAGAGGAAAATAGATAATTAAAATATAACACTTTTTAAAATCCTGGAAAAGACATGTGTATCACTAATAGTCATTTAACACAATAACTCCACCAATTTTTATTATATTTAAAATTTCTAAAATCATTTATTTTAGTTTTTAATTAATTGAAAAAATAATGTTTTAGTGTTTCACAAGAATTTAATGTAATTATTAAATTACTAAAAATTATAATAAATTTCCATGAAAAAAATAATCCATCCATCATTCCAATAGAAATTTACAACCGAGTAGTAGTTTTTTTACCTATCAAAAAATATAAGAGATATTAAAAAAAAGATTGATTCATTTTTAAATTATCTTTTAATTAAATATTCTATTGGTTCAAATCAAATAAATAATGAACCACGTATCTATATATTCCATCCTATAAAGAATAAGGAAAAAATAAACTCATCCAAGGGGATAATGGAAGGTAATTTGGTCATTTTTGTCCTTATAATATTATTCTAAGCTTTAATTACCAGACTTACCCATACCATTATGAATTTTTTTTCTATGGTTAATATTTATAATGGAAAAAATAAAAGGTAGATGTTATAAAAAATTTACATACTAATTGAAAATATAGAAATCATGTTTCAATATTAAATTTTTATATCTTACAAAAACTAATGAATTATTAAAAATAATAAAACTAGGAAAAATATTTTATTTGTAGAATGCTTCTTAAGTGTAAATTTTAGTTATACTATATAAAAAAATAAATGTATTCCAATGAAAAAAATAATTTATTAATAATATTATATAACAATGATTTCATAAAATAATTTAAGAAAGAAAATTGAATTTTGTAAATGCTTCAAACAAAAAAAATAATCTTTTCAATGAAAATTATTATTTTTGTTGTTTGTGAAAAAATAATTATAGAAAAATTCCCATAATATCTCTTTGTGTTAATTAATATATAATTATTTAAAATAATATTTTCAAATTATAAATTAAAATTTCCAAAATTTTCAAATTTTAATTTTAATTCCCACACACTAAATTTAAAATCAATCCCTTTTTAAAAGAATTTTTTTTGATGTATAAAATTTTTTACTAAAAATTAATTATGTATATATTTTAATTATATAAATACTAAAACAATATATAATTTATTTCATAATGTGGTATACCATATTCATACCCTGCAATTAGGAGGTTGCGTGTAAAGAGTAAAATTAAAATAATAAGATTCTATTGTTCATTTAATCTCATTGTTGTGTTTCTTGTACACTTTCAATCCAAATTATCTTCTTGTAATCCCTTGTTATACATTGGTATTTAAAAATTATCAATATATGGTGCAATAGGGATTTACCCAAGGGATAATATCCAAAGGGTTCAGTATTGTTCCCAACCAATATAGCCTAATTCACTTCTTTATCTACCCCCTAAAACCAATTATATCATCAATAGAATGAAAAAATTAGTATTACTATCTTTTTTAAATTTTATTATACTAATATAATATATTTTATATAATATTCTATGAGGCAATTTTAATAATGAATAAGTCATCATGCATACTTTTGGACTAATGCATCAACATAATTCCAACTTAATTTTTCATCACAACCATTCCCAGATGATTACATAACCATATTTAATGTATTAGTATGATATTTATTATATTATTAATATTATGAATATATATATCATTCCATATCATCCTCCCAACTTTGAAATCGAATGTTTCACATGTTGTTACATGCAGGAAACCACCTACATTAAAGTTACATAATTCATTTCCACCTCTAATAATTTTTATTTATCCAATTATGTTATAAGGTGATTCAACAGATTAATATATATATATATATATAATGATAATTATTATGCAATATTGATATTATTTCATTAGAATTGGTTTATAAACTATAAACACCCATAGATTATATATTTTTCTTTTTTTGGAATGTTTTACCACCTATATGAACAATGCTACAAATTTTGATTAGCAATAACTACTTAAAAATAAATATATTTAATATTTGAAAATGATAAATAAGTAATGTTTTTTCTATAATTTTATTAGTAATAACTAATACATTATTATGATATAACCCAGTATTTATTAAAAATAGTCAAAATATATTTTCATTGAACATTTTATTGAAAATAATAACTGAAATAATTATGAAATAAAATAATGTATTTATAATTCATTTAAAAAATAACATAAATTTGTACAGACCCGGAAATTTCAAGGAATTTTTTTTCTTAAATTCTTTGGAATTTTATGAGTCTGCAGTTTCTGAAGGCACCTTTTTCCGAGGCTCGGTGTGGCCAGAATCAATTTCTGAAGTTTTGTTCGGGTACGTTCAGTAAATGTATTAGGGGGGTTTTCTATCTTTTGAACTGGTGATTGGAATTGAATCTTGAGGGCACCGATGAACTTACAGCGCCGATATTCACTTAAGGGGACCTTTACCACAGTTGTGTTTTCTGCTGGATGAGAGTTAATATTTTGGGATTTAGAATAAAATAAATAAATTTTGTTGTGTTACAATTTTATTTATATTTGTTAGTTATTTCCTCCATGAGGAAGTTAGGGCTGGGGCCCATATCCCACATAACCTCTCATGAGAGGATATTTGTGAGTTGGGTACCACACGAACCCATAACACATCACCTCCCTTAAACCCCCACTTAACTCCCCTTTATTAATTCTTGACAACTCCCACATTTAATTCGGTGGAGCCTCTCCACATTCCACCTCCCTCACTCCATTTAATTCTTTGCCAAGCCATCTCAATTAATTATACAACTCTTCAATTAATTAATAAAATTGTTTGATTTAATTTGAAAATACATTGAATGTTATATTATGGGTGGGTCATTTTATTATTTTGGGTTGGCAATATTTGTGGGAGAGCTCTTAAGAGTATTTGGAAGGAAGTGTTATTCTCCAACGAATAACACCAACCTTCAACGAAGAACGACTCCAATGAAGAACGTGAAGTCAACGACGACGTGCCTTCTCTTCTTCTTCCTCCACGTCAAGGGAGGAGACACATTCGTGAGGAACGTTTCCAATGACGATGGCTCTTCCTCTGACGTCAACGGAATCGAAACCGTTCTTCTGTGACATCTGACCACCACGATGTTCGACTTCCATAGTTCGACGACATGCGGCATCTTCGCGAGGTAGGGGATTATTGTATATTTTCATTTATGTTGTTTATACCCTCGAGCGTGACAGTTTATTTTTAGGGTGTTTGTATAATTTATTTTGAATAAATTATACCCTTGTCGTTGATGAAATAAAGTGTTTGTTTATGGCCAATTGATAATGCCTAACACGGAGGGCATGGGATGAAAAAACACGGCCCGACAACCCTCCTCAGGTTGTTTTTTTGTGCACTGATTGATGGGCGACAATGAAACGGGACCGAAACAGCGATTTGGAGCTTTCACAGTGGTGTTTCGGTCCCGATATTACATTAGGCGTAGACGGTGGATGAAACGGACCATCGAACCGCATTCGGTGGTCCGCGGAAGGCGGCGGCGGCGCGCTGCCGGCGCAAACCGCTGTGGCTGAGCCACAATGGCGGGTGGAACTGGAACGGCTCTACCTTTCCCGAAAGTAGATAGGCATGGAATTAAGTCGTGCAAGCTGGCCAAGCCAGTGCCCCCCCCCCATCCGAGTTGGGGCCGGTCACAGGGGTCGGGCCACGCCCAGCCTGGCCGGCAAGGGTGGGTTGGGCCAGGTCGGACTGGGCCCGACCACCCTTTTTGGACCATTTACGGTCATTCACCCCTAACATAATCTATGGACCTCCAATCGATACACCGTCAGTTGCGTAGGATTCCTCGGATCAAGACAGGAATTTCGGTATATTACACTCAATGTTTTGGTGATTTTTGTGTACGACCTGGTTGATTCGAACCCAAAATCCAACCGGGCCCCTAGAACGGAAATGCTAAAAACTCACAGACTGGGCGTCCGATTTACGTGCCATCTCTTGAATTGACACCCCTATGATGAGGCGGCCCATTTAGATAATTCCATGTGAGATTATGTGACACATGGAGGTATTGACCAGTAACTTGTGGAGTGGACCCTCCCAGAGACAATTGTACAAAGTGCGGAGACCATGTAGTTGTAGACCTGATGACTGCTTGACTGATTTGACTCGGAGTGATTCGATTGGCCTAATGGAAGGAATTCCGGGTTTGGCGGTAGACCCACAGCGGATGGAGCACCGGGTTTGGTAGCATACCGGTGGTACTCGACAGGAGGAGTAACCTTGTAGGCTATTAGTGGGAGCGCTACTGTGTTGGGGAGGCCGACCCACAGTGGTGGAGCACCCGGTTTGGCAGCAGACCTGCGGTACTCGACTGGAGAAGTACCTCAGCAGTCTATGGTTAGTGAGTAGCTCCTCAGAGTCGTAACATTACCACTATACTCGACAAAGGAGTTGTTCTCCAGTAGTTTTAGTTTCGATAATGAAAATCATGGTTTGAGCTGATTCAATGACCTTTTTGTTTTACTCATGATTGAGATGGGTTACTTGATAACATAGGTATATGTATTGGCATATACCTACCTAAATGATAACTTTTGAGATATTTTTTGTGGTTTATCCTTTTTGTATATTTGTGAGACCATTAGGGTATCGGGGTCCCTACTGAGTATCATTATACTCACCCCAGCACAGGCTATGCCCGCACCATGTTGTGTTGGATGCAGACGGTAGATAGCTCTAACCGAGGTAGAGTGTACGAGGACTAGACAGTACCCAGAGGTGGACACTCGGCGTGATGGTACACGGAGCGGACTAGCAGATGAGGAGAGATGAAGAAGACATCTGTACATACCCATTAGGTAGGAACCTGGAGGATGATCAAGGAGCTGCTTCCATCATCCAGCTCTTTGTCTTTTCAGTTGTACTTTCTTTCAGTTGTAGTTGTACCTTTCTATTGGGCTTTAATTTCCATCCCCATTGTAATTTCAGGTCACTTTTTATACTTATTTACTTAGTTTTTTCTTCCACTTGTAATCTGGTTTTGTTTTTTATGTTCCATAAAGGAAATGACTTCCCTTTTAATCGGGATTTTTTCCTTTGGTTCTAGTCGCCCGCCCCTGTTCTATGGAAGGCGGGCATGAGGTAGTTACGGAACAGGCCCCGTGGACGGGTTGTGAAAAATTGGTATTAGAGGTGTCGGTTCTACTGTAGAACTCAGGACTCTGATATTTCATTTTGTGAAACAATAGTGTTCAGATTAGAGAATGTGGTTTTTAGTTCAGGGAGTCTAGTGTTGGTGCGGCGGCCGACGTATCCATAAACCAGGACCCTGACTACTGATTTCCGACTTGGTGCATGAAACACTGATTGTGTGTGTGTTTCCAAAAGTTTTCTTTAAGTCATCTCAACCTGGTCAGCTCACCAGGTTTAAATCATTTGACCGTGTCACATCTATTTAGGATTCCACCTCGCAGACAGTCAGTCGGAGTTCCAAGAGAGTACCCGATGAAGGCCCACCGAGCGATGAGGCTCCGATGCAGTTTCATCTTACTATGATGGCACATTTGGGTGGTGTACTAGCAGCACCACCACCCATAGGGAAGAATATTCCACCAGCCATACTAGTGGACAGTGCACACTGATAGAGCGCGTTACATGAGTTCCAGCAGCAATAGACTAGATGGAGGTGATTTCAAGAGTTTTACAACTAGTTTAGACACTAGTACAACAGATGGTGATCTTAGCTACTCGTTTTCCCAGTGAGTGACCATGAGGTTGGTCCGTATAGTGATGAGCCTTTGGTATATGGATCGATTCCTGAGATAGTACCTTCAGGTACTGTACCAACTATATCACTACATGCTGGCTAGTAGTTTCAACCGGCAGTACCGATAGATGGCACATGCCGGCTTAGTTCCTTACACGTGTTTCAACATCAGATACCCCTTAGGTTAAGAGGCGATCCCGACTCACAAGCGGCAATGTACTGTCTTGAGGAGGTGGCTGAGAGTTTTCTAGAGCTTATATATCTTTGGCCGGACGATATGTCGGTAGCTGAGTTTTCATTGAGGCATATCGATCATTCCGGGTACTAGATGACTACGATACGATCAGTGCTTTAGAGCTCAGACCTTAGAGAAAGGTGTGTGCAAAGGACATTTGAGCCTACAATTTTCCTCTATGCATTACTACTTATGCTAGGGTTCTAGAGAGAACCTTTGTGGTTGAATTATCTTCGGGTGAATGGATACATCAATAGAATTTTAGTAGTGGGAAATTAGGGAACTGACGCCAGTCTCCGAGACATGAGCGTGTAAAAATGTTTTGAGAGAGGAAGTGTTAAGGATAGATGAATCTTCAGGGCATGAGACATGGAAGCAAAGCTTGTAGAGCCACATGAGGCTGTGTACATTTCGACATGTTACAACCACCCACCTTTGTAGTCCCCTCCAGGCTCATAGAGCTGGAGGGAAGGGGATGAAAGTAGGTGCATTCGGTCATAGAGTGCGACCCAAGGGATCTAGGAATGATTCGAGGTATGGTCTGTGTCTACAACTAGCTGTCGTATCAATATACATATGTACCAATCATTCCTTACTTCCACGAATCTTGTCCCAGACAAAGAGTTTTCAGTTAAACCGTTGACATGACCATCACGTCTGGAGATACCTTTGGGAAGAGACTCGATAATCACGCTTACGCAGACAGTGTGTTCTGACCATTGAGATGAGAGTTTCGGTTGGAACCTCTTGGTGGCAGCGTCGAGGCCTTATGATGTTAGTTTGGGTATGGACTGGGCAACCACAGTTCATACACAGATAGACTCTATTAGTCAAAATGTTTGTGGTTTATCTATAGAATTGGGATGGGGTCTTTCCATGGTAGGAAAAAATGGAAACCCAGGTAGCACAGGATAAACTCATGCATAGGAGGTAGTGGCCAATCTCTCTTGAGTCGGCTAGCCTTACCCACATGGCAGCAAGAGTTGTGAGTATTCAGTTCCTCCAGTATTATGACTTCGAGATAGTCTATACTCCTGGGAAGGGGAACATTGTTGTGGATGCGCTCAGCAGGAGGACCAGAATTCAGCTGCTAGGAGAGGCGACAGAGTAGCTAGCTGCGTTGCTGATATCCTTTGTGGATAGGGATGGTGCAGCCTATCTACAGTCACTCCTCCACTTCATCAGCAGAGTAGGTGAGGTGGCTTAACGCTTGGCCTTTCCACCTCAGTTGCACCAGGTGCACGACGTCATCCAGGTATCTTAGCTAAGGAGATGCGTGCACAACCTATCTGTCATCATCGACCATGGAGAGATGGATATCGACGATGAGGAAAATTTCATGGAGGTTACAGTGGATATTGAGGATCAACAGGAGCAGGTCCTATGTGGACGGTCCATTCTTCTAGTGCGCGTTCGCTGGCAGCACAAGAACCTCCAGGAGAGCACATGGGAGAGGGAGGCTCAGATTCCTGCTCAGTACCTCCTCTTTTGTTTCCCTAGTATGTCTTGTATCTTTATAGGGATGTAAATCCCTGAGGTGGGAGTAATATAAAGACTCAGAATGTTCATGGAAATTTTTTACTTAAATTCATTGGAATTTTACGAGTCTGTAGTTTCTGACAGCACCTGACTCTGAGGCCCGGTGTTCACAGAATCAATTTTTGAAGTTTTGTTCGGTTAAGTTCCGTAAACGTACATGCGGGCTATCTATCTTTTGAAATGGTGCTCAGAATTGAAATCTGAGGGCACCGATGAACTCACAACGCCAGTATTCGCTTAAGGGGTCCTTTACCGCTGTTGGGTTTTAGGCGGGTTGAGAGTTAATATTTGGGGATATATAATAAAATAAATATAATTTGTTGTGTTAAAATTTAATTATAATTTGTTAGTTATTTACTCCATGAGGAAGTTAGTGGTGGGGCCCACATCCCACATAAACTCTCTTGAGAGGATATTTGTGATGTGGGGCCCACACAAACCCCTAAATCATCACCTCCCTTAAACCCCCACTTAACTCCCCTTTATTAATTCTTGGAAACTCCCCCATTTAATTGGATGGAGCCTCTCCACATTCCACCTCCCTCACTCCATTTAATTCTTTTCCAACCATCTCAATTAATTAAACAACTTTTCAATTATTTAATTAAAGAGTTTGATTTAATTTGAAAATACATGGTTCGTTATATTATGGGAGGGCCATTTTATTTTTTTGGGATGGCAATATTGGTGGGAGATCACTTTAGAGGATTTAGAAGGAAGTGTTCTTCTCCGATGAAAAACACTGACCTTCAATGAATAATGACTCTGACGAAGAAAGCGAAGTCATCGGCGACGTGCCTTCTCTTCTTCTTCCTCCATGTCAAGGGAGGAGACACCTCCGCTAGGAACATTGCCAACGACAACGTCTCATCCTACTACATCAACAGAATAAACAATGTTCTTCAACGATGTCCGACCACTGTGACGTTTGTCTTCCATGGTTCGAGGATGTGTGACGTCTTTGCGAGGTAGGGGAAAATTTTATATTTTCATTTATGTGGTATATACCCTCGAGCATGAGAATTTATTTTTAGATTGTTTTTATAATTTACTTTGAATAAATTATAACCTTTTCGTTGATGAAAGAAAGTGTATGTTAATGGAAATATGAAAATTCCAATCGCGGAGAGTACGGGCCGAACAAACATGGCCCGATGACCCTCCGGAAGTTGTTCTTCTGTGCGTAGATTGACGACCGATGACGAAACGAGACCACAACGGCGAGCCGTGGTAGCAGGTGGAACCGAAACGACTCTTACATTCTGGAAAACAGAGAGGAGCAGCATTAAGCCTCGCCAGCTGGCCAAGCCAGTGCCCCCCCCCCCCCGATTGGGCCTGGCCGCACCCAGCCGGGCCAACCCAGGGTGGGTTGGGCATGGTCGGACCGGGCCCAGACCCCCTTTTCGGATCTTTTTTTGTCATTCTCCCATAACCTGAGCTACATACCACTGATCGACGCACCGTCAGTGGCATAGGGTATCTCGTATTGAGATGGTAGTTTCAGTATATTACACTCTAGGTTTTGGCGAGGTTCATGTACGGTCGGGTTGATTCAAACCTGAAATCCAACCGGGCCACCGGAACTGAAATGCTAATAACTCACAGACCAGGCGTCCGAATGATGAGTCGTATGTTGCTTTGAGACCTATATGAGGAGGCGGTCCTTTGCGATACTTCCACTTGAGGTTACGTGAAACATGAAAGTATTTACTAGTAGCTTGTGGAGCAGACCCTCCCAGAGACTAGTGTACAGAGTGCGGAGACCTACTAGCTATAGACCTGACGACTGCTTGACCGATTCGACTCGGAGTGATTCGATTAGTCGAGTGGACGGAGCGCTCGGTTTGGTGGCAGATCCACGGTGGATGGAGTTCCTGGTTTGGAAGCAAACCCGCGGTACTTGATAAGAGGAGTACCTCTATAGGCTATTAGGGGGAGCACTAATGTGTTGGGGCGGCAGACCCATAGCGGAGGAGCGCCCGGTTTAGCAGCAGACCCACAATACTTGAAATGAGGAGTACCTCTGTAGAATAAGGTTAGTGAGTAGCGCCTTGGAGTCGCAGAAGGTCCACTGTACTCGACAGAGGAGGATCTCTCCAGCCGTTGTGGTTTTGATAATGAAAATACAGGTTTGAGCTGAGTCAATGACCTTTGTGTTTTCCTCATAATTGAGATGGGTTACTTGATAACATACGTATATGTATGGGAATATACCTATGTAAAGGTTATCTATTGAGATATTTCTTTTAGGTTTATCCTTGTTGGATTTTTGTGAGACCTTGAGGGTCTCAGGGTCCCTATTGAGTATCATTATACTCACCCCTGCACAGGCTATGTCTTCACCTCGTTATGTTGAATGCAGACAACAGACAGCACTGACTGAGGCAGAGTGTATGAGGACTGGATGGCACCTATTGATGGACACTCGGGATGACGACACACGGAGCAGACCGATAGATGTGGAGTGCTGAGGAGGACATTTGTACCTAAATTTCAGTTAGGATCCTAAAGCATGATATAGGAGACACTTCTATCTTCCAGCTGTTTGTATTTTCAGTTGTACTTTCTTTCAGTTTTAGCTCTACCTTTCTGTGGGGCTTGTATTTCCGTCCCCTTTTTACTTTCAGCACACTTGTTATACTGCTTTACATAGTGTTTTATTCCGGTTTTACTCTGGTTGTGTGTGTTTACATTTCATAAAGGCAGTTCCATACACCAAGACCCTAACTACTAATTTACGACTTGGTGCATGAAACATCGATTCCGTGTGTGTTTCCAAAAATTTTCTTTAAGTTAGCTCAACCAGGTCAGCTCACTAGGTTTAAATCTTTTGACCATTTCGCATCTTCTCAGGTTGCCACCATGCGGACAATCAGTTGGAGTTCTGAGAGAGTACTCGATGACGGCCCACCAAGCGATGAGGCTCCGGTGTAGGATACTTTTATGTGATGGAACATTCAGGTGGTGTACCAACAGAACCACCACCCGTTTTGAAGTAGATGCCACCAGCCGTACTAGCGGATGGTGCATGCTGATAGAGCGTGTTTCATGAGTTCCAACAGTAGAGGCCTTCGAGGTTACGAGGCGAGACAGATTCCCAAGTAGCATTGGATAGGTTGGAGGTGATTTTTGGAGTTCTAAACCTAGTTTAGACACTAGTAGAGAAGATGGTGATCTTAGCTACTGGTGGTTCCCAGTTAGTGACCACGATGTTGGTCTGCATAGTGATGAGGCTTCAGTACCTGGACCAATGCATGAGATAGTACTTTCCGGTAGTGTGCTAGCAATATCAATACTTGTTGGTCAGTAGTTTCAACTGGCGATACTGGAAGATGACACATGTAGGATTAGTTCCTTACACGTGTTTCAGTATCAGAAACCCCTCAGGTTCCGAGGCGAGCCTGACTCACAAGCAACTGAAGAATGGCTTGAAAAGGTTTCTAAGTGTTTTCTAGAGCTTATATAGCTTCGACATGACAACATGTCGGTAGCTGAGTATTCATCGATGCGTACTGATCATTCCTAGTACATGATGACTACGATACGATCAGTTCTTTAGAGCTTTCACCTCATTGCAAGGTGTGTTTAAAGAACATCTGAGCCAGCACATTTCCCCAATACATTCCTACATATGATAGGTTTCTAGAGAGAACAGTTGTGGTTAAATGATCTTTGGCTGAATAGATACCGCAAGATAATGTTAGTAGAGGGAAATCATGGAACTGACGCCAGTCCCAGAGACTTTAGCGTGTAAAAATGTTTTGAGAGGAGGAAGTGTTAAGGATATATGAATCTGTAGGGCAGAAGACGTGGAAGAATATCTAGTTGATCAACATGAGGCGGTGTACATTTCGACATGTTACAACCACCAACCTTTGTAGTCCTCTCCAGGACCAGTGAGCTGGAGGGAAGGGGATGCTATTAGCTGCATGCGGTCAAGGAGTGTGACCCAAGGGCTCTATGAATGATTTGAAGTACGGTCCGTGTCTACTAATAGATTTCATATTAATTGACATATGTACCAATCATTCCTTCCTTCGACGAATCGTGTCCCAGACCTAGAGTTTCCGGTTAAACCGTTGACTTGACCCTCATGTCTGGAGATATCTTTGGGAGGAGACTCGATAATCATGCTTATGCCGATAGTGTGATCTTACCCATGAGGTGAGATTTTCGGTTGGAACCTCTTGGTGGATGCATTGAGGCCTTACGACGTTAGTTTGGGTATGGACTGGGCAACCATAGTTCATACACAGATTGAATGTATTAAGAAAAATGTCATGTTTAATCTACAATTTTGGGATGGGGTATTTCCTTGGTCGGCGAAATGGGAAACCCAGGAAGCACAGGATAAAATCATGCATAGGAGGGTGTGGCCGATATCTCTTTACTTGGATACCCTTACCCTCATGGAAGGAAGAGTTTTGAGTATTCAGTTCCTCCAGGACTATGACTTTGAGATAGTCTAAAGTCCTGGGAAGGGGAACTTTGTTGCGGATGTGCTCAGCAGGAAGACTGGAATTCAGCTTCTAGGAGAGGCGATGGAGCATCTGGCCATGTTGCTAATATCTTTTGTGGACAGGGATGGTGCAACCTATCTTCAGTCACTCATCCACTTCATCAGTAGAGTAGGCGAGGTGGCTTACCGCATGGCCCTTCCACATCAATTCCACTGGGTGCACGACCTCAGCCACATATCCCAGCTGAGGATATGCGTGCACGACCTATCCATCATCATTGACCATTGAGATCTAGATATCGATGACGAGGAAACTTTTACGGAGGTTCCAGTGGATATTGAGGATCTACATGAGCTGGTCCTCTGTTGGCGATCCATTCCCCCAATGCGCGTTCGCTGGCAGCACGAGAACCACCAGGAGAGAACATCGGAGTGGGAGGCTCAGATGCATGCTCAGTACCTCCTCTTTTGTTTCCCTAGCATGTCTTGTAGCTTTATGGGGACATAATTCCATGAGTTGGGAGTAATGTAAAACTAGGAAATTTCAAGGAATTGTTTTTAAATTCTTTGGAATTTTACGAGTCCGCAGTTTCTGACAACACCTGATTCTGAGGCACGGTGTGCCCGAAATCAATTTATGTAGTTTTGTTCGGGTACGTTCAGTAAAGGTACATGCAATTTTTTCTATCTTTTGAACCGACCGATGAACTTTCAGCGCCAGTATACGATTAAGGGGACCTTTAACACAATTTCGTTTTATGCGGGTTGAGAGTTAATATTTTGGGATTTATAAGAAAATAAATAAAATATGTTGTGTTACAATTTTATTTATATTTGTTAGTCATTTCCTCAATGAGAAAGTTAGGGGTGGGTCCCACATCCCACATAACCTCTCATGAGAGGATATTTGTGAGGTGGGGACCACATGAACCCCTAGCTCGTCACCTCCCTTAAACCCCCACATAACTCCCATTTATTTATTCTTGACAACTCCCCCATTTAATTTGGTGGATCCTCTCCACATTCCAATCCTTTAATCCATTTAATTCATTCCCAACCCATCTCAATTAATTAAACAACTCTTCAATTAATTAATTAAAGAGTTTGATTTAATTTGTAAATACATGGAATGTTATATTATGGAAGGGCCATTTTATTATTTTTGGTTGGAGAGTTCTTGAGAGGATTTAGAAGGAAGTGTTCTTCTCCGTCGAAGAACACCAACCTTCAACGAAGAAATAATCGGACAAAGAACATGAAGTCACCGACAACGTTCCTTCTCTTCTTCATCCTTCGCGTAAATGTAGGAGACACCGCTGCGGGGAACGTCGTGAACCACGATGGCTATTCCTCTGACTTCAATGGAATCGACACCGTTCTTCTGCAAATTCCGACCACCGCGACGTTGGTCTTCCATGGTTCGACGACGTGCAACGTCTTTGGGAGGTAGGGGAATATTTATATTTTCATTTATGTGGTGTATAACCTCGAGCATGATCATTTATTTGTAGTGTGTTTGTATAAATTATTTTGAATAAATTATAACCATGTCATTGGTGAAAGAAACTGTATGTTTATTCCCAATTAATAACACCTAACGCGTAGGGCACGGGCCGAACAAACACAGCCTGACGACCCTCCATAGGTTGTTCATCCTTGCTCGGATTGACGAACGATGATGAAACAGGACCAAAACTGTGATTTGGAGCTTTCGTAGTGGATTCTGCGTCCCGAGATGAACTTAGCTGCATACGGTGGGCGAAACAGACCACTAGAGCGTGTCCAGTGGTCCGTGGATGGCGGAGGCGGCGCGCCGCCGGAGCAGACCGTCGTGGCTGAGCCGCGGCGCCGGGTAGAACCGGAACGACTCTGCTGTTACGGAAAATAGAGACGTCTGGCGTTATGCCACCCCACATGATCGAGCCAGAGCCCCCCCCCCCCCCCCGGCCAGGTCAGGATACGCCCAGCCAGGCTGACCCAGGGTGGGTGGGGTCGGGACGGACCGGGCCTAGACCCCCCTTTTCGGACCATTTTCTATCATTCACCCATAAATTGAGCTAAAGATATTCGATCGACGCACCGTCAGTTGTGTAAGATTTATCGCATCGAGATGATCATTTTTGTATGTTACACTCATGTTTTTGGCATAGTTCAGGTATGTACTGGTTGTTTTGAACCCGAAATCAAAACGGGCCCCGGGAATAGAAATTCGAATAACTCACATACCAGGTGTCTGATTGAAGTGTCGTCTATTGCGTTGGGACCCCAATGACGAGGCGGCCCTTTGAGATACTTCCACGTGAGATTAAATGACACTTGGAAGTATATACTAGTAGCTCATGGAGTGGGACCACCCAGAGATGAGAGTATGGAGCACAGAGACCTAGTAGCTGTATACGTGACGACTACTTGACCAATTCGACTCGGAGTGATTCAATTTACCCACTAGACGGAGCGCCCGTTTTGGCGGCAGACCCACGGCGGACGGAGCGCCTGGTTTGGTAGCATACCCATGGTACTCGACAAGAGGAGTACCTCAATAAGATATTAGGGGGAGTGTTACTGTGTTGGGGTGGTAGAACCATAGCCGAGGAGCACCCAGTTTGGTATCAGACCCGCGGTACGCAATAGGAGGAGTACCTCAACATTCTAATGTTAGTGAGTATCACCTTAGTGTCACGACCGGACAACTATACTCAAAAGTGGAGGATTTCTCCAGCATTTGTAGTTTCGATAATAAAAATACTGGTTTGAGCTAAGTCAATGACCTTTGTGTTTTCCTCATGATTGAGATGAGTTACTTGATAACATAGGTATATGTAAGGGCATATAACTACGTAAATGTTATTTGTTGAAATATTTATTTGTGGTTTATCCTTGTATGATATTTGTGAAACCATGAGGGTCTCAGGGTCCCTACTGAGTATCGTTATACTCACCCAAGCACGGGCTACGCCCGCACGTCATTGTGTTGGATGTAGATGACGAACAATGCTGACCGAGGTAGAGTGTATGAGAATTGGACGGTACACAGAGGTGGACACGCTGCGTGACGCCACACAGAGCGGACTGATAGATGCGGAGTGTTAGGGAGGACATTTGTACGAACCCTTCAGGTAGGAACCCAGAGGATGATCAAGAAGTTGCTTCCATCATCCAGCTGTTTGTCTTTTCAGTTATACTTTATATCAGTAGTTGTTGTACCTTTCTATTGGGATTGTATTTCTGGCCCATTTTTACATTCAGAACACTTGGTATACTACTTTACATAGTGTTTTCTTCCACTTTTACTCTGGTTGTGTGTGTTTACGTTTCATAAAGGCAATTATTTTCCTTTTTATCAAGATTTATGCCTTTGGTTCTAGTTTCCAGCCCCTGTCCTATAGAAGGCGGGCATCGGGTAGTCACGGAACGAGCCTCGAGGATGGGTCATGACAAATTGGTATCAGAGGAGTTGGTTCTACAACAAAATTCAGGACTCTGATCCTTATTTATAATTTGAAATATTGTTAAGAGTGCGAAGTGTGGTTTTCAGTTCAGGGAGTCCAGTGTTGGCGTGGTGGATGACGTATCTATACACCAGGACCTTGAATAATGATTTCTGACTTGGTGCACACAAAACTGTTTTCATGTGTGTTTCCAAAAGTTTTCATTATGTCAGCTCAACTAGGTACGCTCACTATGTTTAAATCATTTGATTGTGTCGCATTTTCTCATGATGCTACCACGCAGACAGTTAGTTGGAGTTCCTAGAGAGTACTCGATGACGGCCCACCGAGCGATGAGGCTCTAGTGCGGGGTCCTCTTACTATGATGGAAAATTCGGGTTGTGTACCAGCATCAAAACCACCCATTGGGAAGAATATTCCACCAGCCATACTAGCGGACGATGCACGATGACAAAGCTCGTTGCACGAGTTCCTGCACTAGAGGCCTCTGAGGATACGAGGTGAGATGGATTCCCAAGTAGCAGTAGACTGGCTGGAGGAAATTTCTAGAGTTCTACACCTTGTTTAGACACTAGTAGAGCATATCAGGATCCTATCTATTGGTGTTTCCTAGTGAGTGACCATGAGTTTGGACCGCATGGTGATGAGAATTCGGTACGTGGACCGATGCTTGAGATAGTACCATTGGGAAGTGTTTAATCTATATCAATACCTGTTTGTCAATAGTTTCAACAAGTGGCACTGGTATATGAAACATGTAGTCTTAGTTCCATACACATGTTTCAGCATCACATACCCCTAAGGTTCCGAGGCAAGTCCGACTCACAGGCGGCTGAGTAATGGCTTGAGGAGGTGGCTGAGAGATTTCTAGAGCTTATACAACTTCTCCATGAAAACATGACGGTAGAAGAGTATTCATCGATACATACCGATCATTCATGGTACTTGATCACTATGATTCGATCAGTGGTATAGAGCTCAGACCTCATATCAAGGTGTGTTTAAAGGACATCTGAGCAAAAACGTTTCCGCAATGCATTCATACTTATGCTTGGGTGGTAGAGAGAACCTTTGTGGTTGAATGATCTTTGGATGAATGGATACCGCAAAAGAATTTTAATAGAGGGAAAGTAGGGAACTGCTGCCAGTCATAGATACATGAGCCTGTAAAAATGCTTCGAGAAGAGGAAGTGCTAAGGATAGATGAATCTACAGGGAAACAGACGTGGATCAGAGCTAGTAGATCAACATTAGGTGGGGTAAATTTTGACATGTTACAACCACACACCTTTGTAGTCCCCGCTAGGCTCAGGGAGCTGGAGGGAAGGGGAAGAATGTAGCTGCATGTGGTCAAGGAGTGTGACCCAAGGGCTATAGGAATGATTCGAGGTACGGTCTGTGTCTATTACTAGCTATCGTATCAATAGACATATGTACCAATCATTCCTTCCTTCCACGAATCTTGTCCCAGACATAGAGTTTCTGGTTAAACCGTTGAATTGACACTCATGTCTGTAGATACATTTGGGAGGAGACTCGATAATCATGATTACGCCGACAGTGTGATCTGACCCTTGAGGTGAGAGTTTCAGTTGAATCCTTTTGGTGGTAGCGTCGAGGCTTTAAGACGTTAGTTTGTTTATGGACTGGGCAACCACAGTTCATACACATAGTGACTGTATTAGGAAAAAGGTTACGGATTATCTACAACGTTGGGAAGGGATTTTTCATTGGTTGGTGAAAAGTGAAAACCAGGAAGCATAGGATAAACTAATGCATAGGAGGGTGCGTCCGATCACTCTTGAGTCAGCTAGCCATACCCTCAAGGCATCAATAGTATTGATTATTCATTTCCTCCATGACTATGACATCGATATAGTCTATACTTCTGGGACGGGGAACGTTGTAGCAGATGCGCTCAATAGGAGGATTGGAATTCAACTGCTAGGAGAGGCGACAGAGCAGCTGGCTGCATTGCTGATATCCTTTGTGGATTGGGATAGTGGAGCCTATCTGCAGTCCCTCCTCCACTTCATCACTAGAGTAGGCGAGGTGGCTTACCTCCTGGCCCTTCCACATCAGTTACATCGGGCGCACGATGTCATCCACATATCACAACTGAGGAGATGCATGCACGACCTATCCATCATCAACAACCACAGAGCATAGGATATGAACGACGGGGAAACATTCATAGAGGTTCCAGTGGAGATTGAGGATCGACCGGAGTGGGTACTTAATTGATGGTCCTTTCCCCTAGTGCGCATTCGCTGGAAGCACATGAACCTCCAGGAGAGAACATGGTGGCGGGAGGCTCAAATGTGTGCTTAGTACCTCTGTTTTTGTTTCACTATTATTTCGTGTAGCTTTACATGGACGTAAATTCCTGAGGTGGGAGTAATTTAAAACCCGTAAATTCCAATGAAATTTTTTTCATAAATTATTTGGAATTTTATGAGTCCGTAGTTTCTGATGGCACGTGATTCTAAGGCCCGTTGTGCCTGGAATCAATTTCTGAAGTTTTTTTTTCGGGTACGTTCAGTAAATGTACGTGTGGGTTTTTCTATCTTTTGAAATGGTGCTCGGAATTGAAATCAGAGGGTATCGATGAACCTGAAGCGCCGATATTCGCTTAAGGGGACCTTTACCGCTGTTGCGTTTTATGCTGGTTGAGAGATAATATTTGGGGATTTAGAATAAAATAAATAAATATTTTGGTGTTACAATTTTATTTATATTTTATATTTATTTCCTCAATGAGGAAATTAGGGGTGGGTCCCACATCACACATAACCATTCATGAGAGGATATTTGTGATGTGGGTCCCACACGAACCCCTAACTCATCACCTCCCTAAAACCCCCACTTAACTCCCCTTTATTAATTCTTGACAACTCCCCCATTTAATTAGGTGGAGCCCCTCTATATTCCACATCCCTCACTCCATTTAATTCTTTCCCAACCCATCTCAATTAATTAAAAAACTCTTAAATTAATTTATTAAAGAGTATTATTTAATTTGAAAATACATGGAATTTTTTTTATGGGAGGGACATTTTTTTATTTTGGGTTGGCAATATTGGTGGGAGAGCTCTTGAGAGGATTTAGAAGGAAGTTTTCTTCCCCGATAATGAACACCAACCTTCAACGAAGAATGACTCTGATGAAGAATGTGAAGTCACTGACGATGTGCCTTCCCTTCTTCTTCCTCCATGATAAGGGAGGAGACACCGCCGCAGGGAACGTCCCCAACAATGACGGTTCTTCATCCGACTTCAACGTAATCGACATCGTTCTTCCGCGACGTTAGACCATCGCGATGTTCGTCTTCCACAGATCGACAACATGTGACATACTTGCAAGGTAAGGGAATATTTTATATTTTCATTTATGTGGTTTATACCCTCGAGCATGCACATTAATTTGAAGGGTGATTGTATAATTTATTTTGAATAAATTATAACCTTGTAATTTATGAAGGAAAGTGTATGTTTATGGCCAATTGATAACGCCTAACGTGGAGGGCGTGAGCCGAACAAACACGGCCTGATGACCATCATTTTGTTGTTAATCTGTGTGCGGATTGAAGGGTGATGATGAAATGGGAACACAATGGGGATTTGGTGCTTTTGTAGTGGAGTTCGGGTCCTGAGATGACCTTAGGCGCAGAAGGTGGGTGAAACGTACCACTGGAGCATGTCCGACGGTCCGTAGAAGGCGGCGGCGGCAGGACACGCCGGCGCGGCGGGGCCGGCATCCGGCGGAGGCGGCGCGCTTCTGGAGCAGACCATCACGGCTGAGCCATGGCATCAGGTGGAACAAGAATGGCTCCATCGTTCTGGAAAACAGAGAGGCGTGACATTCAGCCGTGCGAGCTGGCCGACGCAGCCCCCCCCCCCCCCCTGGCCAGGCTGGTCCACGCCCAGCCGGGCTGGGACGCGCCAGCTACGGTCCAGGCCACGCCCAGCTGGGCTGACCCAGGGTGGGTTGGGCTGGGTCGGACCGGGCCCAGACCCCCGTTTTGGGACAATTTTTGGAAATATACTCATAACATGAACTACAGACCTCCGATCGATGCACCGTCTGTTGCATGGGATTTCTAGGATCGAGAAGGTCGGTTTGGTATATTACACTCAACGTTTTCAGGAAGTTTTTTTACTTGCAGGTTGATTTGAACCCGAAATCCAACCGGGCCCCATGAAAGGAAATGCTAATAACTCCCAGACCGGGCGTCCGATTGACGCGCCGTCTATTGCGTTGAGACCCCAATGACAAGGCGGTACTTTCAGATACATCCGCGTGAGATTACATGACACTTAGAAGTATCGACCAGTAGCTCATGGAGCGGAACCTCCTATAGATGAGCATATGGAGTGCGGAGACCTAATAGCTGTATACCTGACGACTACTTGACCGCCTCGATTCGGAGTGATTCGATTAGCCCAGTGGCCGGAGCGCCTAGTTAGGCGGCAGAACCACGGAGGAAGGAGTGCCTGGTTATGAAGCATACCCGTGGTACTCGACAGGAGGAGAACTTTTGTAGTCTATTAGGGGGAGAACTACTATGTTGGGGTGGCAGAACCACATCGGAGGAGCGCACAGTTTGGCAGGAGACCCGCGGTACATGACAGGAGGAGTACCTCAGCAGTCTAAGGTTAGTGAATAGGTCCTCAGAGTCGCGACAGGGCTACTGTACTCAACAGAGGAGGAGTTCTGCAGTATTTTTGGTTTCAATAATCAAAATCCTGGTTTGAGCTGATTCAATGACCTATGGGTTTTCCTCATTATTGAGATGGGTTACTTGATAACTTAGGTATATGTATGGGTATATACCTATATAAAGGTTATCTATTGAGATCATTATCTGTGGTTTATCCTTGTTCGATTTTTGTGATACCTTGAGGGTCTCGCGGTCCCTACTGGGAATCATTATACTCACCCCTGAACAGACTATGCCCGCACCTCGTTGCATTGGATGAGGACGACAGACTGCGCTGACCGAGGGAGAGTGTACGAGGACTGGACGGTACCCAGAGGAGGACACTCGGCGTGATGTCACATGGAGTGGACCAATAGACGCGGAGTGATGAGGAGGAAATTTGTACCAAAACTTTAGGTAGGAATCCAGAGGACGATCCAGGAGCTGCTACCATCTTCCAGTGGTTTGTATTTTTAGTTGTACTTTCTTTCAGTTGTAGTTCTACCTTTCTATTGGGCTTGTATTTCCATCCCCTTTGTACTTTCAGCACACTTTTTATACTCTTTTACATAGTTTTTTCTTCCACTTGTACTCTGGTTGTGTGTTTTTACGTTTCATTAATGCAATGCCTTCCCTTTTTATCAGGATTTACACCATTAGGGCCAGTCGCCAGCCCCTGGCCTATGGAAGATGGGTTTGGGGTAGTCACGACATGGTCCCTGAGGATAGTTTGTGACAAAATTACCAAAAATGTTCATGGAATGATATATTTTTAGTTTATAAAAAATAATTCACATATTCATAAAGAAAATAATACTAAATAGAGAATTAAATATAATAAACTTCATTTGGGAAAATATTTTATAACTAACTAATTTATTTAATGTAATTGATTATAAATATCATTAATAAAATTATTTTTTAATGAGTAACATTTTTAAATTGGCTAGTTAGATTTTTTTCATATACATGCTTTTATACAACCTTTGGTTATACATATTTTAACTTATGGTTGTTTCGTATCAATTTAATTTATTTGGGATAGGTTTTTTACTCACCTAATTTCTTTTAACATTCATATATAATACCTATTAGATATATACATTCATAAATTAATTTTTATTATTTGTATTTTTTTGTCAATGTTACTATTTCTATTTCATGGGTGTTTTAAATAAAAAAATATTTTTTTGTGTGAGGATTTTTATACCTCAACATGTTTTAATGATTAATAATGATTTTTTTTAGATATTTTTATTAAACTATGGTTCTACTGTTATATTATAATTTCATTACACAATGTTTTCTCGTGAATAAATTTTTTCAACTTTTTTAATTTTATCAGATTATGATTTTAAGAATAATTTTTATTCTTTTTAAATAATATCTTTGTATTCCATTTATATTGAATATAACCTCTAATTTTATATTTTCTTATTTTGGAACACATATATATCTCAATTTTTATAATATTGTAATTATCCTTTACCACCATTGAATTGAATGAATTATCACTCTCTTTCTGATTTGAGTATCAATAAATTTATTTTCAAAACATTAAATATTATTTCAACCTCAGGTTTTTTTCATATCTTTCATTCCACATTTATAATGGAAAAGGATTATTTTTTTGATGATTTATAATTTTTATGTATTTAAATGTGGTATTTTAAAAATATATTTTTTTACCCTCCTAATTTTCATTTGATTCATAACTTTATCCCTTTACAACAATGGACCAAATTATTTTCCAAATTCTATGTAAATTATTTCTGTTCACATTAACTCTAAAAAATCACTTATTCGTATATATGTAAGTTTTATGTATGAGATTTGAAATTGATTTGGTAGATAAACATTTTGGTTGATTAGAATATATATATCAACCAAATAGACATTTGATATCATTATATGATATTCCATTTAGAAATTAAATGATACTGATTTCTTTATTTTATATTTTTATGTTATCTAGAATGATTTTTATATCATGGATCACATATATATATGGATAATTATGGGTGGGGTCCTATATCACCCTCCAATTCCTTTTATAAAATATTATATCTCATGAGAAATGTATCCATTAGTGTAATTATGATTTCCTCGAAGGTTGGGTATGAGTAGTTACTCATGAAAGAGTGAGTTTGATTATTGTCTCATGAAGGTTATGGTAATATGTCCGTATGGTTTTGAAATTTTTTATTATTATAATACGATTTAGGAATTTTATAAAATTATTTTCCATATTCAAATAGTCATTCTCCGGGGATAATGTATTTTATCTCTTGGTTATGTACTCTTTTTTCATGTTATATGTTTTATTAGTTTATATTTCTTGTCCTTATTTCCTTAATTGTGATAAAATATTTTAGCCCAATGTTATTTTTAAATAGTTATTTCTCCCCTAATAATGTCTCTTGATGTTATTATGATTAAAAACATGATATAATTTTCAGAAATATTTCCTTTATAACAATATAATCTATCCAATTTATTTTTATTTACATCCACTATATATGAAAACAAGTGTGACCTATAAGGATTATATAAAGTTCTATAGTGGGGAGGATTATGTAGAAATTGTCATATGTATTTTAAAATAATATTATTATATAGATTATCCTGAATGAAACTAAATCTCACATTTTTTGGATTGTATAATTATTTTTAGACCTAATTTTCATATTATGGAAATGATGTGAAATAATACATATTTATAAATGTGTGTAGAATCCATACTCCAATCACCCATCACTACTAGTAAGAATATTACATTGGAAAAATATACAAGGGATCTCACCACACAGAATCAATCTGTTTATATATCTTGAAAAAATACATACATACATGATTCTAATATTAATTTTGATATTTCAAAAAACATAATGTAATAAACATTATCACATCATTTATAATATTTAAATTATCATTATTTATATCATGGGGAAATTAATAATAATTATGGGTAAGAATATTTTCTTAATAAGGGTTATGTAAAAATGAATCTATCATGATTATATAGGGAATAATAGATATGAAATAATAAAAAAGATATTCCATTAAATAAATAAATTGTTCATAAAATGAATCTATTTATTATAAAAATGTAGAAATATCAAGCATAGAAAAAAATAAATTCTCAATGATGGAAATGATTAATATTATTATTTGATGTATCATAGATCCTGATATATTTACCATTAATTGATTATGAAAATAATTCTTAATTGATGGATATGTATTCACTAAAACTACTACATTAGAAATGATATACAACTACTTTGTCTGATATACTCATCAATGCATATTGGGTTTATAAATAACTGAGGCCCTCACATCACATCTTGTACAATGCATTCATTATATATTTAATTATTAATTATAATGATAAAAAATATCTATATTTATTATAGAATATTAAATATAAATATTTACCTAGTCTATCAAATTACTATCATAGTATAATACTATATGTACTAATGGAACACTGTTTAGGAAATACACTTTTCCATGATACAAGGATTATTGGTTTTTAAGGGAAATGTAATTTCCAGGGAAAAATTATCATGTGGAATAGAATATATTAATATAAATTTAATGATAATAAAATTAATAAGACATAAATGATTACCATCAATTCATAGAAATATAGGATTTATAATAAAATTGTATCCTTTTTAGAAATAAAAAATAGAGATTAATAATTAAATTAATAAATAATAATATATATATTTTTGTAAAATCATTGAAATGTTGTATAAGTTTTGAAATAGAGAAAACTAGTTATAGCGGCCAGAAAAAACATAAGCATCATATACATAAAAAATAATTATTACTTTATAATATTTAAAAAGACAATGAAAATTAATATTTTGGATTACATGAATGTGATTACATTGAAATATTTTAAAATCACAGGTATGAAATAAAATTTTCATAAATAACATTTTAGAACATAAAATGAAGATTGGGTAATAAATTTTAAAAAAATTATATAGAAGAAAAATATAAATGATCAGAATAAAAAATAGATTAGCTTTACTTTTAGGTATTTCATTTCAGGAATCATTCCACAAAGGGAGCAAAGTATTAAATTTAAAGTGTTAAACCAATAAATATTTAAAGGATAATAATATAGTTTGAGTCTCTGAATGACATATTATAAGATTCATTCAATGAAAATAATATCAATCCCAAAAATGATATTGTTAATTAAAATCCTACATAATGAGTAACATTTAAATTTGAACCCCTTGAGAGAGTAAAATTAATTTATACATTATTGATCATGAATAAATATATATTCAAGTTAAACAAATCACAAGCATTTTATATACGTCATTGAAATGTGAATTTGTTCCCCATACCAAATATATCTCAATGGGGTTGATGCTATGATGAAATTATTTACAAAGGTCATATCATTGGAGTGAAAATAAATCAGTGAAGTAATTATGTGTAAAAAATTTAAATCCTCATAAATAAATTTTAAATAAAACATAAAATTAATCGATGTTATTACAATAAAAATATTTTCATAACCATGATAATGAAGATGTAATATAACTTAGTGAATGAAAATTGTGATATTAAATCAATTACCTCAACATATGAATTTCTCATATGTTTATTTAATCGAATATGTAAAAAATTTATATTTGATATTTTAAATTAATTAAATAATATAAATATATATTATCAAATATTATTCTTTTATAAGTTCCTAAAAGTGGGTTGTTAACAATCAAATATTATTATCAGTCTTTTGGGTGACATGTAGATTTATTTTCAAGTTTGTTTTTATTTGGTAGTTATGTTCCTTATATCTTGATTTATGGTTCTATTTATATATTATATTCAAAATGATATAAAAAATATAAATATTATTAATACATATTTTTATAATATTCTCTAAAATTTTCACACGAAAAATGGATCTCATCATTTTGTGAAGGTGGTTTTCCACACATATTCATGACAGAATTAATTATTTTTTAACAAGTAGAAGAATAAAATATCCAATATTATCATATAATTCCGTGGAAATAATTATTTAATAAATATAATATTTATTTACTTTTTAATATTTATAAACTTAATGTGAAATCGTGATGACACCCCAACTACAACCCTATGTGTATATGGTAATTTGTGTGTATACAAGTGGGATGTTTTTACATTTCATAGGAAGGAAAATGAGGGGAAAATGATTTTAAAATAATCATAATAACATATAAGTATATTTGTTACACTATATTCTTTATTTTTTTATGGGAACAAAATATTTTCTTCACTTCTAAGATGAAAAAAGAATGAAAATAATCGGTTAAGAGTTATAACTCTTTGGTGAGAAACCTCATTTCTATTATTCCTTGATCCAAGAACTGATTATATTTCAAAAATTCAAAATTCTCTAGTATATAGGGAAGGAAAATATGAATGTATTATAGTATGGATTGTATTATTTAGAAGTCTCATGAAGTGTGTAAAAGAGATGACATGTGGTATACTTTTATAAGGGAGGTAAATGACACATGTAATATCATAATGGATTTTATAATATAAACATCGTAATCTTGTAATGTGGAATATTGGTACACCAAATATGATTATATGATATTATTTAATAAAAATAAACTCAAAAAATCACATTTAGTGAGGTGTTGGTTACAGTTTTAACCATATCTCCTATTTAAACAACATTAAACCAATTTTAACTTTTACCTTGACAACATATCATTTACCTCAATAACATAAATATATGAAAAAAAATAAAATCTTAGTTTTATTCTTTTTACATTATTATTAAAAAAATTAATCAATTCTATAACATTAAATTTCTAGGGGAGGAATAAATTTCTTGTAATATATTTATTTTAAATGCAACAATATAATATTTCTGGAATTACATCATTTTAGAGTTAAACTAATTTTATATTGATATCATGTAATAAGTCACTATAAAATTATTTTTTTATATTAAATAACAAAAATGGAATGTTTTTATAATTTTTGAAATAATAAATTGATTGGAATATTTCAACCATTCCAGAAATTGCAATGACCCATAAAATAATTTTTATGTTAAATTATATGGGAATAATAATCACAAAATTCATGCTATGGTTTCTAATTTAAATCGAATTTTTTGAAATACATTCTTCTATTCCATAAACATATATTTTATTGAAACACACTCACCCAAAAGGATAAACTCTTGTTTTATAGATATATTAATGTTTTATCGTATAGTTTTTACCAAGTGTTTCACTTTTTTGAGAAGTTACATTTTTCCACAGTTACTAATTGTAATGAGTTAAAATAAAAATGAAATATTTAAAAACATTCAAAATCCAGATTCCAAATTTAGAATCCATTTTTTTTAATTACATTTCAATATGTGGTGGAATTAATTTAAATATAATCCTATAAAACGTGATGAAATGTTGGTTTTCATGAATATTCATATCTCAATAATTAGATGGTCTTACCATAAATCCATTAATATCACTTCTCATTATACGAATTTGAAAATTTATAGAATGATATATAATATATATATAGATAAATATTATTTATTATTAAGGAATATTATGGTTATTCTAAATTGGAATAATATAAGAAGGTAAAAATAGTTTTAAAAAATGTTTTTTTGTGCAAAAAAGTATACTTAAAGAAATATATAGTATAATAGTAAATGAAATTGAATTATTTAGATTATTTTTATTAAAATGGATCGTCTATATATTTTAAAAAAATAAAAAATTTCACTTTCAAATCATTTGGATCAAGAAAATAAATCACATCTTTGAAAAAATATTTATTTTTCTTTATTGAAAGAAATTAATCATTTTATAAATTTTGGATGTATGATAAAAAATTTAATAATAATGAAATTAATATATCAGAAAAGATATAATTTTCATATGATAAAATTAAAATATTATTTCATGGTTAACTTTTACTCGGTGTTATTTGTAATGAATGCTATCAATGAAATTAAATATAATTATAGATAAATATATCAAAATATATTGGTCATTTAAAAATTTCACACCATATATAAATTTTAGAAATGATGTTTATTAACATTAATGCAGAAAATGGAGATAATTTTACCTCATCAAATCCTCTAGGTCTAATGTAGCTTACACAATTTTTATTATTTAAATAATCATTGACCAGATGAGTAGTCCTGATTAATATAATATTGATCTTTATCTTGTGGTATAACATCTTGTTTGGCTACATGTGAAGGATTTAGAATATAATTCCATAATATAGATACATAGAGCACATCATGAACATAAGAGTGATTTGGTGAAATATATATGTTCTAATCTTCCTCCATGATAAGATGATGATTTATTAATCGACTGATATATCTAGGATACATATTTCCATTTCCCTGGTTCTAATAGGCTTAATCTGGGTAGATATTCTAAAAACAACCATGTCCCCAAAATTAAACTCTATATTTGACTGATGAATTTTAGTATAACATTTTTTTTGGATTTAAGCTTCCCTTATGTAATTTTTAATATATCTAATATTCAATTCCATTTCCAAAGTCATATTAAGTTGTAGTAGCTTTCTTTATCAGACTCCATCTTAACAAAAAAGTGTTATTAACTCACAAACTAGGAGGGATTCATAACGATCTATCTAAAAGATAAATTGATGTTTATTTGTATAGAAAATTATTCCCATGGAAGGTTTCAATCACAACCCCCTTGTAATTCCATAAATCATGTTGTTGATATGACTTCAAGTCTCATAAATGTACTCTCAAACTGACTTTATGTTTTAGTATATTGTGTTTTATTTAAAGTCATTAGCTTATCTAGATCCTACTGAAGACTTCTCTAAATCATTGATTTTAACCTAGTATCCCATTTATATAAGATTGACATTATTACTCCAAGAAATCTCACAACTTATGTAATGTATGACTGAGTATAATGGTCAAGATAAAAATTTTCTCTAATAGAAAATATGTTTGTTGAAATAATAAGACGGTCCACTATAAATCAAATTGAATTATGGGATTTATATTTTTTGGGGTGTTGAAAGATGAAATTATAGGTAATGGTTTTCCATTTCAGTTCATGTATGCGAAACCATTGTAACATCCCCTTAGACATACATCCCCAATCCTTAACTTATTGATTCCCGAAAAACAAGATACATACTCTAAAATATTTTTTTTTATTCTGATAAAAATACCCCTTTTAGTCTCTGTATAACATCATACTACTAGGATGAATAGTGGATGATGAAATATGAGATTCATCAAACATATCATTATTCAAAAATAGAATTTTGGGAAAAGAAACTCGTTTCATATGCATTATCACTATCAATTATCACGGAATACCTAGTGAACATTCCTCACATTCTTAAATAATTCCACATATACATTATATGGATTCTGAATACTCTTCTAGAAGGATGGATTAACATTCATCTGGGAAATCTGAGATATTTACCCTTTAATTTATATTTCAATATTGATCTTCTGGAAAACTATAAATATTCGACCTCTTTCAATCCTTACTATAAAAAAACGATCATGGTATTTCCAAATTTGTGCAATATACACCATTTATTCTATCCTAGGGTGTAATTAATTTACCACTAATAAATTTGATCTACTCCAAATATTATCGTTGGGGAATATTCAACACATTGTTCATAATTATATCTTGATTTTTTTATCAATATATATATCCCACCATTCACTGCATAGATAATTCCTCTACGTATTTAATGAAAAAATTACTTCTACCATCTCCAAAAAATTAATCATGTAATTATTATTTAATTTTCAACATATTAAATGAATTATGTTATCCCCATATGATTCAACATGATGATGCATCCCATTCCCTTATCTGATTAATCACTATATATAATAAACCCTTATCTATAGTGGAGTAGTGTATTCATATATACACATAAAAACTATCTCATAATTTAATTAAAATTTTCATCACATTAATCTATACATAATAACATATCCCCCTTCCAATTCAACACTGTGAGTATATTAGATATTCAGGACAAATCCACCAAAAATGATCCATTTTTATCTATCTAACTGAGGATAAATAGGGATCTCAGTTACTGTAGTTAGTTAAGACCAAATCTGAATAAATTCTCTCTATAAAGTGTCTATATTTATAACATCACTTCTATATAAAGTTCCCATGAATATGAAAGTTTTTAGATATAATCCACACCATTTAAATTTTTAATATATATTATTCTTCCTCAAAGTCATCGATTCAATCCTCAAATGTTCTTCATCATATTCCTCACACATTTACTATAAAAGAATATCCCTTAGAATGAGTAAAAAACTAAGCAAGGAAATATTTAAAGACTCTATTAATTAAAACAATGATGATAGAATGAGAATTATTAATTCTGAATACAATTACTATAAAATCATAATGACCAAAAATTAAATGGAATGATAGATTAAGTATAACCTCCCTCTAGGTACATAACCAATAAAATCCATATTGATGATAGATTATTGAAATTTTTTGATCTCTTCATAATAGGTCAAACAGTTCATTGATATATAATAGAGGATATATGTTATTAGTAATTATCATAAATATTTTACAAATATGAAATGAAATTATGAATTGTTAAATAATTATTCGTAACTAAAATAACATGTTCACAACATGTAGAAACACTAGACTGAATTATTACCTTATATAGATTGTCCAAGAGATACGTATTCAATTTATATAACTCAATCAAGGACATTCTATATAGATTCATTGAAATACATTTATCACCATATAACAGTCCTTTTTAAATCATAACAAATGAATTTAGGATGTCACATATAAACTCTTCCAGAAGGATGTCACAAAAAATCATACAATGTCCATAACGTGAAAGATGAGTTCCACGATCCATATTATATAAATATATATCATTAATATGTACTAAATCCCACATGATGGTAGAAATTACAATTTGGAGTTAATTTGTATCATTACACTAATAGACTATTTCATATAGATTCAAAATATCAAATATAACATTCTAAAGCTATAGATATATTTTGACAAGGTTCAAATCATTTCTCATATATAAATGGACTACTATATCTATTAAAATATGGATGTTTATTTTTCCTGAATCATTCCAATATAGGTGAATCATGATGGGGAACAACTTGTTGATCCATAAGGGAAATGTTATTTTTAATAATATGAGTTAGCTTCCCTATTATACCATTGTATTCTCAGTTACAACATAATCTACATTTTATTTTTAGGAAAATCATTACCTATATTGACTACGAGTGTTGATTTATTTAATTACCTTAAAGACCATTAATGAATAATGTAACAAGCTATTTTACCTCATAATCATCATGAATACTGAGATGGAAAACATAAATACCTATAATGATAGTTGTTCTCATGCACTAAAAGTCATTAATGTAATTCTGATGATCACAAAATTATTTTATAATATATTTCCCAAGGTTTCTACTAAACATAATATAACCAAAAATGTTATAATCCCACTAAATTAACTCAGATATTTTATGTACATTATTACATTGGACAAGATATAAGGGATCTGACCATGTGATATCAATCAATTTAGCATCATTGAAAAACAAGATAGACACTGATACCTATATTGAATTAGAAACTTGATGAAAAAACATTTCATAAGAAACATTTTTTAATTCTATGATATTATTCATAATATCCTTTGCATATCCTAGTGAATGGATAATAAATAATGGGAGAGCTCAGATGCTTACATAGTGTTATACACAACATATGAAATAATGATTAAATGATGAATAAACAGTATGAAATAGAAAAATAAGACATGCCACTTAATCAATATGATAATATGAATGAAGTAATCTCAGGGGTAATAATTATTAAATCACAAATGTATTAAATGATCAGTTTTGGACATCCTGGTCATATACATCATGATATCGTAAACATCAATTCCTTATTCCAACATTTCTTAATCGATTATTTAGTTCACACAAAAAACCAATTTTATAAGGATATGCAACATGATTTTATCATAACATATATTGATTTATAAAGGGGAAATATGTAACTAGTCCACAATAAAATCTATATGGCTAATACATTCCACATATTCTGAAATATCAATTTAAATTTAAAATAATATTCCTTAGAAAAAATTAATTATTGAATAAATAATATATAATATTAATATTTTCCATGTTAATAAAATAATTTTGATATCAAAACATCATATATATATATAGTATTTTTTTCTAGTAAATAATAAAAAACATTATACAAAGAATTTTGATATTTTAGGGAAATGTAATGTCCAATGTAAATTGGTCACAAGAAAGTGAATGTTTATAGAAAATGTTATGTATTAGAAAATTAATAATACATAAAATTGATTATAAATTATACAGAAATATTGGTTTTATACTAAAATAATATCCATCTTAGAAATAAATAAAATTGACAAAAAGAATAAAATTTATTTTTTAGTATATAGTTTTATTTCAAAATCCATTGAAAACATGTATAATAGGACACATTTTTTTAAAAAAAATTTGGTGGAAGGAAAACTAGTTAATGTTGTATAGATTAAAAAAATCCCCATGAATTTTTTTAAAACAAATTCAAAAATTTCCCTTATGAATATCATAATAAATTTTCATTTTAAAAATTTAAAAAATGTAATTATACAATAAAATTTCCCTAATTAATAATTGTACTACATAAAAGGAACATTTAAAAAAAATATTTACATAGAAGAATCATATACCAAATATAAATATACATAAGATCATCTACTCATATAAAAATTTATTTTCTATATTAAACTACCAAACATATGAAACTTTTTAGGAAAACATGGAAACTCCATAAATATCTACAGGATAAAATATTATATGAAGTGTATATTATAATAATTCATCAATTAAAATAATGTCGATGAAATCAATGTGATCATAAAAAATGATTTCTTTCCTATATGGGAAAACATAAGTTTCAACCCCTCTAAAGAGTAAATATGTATTGAATCTCTAATATTCATGTATAAAAATGTGTTGATATTAAATACATAATAGGGGTATTCTATACACCCCATAAATGTAAATTGGTTCATAATTCAATATCTGAATCAATGTGGGGGAAGTAAAGATGAAATCCCATAAAAAGATCATGTCATTGGAGTGAGAATAAATAAATGAAGTGATTATGTGTAATGAATTAAGAAAAACATAATTCAAGTGTAAATAAAACCTAAAATCATTATATTTCATTACACACATAATCATGGAAGAATATAGATATTAAAGAAGTAATATATATAAATGAAAATAAATTGAGTTGAGAATCCCCTACCTCAATAATTATTATCCATGTATATGATTTCGACCTCCTATTTTGTAAATTTATATTTATTATTCTTACATACTATAACTATATACATATTAAAATATCATATAATATACCTTTATACCATCTTCTCACCAATCTATTAACAATTTAATATTATTATCTTTTTTGTGGGTGTTAACAACCTCATTTTTCTGTTTAATTTGATACAATAAATATGGACCTTGTATATTTATTCATGGAATTATCATATGTATAATTTATATAAACATATAAACCAATGAAATTTTCATTATATACATATTTAGAATAATCCCTGAAATTTTTACTTGAATAATAGATCACCTCAATTCTAAGATGTGGTAGTCCACATGTACACCCGAGCGATGTATTCATTTTTTAATGAGTGGAAAAATAAAAAGTAAATTGATATATTTTATTTTATTTTAATTAATATTTCTTATTTATAATATATATTCATTACATTTATATTTATTACCATCAACATAAAATGGTGATGAAAAAGTAATAACAATTCTATTTGTAGACAATAAATTTTATGTATGAACGGGTGATTTTTTATCATAGAATAGGATAAAAAATATGATAAAAGTGTTTTAATATAATCATAATAACATCTCATTGTAATTATGATACCACATTAATTATTTTAGGATGGTTACACACTTGTAATTTCTTAAAATATTAAATAATATAAACATCATAATAATTTTTGTCGAACCAAGATAACCTAAATTATAACATAATATGTTATAAGGTCAAACTAAAATCAAAAAACAAAATTTGGGATTGTTTAGGTTATATTTTAATCATAATTTCAAAGATAACCCACATTTACAACATTTTAACTATAGCTATGTCAAAATAACTTTTACCATGGTGACATCGTGATATGACCAAAAACAATCTCCTTCCCAAAAACTTTCATGTGGTGATAACATATTATTTATTGTATTTTATCAGATACATCTACAATGAGTGTATCTACATACATTTAATATAACAATGTAACGTGCATGAAAAAATCATTAACAAATAAAATTATTAATATTAAAAATAATTATAACATAAAATAAAATAATAAAATCATTTCCAAAATATTTTATTATATAATAAGAATGTTTGGTTTTTAGAATTTTGTAGCAATCTATACTGATATTTCAAATTCCAACCATTTAATTAAATCTAATGACCCAATACATTTTTTTAAATTTCAATAAAATATAACCTATCATCACAAATTTCATGATTCAGATGAAAATTTCAATGTAATGTATTAAAATATCTTATATGACTCATTAAACAAATATTTTTTTAAAACCACTAACCAAATATAATTAATTCATTTGTTATGATAATTTCATGGTATCTCCCTATAGTTTTGATGCAATTTTACCCTTACTGGGTTTATAAATTTTACCACGGATACTATTTGGGATGAATAAACATAAAATGTTATTATTTACCAAATTATAATCTCTTAAATCTAAATTTCGAAACTATTTTATAAAAGTAAATTTCTATAAGTTTCAACTCTTAATTTGAAAATTAACATGAGAAACAGGACTAAAAATTTGTTTTAATGGAAAATGTTTTTCCAATGATAAGATTGTTTTACAAGAACTCTCTGACTAGTAATAATTATATGTACAATTCAATCCATATAGATAGAAACATATTCAAAACAATTTTTTCTTATTCATTCATCATTATGAAATTTTTTATTTAATTAAAATTGAAAAAAATTAGGAACATAAAATCATCATTACAAAAAAATGACTTTTTAGAATAAAATAAAATTATACCATAATAAAATATAATATTAAATCATAAAGAAATAATTATATTATATTTATTAATATTTATATTATTTTAATTAAAAAATTCCAAAATATATGTCGAATTTTACATTAATTTATTTTGTGTAAAGAAATGTCAGTTTTATAAATAATATTCTTTTTCACTATTCAATGGAAAATTAATTTTTTAAAATAATTTCTATAAATAAATATAATATAATAATTAAATTACACTATTAATAAATTATATTATTTTTCATATTAATATTTAAATTTTTTCGGTGGTTAATTTATACATAGTGTTTCAGGTAGTTAAATATTTCAATAAAATAAATTTTTTTAAGGAAAATGTACAATAAAATATTGGGGTGTTACATGGATGCATATGACTTCTCATTAATAAAATGAGTAATATATGTATTATTAACACATTATTATGAGTGTTGGTTTGAGGTTCATTGATACGACAAATAATATATGGACGAAGATGAGGGTGGTAAGACTTGGTATCGTCATAGACATTGTTTTCAAATAAGAAATTAATTATGTGGGAGATATAACTGAAAAAAATTCCCCAAATAAGTTGTTTCTAATCATGGGAGAGGATTTGGAATTTAATTCAAAGATATATTTATTTTCTTTCTATTCCTTCATTGATGACACACTTCCACTGTAATATAATATTTTCCATATAATTTTTGTAAGTGTTTCCTTTTTTATATGATCCATGTACACGAAAACAGTGTCTTTTATAAGATCCAAAAAATATATTGATGTATATTTTTATTGTATATTTTTTTTCATAATATGGTAAAAAAATAAATCTCAACACCTTAATCTACTAATCCTCTTATAACCATTTCCAAAATGCAACATCTTTTTAATTAATGTAGTAAATTCAATGTTTTCCATTAATCCAATCATTTCCCATTTTGAATTTTCTAGACACCACTGATATAATTGCATTACTAACTTCATCAAAGTTCAACATGATTCAAAAAAATAATCTATATACCTAATTTGTTTTTAATGAGTGGATTTTCATAACTACTATATTTATTTGAAATATATAAGTCATTAAAGAACACTATAGGTATTCAAGTAAAATATTATAAATATTTAATTATTCAAGTGTTAGAGACATTGTATTTTAAAAAAGTTCCTCTTATTTTAATCATCCGTATGATTAAAGAAAACTAGGTTTTGTGAAATCATTATATATATATACGACTACTTCAATAATTTAATTTAAAAAACCTCAATTCTATAATTGGGATATTTATCAAATATAAAAAAAACTATTTGAAAAATAATGGCCTCCTCTACATTGTTTGTCGCACATTTTATATTGTAAAATTTATCACATATGGATTTATAGAAAGTGAGAATCACTGTAATCAATTTTATTTTATTTGAGAATTATTTAAATAAGAAACATTTACCTTTTCATTAGTATTCATCAATATTTTGTCCAATTTTTTCAATGAAATCTCAAAATGAACCACAATTAAAATCCATGATTTAAATTATAAAAAACAACTAACATAAGATTTCATAAATGACATGTCATTAGTTTATACTAATTTTGATTGTTAATCACATGAAAGTTTAGTATTACATTAATATTGAAAAGATTATCCTTATCAATTTTCATATACAAAACTCCATAAAATATATCAGATTAGCTCTGAAACTAATTTATTAATCCCTTCAACCATAAAAACACAAATATGATAAAAACTTACAATGAACCATTTTTTATGTTGAAATATATTTCTCATCTACTAGTGAACTTTTAAGAAAATCATGATCATTTTACAAACATATAGTTCATGTAATGTAACTATGGTATGGAAGAATATTGTGTTCACATGGTTCGCCCATATGGTATAAATCTATTTAGTATCTAAATGAAAGTGATATAGTTAACATTAATCCTCAATCTCAACTATATGGATTGCAATATGTTGACACAATTTGATATAAATGATATGGAATGCTTCCCCATAATTATTCAAATTTTTTTTAAATGTAATAAGTAATTATACTAATTCTCATTTAAATTCATTTAATATGATATATACATAAAACAAAAGTCATTTGTAATATTTTAATATACCTCATCATATTCCTCAATGTCTACATTATAGCATTTTTTTCAATATATTTTAAAATATAAACTCTATAATTTTCATTCTCTTATTCTTAATATATTAATCTTCTAATATTATCTTATCCTCATTAAAAGACTTAAATTTATTTATTTTGTCTTTTTAATGTTCATTACATTCAGGGAATTTCAATTTACGAAAAATGTAATGAATAATATCCATATATTTTATTAATTAATGACTAAGATAAGTAATATTATTATATTTCTTGTTGGATTATTTTGTAACTACAGTTGATGAAATAATATGTACTTATTTCTTGCCATAAATATGAATTGATATTTAGGGTATTCTATTATAATATAAATAACTTATTTCAATATGAATTCATATCCAAGCAGGTTTTTCCAATATATCTAACTATTCGGGTAATGATATGTTTAGGTAATTAATATTTAAATTCATCCACTCCATATCAACATGAGATATTATAAAATCATAGAATTTGTGAATGTTAATTAATTTTTATAAAAAATTAATTATAAAATTAAAAGTGTTTTCTTCTAAGAACATAGCTCTCTCAATCATAATAATACATTTTATAATAAGTGTGGTCTCAAAAATACTAGGAGTGGGAAAATTTGGATAATCCACAATTTCATAATAAATATATATATTTATCAAGTTAACCTGAACTGAATAATATGTCATGAAAATATCCAAATCCAATCTTAAAGTACAAATAATTATATAATGAAGCAATTATTGTTTTACTTAATTTAAAAAACTATAAAATTATATATATATCATTCATATGGAATTGTGTTGGTCTAAAAAATTTAAATGAAATATTTTTTTATTAAAAAGTTTGTTCAAGGATCATATTGATGTCATGAAACACTTCCACTACTCATCTCTACAGAAAATGTTTTCAAATATGGATACTCAAAATTATCTCATTATGAATTACAATGACGAAATCAATTAATATGGTCAGTAAAAGAAAACTAAAAAGGTGTTTCAATTTTTCCAATCAACACTTGTTTTTTTGGACATTTGGTTTAATATAATTTCTTACGATAATTCATTGTATTGTTCATTTTATTTTATCAATGATATTCAATGTGTTTTTCCATTCTTGTTTTATGGTACACATTCTCCCTTTTATACATCCAAAAAACCTCTAAGATGATACCGTAAAATAATCCCATATTAATAGTCTATTTTACTACCAAAATAGAATTATCAAAAATCATCAATACATGTAACACATTATATTATAATATTTTACCCAATGATGATAAATTTTACTGAGATATCAAATTTTAGATTTTTTTTCCCATTTATATAAAAATAATTAATTTTTTTCAACAAACATGGAATTATTTCTCAAATTATGATATCACATTAATTACTATGATTTAAATATCTTAGTCAATATAAATAACACAAGTTTAAACATGATTAATTATATCAAAAACATACATCGTAGTATGATTTATAATCAACTATAATGTGTTTTTTAACATAATATTGATTCATATTTCTCATATAACCATTACTAGTTAACAAAGTGTTTGTATATCACGATCATTTTATTTACATTAAAAATTGATAAAATAAATCTAAATAAAAATTTTAACTTATTATTCTATATTTTCTGCAATATAGTATGTTGAAATGATTCTAAAATATAAACATGATTTCGTCAAAAGTTAATTATGTAAAAAAATATTTTATACAACCATAATTAAAACAAACTAAATTATGAATAATATTCTTTACTCATGATGATTTATTGATACTAATGGTATATTTTATATATTTGAGGATAATATTATATACCATATTTTTTTAGTATTATACTTATTCTTTTATGGCCCTTGAACCCCCAACTATCAGGTAATGTCATGTCTATAATAAAAAAATATTCAATCCTTTCCATATTACATCCAATCATCCTTCATAATTATATAATTTTATATTTAATAAATCCAATTAAAAATAGACACAAAAAATTATATCAGTATGGTTTCACCATTCACTCCATATGTTTAAAATTGGACTTCACATTCCCCCTTTTTGGATGAAAATTTCAATAGTTCTCATTTGTTTTAAGGAATTCTCCTATACACTTTTGTTTATTCAAATGGAAATACAAATGCTCATTTATCACTAAATTCCCTTAAATATTTGTTTGGGGCATTAATAATGAGTGGTATAAAAATATTCCAAATCTAACTACTTCACATCAATTGGGATGCACCATCTTAGTATCCCTGAATAAATATCATTGTTGATTCTATATTTCTCATTGACCATATAACCCATATTTTACCTTCACAATAATTATATATCCCCCTATATTTATAAATTTATACACCTATAAAAGAGTAAAAATTGGGTCATATATTTACCAATCATTAATAATAACCTAAATAGCTTATTTCCCTTGGAATTCAGAATCAACATGAAATTTTTAACCACTTTAACAAAAAATTCATTTTAATAATCATATTAAGGGTTTGTAATTTACAATATTTTTTAAGTTAAGGTAGTTATATAAATATTTATATTTTACTTATGATTATCATATACAAGTATTCCCATTGTTTATTAAAAAATATCACTACCTTGTTCTTTTTTATAAAATATCCCACATTGAAATTATATTTATCAACTTTTGCATTGAAAAATTGATATTTAGTAAGAATATTATTATTAAATATTTTTTGTAATGGATTCATTATATGATCAAAAAAAATTATTTATTATAAAATATCCCCATGAGGATATATATATATATATTAACTATGAACTTCTAATTATTGTCATTTAAATGTTACCTATGTGAAATCATTTGTCATGAAAATGTACACCACCTGATTTATGATAAGGAAGAACTTGATTATTTTTCACATGGTCCATTAATAAATTTTCATCTAATAAATATTTCTCAAAATACTTTTCAATTTATATCCAAAATTTATTTGACCAAATCCACATATAAATAATATTGAATCTATTAAAGTTTTCAAAATTATTATATTAATTTATAATGCTAAGATAGATTCATTTAATTAAAAATAATATTTACGATAATTAAATTCTCTCATTTATTTATTTCATTGAAACTGTTTCTCATATAATAATGCATAAATATTTGTTATCCTAGTATACATCTTCTATAGAAATAAAAAAATAATTATCTAGAATAATTTTCCATAAAAATATTTCGCAGTATCACACATAGAATTTTATTTAGTACTATAATTAGAAATCAAAATAACTTATAATTTTTCATATTACAAATATTCAAAAAATATTAATGAATATTAAACGTGATAAATAACTTTATAATCACATTTTATTCAATTTTATTATTATAAAATATGTATTCTAATTGATCATGGATATTTAGTCTTTAAAATCCACAATTTCAGAATACCCATAACTAAATACATATTGAATATACCAAATATTATATAACATATATAAATTATTAGTAAAATATAATTTCATTTCATCTCTAAAAAATTATTATTTTAAAAACCACATATAGAACATTATTATTATTAAATTATTAATCCAATCAGGAATTCAATAATCATTAGTCTTTCCAAAAAAATACAGAACCCTCTTTGTGTGAAGTACCTTATAAGTTATATCCTTAAGATAAAATCTAAAAGTATGGTCATCACGTTCTTCTTCCTTCATCACATTATTTAACAATCCATCCATCTGACACATTTGATATAACCTTGATGATTTTTTAAAACACCAAATAAATAGAAAATAAAATGGATTCAAATATTTCTTCTAATATAAATGTGTCATTATTATCAATGTACCTAACCGATGAATATGGATCATAAATAATTCTTGATTTGTTCTAATCAAATTTCAATCATCATCATGGTTATTATTGAAAAATAATTTTTCTTTCAGTGGCCTTATGATCATTAACCCTCTAAAAAATCACCAAATTCCATAGAGATCCCTATTCCTGAAAAAATCCATCATTAATTATTTTCTTCTCCGTGAGAAAACACAGGTACCAATTAAAATAACAACTACTCATTTATTACATGTAATCTTCTTATTTTCATTGTATTATTTTATCAAAAATTATTTAAATGTTCTACTTGAGATTATTATATTTTTCTTCGAGTAAGTGGAATAATTATTTGTAGTCCATCACCCACTTATATTTGAATCAAGGAATATTTTTTATATGATATCTGATGATGTTCTCCAATATTGGATACATGATAATCCATATATTTATTATTTTCATTCATATATAAGTTATTAAGAGTGTTTTTATATTTAAATTTAATAATATATACATTATTAATTTATAAATATATATTTAAACTACTGTGAATTCATTTGTAACAATTATTTTTGGTATATTGACCCAAAAATTATATTAGTCCATGAAATGTATATTATTACCATTTATAAATTATCTGACATGAATAAAAAAATTCTTCTAATAATCCATAATTATTTATTGTTCGATTCCATAAAATTCACTTCATGAATATAATAATACTCTATATCAGTCTACGAATATCCCTATTTTGATATTGAATTTCAATATATATTTCATAATTCCAATAGATACACACAATTAAAATACCTTTAATATTTTATTTATAATAAAATTATTCTTTTGTTCATATATTAGTACCCATGATTTTGTTAGTTATAGTTCATTGGTGACACATAATATTTAACCTCATGATTCAAAAAATAATTAATATCTTCAATAGAGGTATACTGAATGAAATTTTTGGATCATGAGGTTATAATTATCATTTCATATCAACTCTTGTATAACTTAATCAAATATATTTTTAGATTCATAGAATAATAGAATATTAAAAATTACCTCCAAGTATAATCATTACAAAATAAATATAAAATATCATTCTATTTTAGTCATATTTTTTTGATAGGGCCTCAAACATCAATATATTATCTATTTAGTATGTGTAATGGCCTTTTATTCTTTATCTAATATGGATTATAACCTATTTATACTTTCACTCACGTATCACTTGTTTTTATAATATATTTTTAGAATAACAATATCATTTATCTCTTTAATATTTGTAATATTGTCTACACTTTATATATATATATGTTTAATACATCAATAAAATAAATATATTATAACTTCCTCCATATAGAAATATCATCATTCATTATATTCCTTCTTATATAGAATCATATTTTTTCATCATCATTGTATCAATGAATCAATACCCTTTCCTTTAATAATACATTTCCTCACACTTAATGATATTTCAATAAGAAGTAAAATTTTTGGCACATACTCAAGAGTTTATAATGATGTCCCTCTATAAAGAGTACTTGAATATTATTCATCTCTTTTTCGAATATAAATATCTTTGCGTTTCACTTGATCATAAATACACCATCATTTATAAATCAAAATCCTTTATCCAAATAATATTTCATGTTATTCAACAATATCTATTTTCTTATCATGTGGGATAAAAAAACATTGTCATGTATCGAAATGTTGATGTTCTTTCTAGAGATTATATCAGTTCTTTCCAAGAACATAGTATTTTGAATTATGTTTTATATTAAAAAATTTCAATGATAATTGGAAACATGATTATTTTTTATCTCACTACCACCCACTATATAGATTGTGACACAATATTTTTCAACATTAGGTTGGGTAAATTTATTTTTCAATGTATAATTTTTCATCGATTCCCTAACAACACTTTTTTATTATTTATAAATATTACCCTACTATCAATCATCTTCAGGTAATCAAAAATAGTGAATGTGATATCACAAGCACTTCTATAGTAGTATAGGTGTTGAAATTCTGACCCCATGGAAAAAAACCACACACATATGGTTGTAATTTCAAAAAATTATCACTAATTCGGATATAATCTTATCAATACTATATTTTTAAACTATCCAATTAATTTTAATACCCATATTTGTATTAATTTAATTGAAACAAACATGAATATCATAAAATAATATCATTATAAATAAAATATAATTTGTATCAACTAAAAAACATCAAATAATTTAAACATAAAATAACAATGAATTAACTCATCATTGGTATATATGTACTCTATCTACTGTTTTCCTCTATGTCTATATTGACATTGCTACGAACCATAACAGACACCCATATAGATATTTTAAAATTGATTTATTAATACCGAGAGAATATGAAAATAATAATTTACATCTTAATCAAGAATATCAACTCCTTTTCTAGGTATTCCCACTTTGGTTTTTTTAAACCTATTTAGTTGGGGTTTCCTTTGGCTTTGAACATTGTTTTTCAGGTCCCTTTTTGGGAATAGAGATATTTTTCTAGTGATATGTCCTAATTTTTGGGGATGTATGTTTCTTTGAATTAATTTATTCACCAAATGAAATTTTTAATGTTGATTATGGGGGTTCTATGTGATTTTGTAAGGCCACAAAGGTAGTTTAGGATCTTCAATAGATATTTTATTCAAAATTTTGTACATGAAATTGGAAATTCTTTCATATATATTACAGAACATATAACTGTCCCCAGGAAGATGATATGAATTAGTACATTATGTGAAATTATTATATGTTGTGAAACTAGGTCATGTTAAGTAATGTTTAAGCATGGTAATTTTAACTTGAGGAGATATGTTTTCCATCATAAATCATATACTTGAAAATACAAGGGGTTAAAAAATTTCAAATAATGTATTTCTTGGGATTAGTAGTTTTAAATCCATAAGTTTCTTGTAACATCATTTCATCAATCTGTATTCTCCCCTATCTGAACCATTTTTTATTCAGATGTTATTCTTTAGTTCCATCTTCCATTTTGGATATCCCGATCAAGCAATCAATCCCTGGGGATTTTTTTTATTTCCCCTCTCTTCCTATTTTTCTATTATCAAAATTTAATATTTTGACTATAATGGGAATAGGTGTCGATGTATACCTTAAATGGTCTATTTATTCTTGTGATCTTATGAATCTTTATTTTTTTATAGTTATATGTAGAAAGTGTTTTGTTGATCCTTTGATAATGGTATGTGGTCTAGTACTAAACACTATGGTCTATTTAATTGATATGTTTGTGAAAAATTGTTATTTAAACAACACAGTGAATGGATTAAATTAATTGAATAATGGAATATTATATCCATGATATTGGATTAATCCATGGATCTCTTTGGTTCCAAGGATGTGGTGACCTTGCATGTGTCCACCAACTTGGTGAGTGAACCATTGAATAATAATGAATTGGATAATTTATTATAATATATGTTAGCAAGAGATTAGGTCTCAGGTGATTTCCAGATATAGAATCACATTTTTAATTGATTATTTTAAATTGGAATTGTGGGTGATTATTTTATATATAAATGAATATGTAATTGAATGAAGAATGGATATTTTTAAAAAAATCAATTCAGGATTATAATATGATATTGTTTTCCTTGTTGTTATGACATTTGTAGTGATTTGTTTTGTAATTAAAATATAGTTCTATTGCATTAGCTTTATTCTGTAATTATTATATAGTGTTCTTGAACTAATTACATTTCAAAATTTTTATTGGGGGCTTAGACATGATGCCAAAATGATTATATAGAGGGATTGACCTAGAAGGTAAAATTCTTATACTGAGGTATTGGCCCTATATTATGAAATTATTATAAACTGGGATTTTCCTGGTTATGTTATTATACCCTAAACCTATAAATTTATACTCAACCCCTACATGGGATTCTATTTATTACCTGAACATATTACATGGAAGCTGATTTTTACAAGGTATGAGTACCTTGTAGTTCATTCTTTCATTTTTTATGGATTATAACATGGAGGTGGGACCGATGTAGGGTTTTGGACTAGGTTCTTTTGAGATTATTGTTTCATGTTATTTTCTTGTTTTTATTAATTTCATATTAAATTTAGATAAAATCTAGTATATCCTTACATGGTTCATTTTTTAAGATCTATTGTTTCTTATTTTACATATGAGTTGATTATTGTACTATTTCCACTATTATAGTTAAACTATCAATTATAGTTATTTTTTTGCCTCAACTTCATTATAACACTCTAAAATGGCTTATATTCTCCCCATATTATTGTTTATATAGTTGCTGGAAGTTGGAAGCCATTACATTATGGGGAGACATTCATGTGGTCCCCTAATGAACTTAATTTTTCTATGTAAGAGACCAGTGAATTGGGGGATGAAAAAATGAGGTATCAAAGGAGATTCTTATTTATTTCTATTTATTTAATATTCTGAAAAGGTATAAATAAAACAATGATTTTCTTGGAAATGGTAATTAGTTTCTGCATGAGGTTAGATTGCACATGTATAACGGAAAATATGACGGCCCTAGAATGGTATTGTTGTTCTTATTGTTCTTATTGTTACATTTGATATTATTTCGCAATAGATAATTGAATTGTTATGTGAGATTATTTTTTATTCATATTTATACTAATGAAACAGCATTTCATGAGGTGATTATACAATCTTCATTATTGTCAAATAGAGATATATCTTTTTATGAATTATTTATTATATGGTAATTTTCCACAGGTTTATTTCTTTTCCATGAGTATATTTTCAGACCTAATGGATCAGGTATTCATCAATGATTTGAATCTAAGAGGGTCCCTAAGCAGAAGCCATCCCATTTAAGTAGGGATAATAAGGGCCCTTCTTCTAAAAATAAGAACTGATATGACAATATTATCAATGAAAAGAGTTGGAAGTGATGTTTAGAATATGGACATCAATCTCAGGCTCATGTTCCATTAAAATCCTATCAGTGTGACATATTGGGCCAAAATATGACATAGATTACATGACCTATTCAGAAGTTACATTCTTGTTGTGAGTTTGGTTAAATTCGTAGGTTTTGTAGGGGAATACAATATATGATCAATGGTAGGGTATCTGGACATGTAGCTGAGTTTAGGATGGTCTCAGCTACCCCACAATAAATGTGTACCAGGATTTCCATTGGAAGGCTATGTTAAGGAAGGAGATGTGGTTCCCTAGTATAGGAGTGGCAGTACTAGGTAGATGAAATTGCTCATGGGAGATGGAAAGAATCCTATAATAGAGGTTAAAGTTCACTTAATGTTATCTAGTATTTTCGATATTGTGGATTTATGATCTTATACTATCTAATGTAGAATTCTTTAATCATATACCATTTCTTATGTTTTGTTCAATAAATGAGCATTTATTTCAATTTTATCTACAATTTTTAAAAATGGTTTAGTCATGTATGAGGAAACATTAGATGGTGCATTGACCATATTTAAACAATTGGGAGATTTATGAGAGAATATAAAATATAACAATGTGTATTCTCAAGAATTGGGTGATTACTAGTTGTTTTAGGAAACGTTTCTGCTTGAAATGAATGGTTTTGATTTTATTATTAGTTCGGACTGTATAATTATATACCTACATCTTGTTGACTATTATGAGAAGATATTTTCCTTACCATAAAAACAATTATGTAACAACTTTCACTATTGTTAGTGGGATCTTCAATATGTCCATGAAGGCCCAATTTAGTATAGATTGGATTATCACATGGTACAGATAGCAGATCAATCACTAGATAATAGTGGAATTAATCATGGTACATTTCCACCACTGGTAGTCTATTTTCAAGATGAATTCCTTAATGTGTTTTATTTCATACTACCTAATTGTTAGATTGAGTTCACATTCGACTTGGTGTTAGGATCATAGCCAGTTTTTATTCCACATTATAGGATTAAAACTGTAGAGCCTGGGGAATTGATAGTAATGTTGGTGGATCTGGAGGCTAGAGTTTTTATATAGACTACCATGTCTCCATGTGATTCTCTAGTTATTTTATCCATCAAGGATGAAGGGAGTTTTTTCTTATATGTGGATTGATGGAGATTGAACCTGATGATGGTCAAGAACTAATATCCCATTCTACGTATCAAAAATATTTTCTATTTATTGATAGGTTATAAGATCTTATCCACAATATATTCCAGATCAAGACCCCACTAGTTGAGGGTGATACCATCAGACAAAACATGGACAATTTTTAGATCTGGTATGGATTTTATGAGTTTGTAGTGATGTTGTTATGTTTGATGAACTCACTAATGATATTCATGACCATTATAAATCTGATCATTAATAATTTTCTAAGCTATTTATGGTTGTATTTTTCAATGATATCATAGTGTAATCCCATTTATGAAATGATCGTACCCAATATATTGAAATTATATTTAATAAATTTTTAGAGAATAGGTTTTACGGTAATCCAACCAAATTTTATTTCTATATTGATAATGTGAACTTCTTAGGACACTTCATCATTGATGATGGATTTTGAGTGGGACTACAGATATATTTTGTTATGTTATATTGGGAGTGACCTAATAATTTATTCTACATTTGGAGGGTTCTATGTTTATAAGGATATTATAATCACATTATTTGGGACTTCTCCCATCTATTATCACAGATGTTAGTGATTACCAATAAAGGGGTAATGTTTGTCTGGTCAGATGCATATAAAAGATCTATTTTGGCGAAAAATAGTATGTTTATTTCCATGAGAATCATCACATTACCATTTTAGAGTAATTCATATATCATGTACTTTAATGCATTTAAAATTGTACTCAAAAACGTTATAATACAAGTGGATGGATTGGTTGACTAAAACTCTAGATAGCTAATACAACATGAGAGGAATTATCCTAGTTAAGAAATGGAGTTGTCTATGATGGTACATTCCATGAGATGTTGGATAGATTACCTTTACAGATATATTTATTTTCTATACATGGAAAATAAGTGCCTCAAGTACATCATTTCTTAAGAGATTCAGCACATCTTGGATCTAGTCTTGTGGAGGTGATTAAATAGTATTTTTAGTTTATTATGAATATTGTGGAGATTGTACAGCGATAGAAGAAATAATAGAATAAAAATTGGGGATGACCTATGGTGCTTGATGTTAGTAATAATTTTTCCTTATGGTTTCACCTAGGACAGGACAACATCATATTAAGAAAAAAATGGAATACTTGTATGAAGGTTTGTTAGTCCATCTGAGATAGTGGAAATGGTCGGTCCATTAGAGTACCGATTATCCATTCGATAATGATACAGTTTCATGAACGATATTTTTCATATGTCAAATCATCTCAGATATCATGAAAAATCTTATCATGTTGTTGTTTTTTATTAATTATATCTTTATGTAGATGAATTGTTTTAGAAAAATCTAATATGATTTGTGAACCATAGTGAGAAGTAACTACGGGGAAGGAAAATTCTTCTAGATCAATGGTATTGGTAGTATCGTCATGTTCAAGATGATACCTAAGGGATAAAATCTGATACACGAGAATTATGGTCAATATTTTTCACTAAAAACCCATAGAGATTATTGGGGCTATATAGGATTAGATTCTATATGGTGGGTTGGTTTTAGATCTATTCATTTTGCAAGTATTTTTGCCTTTCAGTTTTTCATTAAACCACTTTTTTTGTTATTCTTTGTTCTTGAACCATGGTGGACACATACCTTTTTAGTTATAGATCGCTTTTATAGGTAAAATGACATGAAATTCAAGGATGTTTGTTTTTTTAATCAAGGTATTCATATAATAATCATTCTAAATGGGCATATGAGGGTTCCCTATGAGTTTAGAGGGCTTTGGAGGTCGATCAGGCTCTCTTGTAGAAGTGGGGCTCAAAGATTCCTATAGAATATTTAGACACCATGAATAAAAATAATACACTGCATATATATATATATATATATATCTTAGAATACATAGTTAAATGGTTAGTGACATAAAATTATAACATTCCATGAAACTAGTTCACAATTTGTATTGTACAAGTATAGTGATTTTGACTCGAGGGGATGTGTTTTCAATGCCACTAATAATTTGGAAAATACAAGTCCAGAAAAGTATATTTGATGTATATTTATTAGGATTATAAGCTTTAAAGCCATAATACACAATAAATTTCATTACATCTACTTGAATCCTATCATCTACCAAACCCTAGGTGGTTTCCAAGTGATTTTAGTGTGACTTCTTCTATTCTGGACTATTGAAACAAGTGGTATATCCCCAATGAGTTGTTTTTCTTTAGTTTTCTTCTATCTATTCCTTATTTGTCATTATTTTAGTGTAAAATTTTGAACACCATGGAAATTGTTGTTGATATTTATCTTGTGTGATTCTTTTCTTCTTACATTCTTTTACACCTCCTTCTTTTGGTGATTCATTTTTTGAAGCATTAGATTGGTCAAAATATAAGTTCTGGTGGTCTAAATCCAATCATTATAACCTATTTAATTGTTATGTTTTTTTTAATATTAATATTTCACCAACAAAAAATGTTTATTAAATATATTAAATAATATATGACTATAACCATGTGATTGTATTATTCTATAGATCCCTTTGGATCAAATACTGTTATGACTCTTCTTGTGGCTCTCCATTGGGTGATTGAAACATTGAATAATAATTAATTAGATACTTTTATAGTATGTGTTATAATTACTTGATATAGTAGATTATTTCATGATAACGAATCACTTGGGTAATTTATTATTGTTTATTTAAATGACTATTGATAATTTGATAAAAAATTGATGTTTAGTGGAATGAACATTGGTAATTTTGAAAATTAAACATTGAGGATAATTACATGATATTATGATATCCTTGATCTTATAACTAATATTTTGAAGCATGATTTAATTATTTTATAGAGAGAATATCATATTTTTATACTATAATTATTATGTAGATGGATTTTTCCCATTTAATACTGAAATGCATATATAGAGGGCTTGGATTTAATGTTGAAATGAACATATAGAGGGATTATCTAAGATATTTAACAACCTGTATAGTGGGACGATGCCAGTATGATGAAATTATGTAATAGAAATATTTTTCTAGTTATGTTATTATACCCTGGACCTATGGTTATTATTGTCATGGTTGTGTTACAAGCTCAAAGATATTTTGGCATAGTGCCGAATTAGGTTGTATGTTGTATTGTATTAATTTTTAAATTAATACACATGTTTATTTATTTATTTCACACATCTAATATACTAAATATTTTGTTTTTACAAAGTGGTGTTGAACAAAATTTTTTACTCTCACAGTATTCATTTTAACATTTTTTCCTAATGATATTTACATGGTTGTAGGCATAGACATGTGAAGTTGACATTATAGATGATTTTTTATTATCATAATTTTTAGATCATGTTGGAAAAAGGACCCGGGGTTTAGGACTGGGGACTATTGATATTATTTTGATTCCTTATTTCCATATTTTTCTTAAACTCAATTTTTCATTTAGATACATTCAAGCCTATAATTACATGGTTCACTATTATTGATTTTTTTACTTTGTAGTTGTATATTATATTGTTTCATCTATTCTTATTAATATGATATTTATTATTACTAATTTAAATACACTATATAATTAAACTCTAATCAAAGGTATAGTCTCCTCAAAAAAACTTTTACACCTCTTCAACATGTCGGTAGCCTCTAGTTTATGAGGTGGCATGCTTGGGGTCTCATAACCAACTTGTTTTGGCATATTAATAATGTGTCAAATTACGGGACGTTACATAATCTATCCACCAATTATTATTTTGGTAAAAAAATATTCATTCATAAGTGATTCCAAAATATAAATCAGATAACCCTCCCACTCCTAGTTTCGGTTAATAATAATTAGATTTACCCCATAAATCACCATAAGAACACAACCTATATCATAAGTATTTATATATAAAATGTTACTCACACTAACAAAATCCATTGATCGAAGAACTCTTGTATAATCATTTCCATTACACTTGTATCACGATCCTATGAATAAAAATCTTTTTAAACACCCATTGTAATCACAATAATGCAATATATGAATCCATTACCATCTGGTATAGGAATCTATAAGAAATTTGATAATTCTATACTACACATCAAGTCATCCAGTATGGTGGACAATACATTGTCGTATGTACACACCTATACATCCCATACTCAAGTTTAGTGACTATCTCTATTTCATCTTGGAAATACTAAAATATATAATATAGATAAAAATAACCTAGTAATACCAAATAAAACATCACCAAATATCATATGGGATCTCCAAAATTCTAATTAACTAACATATTTCCCCAAATATCAAGAAACATTATATCTCAATAACCAATAACACTCCTCATCCTGAAAAGAAAATAAGATAATATACTAACTGTAGAGACCCGAAACTTGACGTACATTGACATTACATTACATTTGCGGAATACATAGTACATAACAAAAACACACACACAAGGATCGTAATAGTTTAGTGTCTTTGGAAACTCGGAACGTAATCTTCTAATCGTGGTGAAAGATCTTCAATATCACCCATAAAGATCTTCCTTTTTTTTACCAAAAACCATTCTTTATATCCTGGGGAAAAGAAAACATAAAAAGGGTGAGCTCAAATGCTCAGTAAGGGTATACAAAAGAAAAATCAATCACATCATATTCATAAGAACATAAATTTTGGAATTCTTATCCTGCAAAAGAGAGAATAATTTCATAACATGTGATAAATCATGGCCGTGAAATGTAATCACAATAATCATAACTTAAAACATGAAACTTTGTGGCATTCAGACATAATCATAGAGAATCATTTCTTGTTAGTCAAGACTCATTGCCAAGACTATCTTAGTGGACAAAGTCCCTTTCTGAATCGAGTAACCCTCGTTTCAGTCCTGTTTCACTGAACCGGTATAACCTACCGTTCCAGCCCTGTCTATCTCATGAGATATAAAATCTTTACCCAATGCATTGGAGGGAGATATAGGTCCCACCCATCTTATAATGAATCCTTTCTTATGTGTGCCACATAATCATACATCATCGCATAACACATGTAACAAAAATGGGATTCTTGAAACATCATGACATCATAAATCAATTCATATAAGATAAAGGAATTCATAAAAATAATTCCATCACAAAATGATAAAATCAATGTAATAATAGGGATAAAAACAGAACCCTTTATTATCTTAGATGGAAAATAATTTTAATAAAACACTTGAACTCCATTCTTGAGGAAAATATCCTTTCTTCTTCAAAAAAAACATTTTTCCTTTCATAACATGTCATACGTCTTTAAAATAAAAGAAGTTGATTAAAAATAAACTTGAAAACTTGTAAATGAATCTTCTTGGAAATAATGTTTTAGAAATCCATTCATGTCGTATAAGTTAAAAAAACATTCTTCTCATACTTTTGTCGGAAAAGTCAAAAAGTACCTTGTACGAAAAACGACAAAAGATTCCTTTCATTTATTTTACTAAAAACTCACCGAAGGGTAAAAATGGATTTAAACAATTGTAGGTGGATGGAAATAATATTACATATTGATGAAACATGGATGTGGATGATAAAATACACCCTAGTAAATACTTACGAATAAACAATCTTGGATAAAAATGAGATTGTGATATTTCCCTTACCTTATGTCCGACTTGCTTTGTAAGTGTCTGAACCTCCTGTATAATGATTTAAATCATGTTATTGACTTATTCCAGAATCATATTCATTTTTATTATATCATATATTGTTCACTTATGACATTATATTACCCGTTCTTTTGTAAATTCCATGTTAAAGAAGCGTTTTGGGTAAAATCGTTTCATTTATCGTAGGTGTTTTGACTTGTTGTTCTTGACATTATTATTACTTATATCATGATTTAATTACTTCCAGAATATAAAATATGATTTATATATCATATATATTCAGTATATATATATATATAATAGATAGATAAATGAAATGAAAAACACCGTTCATGGAGACGGTAGTCCGTACGTACGCATGAACGCTGTTTTTCTTTCCTTATTGTCTTGAATGGAAGTAAGTAGATAACATAAATATATATATACATAAATCCAGTAGCTTTATAATGTCATATATTTCATTATTATTTCTTATATATACTTTATAATCATTCTTAAATGGTTAACATGGAGAATGAATCTCATCGCGTCGTGGAGACGGTATTCCGTACGTACGCACGAGCGATGATATCATTTCCATAAATATTGAACTGAATTGGAGTGGATTATACAATATATCAGAATCAATATGATGTTTTAATAACTATGTATAGTTATTCTTTACACCATTATACCCATCCATGTAAGGTGGTGGTGGAAAATAGATTACACCACGGCGTGGAGACGGTATTCCGTACGTACGCACGCGCGGTGATTTCATTTTTCCGTAGGATGGATAGAAGGTGAATTAGGGTTGTTTCATATTTATAATAACATATCAGTATGTAAGTAATACTGATGTTATTACTTTATCATGAAACAACTAAAGAAGAAGAAGTTGAAGAAGAAAGAAATTGAAAAGATCGGTAATGGATATTACCTCTTCTTTGGAACGCTTCTTTGAATCCTCCACTTAGGGAACTAATATTGGTCTTTGAAGAAGACCAGTACCTCTAGGATTATTATAGGGAAGTGGAGAGGAGAAAATGTCAGGGGTTGGACGAGCTTGAGTGCTAAATTTGGTGTGAGGAGGAGGGGGAGGAGGTACCCTTTTATAAGGGAGGAGAGGGGCACCTTAGGAATATCTCAAAATATTATTGTATATTAAAGTCAAAATCGGTTTATAATGGTTCCAAAGGGTCTTATTTCGAAGCTAAACTGGGGATGGGTCGAAATCCTATCAACAAATAAGATTTAGACATGTTTAGGATATTATTTTAACCTTATCAATTAGATTTAACTCTAAGTTAATTAATTTAACTTCTACCGGGTCTTTTTGTTTTCTTTCACTATATGGTTAATACACTTACTATAACATGCCAAACGAACCCCAAATTGTTTATTATTAATATATATATCCTTATCTATGTCATTTGGCCGATCCTTAGATTTTTAGGAATAAAATAACAATTAATAATATAATATTTTATTTAAAAACTATTTTGTGTCAATTTTGACACTATTTGATATATGATTTTTGTGAAAGTCATAACAGAATTATATGTTCGAACCAAGTTTATTACATCAACACTAATATATCATAGTAACCTAGAAAATTAGTGGAATTCATAAAAAGTCTCAAATTATATTTAGTTTGGTGTTTATAACATCAATTATGTCAATATTTCATTAATAAGATAATTATTGCATCATCTTTGTGTCATAAATAAATTAACTTATTTGATGTCTAAAAATTACAAATAAAATACCATTATGTGGGAAATCTTTTTATCTTTCTAATTAATATTTACAATCGAATTTATCTTATGTATAACCCTATATTAAAAATGTTTTAGTAAATAAACTTTGATTTTAACTCTTTTAACTCTTCTTTGAATTAAATAATAATAAATGTCCTAATCTAATCCAAGTGGGCCTAAATGATAATATTTTACACTTAAGGTTGTTTTCGGTCGAGATACACTTGTCCAATAGAATTAGGACATGTGTTAGGGTAATATTAATATCATTCTTACCCTTAATTACCCTATTTACTTTTAACCGTGGTAAATAAAAGTAAAAAGTTACTATTCACCAAAAATTATTTTCATCTCATTGAACCACATTTTACTTACTGACATCAACCGTGTCTCTCGGATTTTTGAAATTCCATTCACAGAAGCAGTAAAATTAAGTTTTATGAAAAATTCAGTTTTTTTAACTTCCACTTAGTAGTTTCACTATTCATCGAAAATTGATGTTTTTCAGAACAATGCCAAAATTTTATCCTAAGCTATATTTCATATTCCGAATTCAAAAATGAAGTCTATTTTACCAAATTCATAACATAATAGTTGCATTAATTAATTTTATAATTAAATTCCGCTGTTAAATCAAATAGCGTGTTTTTAAGAAACAATATCTATCAAAAGATTGACACTTGATTCTGTCTGGTTTAAATGTGAAATTACAACCAATGACCAACATTGTATTAAATTGTAAAAATATATTTTAAATATACTTTAAAACCACTCAAATTAATAATTTATTACTATTAATTATTTCGATTAAAAAATTTGTTTTTAATTATAATTTAGCAATTTTCACTATTCATCAGAATATGAAAGTTATCCGAAAAGTACCAAAATTTCACCCTAAGCTAATTTCGATATTACGAATCCAAAAATGAATTCCATTTTGAAAAATAAAATTTACAAAATTTCAAAAAGTGGTTATTACTATTCATAACAGCTAGTTTTAATAATATCTTAATAGCATATCGTTGTTTAGCGAAACTCGGTGTTGCGTACAACACACGCTATCGTGGAAGGTCGCGATTGCGTATAATTCAAGCCAGGTCAGAGATGTGTATTTTGAAAGCTCCTTTTGGTGTATCATATAACACAAGACATAAATAAAATTAAAAAGAATATTTTTCATAAAATCTCGGGCTGTTACATTCTACCCCCCTTAAAATGAATTTCGCCCTCAAAATTCGTCGGGGTTATAAATGGTTTACTATTCGAAAGTTTATTTAATAGAAACCCACATCATAAAAAGGAATATCAAAACTAATCTTTAAAAACAAAAGTATGAAACGTAACGGTTACCCAACTAATCATTGGGTTTCCACATAGGTGAAAATATGGATATGGAAGAGAAATCTAACCATCATGTTCTGATGGAGAGTGGTAGAGAACATGGATATGGAAAAGCGAGTAATCACAAATCCATAGATTTGTGATGATATAAGGTACCATCTGATTCCTCAGGTATAAGATCACTAGGACAACATTTTTGGTTTTCAAGATCATTTCCCTAAAGTTGAAAATTTGAATTAGAATAAATACTTACTTTATTTTGGTACAATCTCACCGTTGTTCGTGCCTTGAACAATTTCCACTTAATCTCTTAAATAAATGAAGTTGAATTTTTTATTCGTGAAGTGTTAGCAGATAATGTGATAGAATGACGGGTCATTCCATCTGTCTCAAACAAAAGGTTAGCAAAAATTATATACATAAGTCGATCTATAGTGAGATTAATCATATATGGTTCCTAAAATGGACTTATACTTCATATATCACACTGCTTAATATAATAAAACTAGTTTCTACTAAACAGGGACTTCCTGTAGGCCAGTGGTAGGCGATAAAGGCCAGTCGCACTTCGGTTGTGGGTTCAATTCCCACAGCCTTGTCCGAAGCGATGGGTTGTCGCCCGTCCTGCAGGTTGTCCTTTTTATAAAACTATATTACTATAACATCCCATAAATAATATCGAAAAAACTTCTATCCTTAAACAATACTAACTTATGTCCAACATAATCCATTCCAATCTTTAGGCTTATCCATAATACTGCAGTCCATTCTCATAACATAGTGAAAACGATTACCAGAGATTTAATACCATCGTTGATCCCCATATATCATAAGATATATCTTCTTGGTCACATTCCAAACATTCAAAGGCCTTAATCTTGTACTCTCTTGAATACCCATTGAACCTTAGTGAAAACTTGAATACAGTTAAAAGTTAACACTTTTCACATACCGAAATCCTCAAAATTTTATATACTCAAACCATGATATCACTTAGTCCTTATATCAATCATGAGCTCATGAATACTATCAAACATTTAATTCTCTCCTTATCCCTTCATTATGCGGATATCATCTACATTCCAAAAATATCTGAATAACCTTTCATGGATACTGGTAACATTAATCATACACTTTCAAAACACAAGGAAAGACAACAGTGTAACAATCCATAGATGTCTCTTTATTCCAAAATTACACATGATAAACATGTAATCATTCCAATACATTCTCAAACCATTGACCGAGCTTCAAAAATTCTTTCATCTCACATATCATTTGTAGTCTCTTCATCATGATCCACATAAATACTACCCATATGACCATACTGATTCTCTTCATGAGTCTTTCCCTTAGGGCATTTGTTTGCATAATGCCCATACATTCCACATTTAAAACACTTAACCATTTTTGATGTCGTAGCAATACCATTATCCTCATCCATGGTGTTAACCGACTCTTTTCCTTTGCAGTTACTTGCTTTGTGTCCTTCTTTTCCACACCCAAAGCATCTTCCAGTTCCCTTGAAACATTCTCCTTGATGCCTCTTCCCACATGATTTACATAGGGGAAATTGAACTTTCTTTCCTCTATGATCATCATGGAACTCCATCATTCTCTTATTAGTCGAGTCAGGAAACTTACCAAATTTTACTTTATTGATCATATTGTGAGATTGCTGATTCGGCATAATAATGATGTTTGGACATCCAAATCCCATTTCATTTGGTTGCTCATGAAGAATATCATTCCATTGTCCATCATATCCTCCATTATTGTGAATCATCTTGTTTCCAGCCATTTTCTAAAACCCAAACAGAAAAGTGTTAGATGCAAAATCATAATAAAGGGGGAGTAACTTAAATATCTATCATCTTTGGTTTAATCTAATATTGTTACCATAGTTCTAGGACTATATCCTATACGTATACTTATCCTTAGGGGCATCCCTAGACATACCTTAGAAATATCTCTAGGGATCTCCCTAATGTTTTCGCATCCTAGTTTCCAAAGGTTGACTAAACCTTTCCTCTGATACCAACTGTAGAGACCCGAAACATGACGTACATTGACATTACATTACATTTGCGGAATACGTAGTACATAACAAAAACACACACACAAGGATCGTAATAGTTTAGTGTCTTTGGAAACTCTGAACGTAATCTTCTAATCGTGGTGAAAGATCTTCAATATCTCCCATAAAGATCTTCCTTTTTTTTACCTAAAACCTTTCTTTATATCCTGGGGAAAAGAAAACATAAAAAGGGTGAGCTCAAATGCTCAGTAAGGGTATACAAAAGAAAAATCAATCACATCATATTCATAAGAACATAACTTTTGGAATTCTTATCCTGCAAAAGAGAGCATAATTTCATAACATGGGATAAATCATGGCAGTGAAATGTAATCACAATAATCATAACTTAAAACATGAAACTTTGTGGCATTCAGACATAATCATAGAGAATCATTTCTTGTTAGTCAAGACTCATTTCCAAGACTATCTTAGTGGACAAAGTCCCTTTCTGAATCGAGTAACCCTCGTTTCAGTCCTGTTTCACTGAACCGGTATAACCTACCGTTCCAGCCCTGTCTATCTCATGAGATATAAAATCATTACCCAATGCATTGGAGGGAGATATAGGTCCCACCCATCTTATAATGAATCCTTTCTTATGTGTGCCACATAATCATACATCATCGCATAACACATGTAACAAAAATGGGATTCTTGAAACATCATGACATCATAAATCAATTCATATAAGATAAAGGAATTCATAAAAATAATTCCATCACAACATGATCAAATCAATGTAATAATAGGGATAAAAACAGAACCCTTTATTATCTTAGATGGAAAATAATTTTAATAAAACACTTGAACTCCATTCTTGTGGAAAATATCCTTTCTTCTTCAAAAAAACATTTTTCCTTTCATAACATGTCATACGTCTTTCAAATAAAAGAAGTTGATTAAAAATAAACTTGAAAACTTGTAAATTAATCTTCTTGGAAATAATGTTTTAGAAATCCATTCATGTCTTATAAGTTAAAAAAACATTCTTCTCGTACTTTTGTCGGAAAAGTCAAAAAGTACCTTGTACGAAAAACGACAAAAGATTCCTTTCATTTCTTTTACTAAAAACTCACTGAAGGATAAAAATGGATTTAAACAATTGTAGGTGGATGGAAATAATATTACATATTGATGAAACATGGATGTGGATGATAAAATACACCCCATTAAATACTTACGAATAAACAATCTCGGATAAAAATGAGATTGTGATATTTCCCTTACCTTATGTCCGACTTGCTTTGTAAGTGTCTGAACCTCCTGTATAATGATTTAAATCATGTTATTGACTTATTCCAGAATCATATTCATTGTTATTATATCATATATTGTTCACTTATGACATTATATTACCCGTTCTTTTGTAAATTCCATGTTAAAGAAGCGTTTTGGGTAAAATCGTTTCATTTATCGTAGGTGTTTTGACTTGTTGTTCTTGACATTATTATTAATTATATCATGATTTACATACTTCCAGAATATAAAATATGATTTATATATCATATATATTCAGTATATATATATAATAGATAGATAAATGAAATGAAAAACACCATTCATGGAGACGGTAGTCCGTACGTACGCATGAACGCTGTTTTCCTTTCCTTATTGTCTTGAATGGAAGTAAGTAGATGACATACATATATATATACATAAATCCAGTAGCTTTATAATGTCATATATTTCATTATTATTTCTTATATATACTTTATAATCTTTCTTAAATGGTTAACATGGAGAATGAATCTCATCGCGTCGTGGAGACGGTATTCCGTACGTACGCACGAGCGATGATATCATTTCCATAAATATTGAACTGAATTGGAGTGGATTATACAATATATCAGAATCAATATGATGTTGTAATAACTATGTATAGTTATTCTTTACACCATTATACCCATCCATGTAAGGTGGTGGTGGAAAATAGATTACACCACGGCGTGGAGACGGTATTTCGTACGTACGCACGCGTGGTGATTTCATTTTTCCGTAGGATGGATAGAAGGTGATTTAGGGTTGTTTCATATTTATAATAACATATCAGTATGTAAGTAATACTGATGTTTTTACTTTATCATGAAACAACTAAAGAAGAAGAAGTTGAAGAAGAAATAAATTGAAAAGATCGGTAATGGATATTACCTCTTCTTTGGAACGCTTCTTTGAATCCTCCACTTAGGGAACTAATATTGGTCGTTGAAGAAGACCAGTACCTCTAGGATTATTATAGGGAAGTGGAGAGGAGAAAATGTCAGGGGTTTTCTGAGCTTGAGTGCTCAATTTGGTGTGAGGAGGAGGGGGAGGAGGTACCCTTTTATAAGGGAGGAGAGGGGCACCTTAGGAATATCTCAAAATATTATTTTATATTAAAGTCAAAATCGGTTTATAATGGTTCCAAAGGGTCTTATTTCGAAGCTAAAGTGGGTATGGGTCGAAATACTATCAACAAATAAGATTTAGACAAGTTTAGGATATTATTTTAACCTTATCAATTAGATTTAACTCTAAGTTAATTAATTTAACTTTTACCGTGTCTTTTTGTTTTCTTTCACTATATGGTTAATACACTTACTATAACATGCCAAACGAACCCCAAATTTTTTATTATTAATATATATATCCTTATCTAAGTCATTTGGCCGAACCTTATATTTTTAGGAATAAAATAACAATTAATAATATAATATTTGATTTAAAAACTATTTTGTGTCAATTTTGACACTATTTGATATATGATTTTTGTGAAAGTCATAACAGAATTATATGTTCGAACCAAGTTTATTAAATCAACACTAATATATCATAGTAACCTATAAAATTAGTGGAATTCATAAAAAGTCTCAAATTATATTTATTTTGGTGTTTATAACATCAATTATGTCAATATTTCATTAATAAGATAATTACTGCATCATCTTTGTGTCATAAATAAATTAACTTATTTGATGTCTAAAAATTACAAATAAAATACCATTATGTGGGAAATCATTTTATCTTTATAATGAATATTTACAATCGAATTTATCTTATGTATAACCCTATATTAAAAATGTTTTAGTAAATTAACTTTGATTTTAACTCTTTTAACTCTTCTTTGAATTAAATAATAATAAATGTCCTAATCTAATCCAAGTGGGCCTAAATGATAATATTTTACACTTAAGGTTGTTTTTGGTCGAGATAAACTTGTCCAATAGAATTAGGACATGTTTTAGGGTAATATTAATATCATTCTTACCCTTAATTACCCTATTTACTTTTAACCGTGGTAAATAAAAGTAAAACGTTACTATTCCCCAAAAATTATTTTCATCTCATTGAACTACATTTTACTTACTGACAGCAACCGTGTCTCTCGGATTTTTGAAATTCCATTCACAGAAGCGGTAAAATTAAGTTTTATGAAAAATTCAGTTTTTTTTAACTTCCACTTAGTAGTTTCACTATTCATCAAAAATTGATGTTTTTCAGAACAATGCCAAAATTTCATCCTAAGCTATATTTCATATTACGAATTCAAAAATGAAGTCTATTTTACCAAATTAATAACATAATAGTTGCATTAATTAATTTTATAATTAAATCCCGCTGTTAAATCAAATAGCGTGTTTTTAAGAAACAATATCTATCAAAAGATTGACACTTGATTATGTCTGGTTTAAATGTGAAATTACAACCAATGACCTCAATTGTATTAAATTGTAAAAATATATTTTAAATATACTTTAAAACCACTCAAATTAATAATTTATCACTATTAATTATTTCGATTAAAAAAGTTGTTTTTAATTATAATTTAGCAATTTTCACTATTCATCAGAATATGAAAGTTATCCGAAAAGTACCAAAATTTGACCCTAAGCTAATTTCGATATTACGAATCCAAAAATGAATTCCATTTTGAAAAATAAAATTTACAAAATTTCAAAAAGTGGTTATTACTATTCATAACGACTAGTTTTAATAATATCTTAATAGCATATCGTTGTTTAGCGAAACTCGGTGTTGCGTACAACACACGCTATCGTGGAAGGTCGCGATTGCGTATAATTCAAGCCAGGTCAGAGATGTGTATTGTGAAAGCTCCTTTTGGTGTATCGTATAACACAAGACATAAATAAAATTAAAAAGAATATTTTTCATAAAATCTCGGGCTGTTACACTAACCACTAAATCACTCTTAGTACCATTGACCAATGTATTTGAAATTCTATTGACAATATACGGTCTATTTTATATCTAGGTCATATGCATCCAATGAATGAAATCTAAAGAGACCACAATTTATATCACACATTTAATAAATAACATTTTGATCCAAAAAACTAATCACTATTCTGAAACACCTCAGACTCTGGTAATAGTAACAAAATATCACATTCTATAACATTTTTTATTTTTAATATACTCACCATTTTAGCAAATAGTTAGTTCGTAACTATCGAGAAAAGTCTATCACGTCACAAGACCACATTTATATAATTTATATTGGGAATGAAAAAAATTCCTATCTATCTAAACCCAATAAATTAAAAAAATTTATCATCAATTAATTCAAAAATAATAATAATATAGGTGAAAATTAAAAAGGAATTATCCATTCAATTATAGTAGTTTTTAGCCATCCTTTCTGGGTGATACCAATACTTCACATTTTCCACTAAATACTAATGAAAAGTAAAATCCATAAAAAAACTACATTAACAATCCTTTGTAACCATACAAAAAATTATAATAGAGTACCTATAATATAATTATACAAAAAATAGATCTGTATATTTAATGATTTGATAAACACTATTCCAAAAAAACCATAAAATGGAAAGAAAACAATGTTTCTCACAATGAATACCCATATAACTGAATCACCCAAATATAAAACATAATTTATAAAACTATGGGGGATGTTAAAAAGTTTAGGGATTTTCAAAATACAATTTAAAATTCCATGGTTTCAGCAATATCTATAATAAAAGCAAAAATTGTATTTTAGATAAATATATAATCATCAAAAAACCTAAAAATACTTCTATCCATAATAAGAAAATGTACATCACTTTTAGACATTCAAAATTCTATATATATAAAAACTTTCATACCCACAAACTATTATGGAATGAATAACACATCTTTATAACAAACACTTAATAAATCTACATAATTTTTCTTTTTGGGAAGTCAAAAAAAATGATTTACATAAATGTTATAAAAAAAGAAATTATAAATCACCTTCATCAAATCAATCACTAACACAAATAAACCTATAAATAGAATCCCATTGGAACTCTACCTTGTGACAACAAACTAAAAAAAATAACAATATCTACGAATAAAAACATGGATTCAAATGGACTCTATATACAAAAAATAGTATCCACTAATATTTTAGTAAGAACTCTGCTACCAAATGTTAACAAATTGTTGAGAGTGTAAATAAAGAAGTGGGAAAATTTTATTTTTAATCATTTGTTGATTTCATAATTATGTGAAATGGTAAGAATATCTAATCATCCATTGATAACTATATATGCAAATTATGAAAAGCATATTCCATGTCACTAGATATGGTTACTTCTAAAAGCACAGGTATACCAACTAATATAATGGAATCTTGAAATTGATCATTCATCCAATCAGATTAATTGATGAATAAAATAATACACCACCTAGAAGCTATCTATTTTTAATACCTAAATTATGTAGCTAACTATTGTAACGTCCCGACCTTCGTTACCCAGAGTCGGTGCATTATTACATAACATTGGAATGATCACAAGAAAGATCAAATCTCGAAAGACCGATTGGTTTAGTATCCTTGGAAACATTAGATATATTCATAATGTTTTACATTACATCATAAAGGGAAAAACTACTACAACAACATAATGTCTCCATAGTCCACACTATTATCCCCTCATAAAATCCCAGCAGGTAATTCATAACTTACTTCTTCACATCCTTGGAAAAATAAAACATACAAAAGGGGTGAGCTCAAATGCCCAGTAAGGATACCAATATAGCGGAAACTTTCATAAATAAGAATAAATTTTTAAGGTAATGTATAACTAAAACAAAATCCTTCTAAACTTGAACTTCAACATAGTATGGAAAAAGTAAAATGAAATAAAGCCATTTACTTATTCACATGGATATTCTACTAATCGAATAATCACATGCAATATCAATAACCACATTCATAATGATGGAATGCATAATGCCAGACTATCATAACCACATAGCCAAGGCCTCGTGCCAAGACTAGAAATAAGATTTTGCCAAGTCCTTGTGCCAAGACACTAGTTTGTCTCATGAGAACTGTCGATGCATCTTGGAGCTATAGCATGCTCCACCCGTCACATATTAAGTGCAATGCATTCCCATGTGAAATGGTTTATACATAACATAAACATTCGTATTAAAATTAACATATGAAATGTCAATACGTTCACCATACACTATGAATGGTATAAAAATATCACATCCACAGTCAAACTTATCACAAAACCTTCAATACAATATAGAAGTTTTGTATCATAGTAAATCAACTTCAAATAAGCGTAAAATCTATCAAAGGATGTTGACATGGATGAAATCAAAACTCTTTTTAGAGAAATATCTCTTTCTATTTTGAAGTCATTTAAGAGTCATATATTTTTGAAATAAAACATTTTCTTTGAAAATATTCTTATAATCTTGTAAGGGAAGCTTCGACGATTTTATAACGGCGGAAAATAGCTGCACCCGCCGTATAAGTTAAAAAAACATTCTTACCTTAATTCTGTCGAAAAGGTTAAAAACACATTGTTTGGAAAATGACGGAAATATTCTGCTATAAACCACTTATAAAAAGTCACACAGGGGTATAAATGACTTTAACCCACATTCTTGTAAATAGTAAAAATGTTTTGAAATATATTTTTAAGAAACATGGAAGTGGATGATAAAGAGATCCCAGTAGATTATTAGGTATAAACAACCTTGGATAATGAAGAGATTGTGAAATAAACCCTTACCTTGTAATTTTCCTTGGTTGTGGTAGGTTAAATTCCTGTATAATGGTCAAATAATTGTTATTAAATTATACAAGAATCATATACATTCATATGATATCATATATGATCTTTTAACATTGATTTGTTAATAATATCTTAGTATTATCATTGTTTCGGGTGTTAACTTACTCGTTTTCTTTTATATGTTTTGTTATGTAATACATGTTTGTAATGGATAGGTTTTATATTATTCATATACATAATGATATCATCTCCTTAAACAGAATTTTTAAATCATCAAATGATAATTATACTTTAATGGATATGATGGAGAATGAATCTCATCGTGTTCGTGGAGACGGTAGTCTGTACGTACACACATATGGTGACATGTTATTCAAAGGGTGGATAGAATACTGAATATGGTTGTACCATATTTAGAATAACATCAAAGTATATATAAGATACTGGAGTTATTATTTTAGAATGGTAATAACAACGAATGAAGAAGTGGTAGAAGAAATGAACTTGAAAAGGGGTTGTGAAAATATTACCTCTTCTTTGGGTTCTTCCTTTTTATTTGATCAAAAGGGATCCTTAAGTTGGATTTATGACTAAAGGAAGGCCTCTAGGATTAAGTGAGGGTAGTTGAGAGAGTATTTGGGCAGAGGTTGGCCGAACCAAAAGGCTTTGAAGGTGTGAAATAATGAGAAGGGGGAGTGCCATTTTATAAGAGGGGTGAGGGGCACCTTTGGAAAAGCTAGAAATATTAATTTATAATAAATTCATATTCGGATTCTAATGGCTCAAAAGTGGCTTATATAAATTTTAAGGTGGGGCTGGGTCGAAAACAACTCAACTAATAGAATTTAGACAGGTTTGGGTACTTATATTAACCTTATCTTTAAGTATTAACTCTATGTTAATTAGTTTCACTTTTACAATGCCTCTTTGTATTTTATATTATATGGTTAATAAACTTACTATATATATCCAAGAGACCCCCAAGTGGTCCATTAATGATACAATTATCATGATATAAGTCTCTTGGATGAACCTTAGATTTTTAAGAATTTAATATCAATTAACAATATAATATTTGTTTTAAAACTTCTTTTATGTCAATTTTGACACTATTCAATAGTTGATTTTTGTGAAACTCATAACAGAATTATTACTTCTAAAAAAGTCCATTAAATCAATCCTAATATGTCATATTAACCTATAAAGTTAGTGTAATTCAATGAATGTCTCAAATTATATTTATTTGGGTATTTAAAATATCAATTATTTTAAATTTTCACTATTATGGTAATTACTGCATCATCATTGTGTCATAAATAAATTAAATTATGTAATCTCTAAAAATTATAAATAAAATATCATTATATAAGAAATATTTTTAGATTTATAACGAATATTTATAGTCGAAAATCCAACATATATAACCCTATGTAAAAAAATGTTTTTATAAAAGATATATGCTTCTGTTATTTTTGTATTCATTTTAACTTAATTAAAATAAAGTGTATCTATCACTTACAAGTGGCACCATGAAGTCCCAAAATCGACCCAAAGATTCCCATGGTCTAGCATGTATCAACAAACATGGTTAGGAAATGTTTTAGGGTAATTTATTTATTATTATAATATTATTTTTTAACCCTTATTTACCGGATTTACCCTTAACCATGGTAAATAAAATATTTACCGCAGTAATTATTCAAATTGTCTAATAATAAAAGTTACCTATTTACACAATTTGAACATCCTGATTCCAAATATGGAATCCATTTTTCCAAATTCCAAACACATAATTGGAAGAAAATAATTTAAAATTAATTCCCGTTGTTAAAACAAAAAAGCGTGTTTTTAAGATATAATAACTATCAAAAGATTGATAATTGTTTATGTTCGGTTTAATTGTGAAATTATGTTCAATGACAAACATTGTATAAAATGGTAAAAATATATTCTAAATATATTTTAAAACCACTCAAATTCATAATTTATCACTATTAATTATTTTTATTAAAAAAGTTGTTTTTAATTAAAATTTAGTAATTTTCACTATTCATCAAAATATTAAAGTTATCCGAAAAGTACCAAAATTTCACCTTAGGCTAAATTCGATATTCTGAAACTAAAAATGAAGTCCAATTTGTAATATAAAATATATATATAATTTCAAAAAGTATGTATTACTATTCATAACGGCTAGTTTGATTGGTTATGGTGTGTTAGAACTCGGTGTGGTGTACAGCACACGCTATCACATTATTCAAAGCGAAGCGTACCGTAGAAGCTTGGGGTGTTACATTCTCCCCTCCATAAAATAATTTCTTCCTCAAAATTTATAGAATATTATCACATGAAAAGACTCGGGTGGTTGGTCATCATAAGTTCCTCAGGTTCCCACGTTGCCTCTTCCGTCTTATGGTATCTCCAAAAAACTTTTACCAGACGCGTCGTCCGGTTTCTCAGTACTTGTTCTCTTGTATCAAGAATCCTGACGGGCTCTTCGCAATAAGACAGATCAGGTTCCAATTCTAATTCTTCATAGGTGAGTACATGCGTTGGGTCAGGCATGTATTTCCTCAACAGAGATACGTGGAACACATCGTGAACTTTTGAGAGACTTGGCGGCATTGCCAATCAGTAAGCTACATCCCCAATTCATTCTAAAATTTCAAAAGGTCCTATGTACCTGGGACTCAATTTACCTATCTTAACAAAACGTATGACTCCCTTCCATGTAGATACCATCAGGAAAACATGATCACCGACTTGAAATTCCAAATCCTTTCTTCGATTATCAGCATAGCTCTTCTGCCTACTTTGAGCTGCTTTGATGTGATTTTGGTTTACCTTCACCTTTTCCATCGTTTCCTCCACCAATTCTGGGCCTACTAGTTTTCTTTCACCAACGTCATCACAACAGGTTGGTGTACGACATCTCTTTCTGTATAACGCTTTATATTGTGCCATCTGAATACTCGAATGGAAGCTATTGTTATAGGAAAATTATACCAGAGGTAAATACTGATCCCACATACCCTGAAAGTCAAGTGAGAAGGATCTAAAAAGGTCTTATAAGGTTTGAATAGTCCTTTCTGATTGTCCTTCTATCTGAGGGTGGTAGGCAGTGCTCCAATAAAGTTCAGTATCCAAGGATTTCTGAAGAGTCTTCCAGAATCTTGAAGTAAAATGGGGATCACGATCAGAAACAATCGATAGGGGTACTCCATGAAGTCTCACAACATCATTAATATATAGTCTTTCTAGATGTTCCAGTGGTAGATCTTCTCTTATATCATGAAAATGTGCTGACTTGGTAAGACAATCAACAATAACCCATATTGAATCATTCCTTCTAGGAGTCTTTGGTAGCCCCATGAAAAAGTCCATCGTAATATTGTCCCATTTCCTCTCCGGTATGGGAAGAGGTTGCATGACTCCTCCATGGTGTTGCCTTCCAGCTTTCACTTGTTGACAAACCGTACATCTTGACACAAAATCAGAAATCTCCCTCTTCATATTGTCCCACCAAAAATGTTCCTTCAAATCTCTATACATTTTGGTGATCCCAGGATGTATAGAGAAATTGGAACTATGAGAATCATCCCGCAATTCCCTTTTTAGATCAGGTATATCGGGAACACATAGACACTTCCCGAATTTCAAAATTCCATCTTCATACACAAAGTCTCTCAGTCTCCCATCATTCACAGCTTTAATCTTCTTTTGAAATTCTTCATCATCGGCCTGAGAACTCTTAATCCTTTCTAGTAAAGATGGTTTGGCAGCCATTTGAAAAAGCATTGATGTTTCTCCTTCCCTGGTTATTCCCATGTCCATCTTTACTAGATCCATAAAAATTGGATCCCTTTCAATTTTCATCACATTCAAAACTCCATGGTCTTTTCTACTCAAAGCATCAGCCACCTTGTTTTCTTTCCCCGGGTGGTAGTGTATCGTACAATCATAATCCTTGAGTAATTCAAGCCATCTCCTTTGCCTCATGTTATGTTCTTTTTGTGAGAAAATATACTTCAAACTCTTGTGATCAGTATAAATCTCAAATTTTTCACCATAGAGGTAGTGCCTCTATATCATCAAAGCAAAGATCACAGCTGCTAACTCGAGATCATGAGTAGGATAGTTTTGTTCATGAATTTTCAACTGTCGTGTTGCATAGGCAAAAACCCTATCATTCTGCATAAAGACACAACCAAGTCCTTTCTTCGATGCATTACTATAAATAATGAACCCATCATTCCCAGATGGTAGAGGCAATATAGGAGCATTGACTATTCTTCTCTTCAGTTTTTCGAAACATTCATCACACTCTTTTATCCAAACAAATTTAACCCCATTACGTGTGATCTTTGTTAATGGGTTAGCCAATCGGGCAAAATTCTGGATGAAATGAAAATAATAACCTGCTAGACCAATAAAACTACGTACCTCGATTATACTCATCAGTGCTGGCCATTCTTGGATTGCCTTAGTCTTAGAAGGATCAACATAGATTCCATATTTAGAGACAATATGGCCAAGAAAAGTAATTTCCTAATGCCAGAATTCACACTTTCTAAACTTCCCATATAATTCATGTCTTCTCAGAGTCTTCAAGATAATGCACAAGTGATTTTCATGATCTTCGTAGCTTTTTGAGTTTACCAAGATATCATTAATAAATACCAACACAAATTCATCGAGATACTCCTTGAAAACTCTATTCATCAGATCCATGAATACAGAGGGTGCATTAGTAAACCCAAAAGGCATTACAGTAAACTCGTAATGCCTGTACCTGGTTCGAAATGTTGTCTTCAGAATGTATTCCTTCTTCACACACAACTGATGGTATCCAGATCGAAGTTCAATCTTTGAAAAGTCTTGAGCTCCATGCAGTTGGTCAAATAAATCATCAATTCGAGGTAGGGGATACTTGTTCTTTATTGTTATAGCATTGATCTCCCAGTAGTCAATACACAACCTCATAGATCCATCTTTCTTTTTAACAAAAATAATAGGGGCTCCCCATGGAGGAACACTAGGGTGAATAAATCCTTTATTACTCAATTCCTCTATTTGTTTCATTAGTTAAACTAATTCTACAGTGGCAATTCTATAAGGGGTCTTCGATATAGGCCTCGATCCAGGAATTAAATCAATGGAAAACTCAACTTCTCGTTCTGGAGGATGTCTAGGTAAATCTTCCAGAAATACATCTACAAATTCTTTCACAACAGGTACATCCTCTATTTGAACATTCCTTTACTCACCCACAGTTATTTCATTATCTTCCTCCCCAATAATTGAATTTAGTTGAGCTACTGTGGGTGGATCTGGATAAGAATTAGGTGGTGACGATTCTACTCTAAAGATAAGGTGTTCCATATCATCATCATCAAGAATCGTAACCTCTTTCTTCTTAAAATAAATATTCGCATCATAGTATGAATGCCAGTCCATACCGAAGATTATATCGAACTCAATCACAGGTATGATAATGATATCAGTAGATAAAGATCATTTATGTGCTCTAATGGGGACTGATTCACAAAACATTGTTGCAATGATACTTCCCTTAGGAGTTTTAACTGACAACTCCCTTGTTAAATCAAATTGGAAATGTAACGCCCCGACCCTAGTTACCCAGAGTCGGTGCATTATTATATTACATTGGCATTTTCACAAGAAAGATCAAATTTTGAAAGGCCGATTGGTTTAGTAGCCTTGGAAACACCAGATATATTCATAAGTCTTACATTACATCATAAAATGAAAAACTACTACAACAAAATATTTTCTCCATAAACCACACTCATATCCCCACATAATATCCCTGCAGGTCATTCATAATTTACTTCTTCACTTCCTGGGAAAAATAAAACATAGAAAAGGGGTGAGCTCAAATGCCCAGTAAGGATAACAATATACCGGAAACTTTCATAAATAAGAATAAACATTTAAGGCTATGTATAACTAAAACAAAAGCCTTTTAAACTTGACCTTCAACATAGTATGGCAAAAGTAAAATGAAATAATTCCATTTACTTGTTCACATGGATATTCTACTAATCGAATAATCACATGCAATATCAATAACAACTTTCATAATGTTGGAATGCATAATGACAGACTATCATAACCACATAGCCAAGGCCTCGTGCCAATACTACAAATAAGATTTTGCCAAGGCCTTGTGCCAAGACACTAGATTGTCTCATGAGACCTACCGATGCATCGAGGAGCTATAGCGGGCTCCACCCATCACATATTAAGTCCAATGCATTCCCATATGAAAAGGTTTAAACATAACATAAACATTCGTATTAAAACTAGCATACGAAATGTCAATAATTTCACCATAAACGATGAATGGTATAAAAATAGAACATCCACAGTCAAACATATCACAAAACCTTCAATACAATATAGAAGTTTTGTATCATAATAAATCAACTTCAAATAAGCTTAAAATCCATCAAAGGATGTTGACATAGATGAAATGAAAACACTTTGAAGATAAATATCTCTTTTTATTTTTGAAATCATTTAAGATCGATATAAAATAAAACATTTTCTTTGAAAATATTCTTATAATCTTGTAAGTAAAGCTTTGAAGATTTTATAACGGCGGAATATAACCGCACCCGCCGTATAAGTTAAAAAAACATTCTTACCTTAATTCTGTCGAAAAGGTTAAAAAGGACCTTGTTTTGAAAATGAAGGAAAGATTCCGCTTATAAAAATTCAAACAAGGGTATAAATGAATTTATCCCATATTATTGTAAATAAAAAAAATTGAAATACATTTTTTATGAAAACATGGATGTGGATGGTAAAGAGATCCCAGTAGATTATTAGATATAAACAACCTCGGATAATGAAGAGATTGTGAAATAACCCTTACCTTGTAATTTCCTTGGTTGGGGTAGGTTAACCTCCTGTATAATAGTGAAATGATTTTTATTAAATTATACAAGAATCATATACTTTAATATTATATCATATATGATCTTTTAATATTGATTTGATAATAATATCTTAGTATTATCATTGTTTCGGGTGTTTACTTACTTGATTTATTTTATATGTTTTGTTACGTAAGACATGTTTGTAAAGGATAGGTTGTATCTTATTCATATCCAGAATGATATCAAGTCCTTAAACATCATTTTTTAAATCATCAAATGATAATTATAATTGAATGGATACGATGGAGAATGAATGTCATCGCGTTCGTGGAGACGGTAGTCCGTACGTATGGACGAGCGACAATATCATTCTTTTGATAATATATAAATGGATGGTATATCATATATACTGAATAATTGACATGTTATATTTATTATTTACATGATTTACACATAATTATTATACCCATCCAAATAATATTATATTGAATAACAATTACACCCCGACGTGGAGACGGTAAGCCGTACGTACGCACGTATGGTGACATGTTATTCAAAGGGTGGATAGAATACTGAATATGGTTGTACCATATTTATAATAACATCACAATATATATATGATACTGGAGTTATTATTTTAGAATGGTAACAACAAAGGAACAAGAAGTGGAAGAAGTAATGAACTTGGAAAAAGGGTGGTGAAATCATTACCTCTTCTTCGGGTTCTTCCTTTTGATTTGATCAAAAGGGCTGCATAGGTTGGCTTTCTGATCAAACTAAGGCCTCTAGGTTGTAGTGAGGGAAGTTGGGAGAGTATTTGGGCAGAGTTTGGCCAAACCAAAAGGCTTTGAAGGTGTGAAGAAATGAGAAGGAGGAGTGTCCTTTTATAAGAGGGGTGAAGGGCACCTTTGGAAGGGCTAGAGATATTAGTTTATAATAAATTAATATTCGGTTTCCAATGGCTCCAAAGTTGACTATTCAAAGGTTAAGGTGGGTATGGGTCGAAAACAACTCAACAAATAGAATTTAGACAGGTTTGGGTACTTATATTAACCTTATCTTTAAGTATTACCTCTAAGTTAATTAGTTTCACTTTTACAATGTCTCTTTGTATTTTTATATAATATGGTTAATAAAATTACTATATACATCCAAGAGACCCCCAAGTGGTCCATTAATGATGAACCTATCATGATATAAGTCTATTTTCCGAACCTTAGATTTTTAGGAATTTAATATCAATTAATAATATAATATTTGTTTTAAGAACTCTTTAATGTCAATTTTAACACTATTCAATAGTTGATTTTTGTGAAACTCATAACAGATTGATTACTTAGAACAAAGTAAATTAAATCAATACTAATATATAATATTATCCTATAAAATTAGTTTAATTCATTAAAAGTTTCATATTATATTTATTTGGGTATTTATAATATCAATTAATTTAATTTTTCACTATTTTAGTAATTACTGCATCATCATTGTGTCATAAATAAAATAAATTATTTAATGTCTAAAAATTATAAATAAAATATCATTATGTAGGAAATCGTTTTCTCTTTCTAATGAATATTTATAATATAAAATAAAACATATATAACCCTATGTAATAATTGTTTTTCTAAAAGATATGTGCTTGTGTCATTTTTATATTCATTTTAACTTAATTAAAATAAAGTGTCCCTATCACCTACAAGTGGCACCATGGGGTCCCCAAATCGACCCAAAGATGCCTATGGTCGAACATGTATCAACCAATATGGATAGGACACGTTTTAGGGTAATTTAATATTATTATAATATTATTTTTTAACCCTTATTTACCAGATTTACCCTTAACCATGGTAAATAAAATATTTACCACAGTAATTATTCAAAATGTCTAAAAATAAAAGATACGTATTTACACAATTTGGACATCCTGATTCCAAATATGGAATCCATTTTTCTAATTTCAAAACACAGAAGTGGCAGAAATTAATTTAAAATTAATTCCCGCTGTCAAAACAAAAAGCGTGTTTTTAAGAGATAATAACTATCAAAAGATTGACACTTGTTTATGTTCGGTTTAATTGTAAAATTATGTCCAATGAACAACATTATATTAAATGGTAAAAATATATTCTAAATATACTTTAAAACCACTCAAATTCATAATTTATCACTATTAATTATTTTGATTAAAAAAGTTGTTTTTAATTAAAATTTAGTAATTTTCACTATTCATCAAAATATGAAAGTTATCCGAAAATTACCAAAATTTCACCATAGGATAAATTCGATATTCCAAATCCAGAAATGAAGTCCATTTTAAAATATAAAATATATAAAATTTCAAAAAGTATGTATTACTATTCATAGCGGCTAGTTTGATTGGTTATGGTGTGTTAGAACTCGGTGTTGCGTACAACACACGCTATCACATTATTCAAAGAGAAGAGTACCGTAGAAGCTTGAGGTGTTACATTCTCCCCTCCTTCAAATAATTTTGTCCTCGAAATTTCTAGAATACTACAGCATGAAAAGACTCGGGTGGTTCTTCATCATAAGTTCCTCGGGTTCCCACGTTGCCTCTTCTATCGTATGGTTTCTCCACAAAACTTTTACCAGACGCGTCGTCCGGTTTCTCAGTACTTGTTCTCTTGTATCAAGAATCCTGACAGGATCTTTACAATAAGACAGATCGGGTTCCAGTTCTAATTCCACATAGGTGAGTACATGCGTTGGGTCAGGCATGTATTTCCTCAACAGAGATACGTGGAACACATCGTGAACTTTGGAGAGACTTGGCAGCATTGCCAATCGGTAAGCTACAACCCCAATTCATTCTAGAACTTCGAAGGGTCCGATGTACCTGGGACTCAATTTACCTTTCTTACCAAAACGTATGACTCCCTTCCATGGAGATACCTTCAGGAAAACATAATCACCGACTTGAAATTCCAAATCCTTCCTTCGATTATCGGCATAGCTCTTCTGCCTACTTTGAGCTTCTTTGATGTGATTTTGGATTACCTTCACCTTTCCACCGTTTCCTCCACCAGTTATGGGCCTACAAGTTTTCTTTCACCAACGTCATCCCAACAGGTTGGTGTACAACATCTCTTTCCGTATAACGCTTCATATGGTGCCATCTGAATACTCGAATGGAAGCTATTGTTATAGGAAAATTCTACCAGTGGTAAATATTGATCCTACATACCCTGAAAGTCAAGTAAGAAAGATATCAACATGTCTTCTAAGGTCTGAATAGTCCGTTCTGACTGTCCATCTGTCTGAGGGTGGTAAGAAGTGCTCAAATGAAGTTCAGTATCCAGGGATTTCTGAAGACTTTTCCAAAATATTGAAGTAAAACGGGGATCACGATCAGAAACAATCAATTGGGGTACTCCATGATGTCTCACAACTTCATTAATATATAGTCTTGCTAGACGTTCCTGGGGTGGATCTTCTCTTATAGTAAGAAAATGTGCTGACTTGGTAAGACGATCAACAATAACCCATATTGCATCATTCCTTCTAGGAGTCTTTGGTAGCCCCATGACAAAGTCCATCGTAATATTTTCCCATTTCCACTCCGGTATGGGAAGAGGTTGCATGACTCCTCTAGGCTGTTTCCTTCCAGCTTTCACTTGTTGAAAAACCATACATCTTGACACAAAATAAGCAATCTCCCTCTTCATGTTGTCTCACCAAAAATGTTCCTTCAAATCTCTATACATTTTCGTGCTCCCAGGGTGTATAGAGAAATTTGAACTATGAGCATCATCCAACAATTCCCTTTTTAGATAAGGTAAATCAGGAACACAAAGTCTCTTCCCGAATTTTAAAATTCCATCTTCACACACAAAGTCTCTCAATCTCCCATCATTCACAGCTTTAATCTTCTTTTGAAATTCTTCATCATCGGTCTGAGAACTCTTAATCCTTTCTAGTAAATATGGTTTGGCAACCATTTGAAAAAGTATTGATGTTTCACCTTCCCTGGTTATTCCCATGTCCATCTTCACTAGATCCATGAAAATTGGATCCCTTTCAATTCTCATATTTTTCAAAACTCCATGGTATTTTCTACTCAAAGCATCTGCCACCTTGTTTGCTTTCCCCGGGTGGTAGTGTATCGTGCAATCATAATCCTTGAGTAATTCAAGCCATCTCCTTTGCCTCATGTTGAGTTCTTTTTGTGAGAAAATATACTTCAAACTCTTGTGATCAGTATAAATCTCCAATTTTTCACCATAAAGGTAGTGCCTCCATATCATCAAAGCAAAGATCACAACTGCTAACTCGATATCATGAGTAGGATAGTTTTGTTCATGAATTTTCAACTGTCGTGATGCATAGGCAATAACTCTATCATTCTGCATAAGGACACAACCAATCCTTTCTTTGATGCATCACTATAAATAACGAACCCATCATTCCTCGATGGTAGAGTCAATATAGGAGAATTGAATAATCTTCTCTTCAGTTCTTCAAAAGATTCTTCACACTCTTTTGTCCAAACAAATTTAACCCCATTACGTGTGAGCTTCGTTAATGGGTTAGCCAATCGGGCAAAATTCTGGATGAAACGTCGATAATAACCTGCCAAATCAATAAAACTATATACCTCAGTTATACTCGTAGGTGCTGGCCATTCTTGGATTGCCTTGGTCTTAGAAGGATCAATAGAGATTCCATCTTTAGAGACAATATGTCCAAGAAAAGAAATCTCCTGAAGCCAGAATTCACACTTTCTAAACTTCCCATATAATTCATACCTCCTCGGAGTCTTCAAGATAATGCGCAAGTGATTTTCATGATCTTCGTAGGTTTTGGAGTATACCAAGATATCATCAATAAATACCACCACAAATTCATCGAGATAGTCCTTGAAAACTCTATTCATCAGATCCATGAATACAGAGGGTGCATTAGTCAATCCAAATGGAATTACGGTAAACTCGTAATGCCCGTACCTGGTTCGAAATGCTGTCTTCGGAATGTCTTCCTTCTTCACACACAACGGATGGTATCCAGATCGAAGGTCAATCTTTGAAAATTATTGAGCTCCATGTAGTTGGTCAAAAAAATCATCATTACGAGGTAGGGGATACTTTTTCTTTATCATTATAGCATTGATCTCCCTGTAGTCGATTCATAACCTCATAGATCCATCTTTCTTTTTAACAAAAAGAACAGGGGCTCCCCATGGAGAAACACTGGGGAGAATAAATCCCTTATTACTCAATTCCTCTAGTTGTTTCTTTAGTTCAACTAATTCTACAGTGGCCATTCTATGAGGGGTCCTCGATATAGGCCTTGATCCAGGAATTAAATCAATGGAAAACTCAACTTCTCATTCTGAAGGATGTCCAGGTAAATGTTCCGGAAATACATCTACAAATTCTTTCACAATAGGTACATCCTCTATTTGAACATTCCTTTCCTCACCGACAGTTACTTCATTCTCTTCCTCCCCAATAATTGAATTAAGTTGAGATACTGGGGGTGGATCTAAATAAGAATTAGGTGGTGACGATTCTGCTCTAAAGATAAGGTGTTCCTTATCATTATCATCAAGAATCGTAACCTATTTCTTCTTACAATAAATCTTCGCATCATAGTCCGAAATCCAGTCCATACCGAGGATTATATCAAACTCAATCATAGGTATGATGACGAGATCAGCAGATAAAGAACATTTATGTGCTCTAATGGGGAATGATTCACAAAACATTGTTGCAATGATACTTCCCTTAGGAGTTTTAACTGACAATTACCTTATTAAATCAAATTGGAAATATCTAATTTTCTTAGAAAACTGGGAAGATATGAAACAATGCGATGATCCAGAGTCAAATAATGCATTTTCTAAACTTTAGGAAACCATTAAATTACCTGCCACCACGTCTTTCGGAGCTTCAACCTCAGCAGTAGTGATAGAATAATCCTGGCCTTGATCCCTTGGCCTTTTCTGAGGTAAGTTCTCCTGACACATAGGACATGAATTTGCATAATGTCCCATCTCCCTGAAATTGTAGCACTGAACGTTGGTAGGTTCCTTCTTCCCCTTGAAATCACGAGCTTGGTGGCCTTTTTCACCACACTTGTAACATACTCCCATTCCCTTCAAGAAAGTACCAGGATGTTTCTTCCCGCATTTACCAGAAGATGGATATTCAACCTTTCCCTTCTTCCCATTATTTCCATTCCCAGATTGATCAGTAGGTCTCTTCTTCTCTTGCTTTGCTTTAAAGTCATAAGACTTAGAGAATTCCTTTTCGGTCTTGATAGCACATGAGACAATGTCTTCGTACGACGAAAAGGATTGTGAGACTAATGCTCGACGGAGAAATGGTTTTAACCCATCAAAGAAATTATCAAACATACTTCTTGGGTTACGTATATAATCACCAGCACACCTTGCTAACCTTGTAATGTTAGCCTCATACATTGTGACATTCTCATCCTCCTTCTGTCTCAGACTTAGAAATTGTCTTTCCATATCTGCTCGATGGTCGCGAGGAAAGTATTTTTCTAAAAACAGATCTTTTAACTCCCTCCATTCCATATTTGATACTTCATCATCTTCCTTCATATTTTGAATTAATGACCACCATTGATCAGCATCTCCAGTGAGGCGGTAAACTGTCATGATAACTTTTTCCCTTTCACTGCTCCCCAAAGCCTGAAATATTTTCTCTAGGGAATTTATCCATTGCTCAGCTACTAAGGGATTTGTACCTCCATTGAACGTTGGTGGTTTTTTCCTCATGAATCGATCTAACATTGATCCTCCACGCTGTGGATCAGGGTGCTCCATACGGGTAAGGTTATTATTCATAACCTGAGTAAGTTGTCCCAGTATGGTGATTAGCTGATCGGCACAAGTTGCATCACCATCTCCACTATGATTATCTTGAACAAAAGGGCAATCCCTACATGGAGTGCGAGCATTGATACAGTTTCCATTTCTTCCACTAGGCGCCATTTCTAAACAATGGAATAAACTAGATCAGTTTATGAATCAAAATACAAAATCTCATACTTATAAAACACTTAACATAAATTGAACTACTTATGGATATAATCCATAATCATAAAAATGTTTTCTTTGAGGAAGTATATACTCATAAACCCTTCATAATTATTTGTAAAGAAAATTAGATTTATCCTAAGCATATCCCCCGGGAGTGTCGTAACTAAGAGTGCAGCAAGGCCCGTTGTCGTGCACCAGTTCCCGTTCGAGTCTAGCTCAAAGTGGTGTTTTCGTGTTTTACCCCTAGGTACATCTATTCCAGAGCCACCTCTACCTGCTTGTATCCAGAAAGGGATGTATTGCTCGAAAAACTCACAAAATCTCTACAATACCAAAATTCTAGGAAGTTCTTCTATACTAATCCTCAAAGTTCATCTTAGGTCTACGTGCTCTAATCAGAGTTTATCTAAATCTAGCTTCCAAGGTTTGTACTAAATATCCTCTGATACGAACTCTAACGCCCCGACCCTAGTTACCCAGAGTCAGTGCATTATTACATAACATTGTCATGATCACAAGAAAGATCAAATTTCGAAAGACCGATTGGTTTAGTAGCCTTGTAAACACCAGATATATTCATAAGTCTTACATTACATCATAAAATGAAAACTACTACAACAACATATTGTCTCCATAAACCACATTCATATCCCCACATAATATCCATACAGGTCATTCATAATTTACTTCTTCACTTCCTGGGAAAAATAAAACATAGAAAAGGGGTGAGCTCAAATGCCCAGTAAGGATAACAATATACCTGAAACTTTCATAAATAAGAATAAACATTTAAGGCTATGTATAACTAAAACAAAAGCCTTTTTAACTTGAACTTCAACATAGTATGGCAAAAGTAAAATGAAATAATTCCATTTACTTGTTCACATGGATATTCTACTAATCGAATAATCACATGCAATATCAATAACCACTTTCATAATGTTGGAATGCATAATGCCAGACTATCATAACCACATAGCCAAGGCCTCGTGCCAAGACTACAAACAAGATTTTGCCAAGGCCTTGTGCCAAGACACTAGTTTGTCTCATGAGACCTACCGATGCATCGAGGAGCTATAGCGGGCTCCACCCGTCACATATTAAGTCCAATGCATTCCCATATGAAAAGGTTTAAACATAACATAAACATTTGTATTAAAACTAGCATACGAAATGTCAATAATTTCACCATAAACTATGAATGGTATAAAAATAGAACATCCACAGTCAAACATATCACAAAATCTTCAATACAATATAGAAGTTTTGTATTATAATAAATCAACTTCAAATAAGCGTAAAATCCATCAAAGGATGTTGACATAGATGAAATCAAAACACTTTTTAGAGAAATATCTCTTTCTATTTTTGAAATCATTTAAGATCCATATAAAATAAAACATTTTATTTTAAAATATTCTTATAATCTTGTAAGGAAAGCTTTGAAGATTTTATAATGGCGGAAAATAACCGCACCCGCCGTATAAGTTAAAAAAAAACATTCTTACCTTAATTCTGTCGAAATGGTTAAAAAAGAACTTGTTTTGAAAACAACGAAAAGATTCCTCTTATAAAAAGTTAAACAAGGGTATAAATGACTTTAACCCATATTATTGTAAATAATAAAAAAAAATTGAAATACATTTTTAAGAAAACATGGATGTGGATGGTAAAGAGATCCCAGTAGATTATTACATATAAACAACCTCGGATAATGAATAGATTGTGAAATAACCCTTACCTTGTAATTTCCTTGGTTGGGGTAGGTTAACCTCCTGTATAATGGTGAAATAATTGTTATAAAATTATACAAGAATCATATACATTAATATGATATCATATATGATCTTTTAATATTGATTTGATAATAATATCTTAGTATTGTCATTGTTTCGGGTGTTAACTTACTTGTTTTCTTTTATATGTTTTGTTACGTAAGACATGTTTGTAAAGGATAGGTTGTATATTATTCATATCCATAATGATATCAAGTCCTTAAACATTATTTTTTAAATCATCAAATGATAATTATACTTGAATGGATACGATGGAGAATGAATCTCATCGCGTTCGTGGAGACGGTAGTCCGTACGTACGCACGAGCGACAATATCATTCTTTTGATAATATATAAATGGATGGTATATCATATATACTGAATCATTAACATGTTATATTTATTATTTACATGATTTACACATCATTATTATACCCATCCAAATAATATTATATTGAATAACAATTACACCCCGACGTGGAGACGGTAAGCCGTACGTACGCACGTATGGTGACATGTTATTCAAAGGGTGGATAGAATACTGAATATGGTTGTAACATATTTACAATAACATCACAGTATATATATGATACTTGAGTTATTATTTTAGAATGGTAACAACAAAGGAAGAATAAGTGGAAGAAGTAATGAACTTGTAAAAAGGGTGGTGAAATCATTACCTCTTCTTCGGGTTCTTCATTTTGATTTGATCAAAAGGGCTGCTTAGGTTCGCTTTCTGATCAAACGAAGGCCTCTAGGTTGTAGTGAGGGAAGTTTGGAGAGTATTGGGGAAGAGTTTGGACGAACCAAAAGGCTTTGAAGGTGTGAAGAAATGAGAAGGAGGAGTGCGCTTTTATAAGAGGGGTGAGGGGCAACTTTGGAAAAGCTAGAGATATTAGATTATAATAAATTCATATTCGGTTTCCAATGGCTCCAAAGTTGATTATTCAAAGGTTAAGGTGGGGATGGGTCGAAAACAACTCAACCAATAGAATTTAGACAGGTTTGGGTACTTATATTAACCTTATATTTAAGTATTAACTCTAAGTTAATTAGTTTCACTTTTACAATGTCTCTTTGTATTTTTATATAATATGGTTAATAAACTTACTATATACATACAAGCGACCCCCAAGTGGTCCATTAATGATGAACCTATCAGTATATAAGTCTATTTGCCGATCCTTAGATTTTTAGGAATTTAATATCAATTAATAATATAATATTTGTTTTAAGAACTCTTTTATGTCAATTTTGACACTATTCAATAGTTGATTTTTGTGAAACTCATAACAGATTGATTACTTCGAAAAAAGTAAATTAAATCAATACTAATATATCATATTATCCTAGAAAATTAGTTTAATTCATTAAAAGTTTCATATTATATTTATTTGGGTATTTATAATATCAATTAATTTATTGTTTCACTATTTTAGTAATTACTGCATCATCATTGTATCATAGATAAAATAAATTATATAATGTCTGAAAATTATAAATAAAATATCATTATTTAGGAAATCTTTTTATCTTTCTAATGAATATTTATAATCTAAAATCCAACATATATAACCCTATGTAATAATTGTTTTTCTAAAAGATATATGCTTGTGTCATTTTTGTATTCATTTTAACTTAATTAAAATAAAGTGTCCCTATCACCTACAAGTGGCACCATGGGGTCCCCAAATCGACCCAAAGATGCCTATGTTCGAACATGTATCAACCAATAAGGCTAGGACACGTTTTAGGGTAATTTAGTATTATTATAATATTATTTGTTAACCCTTATTTACCAGATTTACCCTTAACCATGGTAAATAAAATATTTACCACAATAATTATTCAAAATGTCTAAAAATAAAAGTTACCTATTTACACAATTTGGACATCCTGATTCCAAATATGGAATCCATTTTTCTAAATTCAAAACAAAGAAGTGGAAGAAATTAATTTAAAATTAATTCCCGCTGTCAAAACAAAAAGCGTGTTTTTAAGAGATAATAACTATCAAAAGATTGACACTTGTTTATGTTCGGTTTATTTGTAAAATTATGTCCAATGACCAACATTATATTAAATGGTAAAAATATATTATAAATATACTTTAAAACCACTCAAATTCATAATTTATCACTATTAATTATTTTTATTAAAAAAGTTGTTTTTAATTAAAATTTAGTAATTTTCACTATTCATCAAAATATGAAAGTTATCCGAAAAGTACCAAAATTTCACCTTAGGCTAAATTCGATATTCCGAATCCAGAAATGAAGTCCATTTTAAAATATAAAATATATATAATTTCGGAAAATTGGTATTACTATTCATAACGGCTAGTTTGATTGGTTATGGTGTGTTAGAACTCGGTGTTGCGTACAACACACGCTATCACATTATTCAAAGAGAAGCATACCGTAGAATCTTGGGGTGTTATAGGAAATATCTAAATTTATTAGCAAACTAGGAAGATATGAAACAATGCGATGATCCAGAATCAAATAATGCATTTTCTAAACTTGAGGAAACCATTAAATTACCTGCCACCACGTCTTTCAGAGCTTCTACCTCAGCAGTAGTGATAGCATAAGCTTCGCCTTGATCCCTTGGCCTTTTCTGAGGTATGTTCTCCTGACGCTTAGGACATTCATTTTCATAATTTCCCATCTCCCTTCAATTGTATCACTGAACATTGGTAGCTTCCTTCTTCCCTTTGCAATCACGAGCTTGGTGGCCTTTTTCACCACACTTATAACAGACTCATGTTCCCTTCAAGCAAGTACCGGGGTGTTTCTTACCACATTTACCAGAGGATGGATATAAAAAATTTCCCTTCTTCCCCTTATTTCCATTCTCTGATTGATCAGCAGGTCTCTTATTCTCTTTCTTTTCTTTAATGACATAATACTTAGAGAATTCCTTTTCGGTCTTGATAGCGCATGAGACAATGTCTTCGTACGATGAAAAGGATTGTGAGACTAATGCTCGACGGAGAAATGGTTTTAACCCATCAAAGAAACGATCAATATTACTTCATGGGTTACATATATAATCTCCAGCATACCTTGCTATCCTTGTAAAGTTAGCTTCATACTTTGTGACATTTTCATCCTCCTTCTGTTTCAGACTCAGAAATTGCCTTTCCATATCTACTCGATGGTCGTGAGGAAAGTATTTTTCTAAAAACAGATCTTTGAACTCCCTCCATTCCATATTTGATACTTCATCATCTTCCTTGGTGTTATGAATCAATGACCACCATTGATCAGCATCTCCAGTGAGTCGGTAAACTGCCATGATAACTTTTTCCCTTTCACTACTCCCCAAAGCCTGAAATATTTTCTCTAGGGAATTTATACATTGCTCAGCTACTAATGGATTTGTACTCCCATTGAACTTTGGTGGTTGTTGCCTCATGAATAGATCTAACATTGATCCTCCACGCTACGGACCAGGGTGCTCCATACGGGTAATGTTATTATTAATCACCTGAGTGAGTTGTCCCAGTTTGGTGATTAGCTGATCGGCACCAGTTGCATCACCAGCTCCACTATAATTATCTTCAACAGAAGGGAAATCCCTACATGGAGTGCGTGAATTGATACAGTTTCCATTTCTTCCACTAGGTGCCATTTATAAACAATGGCATAAACTAGATCAGATTATAAATCAAAATACATAATCTCATACTTATAAAACACTTAAAATAAATTGAACTATTTATGGATATAATCTATAATCAAAAGAATGTTTTCTTTGAGGAAGTATATACTCATTAACCCTTTATAATTATTTGTAAATAAAATGGGAGTTATCCTAAGCATATCCCCCGGGAGTGTCGTAACGAAGAGTGCAGCAAGGCCAGTTGTCGTGCACCAGTTCCTGTTCGAGTCTAGCTCAAAGCGGTGTTTTCGGGTTTTACCCATAGGTACATATGTGCCAGAGCCGCCTCTACCTGGTTGTATCCAGACAGGGATGTATTGCTCGGAAAACTCACAAAATCTCTACAATACCAAAATTCTAGGAAATTCTTCTATACTAATCCTCAAATTTCATCTCAGGTCTACGTACTCTAATCAGAGTTTATCTAAATCTAGCTTCCATGGTTTTTACTAAACTTCCTCTGATACCAACTATAACGCCCCAACCCTAGTTACCCAATGTCGGAGCATTATTACATAACATTGGCATGATCACAAGAAAGATCAAATCTCGAAAGACCGATTCGTTTAGTAGCCTTGGAAACACTATATATATTCATAATGTTTTACATTACATCATCAAGTGAAAAACTACTACTACAACATAATGTATCCATAGTCCACACTATTATCCACCCATAAAATCCATGAAGGTCATTCATATCTTACTTCTTCACATCCTGGGAAAAATAAAACAAAGAAAATGGGTGAGCTCAAATGCCCAGTAAGGATAACAATATAGCGGAAACTTTCATAAATAAGAATGAATATTTAAGCCAATGTATAACTAAAACAAAAGCCTTTTAAACATGAACTTCATCATAGTATGTAAAAAGTAAAATGAAATAGTTCCATTTACTTATTCACATGGATATTCTACTAATCGAATAATCACATGCAATATCAATAACCACTTTCATAATGATGGAATGCATAATGTCAGACTATCATAACCACATAGCCAAGGCCTCGTGCCAAGACTAGAAATAAGATTTTGCCAAGGCCTTGTGCCAAGACACTAGTTTGTCTCATGAGACCTACCGATGCATCTAGGAGCTATAGAGGGCTCCACCCGTCACATATTAAGTCCAATTCATTCCCATATGAAAATGTTTAAACATAACATAAACATTCGTATTAAAATTAGCATACTAAATGTCAATACTTTAACCATAAACTATGAATGGTATAAAAATATCATATCCACAGTCAAACATATCACAAAACCGTCAATACAATATAGAAGTTTTGTATCATAATAAATCATCTTCAAATAAGCGTAAAATCCATCAAAGGATGTTGACATGGATGAAATCAAAACTCTTTTTAGAGAAATATCTCTTTCTATTTGGAAATCATTTAAGAGTCTTATATTTATAAAATAAAAAACTTTCTTTGAAAATATTCTTATTAGCCTGTAAGGGAAGCTTCGACGATTTTATAACGGAAGAAAATAGCCACACCTGCCGTATAAGTTAAAAAAACATTCTTACCTTAATTCTGTCGAAAAGGTTAAAATCACCTTGTTTGGAAAACGACGAAAAGATTCCTTTATAAACCACATATAAAAAGTAAAACAAGGGTATAAATGACATTAAACCATATTATTTTAAATAGTAAAAATGTTTTGAAATACATATTTAAGAAACATGGATGTGGATGATAATGAGATCCTAGTAGATTATTACATATAAACAACCTCAGATAATGAAGAGATTGTGAAATAAACCCTTAACTTGTACTTTTCCTTGGTTGGGGTAGGTTAAACTCCTGTATAATGGTGAAATAATTGTTATTAAATTATACAAGAATCATATACATTCATATGATATCATATATGATCTTTTAACATTGATTTGTTAATAATATATTAGTATTATCGTTGTTTCGGGTGTTAACTTACTCATTTTCTTTTATATGTTTTGTTACGTAAGCCATGTTTGTAATGGATAGGATGTACATTATTCATATCCAGAATGATATAATGTCCTTAAACATCATTTTTTAGTCATCAAATGATAGTTATACTTGAATGGATACGAGGGAGAATGAATCTCATCGCGTTCGTGGAGACGATAGTCCGTACGTACGCACGTATGGTGACATGTTATTCAAAGGGTGGGTAGAATACTGAATATGGTTTACCATATTTATAATAACATCACAGTATATATAATATACTGGAGTTATTAGTTTAGAATGGTAATAACAATGAATGAAGAAGTGGAAGAAGAAAGGAACTTGAAAAGGGGTGGTGAAAACATTATATTTTCTTTTGGTTCTTCCATTTGATTTGATCAAAAGGGCTCCTTAAGATGGATTTATGACTAAAGGAAGGCCTCTAGGATGAATTTAAGGATGTATAGAGAGTATTTGGGTAGAGTTTGGCCGAACCAAAAGGCTTTAAAGGTGTGAATAAATGAGAAGGGGGAGTGCCCTTTTATAAGAGGGGTGAGGGGCACCTTTGGAAAATCTAGAAATATTAATTTATAATAAATTCATATTCTGTTTCTAATGGCTCCTAAGTGGATTATTTAAATTTTAGGGTGGGGATGGGTCTAAACCCACTCAAAAAATAGAATTTAGATAGGTTTGGGTACTTATATTAACCTTATCTCTTAGTATTAACTCTAAGTTAATTAGTTTCACTTTTACAATGTCTCTTTGTATTTTATATTATATGGTTATTAAAATTACTATATACATCCAAGAGACCCCCAAGTTGTACATTAATGATAAAATTATCATGATATAAGTCTGTTGTCCAAACCTTAGATTTTTAGTAATTTAATATCAATTAATAATATAATATTTGTTTTAAAAACACTTTTATGTCAATTTTGACACTATTCAATAGTTTATTTTTGTGAAACTCATAACAGAATTATTACTTCGAAAAAAGTCAATTAAATCAATACTAATATGTCATATTAAACTAGAAAATTATTTTAATTCAATAAAAGTCTCAAATTATATTTATTTGGGTATTTACAATATCAATTATTTTAAATTTTCTCTATTATGGTAATTACTGCATCATCATTGTGTCATAAATAAATTAAATTATGTAATCTATAAAAATTATAAATAAAATATTATTATGTAGGAAATATTTTTATATTTCTAATGAATATTTATAGGCGAGCATCGAACATATATAACCTTATGTAAAAAAAATTTTTTCTAAAAGATATATGCTTTTGTCATTTTTGTATTCATTTTATCTTAATTAAAATAAAGTGTCCCTATCACTTACAAGTGGCAACATGAGGTCCCAAAATGGACCCAAAGATGACCATGGTCGAACATGTATCAGCCAATAAGGTTAGGACACGTTTTAGGGTAACTTAGTTATTATTATAATATTATTTTTTAACCCTTATTTACCGGATTTACCCTTAACCATGGTAAATAAAATATTTACCGCAGTAATTATTCAAAATGTCTAAAAATAAGAGTTACTTATTTACACAATTTGAACATCATGATTCCAAATATGGAATACATTTTTCCAAATTCAAAACACAGGAGTGGCAGAAATTAATTTAAAATTAATACCCGTTGTTAAAACAAAAAGCGTGTTTTTAAGATATAATAACTATCAAAATATTGATACTTGTTTATGTTCAGTTTAATTTTGAAATTATGTCCAATGACCAACATTGTATTAAATGTTAAAAATATATTCTAAATATAATTTAAAACCACTCATATTCATAATTTATCACTATTAATTATTTTGATTAAAAAAGTTGTTTTTAATTAAAATTTAGTAATTTTCACTATGCATCGAAATATTAAAGTTATCCGAAAAGTACCAAAATTTCACATTAGGGTAAATTTGATATTCCGAAACCAAACATGAAGTCCATTTTGAAATATAAAAAATGTATATAATTTCAAAAAGTAGGTATTACTATTCATAATGGCTAGTGTGATTGGTTATGGTGTGTTAGAACTCGGTGTTGCGTACAACACACGCTATCACATTATTAAAAGATAAGCGTACCGTAGAAGCTTGGGGTGTTACAACTATAAAATTAATTAGCTTGCCTCCTCATTTACTCAATCATAAAAAATTCATCCAACATTCCCTAAAAATAATAAATTCAAACTCCTCTGATAAAAGTGAAACACTCACGCTTGGGTAAACCCAATAATCATTATGCTTCTATACTTATAGAATTAAAAAAAATGATTTAATAAAATTAAAAATAAAATTATTACCCCTTTATGAAAATTGACGAAACCTATCAAAATGCATAATATTTACATTAAATATAGAGTTGAAGGTAAACATTACCAAGAAATTGAAAAAAAAAATAATTATTTAAAACATGAGGCGGGATAAAAATAATGACATATATAATGTTATCACGAGAAACAAGATTGTATTCATAAAGAAAAAACAGTTTACAATATAATTTTAGGGTGTAAAAAATTATATGTTTATTGAAACTAAAAACTCATCCAGGAATCTCATTCCAATATACTCTCCCATAGATTACCCTTTTAACATGAATGTGAAGAAAATCAATTGGAAAATGAATAAAAATATTCTAATATAGATCCTAATTCAAAACAAATTATTCTATATAAATAATAACCCCATTCTTCTCCAACTCATCTAAATCTATGACAAGTGGTGGTTCATAGAGAAAAATCCTCAATAATAATTCATTAAAGTCATGATGGTATTTCCATTACTAGGAAATAATTACATAACTATAAAAAACCTCTTCGACCAATTATAAACCATTGAAAGCAGTCACAATACAAAGGGAAAGCATACTACCAAAAATAAATATTCATTTCCTTTATAATTTAAAAAAATCAAAAAACTACATAATTTATAATATTAAAATAGTATGAATTATTAAATTTGATCTTTTTTAGTCATTAACCTATATTGATCTATCCTTTTCTTCTTCCAAATCAACTACATAAGTTCATATTTACTCAAAACCATATTTTAAGTACTAATCTTTATCTTACAAACATCTACCAATAACAATATAGATAAAAAATGGAATCCACATAGTGAATTATATTATTCAACATAAATAGTGGTATAATTATATTTTTAATAAGAAAACTCTTACATAGGTAAATTATTATCCCACAAGCTATAAAATTACAATATACATGCAATAAAAACACCTTAAATGTATTAATATTCCCCTAAAACATACCATTAATCTGTTGATTAATTTTTTTTGTGGAAAGAATTGAATTCCAAAATATTTCCATAATCCACTTGATATCATAATTAATAACTAACTTGCACGATTAAGAATAATTTACTCTCTAACTCCATTAAATTTCTTCACCTCCAACATAAACAACATTTTAAAAAATATATCAAAAACATATATCTACAACATATATCTTAATTAATGTTTTCTAATAGAAGAAATTCATTATCAAAACATCCTAATAATTAGGTTCATGAGGTAACACAGTATTGAATTCCCTAGATATATCCTCTCCCAACTATAGTGGAATAAATTTAAATTTAAAAACCTATAAATAATTTGATGCACACTCCTTGCTTATAAATTGTATGAATTATCTCAAAAAAAACACAATTATTGACTACTATAATAAAGCATGACACTTATTCACCATTCCAAGATTAACATCCAACCATCTAGTGTATCGATGTGAGTAATTTCACATTTTCAAACATCATCCTCATGTTATACCAACATAAACTCAAAAATCTACTTCACCATAAAATATTGCATCAATATCTAACAAAATTAAGCTTCACCATCAATCAATTCAATGTCAAGAATAATTATATTAAAATTATTTATCATCCACCATTAATCTTTTGATTTTGTACCATATTACTATAATAATTATATATTGGTGAATCTCTAACCATATAACCCTTTCTTGAGGTATATGTGATATCAAAATCATCTTCCTAGAAGAACCAATATTGAATTAAATTACCTCTAGAAAATATATATCAAATGATAGTACAATATATGAAGACCTTAAAATACTCTCTAAATAGATAAAATCAACACATATTTAATGAAAATAACAAAAAAAATCTAATCAGGGGAATCATATTTATATACAAATATACTAAGATTAATTTTAAATCACATATCTCTCCAAAATTGAATCAAAACCCAAACCATGATGTGCTGCATTAAAATAAACATCTTAATTGTTGATCTTATTAATAGATAATATATCTTTATTTGAATTTGTTGTTACCCAAGGTATATTTTTGAGACACATGATGATTTTACTATGTTTAGTTGAAGAAATATGGGAATTAGATATGAGAATTAGTGGATGTTGTTCTTATGTTTCTTTTCATTTTAAAACATATATCATGTTAATCTATATATATAATAATTTTTATAATATGTGATGAAGGTTTTCAATATGTCTATATGTTTTTGAAACAATTTTTGGTTATTTTAATTAAATATTGTAGTCATTAGTGGGACACATATTGGGTATAAAATTGATAAAATTCCCAAATGTGTATGTATATGTATAATCATATATAAGGGCCACACGAATTTTGAAAAAACTATATTTTGAAAACATAAAATTTATCAATGTATATGATTAAATTTCCCCACAAATAAGGGTTATCTGAATTAGTCACACACAAAAATAAAAATTCCATCAGTCAATAAATGTAATTTTTCAAATTTATATGTATCACTCTGAGTTCAAAACATGAAAATTGGTTATGTCTATAAAATTTAAAGGTAACATTGGGGGATTAATAAGGTTATCTCCAAGAAGATGTTGTAAGAGATAGAAAAACTCTAGTTCATAAAGGAAAATTGAAGGAGCTATATAATGGTATCTCAATAGTATAGAGGGATATTTGAATGACTCTTTGATGATATGTAGGTGTCCCTCGTACACTATGTATAATGCATGATATTTTAATCATTAACATATATATGATAATTTCTATTCTATGTAATGGTTAACTTGAGTAAAATGAAATATATAAGCCTTATCCTTATAACATGTAAAGGTAACCAATTGATTCCTTATGATACAATAATGCTACTCTATAATATAATTTGACAGGTAATGTTTTTGTACATTTAAAAAAACTAAAAATGATAATGGATAATATATTATTTCATTAATTAACATTCAAAAATATATCTTATTATAGTAGTATTTAGATAATAAGGGTCATTTATTGGTTCTATTATCGTATTGTAATAATGATTACATGTACAAAATATATAAAGATAATTTCTTCCCAGAATAATATTTTCAAATAAAAAAATTGAATTGTTTTTAAATTCAATTAGCAAAACTATATAAATTATCAACCTTTAATCAACCATTACAGACATTCAAAATAATTCTAATTTCTAGGATACATTTCAAATTCAATATTATATTCAATCTACCATGTTAGAAAAAAATCTTCCAAAAAATTATAAAAATATCCACATACCTAACAACAGTTCCTTCTGTCTATATCATGAAAATATACAATTCTTCAAAATTTTAACCCTATATCTATATCAAAATATTATAAACAGACATACTAATATGAAAGTAATATGCAATTTTTATAAAAAACAAATTACCAACAAACATAATTATACACATTGGGATGTAAAAAAATTCATTTCCATAATGGTTTTACAATGATAAATAAATAATAAACTAATTCAAATCCAATCACTAAAACTAATAAAACTCTAAAAATGATCCCTTTGGAACTACACCTTTTGGGGAAATACTAAATTTAATGAGCCTATGTTGGAATAGTAATGGGGCTAGAAATGGACTATATATAACGAAAAAAAAATAATCCACTAGTCCATTAATATGAACACTTCCTATAAAATTCATCTAAATTTTGAGTGAGAAAATAAAGAAGTGAGAGAAAATATTATTTCATGAGCCCTTGATATCTAAATTATATGAAATTAAAAAATCCCCAAATCAATATTTAATCAAAATATAGGATAAATATTCAATTATATTACCTATCACTTGTTATAGTTAACATCAAATACACTAACATACCAAAAAATACAACAGAAACCTGGAAATGATCATCCAGAAACCCATATAAATTGACTAGAAAAATTATCCACCCCCATAAATCTAATATTATTCAGTACAATAATTACCTAGATCCCTATAAAAATAATATGCTTCCTCCTCAATAAATATATCTTGCAAATCAATTATTAACTATTTGCCCAATAATAAGAAAATCATACTTCTTTGGTCATAGTGAAATACTCATACATGGGTAAACTAACAAATAATTATTCTATTATAATAATAGAATTAAAATATATGACATATAAATTGAAAAATAAAAAAATTAACCTTGATGTGAAAATTTATAAAAACCATAAAAATTTCCGAAATTTATTTTAAATACCAAGAAGGAGGTCAAAATTACCATAAAACTGAAATAATTTCATCCTTAAAAATATGATACATGTTTCCATAAAAAAGAATCACATATAAAAATAAAACATATGAAAAACAAAATCATCAAAATAACATCCAGAAAGGGTTTTTAGTGGAATAATTGGTAAAAACAATTAAACATTTCATGAAACTACAAACACATCGAAGACTCTCATTTGTAGATACTCTATTAAAATTTACCCAAATTCAATATAAAATGTACCATTTTATTTGTACAATCAATATAAAAATCCATATATATATCATTAATGAAAACAAAATAATCTACAAAAAGAATATTTACATGACATGGCCATAACTTGGGATCAAGCCACAACTACCAGAATCTTGTCCCCATATTCCATGGGTGGAAAGTAGCACTGAAATTCATATCCTAAATGGTACGAATTTTCCTTATATACCAATATGTGTACAATCAACCTTCTCAATTAAAAATTTTAGATGAATATTAATAAAAAATGCACTAGTTAAATGTAAACCCAGTGTAAAAAACCTCTATGATGTATAAGATTATGACATTGAAAACATCAATGTAATGGGGAAAAATAAACACCCAACTAGAATGAAATCCCAGCTGACTAAACATAAATGTAATATGTTGAGGGATGAAAACTTATGATTTCCAATCTAATATCACTATATGTAATCCAAAACATACATTATCCGTAAGTTCATCTGCAGTCCCCTATTACTAATCCATTTTCTATGTAAGACACACACAAGTTGGAAGATACCATACATGGGTCATTATATAAACACGAGTAGGATTCCATGAATGGTGAGGGAGTGTGGTACATTATGTGATATAAAAAAATTAGAAAAACTATTGCATAGTGAATAAGAAATATTGAATAGATCATCCCAAAGAAAGACATTAAGCTCATCCAAACACAATGGGCCCATAATAACTGTTAGGTGGATGATGTATTGAGTGTGTTACACCCATATTTGGAGAGTATCCTCATGAAAGCACAAAGATATTATCATAGTTTTTAGTTGGACTACCACATGTGTCTCTTCAACAGGTGGAATGAGAGTAACCAAATCCAACAACATGGATATATATATATATATATATTAAAAAAGGGAAAACAAATGAGTGGGAATATGATCATCATCTCATAGTCTATCCGAGGAAAACTTTCTCTAATATTTCCAAAATTCCATCAATGATGCCCAGCAACCCTCAGGCATTCCCAGCAAAACATATCAATGTCAATCCTCACCTCAACACTATTCCACATAGTCGAGGGTGAACAATCTATACATATAGACCCATGGCCTAGTAAAATAAAAGGGTGACACTCTTCTGCTAGAAGACCCATTCCCGACCTTTTTAGAGAGTTCATCTCTACGTCATTGAGGACCCATGCACAACCTATATGGATGATGTCACTCTCAAGGATGAGGACCCAAAATCTTTCTTGGAAGGAGTTTGAAACTCCATGAATTCAAGAACCCATTCCCATTGTGGTGATATTGTGACACTAAAAAGATATGGGGACTCATGCCCTATCTCATCAAGAAGGTTCCACTCCAGGTCATCAAAGACCCATTCCATGCCCGTCCGGACGGTGACACTCAGAAAGGTCAAGGACCCTTGCATTTTCCCTATAGGAAGGTGCCAAATAAGGTCACATGTGGAGGTTTTCACTTAGAAAGGCTGTAGACCAATGACCAATCTCCGTAGGAGTGGGCCACTAAAGGTCACCAAGGACCCTTGCACATCCACACTGGAGGGTTCAACTATGAAATTGAAAGGGACTATTCCATGACTCCATAGGATGGTTCCACTCTAGTTCACAGTGGACCAATTCTATTCTAGGATTGAGTGTTCCAATCGGAATGTTAAAGGACCCTTTCCCTATCCCGTCAAGAGGATGCACCAATAGGTCATCGAGGACTCATGCCCAGTCTACCTAGATGGTGCCACCTAAAAATCCACCGACGATCCTTCATGATCATTTCCATCAACGGGCATCACCTAAATAATCTCCATTCCCAGAACATCTCAGTTCATATCTCAATAACAAAAATAGATGTAAATTCCATTTTATATTAGTAAAAACACTCAACAGAGGCTACACACTAGTGAAAATAAAATTTAAAATGATTGTGACATGAAATATATATGTTTCTGTCCTGGAACTATGGGGTACATGGAGTGTTGGGGACCATCATGGAATGTTGTTTAACTCTTTATCAGGGGCATGTTCTTAATAGCACATATCTCCCAACCAATGTAAAATTACTTGTCATACAGGTGGACTACATGGTTTGTAAAAGGTTCCTAGGACCGATACATGTCCTCCAAACCATGTCTATGTACTTTCGTACCTAACCCTCCACTTCACATGTGGTGTTTCAAGTGTCCCTGGACATTCCAATTCATGTGTAATCCTAGAGTACACAACTAGTTCATTGGAATATTTTCAAATAGTGTGTGGGGGTCCAACATGTATTATGATACATATAAATAGATCAAACTATAATTGACATATTTAGGGCCAGACAAGCAACATGTTCTTTAAACTACTTGGATTAGAGTTAAAAGTTCTACAAAAATTCAGATCATATCCCACACACCCATGAATGAGTTCAACACATTGAATCAAGACTCACCTTGACAAAAAATTGGTGGATCTTGCCTTTTCTCATCATTTTCATCCTTTTAATGGTCGGAAAGAGGTATATGTTGGTCCATCGAGATTTTTTGTACATCCCCAAAGAACCTATAAACCACCTTCTATGATTAATATTCTAACTCAATGAATAGATAACTTGAATCCTAAAAAATCCATGATTTAATCCCAAATTTTGAATTCCATTTGTTTTATGTGATTCTGTCATGAATCTGGGTGTCCAATCAGGCTTGGTACCACTGTGCAATGTTGGAACTAAGACTATTAGAGTTATTAATAAATAATTTATAGAATACAGGGATAAAAAACCCATGAAAAAGGGTTTATCAACCGTTTTTAATGTGATAGTTAATAGTGAATGTGAATGGGGATATCCATGGTGAGAAAAAAATAAATACTTTAAATTGGAATATATTTTCTTGTTATGTTTCAACAATTAGAGCATATCAAATGAGGAATGATACTGATCAAAACATTGAATAAAATTGGTGTAATCTATAATTTTTGGAGTCCTATATAAATATTGGATGATTTTTCATCAAATAATTCTCTCCCCAATGATTGTTATGAGACAATTCATTCACTATATCTCAATTTCCTTAGACAAATAACCATATCGTTGTGGGATATCGATCCTCTAATAGAAGGAGGAAGAATTCACAAGATTCACCCATGTTCTTTGTGACTACCCAAGAGAATTTCCATAGAGGTACTTTTATAGAAGTAATTTTTTCATTTATTTTTTAAAATTAATTAAATTCATAATTCAATTATTCCACTAAATTTACATCCAATGGTTGACATACATGAACCCCTCACTCCAAACTATTTTATGTCACACCTAGGGTAGAAAAGACACACAAGACTCAACCTTGGTTTCATATCAATGATCCAATATTTAATTTAAAATTTATCACATATTCATAAAAAAACTAAACATGTGTAATATAAAATAAATTTAATATTTTTATATAATAAATTTCGGGCACACCTGGAATCGGGATCACATATCATCTCAACACCAAGCTCATAAAATATATTTATAAATATTTTAAAGCCTTAAAATGAAAAAACAGTGTCTATATATTCTTCCATCCATTAAAAATATCATCCTTGAAAAGAATTAATAAACAAAAAACTTTGGGTACTTATCCCACATTAGTATCTCCCAGTCCAAAGTTCTCTCATGTACATTCATGTACTATCACAACATGGAAACAAATGGGATGGTTTTTTTACAAATGGTACTATCTTGTCGATCCTCAATCATTATCAGGTGGTCTGTAAAATTGGATATGTCCTAGATTTAATACTCTCCCTAATTGATGACATTAAATGTGTCATGCACATATATCCTCAAAAATCACTTAAATAATATGTCGTGATCCCACTCCAATGGTGGGGGTTTGGTGACATGGTATGAAATATCACCAATCCTCTACATGATCTCAAATGACATACCGACCCTTGTAGATAGCATGGCTCCCCAGTAGAACCTCTCCAATACTCATCATGGGGTGACTCTTTTGAAGATGTGTTCTCCCTGTTCCAACTCAGTGGGACAATAAAAGAATTCTATGTATGATTTCTTCCTTCTCTGGACTACCCTCATCTGCTCACAAATAACCCAGACAATCACCATCATCTCCCGTACTAAATTTGGACCAATACTATATGTCTCTATAATATCAGTATTATACAAGAGTGACCTTAATGGTATCTCATATAGGTAATCTAAAGGTCCCACACAGATAGTAGAGAGGTATTGGTTTTTATACATAAACTCTACAAAAGGTTTGTGATCCTCCCATCTCTGGAAGTCTAACATGAAATCCCTTGGCATGTCCTCCAACACATTGATAGTAAACATAGTCTATTCATTATTATAGGGATTAAATGTTGAAAAAAATATTCATTTGTGTCCTGAATTCTTCTACTGAGCCTATCTACCACCGTGATGTACACCATGTATCACAATCTACGAAAATCATTGAGGGATCCCCCTGAATTTGAAAAATATTTCATAAATACAACTGCAACAAAAAATAAACCAAAATCTACTCCATTATAGAAAGTAATATTGATAAAATTATTGGCTGGTAAAAATCACCTATATGGTTTCATGGAACTCTGTTGTTCAACGAATCTCTATCATAAAGTCGAATTGTTTTCCATCCATCTTCCTCTCTAATATCTCATGGCCTATTAAAAAACTTGTGGGACCTAGTGCTCATCCTTCACCTACATACAAGTGAGTCATTAAGAGAATAAATCAGACATGGTCCATCTCATGATGGACCGCCAAAACATCCACTCAAAGACTATATCCATATTCCCCATTCTAGGATTTATAAAAAAAGGTGATGTGTGAAACACCCCCATAAGAACTTCTTATGTCATCAGTTGGTCCACCATTTTTCCCTAGAATGGATTACAATATTATGTATTTAAAAATATATATATGGTGAATCAGTTGTGGATATTTGTCCATGAAACACCTCACAGTTTAGGTATCCCAACAGGAACTCTCTCACTTGTTTGAGAAGTACTGGAGTCAACACCATCAACTGAAGAAAAGGTTCACCCTTCACCTCTACCAGCATCAACTATATGGAAGCCAACTGCTCATAAATCACTACAATAAACGAGCCTAGGCTCATACTAGTGGATTCACTACAACATTTCCCTTTTGAGAAGTATATACTATCTGAAATTCATTTTATTATTGAACTATATCCACCATATTTGTCCCCAGTTCAAGCCTCTAAATGAACACAGACCGGAGGCTCTAACGGTTTGGTAAACCATGAAGGGATCTCCCAAATGTTAGTGCCTCCACATCTTGAAGTAGAAGATTACCAATACCATATCTATTTCATGATTCAAATATTTATTCTCTTGGGGTATCATATTACTCAGGCAGTAAACAATAATGTTATGCCTCTACATAAACACACAACCTAACCCATATCCTAATGCATCACAATGCGCTATATACATGACACCATAATCTTTTAGTTTCCACATAGGAACACTCATATGTCTTATCCTCAACTTCTGAACGGCTACTAGGAATTCTTAGTGTTGGTGAACAACATATCATTACACGTTTGGGTGGTCAATGTGGGTAAAAACTAGTATAATTATGCCAAAATCCTCTTCTAGTACCCCTCCAAGCCAAGAAATCTATTCACCTCTAACATACTCTTCGGTGGTTCCCACAAAAATATGACTTTGATATTTGTTGGGTCAATGGATAGATCATTCATAAAAATGACAAGAACCCGAAAGTGTAGCTCTTCAATATATAATAGGAACATCATGATCATACCATAAATCTTGTTCCCTCAAAAAATGTTTAGGACCAACCTCACATTCTATACATGCTCCTACTTTAATGAGTATTATTTGAAAATTTTCTCATCAAATTCAACCACAAAATGGTCTATGTATAGATGAATGTTATTTTAAATCAAATCCATAATATATTGAAGGAATTAATCACACCAATTGGAATAACTAAGAACTAATATTGTCTATAATGACATATGAAACATATATTTGAAATATCAACCTCATGGACCGTCAATAGATGGTATCCAAACATCATATAAATCACTGTGAACCATCATGTACCAATAAATTGTTCAAATAGGACTTCAATTCTCATGAAGGGATACATGTTCTTTTTCATGTTCTTGTTTATTAAATGATATCGAGAAAAAAGATGTAATTTCCCATTCTCCATTTTCAAAAATAATACTGGAGCTTCCCAGGGAGGAGACCGGGTCTGATAAAGACCTTATTTAGAAGTCCCTCCACGATCAATCATATCTCTCAAAGCCTTGTCAGGGAAATGTGATATTCCAAAAAAGTTATCATTGTGGTATTAGGTTTTATTTTAATGAAAAAAATCCTCCTCTCACATTGGATGTGGTCCCCAATCATCTTTGGGGAAGAAATAAATATAATACTCCACAACTGAAGGAATCTAGATTCCTGAACAGCCTAGGGAGATAAAGGATTCACTCACCAACTGATGGGGGTGGGATGTAGCCTCATGAAAAAAAATACATTAATCCTTCCATGTGATCTCTCTCATCCACAACAGAAAATATCATCCGACTAGTGTGAAGGCAACTGACTCCTCTATGGTGGGATTCAATATGTGATCCGACTTTGTACAACAACTCCATACCCAAGAAGATGTTGTAGGGTTCCATAATGTTGACCAAAATTTTCCATATGAACCACTCCCCCACAATGCTCTATATCACATTTTTTAAGGTACTATATTAATAAAAATTGGCCCCTATAGGAACATAAATATGATGATTATGGGTAAATCCTCAACAAAAATAGTATCTATAATCAGCTTTTATTCCACTAGGTTATACGAATCCATAGCCAAAAACTATTTATGACCCCAAATTCTATCTCCCTAAGCATTAATTGGGACACCTAGAAAGATGGTGTAAGGATCACATAGCATCATCCACCACCCATATATCCACATCCATGATCTCCACCTACACATCAACTAACTCCTCCCCTACGTGACAACATTTCCCTCACCGTGGAGATCCTTGATCATGGTGCTACCTCAATTTTTGTGGTCTATCAGCTACCAAACTATTGTCCTTAGATTTTTATATAGGGAATTCTCACATTATGTCCTATCACATGTACATAACCACGTATCATTTGGATTCCTTGGTCCTAAACATTTCCTTGACCATGTGCTCAATCATGATCCTAGGAAATCCTCTTAAACTGAGATCTATCTACTGGTCTGTATTAGCTTCTGTAGATGACATAACCCTATGATGGCTATTTATAGCTCTAGAAACCTCATATACCTCTTTCAGTATTATATCTATGACTATTTCCCACTCCAACACCCCAATATATGTGGAAATGAAAAATGGTATCATGATAGAATGCAAATTCCTGGTGGAGTCCCTACTCAATCTGTTGTGCTCAGAATTATAAATCACGGATCATGTTTAGGGAGTACCGTGTAAGGTCAATGAACCTCACCACATAATTATCAACTCTAATCCCCATGTAATATAGCACTAGAATCTCTAAAATATAAAAAAAGTTCAAAAAGGATAGCCAATAATCCTCATGGAATAACTTCTCAAAGATGGGGCATGAGAGTGTCGACTCGTCGTCAATTTGGGTAAGAGGACTCCTCTAGCATTTGACTTCTCAATAGAACATTATATCTTCTAGTGAAATCACATAATATATCAGTGTTCAAATAAGACTAATTATTTAGACCACCAACTCTATCTAACACTCCACTGCCTGAGAATCTTCCTCACTATAGAACCTCAATGGCCACTGGCATAGGAACATGATATGTGTTATAAGACAACTAACATGTTCATCCTACTATTCTAGGATGATTTTATACTCGACATGTGGTGGTGTTTCAACCAATCCACTTGGAAAAAGGACCCCACAAGTTTGACACTGAACTACTGCCTCATCTCCCATCGGATTGTTGTATTGATCTAGTACCAGTGTCCTAGCTAGATATCATCATAGAGGCATCGTGAAAATTTAACCAAGATGTACCGTGGTTATATGATAATAAATATTTATATGGGGAGATTAATCATGAATGAATTTCATAGAATCAATACTATAGTATGCATGTACCACTGATCCCTGCAGCCAAAGTCTCAATATTTAATGTCGATAAGAAAGTAGTTAATGTATGGGTGAATGGATATTTATATCTCTCATACCATCACTGTATTTCCTATCTTGAGATCCAAAATATTTAAAAGTTTAATCATTTCCCATAAATACCAAAAAATTCATCATATGGGGACTACACTAAACACTATCCCAAGTGTCTAACCTCTATGTTACTAATCTTCCATCACATGACCTTGACTGAGAATCAATAGGAAACAACCCCAAGCCCACCTCCATAGGTCAGGGGTTGGAGATAAGTTCAAAATGGAATGTCTTACATGGGAGTAATTTTACTGATGTACCTGTCTAGACAAACTAGACCATCTGAATGAAGAATTTTATATGAAGAATAATAAAAGTCTACATTAGCTAGAAATTAAATTGTGCATCCAAAACCTTCAATGTGTACAAGAGTATGACATTGAATACTGAAATTTAAAGTGGGAAAATACCCACACAACTAGTAAGATGTTCCATATTCATAAAAATTAAAATTAAAATTGTTATTGAGAATAACTCTTAAACTTCATGTTGGGTCCGTTGTCTGTTTTCCAAAGAATACAATATCTCTAAGCTCCTACGAAGTCACCATAGACCTATCCATTTCCTCGATAAGACATGGAAAATTATGAAAAATCCCATGTAAGGGTGATCATATACATATGTAGCATGTTTCCTCGAATGAAGAAGGGGGAAGATTGTGACATCCAAGAGGAAGACATATAGTCCATAGTGAATATAAAAATGTTCATAGATCAATCAAATTCAAGAGAGTAATATCATCCAAATACAATTTTCTCATCACTGTGTGATAGGTGGACTACACATCAAGCCTTTTACACACATAATTGAAGTGTAACCTCATACAACCAAAATGAGCTCAACACGATGAGTTGTTGGACTACCTCATGCATCAATGAAACCCATAGAATGAGAATAACAAAATCCAATAACATGTATATATATATATATATTCTAAAACCCATGAAAACAAAAATACAGAGAAGGGGATCACATATCACATCCCTACCAATTATAAGAGCTTCCAATAGTTCTTAAAGATCATAAATTATTCCAAGAATCCAACACTCTTGTCCACATGAAATAATCCAAGCTAAGACTCCCTTCTCCACTGTGTCACACAGTCAAGGGGACACAATATATAAATACATAACCCCTTATCTGCTAAATTTTTTTGGTTCCACTATGATTTTTGAGGAACCATTATTAGTCTAGTTGGAGTGTTCCACTCGATGTTGTCTAGGACACATGCCCAACCTAGCTGAAGGGTGCCACTCTAACAGTCGAGGACCCATTAACTCTATCTATATGAAGGTGCCACACTGGTTAATCAAGGACACATTCCTATCTTAACTAAAGTGTGAAACATGGAATGTTCAAAGACCCATTCCCTTTCTCCATAAGAGGGTTCCACTCTATGTCATTAAGGACCCATGTCCATCCATGTTGGAGGGAAATGCTCAGAATGGTTAATGAATCCTTCCTTATATCTACAAGTGGGTGCTACTCTAAGTTACCAAGGACCCATAACCAACTAGGATGGAGGGTGGTGATTAGAAATGTTGAGAACCCATTCCCTATCTCTGTCAAAGTTTCCACTCTATTTCATCAATGAACCAATCCAATCATGGATATAGAGTTCCTCATGGAATGGGTGAGGACCTTAGCCTTATATTCGTTTGAGTGTTCCACTCTAGGTAATTTACTACCCACAACTATCTCGGTTGGAGGATTCCAATAAAAATGTTTTAGGACAAATGAATTTTCCCCAAATAGGGGTTCCACTAAAGGTCACCATAGACCCATTCCAAACCCAGCTGGAGGTTCCTACCAAATTTCCTCTGTGAATCCATTAGTATCACTATTGTTGTTAGGTGTAACCTAAATAAAATCTATGCTACGAGCATCTCACATCACATTTCAAAAACCACAACAGAGGTTACTATCATGTTCTATGTGGAAATAAATGCAGGATAATATACTCATTAAACAAAATACTAGTCCAAACGATGGAGATATGGATGGTTTATGTTTACTCAAAAGGATCCAATGGGTACACAACGTGTAGGGGACCCACACGGCTTGTGGTCCCACTCTTACTCTCACTCATTTACCCTACAACACATGGATCCCATACCATGAAGATTTAAATAGCATATAGGTGTACTACATGGATTGTCCAAGAGTTTTGTGGTTGAGTTGAGTTCATCAAATGTTTCTTGTGTTCTTTGGTACTCAACAAGCCACTTTAAACCGGTTGTTGCTCTTGTCTCAGGCCATTCAATTTCACATCTACTACTGGAGTACATGATGATTCTTCTAGTATAGAGTCACATGATGTGTCACGGTCCCACATGGCATGTGATATTTATAAATTATTGTGACCCTATTCATCATAGACAAAGGCCAATATGTTTTTTATTCAAACTACATGAAATTTAGTCGAAAATTTCCAAATATTCCAAATCTACACCCATGCATCAAGATCTGGATTTTTTTTGTTGAATCACTAATCAAAATTTTGAAAAATCATTTGAAATTTTTGTTTCTCATCATTTCTGGCCGTTCAGTGTCTGGAAGGTGGTACCCATTGATCTAACAAGGATCGTCACACATCGCACATGAATCATGGAACCACTATCTATGATTCATATTCCAACTCAATTAATCAATCACAAAAACCCAAAAACATCCTTGATGTCATGAATAATTTGTTATTTCATTTGAATTGTGTGGTTTTTTTAGGAATTTGGGGGTTCGATCTGGCTTGGATCGACTAGAAAAGGTGGAAAAAATATAAATAGGATAATCAGTGAATAAAGGGAGAAAAGTAGAATAAAAAAGTCTTAATCAACTATCATCAAAGATTTTATGGCCATTGAATTTTAATAGGAATATCTTGGATGAGATACTACATCTAAATAATTAAAATAATACATTTGTGAATTCCAGCGTTAAAAAATTTTCATTGATCAATTGGGGATTTATTCATCTAAAACAATTTAATAAAAAAAGGTTTAATCCACGACATCATAAGTCCAACCTGAATATAGGGTCATTTTTCTTTTATGAATGGGGTCTCCAACAATTTATATGAGGTATCTCATTCATTATTTTTTAATATACATGGATATGAAACCTCATCATCACCAGATCTCAATTCTCCAAAGCAATAACTAATATTACTCGATATTATCTAAGGAATTATATTGTTAACCCTAGGTTAATTTCTATAGTGGTGATTTTATATAATTAATACATTTCATTAATTTTACTGATTTAATTAAATTAATTATTATACTAATTCTCTACACATACAACCCACATTCGGCTTATCTGAATGACCAATAGAGACCAATTTTATGTCGCACCTAGGGTAAACATAATGTTATAGTCTCAACCATGGTTTTCAATTGTTGACATGAGAATATATTTATGATTTATCATATTTTATTTATGAAACAAATAATGTGTAATAAAAAAAATTATTTTTTTATAATATTAATTCAAGGCACTCTATTTCTCAGAATTGAATGTTTTCTCCCCGATTGACTTGGAAAATAAATTTAGAAAAATTTCTATGTCTTATAAAGAAAAAATGTAGTCTCTATAAATATCCTTATCCCTATAAAACTCACTTGAATCTATGACATGGTAAGGGTCATACACATAAATTCTTGATAATAATGCATCAAAATCATGATTATATCTCCTTAAAAATGAATTAATATCCAACTATATACCACCCCACAAAACCATTATTACATATAATAAGGTATGAAATTGAAAGTGAGATATTACTAAATAAAATATATTCCTTTGATTTTATAGAGACCTATATTTTTCATTTAATGATTTTAAATATTCCTAATTTCTTTTTCAGGGCCAGGAAATGAGATGGAATTCTATTTTGAGGCCATGTGTTCTTGGAATTAATTTTATAAAAATAATAAGTTCATTTTATATTGGGTATGCATGATTAATTAATGAAACTGGGATAAATATTAAATGGGTGATTGTATTAGATATACAAGAACAATGTTGGGTCCTGAATGTGGTGTTTTCCCAAGGCGTGACAAAAAATAAGTTGGTGTGGGATGCCCGGAACCCTATATCATTGGTGGTTCCTTTATGATATTTAATTAATTGATTAATATAATTAATTAAAACCCTTTTTAACTAATAAATGATAATAAAAATATAGTTAATGAGACTTTTCTAGGGTTTTCCTCACAATTTCTTCAATCCGTCAGGTAGATCTCTCTTCCCCCATTAGAAATTCCCTTCAAAGAATGATAAAACATTTGATCTAGGTGAATCTATGTTCCCCGAATGCAATGACACCTCCAGAACCCATTTGAAAGTGAGTTCTTCACCAAATATTGATCCAAAAAATAGTTATGAATCATCATTCTTGTTTTTACACATAGGATTAAATGATTGGGCATTATAGAAGTTTATTATTCAATATGTTACCTCTTTTCATTGTCATAATCTCTAAGAACATGATATTTTTTATTCATTCATCTTAAACGGATACAAGATTTTTATCATTTTCCATGAACACATGGAAAAAAATCCAGAACTTTGTCTATGGTGACTTTCCCCTTGTTTAATCTCATTCATTATAATAGAATCCTTGTAGATCCCTACATGATAATTTTTGGGAGATGCAAGCTCGATTTGGAACCCAGATTCATGATATATTTTGCTAATGGGAAAAATAATGATTAAATAATAGATATAAAAATGGAACAATGAAAGGATGAAAAATTAAAAGGTTTTGCAATAATTCGATGATAATTGAAGTTATTAGCTTGAAAATTTTTAGGACAAAACCGCGTTTCTGAATGAGGTTGATACGCGAAAAATGATAATTGGATTTTTCATTCTTCGGAAAAATATGGTGATGTCAATGTGAAATATAGTGACCTCAGTTGTGGTTGGTGTAGATTTTTAGGAAACAACTGGAATCAATGAAACCCTTGGGATTATGTGGAATCTTGAATATAAGTCATGTGGTATTAAGAACAACCTATATGTAGCCGCCCTCAATAGTGGAGCTCGAGTTTCAGTGAAGAAAGGGATATAAAAAGTGTACTCCTCTTGAAATGTCATGTATTACCATTTTCACAAGAACATGTCTTGTGATGGAACAAACTTCTTGTCACACATCGTGTACCAGTGTTCACAGACATGGGGTCCATGTACACAAACATGACCATCACACATGGCCAAGTTTTTAATAGCAAGGAAATGACTTTTAGTGCACCGAAATGGAGTTTTCTGCTACATTGGATGGAACCCATCTATTGGTCCAAAAAAATTCAGGTAGTGGAGAAGGACCACACATTGTGTGGGCCCCTTATATATAGTGTTCTCCTTGGGATCATCCGAGCAATAATTGAAACCCCATATCTCCATCATTTGGACTCTGATTTGGTCCTAAAAGATGGATATACACACTGTTTTTCTATATAGAAAGTGACGGATCCCGCAGTAGTGGATTTTGAAATATGAAGTGAATGTTCTAGGTATTCTTGCATAAAGACAACACACGATTACAACATCGGTCAGATCCTTTTTACCAGAGTAGTTCTTGGATGACCATCAATTAAGAATGTGCATTGTAGTCCCTGATGATTTTGTGTTACCCTCCAGTCGGATCTGGGTAGTGGAGATCCTTGACCTTTTGAGTTGACCTTCTAGTTGGGATAGGAATTATAGACCATAATGACCTTCTATGATTGACCCTCCAGCAGATCTAGGTATCGGGTTCCCCTAAATAATCAACAGGCTTACCCTCCAGCAGTGTATGTGTAGTGGCGTTCCCTGGTTAATTTCTTGAGTGGTACCCTCTAGTAAGAATAGGTAGTGGCATTCCATGGTGACTACAAGATAAAACCCTTTACTGTGCAAACATAGTGGAATGGTGTGGATAAATTTCTCCTAAGGACTCATGAGAAGGTGGGGACATTTCCCCACCGAGATACTTTCTTATAATGCGACCCAACACTGTTTGTGTGAGTTAGTGCTACCCAAAGTGTTTAGTATCAAGGTGAGGTTATTTGATCCACATTGACTTGTTCCTCCTTTCCAGATGCATGAGATGTTAGGAATCATAGATTTCATTACCTTGGAGCTTTTATCTACTAACATTCTTGGGCTGAGATATGATATATAGATCCCCTTACACTCTTGTTTGGGGTTCTTTGATAGAACATGTATATATCTATCTAGCACATTATAGTACCCACTCCATGGGTCTTTGTTACTCACCCTTTAAGAGTGGTGATTATTTGAGGGGTATTCCACATGCTTTACTTGTCTAGATTCTTATGGTTGGACAAGTCTACTCTTTGGATATAGGTAGGGAAAAGTCGATGTGGAGTTTATCTCCTCACTATTTTGAGCACCTAGTGTTTAGATTAGTCTACCTTCACTCTCATGTTAGGTTGATCTATACACTTTCTGTTCACATTTAACATACCTTTCCTACTCTACTTATTTCATTCTCATTGAATCTATTTCTACCCCCCATTTATCAATATACAGTGTCCTACCATGTATGTATATACTCACCTCTGCATGATATTTTACCAAAATGTGTCATGTATTTTGTAGATGGTGGATTGTTCGATCATGTTCTCAAATAATTATAGTGATATGGGCTATTTGGACCACATATGATGGTAAGAGTTGAGATTAAGGGGAGTGGTTCGCTCATATATTACTCTTTTTTCCATCTCCTTTAGTTTGGCACATGTTTCTGGTTTTTGCATGTGTTTTTTCCTTTAATTATCAGTTAACTCTACTGTAATCTTGTACCTTCTAGTGGTTAATACCAATCCATTTTACATTATAGAAGTTTGCACATTTTCAACTTTTCCTCTGAAGTTTTCAATTGAGTGGGATGTGAATGTCTGTACAGGTTTTAGGAAAAGGCTACACCATTTTTATTTTTTCCTTTGGCACTTTCCACAACCCCTTAGCCTAGGGACATAGGGAAGGGTAATTTGATCCTCTATATATTTGAAATAAAAACTAAGTATCATGACTATGAATAATTGAATTGGGAACTCCTTAAAATATCACCATTGAAAATAATTACAATTGAAAAAAATATAAAATAATTATCTCTAATAAGAAGAAAATAAGTTTTTTTCTCTATCATGAATAATCTCATTTGTATATAATCATAATCAGTATTTGAATTTGGTAACTCGACAATGAATTCACAAGAGATATCGTCTAACTTATATTTTTTAGTAAATAAAAACTCTATAAAACATGGAATAATAAAATTCACACTCTTTTCTTCTGATTGATCATACATCTCTCACCAGAATAACTTATTGACTAATAACATAATGCATGATAAATATTCATCATGACCAGATTTGAATAAAAAATCATACTATATCACCAAGAATAATTTGATATTGTCACACTTTATCATCATGACAAACCAATATAGACTCAATAACCTACATCACCAATAAAGAATCCATTAACATCTAATACATATTATCTTCACTATAAATCTATTCTATATAAATATTCAATATTATAATATTCTTTATGATACTTCATTCATCTATTGTGTATTTTACCACATAACTATAAGAATTCCATATTAGTGAATATCCAACCACATAAACCATTAATTAAGTATATGAGATCAAAAAATCATATTCCAAGAGGATGCAATATTAAATTCAAGTACCTTAAGGATAATATAAAACACAAGATGTAATAATATATGATGTCTATAAAATACTCTCTAATTATATAACACTAATACAACATTAAAGAAAATACCAAATATGCACAAAACAAATAATTTTTAGCATATTTAATATTATAATGGTAAATATATTTAGATCAATAAGAAATCAAATATTTCTCATAAATTGATACACAACCTCGATAATGATTTAGATCATTAACATTGTCCTCATAATAATCAAGATTATCATTGGAGAATATATTTATTTTTGGAATGGATGTGAACTTGTGGATTTTTTTAGATACAATGACGGGTTTCTATGTTCAGAGGTAAAATTAAATGAATTTTATATGATATGAAGTGGATATAGTTCTTGTGTTTATTTTTATTTTAATAGATAAATGTTATTAATCCTCATATATAATAATTTATATAATTTGAGATAAAGGATTTTAATATGTTAATAGGTGTTTTAAACTTGTTTGGTAATTTTGATGAAATATTGAGTTCTTTAGTGTTATTTATATTGGTTCTAGAATTTACAGAAGTCGTATATATATAAGTGAACATTTAATAACATATAGGGTTAAATATATTGTTGAATAGTCTGAATATAAAATTGAAAAATTAATTAATACAAAAGGTAAAAATTTCTCATACCTATGTGTTATCCTAATTATCCTAACTAAAAAATGGAAAAAACTTTAATCAATAAAAGTATATTTTCTTATATATATATATATATTCTATTATGAGTTTAAACCATGAAAATTATAATATCTATTTAATGTAAAGGTGATACTGGAACGATGCATTAGGGTTACATTGAGTAGACGATGTGAAAAATATAAATCCCATATTATATCATTGAATATTAGAGGTTATATGTGATTTTCCCTCTATATAATAGATTTATATGGAAATGACTCTTTGATGATACATAGTTATCACTCAAATACTAAGTAGAAGTCTGAAAATGAAAAAAGTAATATATAATGTTCAATTTTCATTATATGTAAAGGTTTATTAGAGGAAAATGAAATACAATTTGTTAACCCCTTTAATAAGTAAAGGTAACCTAAATTTTTCCTAGGAAATAAGAAGGCTCCTTTATAAAATAGTGAGATAGGTAACATTTCCACCCTTTTTTACAAAAACTAAAAATGATGATGTTGTATCTATTATTTTATTAATTTACATTCTTAAATAAATAAAATTATAGCATTTGATGGATAATAAGTGTCATCTATTAATGATAATGACATTTTTATAATGAATACTTGAAAAAAATAAGTAGTGATATTTTTTTCCATTAAAAATATTTTAATATAAAAAAGAGAATGGGTTGTATATATTGTTAGATGAACTGTTTCATTATGTTGTGATTTAATATTAATAATAAGGATAGAAATTTTAGATTCCAAAGACTGTATATAGAGTGGTTTAAATTAATAGGATGTTACAAACTAGTTGAAGGAAGTTTAATGTTTTGATTTACATTTTCCTTTTAAATTATAATAGGAATTTTAATATTTTTCAAATGTAACATAAAAATTATTAAATAATAATATAATTATTTTAGTTAATTTTTGTAAAAGAGATGATAGTTGAAGGAATGTTTAAATAAAAATTTTCACATTAATAGATGTTGGTGAAGAATTGTATAACCTATGATTTTAAAATGACTCTATTTTCGACAGCATATACAACACACAACACTATGACATAAAACACCATGAAATAAAATTATTTTAGGTTTATGATTGTGTAAATATTGAAACTTTTTCAATTGTTAAAATTAACTGAATTATAAAATATATATTATTTTTGGATTTCATTTATTTATAAATTATTAGGAAATGTGAACTGAATTTTTACTAAAGGCATTTTATTCTTCAAAATATGTTTCCATTGAAAATGGTTTTATTTCTTTTTGAAAAATAATAAAATAGTTAAAATTTTAAAATTTTAGAAAATTTATTATATAAGTAAATTTTTATTTTTGAATTTAGTATATAAAATTTTAAATATAATGAAATTTTAGATTTTTTTTGAAAAAGTATATTTTGTGTGAATAATAAATAATTACAGTTTTTAGGAAGTGAAATATCTTTTATGATATACCCAAGAAGTAAATATGAAAAAAAATTACGAAACCTATGGAAAGAATAATTTATTATAATATACTATAAATATCATGATAAATAATTCACAACATATAAATTAGAATTTATGTCAAGAAGAATAAGAAAATCAATTTCAATGGTGGTGTAGTGATTGTGCATTAATTGAAAAGTCAAATTTGGTTTCATAAAGATGAAATTTGAGCAAGGGGAGTCATTTCAAAACATTTTTCTCTTATAAGTGTTATTATTGATGATTTATATGATGAAATAGTACTTTTGTAGTTATATAACTTGTTACATATCCAAATAATTGTGAAAATATTGACAAAGGATAGAAAAGTCAAAAAAACATATGAAATTTATATTCATGAAATAGATGAGATTAAATATGAAAATTTAATTAATATAACATATTATTTATAAATTAATTTAGTAATTTATTTGATCAATTATTATTTCTAATTATCAGTGATGTACTAATTAAATTAAATTCGTTCACAACACCCACAATCTGGTCATGCATGAAATAAAAGAATTAGTAAACAGTTTTAATTACCCTAAAAGTAACATTTTTGAATGATTTAAAGTGTTAAAAAAATTAAGTCAAATTTAAGATATTAGAGATTTTAAAATTTTTATATTATAATTATATTATATTAAAAATTTCCCAAAGTCAAGTTATGTGAATAGTTGATAAAATAAGATTAATAGTATTTTTTGTCAAAAAAATTATTAAATTATTTAAAAATAACCTGAATATTGAGATAGTACAAATATGTAGATAATTTTTCTAAACTATGATATCTTTTACATTTATGAGACAATGGACAATTTATAAGAAAAATTATAACCCTTAATATTAAAAATGGCATTACAATGGTTATGGTTTAATTTTTTATCGAATGTGTTAAAAAATGACAAAGTTTAAAATGACTTCCAAACATATAAAAATATGATTGTATAATTCTATTAATAAATTTTCGTCCTTATATTTTAAAATTTTCATTTTGGAAAAACATTACATTAGTTAAGTATATATTATTTTATAAAATTTCATATTTCTCCAATAATGGAATTAATGATATATAATGATAAATAATATTTTATTAAATGATTAAAAATTAATAAAATTTTTATATTCATCCAATTTAATGGTAATTTTTTTATAATATCAACTAAAAATAATTTATGGGTCACTTTCCCTTTTATAGTAACTTTATTGACCCACAAATAGTAAAAACCACTGATGTTATGGTACTTTTCAAAAGGGTTATCATAGGGTTAAAACTTATAGATATGTGTAAAAACATTCCAAAAATTATAAAAATTTTATTATATGATATTATTTCTACTCATTCTCATGTTATTTTCTAATTATATCAATTTCTATTAATTTATATATAAATATTAATTTATATTGATTTAAAACATTATGTAATTTTATGGGTTCCACTCCCTTCAAATATAAAAGAACACCTCAACTCTTTCATTATTCGAAATAATTAATCCTTATATATCATACAATACTTTCCATAATATCCTCATATATGACATTACTATATCACAGACCTTCAATTATTTATAAAATAGCATTCTTTCATGGATTAGTGTTTAATTTTTATTGGTTTCCCGAAGAATATATATAACTCTAAACAAATAGTTTTTTATTTTATTTAACCTTGATCCTCATGAAATTTCATAGTACACATTATGAAATAATTTATTAATTATCATAGATATGTTAAATTTTTTTATATTGATGGTATTACCATTATCATCATTATTTCCATCCTATGTATATAAAAAACATTTGTTGTCTATACGTATGACTTACCGTCTTCATGTAGTGGTGTATTTAGTTGTTCACCAACACATTACATAGATTCATATGTTGATGAATTATATATATATATATATATCTGTGTGTGTGTGTGTGTGTGTGTTTATAATGATATTTTTATTTTATTTTCTTCTTAATAATTATTTACCCTTAATAAGTTTCATCCACCATTATTTGGAAATATCATCCTTGCGTAAGTACAAATTACCATATCTATGAAGGGATGTAATTAATTTTTTAATATCACTTTTATGAATAGTTATAAATTAGTTTAGAATGATTACATATGATAAATATTTCATGATTAAAAATACATATATGATCTAAACATGATAAAATTATATGTATCTTGATAGCATAATCAAATCAGACATGATAAATGTATATGTTATAAAATGAAATAATTATTTTTAAACAATAAGATAATAATCTAGTGATATGAGGTATTAATAAAGTAATATATGGAATTATATAAAATAAAGGGTTTTTTAATACATTTATAACAATTATATATTTATTATTGAGGATGTTAGAACACATTCTATGAAATATGAAACTTTAGGTAAGGGTTTAATGGTACAATATCTTTCGGTACCAGAATGTTTTTTGATTTTGTTGATGCAGATGAAATTTCATGATATTACTCCCACTAATCTCATGAAATTTTTTATAAACTGGTAATATCTATATATTACATGTATTCCATTAATTTTCATCTCACTAATTACCCAAGATATAGAAATAATATATTTATTTAAATATGTCTTTATCAATCACTTCGGTTGAAAATGATTTTTTTAGTGTCTATATTTTAAAAAAAGTATTCAAGAATTTTATTCAATGTTACATAATTGCTGTGTAAAATTAATATTCAACTTCATTCAAATTTTCAGTAACTTTTTGTAATTTAATCTTCTTCTAATATTTGGAATAAGGTAATTTTTTATTTACTAAAATTGTGGAAGGAATCCCTCTTTAAATATATCTGACATGAATGAAATTTTATGACTTCATGAATTCCCATTATTTTAAATATTCCAATACATGTTTCCATGTTTTTTTAAATAAAATTATTCCAATAATATATTTTAAATTTACTATGAATCTATATAAGTGATTTAAAAATGAATGGACTATTATCCATAAAAAATATTACAAGTGATCATTTTTTGGAATTTTGATTTGTGATAACATCGCTTCCTGTTAGTTATGATTTACGGGGAATATGATCCAAAGATTATATCATCAATCATTAATTGTAAATTTTAAGATTTTAATGATGACATATTTAAGAAAAATATTTATTATTCATGGGTTATTCTATGATGAATTGTTTAAATGTTTTTGAACCATTTTATTTTCCATGGAATGTGGTATATGATGAAATTATTCGGATCTTTTAGGACACATATGAATGGATTATGATTATGTGTTGGGTGGGAGAAGAATTATAAATCTCTCCATTTTATTGGGTGAATATAGAAATATTATGATTTAATAAGCATTAGAATGAAAATTTAACCAATTTTAGCAAGGGATACTTTCCACTTGTATTATCTTTACATTGAACCATGACTAGTGGTATGATGTAATGGTAATATAATACAATCCAATATAATAATTAGGGATGTGAGGCTTCACTATGAAAATGTTGTTTAATGATTATGTGTATTCAGAAACATTTGTCTTATGAAAATTTTATTCTCTCATGGATCATATTCTTTGATTTAAATTTGATTCATATCTTATGAACTGCCATGATTTATACCTTGATTCAATATTATTTTCTATGATGTCATGGGTATATATTTCCAAATTTTAGTCCCATGTTCATATACCATTATTCACTTCTCATATCAAAGTTATTATTTATATCTCCCATGATTTCTGTTACTATGATTCTAATTCACACATTTTGACATTTCATTAATAAAGGTGATGAAGATAGTTTTTGAGTATGGTATATCTAATAATTGTTTTATGATTGATGATCATTCTCATAGATATTAAATACATTTCATGAAATATGATAGTTGTGTATCTAGCCTCCAAATAAACTAACCCTTAATGGCTCTATAACAGTTCATAATGTTATGTTTTGAATATTTATCTAAAAATATCTGATATTTATATATGAAATTTATTTATTTTAATAGATTATATCATATTAGTGTTAATTTAATAATTAATGGTTATTATTTGATAATTTAGGTGAAAGTATAATGGATAAGCATATGTGTGGGATATGATCCTAATATTTTGTTGAATATATATTTTGTGGTTTTATTAATAATAAATCCATATATATATTTTACAAGTGGATTTTATTTTTTCATAGTTGTATCTTTTGGTAATAATCATAAAATGAGTTGGAAAAATTATATATTGACCTTCATTATACTACACGGTGTGGGTTCCCTTACCATTTACACATTTTGGCACGCCCATAAGATATTCTTAGGTTTACTAACATAATCATTATAACAAATTTTTGAATGATTTTGACAAATGATAAATAATGAGGAAATATGCTAAACCTAAGGTTTCATAAATTGAAAATATACTATCATGAATAATAAATCCTATAAATTTATTTTAATGACTATATTTTATCACTATGCATATTGTGGTTCAAATGAATATTTTTTGATCTTACAAATGGATAAAAATAGTGCATCATATCTATTTTTAATTTGATAGACAATGTAATTATTATCCTCAAGAGAAACATAATCAAATAATAGATAGACTGTCAAACCATGTGAATAAAAGTAACCAGTTATCTTATAATATGATTAAAAATATAATCATGGGTGATATTTTGACGTACATAATAAGAGGAAGATTGAATTTCAATTAAAAAATATAAGAAATATGATTCATCTTCATATATGTAAAGTATGGTGGAATAATCACATAGGTAAATCTCTTATATGAATGACAAAATGTATTGGGTAGAGAAAATAATGGAATAAATTCTGTAATTGTTTTATGAAAATGAAGTGTTAGATATTTGTATATGATTTCCATCATAATGTACAATTTATAGTTAGTTTTCTCATGTGTAGTGAATATGGGAATTATCTATACTAAATCCCAATTCTGATGTCCAACTACTAAAGCATGGAGTGACCAATTATATCCCAATCATTTATGACTATGTATTTACATGTCAATGTGTTTGGATTCCATAATTTTTTTAGGACTTTTATTTCAATTATATTTTGGTTACATGTATCAGGAAACATCTAAAAAATATTCCAAAATAGTATTTCATTATAAACATGAAAACATATTTATTGATATGTAATAATTTTGAGTTCCTCGTGATTTGTTGGGGTTATGTTCCTTATTACATTCTTGATATTGATATAATAATGTTTAGTTTGCTTAAATAGATGATGATGTAAACTTGATTGTATTCATGACCATGGAATTTACTGGTAATTTAATGAAAAATTAATTTATGTGATCCTTGTTGAGCTTTAATAATTTTTAGTATTTATGTGGAATATTGGATTTTATGTAATAAATTATTTTTTCATTGAGGTTTTATGTGATCACATTTTGAGGTGACTTGAGACCTATAACCACTTTTAGTAATAATCCCATATTTAGTTTTGGATAGGCCTTTGGGATAATATATGATTTTTTTTGTAAATATAATTTTGGTCAATTTGATATTGGGATATATGTAATAATTTTGGATGAAATGTGAGTAATTAAAATTTAAATATTTTTTTGAAATATTTATATTAAGATAAAGATTTCATCTAAGGATATTATTGAAAATGGATACATTATATTTTGGTGAATTTCACAACATTATTATATAATATAATGATTAATGATACTTTCAAATATGTTTTATTAGGTTGATATATATGTAACCCATATTATTAATATGTGATTTAACATGAAATATTATTTGGGATGAATAAAATTAAATTATTTTCTTTGTAGGATTATTGGTATGAAATCCCCTTGTATTTTAAAAAAATATTTTTTTGAGGTTATTGAGATAATATGGAATTTAGATTTGTTTAATTATGGAATGATCTATGTTGAACCTTCGGTTTTATTGTTCATATATTTTAGAAAAATGTATTTTTTCACTAAATAATGGTTTATAAGGTTTTGATAATATCATAAATTATGCTCACCATATTAATTTTATTTATTGAATAATGATATAATTAATATACTGTAATCAATTTTTATTTATTTTATCCACTAGAAGTTGATATTAGTGCATCTGGGATGGAAAAACTTCAATTATAATACTCAACATTCGCAGAAAAAGATAAAATTATGATTAAAATTGATTGAAGGTGGAAATTATTTATATCATCTGGGTATATTTATATTGTATAAATGATAATATAGTTCCTAAAATCTAGTTATTTCATCTTAATATATAATTTATGTCATATTATAGTCATTTCCAATGAATCGATGGAAATTTTCATAGCATAATGATTTATGGTATTTTGGACTTTAACATTCGCATGGTTATTCGCTTTCTTATAGGGAATAATCACTATCAGTCACCAAATTTATTTGGAAATACCATTTCAAAAAAAATTATATTTTAACTTTCCAAAAAAAATCTGTTTGGAAACATAGTTATTTGTGATTCCTAATTTCCTTTGTATTTACCATTCAATATTTTCAAGATTATGATTCATTTATCCTTTTTAGGATTTGAGTTCTCAAAAAATTATTTTTAAAATATAAAACCCCTAATTACATTGGAAAAATTCCAATTGTGAGGAGGAAATTTATTATAGGGGATAATGTATCACCCCCTCATTTTAATTCAACACATTGTTCTGTAGCATACACAACAAGAAACCTCGATCTCAAACGAGCCATGAAATTTCATAATTTTATGACCAAAATAATAGAGTCATTTAATTTGAGAGTAATGACAGAAGTAGCCAAATTACTCAATATGTATAATTTTTTACTCATGTATTGATTAATTTTTTGGAAAAGATCACTTAAATTTTAGTTAACTAATTTTTTCATTGAAATACACTTTTCATAAAAATGGAATTTATTTTTTTATGAAAGAATAATATAACTAACTTCCAAAATTTATTGAAACTATTTTTGATAAAAATAATGTAATTTTTGAAATCTAAATATCATAATTTCATAAGATTGAATTTTTTTTGGGATTTTTCATAAAATAATTGTTTTTAATGAATAGTAAAAATATTTTTTTTAAATATTGTATCTCTTTTGATATCAAAATTTCATAAATAGGAAAAAAATTTGAAACTATATAAACGACTCATGTAAAATGATATAATTCAAAAATCAATTAAAAATCAATCTAAATATAAAAATTAAATATTTTTTTAAGATATATATGATATTAAATTTTAGTGTTGATGCAACACATGAAAAGCCCTAAAAAATGAATATTTTGTCCCCTGAAGATATTATTTTATAATTTGAAAGTATATTCGTGACTTTTTTGTAAAATAATAATAATTATTTATCTTTTTAATAGATTCAAATTTTATGTATTTTATAACAAGTGACTTATCCAAATGTTTGTAAAATGCTTATGAATGGCTAAATTTTTTTAAAAAACATATTAAATACACTATCATGACCAGGATATGTGTAAACATAAAATTTTAATGAATCTGATTGTTTACATGGATATTAAATAATATATATTTTTATTATAATTTTTATAATTTTTTGTGTTGAAATAATATCCTTAAATTTTTACGAAGTTTTGAGATTATGAACATGAAAGAAATAATAAAATAAAATATATGACTTTTATTACTCTAAATGTAATATTTTCTAGGTGAGTTAATGTTTCCCATTTTATTGGATAAATATTACATATAATTATTTTTTTTAAATTTATATTCATATAATATTTCTATAATTTGTTTTAAATTTCCAATTATATGAATAGTTATCAAAAAAGAATAATATTATTTTTGGGAATATATATATTTTATTAAAATATTTAGAAATCATAAAAAAATTATGTTGAAAATTTTGAAATGAAATTATATAAAAATTCCATCTATTCCCATTTATTTTCTATCTTTTACCTAACATGTAATATTTCAATACATTATTATTATAAAGATTCATTACAGCAATTAGGGATAAAATTAGTTAAAGATGGTGTTAAATGAAATGATATGGTTTAAAATGATATTAAAACCTACAGAAATTTTATTTTTTTACATTAAGACTATATCGTCCTTATTTTTGAGTCAACATTATTTTTTAACCATTTTATATGTGTTAGATAGGTATTATATTATAATATTTTATATATCCTAGAAAAGGAAATTAATGATATTTAATAATATTGTATATATTATTAAATAACCTAAAATTGAAAAAAATAATATATTTATCCAAGTTAATGGGATATAGTTTAGAGTATCACGAATAGTCTATTTATGGGCCACATTTTATTTTACTGTAAACTTCATGAACTGTTAATAATAAAAAAAATAATTTCTTTCACGATAGTTGATATAATATTTATTAGAGGTTAAAACTAAGATATAATTGTAATATCATATCCAAACAATGAAAAAACATTTATTGGAGGAAAGGATTTAAACACATCCTCATATCATATTAAATTTATTTAAAATTGTTTTCATATTTCCCATGAAAATTAATTTAAATTAATTTATCACTTTAGCTAATATATCCCTATGTTCAATTTTTTATTATTTTATTTTATACATTATGTATATCTTATAGTACCCGTCCCCTCACATATAAATGTTCATATTATCTCTTTTATTATTCCTCATGTTTGAGTCTAATATATTAGATAATATGTGACATAATGTCATATTATATTCCTTAAATACATCTTACTAATTTTCTTAAGTATAAATGAACATTCATTAAGGGCTTACCATGTAAGTAAAACTAGTTCTCAAAGATGAGGTATAACTTATAACCATTAATTTTAAAATTTATTTCTTCTTAAAACTATTCTTAATCAATGGTATCCATTATATAATAATGAATCCTAATAATTTATACACATAACTATAGTTATTATTATTATTTAATGACCATTATCCACCATTATTTCATCCAATTAAAAGAAAAAACAAAACACATGTGAATGTATGTTATAACGTATCCATGTAATGATGTAATTAATTTTTCATCCTGAAATTATATGGGTTGTTGTAGTGTTGGATTTAATAAACATTTATTTAATTTTTTATATTATTATAGTCTTATAAATTTAAAATATTATTTACCTTATTTAAGCCAAAAAAAGTGGAAATATTACCCATGCATACTTATGAGTTACTTGCCACTTCACATCACATTGTAATTACCTCACTCAATATCTATTATCTCTCATAATAAATATTTAGTACAACCTACATTATATCTTCCATCATACTTCCTTCCATACTTCTTCATAAAGATTAATATTCTATCTAACATGGGTTTTATTATTTGAATTTTATAAAAATTTATCTCTCTCTTTTTATACCAAAAACCATTAGAACACATGGAGTCTCCAATTTCCATATCCCTAATTTGAGTAAAATTATTTTTTTCATCATATCTATCCTTTTATCTTATATTTAATTCCTTTGTGCTTGTTTTTTTAATACTTTAAATAATCCATAATATTTTCCTTCAAGATCGATAATAAATACCACATGACACTTTTTATGCCATTTGAAATTTTCCACATAGGTACTAATGTTTTCATCATGCTACTAAATAAGTTCCTTGAATTATCATTCCTTTATCGTGTGATTATTTCAGTCAAATTATTTATTAAAAAATAATGTGATAAATTATTCTCATTTAATATATTAAATTTTATCCACCTCCATTATGTTCTAGAAAAGAGTATAACAAAAATATGATCCACTATTTAAGCGGTATAATTGAACAGAATTTTTTAATGTTCCAAACCCGAGAGAAATATAAAAAAGTAAAAAAATTCCCTTAATGGAAACAATGTTTCCCTTCTATTTCTCAAATCTTCTTGTTAGGATATGTTATCGAAAATGATTTTGGGAATTTCGTAGCATAATGATGCCTTTGAGTGAGTTTGGTTATGTTTTTGGCCGGCCTAGTGTGGGGGTGCCACAAATCTTATGACGAAACATCAATAGGGGAAACTATATTATTGTAAAAATGGATAAATTGAAGCTCCATCACTATATAGAGGCCACACTATTGGACAATGTTCTTCTCTATATAATTTTCACTTATTGGTGTTTACATCATATCCTTCACCATGGAGTATTGTTTTGAGGAGTCTACTCTGTGGATACTATGAACACATAGAAGTACATTCATTGGAAGTAGTTACATACAATTAGAATATACAACCATAGAATGTTGGTCTTCAAGAGTTATGTCTATAAGTTAATCCCTTTTAACTAATTTAATCAATTTATTTTATAAATGAAGATGTATTTTTATGAGGCATTATGAGGAGTTTCTAACAAGGATTTATTCGATAATTCTTCTATTAATACCATTTTGTTTCCATGGTTTGTCATCAATGCATTGTACTGAAGGGATACATAGAAGAATCCCAGTTGTATACATCATTATACCCCAAACCTGACTGATTTCCAGCATAGTTTCGGTCCATTTCCATCCTCTTACACTATAGAGGTCATTTTTAGAGGTTCTAATTCCATAGTATCATTATCTTAAGCATGGTTCCTCACACCCAATTCTACAACTATTTTTCATTTTTTGTCCTGGTGGTTTCAAGAACACCTCCACACCACAACATCCCAGAAGGATTTGTGGAGCCTCCATACTTTCAATAGTGCCTTAATTTTGACTTCATAGACTAATATTGAAGTCTTTTTTGACAATAATATGACTTGAGTAATAATTAGTTCTAACCTTAAACATGTTTCTCATTGCCTTAGTATTTAACCCTTGTCATGTTGGGTTGGGATCATCACTTTGAGTCAATAGGGACTGATCGTGTTCTTTTTGTTGTGAGAATGTGCGTTTGCTAACGACGCCTTCATTAAACATCAATGTTTGCAATGTAACCCGTATTTATGAATTATATTTTTTGTGGGTATCATTTTTTCACATGTTTCAATGTTTTTATATTTTTGGTTTCAGAATTGATATTCAAACATGACTTGTGATTACATGTTTGTGTGTGTAGATTGAAAGACAAATTATGATATCATTTCCATGAGATATCTTATAATGGATAGATTCAATGATTTATTTTGATTCACATGTCGATTTTATGATATTATTTATAATAATATGGTGTAATAAATTTTTTAAAATTCAATACTTGGTTGAGTATAATAATTCATTTAGAGTTTATATGCATGTTACATGTGACATGTTACTGTAGTGTTATGATTTACCTTTATATGGGGAATTTTCAGAATGTATATTGATGATGATGATGAAGTAATATATCATTGTCGATTATATTTATAGAAAATAATTTATGAATAATACGATACATGATGATACTAAATTGATTGTTGATTCTTGTTACTCTTTGACAAAATACTATATGGATTCTTGAGTACTATACCTGCTCATTTCCTAATGGATTCTGTGTGTCCAATTGACTACCTTATGGATTTCTCATAATTACAAATTGAGTGTCCACTTGTTTCCTTTAGGATTTTGGGTGGAATTTCAATATCCTCACTGTTAGATTATAAGGTGATTTGATGAATTGAGAAGATAATTATGGAATGGAGTTGATTCTAGTAAAACCTTGAATTTTTTGACATAAATGTTAGTTCATGACAGCTTAGTTTTGGATTTTATGTTATTAGGCTCGTTATGAATTTATTGTAGCATGGAATACACATGTTTTACATGATCACGCTTGGTTAAGGATGCATTTTCGGGGTCCTACTTATTCTTATACACACACCATATTCAAGAATTTTCGTGCACTTTTTGATTTAATGATTAGAGTTCTTGTGAAGAGGACATGTCATTTGGTCGATGGCTAATGTTAGGGGCATGGATCTAGTATAATATGGGGATCGAATGGAAATTTTGTTTCTATATTTCCTTAGATAAAATTCACATTGGGTGATAATGATGATATTGAAATCTGATTTGTGAGATTTCAGGTCTCTTCAAGCATCTTTCCTAGGTAGGAATGTTTGTGTTCCATATATATACTTGGTGTGGTGTTGGATATTAGTCATTTAACAAAATTCCCTGATTTTTTATATTTATCTTTGACTGTTCAATATATCTATGTTTCCCTATTATTAAAATAAATATTTATTATCATTTTTAAGGGAACTTACTATGTTGTAATGTTATTATTAATATGATGTTGTCCAATAATGTATATGTATAGAGGGAAGTGTTAGTACTATGAAGCTACACCATGGGAAATGGGGAGATTACCATGATAATATTTTTGGATCTGTTTGACTATTTAGGATCTATTTATGTTACCAATATTCTTCATTTTTAAAATATGCCACCTTTGAGATGTTTTACGGGGCTGATAGATATAGAAGCACATGATGTTCTAGTGATACCACACATGCGGCAAAAATTTGTACGTTGAAACACTCATGTATTATAAAATTTCTTTTAGGATATAAAACTCATTAAACCAATAGTTTTTTGTAATGTTCTTTTCCATTGAGAATCCACTATGATGATCACGAGTACTCATGCTCAATATTTCTAGCTACAACATCGATATACATTCTAAGGCACTGGATGCTCACAGGATATTCCAAACATACAAAACATTATGAAAAAAACCAATTTTTGGCATGGGGTATGTGATATAAAATGGTCTATTTTCATAAATTAACTGACTAACCTTTTCAATTTTGGATAGTATTAATGTTTTTTGTAGGATACAAAGTTTGATAAAAATGTAGAAAGAGAGACAAATAATGTATGTTGAAAAGGCATCATGTCATTACACTTCTAGGGGCTACGTGACACTATAATTTTAATGGTAGATTGAAAGAGAATGAAATTCATGGAATAATATATAGATCTTGGAAATTAAAACCTAAATGAGACGAGGTGAAACCAGATGAAAAATATCATTATACATTGTATAAATGATATTCACAATGTGAATATAAAAGAATAAATGAAAACAGACATGTGGTGAGAATATTCATGGTCCTAAATAATACACATTGAGAAAATATTATTAATGGAATGAAATATTTTAGAAATATACGGTCCTTTTCTGCACAATATACATCACAAAAATCAATTACATGATTTAAAACTCCCATATGTAGACTCGAAATTCATATATATGATGAATATTCAATATAATAAATATATTAAATTACTCGAGATTAACCATTATTCTGGTATACTCATTAATTAAGGAATTTATGAAATCCCAAGAATGATATATTCCTACAAATAAGAGTCTATGTGGATATTGAAAGGATAGATCAACGAGGGATGATTTGATGATGGAATACTATATAATTAGTTTTTCTTCTATCCTTTTGTATAATTTCATTCATTCTGTAGTATCTCCCCTCTCCCAAATGATCTTGACTTCTCCATCCATTAATGGGTACTTCCAGTGAGCGATCTAGAAAGGGGGGAGGGCCATACCAAAAAAATGTACAAATTCCTATATTTAATTTAATAAAATATTCTATATTTCATTTTAAAACATATTCTAATTGTTAATTATGATTTTTATTTTAAATGAATATAAAATAGGGTGTAATTAATTTTATTTCAATTCCATTGTTTGAGGATCCATATCTCCCGCCACACGGTTATTATATATTTTCTACATAATTAATTATGGTTGTGATCTGAGTTCTCTATGATTACCGGGACATGTGTGGAAATTTGATAGTGAATTTGGTAAATTTTGGACTAACAATTACCAATTGTGAATTTCCTAAATTTATCAAATAGGCATTTTACAATTACAAAATCATAAAATGGAGGGTATAAGGATTAGGACATTATTAGATATTCCATTACCATCAACCTTTGATCAATGGGGCTGATGAATCAATAAATGAATCTCTCTCTTTATATCCAAAAAAGGTTGAATTAATAAATTTTCTAAATATTGAAAGAATTACACTAGGTCTTTCAAAACCCATCCATAATACTATATTTTATCAATTATTTTAATATTAATCAGTTGAAACTAATAAATAATTTTAATTTCTCAGTCCAATCAAATATCAATTTTAAAAAAATAAACCAAAAGTGAAAAACATATTTTATTTTCACTACTATTTGGGAGAATACATAGGTTCACAATTATACTATATTAGGTAATAAAAAATTTTCCATGACATATGATTGGTATATTTACTAAATGTAACTGTTGTCAGTAAGGCAGTACAACAAAACACCAAAAAAAATTAATGGCCCATAGTTCAAGAAACAAATTAATTTATTTTGATTTCCAAATTAAAATAAAATTATCGAATCATCGAAAAATAAACCTAAATAAACTCTTTATGAAGAAAAACACTATGATCCTAGTGAAAAATTTAGTGGTCACTCTAAATTTGATGATATGGTTTAAATTCCCATCCCCAACCTACCAAATCTGTCAATGCCTCAATTCACTAATAAATATCACAAACTCATTTCATATACTAAACTAATTCACTTTGAATTATGTGAAAATATGAAACTTGTGCATCCAAAATTAATGATAATTCTGGAGAAGATCTAAATCTATATATCCAATAATTTAGCTTCATTTTATTAATATTATGGAAAGGATGAGAAACTAGATACCACCTTCTAAGGTTGGTATTCCCATTCTCACCAAAATGAGTGATGATGGAATGGTTGTACAATATGCATGCAAGGGAGATACCAGTTGGGATGATATAAAAAGTTACTTCATACAAAGATTCATAGCCACATCTCAGAGAACCACAATCAAAAAATAGATTCACATCATACAATAATCAAATGGCGATACCATAAAAGATTACTAGGAGTGGTTTGATAAAATCTCATCCATCTACCCACATCATGAAATGGAGGAGACAAATTTTCTTATGTTCTTCTACCTTGGTCATCTTTAATCTAACTAAAATCTACATGAAACCTCATCTGGAGGGGGCCTGATTGATAATTTTTCAGTATATTATCAAGACCTGATAGTAAATATTGATAATTACCCACAGAAATTAGGCACTAGTGGTCCAAGCACAATAGGTATTCTTGAGGTACAAACATATGATTTTTCATGTATAATTATAACCATGATTGATTACTAAATGAGTCTAATGCAATAATTTATTATAAAAAATGTAAAAGTTCAATTTTTTCCACATCAGGTTTAGTGTATAATTTTTTTCATAAATAATTTCATTAATTAATGTGGTGAGATAATATGTATGTAGAGTTGTACAACTTCTTTAAATATATGGAAATTTAAAAAACAATTAAACAAAAATCATAAGGGGATGAGAAACAGGGATTTCGGAGCCAACAAAATTATAATAAACCCCCTATTCGTATGATACATCATTCCAGTAGTAGTATCAACATAAAAAAACTATTCCAAAAAACATAAAACCAGCCCTTATAAAAACAAAAATCCACCAAGACACAACATTACAATAAAAAGGCTTTTTTGTAGCCTTCCACTTTCCCGCAACAAAAAGTAACAACTATAAATAAATGTAAGGGGACTGGAAGATAATATTGTTATGGAGACAGACCAATTCCTATGGTTTATAATCATTATGGAAAATAATCACGTAAAACTACTATCTTTTATTGTCTTGAATCACTATGAAACTGTATGTGTTGTTACAAAATGATGTAGAATAGATCTCATGTCACCATAATAACAAGATGATTATGAATCTAATATGAATTATAAAAATTCACCAATCCATCCAAAATACTTTTACTAGAAAATGAATGAAAAAGAACAAGGATATGGAAGGAATTTCCCAAAACATAATTTTAGAGACAATAAATGGATAAAAAAGACATCTAAGAACCATTACCTTATGAATTAGATGAGTAAAAGAATGATAGATAGAAGAAAGTTATGTCAGATGTTTTGGGAAACTTATAAAATGTAGATATCTAAAGACCACGTGTAGAGTCCATTCTAATAATTCCAAAATATGAAAAATTTATTAAGGATTTGTGAAAAAATATTTTATGACTATATTAAAATCAAGGAATCATTTTAGGAAGAAGCATTTCATCACAGATCACATTTCTAATACATGAAAAATGTAATGATATTGGGACATTCCATCTTCCCTATACTTATAGAAATTTAAATTTTACTAATGTATTATGTGGTCTGGGTGTTTCAATAAAATTTATTTTTCAATTGGTATTTTCAACCTTTTAGATTGGAAAATTGAATCCTACATAATTTTTCGTATAATTTATAATAGATCTACCATTTTCCCAGTATGATTAATAAATGATGTACTAGTAAGAGTAATAGGATTGATATTTCAATCAATGTTTTTTTCCATGGTAGAGGATAGAGCACTGGGAAAATCCCCCATCACCCCAGGGAGAGCCTTACTAAAGGAAAAAAGGACCATCTTCAATGTCCACAAATGAACAATAACATTAGATCATGGATATATTACATTACACTTCAATATACATGATTTGATAAAACATCCTTCATGTGGTCACTCATTTTTGTGATCTCCTACTATGAAGGAAAATATCCTGTTGAAAATTGTGGTATTCTTTGTAAATTCATAACTTTAAGGGAATGATTATCATTTGAAAGTACTAGTACCCAGAAATTTGAACATTATTGTTTTTCGTGATAGTAAAAGGATACTTATGATTTTTCGATATTTTAATAAGAAAATATGACATGATACAAGAGCTCTAATATTTAGATATAAGAAAACAAAATTTATTATCATCCTTAGAACAACCACTAAGCCTTGAGTTAAAGCCATTTATTTGTGATTTCATGTGTTATTACATTATGGAATTATATAAATTAGGAGGGAAAATTCTCAAATACCAATTTAATTCCTATGGAAAAACATTAATTGACCTTCACTAAATAAATTTTCATGCATAGGATGTTGTTTAAGGGATAAACCCAGAATCCACCTGACGGTCTTCCCCCATATAATATTTTAATCCACATAATCTCAGTGAAAGGAGTTGAGGTAGATTAGTCAATGGTTGATATAATAAACATATTTCCATATATGATATTTCTATAGAATGATATATCATTTTTGGATATGCCAGTTTCCACCTAAGATTTATCAAATATTTAAAAAATATTTATCTACCTCTATCAAGAGTACATTGAAAACATGTTGATTTTATTGTTGATGATGAGTGAGGGAACTAATTTTATAAATTTACACAAAGGCTCAATACACCACTAATAATAAAACCCATGAACTAGGTATACCCTTCCAAGATACTCTGAAAAACATCACATAATGTTATGGGAGACATTCTATAACAATTAATAGAAAAAAAAGCTCAAGTCATAGCCAATGAATCAAGTATATTTGATTCCACACAGATAACTTACACAACCAAAGAAATAGATTTCCTTGTAGTCCTCTTCGTACTAGAAAAATTAAGATTTTCCCTACTGGGAACTAAATTTTTTTTTCAGATAATGGAACTATCATACAAAAAATGAAGATGGTTGATGTTATTCCATGACTGATGAGATGGATTCTTCTCATACTATAGTTTAATGTGGATATAAAGGAAAAAAAGAAACTAAATTTCATGTGGTTGTTCATCTCAATTGACATCCTCACACCACTTAGGTAAAGATTCCATGTAATAATCCACTCAATGATTAACTACCAAGTGAACAATATTATATCATAGAAAGAAAATTAATAGGGTACACAAACATTGTGAATTAATTAGTCACATATCATTTACAAACTAGTTTAAAATATCATTAGAAGAAAAAATATAATTATGATTATATGTTTATTATTTGGTTTAACCCACTTCTATGGAAAATATGAACTGCTCATGTAATTAGAATATACCTTCCTAAAAGTGAAATTGAATTATTTTTTAAATTCCACAACACATTATCTTATAGAGTCCATTTTAGAACCCAATTGTTTTTATGTAATTTCTTGGAATCTAGAATTCATTGGCCCACACTATAGAGTTATGGAAATGGGTTTTAAAAAAATGGGGAAAAATCTATTTTTCTTGATACATATCAATAAGAAAATACATTCACCAAAAAATAGTTACCTTATATGAAATTTATAATGTGTGGTGTATAGATTTCATGGGATCATTACCAGTGTCATTTGGTTATTGATATATTCTAATTAGAATAACTTATGTTTTGAAATGAGTAGAATTAAAAGACATAAGGAATGATTATGCTAATGTTTTCTATGATTTTTTGGACACTGAAATTCTAAAGGTTTGTAGTACCATGAATGATTATTATTGAAAATTTGTACTAACTTATACTACATGATAATGGAGTCAAAATTAAAACTGTATCGGTTTCACCAAAAAAACAACTTCCCCATATCATCCACCGACAAATATCCTTGAAAAATTTTCCAATAGATAAATCATGGGTTTTCTAGAAAGGAATCTAACACCCAATGGGAATTGGTAGAATCAAAAGTTATATGATACCCTAAGTGATTATAACACAACATATAAGACAAAAATTGGTATGATCCCCTATTAATTGATTTGGGGGATGAGATATCACCTCCTAGTGGAATGGGAAAAAACATATTAATGGGGAATGATACAAATGAATATAGACCATGATAATATAGGGAAAGAAACAATATTACTTCTATTAGAGCATGAGTGAATAATGGGAGAATAAATTTAAAATTACATTATTTATAAATAAATAATAAGTATTACACATGAAAATAATATTCAACCATGAACCTTCAACTGTAGAGTTCATGTTTTTTTAAAAACCTCCTGAGTCAAACTGATGCAATGTAAATTTAATTTGAGATAAGAATGATCTTTTTCTATTATTAATGTATACCATTTATGTGATACATAGAATAAAAACGATGGAGGATGAAACCAATTCACTGTAAATTGGTAGAGTGTGAAAAATACAAAGGGATTATACCTCATGAACTAGTGGATGATATTAAATTCCTCCGAACTGACTACTAAGTATGTTCATCCAGGTTGTACCTTACAATTAAATTTGATTAAGTGAATTAATTCTATCTTAATTATATTTACATAAAAAATAAATTTGATTTAATTGATGAAACTAAATTGATTATGTGTGTGGGAGGGAATCGTGTAGTATAGATGTTTTCAAAAAAACATTTTTCAGTCAATCAAATGAAATTTAATTCAAGCACTTCAGTAGGAAACACACACTTTTTCTATAGTCCACACTTTCCCTCATTTTGATTTTAGCTTGAATGAATATTCATTCACAATAATTATATTTTATTAATATTTGTTATGTCTATAAGTATGTTTAACAATGTTTTGAAAAATGTTATAGAATTCATGACATGAAGTATCATAATATATAACCAACGGAACAAGTCCCACACAACCAAATTTATGTATAATTATAAAATGGATTTTTCTTTTACATTAACATTATTTTAAATTCAGTATATATTTGTTTGAAGATACATTTATGACATTTAAAATAAAATCAAATAACCATAGTTACCTTTCATTTAATATTTGAAATATGTTTGAGACAAGAATATCTTATAAATCCCTTCATTTTGTGTTTTAGGTTTTTAAGTTAATAAGATTGAATAAATAAAATATGGAATTGAATAACTATAGTGAAGCATGTATATTAAATTATTGAATCATGCTTATATTAAATTAGTTAATTCAGGTAAACGATATATCCCTTCCATTTTCACACACTTAATTTCTTAAATTTACTTGGATTCATTTGTAATTGTTATTTCATACCATGAGTGATTGTCCAAAATTATATTTTACATTATTGAGATGATTTCTAGAATAAATAAATCATATTTATATCTTGATCATAATTCATGAGTTATCCAGGGACATGCCACCTACTATAATATTCATTAGAACAATTTAATGATATGACAGTGGAAACCACATTTAAAATGATAGATGAAATTCATGTTTCCACCCAAATCATTCTAAAAATGACGTAATTAATCTTTTTTTATCCCATAGAGTCCATGAATGGTCTCTCAAGTAATTTATCACATTACAAGTTGCTTTTATCTATTCATAACATGATCTATTATTATTTCATTAAATTTTAATGTGTATGTATAGGGGAAATAGTAAGACATTTCATAAGCAATGTATTACATTGCATATAGAATGTGTGTGGTATCTATTTTTGTTACTGGTAAGGTATCATTATTCATCCATTTCATTTATTTTTTTCCATTTAATAAAATTTAATAAATAACTAATTCTGCTATTGAAAAATAAAAATTAACATCATGAGATCAATAATCTACTGATCATATATAGTTAAGTGGTGGATTTGAGAGTTATTATAAACATAATTTTCAAAAAACAATAAAAACATCAATTAATTTGAAATCCTTTCATTGACATACAATTTTCATGACCTTACTTTTTGTTAGGGGATACAGAGGTATCATATTAAAGATAATTTTTTCAATGAACATTAATTTACATATCATATAGTATTATTTATAAATAACCCTCCTTTTTTAGCATTAATATTTTGAACATCATTCTTACTAACCATAATCCTCATATTAGTCATAATATTTATAGTAAGGCCCTCACAATTATATGTCAATACTTTCTTATTACGGTGGATAAATTAATTCCACTACAAAAATATGGAAAAGGAGAATGTACTCCTAATAACAGAATCAATATACATGAAATTATTTCATGGGTGAATATAGAAAATAATAAATTATAAGATAAATCATGGCTTGGAAATTGTGATAACAATGAATCGTGATATATAACTGAAAGAGATTAAAAGAATCAACATTTCTCACTAGGTAAACATTAAATACATTGGTTGATTATTATTTTTGATAATTGGGATGTTTAATTGATGTTTTATGTGAAAATAAAATGTTTTATCCCCATCGATAACCATTTGAACAAATTTCTTTGGATTTATAATATTGGTAACTTGTTTTTTCTGTTTTTTTTAAATTTCATGCTTATGGAAAAGTGTATTCTATGTGTGGGGGAATTGTTAGATCAAATTTTAATCTTGAATTTATTGAAATATAATCCATGTTTTTATAAATTAATTGATTATACATGTCAATTTTTTATTATTTTTACATTTTTTAGGACACTAAGTTTGATAAAAAATGAACATGAAGGAAAAAAAGGTATGAAAATAAGACTTTGTAGAATGGTGAAACACTAGTCTTTTAATGGTATACTGTGTAATATATTGATTTTTACAAAGATAATAAAAATAATCTTTTAAAAAATAAATAAGTTTCTTATGAGGAAAAACTATTTATCAAGGAAAATAACATAATTAAATTGATAAAGGCTTTTATTAAGTTTAAAAGACAAGTTAATGTATAAAAATACTCAATTGAATATTTTCATAGTTAGACATTGAGATAATGTATGATTATGAGGTATGTAAGTACATAGAGAAGATGAAATAAAAATATTAAATATATTAATATATGTGAGTTCAATTAATTAAAAATTGTTTATTAACTCCAAAAAGGTGTGACATATAAGAAATATGGGACAACCGTCAGGTTTGGGAAATGGTATTCACCCTAGGCGGTGAATAACATATGTATTTGTCATTCATTTAGATGGAACACTCGTGAAAATAAGTTATTTAATAATATTAATTATATTATTTTCATAGAAAAATTAATATCTCTCAAATGGTGCATCGTAGATGAAATTTGACCCCACTGATAGGTTCAAATTGCATGGTTTACCCAAAGTGAGGTATAAAATTTGGGCACATCGGGTTTTTGAAAACATTGCACATGATAAAACACCTTTTATATTTAATTATTTAACTATTCAAATTGTAATTATTAAATAATTAATATCATCCAAATAGTGCATCGTATGAGAAATTATTGGACCACAGTTAGGTCTGAAATATTGGGCTTACCCTACTATAGTACAATTTTAATGTGAAATTGGTTGTTTTTATATTTTAATATTTGGGTTAAATAATTAAATTTATTAATTAAATTACAAAATGTAAAACACAATTCCTATTCCATACAAATCACACTGTACATCATGGTTAATGCCAATGTTTTTTCAAAAACATTGTTTTAGACATTGTTTTGAACCATTTCAATCGAAATGTATAAATAGGATGAAAGTAACGACAGTACCACCAATTTTTAGGTGAAATGGTAGATTGAATTACAGTATTTGTTTTTCTAAAAATTAACATGTTTTGGGGTTCTAAATATCTGAATCTCTTTGGATTTGGTGTTGGATAATTTTGTTGATTCCAAACCATCCTGAATCTCCTCTAAACGAAATCAATTATGATACAACATTCTTTCAGGTTGTGGGGAAAATTGTTTCATTCCCCTTTTGTGCATCAATGGATCCCTACATGAGTACACAATGTAAACCACCTTAGAATATGTATATTTTCATTTAATTATACAATTTTTATTTTTTATTAATCTAATATACTTCTATCTTTATTACATTTAATGTTATTGATTGTAATTACACACTATCAGTGTCTTGGATTAGTATGAAAGAGTAGAACAAAAATCGTATCCACGCTTTTTATGGAACTGAGGTATCTTCAATATCATACTACTTATTTTAAATCAATAATTTAAGATAAATACTAAAATAATATAAATAAAAATATATTATAAAGGATTATATTTCCCAATGTATCAAGTAATTATTGTTATTATTATCAAATGATAATCTTATTGAATTATCAATAATAATTACACCTGAATATCAAATGAAAATTTAAAAAAAATTCAAATGAATATTTATTATAATTATCAAATGATAATTACCATAAATTATTAATGTATAATAGTGACGACTTGTCAAATGATAATTACAACGAATTATAAAATAATAATTGCATGAATTTGTCAAATATAATATTATTCAATTTACTAAAGGGTGATTATAATTTAATTATAACGTGACAAAGTTATCAATTTTATCCAATAATAATTTCTAGATTATCAAAGGATAATTTGATGAAATATAATCAAAGGATTATTTCATGGATTTTTAAATGGAATATTTATGAGAAATTATCAAAATAGAGTTATAAAAGGATAATTTATGAGAAATTATAAAATGATTATTAATCAGGATAATTTATGATAAATTATCATTATATATTTATAAAAGGATGATTTTTGAGAAATTATTAAAATATATTTACAGAAGTATAATGTAATGAAATCATCAAAATATAATTATAAAATGTAAATTTATGGGAAATTATCTAAAAATTGTTATGAATGGTAAATTAAATATGAATTGTTAAAATAATCTTATAAAATGGACAACTATGAGAAGCTATCAAAATATAGTGATATAAAGACATTTTGGAAATTCTCAATGAGGGATAATTTATCATTTTCGTTGATATTTTATTTCCTTTTGAAATAAAATAACTAGTTTTTTAGGAACCCATAGTGAACCTCAAGTGTCACCCTTTATAATAATATGGCCATAATAAAGTGTTTTTGAATTGTTTAATCCATCATATTTAATGATAAGGATTTTGAGGTAAGAAAATCCTAACCTTATTGGGATCACATTAACACTTGATGATTTGATTATTATATTTGATTGAATTTTTTTTGAACATTCTTGATTGTGATCACATGTGAGTGTGTGTGTAGCCCATAAAACCCATTGTGATTACATCAGTGTTATTATTCTATATTTTATCCATGTTTTACAATGATCACATGATGTTGTGTATGCTGTAATATACTCAAGATGATTTACTATGAAAACTTGTATGCTCTCCCTGTATATGTGTTACCATGCATTATTGGTTGTTAGTGGTATTTGTGATTGGAGGAATATTTTGAAATATATATTCCCTAATTAGGAGAATAGTTGATTTTTATGACAACGATGAGGGACCAGATCATTGGGTGGAGGTACGAGGTAGCCATGGTTTCATGTTGAGGGTGTGCTCAAGGTAGCCATGAATTTAAAAATTTCATTAACCATATGATAGCTCGGTCATGTTTGTAATAGTTTTTCCTGTCTTGAGAATCTAGGTTAATGTGTCCTCTTTATTTATTGATGAATCTAGGTATATCCTCCATGAAACTATGAGTACATCCTTCAAGGGTTTTTTTCTTATTCTGACTCATTCGGCTATCTTTTAGCATGGAGCCGAAGCAAGTATGGTTGTGGGTTGTGGTATCTTGGGTAGCGTAGTTCCACTTGGTATTTTATTCTATATTAATGTTCTTATCCATTTATTATTTTTAGGGAATACACTTTTATACTTGATCGCATCAGGTTAAGAATGAGTTGATGTTGTCCATCTAGTTCATGTACTCACACCCTAAATTGGAATTTTGATGCGATAGTATGTTTTATTAGAGTCCCAATGAAAGGAAAGGGTCATGTGGATGACGGAAAAGCATGTGGAGAATGGATTTTGGGTGGACATGGATAAACACATGATTAATTTATAGTCCTTTTATATATCGTATGATTATTTATTTTGGACAATCTATCCACATGGGGAACATCTTTTATATTTAATAATGTTTATTTCATTTACTTTTACATGATTGCTATGATTATTTATTAAATTTAATTATTTACTATTTATACTATGATGTGATATTGAGGGTATAGTCTCTATAATGATGGACTTAGACCATAGCTACTTGTTGGTAGCCTCTTCTATATGGGTAGGCACACATGAGGTTATGTGGAATTATAACTCAGAATCTATGGATCAGATCGATATCTTACAAAATGGTGTCATTTCAAGAGGATTCATTAATATTTTTCTTCTATTTATCTAGGGTTGGGACTTCTTAGAAGTAATATGGTACATCGGGACTCTAGTGGGGATCTATGTGATTTTCTATATAGTACTATATTGTGGACATTCGAAAATCCATATGGGAGAATTTATGATCTTCTATTTCTATTGATTAAATTCAACTGGTGTGATTAACAAGATGTTATATATTATTTTATTTATTTCACATTTTTTCATGAATCATGACTATAAACATAGGTTCACATTCTATATATATACCTGTCGCTGGGTCTCTATGCTCATGTTTTTCAAAAAAAATATACCTATTGTTGTGTTGCATAGTACTTAATTAATTAATTTCCATTGTTTCTTCTATCTATTTGAGAATGTTTCTTATTTGAGATATATTTGTCTTTCCATGTTGTGTGATATATATTTACTAGAATTAATTAGTTTAATTTAGAATTTTTTTATGTTAGTATATATAGGATGACAATAACTAATTTCCATGGACTGAAACAAGGGTTTTAACAAGGATGGGTATACCATGGGTTATGGTTATGCTCCTAGTAAAACCATGATTGATCCCATATACTAGTTTAAAGAAACCCTATATGTGTTCACATATACATATTAGGGTTTATCATAAAAACAATTTTTATTTTCCAAACTATTTCCTTCATAGTACGGGATATTTCTCTTTAGTGTAATATTATGGGGATACATTGGAATCAATACATAATTCTTCTGAAATAGAGTATGATTATTATTTAGTATTGGATGTGTAACATAATTATGTTGATCATGCTACCACCCCAACTCTATGGTTTAGGGAGCAAGTCCTCTTAAATTGGAATTCATTCATTTAGTGAATCTCATAAACATAGTAGTTCATAATGATGGTCAAACATGCCTTGACATAAACTATATTATTATTCATCATTCCTATGAACTGAAGGCCATCATAATGCTACCTAATGGGTCTAAATAATTGTGGGAGTCTATGATGTAATAGATAATATGATGTGACATCGAGTTATGCTAATATTGAGCTCATGTTGGGAGTGAATCCATTTTGATACCACATATCATATGCTGAATCCAAGATGAAGGATATTATGATTCAATTGAATGAGATGATGTGAATGGATTTAAAAAATCCAAGTACAGCACCATGGGGTTAACCTATGTTTTTTTTCAATAAGATGAATGTTAGTCTTCATATATGAGTTGATTATCGGATGCTGAATTAGGTGATAGTGAAGAACAAATAGCTATTACAAAGCATAGGTGATTATTTTTATCATCTACTAGGAGTCTAATAGTTCTACATGGTTGATCAACATTGGGATTACACATGAAGTGAGTTATATGGGAGGATATTATAAGGATGGTTATTTGGAGATGGTAAGGTTTGTATGAGTACTTAGTGATGTTGTTCATACTGAAGAACTCGCCTAAATTGTTCATGGACATGATGAACAAGATCTTTCATCCATATTTGGACATGTTCGTCATATTTGTTTATCAAATATATCCTCACTTAATCAATTACCCTCGAGAAATATTCGAGGAAACGTGATGTACTATTCAGTAATCTTTGAGAACAACAGTTTTACATCAAACTCAAAAAGTGTGAATTCAGCATTCAAGAGGTGAAGTTATGAGGACATGTGTAGTCTGAGACTAGTAAACCATTAGACCCAGAGAAGGAAAAGGCATTGATGTCTTGGAAAATTCCCCAAAACAAGTTTTATATTATGATATTTATGATATTTTTAGGATATTACAAAAAAATAATTCTAGTACTTCTCCCGAAAATCATCACCCATGGTATTAATATCACAGAAGGGAGTGATAGTATAATTTTCATACATGTGTAAAGAATCAATCCATGAGATAAAGATAAGGTTTATAAATACTCAAGTAATGACACTCCATGGGCCATGGATTGTTTATGTAGTGTATTTTGTGGAATAATGTGTTGGTCTGGGAGATTTGTTGATGTGAGTAGAAAAGATATTACTTTATTTGTCTTGTCAGGTATGAAACGATGGTATGAACTACCCTACAATTGGTTTGTATCTTGTAGCCATGGACAATGATCTAAATTGATCTAGACATTATCTCTAAGGTGAGATATTATTTGTTTACACGGAAAAAATACCTTTCATTATATATTCACAAAGAGGGACCTCAAACTAAGATAGAGGTTATGGGTTGAGAATCTAAAGATATTCAATAGTGAGATGGTGAATGATCGAAGGAAGGGTACTTTAATTGCAAATTATCTTAGTTGTTAGAAACGTGATGGATATGATATTGGATACCGGCGTTCAAATGATCATTTTTTACTGATGTACTTATTGGATGACAAGATAGTCAATTATTTGGAGGATCTTGGATCTATTATTTTTACCCCTTTAGTGATTATTTCTTCTCTTTTGGACCAAGTGAATACTATCCAAGAGCCAGACCCAGAGTGTGTTTTTATAAGGGAGCATCTGGTTGGGTGTGACCAGCTACCCAGATGGATTTTTGGTGACAATGATGTGATTATGGTAAATGAGACGATGTACTACCAACATCCATCAGAGAAGATCAGATGAGGTATTATGATACCTATATATGGGAATTACATTCTGGTGTGACCCTGATGTGTCATGACTTTTGGACACATTTCTAGTGGGTAGGGATAAAGGGAGACATTTTTGGTCTCATCTGTCATTTCCTTACCTGTCGGATGGTAATATCTAAGAACCAAATCCTGGTGGATTGTTGCAAAACTTTCTGAAACAATTTTGAAATTTTGAGGACGTCACGATGGAATTTTTAATAGGTTTAACTAGGACTCTGAGATGTAGTGATTCATTCTAGGTGATTATCGGCATGTTAATGACGTATGATATCTTCATACCATTCATAGAGACTCACTCAGTGGAGGATAATGGAAGGAATTACGAATGAGGCACTTCAAACCTACATCAAATTACCTTAATAATTGTTTCATATAGAGATTCATATTTAATTTAATTTTTTTGGTAGTGATTTTGGAAATCCCTATGAAATTAGCTAATATTGTGAGTGAAGTATCATCCCAACACCGACAGATAGTCCAAGTGGACTATACACATATCAGATGATATACATTGAGAACGTGTTCATTATTTTTCCATTACATTTTATGAAAATATATCTTGTCTTGATTTCGCATAACAAAAACGTTTTCAAGAAATCATTCAGATAGAACCTTATAATGATCTTTATGGGAATCTGTTTCACCCCCTACTCAGTTATTATGTGGTTGGTGAGGCAGAGGTTGTTGGACCTACTATAATTCATGATAAATCTGAGAGAGTTTAACGAATACGTAAAAGGTCGATCACTACTCAGAGAATATTTATATAATATACTGACCATATGAGGAGGGCCTTTGAGTTATCTGTGGTAAATCGGGTTTTCTTGAGAGTGATACCCCAGTTAGGGCATAAATTTATTGGGAAGCAAGGAAAGTGATCACTGTGTTTTATTGGACACATATAAAACACAGAGTGAATGAAGGTAGTTTCATACCATGTGGACCTCCGTTCTCACTATCATGGTATGCACGATGTGTTCTGTGTGTCATGGATTAGTAGGTACAAACCTGAACATGTATATGATATTGATTGTGACAGAATTTAGCTAAACATTAATTCATATTATGGGGAAAATTTTATGGAGAACATATATCAAAGAGAGAAGGTATTTTAAGGAAATATAGTACCACTATTCTAGATTCAGTGTCATCATGGATGGCTCCCTGAGGAGACATGGGAGCTTGAGTCTGATGAGTGTGTTCAAATTCCTGCGTTCCTTTCGAAATACCATTAGTAATACTTTTCAAGGATGTCAAGTCAATAGAGGGTGAGAATTGTCATATTATTATTTTTAAAAATATATTAAAAATCATATTTGTTAATAAATTATTTGTTTATTATGTGTAAAAAGTGACTTATCAATGAAAATAAATTAATAAAAGTATTAAATGATTTACTTAAAGGTAAAACCCCATTTAAAAATGTGGAATACTGAATGAAATGTTTTTAGAGTTGTAAAGTGATTTAGTGCGATATTCTAAGGCTCATGAAGCCTTATTGAAGATAAAATAAATATAATAAACATAATATATTATATACATAAAATTTTTCAAAATAGTATAATAATTCCACAACATTAAATTCTATGAGAAATATGGGACCATCATTAGGTATATGACATGGTGTTCACCCTAGGAGGGGTATAAAATTTGTAGTAATAATATGTTTGGGATTCTCACTCAACAGAAATAAAATATTCAATAATTTTTATTATATTATATTCAAAAATAAAATAATATCTCTCAAACAGTGTGTTTTATAATAAATACAATGCCACAGATAGGTTTGAAACATCATATTTACCCTATGTATGGTATAACTGTTATACTCATTGAGTTTTTAGTAACATCACATGTGAGAAAACCCTTTTTACTTTTAATAATTGAATTATAAAAAAAATTCATTACTAAATTATTAATATCATCCAAATGGTGTAACGTATATGAAATCTGAGACCACTATTAGGACTAGAATGTGGGGTTTACCCAAGGTATGGTATAAATTTACTGTGTAATGGGTGTTTGGAATCTTTAAATATATGATTTTTACAATTGAATTTATTAATTTTATTAAAAAAGGGAAAAATATTCATTATCCCTACAAATAATGCCACATTACATTGTTAATGGCTACTGTGTTTCAAAACATTTGGTTTTAACATGTTTTTTTGACTCTTTTTAATTTAAATTCCATAATGGGAGTAAATTAATGAATGCGCCATCAATTTTTTGGTGAAACGGTAGATTAAATTGGGGTATTGATTTTATAGACACAAATTATGTTTTAGAGTTATAAATATTTGAATCTCTTTAGATTTAGTGTTGGGTAAATTTTTCAAAGTACAGACAACCCTATATCCCATCTAAACATGATCAGTGATTATCCAAAAGTCATTCATGGAATGTGGCTGGTCTTCCCATTCCACTTTGGCACATCAACCCCTCCATACATGATTACCCATTGAAAACTACCATTGAATGATGTTTATTATTCTCTTTGATAATTAATTTTTAACTATTCTTCTAGTATTCTAAATTCATCATCTTTTATGTTATTTATTGAATTTACTCATCATAAGTGTCATTAGATATGAAACAAGGATAAAAATCTAAAACTTTTCCCTAATTTTGAAGATGGTCGACAATTTTCAATCTGATATTTTTCATTTTAAAAGTAAAATTAAAGATAAATTTTCAGAGAATAAACTTAATAAATTATTTTCAAAAATAATATTGATAAATTTATCAAAGTATAATTATTAAAATTATCAAATGTTAATTTTATGGAATTATAGATGTTAATTAAAACAGAATATCAAAATATAATTTTAAATTATTTTAAAAAATTTCGAATTATTATAATTATCAAAAGGTAATTACAGGGAATTATCAAAGGATAATATTGAAGAATTTTCAAATTATTATTATAATGAATTTTTAACAAATAATTTCATGAGTTTATCAATGATAATATTGTTCAATTTATTAAAGGATGGATATATGTTAATTATCATATGATGAAATTATTTATTTTGTCAAATTATAATTGATTTATTAGGAAAGGATTATTTTTTGAATGAAAATTTTTAGAGGATAATAACATGGATTTATAATTGGGTAATTTATGGTAAATTATCAAAATATAGTTATAAAATAATAATTAATTTGAAATTATCAAAAATATAATTTAAAAGTATAATTTTTTACAAATTATCAAAATATATTTATTACTGTATATTAATAATATATTATCATGGAGAAATAATGTATTATTTCTTGTCATATTGTATATGTTTTTTAATAAAAATAACTAGTTTTGGTTGTGGGAACCCTTGGTGGACCTTGAGTATCAAAATATAAGATAATAAGTCCATAAAGAGGTGTTTCTATGGTTATCCCCACATTTTAACAATAATGAAATTTTTTGTTCCAATTTCCTTACCTTATTGGGTTCACAATTACGCTTGTTTCATTGATGAGTAAATTTTTTCATATATTGATTGACTGTTCAAGATTTTGGTTTAATGTTATTGTTTGTGTTACACATAAAATACATTTTGATTCCATGGTTGATATTAGTTTATCATTTCACTGTTTTAGATTATTATCACATTTAATTGTATATATTGTCATATAATCCAATTGATATTCCATGCCTTCTTGTGTGGTCTGTCACTATATGAGTTATTATGCATTGTTGGATTTTAGTGGTATTGTATTCTAGTTGACCATCATGATTTATTCATTCCCATGTGGGAGAGGAATCTTGGTTGTGATGTGATGATAGCGATGAGGGACCTCAGAACAGTGTGGAGGTATAAGGTAGTTATGGAATCAAGTCGAGGGTGTGTTCGAGGTAGCCTTGATTTTCCATGTTCTATTCACCACGTTAGAGCATGGTCTATGTGATTACTATTTATTCTCAACCAGAGGACCTGGGTGACATGTTCTTCTTGAGGGATATATTAGATCGAGTATCACCTCTATGACACCATGTGGACTTCATACATGGGTGTGTTTCGATCTTTTGACTCATTCATTTATCTTCTAGCATGGAGTCGTAGTAGGTATGACCCGGGACTGTGGAAACTTTTTTAGTGCACTACCTTTCAATTTTGGATTATATCTTTATGCGCTTCATACATATATTATTATTATGGAATAAATTTGTTTACATCAGCACATCAATTTAAGGATGCGTCCTTGCTTTCCCAATATGTTTTCTCCTAACACCCTACTCAGGTATTTTTATTCCCTTGTAGAATTCCTGAGATACCTGATGAAGGGAAAGGGCCCTATTATGGAAGGATGAGAAGGTGTTTCATAGAGATGTGTTGAACCTTGATAGGAACTGGAGGACCCAATGGTTATTATTTTATTGTTTGTTTATTTATTATTGATATGCTTTTAACATTGGGAGCTACTATTATATTTCGTAACACACATTTCATTTTCTTTCCACATGAATTCTATGATTATTTTTGTTGTTGTTTATTATTAATCCAATGAGGTGATAGTGTAGTATAGTCTCCCTAGTGTATGATTTGGAACATCAATTCTAGTCAGAATCCTCATTCCTATTGGGAGGCACGCATGAGGTTTTTTGGAATTCTGGATCAAACTCAGTGGTCTATGTCGAGACGTAACATATTGAATTTGAATGAAATTAAAGGAACCAATATATAGATCATAAACTATCAATTATCCTTAAATATTTCAAAGGTGGTGAAAAAATATCATTACACATCATGTACATGATATTTATTACATGAATCAAAAATAAATACAAGACGTGAAAGATTTCATTCTATGATTCAAGAACTCGAAAATTACATTTCATGAAAACAGATTTCAATAAATGAAATCATTCAGATATTAGGGGTCTAGTCCAAAAAATTACACATTGTCAATATTAAATAAAGTATATGAAACTCTCAGGTAGAGAACAGAAAAATTGATTTATTATGAATATTTATTGTAATGATAAATTAAATTCATTTTGGATGAACAATTATGATGGACAACCCATTAATTGATCCATTTAATGAATTTTGAGAATGATATGTGCTTATTAATAAGATTATAACTATATATTGAAGGTATTTAACTTTAAGGGAACCTATAGATGACTTCATACGATAGATTTACTTTTCTACATTCCATTGCTTATTATTCTTCATTATTTAATGTCTCTATTCTCCAAAGTCAACATGAATTCCCCTTTTATGCATGGATAGTTTATTTGAGTAACTAGAAAAGTGGTAGGCTTTACAATTAACTATTTTTTATTGTCATCATTTAATGAAATAAAACTTTTATCTAAATTTTTTCAACTAGTTTCGATTTTTAATTATTTTTTAATTAATAATTCATCTTTGAGAGTCTTATATTGTTTTTATTTCCATTACCATAATCAGTGATACATGTACCCCTCCACCCAAATCATATATGTTTGATATTGAAAATATTAGTGTTTGGTGGTGACTATTCATAAATCACTAGCATGTGTAAAGAATTATAATAGGGAATGTTATTATTTAGTGAATAAAAATTAATAGTTGGGAAATCCCTTAATTAATGAAAATTTTTTATTATAATGAAATTAAAATGAGAAATATGGAAGGATAATTGAGGATTGATTAGGGATTCCCTTACCATCACTATTTGACCAAGTGGGAAGATGAATTGCTGGATGAATATCTCTCTTACGATCCAGTAGTAGTTGATTTTCTAATTTTTAGAAATAATTATAGCATATCATAATGATTAGAGAAAACTTTATGGAAAATATCATTCATTAATTGTTTTAAATAATTTTCAATTTAAACTGCTTTATGGATTTAGTTCTTCAAACAAATAATAAATATTTTTTTTGAAAATCAATCAAAAGAGAAAACCATGTTGGTGTGCACTTATCATCAGGATGTAGCCTTGGTGAATGAGAATAATGTACTGGGAAATAAAAAAATTCACTTCCCATGAGAGGTGTGAATCACTTTATGAAGATCATTTCTGATAATTTCAACAGTCATGGGGAGAGATGAGTTATTCTCGCAACCTTTATATTGGAAGGTCCCACTAAAAGATTATGTAAATCGATGAGTTAAGATGAGAGATGAATGGGTATTACATGGGTAACATTTATAAATTAGTTTCTCAAGAAATAAATTCTTTAAATGATGATTTTATATCATTCCAAGAATATTATTGAATAATGAAAAGGGTTTATGAATTTTTTCACATAAAATAATTGATTTATTAGGTAACATAACTTTGATCTATTATTTGTTTAGATTGAGGAATATAATTATTGGAATTTTGAGATACTCCTATAAATATATATTAGATTCATGATTAGGGGGTTTAATGTAACAACATATTCAAGGGTTCTCATTATATTCATAACCATTGAGAAGGGGAAAGATGATGAAATGAGGTTTTTCATACTTACAACTCATAAAGGGATAGTGTATATGATTTTTCTGAATATTACAAGATTATCTTCTATAATTATGAAGAGGATGGTTTATGACTCACATTGGAATTTTGGTATAAGGGTTTAATAGAGTATTGATTCATCGGAAGGAGATCCATGATGCCTCACTATTGGAATTTAAAGTCAATATCATAGGTTTTCTAAAATACCCTGAGCATGTTTTTGTAGTGTTGACATCCATGGAATATTGAGCTATTTTTCTTCAATGTGTTCAGGCAGAGATTCAATAGTTGTAGGTTTAAAACAAGATCTTTGATACAACACTATGGTCAGGGTAATAAGAAATGGACATATATATGTCATACACCCCAGTGATATTCAATAGAATTTGAGGAAGATTATGTGTATTCTAGGGATTGAAATCATAATGATGATGTAGAGGGACCATATAATATTCATGGTGTGTTATTCATTACATCCACTTTATCTACTAATTTTTTTGATACTAGTGGTTCACATTCTATAATATCTGAACAAGTAGTTTTTCAACATGAACTACTAGTAATGGTTTTTGTTGAATTAGTTTCCCCTGATACACTGTTGTTCATGAATATTTTCCATCAATAATGATTCATGGAGTCTCATATAGTCATCAATGGATATGAACATATATTGTAGATCATGATTCTAAAGAAGATTATATTGGATGTGATTCTTAACATGGAATGGCTGGAAAACATCCAAGATTGCATTTATTTCTATATTAGTTGGGTTTTTATCCTCAAAAAATTTATAGGAATACATGATGATCTAGGAATGGGAAATAGGGGAGTTAGAGTTAGTCCAGACATGAGGCAACACATGATGATCACATCACATATGGTTGTATTGGAACATTCGATTGTACCAGTGAAAGCCTCTTTGATGCTTCCTCAAGTAGCAGATCTCTTTTAGGATGATATTCATGATGGATTCTTATGTATACATTCTAAAATATTATTTAACATTGTGATTGATCTCATTCCCCATCCACATCCTCATTTGATACCCTAATATCGTATTGCACCAACTAAGATACAGATGATCTAGGGGAAGCTTGATGATGTGGAGTGTAATGGATTTACAAGGATGATTACATCATCATGGGTGGATCCTAAAGTATTCCCTAATATGATGGATAGTAGTCTTTTACTCTTTATTAATTACTGAAATCTATGTTGAGTAATTGTGAAGAACCGACATACCTTTCTATTTATCGTTAATATTTTTGTAAATCTATAGTGATCCTAGTGGTTCTCCAATATTTATCTATGATATACCCATCATAATCTAAGAGTTAAATATGATTACATTCCAAAGATATAATTTCACAGAAAACATGGTCTTTATGAGTACATGGTAATATCGTTCTGGGTATAAAATGTGATTGATGTGTTCCTGGACCTCATGATTATGATATTCTACTAATATATGTAATTTTTCATTATGGGGTTTTTCAAATCCATATTTCTTTACTCACCAACACCATAGATGCATGTAAGACACCTCGAGATAGTGTAAGAACCCAGTTTTCACTCACGTATGGATATATTAAATTTTGGACTAATTATTTATTTTGTATTAAATATGAATGTCTAAGGAGATAGAAAATTTCTCAAGCATGTATTGGGATTGTTCGGTGACCGGAACCCTTATTTTTGGGAGAAATAGGCATGGTGCATGGTTTTTAGTGAACCATGTGGGGAGGCCGCATAGTTAGAGAAAACCATTCAAGTGGAATGATTTTTCAAACAGAACATTACCACAGGGTTGGTGCTTTGTTTCTCTAACAACGTGTTATGCCCATTTCTCCATGTAACCTTCCATGGTTTCTACATGGTTTTTCAAACCATGTGGACAAAATATATAGTCGCGAAATTTTGGGTAATTTTAAAGTTTTAACCTTAATTATCTAATTAAGCCTTTCATCATCCCTAATATGATTTTCAGAAGATATAAACTCCATTATCTCGCATTTTAGATCTTTTTAATTCTTAAAATAAAAAACAAGATTCCTCCTTCATCTAGGATCTATTTGAGCTTTTTTTCTTCATGTTCGATACCCAATGGTAAGTATTCGAGTTCATTTGAACCTTTTTTCGCCTCTCTTTATCTCATCCTAGTTATCTTGTTGTGATCCTTTTTACCATTTTCTCAGATATAATCCATTCCAAGATGAATTAAAGGCTAATAATAGATGTGGAGAGACATAAAAGGCTATGGTGGGTGGTCTATAACTCATCCCTAGTGATATTTGATTTTGGAAATGAAGTGTGGGGCCAACAGATTTCATCGAGTGTCATTTATTCAATATATATATCCTTCTTATAATCAATTTAACTATATGGTTATTCCCTTTAAAAATATGTGATTAGTTGATAGTGGTGATTCCCACAACATTGTCCATCACATTTATGATTTTTTTCCATAATTTTCATTTTAGTGTTTGGACATGTTTGAGTTATCATTTGGCTGTACCTTGGATTGAGCATTATAAGGTTATGATTTTCATTATTAAATGGATTGATTAAAATTATGAATTTCATAGTGGAAAGTACCACATATTCTCTCCACTAGAAACGCCTAATGTATGTGCATAAATTTGATAATTAAATGTGAAATTTAATTTGAAAGTATAATATGTATATGACATGATCATTTTAAATATAATTCAATAATAGGTTTCATGTCCATAGAACCCCCAAACCCTGTTAATGGAAGGTATTAGAGTGAACCATGATTTAGTAAAACATCTTCAATGGATTAAATTAATTGTTTCATGTTATATGGCCCTTTCACAATAACGAAAATAAGGGATTGATCAAAACAAACATATTGATTAATTATGACTTGATAATGTGGTTGAATTCTCAATTACCCTTTTCACACTAATTAAAGGTAGTGACTCAACCCTTATGAATTATATATGACTTCATAATAACATTTATGAGTTTCCTAACTCGAGACTGCATTGATTCCTAATGGAATGCCTTGACCACTCAAGGACCCCATTACGAATTCAAGGAATCATCATTGTTACATTGAGACCCACATAGAAACTGATCTTTGTATAAATTTTGATGGTTGTTATGACACTATAGGATCCTTCATGAATTACTACACGATTCCTTGGATATAGTAATTTGATCAAGCATTGACATGTAGGTTCCACGGTTAAAGCCCAATGCACACAGTCATTACATAGCCCCATTTTACATTAAATGAAATACATAGACTCATTAAGAATCTTTTTGTAGAATGCCTTGGACTATGCTCATTAGATTATACTCATACCATTATCCAGGATACATTCATTAATGAGTTGGAAACCCTTTAGCTCAACATTTCCTTGGTTTTTATAGTCGAACTTCATTATTTAATATCATTTATTGTTGCCATTATAAATCTTATAACCTTCACTATTAATGAGATGTGATTTATTTAAAAAGGAGTGATAAGAAAATAATGAATTTTTTAAATTTTCAGACACTAGTCAAGGGCTGAAGAAGGAACATGGGTATTTAGTAACATTGTACTGGTTTACATTATATATGCATGATTTCACACTGTTACATTTCCATTACGTAGATCATATGTCATATAAACTATTGGTGGTGTCCCTATGAGATTTTCTTAACATAATATATGGGTTCTGTTTGGTATTTAGGATAGATAAAATGAATGCTAGTATTGATAAATGGAAGAATAGGGCATCTAACTCTTGATTTCATGCTATTTAGGATGGAGGTTGATAGTAGATGACTAAGATGCATCTCAAGATTCATGGGATTGCCTTTTGACTGACATTATACTCTTGTGGAACATGTTATTCCTATTTTATTTTATCCTTATATTCCAGTTTTTAGTGACATGAAATATCATCAATAGTTATTCATGTTGACTCAGTAATCGTTATCCTTGCCTATCAATCAATTTTTTCTACTTCCACTATTAACTTATATTTATTTCTCTATTTACCTCTATTATTATTTATCTATTGGGATGCCCTCAGGTAATGAGGTAATAGTCTCCCCACAAGACCACCTAAGGGCCTCGCTACTATTTGGAAGCCTTTGGAACTATGGGATATGCACTTGATTCCATGTGTCCCACTGGTCTTGGGACACCTTTTATGTGGAATCCAAGTTCAGGATGTCACAAATTGTTATCAAAGGGTTTTCACTTCCTTCTTCTATTTTTGGAAATAATTGATTAGAGATTAAGAACAATATTAGACTTTTTCATAAGTGGTCCTTGGGCATCGTGAACCTAGGTTTAGGGAAAAAACATAATTAAAAAAACTTTTATGATTGTTCTATTTTTTTTCCTAACCCAATTGACATTATATCACCATTGGATGATGTATAGTTTGGGTATTGTTTTTTATTATTACTCTGATTATAGATTTCTTCCATCAATGGGATGATGATATAAGGGAAAGGAGAATAGTTCATGCTTCATTATATGCACATAGAATTTTCATGTCATGCATATTTCCATGCTATATAGGTGAATTTCACTACATTAATAGTTTGATATGTGTGATTGGTGATTGATTTTGTGATATTTAGATTATTCTTGTCATATTCAATGATTGAAATTGAGTTGTCACCAATCTCAATTCCTCGGGTGTATGGGCCCTTGTGGGATGGGATGAGTAATTTAATGAGTCAAGCCATTATGATAAAAACAAATGCATGTTGTTTTTCAATGATGAAGTTTATGGGAATTGATTTAATGGGAATGGATATTCATTACAAAGTGAAACATGACATCTAAAATGAAGTGGTTTCATGTCCTTATCCTACCTCATCTTGTTTTTGAAATGTAATGGAGTGAACTTGGTAATTAAATATAATATTAAATGAAATAGTTTCCCATAAATTATGAGGCAAGGTATTATTGACCTTTCATCTATTAGAACCACTGAATCTTTTACTTGATATCATACCAGTATCCATCCATCTATGTTGGTAGTTGGGGTAGTATAACATTGGTAGTGAGCCTTCCCATATTTAGCTTCCATAAGTGTTGCTATCTATCTTCTTGAAGTTTGTTCTGAGGAGTGTGTTTGGAATTTGTAGACCAATACTGCTAGAAAATCCTCGTATAGTATGTAAAAGGTTGGTGATGACTATAGTAAATACATGGTGGTCCCTAATCCACCACTCTTACCGCGAAGAGTTCCAAAAGAGGTACTACTTGTTGTACTTGATCTAGCAATGGATTCCCATGTTCATGATAGATTCCTACGTCTGATGCAATCCATTCACGGGGATCCACGAGATGCACATACGATGGATGATCTAAATCATGTGTTCCAGCTGTAGCACCATTCCATCGTTTCAGGGGATGGTGGTCCATAGTCTACTATTTATTTGATAGAGACCAAATTATCTATCGTTTACCATCTAGAAACACCTCTATATAATAGGGTTAAACATTCCACGCACATGTATTTAAATTCATCCAAGAATTAGGGGGATTTCATTAAACATGATAGTCTCCATTAGGGAATGGTATAGGTTGATTTCCAGACTAACATATATGATAAATTCATTCCTCAGAAGCTTAGAGCTAACATACCTAGAGAGTTCATGCAACTAGAGTATGGTTATATGATAGTTATGAATTATTTAGTGTGTTTCACAAAGTTACAACGCTTTTTTCCACTTCAATATGGTGATGTACTTTCGCATGCAATATGATTCAAGGATGGGCTTGTGTATGCCATTTTATATTGGGTGAATGTCTATCACATGCCTAATTTTTCTGAAATAGTAAATTTGTCTCTTATCACAAAGTGTAACCTAAGGTACAAAAATTACACCAAGTATAGAGGATCAGTGTCGTAGAAATCAAATTGTTCATTTGGTGGCAGGAAACGTTCCCCCTGAGGTTTTCCATTAGAGAAGTTACAAACAGAGTACCCATTTTGATAAATCTATGGTGTGAAATCAATGTGGTTGATGGGGGAACCTGAATCCTCGTTATAATAGAATCCCAAAAGAGTGTCAGGAATCGGTTGTTTAATGCAACATCAGAGATTCTGTAGGACCATTCCACAAACATCAAATGGAAAAGGATCAGTTCTTGCTCCGCAATTAGGGGGTGGATATTTTGCGCCGCATCTGGTGGGGATTTGGAAAGGGATCCGTAGGACTATGTGAGGAGGAGGTCTGGGTAACCATACCGATGATCACAATTATGGCCAAAATAGTAGTTATGACCATGGTATTAAAGTTATCTCATATTGTCTTGGATCACACCCATTCTATGCACTACATCTGATACCCGAGGATCAGGCTATGGGACCATATATAGTCTGAGGTACTATTATAGTGGCATCATTTATAATATTTGATTTATTTGATACATGTGATTAAAAATATTTAATATCTATATCTATTATTGAATGTCTCAGACAAGAGATATTCTATTACTATGGTGTGATGACCCAAGATACGCCATTAAGAGTGTTTTTATAGGGAATACACCATTATAGGTATTGTCCCCTTGAGGTATGAAGTTACCCTTTCATATAGAACCACGTTTTCTCTATAAGATACTACTAGATTTCATTCTCGGGGTGGATTGGTTGTTTCAATATAAATTTTTTTAATTCTATAATCTCATAGTATCATTTACATCCCAAGAGGGTAGCAGTTATTTACATAATTGTGAGTGGGATATCTATGATGGAAGAGTAGGAACAGAGCATCATTGGCTATGTAGTGTGACCTCCCATATTAAAAATATCATGATGGAGAATCAGGGTTTATGTGAAGATGAATTCCCTTCAAAATTAGATTTCTTTTTATCGATGGTTTTCCCTATGACTTTTTTATCTAACCTATTGAGATGGAGGTAGAGTTTATGTTTGATCCTGTTCAAGGAACAGATGCAATGTCCATTCCTCCATATATGATGGCTCCTACTGAGCTCAAGGAACTCATGATGAAATTATAGGTTCAATAGGCAAAAGGTTTTATATGGCCTAGTACATCCTATTGGGTTTCACTCGGGACTTTCTCCCAAAAGGTGGATGAAACCTTACGTCTATGTATGGATTAAAGAAGGTTGATGTTGCTTACCATGAAGAACTATTATCCAATACCTCAAATGATGATCTCTTCGACCATCTATGTGGAGATATGGTCATCTCTACATTTGACCTATGGTCGGGATATCAATTAGTGCATGTACAACGATCAGAAATACCTTGTATAACAATTTATATCATGTATAGTCGATAGAAGTACATTGTTAGGTCATTCAGTCTTACAAACGAAGCCTCCATTTTCATGGATCTAATAAATAGTGTTTTTCATCCCTATATGGTTTCTTTTATTGTAGTCTTTGTGGACAACATCATGGTGTATTATCAAACTCATAATGACCCTTATAATAACCTTGGGATTTTTATGAGTACACTAATAGAACGTTATGATTATGCTAAGCTTTCTATGTACAATTTCTGGATCAACAATGCTCGTTACATGGGTCATATCATATCAGAATCAAGAGTATCTATTGTCCTAGAAAATGTTTAGTTCTAATGTTTCTTTAGAGAATCCCAAGAATGTTCTTGATATATAGAGTTTCCTGGGGCTATATGGATATTACAGATGATTCATACATTAAATTATCCACTTTTATTCACCTATTACCAAACTTACAAGTAAGGGTGTTATGTTAAAATGGTCAAAATCATTTGATAAATCCATTCAAGATCTAAAATGGTGGATCATCTCAGTGCCTATTATGACTCTACCAGAGTAAGTACGAGGTTATATCATATTTGTGATGCATCATGTATCATTATAGGAACATTTATAATGCAGAACGAAAAATTTGTTGTATAGGAATATTTGTTGCGGAGGCCTCATGAGGGAAATGACCAGATGCATGACCTTGACCTAACAGTAGATTCACATGCCTTACTTTTTTCAGAACTTTTTTATTAGGTGAGAAATTTTTAGTGAACATGGACCAAAATTTCCTAAAATATATCTTTTCACAATGTGTCTCAAATATCATATAGTGAAGTTGGGTTGAAATTTTTCAGTTTGTTTATTTTGAACATTCCTATATGCCTAGAAATGGATATGTAGTTACTGATGTGATGAGTCAGAAAAATATAGAACAAGACATACAACAATCCAAAATGAATGGAAATTAATGTCAGTCTTCTCTGAGATGTATATGTAGTTTCATGGTAGTCACAAGTAGTTGTAACTCTAGTCAATGATTTTTTACTCTTCCCTCATTGAGAAGGTGGTGGGTACACAATTTTTAGATCCAATGGGATTGGTTCTCTATGAGTGTATATTACAAGAAAACATTCCCTTGGATTTTTATTTTGATAGAGATAGAATCATGTATATTCATTGGTGTCTTTAGGTTCCTGGATATATGATTAAGCATATAATTCAAGAGTACCATGCTTATTAGTGGACTGTTTATCCGGGAATCTCCAAAATGTATCGAGATATGAAATTCTAGTTCTGGGGGCCTATGATGAAATTTTATATAAAAAATCATTATCACTATTTGTTCCACCTTTTAGTATCTGAAGGCAGATCACCATAGTCCATTAGGGTTTTTACTAACTCTTCTAGTCCCAGAATGGAATTGGGAAGAAATTCTTATTGATTTATTAGTTGGATTCCCTATTTCTTTGAGGAGTATTGATGTTGTATGGGTCGTTATTATCAGTCTAATGAAAGCAACCCATGTCATTCTTATTCGGTATGCTTTCTTAGTTGATGGGGAGTGAATAATTTATATATGTGAGACCATATGAATACATTAGGTCCCTCTTGATATCATTTTGTATATGGATTCACATTTCAAAGAATGGTTATGGAATTTCATATAGAAATATACTGGTATATAGGTGCCTATAAGCACAACTTTTTACACATAGACCAATGGAAAATCCGAACAGACAACACATGTTTTAGATGACATTCTCTGAGCATGTGTCCTTGATTTTGGCAGTTCTTGGGAGAATCATATCCCTCTCATCATGTTCCCATATAACAATGTATTTCATGAGATAAATTAGATAGATCCTTTTGAGGCCTTATATGGTATCTCATTTCATTCATCCATGTGATAGCTATAGGAAGGTTAGTTAGCCCTACAAGTCCCTCAACTCATACAGGAGACCACATAGTAGGTTATGTAGAACAAAAAGCATATGAATAGGGCTCAGTCTAGATATAAATCTTATACCAATCGCCACTAATGACCTATATAGTTTATGTTCATGGATTATGTTTTCTTTTGGGTGTCACTCTTGCTATGGAATAGATGGTTACAGAAGTTAGGTAAGTTGTCACCTTGTTACCTAGAGATGTTTGAGATTCTAGAGAGATTATTGTTCAATTCATATCAGTAGTTATTACCTCAGGGGAATGGCATAATCTATGTTCCACAGTTTCACTAATATCATGATGAAATATCTCATTCCTTTGATCCTGAGGATGTACTGTTATTTTTTGATGCTACATTTGTGGAGTATCGGATACACATCATTGACTGGAGCTCAAAGTCCCTCTATGACCGATATGTCCCTCTAGTACAGGTGATGTAGCAGTATGACAACATGAAAGAGTAGACTTGTGAGTAGGAGGCCAATGTACATTCCTTATAGCTAGAGTTGTTCTCATATATTGTTTTACCACTCTTGGATGGTGAACTTGGGAAAGTTTTCTTTTAAAATGGGAAGACTGAAAGAACTGTTTTATCACTCTAGTATAGATCCATTTAATTTCAGTTGGATTTTTTATTTTGGACATAATATGGATTACTAATATGTTATAGATGTTCTCGATGACTTTTGGTGCCTGTTAGGAGCCTATAACCAATCGTTTTATGAGAACTAGACCAGTTTTATGGTTTTTAGTAACCCTTATGGGGAGTTCAAATGGTTAGTGAAAACCATGTGGGTTGAATAATATTTTGGACAAAACCTTACTGTATGGTTGGCACAGATTTTTTCTAACCATGTTTCCAAACCATGCAGTACACCCCTTTCTTTAGGTACACAAACAAAGTTTGAATACACTTTTTTAAAATGTGAAAAAAAACTATGAATAGGGTAAATATTGGGTAAATTTATATTTCTACCCATAATGATCTAATTAAGCATTCATTCTCCCCGAATAATATTTATTGTGGTCATAATCTTAATTTCCTCCAATTTTGGAGATTTTGAAGGCTTAACCTATGTATCAAGTGATCTCCATAATCTTGGAACAATGAGAGCTTACATTCGTCAAAATGGATGTGCACTGGTAAGTACTCGAATCAGTCTGAGATGCTAATTATCTCTCTTTATCCCAATATAGTTTTCAAGGTCTGAGTATTTTTACCATTCACTTAGATATACTCTAGTCCATGTTTGATTAAAAGATTATGTTGTACAAGGAGAGTCGTACAATCCTTAGGTGGATGGTTTATAACTCGTCCCTCAATATTATTGATTATACAAAATTATGTGTGGGGCTTGCCGATTTCATTAGGTGTCATTTATTGAATTTATATTCCATGCTTATAATCACTTGAAACGAATGCATCTTCTCTTTCAAAAAATTTGATTAGTTATTAGTTGTGACACCCACAACTCCATCAAACCCATATAAAATAGTTTTCCATAATTTTGGTTTGAGTGTATTCACATGTCTGAGCCACTGTTCGGGGGTGCCTTGGTTTGACCATTATAATGGTAATATTTTAAATATTATATCACTTGATTTATATTTTAAATTCCATGATGGAAGGTTCCATGTATTATCACCACTTGACCCGACTTGGGTAATTGCACCAAATTGATAATTAAATGTGAAATGGAAATTGGTAAGTAAACTAGGTTTATGACTTAGTGTTTTCAATGTAGTTGAATAATAGGTTTCATGAAAATAAAACACCATTACATGTCAATTAAATGTAGTGAGTGGACCTTGATATATGAAAATGCACTAAATCGATTAAATGAATAGATACATGCTTCTTGGCCTTCTCATACTAATGAAAGGAAAGGTTTCATCCAAAAAAACATATTGATTTATTATGACTTGATTAAATGGATTCATGCTCAATTAGCCTTGTCTCACTAATTAAAGACAATTAATTGATCATTAATAAAAATATATGACTTTTTTATGAAAAATATAACTGGCCTATCTAGAGATCACGTTGGATTACTGAGGGAATTCCTTGATCGCCCTAGGACCCCATTCTGAATTCAAGGTTATTACTTTCTTAAGATGATTCCACCTAGAAAAAAATCACTTTCAAACAAAGGATGGCCCTTATGACCATATAGGACCCCTCATGTAGTACTATAGGACTCCCTAGATACACTCCATGGACTCAACATTCCCACGTAGGTTCATGGTTAAAGCTCATCAGGCCCATTCATTAAATTTCTGAGTTTTACCTTGGATGAAATCATTGGACTCGATATACATCTTAATGTAGATGCCTTGGACTATGATCCTTGGAAAACACTCTTAACCCTAGTTAGGATATATTTATTAATGATTTGGAGGACCATGAATTCAATGTTACCTTGGTTGTTAACACGGAAATTCATTTTTTAATATCATTATAGATTTCCTTGTTAAATCTTGAAACTTTCACAATTTTTAAAGTGTGACTAATTTAGAAACTATTAATAATCAGGTAATGAATTGGTTACATTCTCAACCACTAGACAATGGCTTATGTAGGTACTTGGTTATTTAATTACATTTTACTTAGCTACTTCATATATGCAGTTAGGAACTATGTTACATTTCCATTACATGGACTGGATGATATAGACACTGTTTGTTGTGTCCCACTGAGATTTATCTCACACCCTCTCCAGGAGATGTTCGGTACTCTGGGAAGATTATATGAATGTAGGTCTTGATAAAGGAATAATATGGATTTTAAATCATTAATGATTTTTTTGATGTATATTAATATAAGATGAATGAGCTAGTTCATGGGATGATTAGTATAGTCTTCAAGTTTATTTTATACTTTTCATGAAAATTTTATGCCTACTTTCTTATATCCATGTTTTTTAGTTTCTAGTGACATGACATATCATCATCAGTAATTCTAGTGGATTAAATTATTATTATTCTAGTCTATCGCTTTTAATTTTTCTTCTCCCACTACTAATATATATATTTCTTCTACTATTTACCTCTTTTATTATTTATTGTCTATGCCACACTCTAGTTATGATGGAATTGTCTCCCTAAAAACACACCATAGGCCCTCACTACCAGTCATCAGCCTCTGGAATTTGGGAATATGTGTTTGAGTCCATGTGTACCACTGGGCTCGAGGACCCTATTAAGTGGCATCTAGGTCCAAGATGTAACAAATAGTCCTGAGTATTCTCAGAGAACATTTTCTTTATGCTAATCAATCAAAGTGTGACATCTATATATAATAGGTGTTATTCCTAGTGTAAGTGGTGTCTGAAATATTCATATTGATAGACCTAATTAATGTATATGAAATATTGTCCTATGAATGTCCCCAAAATTTGACTGATATTCAGAGGCTCTAGGGCCAAGTAGGATATTATAACTAATTTAATTTGAACATCCCCTAATTGTTATCACACATGATAGTGTTGATAAATAAATTAGTGATGTTATAGTAGTTAGACCAATAAATAAAATGACCCTTGATGTTAATATATATTTGTTACATTATTACATTTTTACTAAATACATGTAATCAAACCCCAAAGGACAAATTAGTTTAGTAGTCTTCGTAAAATATATGCACACCTGAATCGTATATTATAATTTTAAACATGAAATAGAAAACAAGGTGAAAATAAATATTATACATCCTTGAAATCATTCAAATATTCCTTTTTCATATCCTAGATGAATCAAAAAAATATGGTTTTCTTCAGACTCTTAGTAAGGGTTGTTTGTAATATATTCTTCCAGGAATCAATCTTGTATAATTAATGTGGATAGGAAAATAACTAAAAAACATGCCATTTAATCAATAAATTGAATATAAAATGAATATAAAAATAACACTAATGTTCTAATATTGTGGAAAATAATAAATTGATTATAAATGAATAAAATGAATAAAGTTCGAAATAATTATCTCAGACATTATGATAAGTCAACATTCAAAGCCATGTTCCAAGACAATTTTTATTATCCGTATTTATACACCAAAAATACATATAATTTGGCCATCATATTCCTTTCATGAGACATATTGATGCATTGAGAAGATATAAAATTCTTGGCCCCACACATCACATCATGGGAAATACATTCTTTATATATTTAATAAAAAATTAAATTCTTAATGGAATATTTATTATCATTAATTAGCTATATGGGTATGTAAAAATTAATATTAATCTCCCCCTAGTCAATAAAAACTCATGCAAAGTAATACAACAGATATAGATATGGTATATGGTTTAGTCAATAATAATCCACATGATACAAAATGATATTGATATTTAAGGGAAATGTAATGTCTAGTTATTGAAGGAAGGTGAATGTTTCAAGATAAAATTGTTGATAACAAAATTAATTTTTCTATTAGAGATAACCATCAGAAAAGTATATTTTTTATTAAAATCATGTCTTTTATGGAATATAAAATAATTTAATTGAATGATTTAAAATAATTTTAATAATTTTTTTGATTAAATTCATTATATATATGTAAAAAAGATAAATAGTATAAAATTACTCAAATGGTGAGAAAGTCTATTATTTTTATATAGGATAAAAACATTCGTTTTTACTTTTTATAAATGAATTTTTAAAATTACCTTCTCATAAATAATAAAAATGAATCCTTTCAAACTGCAAAATAAGTAAATGGTATGTTAAAATGAGTTTAAAAATAATTTGTGTACTAAAAGGGACTTTTGTAAAATAATTTTGAAAAAAAGTACATGGAAGGAAATTGCACCTGATCAAAAGAAATGTATGCATAGATTTTATTTTATTTAAAAAAAATTGGAATGAGAAACATGAATTGAATTATTTTTAGTAATTAATTAGTATATAATCATTTTAAAACATTAATGGGTTAGTAAATAAAACAAAAAAAAAGTAAATAGGTTTATAATAGCAAATATATATAAATGGAGTGTAAATTTAGATAACATCCCTTCACAAGATCATATCATTGTAGTGAGAATTAATGAAATATTTGATTATATGTAAAAATTTAAATCCACAAAACGTGTAAGTGAACATAAATCGGTTTGGGTTATTTTATACATAATCTTAGCCTAACAATATTAGTGATGTAGTGGTATTACCCAATGAAAGGAAATAGAGTAAGAAAACCACTTACATCAAGTTTGAATTTTCTTAGAAGTAATGTTATCCTCTGTATAATAAATCTATATTTCAAATAAAAAAACTAAAAAAATATACCTATCTATAAAATCATATATAAACCATTTACACCATCTTTTAACCTATTATTTAGAGATATATTATTAATATCATTGTTTTTTGTGTTAACATATACATTTTCCATTATAATTATGGTTATATAGCAATGGTACATGTACGTTGATTATGGTTCCATCTTCTCCAAAATTTTAAATATGAAATCAGGATCATATATATTCAACATATAAATATTTAGTGTCATATATAAAATGTAGATACAGAAAAAATCAATTACATTGTTCATGGAGATGGTAGGTTATGCGTATGAATGAACGCTATTTTAAACTTTTTATGGATAGAATGAAATTTAAATTATAATTTACCTTTATATAATCCTTATTATAACATATATATATATAATATTTTCATTAAATCACTCATTATTAATATCTTTTGAGATTTTAAATAATAAATTAATCACAACACATTGTGGATGTTGTAGCCCACTTGTAAGCATGAGTGTTGTTATGTTTTCTCAATGGATTGGATGGTAAGCATAGATATTTTATATTATCATTGACAAAGAAAATTTAAGTCATAAATATCATATATGTTCCTTATATCCATCTTTATAACCATCCTAGTAAAATTGTAATGAAAAAAACGACACCGATACATGGGGAGAGAATGTCTGACATAACAATGACAAATGTTTTTTCTTTTCATATAATGAAAAAGAGATGGAAATGGTTTTAAAATTATCATAAAAATTTATTTATATTTATGATAATTTATATAATATTTTAGTATTATAACAACAAATTAATAGAAAGTAAAAAAATAAATAATACTGAAAGAGTCAGTGAAGGCCATTATCACTTCAATAGTAGAATTACATTAAGACTCATCTTATGGTACCTATAGTTTTTATTTCAAATGGGAATAATCCTCATGAACATGAATAAGGATGTTTAATATTTAATTTTTTAGGTTTTTTAGATACATGGCTCAAAGTTATGTAATGAAAAGTGATAAGGGGTTCTTTTTATAAATAATTGAAGGGGAATACATGTACTTTCATAATTTATTAAATTAATACAATTAATTGTTTGTTGTGGATCATCAGTTATATGAGTCCTCATTTAATATCTCTTTAAATAAAGTGATCTCCATCGACCATCCTTCTTCAATGTTTCTAGTGAATATTTTCTTTTGGTTTCTTAAATCTATACTGAATTTTCTGATTCCTCTTATTGTTGTTTTTTATCATCTCATGCTTTTTATTTTTATATCTTGGATGTTTGCATATGTCCTGGATTTCTACTCCAATGATGGTGTTGTTTTTTTGGGGTTGTTCATGTGCGATGGCATCCTAATATGGTGGTGCTTGACTTGTTTATAGTAATGGGGATAGTAATTCATCCAGTTCTAGCTCTAGGTCTCGTTTGATTGGTGGGGTGGGTCGGCTTTTTATACCATCGTCTTTTTTGGTGGTGCATATTTGGTTCCCCATATTCCACTAAAATGGGTTAAATGAAAATTGAAAATAAATGAATTTCATGATGTTTTATAATGGTGAAATCAATGAAATGTTGCACTATGTTTCCATATTTTTATAACATGGAAAAAAATAATGAAATAAGAAAATATGATAGGATAAAGAAAATTAATATACTCACTTTATGTCATTGTCAACTTATTTTTAAGCATTATTATTTGATGTACCCTTAATATGGTGATAATTATTTACTTTTGATTCTATTAATAATGGAAGAAATGACCGATTTATCAAATTTGGATCATAATATTCAAAATATGGAAAAAATTTCTCACAATTAAATTTCAGAATTTTACATAAATTAATTGAATATTAAAATGAAAAATTTAATGAAAAATATTTTTTCCAAAAATAATTCCTTTTAAGTATTAAAATATTTTTATAAAAATTAAACCCTAAAATTGATCCCAATGAACTTAATTATATTATTAATAATCTAAGGTAACTTTTTAAATTTGAATGAGTTTTATGAAACTAGAAATCTGAAAATTATTTAAACAAAATTTAGATTTTCATTGAACATAAGTATCTTTTACTATTCATGGGAAAATAAAACTTTCTAAAAATTATTAATAATTCCCCCTAAGTTAATTTATTTATAATAATTTAAAAAAAATCATTTTATAGAACATAATTTTTAAAAATTCCATATGGTAATTAAAATTCTGACACAAAAATTGTAAAATAAAAACACCTTCGCTAAAAAGGATGTGCTAAAGTGTGAATGATTTTTCAAAAAATTAATTAAATTATAATAATTAATAAATACAATATATATATAACTAATATACATATTCTATTAATTTCATGAATCATTTAATACACTCATATTCAATGGAAATGTTATAATGGTCATATTTAAAAAGTAATATTTTTAGTTATATGACCTCGTTGTTTTTTGTTGAATATCCTATCAAAAATATCAATCCCTTAAAATATATAGGTGTTATATTCTCCCCCTTCCACCACCCATTAATAAATTTCATCCTAACAATTTGAACATGTTATGTGTAATCAATGATTTTATATTTTAAAATAACTTATTCGAAAACCCATATCATAAAAAGTGTTGTTATAAAATCATCTTAAAATAATGAATTGGGGAATGTTAAGTTCATATATAATAACATGGAAATAGGTTTCAAAAAATGATTAATTTTTGTGAATTGATTATATATAATCAGAGGAGAATTATAATTATCATTTACTAATAGATTATTTTATTTAACACTGTTAGGAGAATGCCAACGACTAAAACACCATAAAATGTTGTGGGTGAAAAGACCAAGAATTATTTTTAAATGATCTTAATAGGATAACATATTTTATTCAAGATAATTTTCCTTTAGTTTAGTAATTAATATACCTTTTAGAATAGTAACATATGGAAATATACTTACTTGATAGGTATAATTTATTACATTAGTCAATTTCAAAAAAACACACCCTTTCTCCCAAGGATGAGTATTTTGGATGAATATTTCATTCCTAAAACACTAAATTCAATTTTTTATGGTTAACATAATCGAAATATTGATAAAAATCTATTCCACTTTTGAATAAATTATATCCAAAAATAAAATTGGCACCACAGGATAAAAATATTTCCAAAATTTATAATCATTTATATGGAGAAATAATATATTTTACATATAAACATCCATAATGACATTAAAGGATCAACGTGGATTATAAAAAAGTATCCCTACACTCCAATTAACCTTAATTAACATTTCATTAATGAATCTTCAGACCTTAATTGTGATCTCATTTCATTTAAATTACATTACAAAAAATTATTTACCTTCTTCCAAAATAATCATTCATGTCATACCACATGTTAAACAAATATATTAAGTATAATTTTACCCATGTAATCATCACATTGATACCATTAACCACAATGATAAATGAATATATAATCTTATAATGAATTAATTTTTACTAAAATATCAAGAATCAAATTTATATAAAAACATGAAACATAATCCTTTTCATGACTATAATAATCTTGGAAAAAATAACCTTGTAAATAAATCACTTATTAGTTATAAATATTACTTACTTCATATTATCAAATAGATAAAAACAAATCATATAAAAATAAAAAGAATATTTTAAACATCAATAGAGTATCCTTCTTAAAACTCTATAAGTGATCAAAACCCCAAAAAAAATCCAACTCATAAAACATTAAAATGGGTATCTTTTCCATTTTTCTTATGAAACCCACAGACATATAAACCCATGATGGTATTTATAACTCTTAATTTAACCCCCCAATAAAACATATATTCATCTAAAAAATAAAACATGCCTTATTCCCCAAATAAATATACAATACATTTCTGCAAATCGGAAATTGAAACAATCATCCTCAAAGATGACCTAAATCAATTTATCATAAAATATATAACCAATTTCAAGGTGATCAATACTATCCCATTAACTTCATCAGTGGAAAACATCCCATTATACCAATAATATGGAAATAAATCCTTACACATCAATGATTTCTATCACATATTTCCTTCTATGTTCTAGGACACAAAACATGTATTAGGGAATGGGCTTATATTGTGCCAATGTTCCCCCACATAATGTATTGAACTCCTCAGAATTATGATTCTCTATGACTGTGATGTCCACAAATAAAAAATAAACCCCATACTTTCAGAAGTTCCATGGGGTTTCTATTTAAGCATTTCAGATATGATGTAAATTGATCCTTTAATCCTACATAGTCTCCTCTACTTAAGATCTCAGAAAACTGTATCCTTGTCTTAATTGGTGATTTTGGGAGTCCGTTTATGTGTAGGTTTTTAATCGTATATCAACTTAACTAATTAGGAATATTAATAATATTAATTATCATGGTCATCAAACCATTTGACTTCTCATAATCACCACATTTTTTGTTTCATTAAATGTTAACATAGTTCCTTCAGGTTATATCCATTGATTAAAACCAAAATTAATTATATGAGTAACAATAATTATATTTGGAAGTTAATAAATTATATACATATGATTTTTAATTCATGACACCATTTATTTTCACTATGACACTATAAGTTTAACAAAATGTTTCATTTATTCAAATACATTGACATGATAGATAATGAAAATCTGATATAACCTACGAATATCCCTTCGGAGTGTCAAAATTAGTATGGAGAAAGAGAATGATCATCTAGACCTAGAATTATGGATGATATATATGTAACCAACTCTTTTCAGCATTATAACCATATTTTGAATATGTACAAAATCATATCCATACATATTATCCATAGAGAGATGTTTTTTCCATAAAACCACATAATACCTACCATACAAAAACATTAGGATGTTATACTATAAATAGACTTATACATATTTATTTATTGGGTAATGTTACTCAATATATATTTTACATAATCTAGTTCCCAAGGTTTCCACAAACTTTCGTCTAATACCAGTTATAAATACCACAACAGTAATAACTCAGATTTAATTGTTACATTATTAAATTGTAACCGGATACAATAAATCACATCCAAAAGGATTAAAGAGATTAGTAGTATCTCGAAACTAGGTATATAAATTAATTTCATAATAAAAATAAAAACATAAAATATAAAACATAATAAGAGTAAATATTGTGTATCATTGAATTTAATCAAATATTTCTTCTTCATATCATAAGGTATGGAAACAAAAGAAGTTTTATCTTATATGATCATTACAGGTAACATATCTTAGTAGCTATAATTAATTAATATTTAATAATCATTATAGAAAGTTATATAACTCAAAAAAATTCCATTTGGTTATCAAGATGATCAAAAAATAAAACTATCTATAATAATAATGCAGTAATCTCATGGATACTGATTACTGTATTATCAATGATGATAATTATTAATATAGGATGTCATGATCACAAACATTATGATATAACGACCATAAAATCCTTATTAAAATATTTTTTAATCTATTTGTAGGCACACACCAAAAAAATGATTTAATTTGTCTAATAGAATTATCTTATGAGTCGTGTTGAGGAATTGAGAGGTCATATAAATATCATCCCCACCCATCACTTCTTGTATTATGAATTAATAAGACATTTAATGATCCATTTAATTTATACATAATATATCTTATCAATAAATATCAATATTGAGTCAAGAATACATAATATCAATATCTCTCCATCCAATAAAATAACATTCAATATAATATAACCTATGTTGAAATTTTATAGATTATAGGAAATATAAATATCAATGATAAAAAAATATTGGTATTTAATATAAATTTAGTTTCAAATTATTATAAAAGGAAAATGTATAATGTGAATGATAATAACCTAAAAATTAATTTAAAGGTGAGGGTAGACCCTCATAAAACTAGATTTTATAGAAAAAGCTAGTATTTTAAATAAAAGAATTAGTTTGAAAGCATTTAAATATGTTTTTATAAATATTATGCTTTTAAGATACATCAATAACTTTTAGAAGATGATTAATAGCATAAAATAGTTGTTATTTAGAGAAAATTTATTAACATGGTATACAATAAAAACATTGCTTTTGATATTATTTAAATGAAAGACAAAAATGAAAATTTCAAAATTAATTAGAACATTTCCTTTCAACCAATAAAAAAATTCAATGATAAGAAAATATTCCATTAAAATAATTTGATTAATAATAATTTCTTTTTTGAAAAAATTTCAAAATAAATATGGATATGTTTTAAAAATATACCAGATAAAAAGAGAAATAAGATTTTATTTTTTGTTACACACTAATATTGAAATAGTAACACGAATTTCATCATTAATAATCATGAATTTATCTATATTCATGTTAAATATCTCAAATTTGTATAATATTCACCACAAAAATTAAATAGTTGCATAATACAAAAAATATCTCAATGGTTATAAAATAAGATGAAATCCCTTAAAAATATCTTATCGTTGAACAGAAAATTAAAAAGTATATTTTCTATAAAAAAATTATATCAATTAATAATGATGAAATACAAATTAAATCAACCATGGTTCATTTTAAAAAATATCTAATCACAAATATCAGTGAAGTACTGGTATATCAAAATGAATGCAAATTCAGTTCGGAAACAACATACTTCAAGACCGCCTTACATCGTATACTCTTTTAACATAAAATATATTAATTATAAATTAATTATAAATACATTACATAACCATATACATTCCTAAAATATTATATAATACCCGTTTGTTACATTTAATCACTTTTTCTTAATAATAATTTCCTATTATAACTATTTTGGTTTATAACTACATCGTTTTTCATGAGAAATTCGGTAAGGTGGATTTTATGATTGTACATTGATTATGGTTTCATAATCACAAGAATGTTTTTCATGATAAAATATATCATATATATTACATATAACTATATCAATATCTATCCATAAAATATAGATAAAAATGAATTACACCATTCAGGGTGAATATAGGTTTTACGTACTTGTGAACTCTATTTTCACATTTTGATGGATGGAAACATTGAATGGTAAATTTAAATTTTCAATTATCAAATCATTATTCTATAATTGATATTATATATATTAATAAAATATACACTTATTACCATCCATGAAAACCATAAAGGTAAAAAAATCACATTGCCTTGTGGTTGTGGTAGTTGACACATACGCACGAGAGATGATATCATTTACCAATGGATTGGATGGTAATTGTGTAGATATTATTTCAAAATAATGGAAGAATACTATTATCATAAATATCGTATATATTCATTGTTATTATATGTTTAACCATCTAATTAAAATTCTCTGAAAAAATGAATTGCACTACTACTTGGAGACAATAAGACATACATACACACATGTGATGATTCTGCCTATCATATGATGGAAGATATGAAATAATGGTTGTAATATAATCATAATAAAATTTATGTATATTTTTTATACATTATTTATTTTTATAGTATGATTAAAAAACATTAATTGGATGAAAATGAAGGAATAATCTTGGATGAGTCGGTAAAGACTATTACCACTTCTACTCAAAACATCATTTAGATCTCCTATTAAGGAATATATGGTTTTCCTTTTAGAGGGTCCATAATAATTATAACATATTTAATGATTATTATAATGGAATAAGGTATGGTTGGTTGATCTAGATGGATCAAATTGATGTTATGAAAAAAGAGAATGAATGTCCTTTTATAAGTGATCGGAGGGTAATTCATATGATTAAATAGAGTATTAAATTAATTTAAATTATATTGTATTTAAATTTATTCAAAAAAGTATATCATATGAATACAATATGTAGGTTATTAACAGTGATCTCATCGAGTAAAAGTGTTACATATTATGATTATTATTTCACCATTATATTTTAGTTTTACCCCTCTATTAAATATTTTGACAATTACCGAAAAATTAATGTTTTCTATACATTAAGGGTTGAGAATGTTACCATAATATTCGAAAGAAACCATAAATAGACTATGGAAGATTCATTAAACCATATATAATTCACTTGGAAAATATAATATTTCTATGAATTTTGAATCATTTAATAAAATATTAAATATTATAAAATATCATTAATGTCTTATGGATAATATTAATTTATATTCACTCTAAAAACATCAATGAAAGAGGAAATTATAAAATAAATCATTAAAACATGCATAACATGTCATAATTATGTTTAAAATTTTTGTATTAAAATATTTCATCCAATTTTTATTACTTTTTATATTTTTAAAATCATTTTTTTAATTTATTATAAATCATTAAATATTGTGTCAGTGTTACCCGAACATTTAAGTTAATTATAAATCAATATAAATTTTAAAAAACTAATATGATAAACAAATATTTCATCTTTAATATAACCTTTTATAAAATATTTTATGTTATATTTATCTCTATCAGATAATATTATAGATATTAAGAGAAATCAAGTGTCACTGTCAACATTATCTATTAATTATATTTTTTAAAGTTCAAAATCAAGGAAATATGGAACCATGATTCCACATTTTATAAAAATATATTGAAACTGTTGATCTAAAATCATAAAATAGGATAATGGCATGTTATATGGTCATTTTTAATCCTTATCATAATAGTTTTAACCTTATTTACTCAATTTACCCTTACCGTGGTAAAAAATTAATTACTATAGTTTCTATTCATAATGGTCAAAAATAAAGGGGGAAATTTACCAAATCAGTACCTCAAAATTCAGAATTTGGTATTTGTGTTTAAATACTCTTTTTCATAAATTGGTTGAAATTATTTTTCCATTAAATTTCAAAACACAATAAAAAACTATTTTTCCAAAACAACTTCTCATTATGATAAAATAATTTAAATAAAATGTAATGTAAAAATGATTATAATGAAATAAAATGAATTATTGATAATATAATATTAATAATTCTACTTTTAAACTATTTAATCACGTATTGTATCTAGGTAACATCTAAAAAAATATTTTCCAATGAAAGAAAGTATTTTCCACTATTCTCTATAGAATCAATCTTCTCTTAAAAATCAAAAACAATTCACCCTATATTAATTTTTGTGTTATTATTTAAAAAGTGATGTTTATTATATATCATAAAATTTATAAACATAGAAGGATTTGTTTATGATTACAACACATAAATTGTAAAATAAAACCGATTTTTAATAAAATTTATTTTTGAAGCATGGATAGATTTTAAAAAAGTAAATATATTATATATATTAAATAAATAAATTATATAAAACCATTATAAATATTTCCATAAAGTTTATAACCCTAATAAAACACTCACATTCAAGGGCTAGGTTATAATCATCATATTTAAATATTAATATTTCATCGTTCGTTTAAACTATGTGTTTTGTGTTGCATGTTCTATCAAACATAGTGTTATCTCAAAATATAATGGTGTAATGTGAATAATGTAAATATGAATTAATTAATCATAATAAAAGGTAATAAAACTATTATATTTATACTACCTAAGCATAGTATTGGTTATGAATCATATTGTGATGCATTAGATGTTGTTCTATATTTAGTACTGATTCAGAGAGAGGATGAAGTATCTGATTGGTCTTTTCAACTATGACCTCGTCAGAGGAAATAACTTACAAGTGACTGTAATCTTCTAGTTATGGTTCATGATCTGATGTTCCATTCATAATATATCATTAAAAAGATATTAATTATCTACATAGACCACAAGATACTTCTCAATATCTTCACAGATATATTTTTGAATCTGAGGTAGCGATTATGTTATTAGTATCTATATTAATTTTACATTTAGATTATGTATGCAACTAGTAATGTTAATTTAATCATATATTCTCTTATCCATAAGACTTATGTTGTGTTTAAGTATGTTGGGATTCCTTTAGTAGGGTAATAGTTCCTAATGACCCTTTTGGTCGAATAGAGGAATGATGATTCAGAGGATTTGGGATTAATGAAATTTTTCTCCACATGTATTAAAATATTCTCTGGAATACTGGGTGAAGGTAGGATAGATTTCAAACCCCCAGTGTGTTTTCATATGGGAACAACAACCTAGAGGTGACTCTATATATGGGTGGTTGATGGTCGATGATGATGTTATAACTATACATGTGAGAGTTGTAGACCCTAATTCTATCATAGAGGAGACAATAAGATGTTTTAATAAATTGATATGGTTTCTATATCCCAGATAAAAATTGATTTACCATGACTTCGTGAAATAGTTATATTGGAAGGTGGTGAAGGGGAACATTACAAGGCCCATCTCTCAATGCCATAACATAAATAAATAGAATATGGATCATTCATGTCCATTTGGTTTTCTATAACGACTTATTTTGCACATGTAGAAGTGGGATGACATCATGATGTATTTTTTGATGTGGAAACCCAGTCCCCCAAAGAATCATAACACAATTTAGATTTTTTTTGATCGGTTGAAAAAATAAACTGACCCTTTACCAATCAAAGTGTCTAATTCAATGGATGAGATAATAATGATCTATTTTCATGAGATCATATGCATACATGGGGTTCTTTTGAGTATTATATCATATAGTGACACAAATTTTACATTTTAGTTTCTAATGGAATCATTGAAGGCCATAGGTTCTCAACTGGAATTAAAAATAGTGTACCATCCTATAACTGATGTAATGTTTTAGTGGATTACACATATAATGGAAGATACTCATTGAACATTCATCATTTAGTTTATTTGGGATTCATATAATCACCACGAATTGGTTTAGTTCATGTACAATAATTGTTACTTCAATTAGATTCATTTGGATGCTTCTGCTTCTCTATATAGGAGAATATTCCCTTCACCACATTGTTATATTGATGTGGGTGATGAGATAGTTCTGGAGCCTAGTTTTTATTAGGAGTCCTCTGAGAGATTTTTTATAATTTAGAAGAGGTAGATCACCATTCATAGAACACAGAGATCATGTACAAAATTTTGGAGTTTTACTTTTTATTTCACTATATAGGTCATGTTTTATTGAATTTTAATCTTGGTTAGTGCATCGACATATGGGGAAATAAGGAAATGTTGATCCATGTATTTTGACCCTTTGAGATCACTGAACATATTGGAAAATTGTCTTACCATTGGAATATTTCATTTCATTATAGATGTATTTTGGAATTATTTCATGTTTCAAATATATAGATATACATGGATGATAATACATATTTCATTATTTACATGGAAGTTGAGTTTTTCCTTGATTATTCATATAGGTATCATCAAGTGTATTTGATAGACCAGAGTTAGAATTTTCATCTAGGGAAGAATGTATAAATTCTCTATAGTCTCTGGAAATAAGGGTTGATCAAGATGTATTCTAGAGTGAGGGAGACTAATATTTTAGATCAATGTTTTATTTATTCATGTATGAGTTATAAAGTTACTTCTCAAAGAAGAGAATTCTATTGAGGTTTATAGTCATAAAACAGTGAGATTTTTCATTACACTAATAAAAACCTCAATTTCCTTCTATTTCCCATTGTTTTTTAGTAAAAGTTTTGTTAGGGTTGTACGGGCCTTGAAAATCCTATGTAATCCTTTGGGTATGTATTTGAATGACTCTAGACTAACAATGGATGTGTTTTCTATAGTAATTTGGTATACTCTATACGATAGGGTTTTCACCATAGTACAGATGGTATCATCATAGTGGTATAATGGTATACAATCCATGCCGCGTGATAATGGTATTGATTTTAGAAACACCCCTAGTAATGTTCATGTCATAACATTCACCATGGAGTAATTCTTCAAGTATGTTGTATCATAAGGGATTTGACCAAGAAAATATTAATCCTTCTACATTAGTTACAAATATATGGAACAACCACCCACCATGAATTGGTATTCTAGAGTTATGGCTATAAATGTATCTATTTTTTAATTGAATTGGGTAATCAATTTCAAAATTGAATATGGTGTTTTTATGAGTCAATATTGGGTTTTTCTCATGTTGGTTGAACCTACTATGACCCCAATAAATACATTTACCTCATTATGGTTGGATGTTGTCATAGTGCTCTAAAGGGACTCCGAGAAGACTCCACAATATAGACATCACCCTTATCCGTTGAAGTTTTATTTCTAATATAGTCTTATGACATAGTCTTCCACTTTTATCATGGAGGAAATTTCTTTTTGGTTTTCACACCACTGTATACTATTATTCAACATGGTTTCACACTATATGTGACCACCATTTCTATTATGTTTTGTTGGTATCTTCTAGTACACATTAATTCCACAATATCCTTCTATGTAGCATGGAACCTCTAAAGATTCTATACAAAGTTCATCCTCCAATCATAGAAAATGCATTAGGACCCTATTGATGATGATAATCTATATAAAAGAATTTGTTCTACACTTTAGCTTGTTTCACCATGCCTTACTATATAACCCTTGTGATGTTGGATTAGAAACAGTTCTTGGAGACCATGGTGGTTGATAATGCTCTGATTTGTGTGTCATTGATGTTTGGGTGATGGCCCCTTTGGCGAAGAAAAAAATCATTTTCAAAATATGTTGAATGAAGTTCCTTACATTTTGAGCTCTTGTTCACACATGTTTAAATATAATGATTTATGTGTGGTTATAATTGATATTTGTGATTAACTTATGGTCTCATGTGGTAATGTGTGTAGCTCGTGATAATATTCATGATATTGCTTCCCAAAGATATGTAAGAATAGATATATTCCATTTGAATGTTGATTTTCATGTTGAATTTGTAATATTATTTATCTCATGATGTTTATCTATTCCTATGATTTGTATATACATGGTTATGTATCATATTTCTTGTTTATGTTTGGTGCTTGGAACTCATGATAGGTGATAATTGTGGTACGATTCACCCTCAGAGGTGGAATTTTCATTTTGTAGAATAGTGATGAAGGGGGAGAATGATTGCCTTGTTGGATAGAAATTCCTCGACTCCTTGAATTTTTTGAGGAATCATTTCGATACTTGATGCCTTCTTGATTCTGATTATCCCTTTACTCTAAGCCATTGGGATTCTGAATATCATTCCCCCTTAATGCGATTTGGGTTATAAGTGGAATAATAACAACCTTATGGCGAGCTCACAATTCTATGTAACATGTCAGCGTGATTCCTTGTCATTTCTAAGTGGCATGTCAGCCAACTTGTGGTAATATTATAATCCATTCTAGTGACTCATGGTCATTTTTATTACATGGAGCAAGAGCTGGTTCAGCAAGGGGTTTTGGGAAACCCAGTTAGTGCATAACCTATTCATTTGGGATTTCATGTAATTTTGATTATTATTTATGTAATATATAATATTATACACTTTTTTATATGATACCATAGTATTGAGGATGCATTAATGGTTTAATACTGATTCATATAGTCACACCACACATGGTAATGTTTTTCCACCAATAGATTTTATGACTTGAGACATGGAAAAGGGAAAGATCCGATACTGGATAGCTGAAAAAAGGAACATGGATCTACTAGTAGAATATAATAGATTCTAGAGGGCCCTTATGATCATTTTAAAAATGTCATCATAGAATAATTTGGTTTTGATTTCCACTTTGGGATATCATTTATTTGTATGTCATGAAATTCATCTTTATATTTCTTAATGTATACTAAATATTAATTTATTATTGTTTTTTATTTTATTTATTTTAATATGATTTAGGACTTGATACAAAGTGTTTAATATTACCATTAATGGAAACAGACACTCGCTAAAGGTTAGAACCCTCTTACATAAGAATAGGTAATCATGAGGTCATGTAGCACCATGGATCATACTAAATGGTTACAGTTAAAATGTTAAGAGAACAAAAATATATATTTTGTTGTATTGATCAATTTAGTGGAAATTTACAGATGTGAGGAACTAGTAATGTGTGCTAGAATTTCAATATTGAATCCTTAAAAGTGAGTTATTCATTTAATTTTTTATTTGGAATTCCATTTCAATTAAAATTATCATTTATATCTCAATAGATATGTGGGATAATTACAAGAAGGATTCACATATCATTTCCTATATTATTTAGATCCCCATGAAGATGACCATTTTATTTCCTAGATCAATCCTCATTTAAATGGATCCTACTTGGTCTATCCATTTACTAAGACCAAAATGCATAACAAGAGAAAAAATAAACATTATGAGTAATAATAGGATTGTGAAAATTTATTTATATGATTTCTAAATCAGGAAAAAAATTTAATCTATGTGTCCTAAATTTTATCTATGGTTATTTATGGGCATTACCTATTTGAATCATTCATGATGCTTCATAAATTAAATTTTATTTCACCCAATAATACCTATAAATAGTGTCTATATTGGTGTTCACTATTAGGCCCACTAATCTTTCATCAATTATGATTGAATTAAAACTGAATCCACCTCATTCAGAGTGGTTACAAATATGTTCATCTATGCAACCTCAAAAAAATTCTAGATGACATACCTGGATATATTTCATAGGAATATCACATAATATCTAACTTACCTAATATTTATGATGTCATAATCTACTCAGATTTATCCCCTAGGGTTTTTATAAAATTCCCTAAACGTAATCTTAAAAAAAAAACTCATATCTACTTTGATGATAACCTAGGTAATTTGAGCATTTCATAGATTAATAATTCATTATTTTTTGAATAATATTTCATATATTTTATAATAATAATTACCCTAGGAATATAATGGTTTACTGTCTTTGGATACTAGATATATAATAATATCTTCCAAAATTCCCACAAATATCATCTCACAACGTTCAATACATTGAAATATCGTTCCTAAAAACCGTATTAATAACCTCACGAAAGGAAACCTAGGAAGCGTGATATTATGTTATCACTAAGGTTAAATAATATATATATCAATTAGTGTTCATAAGGGAGTATAAGATAAGAATTAGAGTATGATAACATGATCATAACATAAATTCATCATACTCCATTAGTCAATGATCTTTGATCATGAATCCTGCAATATGGTTTATTCAATCAAAATACATAATACATATGTGTTTAGAATCTGCAATAATAAATCATGATCTATAATGAAATATCATAATCATAAGACTTATGTATTTGGTACACATATAATCATACAAAATCTCTTATTTAGTTAATCTTCATAGGCAAAACCATCATTATTGAAAAATTCCCATAATTAAAATTACTACATTATTCATTTTGAAAATTCACATTGGGTTAAAGTACATCTAGTTATCCCTATCATTCATTAAGAGGTAATTAACTTCATTAATTTTTTATCATTACCCAAATATTGGAGGGAGATTTAATTCTGGGGCCACCATCACATAATGAAAACCATAATTATGTGTGGAACTATATAATTACACATTAATCATATCATAAAATCAAAAAAAATTGGAATAGGAATGGGTTTAATATGAATTTTATCATTCCAGCAAATCTCAATATGTGGAAATTAAATGGGATTCATAATGGTATCGTTATAACATAATTAACTCATTGTAATGAAACAAATATAATAGAATTGTCCTAAATTATCATTATTATAGGATATAATTAATAATAATGTGGGTAGTATCATAAGTCTATATCATCAATGAACCATAAATATATTTATGTGATTTTTACATTGATGAAGTATATCTTTAGATAATTCTAAATCCATTCAATGAAATCATGAGACAAATATCCCATTCTTTTAATAAATTTTTTATTAAAATTCCCATAACATTGGGAAAATCATTTTCATTGAAAATAACCAAATAATAATTTAATTTAATCATCCAGTAAATTATATTTTTTGATTATGGGTTAATCTATTCATTTTATATATGTAAAAATGAAACATCCTTTCACTCCTTTGTAAAATGTCAAAAAGGACATTTTTAGAAAAAAAATCTTTTAAAATGATTATTTTTTAATTCATTTTAAATAATGAAAAATGAATCGAAAATTTAGTATTTATAATATTTCATGTGTTGATAATAAATTTCATAAAATAATTTTTAAAATTATGGGTATGGATGAAATGTTGGAAAACCAAAGTGGAAATAAGGTCGAATTTTTTTGAAATTTTTTCTCAATCATTTTATGTAAAAATATAAGAAAATGTTAGACATAAATAATAATTATTGGAATAAATAGGGTATAAGAAGATATAAAAATTATGAAGGATAGGTACTGTATAATTTCACCCAAATAAAATTCTATATAGATTATCGATAAAAGAAATTAATTTTTATATAAACCCTTACCTCAAGAACCGTCTTTCATCATAATTTTTAATATACTATATAATAAATATATTTTTTATACCTACATTATTGAGAAATATTCATACATATTTTACTATATATATTTCTTTAGTAATTATTAATTCTCCTTTTTTAGGTAATTCATCAATAAAATGGGTATTCATGTGAAACATTCTCTTTTCCCCAGGCATGTTTTAGTATGATGGTACTGGTACGTAAAAATTTCGATGGTTTCTTCCTCTATAATATATTTATAATCATATAAGTATAAAATTTATTCTTTATTTACAATTTCATAACCATTCATAAAAATAGATCATGAATAATTAATTACATTATTTCACAGAGACAATTGTCCATATATTGAGATGAGTGATTATTTGACTTTTCAATAATTAGAATAAAAGAAAGGGAAATAAAAATTCAACATTGTAGAATTATTATTATATAATAAATATCTTATTTTTTCAATAAATATAACCTTATTCATATCCATGTAAATGGGAAATTAAATCGAATCACACCACCTAGTGGTGCAGGTGGTCCCCATAGTCACATGATTGTTGTTATTTTTTTCCAATGGATGGAAAAAATAGGTAGATAAGGTATTATAATTTTTTAATATAAATAATACATAAGTGTCATATATATATATTTAATCCATGATATTAACAACCCCTTAAAATAGGATATCGAAAATGAATCACATCACTACATGGAGGCGATAAACCACAAGTTCTCACGAGCGATACATTCATTTCCCATTTGATGAAAATGATATGAAAAATAGTTGATAAATAACCATAATTTCCATTTTCATATTTAATATTATATATTTATTATTTTATAAAGTATATAAATGTTTTTGATGTCGAATAATGTCACGACCCATCCCTCGGGGATCGTGTTGTGACTACCCCAAGCCCGCCTTCAATCGACCATGGGCTGGTGACTAGCACCAAAGGCGTAATTCCCCAATACTAGGAAGGCATTGCCTTTATAACTTGTAAACATACACAACAAATAACACAGCTAGATACAGAACACAAGGTAAACTGTATAACAAAAGAGTGTTGAAAAGTAATGGGGGATGAAAGTACAAGCCCGACTGTAAAGTACAAGGAACTGGAAGTACAAGTACAATTGAAGAAAGAAAAAACAATTTTTGGGTCATCCTCTAGGATTACTACATAATGGTTAATTACATATAGACTCCACAATACACCACATCGGTTAGTCTCGTCTGTGTACCGACTCATCATAAGGTCCACCTCCGGGTACTGTCTAGTCCTGTTACTCTCAACTTCAGTCTGTGTTGTCAATCGTCTGCATCCAACACGAAATGGTGTGGGCGTAACCCATGCATGGGTGAGTATAACGATACTCAATAGGAACCCCGAGACCCTCAAGGTCTCAAAAAACCGACAAGGATAACCCACAAGGTATGAAACCAACAGATAACCGCACATAGGTATATACCCATACATATACCTAAGTTATCAAGTAATACATCTCAATCCTTACAAAAACTCAATAGTTACTGACTCAGCTCAACCAGGATTTCATTCAAATTATCGAAACCTCGGTTATGAGAGAACTCCTCCTCTATTGAGTATAGTGGGCATGTCGCATCACACAGAGGTGATTCCCACTGGCCTTGGACTGATGAGGTACTCCTCATGTTGAGTACCGTGGGTCTGCTGCGTCACACAGAGGTGCTCCCCACCGTGGGTCTACCACCACAACCAGGCACTCTCCCTGGTACCCTATAGAGGTACTCCTCCTATCGAGTATCGTGGGTCTTCCACCATAACCAGGTGGTCCTCCAATGTTGGTCTCCCGCCACAACCATCTACTCCCCACTGGGCTAGTCGAGTCACTCCAGGTCAAACAGTCAGCTATCGTAAAGTCTCAGCCAGCTACTTTGTTCCCACACATATGCTCTCTCCTCTACGGAAGATTTTCTCCACAAACTACTGGTCGATGCTCCAACTACCACGATGTCCTGTGAAGAAGTATCCCAAAGGTCCTCCACATCATAGGGGTCTCAATGCAACAAATAACATGTCAATCAGAGGCTTGGTCTATGAGTTATTAGCCTACTAGTTTAGAGGGCCCAATTGGATTTTTGCAGGACCCAACCTGACTGTATATCCACTATCCCCAAACTCTAGTGGGGTATACTCAAAGGGACCTTCACACTTCAAGATTACCATCACCACAGATGGTTTGTCAAATGGACGTCCAGTGCCAAAGATATGGCCAAAAGAAAGTAAAGGGTCGTAGTGGGCCCGGGTCCGGTCCGACCAGGTTGGACCGACCTGGCCCGGCCCACTGGGCCCAACCCAACAGGCCGAAAGGGGTCGCGGAGTGTCATGGGGACGCGGACTGGCCGCGGGTCGGCACAAGGGCGGTTCTACCCAGATGGTGTCGCATGGGTGACTCGGCTTGGAGGGCACCTCGAGGGCGCATGACGTTTTAGCTGCGGTGTCGTGAGGGTCATGGGAGTCCAGCTCAGCCAGGGCACCGGGAGGGGCGTGGAAGGCCGACTCGCCCAGGGCACCATGAGGGTCGCGGGAGGCTGGCTCAGCCGGGTCACCGCGAGGGGCATGAGATGCCGGCTCGGCTGGGGCATCACAAGGCTGGGATAGCTAGTGCCAGCTCGGCTGGGGCGCCGTGAGGCTGGGGATGTCGGGGTGGGCTTGTCCAGGGCCAGTTCGGCCGGTGGCGGTGCGAGGCCTACGATTGGCACGGCTGGGGCGACCGGGGCGGCTCGGGAGGCCCGAATGGTCGAGAGCCAGTTCAGCTGGCGAACGGTGCGACCAAGGCGGCTCATCCTGGCCTGGGGTGGCTTGGCCAGAAAGGCAGAGACCACGGGGGTGGTTCGGCTAGGGCGCAAGGAGGGAGCATGACCGTTTTGGCTGGCGGCAGGCCGGAACACCACAGCGACAGCGTGGGTCACAGAGGCCACAGGTAGCGATGTCATTTCCTTCATATCCTTCATTGTCTTGTTGCCTCATCGCCATTTCTAAGAACATCATAATGAAGAACGACTGAGAGGGGTAGGGCCATGTTAGGCTGGTCTGCACCCTCCGCGTTTAGGGTGGTAGCATTTGACTCATAATAAATAAGCACAACAAACCCTCCCCCAATGATTAATCTCAAAACCTGAAAAAATAAAACATGTGTGGATCAACTATTTAGAATTTGATCCACGTTATTCATTTTAGAAGGAAATAATCACAAGAATAATATCATATTCAAATACAAACCCAACTTGTTCGTAGTTCATTGACGTTGGTGCGAGAAAGTCGGTGTTGCTTCGTTGTAGACGAACACGTCCTATGTCAAAGAAGGTTCTCAGGAAGAAATTCTAAGTTGAGGTCGTTCTTTTTCGAGAGAGAGTTTTTTGTCGGGAGATGATGTTCTTCGTTGGAGAATTTTATTTCTCCCATGCTCTCTCCTCTCTCAATTCCACCCAATTTCCAAGTGAGCCCAAAAATAATAGATGAAGCAAAATATTTTTTTTTGGAAATGAATAAAAAAATGATAATTAATCACTTGGATGGATCATTAAAAGGCACGTGTGTTGGCTCAATAAATTTGGATGAGTTCAAGAGGTTCTCCCTCATTTATGAGGCATTAGAGAGGATTTCCTCTCCCACTATTATTAGGGGGTCCGGTGGTCTCCACTCCCAAATTCAAATTGGGAGGTTAGGTTCGGGTGTGCCCCCCCCCACCATAACCTATCATGGGAGGTTAAGGTGTGGTGGTTCCCACCTCTAACTTCCACATGTGTAGTTATAATTCATAAAATAAAGTAGAACATACGTTTATTTTATTTTATTATTTCCATGAAAAACTCGAATGCTAACATTCACCCTCGACCAACTGACTTCAAGGGAATGTTTTATAAAGTGAATACTGGCACGGGGAGTTCAACAGTGCCGTCGGATTTCAATTCTGAGCACCGATTCAAAAGTTAGAAAAACCATCTCGTACGTTTACTGAACGTACCCGAACAAAACATCAGAAATTGATTCTGGGCACACTGGGTTAATGGGGATGCATCTCAACCTCTGGCTCCCATGTGCTCTCCTGGATGTTCTCGTGCTGCTAATGAACACACACTAGAGGTATTGGTTGTCCACAAAGGACCTGCTCCTATCTATCCTGAATATCTACTGGAACTTCTGTAAATATTGCCCCATCGTCGACGTCTATCTCTCCATGGTTGATGACGTGGGAATGGCCATTCACATATCTCCTCAGCTGGGATACATGGAAGACATCTTGAACCTAGTGCAACTGAGGTGAAAATGTTAAGCGGTAAGCCACCTCGTCGACTCTATTGAGGACCTAAAAAGTTCCGTTGAATCTCTGAGATAACTTGTCACCTCAGCGGAATATCTGTAGACCTCGTCAGGGTAAAACCTATAGAGAGACGTGGTCACCATCCTCGAACACCAGAGGTCTCCGTATTTTTTTATTATATGACTTCTTCCTGCTCTATATAGTTTTCATCCACTCCTAGATGAACTTCACCTTCTCCATTGTAGCCCGAACCATCTCTGGTTCCATGAGTGCTGACACCCCTGGGTCAATCCAACACAAAAGTGATTTGCATGGTCACCCATACAACCCCTCTAAAGGGGCATCCCAATGATGGAGTGATAGTTGTTGTTGTATGAAAACTCCACCAAAGGAATGTGATCCTCCCAGCTACAACGGAAGTTGAGGACAGAAGCACACAACATGTCCTCGAGGGTCTGAATGGTCCAATCATCCTAGCCATCTGTCTGAGGATGGAAGGCGGTGCTGAAATGAAGCTGCATCCAAAAATTTTCCTTAAACTCCTTCCATATCCAGGAAGTAAAACATGTGTCATAAACAGAGACAATCGTCGAGGTAAATCCATGTAACCGCACAATATCCTGTACATAGAGGCGTTCCAATCTCTCTACTGAACCCTGATCTCTGATCTGTATGAAGTGGGCCGTCATGGATAGTCAGTTGATGATCACCTATATTGATTAATGAAGTATGGATATACATGGATTTCATGTCACGAAGTCCATGGATATCCCATCCCACTTTCACTCTGTAACCTCTAAAGGCTGAACCAAGTCGGCTGGTACCTGATGCTCTACCTTCACTTGCTGACAAGTGAGGCATCAAGAGAAAAACTCTGCAACTACTTTCTTCATTCCCGGCCACCAGTGCTATCGTCGGAGGTACTGGTACATCTTCGCCACTCCGGGATGTATATCTAGAGTGGATGTGTGGAACTCCCTGAACACTTCCTCCTGAAGTGATGTTGGTACCATGGTACATCCTCTGAAGAGGATGACGTACTCCACCACATCAGAAAATCTATCAGGTGATTGTCCTATGGATATCTGAGCACGTCGTGTCTTTCAGTCAGCATCCCCATGTTGTGCCTCCCTGACTCACTGAATAAGTTGGGGAGTGACTCTAAGAGACTAAAGAGAAGCTTCTCCATCTCTATCCATAATGGATATCTGAAAAGCACCTAGATTCTCAGTCGCTTCGCCTTGCAGTTGTATACCAGATCTCCTACTGATTCCATCTGCAACAACGTTCCCCTTCCCAGGAGTATATATTACCTCAAAGTCATAGTTCGGGAGGAACTCAATCCAATGTCATTATCTCAGTTTCATGTCCTTCAAAGGGAATATATACCTGAGACTCTTGTGATGGGAGTACACTGTAAAACGCTCGCCCATCAGATAGTGTCACCACATCTTCAAGGCAAAGACCACAACTTCTAACTCCATGTCATTGGTAGCGTAGTTATTCTCATGATGTCTCAGCTGTCGAGAGCCATATGTGATCACCACTCGCCCCAATATCATGACACATGGAGTTGGGTCCCTAATGCGTCGCAGTAGACTACGTAACCTACGCCTTCCCCTGGATGTCTCAAGATGGGGGCACTAGACATCCCTTGCCTCAGCTCCTAGATGCTCGGATGCCATCTCTTCAAACACACAAAGGGTTTCCCCTTTTTATTAAAGGATGATTTTGGTGTTGAAACCCTGGAGAAGTCTGGTACAAACCTATGGTAATAACCAGCCAAACCCAGGAAACTCTATACCTCAGTCACACTCCTGGGTGGCTCCCAAGAATGTACCGCAACAATCATCAGTGGATCCATAGTATCTCCAGCCTCTGACATGAAATTTACCAAAAATTGAACCTCTTGGATCCAAAACTGGCACTTCAAGAGCTTACCATAAAGTTGGTGCTCTCAGAGTGTGTTGAGTACTACCTGCAAGTGATAGGCATGCTCCTCCTCAGTAGTGGAGTAGATTAGAATGTTTTCGATGAAGACTACGACAATGAGATCGACGTATTTCCGAAATATCATGTTCATGAGTCCCATAAACACTACTGGAGTGTTGGTTATTCCAAATGGCATAACCAAGAAATCATAGTTGTCGTACCGACATCTGAAGGCCATCTTCCGCACATCATTGTCTCGAACTATGAGTTGGTGATAAAATTATCTAAGGACTACCATCGAGAACCACCATGACCCCTTCAACTGATGAAATAGGTTGTAAATCCTCTGTAGTGGGTACTTTTTCTACCTAGTCACCTAGTTCAGACACCGATAGTCAACAAAAATCATCATGCTCCCATCCGCCTTCTTGGCGAACAGAATTGGGTCTGCCTAGGGAGAAACACTAGGTCAGATGAATCTCTTCCCCTGCAAGTCCTCTAGCTATACCCGCAGCTCGCAAAGCTACATTGGAGACATCCGATACATTGGTTTAGATATCTGTGTCATCCTAGGTTACAAGTCAATGTAAATTTCTACCTCTCAACAAGGGCGTAGAAACGAGACATCATCAGGGAAAACATCCGTGTACTGGTCCACCACTACAGGATAGCTCGGACTCTCCACTTTAATAGCTCCGAGGGTAAGCCTTGCCAACTGATGAGTGATAGGTTTCACACTCTTCTAATAAAGTCCATCATGTGCTGCAAAGGCTCCCTTCTCATTGGTGAAGGTAAACTGAGTCCCATCCATGTGGACACACCGCACGTTGCACCTATTACAGTTTATCTATGAATGGATTGTAGATAACCAATACATACCCAAGATGATGTCATAAGTCCTCGATGCCGCAACTAGGATATCCCATCTAAAGATCTCGCCTCCTAGAGTAAGCTCGCACTGCCAGAACCAGCGTGTAATCATTGAATTTGCTCCAGTAGGAGTCTCTATCCGTAAGGATCGATCCAACCACTCTGTAAGAATATCCGAGCTCCGAACGATGGCAGTGGAAATGAAAGAATGAATGGAACCTATGTCTATAAGTATTACAGCTAATGTGGAGTAGACACAGATTCAACCACGTATCATCTCTGGATCACCGAGATTGTAGGCCTTAGCTGCCTGGAGCTGAGCTCTCCCCTCTCCACCAGCTCCCTATGTTCGGGGTGGTCCTCCTCGTGGTGGGGGCGATAATATCTCGAATCATCTCCCAACGCTAGCTACACGACCAGATCCTCTACCATGTCCACCTGCTCCATGAGGACCGCCTCAATGGAATCATTGTCTCTGCCTGGGTGGTCCTTCAACCATCTACTGATCTTCTGAATAGCGGGTTGGACAGTCACGAGCCATGTGACCTTGCCCACCGCATGAGTAACACTGCCTGCTCCTAGCATGTCGGTCTTCGCTTTGGGGGCCCTGCACAACCGATTATGAGTCATGAGGTCATGAAATTGTAGGTCTTTTCCTCTTGGATCTCTGGGACATATTTCTGCTACTAGTTGCAGAAGGCTCTGCTACCTATCGACTGGTGGTTAATCTCGCAGCTGGAGACTACTCATTAAGGAAAATCTCCACTAGGAGGTCTCTCTCTAACACCCTTGCATGCTACAGGATGACGAATGTGATCATCGAAGCTCTGATCTATCGTCTGATCCCCTGCTCAAAGGTACAAGCCCTGAAGAATGGGTCTCGAACCATATCGGTTGAGTAGCGTGAGAGGTATATAAACCTCACTGAGTACTGATCTCTAGTCATGTTTCCCTACTGCAGATGAAGTATCTCCTATATGCGCACTGCGCGAAGAATTGCTCGGACATACTCTGCCCGAAACAGGCTCTTGAAGTCTGCCTAGAGAAGCGTCATCTCCTCGTGGACCTGGAGCATCAAGCTCCACCATCTTCCCACTACTACCTATAGAAGGATGGCAGCAAGAATCACCATGAGGTCTGCTGGTGTCCCTACAAGTCAAAAAACTCTCCCCACAGCCTCCAGCCAATCCCCAACCACCTTTGGGTCCGACTCTCCCATGAACCTAGGTGGCCTCTAGTACTGGAACATTTGCAATGTGCTCAAGTGGAATGCAATGTCTACTGGTGGGGTTTGTGGCATCAGTGTCCCAACAGGTAATGTTACCACTGGTTCCTCTAATGGATGAGGTCCCTACACCAAAGCCTCATCTCTCGGTCGGTTATCAGTGTGTACGACTCTCGGAACTCAAGATGGTTGTCTGCATGGAGGCATCCTAAAAAGAAACAGGTAAACTATGGTTAGAAAGGTATACCTGGTGATCTGTCCTTGTTGGGATGACATAAAAAAACTTTTAAAAACACACAATCAATAATTGTTTTCATGCACTGAGTCGGAAATCAGAAGTTAGGGTCCGGGTGTATGGATACGTCGGCCACCACACCAACACTGAACTCCCTGAACTGAAAACCACACTCACTACACTTAATACTATTTCATCACAAAAAAGATCCGAGTCATATGTTCTATGTTACATCGAAATCCTCGATTAAAATTCGTCACTACCCGTCGACTAGGGCATGTGCCGTGAATACCCCAAGCCCGCCTTTCATAGGCCAGGGACTGACGACTAGCACCAAAGGCGTAATTACTGAAAACTGGAAAGACATTTCCTTTATAACCTGTAATCATACACAACATATCACACATCTAGAAACAAAAAAAAAGTATGTTGTATAAAAAAAGAGTGCAGAAATTTCAAAGGGGCTTGAAATACAATCCCAACTATAATGTACAAGGAACTCGAAGTATAGGTACAAGTGAAGAATGGAAAAACAACTGCAACGTCATCCTTCAGGATTCCTACATGAAGTGTATGTACAGATAGGCTCCTCAGCACCCAACATCCATCAGAATCCTCCGGGTACCGACTCGTCATATGGTCCACCTCAGGGTATTGTCCAGTCTAGGAACTCTCAGCCTCAGTCAGTGATGTATGTCGCCTGCATCCAATACAACAAGGTGCATGCATAGCCCATGTAGGGGTGAGTATAACAATACTCATTAGATACCCTGAGACCCTCAAGGTCTCAAAAAATCCATCAAGGATAAACCACAAGGTATAAAATCAATAGATAACCCCAGTTATGTATAATCTCATACATATACCTATGTTATCAAGTAATCCATCTTAATCATGAGGAAAACACAAAAGTTACTGACTCAGTTCAACCATGATTTTATTCACATTATCGAAACCTCGGCTGTTGGAGAACTCATCCTCTATAGATTAAAGTGGGGCAATGATGTCACACAGAGGCGCTTCCCACTATCCTTGGACTACTGAGGTACTCCTCATGTCATGTATCGTGGGTCTACTGCATCACATAGAGGCCCTCCCCACCGTGGGTCTTCCGCCACAACCAGGCGCTCCCCCTCATATCCTAAAGAGGTGCTCCTTCTGTTGAGTACCGTGGGTATGCCACCAAAACTAGGCGCTCCTACACAATGGGTGTACCGCCACAACAAGGTTCTCCCCACTGGACAAGTCGAGTCACTTCGATTCAAATGGTCAGCAGTCGTCATGTCTCACCCAGCTACTAGGTTCCCACGCAAATGCTATCTCATCTCCGTAAGATCCTCTACACATGCTACTGGTTGATTCTCTTACTTCCATTAATTCCCATGAAGAAGTCTCCCAAATATCTTCCATGTCATTGGGGTCTTAATGCAACAGACATCGCATCAATCGGACGCCCGGTCTGTGAGTTATTAGTCTTTTTGTCCCGGGGGCCCGGTTGGATTCGTGCATGATCCAACCTTACCGTATCTCCACTATGCCCCAAACTCTTGTGGGGTACACTAAAAGGGATTTTCATACACCAATATTACCAACACCATAGACGGGTTTTCAAACGGACGTCTGGTGCCAATGATATGGCAAAAATAATGAAGCACAACAAACCCTCCCACAATGATTAATCCCAAAACACGAAAAATGAAAACATGTCTGGATCAAATAGTTAGAATTTGATCTGTGTTCTTTGTTTTAGAAGGATGGATTCATAGTAATAATATCATATTCAAATAAAAACTCAACTTTTTCATTTTTCGTCCACGATGGCGCGAGAAAGAAGACGTCACTTCGTTGTAGACGAACACCTCCTACGTCGAAGAATGTTCCGAGGAAGAAAGTCGATGTCAAGGCCGTTCTTCATCGGTAGAGAATCCTTCATCGGGAGATAAATATCTTTATTGGAGAACATTATTTCTCCTGAGATCTCTCCTCTCCCAATTCCACACAATTTCCAAGTGAGCCCCAAAATAATAGATTAAGCAAATGATTATTTTTTTGGTAAAGAATTCAAAAAGGATAATTAATCACTTGGATGGCTCATTAAAGGAATGTGTGTTGGAACAATAATGTTGAATAATGTCAAGAGGCTCTCCCTCATTTATGTGGGAGTTGAGAGGCGTTCTTCTCCCATAATTATTAGCGGGGTCGGGTGGTCCCCTCTCCCAAATTAAAATTGGGAGGTTAGGTTCAGGTGGGCCCCACCACCTTAACCTCTCATGGGAGGTTATTGTGTGGTGGTCCCCATATAAAACTTCCACATGGGTAGTTATAATAGATAAAATAAAATAAAACATACGGTTATTGTATTTTTTTTATTTCCATGAAAAACTAAAAAACTAACATTCACCCTTGTCCAACTATCGTCGAGGTGAATGTCTTCCTAACCGAATACCGGTGCTACGGGTTCAACTGTGCCCTCAGATTTCAATTCTGAGCACCAGTTCAAATGTTAGAAAAACCTGCTTGTACGATTTCTGAATGTACCCGAACAAAACATCAAAAATTGATTCCGGGAACATTGGGCCCCAGAATAACGTGCCGTCAATTTTCGAGGACACGTAAAATCCCCGTATATTAAAAAAAATAATGGAAATCCTGGGTCTTTACAAATAAAAAATAAATTTGAATGTACATTGTTAAGATTTATACATATTCATTGAGAAACCCAAATGTCATTACACCATTACCCTTCAAAGGATGGTATTATGATTTAAAAATACCTCTATGAAATAGTAAGTGATGTTATGAATGAATTATATGGGGAATGTTATGTGATATATGTCTAATTATGTGTGAGGAAACTTTGATAGGTTATTTCCTTTTATGGTAGCTAGATAGGAACCACATGGTTGTTTTCAAAATATTAAAATATGTTATTGATTTATTCAATTATGGTGGCTCCAAAATGATAAATATTTGATGATATAATTAAAATGAAGAAATACCATCAACCAATAAAATTTAATCTAGTGTTTCCTTAATTTTTAAAATCATAAATCTTACTCCCCCCCCCCCACACACAGTAAACCCATTTTAAACTTAACTCTATTAAAAAACTATATTGTTTTATCTGTGCATTCTAAAAAATTACATTTAACCTATTAAATAATATTATTTATTATAATTCCAAATATTTAATCCATTTTAAATTATTAAATTTCCATATATTGAATAAATTGATATTAAAATAATCATGAAAAACTACAAGGAAAACAATTTTCAAAATAATTGGTTTTTAGCATAAACTAGATTGAAAATTTTGACATGCCTAGAAAAATTATTGGAATAATGTTACAAATTTTAATTTTAATATAATCTTATAAATTTCATAAATACACTCACCAATATAGATTAATCATTCTCATTACGATAAAAACACATTACATACATAAAAAATGATTCTTTGAAAAACATCTCTATTTACGTTCAAATGATTTAATTTTCATTTATGACCAATTAATAGATAATGAATAAATTTATACATATGTAGACAACAATTTTTATAAAATTAGTTAGTATTTTTTCCAATAAATGAAATAAATAGGTCAAAATTTTCTCATAATATATTTATAGTATATCACTGTTCTATTAAACTCGGTGATGTAATTAAAGAAAGATATTAGTGATATTAGATTTTTTAATGAGAAATATACTATAATGTTTCACGATGTTATTAGAATAATAAAATAGATTCAATATTAACAAGTATAACATCTATTTTGTTAATTATTTGAGTAAAATATCTATAACTTGTTCCATTGTTCCAACCCACCCAACATTCATATCACCTTATGATGCCTTATCTTCAATGAAATGATATATAAGATCAATTTGATATTATATTGTAGTGTGGTGTCATGTTATTTGAATGATATTGTGTAATTTTATTTTCAAAGGAAATTCATAGTGTATTTACATATTTAACCCTCAATTCAACTATTTTAACATCAACACAAATCATATAAGTATAATCATGTGTGGTTTCTAGGTACTAGATTTTAGTTGTGCTCAATCCGCTAGTACATGACTTCTTACTATTACATATATATTTTCATAGCATTTAAACATTATAGAAACTTCATTTTTAAATAAATAGATAATTGGTCAAATTTTTATAAACCTTATAATTTTGATTTTAGAAAATTATTTCATAACACATAAATAATAAATTTATACAATATTAAGCAGACACTTCAACTCAAAATCCATTTTTTCCATAATATAGATTTTTTTAAAATGAAGCATTTTTTATTTACATGATAAAATTCCTTTATTTTGATGATTCCTTCAACATTAATCTTTCTCATCTATAGACCCAGTAAAAAACATTTGAAAATATGGGATGAGACAAAAAATACAATATGGGAAAAATAAAAAATATGAAAAGAAAACTTTTCAGTAAATTTTAAAACTATGTGATAATATTAGAGATATTTCCTTTAACATAATAATAATTGTTCTCAATTACATATTTTTTATACATTAAATCATATCTACAAAAAATTACATAAAACAATTTATAATAAAAAATAAATTATAAAAATCATAACCATGTGGGTATCATAGAAAACAAGATGACTCATAAAAAAATTATAAAAATATATGTTTTTACCCTAAAGTGAATAATCGTTAACTTAAAGAAATATTAATTAAATTACCTAATGAAATAATTTCTTTTAACAAAAACTAATTATAAATCACTAAAAATTCATTTAGATTCATCGTTTAATCATCATTATAGAATCTATATATTGACCCTTACAAATGGAATAACATATTTAGTTAATTCCAACATAATTCTGTAGAGAAAATAATCATTAACCAACTCATTTATGAGCTATATCAAGCTCAACCATCATCATAAACATATTTTAAAGAAAATAACAAAACATAAACACATAAAATAATGGATTTCCATCACCAATGTAATAAAAATATACATTTTAACACAAAAGTTAACATTTTTAATACTTATATATCCCTTTACATTAAATATAACAATTCAATAATAAAATACACCAACCAAAGGGAATATGTGATTTTCATTGAATAAAAATTCAATATTTCAATGGAATCCAAATATAAAATAACTATTATGATGTAATGGAAATCAATTGATGCCATATAGGTTAAAATAGAACATTCAATTTTATTTTTCCAAAAACATTGAAAATGTTTTATATAAATTTCCTAAATGAATTTATTTTAAAAAAAATTTATGTAATAGTAAAAAGAGTCTTAAAATGATGTTAAAATATATTTATATCTATATAAATAAACATATAGTGTTTTATTTAATAATATAGGCACAGAAAAAAAAATTATAGAGATTATATATCCAAACCATATAAAATCAGGTTTTAATCTAATGAATACCTTACCTTTAGTCTGAAATGTCAAGTACATTTTTTATAATGTTCAACAATAAAATTATATTAAATTAATTTGTGGATTATAACACGTTTTCAGGTTTATTATTCCTCTTATTTTAATTATATTCAATTTATAATTAATAAATTAATTTATTATGTTCAAATCGAATGTGTTTGAACTTTCAAATTAGATGTTGAAAATGGCATTGTTATGTCAAATATAGTTCAAGTGTTAATTATTAAATCATATTTATAATCTTATTTATTAAATAATTATCCTTTTTATACATTCAATAATGTTTTATAATCATACAGAATTGTCATAAAATAAAAATTAATAAAATCACTTTGTGGAGGATATAGTACACATGAACGTCATTTTATTATTCCCATATATATAAAGGTAATATGATAAATGATATTATAACTTTTAGGAATTATATTTATAAAAAAAATGTCATATAAATAAATTAAATCTTTGATTATAACCATCCTTGTGAGTTGGTGTTGAAAAATTAAAGACAATAATTCCTAGATATTGTAATGCACATGTATGCACATAAGGTATTTTGATTTCTTATTTGATGGAAATAAAGACGAAAAGTGATTTTTACATTCTAGTATAAAAATAATTATATTATATATACTGATATTATTATTTAACAATGGTAGAAAATTATTTGAAGAATGTTGGAGAAGAAATTTATAAGAAATATGTCGGTTATGGTTCATACCATCACCTCATATACCTATGTTTTTAAACATTAAGCCTTCTTGGTTGAATATTTTATGGATACTATGACCTATATGACATGGTAAGTGATGTTAGGGAGAGTTTTTGGTAGGTTTTAGAAATACTATCATGCTCAAAATGTATGAGGAATTGATTATAGTATGACATGTTTTATAAGTAAAGCGATGGGAACCCTTGAAAATACCTAAATTATAAACATAATATAAATAATTTTCAATTTAAAATTTAATTAAATTGAATTCATTAAAATCAATTATAATAATGAGTTGAAATAATTCCAAAAAATAAAATTTGTATATGTTCTTGAAAGTTTTTCAACCTTCTCTCTGATTTTTAACCCTATATTAACCCTTTTGATGATTGAAGGGATATCAATGTTTGTACTCTATATGGGTGAACCAAGAAACATTAAATGAAAAAGTGACTCATAAGTAGGAAATGGTTGATATGATCCATCATATCTATTTCATTTGGTAATTTTAAAATTTCTATTAATTTTAAATCATTAAATGAAATTTTATCTAACATAATATACCAGTAATATCATTTTAGATACTATTGACATATTTTTACATTAATGATAATATTATTGTAATGTAATTTGAAAATAATAATTTAAAAAAATATATGTGATAATTTTTTTAATTTTTTTGGAATAAAATATTTCATTCAGATAACATTACTTTTAATATTTTTGTAATCATTTACATGATTTTTATATTACATGAACATGTATTTTATTGGTGTTTCATAATAGTTTAATGTAATTATTCAATAAAAAATTTTAAAATAAGTTAACATGATAAAAAATCATTCTTATTTAAAATAAGAAATTTTAATTGAAAATAACCAATTTCTATCTATTTGAAAAAGTATTAGATATCATAAAATTAAGTGAGTAACATTGTTTATTTATTCATTACATAAAATCATATTATTGTCATTATTAAATTAAAGTGTAAGAATTTAAAAAAAATAGAATAGTATTTTAATGGTTAAAAAACACTTTTAAAATAAAATAATGTCAACTATTAGGGATATTTTAGGCATTATCTCATTATTTAATCAGTATTTATACCTATTTTACCATTAACGAGGTGTCAACTATATAATAAGGTTACTATTCATAATGAACATAAATTAAAGGAACATATTTACAAAATATTCACCAAGGGATTCAAAATATGGAAACCAATATTCATTATTATGTTTCTAATACTATGAGGATATGGGATTAATATAAATTTGACAAACACAGCGAAAAACCTTTTTTCGGAAAATGTGTTTTCAATCCCAATAAGGTAACTTATAAAAAATCCAATATAAATATTATTCCATTTTAATAAAATTATTTCTTTTAAAATAGAAGGATTAGTGTGCTAATTTAAGATAAAAAACATAATGTTATAGTAATATTACTTCATTTGATGAAAATGAATGTTTTTTTTCATAAATCTATATCTTCCTCTATTCACTCAAAAATAAATAATTTCATAAAATTTCCAAAAGGAACACTATAAAATAATTATTTATTTATCATATTAAAATTATAGTCATTTATTAAAAATTAAATCTAAATAATTTTGAATTAAACATTCAAATAAAATCTTATAATTCTAGAAACTCAATTTAGTTGGAATAAAACTATTTTTGTTTCGATTATTAATTTCTACAATAATATTATAGTGTAATAATTATATATAATATAATTCATGAATATATATGTGGAATGATATTGATCTATTATGTTCATTTCATGGGTTATTTACATTATTCCTCCCTTTTTTAAATTTCTTTCTCAAAATTTTATTCAATAATTAAACATGTTGGGATATTTTTCTTTATAGAAATTTCTTATTCCCGTGTTTGTTCATAAATCATATGGGTTTTCCAAAACACCTCAAATTATTGAATCACCTTTTTAAAAAAAATATCATTTTTAGATATAAGAATATCTATAGTAAATTCCTCATAAGAATGTTCCTCTTTTAATTGAAATAATTCAGTACTCAAAATATGAGATGCAACAGCCACATAGTTCCCTAAAATTCCAACATGAAACAAATCATGTAACTAACATAAATATAGAGGAATTTTCACCAAATAGGAAAGTGATTAAAAATTATCTAATTATCATATAAATGACTTATCTTAATGTTAAATTTCATCTAATTTCCATTTATACTTTGTTTTTGGGATTTATCGATCTTTTATGGTGGAATGAGTGAGTTTTCGTGAATTGGGCCAAACCGTGAGCCAAATTCCAGATTTAAACATAAATTTTGATTCTCCTGTAAATTTTTAATTTTTTAATATTTTTCACCCATTCCAATTCCTAAATGGTATCCCCTGACATATTAACACCGCCATTGCAGTTTGGAGCCTTTATAAATCCATAACCAAGGTGTATATGGGTTTTTATTTCATGGATTGGGCCTGCCCGAAATCCCAATTCCATTTTTACAAATTAAATTTGATTTATTAATAACTTATTCAATTTTAAGGATTTGTCGGTGATTCCAAGACTCACACGCGGCCATTGAAACCATCCGCGCACCCAATTTCTCTATACCATTTTTAAGCTCTTCTTCATCGCGATTAAGCGCTGATCTTCTTAGGGTTTTTAAAATATGGAATATTTGAGGAGGTAAATCATTTCCATCATAACTCTCTCAATTATTACTCTTTTTCCTCCATTCTAGTTCCTAAATAACCTCCTCATCCTTCTTAGAGCCTGAATTGAAGTTTTTACTATTTTAAATTTCAGATACTGGTGTATTATGGGAGATTCATCTAAATCCATCAAATAAGTGTGTCTCTTCCATTCCTCTTTCAAATTACTTAGTGTTTCATTCTATTTGGTTGGGGTTTCATCCATTTTTCTGGAAGTACTAAATGAACTAGATGTAGGGTTTTGAACTTTGGTTTTACCCATGGGTTTTCTTGGTCAATTAGTTTGGTTTTAGGCTTGATATAAGTCCCTCTTGGTGTAATGGTGGTGCGACTTGATTTCTACACAGTATCCCAAAGGGTTTCATTTGATTTGGTAGGTGATTCTAACATTGATGAAATATTTGGGTATTAGAATACTGTATTTATCATATTTTCAGGTTTATATCATTTTATTATTTCTGGAAAAATTGGTTCTAATGATGCTTATTGCAATTGAATTTTAAATGCCATTTTGGTATGAAATTGGGGGTTTTCCACTGAAATGTTTTATTGGTTTATTTGGGGATGCCCTATAAATACTCAGTTGTTTTTATTGACCTATAATAAGGTTGAAAATAATGTTTATAATTTTTATCCCCTTTGGTTGTCACCGAAATAATGGGTTTTAATTGTGTTTGTAATGAAAGTGAAGTTTTGGTTCCACTTTTGTGTAAAAATGATGGTTTTACAAAGTTATCACTTCTTGATTAACATGGGGATGCCCAAAAATCGATTTGTTGTTTCAATTGAAATTTATTGGGCTGCCTTTACTGTTTTGGTAACTTACAAGTGTGAAGATAGTGTACAAGTGTGGTTCCTAAGGGGTTTTGTGTGAAAAACAACAATGGATTTTGAGAAATTGTTTTATTAAAAATCAAAGTGTTTGTTGCGTGTTTTAAGTGGTATAAAATGTGATAGCATCTATATTTTGTTTATGTGACCATTATTAGTGTTTTACATTAAAATTGATATGTGTTAAATGATGAAATTGTTTGAGCACAAAGGGGGAAGCCCGGGTACCTAGGTGGGCGGATGTGTACTAGTATGGCTAGTGGACCGGATAGGTTTTGTCCCTGTTTCACCTAGAACTTGGATAAAGACAACACTAAATAAACTATTTGTATGATTATTAGGGACCACTAGGCTATGGTTATGTTCCCTACTCGTGGCTTGTTCATGAGAATAAATTTTACTATGGTTACTTTACACAGAGGTATGAGGTACATGGGGTCTGAGACTATCTAGTCCCTATGGGTGTTCCCGATTTGGTAGCTCATTGTGTTAGTGGTATTTTATCATGTATTTAGGTGATTTTGGCAGAAAATTACAGTATATAACATGTCTATTTAAATGTGTGAACATTATGAAAAATATATCTTGAAAAATGTTTTCAATTGAAAGTTGCATTTCTTGGATTTTATCACTGCTTTTCTTTGCGTATTAAAACTGTTTGCATTTTCACATTGTATTGCATGCCCTTTGGAATAATTGGGTGGTATCCAATTGTAATTAGGATCACACCTCACTTACACCCCTTGGGTGTATGTTGACTTGGTTATGTTTGACTTAGGTAAAGGAAAGGCTAAGGGTGATGGCGGTTCAGGGTGATAGTCCCCATCCTTGGGGCAGAGTTGTGGAGACGGCTTAGGGGTGATGACCCCATGTCATGTGGAGTCCATGGGGATATTTTTTTCTATTTAATTGTGTCTTTGGATCTTCTGTATTTCTTGTGATCTTATGTATTCAGTTTTGGATTTTTGTATAAACCTAGTTGGTATGAATTTTTCAGATTCATAATATAAAAGATTTTTGGTGTTTTATGTGTACATATTCAGGTAAATCATTCCCAAACGAAGATAAATGATACCTGCAAACTTGTTCCAGCCCATGGGGATAGAGAACTCCCTTCAGGGATTTTTGTGGGCTATGTTTGGTGGCATTTTTGGTGGCGACCAGATGCGGTTCGTGACAAAATGGTATCATAGATAGGTTCAGGTTAACTCTTTGGGCCATGTTATTTGGGGATTTGTCAGGATAGTCTAGAGTTAGGATTGTTGTGACATGGAATTCCAGTTATGGGTAGTGTTCTTGATCATCACACCTCATAATGGGATTCATGTTTATAGGAGAAGTCATGATTTATCTAAGTCCATTGGTTTTCTTGGTTCGATGATGATTAGGGGAAATGAAAAGAGAGTTGGGTTAATGGTCTTAGTGAGATCGCAGGGCCTGGAAAGCCATTGTGAGCCCAGGATATTCCCTAGAACACTCCCTATGATAGTGAAGTGATTTGAAAATGGCTTCCAACCATATGTCCAAGTCACCCACAGAAACTAGTTTCCTCTCGCATTGTCTAATATTCTTTAGTAAAAAAATCTTAGATCTTTGGTTTTAAAGTGACTTGGTTTTAAAAAGTGCAAAGTTTTTGTGAAATGATTATCTAATAAAGATGGAATGTTTTGATTTTTGAAAATGGAGAACTGAATTTTCAGAATTGTATTGGAATAGAAAATAGTGTGTTTGCACCTCTTTTGAAAGCATGATCTATATCAATGCTGGTTTTGAAAAAGTGTTTCTAATAGAGTTTTCTAAACTATTGAAAGGTTTTTTAATGGGATGAGAGGTTTTGAAATTGATGTGTATGAATTTAAAGTGATTTTTCATTTAAATTATTGTTCCTTTCTTAAAATCATGGTAAGATGAAATTTGGGTTTGATTTTGTGGTTAGAGGTTTTGAGAAAAAAGATGTATTAGTTGACTGTTTTGGTTTTGAAAAGTAGAAAGAATTTTTTATTTTATTTTAACCTTTGGTATTTCCTTTACCGACCACATGCATGGGGTTATATGGGATTATGGATGGTTAATTTCATGGATGTATGAGTTCTTGGATAGAAATGAGGAGGTTTCCCATTATGGCATAGAAACATTCATGTGAAAGGCCAATGGGGTACCATTGGTGGATATGCTAACAACTGAATCGTTTATTTTAAAAAATATGATTTTAAAAGAGAAACATGATGTATTTAAGACTATTTTAGGATAGTTTGTATTGTGTTTTTTATAATTTTTATTTTTTGGGATGTTTTGAGTCCAAGAACCCCTCTTGTTTGTATTGTTTTTTGGGTTTGTGTTTGGTCGGTAAGCTGTGTTGAAGGGCCGGTTAGTTGTCTCTTCTGAGAAATGTTTTGGGATGATTTTACGGTGTTTCCTTTAATGTTTTTGGATCTAGTTTGTGGTATATCTTGATCAATGGACCATCTTGGTTGGGTCTTTAGGTTTAATCATTGGATAAAGTACTCCCCATTAAGGGTTAGTGCACAAGTGAAGTGAATCGCAGATTTTTTCTTCATTCAAAGACCCTCTAGTTAATAAATAAAAGGAATATTTTTTTTGATATTTTTAGATTGAGTCTACACCATTTCCTTCCCTGGTTTTGTGTATCCTATTGTAGTGGGAGAGTGATCATGGAAGGTTTAAAGAGACCTTAGCCTCTAAAGTTTCCCGATTTCCCAAAGGTAGAAGTGCTCTGGGGTTGTTAGCATGGATGAGTATCTGGATGGTGTCTAAGAGGTCCTCTCGGTCTATCGCAGTCTCTTCAAAGAAGGAGTTCACAATAAACAACCAATGTGTGAAATATGGTTATGAGATTATATTGTGGCCACTTTCTAGAATTGTGTGTTTTTTGGAGATGTTGTATAAGGTCCCACAATTTGCATTATTTATATCAGTCGCAATGGTCATGTTCGGTGAAGCCATTTGATTTCATGCACTCAATTGACTATAAAAGTGAGAGTCATGCAATGCTCTGAGAGTCTCCGTATGATGGGAGAATGTATCCCTTGTAAAGACATCAAATTATTCCATTTTAGAGGAAGGTGGCTATAGATGTTATTTACTTGTATAGTTTCTCTCTTGAAGAAATAAGGTGTGATGTCTGTTCATTTTCTATGGCCTTGTTTCAGTGAAATATCATGTTAGGGTAAAGTGATTTTGGAATGTGTTCTGTCTTGGAAATATTATCAGAGATTTCAGTATAGTTTTTGGTGGCATCGAATGAATAATTCTCATTCAGGGGGGTTTCTAATGCCTAACTGCGAGGTCGAAGATGCTTCAATCATTTGAGCTCCAACCATAGGTCTCAGAGAGAATTTGACTCATAGTCAGGGGAAATACCAGGGTTGTTTAAACCCATGTACAATGTCTTATCGTCAGTATAAAAGATATTATGAGTTTAAACCTCTACTGACATCATCTTTCTTATGTTGTTCCCATTCGGCGGAAATAGGTTGAGGTCCTTGTACCCATGTCATCACCTAATGTCATTCCCTCCCCCTTTGGTTTCTATCAAGTAATTAGATAATGGTTGAATATTTGGGTAGACATGATGAGGACACAATTTGTGTATGATTAGAAGTGACCATGTTCTAGGATTCCATGTGAAAAGAATGATCTACACAGTTAGAGAATAATTTCCCATACTGTGCAGACTAACCGTGCACCTTTCCCAAATCCTTAAAAAAATGGGTCTTTCTGTGTCGGCCCATGCTAGTCAGTTAAGATGGTTTGTTCTTATGGTGGGGAGACCCACTGTGATTCTCATTAACTTTCCTTCATAAACTGTGAATGGAATTCTATCCTTTGTACTAGGGAGTTCGTTCTTGCCTCCCCCTTTTAGTGTCCATATTCTGTCTCGGAAAAAAAATATAGGTTGTCTCTTATGGTGGGGAGCCTATTTTTGTTCCCCCGTACTAGTAACACAGACTTATACATGGTATTGGCTTGGTGGTAGGTAGTCATGTTTGGATCTATCAATCTACCAACATCTTCTTTGGGTAAACATTGATATTGGAGAGTGCCCAATGGTTTAGTTATGATGAGGTAAGTGTAAGCTTGTTCGTTTTTGTTGTTCGTTTGGGTGAATTTCATGATTCTTGCTTGGATAGTGTTTAAGGTGTATTATTTTGGGATAAAGTATGAATGTGAATGATCATTTCAGGAATGTATTGTAAGTTTGGGTTGTGAGATTAATCATTCCTTAATTGATCACTAGAGGTGTTTTGGACCTTGGGGGCGAAACTTGGCAAAGAAGTACATCTTGGTTTATCGGTTAGGTTTGGTTTTGGTATCTGGATTTGTTGTAGCTTTCCGAGTATGGAATGTTTTCATGGTGGGGAATATTGTCACATACATGAATTATATTAATGTTAAATTTCATTTAATTTCTATATATGATTTTTTTTGGGGTTTCTCAAACTTTTATGGTGGAATGGGTGAGTTTTCAGGAATTGGACCAAACCGTGAGCCTAATTCCATATTTAAGAATAAATTTTGTTTCATTTATAACTTTTTCAATTTTTTATATCTTGCACACATTAAAATTATTAAATGGTATCATCTGACATATTAACTCCCCCATTGTAGATTGTATCCTTTATAAATCCATAAACAAGGTGTATATGGGTTTTTATTTCATAAAATGGGTCTGCCCGAAAGCCCAATTCCAATTTTTAAAATTAAATTTTATTTATTAATAACATATTCAATTTTAAGGATTTTTCGGTGATTCGAAGCCTCACACATGCCCATTGAACCCAGATGCGTGGCCAATCTCTCTCCACCCTCTTTAAATCTCTTATCCATCGTGATTGAGTGTTGATCTTCGTAGGGTTTTTAAAATCGAGCAGATTTGAGGAGCTAAGACATTTCCATCATAAAACTCTCAATTCGTACTCTTTCTCCTCCATTTAAGTACCTAAATAACCTACTCATACTTCTTAGAACCTGTCATGACGTTTTTACTGTTTTAAATTTCATCTACTAGTGTATTAGGGGAGATTCTCTTACATCCCTCAAGTAAGTGTGTCTCTTCCATTACTCTTTCAAATTCCTTAGGGTTTCATTCTGTTTTCATAGGATTTCATCCCTTTTTCTTGATATACAAAATGACTTAGAGGTATGGTTTTGAACCTAGTGTTTAACCATGGGTTTTATTGGTCAATTAGTTTGGTTTTAGGTTTGATATAAGTCCCTCTTAGTGTGATGGTGATGTGACTTGATTTTCGCATGGTGATTCAATGGTTTCATTTGATTTGGTAGGTGATTCCAATGTTGATGAAATATTTGTGTATTAGAATACTATATTTATCATATTTTCATGTTTATATCATTTTATTATTTCTTGAAAAAATTGGTTCTAATGATGATTCTATTTCAATTGAATTTTAAATGCCATTTTGGTGTGAAATTGGGGGTTTTCCAAAGAAATAATTTATTGGTTTATTTGGGGATTCCCTAAAAATATTTAGTTGTTTTTATTGACCTATAATAAGGCAGAAAATAATGTTTCGAATTATTATCCCCTTTGGTTGTTGCTGTAATAATGGGTATTAATTGTGTTTGTAATGAAAGTGACGTTTTGGTTCCACTTTTGTGTAAAAATGAAGGTTTAACAAGGTTATCACTTCTTGTTTAACATGGGGCTCCCCTAAAATTGATTTTTTGTCTTAATTGAAATTTATTGGTCTGACTTTCTTATTTTGTTAACTTACAAGTGTGAAGATAGTGTACGAGTGTGGTTCTAAAGGGGTTTTGCGTGCAAAACAACACGAGATTTTGAGAAATTGTTTTTATTAAAAATAAAAGTGTTTCTTGCTAGTTTTAAGTGGTATAAAATGTGGTACCTTCTATATTTGTTTTATGTGACCATTACATGTGTTTTACATTAATATTGATATGTGTTAAATGCTGAAATTGTTTGAGCACAAAGGGGGAAGCCTGGGTACCTAGGTGGAGCGGATGTGTACTAGTACGACTAGTGGACCAGATGGGTTTTATCCCTGTTTCACCTATAATTTGGATAATGACAATACTAAATAAACTATTTGGATGATTATTGGGGACCAATAGGTTATTGTTATGTTACCTACTAGTGGCTTGTGCACGAGAATAGATTTTACTATGGTTACTTTACACTGAGGTACGAGGTACATGGGGCCCGAGACTATCTAGTGCCTAGGGGTGTTCCTGATTTTCTTGCTCATTGTGTTAGTTGTATTTTCCCATGTATTGGGGTGTTTTTGGTAGTAATTTACAGTATCTAACATGTCTATTTAAATGTGTGAACATTCTGAAAACTTTAGCTTTGATAAATGTTTCCAATTGAAAGTTGCATTTCATGGATTTTATCACTTCTTTCTTTTGCGTATTAAAACTGTTTTCTTTTTCACATTGTATTTCATTATAATTGGAATCATTGGGTGTTATCCTATTGGTATTAGACTCACACCCTACTTACACCGCTTGGGTGTAAGTAGACATTGTTATGTTTGACTTAGGTAAAGGAAAGGCTAAGGGTGATGGCAGTTTAGGGTGTTAGTCCCCATCTTTGGGGAGGAGTTGTGGAGATGGCTTGGGGGTGATGACCCCATGTCATGTGGAGTCCATGGGGATTTTTTTTGATATTTAATTGTGTCTTTGGAACTTTTGTATTGCTTTTGAACATATGTATTCAGTTCTGGATTTTTTTATAAACCTAGTTTGTATGAATTCATCAAATTCATATTATAAAATATTTTTGGTGTTTTATGTATACATATTCCAGGAAATCATTCCCAAACCATGATAAATGATACCCGGGCACTTGTGCCAGCCCGTGGGGATAGGGAATGCCCTTCGGCCCTGGTCATGGGCTTGGTTTGGTGTCTGTTTTAGTGGCGACTAGATTTGGTTCGTGACACTAATATTTCTTGTGGCCTAAAAAACATATATATAACTTTTCTTTTTACCAATATGCATAACAAATTACCATGGTGACAATTCATGTAAAAAAATTATCAACAACCATGAATGAAAGACAATTCCCCTAGTTATATGCATAATATTTATATATTCTTTAATTCCCCTTCTGTGTTAATAAATCATCTTCACCTTCTTAATAATTAAATCTACACATTCTAGTCCAAATAACATTCATTCCAAAAATATATCTCAATAAGATGGAGTCTGAAACAAATTCAACACAGAGTCAGAAATTGTACGATAAGTATTTTAGAAGGAAAACTATTAGTAATTAAACTAACTAATTTTATTTTTTCCAACATCCACAGTAATCCATATAATAATCTAAATTGATATATTGTAATTTCTGAACCATTCTCTCAAATTGTTCATTAAATAATGGATGAAAGGTTGTATAAAAAATTTATTCAATTCCTAAAAAATTATAAAGGCCTTTTAAAAAAATTAGTGGTAATCTTGGGATCATAGTAGGATACAATAGAAGGTTGTAACCCATGAATTATTATTTTTTCTTTATCATAAATTCTAGAAAGATGATATGGAGACCTTTTATCATCAATAATAAATATTAATATTTCTTAAAAAACTCAATAATAACCCATATAGTATTATTACCTTGATTTTTATTTAGTAATAAAATCATCTATTCATATATTCTCCCACTTTAATTTCAGAATAGGAAAAGGTTGAATCATTCCCTTCTGAAATTTTATTTTTTTATAACTTTTTTACAATTCCAACATTTCATGGTATAGTAAGTAATCTATAATTTTATTCCCATCCACTAGAAATTATCAAGAAGGAAATAATAAATCTTATTGTTGTTGGGATGAACATAAAATGGAGATCTAGAAGTTTCACTGAATAATTATCTCTTAATATATAATTCATAAGTAACACACACTCATTTTATAAATCTCAAAACACTGTGGTACATATTAAATTTACGAAACCCACCTTTCTTATAGAATTCTACCTCTTTCAGTATAACATGATTCACCTATTTAACTTCATTAATTATTTCCTATAATATTTTCAATGATAATACTTGAAAAAAAATCAATAATAACTTTTAATAAAATTAAATTGACAAAAATTAATCAAATTATTATCAAAATATCATTCTCCAACATAACATATATTATAATTCTTTATTTTTATTATTTAAATAATCAAATACCATGTTTTATATTCCTATATAGTAATGACTTATCCAATAATAAAATTTAGTCAATTCCTTCAGTAATATCTACCTCATATTCAACTCTTTCTAATTACTTATATAGTTAAAATATTGTATATCAATATAAATTACACACATTATTCCATATAATAAATTTCATTGTATTTTTAAAAGAAAAAACATAGAACCAATTTTAAGTCCATGTGTATGAAAATTTAGCTCTTGAAAAATCAATATACATAAATATTAAATAATTAATTGTTTATTCTGTATCAGAACATAAAAAACCAATTCAAGGAAAAATAATTGATATAAAAAAACAATTACTATATTGTAGAGTAAAAAATAAATCAATCGCACCACTTATTCTAAATTATTATAAATAAAAATCACAATCTTTTATACAAATTAATTTATCTATATTTTGAATTAATGTTGTTATTGTTCAAGACAATCAAGTGTAGTTTTAAACAAATTATTGGTAGTAATATTCAAATTATAAAAAACCTCACATATTTATGCCATTTATAGGTCATGGAAAATATTTAGCCACATTAATCATATATGGATCAACACTGCTTCAGTCTTTATTTAGAATATATCCATAGAAATAATTTTATCATATCCATAATTCACATTTACTAAATTTTACATATAACTTATATTAATTTATGGTTCTTAGAATTATCCTACAATTTTATCATGATCATGATGAAATTATATATATATATATATATGTAATACATAATTATAACCTTAAATTTATCCCTGACCTCATGGAATACCCTATTCATAGTCTTAATTAATACAATTGGAGTATTTTTTTCAACCCAATGAGAATAATGAAAATCTATTAATTCACATAAATAGTATAGAACACCATCTTTGAAATGTAATTATCCATCATCATCAGTTGATGTTACCAAAACCTAAGATTGGCATTTGAAAAATAATGATCTCACTCATATTATTCAAACATGTTGTTATTATTAATAGAAAAAACATTTTTGTGAATATAATGTTATTCAATGTTCTATAGTCAATGTAAATATTCATGTAAGCATGTTTCATTTTAATAGAAATTATTTCACATGATTGTAAACTGATAGAATGAATGAAATATTTTTTAGGAAACTCCTTACATTAGTTTTTCAATGTCAAATTTTTAACCTGATCCATTTGATAAGTAAGATTTGAAATTGGATTATCATTAGGAATATTGTCAATAGTAAATTAAATCATCTGATCTAGTATAAGAAAAGGTAAGTCATTGTGAAATACATCATGATATTAATTTAACTCTAGAATATCACCAATTTTAACAGTTTTATTATTCTTAGAAATAAATGAAATATAATTTGCATTTATTTATTTAATCAATTTATTATCTTATTAATACATTATCAATGGTAATAAATCATTCTTATATTCTAACAGGACCACATTCCCAAAAAAATATATTCTTCTCTATGAATTATCTTGTGTGGATAAAATTAAATCTCATACATATTATGAATAATATAAAACACAACAATGGAAACTAATATATGGTTTTAAGGTAAAATCATTCCATAGAAAATTGTTATATGATTGATATTATTTTATTTCCCTAAATACTACCTTAGTAGTTTTCACCAAAACATTTTACTACCTTTCTTTTGGTGAAATTTACCATTTATCCGAAAATTTATTCAAAGGTAAAATATTAATATAAAACAAATTAAACTAGGCATTGGTATAATCCAAATAAAAAGTTATTGTTCCTGAAACTACATATTTTTATTGTAAAAAATCTATGGATTGATTACCAAATTATTTATCCACCACTTTTTACATATAATCTTGATTAATATTATCCTTCATTCTAATCACAGGATAATAACTTGAATAATGACCCATATCATTGTAATAAATTCCCATAAAATTACATTTTTATTCATTTGTAATAAATTTTTTTCAGTCTACTTCCACATTTACAAACATTCCATGTTTGATAAATGTACCATATTTTATAATACATTCTCTATGGTACTTTTTAGAACACATATCATTAGATGGAAACATGATTTATATAGTTCATATTTATTATATTAGTTTATCCCCATTACGTTCCACCTAACCCACTTTCATTATTTATTATAAAAGAATACATGATCATAGAATATTACATTTCTCCCTTCATAGTACATTGAATGGGCTTCCCATTACTTTTAAATTCACAAGAATAAAATTATCAATGATATTTTGGATTAAATCCGGAGTAAAACTGGATAACATTACAATAAATATCTCAAATAAAATGTGTTCAATTCCATTCCAATAAGGTGATTTTTTCTTCATATGTGGCTATGGAATCTCCCGCTTAAATACTCAATTCAATTAATATAATTTTCAATAAACTATAGGAAAATACATATTAAGTAGAACATTTATAAATTCTTCACATTCAAAGAAATCAATATCTTATCATTCTCTGATATTCTTAACCATAGACCACCATTTGTCAACTTCACCTAAAAAATGGTACGTAGAAAGAATTTTCAAATTATTCAAAACATGTCATGATATTGAATATATTTTTTGGGGGATTTAACTCATCATTCATATAACATATGATTAGATACTCTAATCAATGTTGTAGAGTATTATTTCTTGAAATTATATATACTGGACATTTTCCATTGAGGTTAATTTGGTTTCTATATCCCTCATGGATACCCCCAAAATTTATTGGCTACATCAACTAATCAATCAATATAAAAAAATATGAAATTCCAATTAGGAAAATACTAGGTTGGTGATTCATAAGAATATTTTCATTTTTGGTGACTTCCTCATTTAGATTCCTTGATTCCAATATAGAAGACCATTATGAAGAGGAATATTTTAGATGAACCTATAAGTTAAAATTAAAATTATACATCATGATAATCTTATATATAAATCTATTATACGAACTAAATTTGATTTTCCTATCCAATAAACATTCTAAAACCATTCCTTAGATAAAAACAAATGGTAAACTACATTAAAACATTAAAAATACGTGAGATTTAAATAAATAACTGATTTCATTACATTTAAATGACATTTAAGAATTACATTTTTATAGATTTATGTAATATCTCTTACATAATAAACATTTTAATTACAAAATGTACACATCCCCTCAGTATCTAGTTTTCTATAGTATATGACATTTAAAATGAAAAAGATTTTATTTTCTTGACAATTTTTCAAGATTCTCTACTCGACTTCATTTTTTTCATAACAGTCCTCAAACCCTTTGAAGACAAATTTAAAACATTTTATGAAAAAATGATCATGATGGGAAAATGAAAAATTTGAAATGATACTTTTTATCCCATTTGAATATAATAATATTTAATTTAGTATTTTTTCATTAAAATAATAAACATTGAGGTGAAATTATAATTTACTTACACATGAAATCATCTTCCCTCCAAATTTATTTAATAAAAAAATTTATAAGAAAACAAATATATATGTAATTATAATAATTAGGATTTCCTAGAAAACATGAAAACCATTGAAATTGTTTTCTAAAAAAATATTTTTTATCTTTTAAGGAAAAATCATTCCTTTAATAAAATATCAATATAAAACCTTATAAAATAAAACTATTTATATAAAAATCATTATACAGAATTGAACATTATAATCTATTACTTAGGACATCATCTTTATTAAACCCTTACAAGAACCCTTACTAAAATCCCTATGAATGGAAAAACCAATAACATAATTACTACATAATTCCCTTGAAATCATTTTAATTACCCATTTCCTAGGAAATCTATATTGAGATCACCTATCATCATAAACTATTTAAAAAGACCATATCATAAATTAAAAAAATAAAATAATTCAATTAAATTGTAAAAAATATTAAAAAAAACTTTTGAGAACATAAGTATTATATTTTTATATTTTGGTATTTCACTATCCTTTAAAACCCAACATTCAAAATTAAAATTCTCAAAACAAAGCAATTAAGTGTTTATCGTTGTAGAAAACAATGATTCATGTAAAAGGAATAAAATATTAAATAACATTTATTGTAGTGGTATAATATATTTATGTCATATGTTTCAAAATAAAACATTCATTTTTACATTTTTAATCAAACACAAAAAAATTATTTTTAAAAGTTTTAAGAATCATTTTAAAACCATTGATAGATATACAACACTATAGTAAAATTTACTTTATAATTTATTTATTTTAATAACTATAAATTTAAAAAAATTAATATTTACTAATAGGGACATATAGGAAAATATTTATTAAATAATTATTTCAAACAATTTGAACAATGTTTTAAGGAAGAATACCTTTTACCTTGGATCTGACATGTTACATATGTTATTTATCTTCCTAAAAAAATAAACAAATATTAATTATTTAAATTATTAATACCATTTTTAATGATTATTATTTATTTTATTTTCTTTATATCCTTATTGTTAGTAATTATGTTATTTATAAAGATTTTCTCTATCATTTGAGAACATTCCTCTCATAAGTCAGAAATGGAATGGGTTGGATGACTATGGTCAAATGGTTCATTGTTTCATTACTTCCAAAATCGAATGAAAGGAATAATTAGAAAACTTATATATTAAATTCTTGTGTATAACCACCAAATAAATTGATATATAAAAATCTAATTGCATTGCTTCATAAAAGTTTTAGTCCATACATATGCATTCATGACATTAAAATTATCTAATGGATGAAAAGTTAAGATAATATGTGATAATTATCATTCCATAATGGAAATTATGTTATAAATTTCATATATATTCATAAAATATATCATTAATACCATCCTTTTATGTATTTGATGAAAAAAAAACCAATCACTTTTTGTAGGTTGTAATCCACACATATGTTAGAGTGATGTTCTCATTTCATGTCGTATGTAAAAGAAGATAAAATGGGTTTTCATGTAATAATAATAACATTTTAATATAATTAATTTTTTTTATTTAAAAAATGTTAACAATTGTTTTAAGGTAGAAGAAGAAGAAGTAAACTAGAAATATATCAGTTCTAATTTATAAAATTCCCTTAGATAAATAATTTCACTTATAAATAAGCATCCAATATTTGTAAATTTTTATGAGAAAATGACTGATAATAAATTTTATATCATTTGTGGAGATATTAGGTCTATGATAGGTTGAAATTTAGTTTTCATTGGGTATTTTTAAGAGAGGATAAGAGCTGATATTTTATAAGGGACGATAGGGGTGACATAGTAAATACATAAAATACTAAACTAATATAAATTAATTTATATGTTAAATTGGAATTAATATAACATATTTCCGAAATTGAAAGAGGTTATTTATAAATACTCTCATCCAAAAAAATTGACCAATTTAGGTGAGGTTTTCAATCTTATATATTAGTTTTAACCCTTGTTAATCCTTTTCATCATTTACACGATATTAATGCTTTTTCACAATAAGAGATATAATATTTATTATATGAGGTATGGTGGCCCATAATAGGAAAATAGATAATATGAAATACCATATACCATTCAGATGGATGAAGAGGGAAATTTAGGAATTTTAAATGTTTAAATAAAATATTATTTAACAAAATATACCACTAAAATATTTTTATGAACTATTTACATGATTTGAATTTAATGGAATCAAGATAGTAATAGAATTAAAATTTAAAATTTAACACATGACTAACATATTGTATTTATCTAAATTATTATTTTACCAAAATAATTCATCCAAACTATATTAGTTTAATGATTTATCTATGATCATATATTATATTTTCTATTACATGAACAATCACTATATAGGCATTGCATAATATTTTATGGTACTCTATCTATCAAAAAAATAAAATATCAATTTCAAGGTAAAAAAACAATATTATTTAATGTACAAAAATTATAACTACTGATAACCTATATTTATCCCTCAAATATATTTTGGATATTAAAATTAAAGGAGTGACATTTAGTTTTTATTAATTACTAAAAATTATATTATGGTAATTATCATAGGAAAGTAGAAAAAAAATTTCACATTTAATAATAATGTATTTTTATGGTCATAAAACACTTATCCAATAAAATAAATAATTTTTTTTTGAGACTCATTGGCATCATCTCATAGTTTTATCTCTATTTTACCCTTTTCAAACATACAAGAGGAAAAGTATTTACTATAGATACTATTCATAATGTCAAAAAATAAAAGGGTAATATTTAATATATTGAAACCCCTTGATTTATTAATTGGAATCAATTTTTTCAAATTAATATTCTATAACATGAAGAAATAAATTTTAATATAATGTCATAGAATTTAGTTAAAAATAGTTTTCTAAATTTTATGTCAAAAACCCAAAAATGAACTTAAATCAAAATCAAGTATCATGAAAATTTATTTGTAATTAATCATATCAGTTAAACTTAAATGATACTTATGTTACTTCAACATTAATAAAACAATCATTCGTCTATATTAATTTATTAAAATAAAATAAATTTCATTTTTTACCAGAATCACTGTCTTTAAATATTCACATAAAAATAAATGTTCTGAGAAAATTATTAATAAATAACTCTATGTTAGTTTTAATTTGATGATATCAGAAATGTAGATTATTTTTTAAATTTTAATTTATACAATTTATAAATTGAACCTTGTCAATAAACCATATAATGAATAAAACTCAATTTACTTTAATAAATATATTTTTTGGAAAATTAACTAATATTCTTGCAGTAAAATAACTCTAAAAAATACCATTTATCCATATTCATAAGGAATAAAAAAATATTATATCATTGAATGGATTGTAACACCATTGGAGAAAACATTCACCATAAATGAATGTTCCACCTAATGTAGGATTCCCATCAATAGAGTCTAATTCCAAATAATAAAATCTAAAACCCTACAAGGTCAAATATGAGTTGGATGTTTACAAAAGGACAAAAATAATTATTTTACTCATGCGTCCAAAGAATATGTTGGATTTTAACATGTGCGACTACTTTAGAACGCATTAAAATCTAAAACATAGTGTTATAGAATATACTATGTAATGTTTGTAATATATCAATTGTCGATGGTTTCAAATCAGCTTACTATATTCAAATTTATTTACACAATGACCATGCTCATATTTTTATATTTAAATTAAAATAGATATAGGTGTATATTCTCCATTGTATTCCTCCATTACAAACCTCTTAAAAATTCCATTTGGTTATTTTCTTGAAAAAAGGAAATATGATTAGATCCCTGTATATTTTTTAATCCCTGAATGCAAGATATCTCCGAAAACATAAATATATGAATATATATTTTAAAATTCACATCAATGTATTCACAATAATACATATTTTATCCTAAAAAGATGATATCAATTTATATACAATGATTATAAGTGTAGTTGTAGAAAGATCCATCACATTGATATTACTATTTACTCATCCAACAAATAATCCAAACCTCTCATGATTCTATACAAATGAGAAGTCTAAGATTTAGGATCCAACATTAATTGATATAATTTTTTATTAATGTTTAATATCACAATTCCATTAGTTTCGTAGATAAAACACTAATTTGTTGGAATGAAAACCTCTTAATCTAGGTCACCATTGTGGAATACTAACATCACATCAATTTGGAAGATTTTATTATTTTTTGTGATCTACTGCTAGAAAAATATTATTAATATTCTCATATCTTGAAATACTTGAAATTGATAGAGGAAAATCAACTCCTTACATCTTATAATAACACTTCTGGACAGACCTATCCTTATTTATTGTGAGTTCACACATCTCATTTATTTTATTTCTGAAACCCCTCTTGGTTTCAATTTTATTTTATTCCCAAAACATAGTACCTTATCCCATGAAGAGTTATATTCTATTTAACCAAGATACTAAATCAAAATAGTTACCCACACCATTACATGCTGTTCAAATTGATAAATAAGTATATATTTTTTCTCAAGTCTTAACTATATTCTATTTTGGAATTATGCATCTTACTTGAAGCTAATATTCATTGATTCAACATGTTCTTTTAGCCTATTATGCATTTACATTTGATCCTTTTCACTATATTTATCAATGGTCAAATATAAGTCATTATTAACTATAAATTTAACATTTATATCCTATTCCAAAACCAATTTTTCTAGAATTATCATGTTTATATTTCTAGTAGTATCAAATTTATCCACAACAAAATTATTTATTCTATGCTTATTTTCTGTTATTTTAACATATGACCAATCTTTTATTCATGTTAAAAAGTAAAAATTGGCATATATGGGGTTTTATAGACATTTTAAACTATTAATCTTATTATTTCAACATAATATATTACTCCATGAAGAAATATTCCAATTCGTTATTTTTCAAAAAAATAAAATGTAGTGGAAAAATAAAAAATATAAACACAATATTTTCAAACTAGTTACGATCAACATAGTCCAATATCTACACGGCACACCCCTCTAATATAGTGATTGTAATGATATACAATAGAACAATACATCATTTTTGAAGGACTTATTTTTTTTCATGTTTTTCCTTTGGATCACATCAGAATGAAATAAAAAAAATTACATTTATTCATTCCAACGTGTAATAATGAATACACTAAATTTTTATGAGATGACCAACTCAAATCTCTAACTTATATTTATATGTTATTACCATAACCATACATTATATTTATTTGGAAATTCCAAAATAGATGAATAAAAAACAAATAGATTAAAATATAATACATTTAAAAATTGAAATAAATATAAAAGAGAATAATATTTATAATTATGGTGTGGGTTTTATGTAACATTTATCACTTCATCATGGGAATAAATGTTTATGGTTTTATTTAAATCTCCAAAATTGAACAATAACCATAATTACTTAGATTCATCACTTTTAAGTTCTCATATGAATGTTGTTATCATTCATGAATTAACTTTTTAGTGTTTTTTAGTTTAATAAGATTTTATTTAAATAATAATAATTAAAAATCACAATGATTATTTCAACTATAGTCACCTATAATTTCCATAAAATAATACCACATAAATTAATATGGATTTTCACTAAATAATAATGAAATCTATGTCATAACCGTAAAGGTTTTGTTTGTTTGGATACTATATAGAGAAAATTCATAGTTCATGAATTATTTTCTATAACTTCCATAAGTATCTTCTCAATCTATATACTTTTTTAAACATTCCCTATGTAAAATATTTTTTCATAACCTATGGAATGAAAATATAAAAAAGGTTGATCTTAGATTATCATTTGGGAAAAATAGAAACATCAATGATCAATTAAACATATCATGACTATAATGGTATGATAACATGAACATAACATATAAAAATACATACCCAACAAATCATAGATCATAATAATAAATCATGGAATGATTATTTTTACTTTATAAAACATAAATAACAATTAATTAAAAAAACATGATCCATGAATGAATAAAATTAGAAATTTATATAATTTCTTGTAATACATGTAATCATAAAAAAAAGTTCCTTAGTCAAGCCACACAATCCATATTATAAAAATTGATTGTTTTTACTCCCTATTTCATCATATCGTTAGAAACGTTTCATTCTAAAGATTGTCATAGTGAACAATGTCCCTTAATAAATTGAGTCCACTAAAAATTATATTCATTATAATCTCATGAGATATAAATATTTACCAAATTCATGGGATATATATATATAATTATAGTTTATCTTTTAACATAATCATAATCTAGTCATATGTTTTCCAGAATTTTTTAAAAAATTCCTCTAATATTACAAACTAATTAAATAAATTGGTTTAAAAAAAATTAAAAATACATCAGTGTATAAACCATGGAAAATAAATGGGCTTCATAAAAATATCATGAACATGGTAATAAAAATCAACAAATTGAATATCGATATTAACTATGGAACATATACACCGTCAATTATATGTAAAATCAGGGGATGTTATCATAAAGAAAATTCTTATAAAATATCACATGGAATATTTCATTGGAAATATCATTTTAATTTTGAATTAATTATTTAAAATAAAATAAATTATAAAATATTTTAAAATATATATTCATTGGAATTAATAAAATAAAATTTTATAAATATAAAAATTTATGGTTAAGAGGAAGAGAAATTATATCCATGTTGTGTACATTAAAATAAATATAACATTCAAATTTTTAGTAAAAGAAGAATATAAGTCATTTAAAAAAAGACATGAATATTAATTTAAATCCATTTTTTGATAACTAGAACATATGTGAAATACAATTATAAAATAATTTCATAAAAATTAAAAAAAAATATAAAATTTTTATTAGAAAACATTGTCTATGAAGAAATAAAATTTTCAACCGAAGAGAGAAATAATATCAGATTTCTTTAAAACATTTATATCAACCCTTTAGTAGTTAAAAAGATGAAAATGAAAATAAATCATATAATATAAAAATATAACTTTATGGAATAAAATTCATAACATTAATGGGAAGTAGTGTATGAAATTTCATCATCGAAAACTTAATCATAAATAATGAAATGGTAACATAAAAACATTACCTCAAGTCTCTTAATTCATAGTATATAACCTATCCTATTATATTTTAAATATAGATTTGTTATATATGTATTGTTAATATATAATAATAAATATCATTCAATATAAATTTTAATTATATTATCGTATCACACATTTATTAGAAACTTCTGATAAAATTCACTATTTCAGGTGATAACTGTTTCTTTTTCATGATTGTATCGATTCTGTAGTCTATGTCCTTATATTTTTCTCATGGTTACTTCATTTCTAGAATTTTAATCGTTTCATGATCATCATAGTTAATCAATATATATAATTTTATTAAAATGCATTTTAATTTGTGATGAAAAATTAAATAGATCACATCATGGAGATCGTAATCCATACATACACATGACTAATGCTTCTACTTTTTGATGGATATAATAAATTATGTCTATCACCCTTTCCATAGAAGTTAGAATCCTATTCACTACAATATTACATTGGAATTATTACAATGAATCAAATCCTAAATTAATAATTAGTTTAGATGTTTTGGAAAACTAGATTACACAGCTAGAAGAAATTTTACATTGTGAATAAAAAACCATAATATATATAAAAATAAATGGTCGTGATCCTTGAAACTCATTCTAATAATTCATATTCAGAACCTCAAGAATGGATGAAAAATAAGGCTGATCTAAAATGATTTTTAAAGGGAATTTATAATGGAATATATTATTATTTAATAATAAATAATCAATATGTATAGATTTAAAGAAGATCGAATAATTCCATAAAAATAATCACATGATCTTAAGAATGGATCATGGATATTATAAAAATGATAATAATCACAAGGAATAATAACAATGATGGAATGATTAATTTTAGACATATCCACTATTAATATTTATCCTTAATATGTTTACTTTCATGGTATTTCCTCATGAAAATTTAAGTCTATGGTTAAAAACCTCTCTGGTTTGTGTTAATATCTATCATCATAACAATTTTCGACATATCGGAAACAACGTGAAGGGTTTTTCAAAAACTGATTTTATCTTATTAAACTGCTGGTGAATCATTGGGCTTTAACTATCTAGTCTCCAATAGGTTTAATTTATATCCGAAACTGTAATAATATATTGAAAAATAAAATTAAATCATAAACAATGTGCATTGTCAAATATAAATATTGATTAATGGATACAAATTTATCCACATTTCCTCAATAAATCATATAACTATAAAAATTAAAACATTATGTAAAAATGGTATATAGTTGAGGAAATAATGTTATAAATCATAAAATTATATTGATATTAAAATAAATATAGTTTATGATGAAAATTATTATAAGAATGAGGTTGTTTCAAGAGAAAAATATCAATCGGAAAAGAATGTTATATTTCAATGATAACTTTTACCACAGAAAAGTATTCAAATTAAACCCCTTGGATGAGATAATTCAATTTGAAACATATAATACTATGAAATATGACAAAGTCGTGATATTGAATTACAAGGGGTTGAATATACCCAACAAAAAATAAATATGTGATGATAATTTTGTATGCCCCATAGAAGAAAAAGTGATATTAGTATCCCTTACCTGAAACCCAACTTATCATGTGTGTATTTATCATCCAAAATAATAAAAATATATCAAATATTTAAATTATTTATAACCTTTTAGTTTTTTCAATTACATTTAATTCAATAATTAAAATTTCTAATACAACTACTTAAACAATTATGCTTTTGTCGGGTGTTTTCAAAAAATTTGGTTTATGTGTTAAAACGATATTTGTATTTCGACTATAGTCAAATTTTTTATTATATAATTATATCCAAAAAAATAATCATTAAATAATTATCATATTTATTAATAAATTATAAATCTAAAACATATCATGGAATATGGTTGTCAAAAATGAACTAATGTTATGAACATAGAGATGATAGTTTGTATCTAGGCAGGAGTAACATTTCCATTTTTTTATGATCATTATGGAAATAAGGTAAGTAATAATTTCTCATTATATAATAATAATTATTTCATTAATAATATTTTATTTGATCATATATACTTATATATATAAATATTTTTTTGTAAAACGAATCACATCACGTCAAGGAGGTGGTTTTCTACACGTCCATGAACAATAATATGACATTTTAATGTGTGAAAAGGGTAATAATGAAAATTTTATATTATATTTAAATAAATGTAATTATTTCATTAATATCATATATATTTATATTATTTATCATATATTTAATTAGAATCATCCTTAAAACATTCCACGTAATCAGTAAATGTATCACATAGCTTTGAGGAGGTGGTTATCCACACGTCTACAAATGAGGCGATCGTATTTACAAAAAATTGAAACATTGAAGGTATGTGATATGTAAAAATTAAAAAATAATTGAGATAACATAAATATTAAATATAACATATAAAATTATTGTTTCTATCATTATTCCCAACCATGAGAGGTGGAAATAGAAAAAATGAAAGACGTCTTTTCGTGAGGTGGTAGTCCTCCATACACACGAATGGTGGATCCATTACACATTTGATTAGTGTTTGTGTAGGTGTAGGGATAACCCTTTATATAAAAAATATCCCAATATTAATGTCAATTGTTTTATTTCATAAACTTGTATCAAGAATAATAGAATGGTGTGGGAATTAAATAAAAAAATATCATTGAAAAATATTACGTATTTTTTTGGTGACTCTTTTTTGATTTCCCAAAAGCACATCATTTGATTTCTTAATTAAAAATATTGGAATACAGGATTATGGAAGGGATGTTAGAATATTATTTTTAATTTTTTTTGGGATCCAATCTGGCTTTATATGTGTGAGGAAGGGGAAGAGCGTTTTTATAGTGGAGGGGGTGGAATTCTTGTAAATATAAAAAGGTAAAGACATTTAAGAGGTCTCCCTTAACTATTATGCCTCCAAAAGTTAAAAGCAATGTGAAAAAGTGTAATTAATAATAGTAAAAACCTCCAACACACAAAAATAACTTCATTTTTTCTATTTAATTCAATAACATCGATGATTCCCCACTTTTACCATTTTGGATTTTATTAATGTAACTTGTTTTCTATCCAAAGTTATTATGGATTTATTACTAATTTGAAGTCATATTTATTATAAAATATATACCAAATAAATCATAACAGTTTTCTATAATTTAAAAAATAATTTTCACATTTGTGTTAGATGTTAATTATAAAACAATCACATCTGACATGCAATAACACTACTTTAACCCAAACTTTGCAAACAATTTTTTTTGCATTCTAGGGATCAATATATTCATTATAAAAGGAAAATTGGTCCCTGATTATAAAATATTTGTTATTTTTAATTATATAAAAATAAATGGTATGAATATATGATTTTTAATAAATTTGAAATCATTAAATAAAATTTCATTTATTATGAACTAATATTAATGTCATTTTTATAATTATTAACATAATTTAAATATAAATGAATCAAAAAATGATGGAATAAAAATATATTAAAATAATATCTATGTAACCTGAAATATTTATCTAAAAAATAAAATAATAAATATAATCATTTAAATTTATTCACTTTTAATATGTTTAGTATCATTCATTTTATTCAATAATTAATTAAATAATCACTATGTTGTGGTTTCTTAAAAATTTAAACTAAATAGTTCCTCTATAAAAAATATTTACAAACTAGTATTATAAAAAAATATCATTTATATTTCAAAATTATATGTATAACAGAAAATATTATTCTTTTTTCATATCTCAGGTCTTTATTAATGTTAAATGTAAGGAATGTTTCTTTTTTGACTTTTCTCTATCAATTATTATAGGTTGAATTTCATGGAATAATATCCCATTAAAAAATGAAATTTGAAATATGAGAGGATATGGTTGAAATATTGGAATAAAATTTTTTATTAACAAGTGTATAAGTCATTTTTTTCATTTAGATAAATGTGAACCCCCTAAGTAAACTAATTTTCACCATAATAGCTATATTTAATTTTAACTGCCATTACTATTCTTTTTGGTAAAAAATAATTTAGAACTATAAGAATAAATAGACAACACTTATTGAAAATTTTTAAATAAATTTTTATAAATTCAATTCAAATAAGTGGAAAAATTAAATTTAAAGCTAATCATACGGATGAGGTGATAAATCTGGGTTTTAAAGTGAAAGCATTCAAAAGTTCATTAAGATTTAATATCTAAATTAAATGTCATAATTTTGAAAATTAACTAAATTGGATTATTATAAGTATAATTAATATATTTTAACTTAAAAAAATTTAAATACAACATAATATCAATAATTATTTAAACTAATGGATTGTTTTAAAAAAAATGTAGTATTTTTCATTATTCAGTATATAATTAAACATCACAAAAAAATATCAAAAATACTCCCAAATGAAATTTTGACATTGTTATTCATGAAATGATGTTTATTTTTAAATATATAATTTATAAGTATTAAAAAAATTTACATCAAAATAGGAACTCCATTATTATGTGGAAAAACTATCATTGGAAAAATGTAGCTTTTTATACATAAATCAAGATTTGTTCTTATAATATCTCTTTAAATTATATTGGATATATGTAAAAACATTATATTTATTATATAATTTAAATATAAATATATCTTAAATTCATTGGATGTTATATACACTTCTATGATTGGCATTTCTTTTCTTATACACAATCGAAGGAAGTCAGTTTTGTATATAACCAAAGCTAATATCATGTTTCTTATGAAGCTAGCTATCAAAAAAATTAAATTTATTTTAATAGGAAAATATTTCAAATTTTTTTGGTGTTGCGTTATCCCCTAAGAAAATAAATTTTATCCTCACATTTCAAAACTTACCACAATACTTGAGGTCTTTATATTGGAAATCCTTATTAATTCAAAATAAGGATATATATAGGGTTAATAATGCATATTCTTAATAATATGGAAAAGAAAATGTGATGTTTATCCCAAATATTTTCTTTCAAATAGGATAGAATTACTAAAACACTTGACCTAGAAGATAAATCTAACTATCAGGTTTTTATAGAGAGTAATAAATAACATTTTCAGATGAATGTTGATGACCATAAATCCTTAAGCCACAATTATGGAAACTTTTATTGGTATCACTAATAATGATGAAAATAAGACAATGTTTTTGTATCAAGTCATTAGTTCCAACAGTCAAGGAATTATAACAATCTATAAGAATGTAAGGAATATACTCACATGAAGAGTTTCAATTTTATATTCACCGTCATATCTTTTGGTTGTGCCTGGAACAATTTCTACACCATATCTTTAAAAATATTACATAATAGGGTTCTGTTAGACATCAAAAAATTATTCCTTATCTGAAGATTAATTTTTATTATTTAATAAATGTTTAACCTTATGAACCATCAAAAAAATTTAATGAAAAACATTATAATCAGTTCCAAGGTATTTAAAAATATCCAATTTACTTTATAGATATCAATCATATAATTATCTAAACATCAATGTCTCAAAATTAAAAAACATATTATTGTTCATCTTTCCATAAACCAATTGTATTATTAAAAATTTAACTTGCTACAGAATGACTATTTTGTTACAATTCAACATATTCTCTCGAATCCTTCATGAAATAATACAGTGGTACAATGTTTATATATTCTATAATTCTTATTATAATAAAATCATTAATAAAATAATTTTACAAAATAATTCATATATAAAAATACATAAGTACATTAATCATTACACATAAGTTGTTTTAATTGAATAACTTTCACCATGATCCCTTATCTTCCCTTAACCCATGGGGAATATATTTTAGTACATCCCTATTTCACTATGGTTAAAACTCTTAATATGAGTGGTCTCAATCATCAGATTTTTCTTTTTTTCCTAATGAACCTTTTCTTACATTTATATCAAGCTACCAATCCCCTCAAAAAAATTGGGGTCATTCTTTCAACAGTTATCACATGTGGGAAAAATATTATTTTAATTATTCCCTTTATATATTATTTTTTATATCTCACTCTTCCTCTTATGATTTCTTATGAATTCAAATGATATGTAAATTCTATCTTTTTATTGATAGCACATGAAACTATTTCATCATATAATGACAATTTCATGAAGTATGTTCCCTCAAAATACTTGATCTAATCCCTTCATATGAATGGTCAATCTTATGTTCTGGGTTTCATATGTAACCCATTACATAATAAGATAACCCTGTAAATGTAGATTTATACATTATAACACTTTTTTCATTATTTATCGTTCATATAATGAACATCAAATTCATATATTTTTGTTTCTTAAGAGAAAAATATTTTTGGAATAATTTCCCTTTAGAATATTTATATTCCAGGAGTTCTATTACCTCTTCCTCCCAAGTTATTTGGATTAATAACCACCACCGATCAATATCACCTTCGAGAAAATACACTACAAATGCATCCATTTCTTTTTAATTGCATATTAGGTCTATAAATAACATCTCTAGAGAATAAATCAATTGATCGTCCTCCATTGAGTTAGTAGTTCCATTAATAATGGGGGCCTCTATCACATAAATAATACCATTACATGATAATATAGATGTATAATTAGTTTCTCTATTTGGGTTGTGTTATTATACATAACATTATTATGTTTTCGTAATATATTTACTGCATGGTCAGTTATTCTACGAGCTACATTGATTTTCTCAGCAAAGAAACACCTACAATGGAAACAAGTATTGATATAATTAATCCATATATGATTCATTTCTCAACAATATAATATACTAGATTAGATAATATAACAGTGAAACGAAATGTATAATCCCAAAACAAATGAAATTCATATATAAAAGTTTCTAATGAGTTCACTGGAGCGCTCACCATCTGCGAGGATGCAATCATTTTTCCCCACATTCCAGCATTTTGAAGGCGGGCGACATTCATCACTTCTTCAGAGATATTTTCTCCTTGATTGAAATGGGATTATGGGATGTAATCCCCTCATTCAATGGATTTATCTTCATAATTTATCTTCTAGTTCGAGGCTCCCTTAATGACTAAGATTTTGTTTATGAAACTCTTCTAGGTTCCAGATATTTCTGAACACCCATTAATTGCTTTCACGAACCAGATCTGGTCTCCATCCAAACTGGTTACCGACCCGGTCCGTTGAATAACTCGAATGTTGTTCCCAATTCCAATAGGTTGGAACAAGTTCCATGTATCATAAATAAAATATGGAAATGATTTACCCGAATTTCGAACCATTAAATAACAAAATCAACAAATCAACTAAATTAGAAAATATAATATAAAAACCTATTAATAAAATTCATAATTTATGGAAACAGTTTCTAACCAGAAACACAAGGACTAAAACAACAGGTAGTATCAAGTCCAACATAAAAACCATAACATGGAAAGGGGGTGTCACCCTCAAGCCATCTCCATAACACTGCACCAAGAAAAAAATGTAACAGCCCAAAACACTATCTCAAAAAAACATTACCTTTCCTGTTTCAACCATTTTCAATTATACATAAACTTGAAGTTGTATGTAAGGTTTTATCCTATTCCAAATATGATGCCAAAAAACAAAATATTACATCTGATAATCTTCTTAATGTAACGCCCCGACCCCAGTTACCCAGAGTCGGTGCCTTACATCGTAACATTGGCATGATCACAAAAGATCATGTCTCGAATGACCGATTAGTTTAGTAGCCTTGGAAACACTAGATACATTCATAAATGTTACATTACATCATAATGTGAAAAAACTACAATAACAAAGTATCCATAGTCCACACTCATATCCTCTTCTGACTATCCCTATAGGTCATTCATAAAATACTTCTTCACATCCTGGAAAATATTAAAACATTGAAAGGGGTGAGCTCAGATGCTCAGTAATGATAACAATATTGTGGAAGCTTTCATAAATAAACATTAACATTTAAGGCAATGCATTACTAAAACAAAAGCCTTTTTAAGCTTGAAATTCAGCATAATATAGAAAAAATAAAATTATATAACGCCATTTACTTACTCACATGGATATTCTACTAGTCGAATAATCACATGCAATATCAATAACCACTTTCATAATGATGGAATTCATAATGCCAGACTATCATAACCACATATCCAAGGCCTCGTTCCAAGACCACAAATAATATTTTGTCAAGGCCTCGTGCCTAGACACTAGTTTGTCTCATGAGACCTACCGATGCATCGAGGAGCTGTAGAAGGATCCACCCATCACTTATTAAGTCAAATGCATTCGTCATATGAATAGGTTTAAACATATCATAAACCATAACATAATCTTATCACATTAAACATGCATAAAAGAAACATAACATTTCCAAATTTCAATCACAAGATATCAATACAACACATTGATATAATAAAAACACTTTCAAAACCATTTTCAATACCAAAATAAAATAAAGTTAAAACATTGTCTTTATTTTTCATTAAAAAAAGTTATGGCTTGTAGAGGAAGCCTAAACACAGATAATGGTCACGGCGGCGGGGAAGTCATTTTCACCGCATACGTAAGACAAAAACATTCCTTTTGTTGTATAGTAAAAAGCTTTGTAAGATTCCTATTTGAATAAAAGTCATTGTCAAAGGGGTTTATACACCGTATAAAAGAAAGTTGTGTATAAAAAAAATACCTCCATGAAAGGAGATTGAGACGAAGTTCATAAAAAAGAACATTTTTTAAATAAAATAGATCTATTATCTGTATTCACTATAAGTACACATAAAGAATGTGCAAATACAAGATAGGACATAATAATATCATGAAATAATTTGAAAGTATGAGATTAACCCAAAGAATAGAAATTGGAATAAGAAGTTCCCTTACCTCGTGTCTGAATTCACTCGACCGTTCTTTGATCTCCTGAATAATAAACTAGCGTTAATTTATAATTTCTTAAGAACCTTTTTCAAGTTTATTATTCATTTTATATCACTTATTACCTATAAGGCCCCAGCCTTAAACCTTACTTAATCTTGAGTTATTACAAGATTACACATTGATGATCTTTTCGGGTTTAGAGTTTTAGAGAATTAGATCATAAAACATTCATTACATTCCACATATAACCAATGTGGTTACATAAAGATAGTATTCTTCGTTCCCATCAATGGAAACACATTTAAAATAAAACATGGATTATTTCTTGACACTTCCTTGACACTATCATCATATCATGTACCTTTCCCTTGACCTCTGAAAAATATTTCAAAAAAACATGGGATGAGCATAAAAAGCTCAGTATGGGTTATAAAAACTTGGAAAGGAAACATGAGTTCATATATATATATAAGAATGAAATCATACTTTACCCATAAAACATAGGCACTTTAACATACCTCATAAAATCACGAATAAATCATAGAAATCACAGGACATAAAGGTAACTTGAGGCATTCATAACATTCTTACGTAGGGAGTAACCCTCTTGGTTACGTTTGGAATACCCATCACAGTATATTTCCTAAATCTCTTTGGAGAATCCTTAACGTTTCACTCCTTCGCGTTACCCAATGCATTGGAGAGCTATATCGGGCTCACCCACCCTTAGTTTTTCACGGAACCACTCGTCTTCATAATAATGCCCAAGAACCATAACATAATCGTATCACATAAAACATGCATAAAGGAAACATAAAATTTCCACATTTCAATCACAAGATATCAATACAACACAAAAAACATTGTGAAAACCATTTTCAATACCAAAAGAAAAGAAATGTAAAACATGGTATTTATTTTTCTTTTAAAAAGAAGGTATGGCTTGTAGAGGAAGCCGAAACTCAAATAACGGTCACGATGGCGGAGAAGTCGTTGTCGCCGCATACGTACGACAAAAACATTCCCTTTTGTCATTTAGTAAATGCTCCATATAAAAAATATTCCTTTTGAATAAATGTAAAAGTCAAAGGGGATTATACACCGTATAAAAGAAAGATGTGTATAAAATAAAATATGCCTCAATGAAAGGAGATTGAGACGAAGTCCCATACCTGGTATCCGACTTGACTCGACCGTTCTTTAATCTCCTGAATAATAAACTTGAGTTAATCTCTACTTGCTTATGAACCTTTTTCAAGTTCATTATTCCGTTTATACCGTGTTATGAACATCATGTAATCATTTAAGTTAATAATGTTCATTTTGTCGGTATTTGGTTCTTCAGTCAAAAATAGACTTCTTACACTTACATGTTGTTAATTTGGTCAAAGGTTCATTATATCAAGAATGATATTAATGATTTGGATAACATATATATCATATATTCAGAATATAAATGTATTTATAATATTACAGAACATTTAGAGGTAAGAAATGAAATGCACCGTTCATGGAGACGGTAAGCCGTACGTACGCATGAACGCTACTTCCATTTCTATTTCATATTTTCTGGAATGGAATCATAATGACATAAGAGTATATTATAATTCCAGTATAATAACATAGATAATATCATTAACATTATCCTTCACACATACCACATATGGTTTTAACGAATCAAATCACTTTCAGGGGGCGGTAGTCCGCACTTCCTAAAATGAAGATATCGTGTTTACCCATAATGGGATCCATAAACGTATGCCCAAAATGAAAAAAAAACAGAAGCTTAAGGAAAACATAAACATATTATATATCATATATAAAAATAGTGACATCATAATTTCCACCTTTGAAGGTGTTAAATGAGTATTGAACAATCATCATTTCGAGAGGCAGAATTTCGCCATCCACGGAAACCATATGTTCATTAACCATTTGATGTAGTTGTGTCAGAGTGTAGCTCAAATAAATCTTATAAAAACAACCTAGTATATTGAAGATACTGGTGTTGTTACAAAATAAGTAAATAAAAAGAGTTTAGGGGGTTGGAGAAGCAAAATAAAACAAATGAACATGAGAGAATGAATTAACTTTAAAAGTGTAACTCCTTTTGATTTGAGCCTAAAGGCATCCTTTGAAAGGATTATACCCAAAGTGAATCCTCTAGGATGAGGAGAGGGATTTGGATAGAGTAAATGGGCAGGGGTTGTCCGAGCAAAAGGCTTGAGGAGTGCGTGAAATGAGGTAGAAGTGGGGGCCTTTTATAAGAGAAGAGGTGGGGCACTTTTGGAAAGTAAAGAAATATTAAATTATTTGAAAATGTGTTTCGGTTTTAAAAGGTCCCACATTGATATAATTCGTGGATAAGGTGATAAGGGTTAGATATCCACTCATCCAATTGGTTTTGGACATGTTTAGTTCATATATTTTACATTATCTTTCCGTTTTATTTAAATCGTCAAATAATGATGTCATCGCTGCATCATTATTATATCATAAATAAGTTAATTTATTTAATGTCTAAAAATTATAAAATAATACTATGATGTAGGAAATCCTTTTAGCTTTCCAATTACTATTTATTATCAAAAATCTGATCTTTATAACCCCATGTAAAAATATTTTTTCGTAAAACATATTATGTTTGTGTCATTTTTACTTTTACATTAAATAAAAAGTAATTTATGTCATTTCCCAACCAAAGTAGATCCATGGGGTCCCCAAGTTGACCCATGGCTTTTCTTGGTCGGCCATGAGACAACCAATGAGGGTAGGACATGTTTCAAGCTCATCTTATTTTATTAATGCATTATTTTTACCTTAAACTACACTAATTACCACTAATCGCGATTAAGAACATAATAAGTTACTATTCACCAAAAAATTATTATAATCTCATTGAACCACATTTTACATCTTAATGGCAACAATGTATGTCGGATTTTTGAAATTCAAAACACAATGATGTCAAAATTTCATTTAAACGGAAAATCAGTCTTTATAAGTACCACTTAGTTGTTTCACTATTCATCAAAAATTGAAGTTTTTCAGAAAATTACCAAAAATTCACCCTAAGCTATATTTGATATTAAGAATTCAAAAATGAAGTATATTTTACAAAATTCAAAACATATAAGTCACATTAATTAATTTAATAATTAATTCCCATTGTCAGAGCAAATAGCGTGTTTTTATGAAACAATAAGTATCAAAAGATTGACACTAGTTTGAGTCCAATTTCAAAGTGAAATTGATTCCAATGACCACCATTGGATTAAATGGTAAAAATATATTCATATTACACATTAAGACCAATTCAAAAGATAATATAATCATATAAATAAATTAGATTAAAAAGCAGTTTTGATGTAAAATGCAGTATTTTTCACTATTCATTAAAAAATGAACATTGTCAGAAAAATACCAAAAATTCACACAAAGTAAATATTGATGTCCCAATCATAAAGAATAAGTTTATTTTGACAAACATAGTTTATAAAATTGTCAAAAGATAGATTTAGAAAGGGTTTTCCATCATAAGGCAGTAAAACAATCTTTTGAGAATATTAGTGTATTCCATGCTTAAGATTGGATTTATTTTCATTTTAAGCCTCTAAAACACTATCTTAATCATTAATAGACATAGATAAAATTATATATTATTAATTACTTACATGGGATGTTACATCCTTCCCCTCTTTAGAAAATTTCATCCCCGCAATTTATTTACTTATCGAATAAATGGGGGTACTTATCCCTCATTGCATTTTCAGATTCCCATGTTGCCTCTTCAATCATGTGGTTTTTCCAAAAAACCTTTACCTGGTGAATAACCTTCTTCCGTAACACTTGCTCCCTGTGGTCAAGAATCTGGACCGGTTGTTCCTCATAAGATAGGTTCTCTTCCAACTGAACTACCTCTGGACTCAAAACATGAGATGGATCTGGCATATACATTCTCAACATAGAAATGTGAAAAACATTGTGTACCTGAGATAAACTCGGAGGTAAAGCCACTCGGTATGCAACTGATCCAACTCTCTCCAGAATTTCGTATGGTCCAACGAACCTTGGACTCAACTTTCCTTTCTTACCAAATCTCATCACACTTTTCCCAGGAGAAACCTTGAGAAAAACATGATCACCTACCTCAAAAGATAGATCCTTCCTCCGATTATCCGCATAACTCTTCTTCCTGCTCTGAGCTGTTCTCATGTGTTTCTGAATCATCTGAACTTTTTCTGCCATCTCTTCTTCCAATTCTGGTCCCATCAACTTCCTTTCACCCACATCATCCCAGAAAGCTGGAGTTCGACACCGCTTCCCATATAATGCCTGAAATGGTGCCATCTGTATACTGGAATGAAAACTGTTATTATATAAAAATTCAACCAAAGAAAGATGTTGGTCCCAAATTCCCTGATAATCCATAGAACAAGCTCGTAGCATATCCTCCAATGTCTGGATTGTTCGTTTTGACTGCCCATCTGATTGAGGATGCAAAGTTGTACTAAAATTTAATTCAGTACCCAACGACTTCTGAAGGCCTTTACAAAAGTTAGAAGTAAACCTGGGATCACGATACGATACAATAAAGAGAGGCACTCCATGTAACCTGACTATCTCTTTAAGATACAAACGGGAAATTTGATCAAGAGAGAAAGTATCTCGTATAGCAAGGAAATGAGCAGATTTGGTCAAGTGATCAACAATAACCCAGATGGCATTATTACCTTGAGATGTCTTCGGTAATCCCACAACAAAGTCCATATATATATTCTCCCATTTCCACTCTGGCACTGGTAAAGGCTGAAGCATCCCTTTCGGTAACTTTCGCTCTACTTTAACCTGTTGACAATTCAAATACTTCACAGTAAAATCAGCAATATCTCTTTTCATTCCATCCCACCAGTAATACTCTTACAAATCTCTATACATCTTAGTACTGCCCGGATGAACTGAAAACGGAGAACTATGAGCTTCACATAACAACTCTCTCTTCAACTGTGAATCACAAGGCACACACAATCTCTTCCCAAATCTCAAAACACAATCATTATCAATGTTGAATTCAGGAAACTTACCTTTCTGAACTAGCTCTACCTTTTTCTGCAACTCACTGTCTTGCTTCTGTGCTTGATTGATTCCATCTGATAAAGATGATCTCACTGATACCTGAAACAAAACAGAAGGACTTCCTGCACCAACAACTTCTATGCCAAAGTTCGTCAAATCCTTAACCAAAGGATCACGTTCCAAACGAAACATTGTTAATGACGCATTACTTTTTCGACTCAAAGCATCAGCCACTTTATTTGCTTTTCTTGGATGGTAATGAATTGTACAATCATAATCCTTGATTAATTCTAGGCATCTCCTCTGTCTCATGTTTAACTCTTTCTGAGTGAATATATACTTTAAACTTTTGTGATCGGTATATATTTCACACTTTACTCCATACAAATGATGCCTCCAAATTTTTAAATCAAAAACAACAGCAGCTAATTCCAAATCATGTGTAGGGTAATTTACCTCATGAGTTTTCAACTGTCGTGGAGCATAAGAAATTACCTGATCATTCTGCATTAGGACGCAACCAATTCCTTTCAATGAAGAATAACTATATATAACAAACTCACCATTCCTGGAAGGTAGTTCCAAAATTGGAGCATTCACCAATCTTCTTTTCAATTCCTGAAAACAATCATCACATTCTATTGTCCAGATAAACTTAACACCCTTCCGAGTTAGCTTAGTTATTGGACTAGATAACCGTGAAAAATTTCTAACAAACCTTCGGTAATAGCCCGCCAAACCAAGGAAGCTACGAATCTCGGTTACATTTGTGGGTCTTGGCCATTCTTCCACAACTTTTGTTTTTGTAGGATCAACAGTTATTCCATCTTTAGAAACAATGTGACCAAGGAAAGAAATTTGTTGCAACCAAAACTCACACTTGCTGAATTTCCCATACAGTTTCTTTTCTTTTAAGGTTTGCAAGATAACCCTTAAATGTCTTTCATGCTCCTCTTTACTTTTAGAAAACACAAAAATATCATCAATGAAAACCGCCACAAACTTATCCAAGAACTCATGGAAAATTCTATTCATTAAGTCCATGAATATAGCAGGTGCATTGGTTATCCCAAAAGGCATTACTACAAATTCATAATGGCCATATCTCGTAAAGAATGCGGTCTTCGGAATATCTGCCTCCTTTACCTTCAGCTGATGGTACTCTGATCTCAGATCAATCTTTGAAAAAAACTGAGCTCCCTGGAGCTGATCAAACAAATCATCGATATGAGGCAAAGGATATTTGTTCTTAACAGTGATGTTATTCAAGGCTCTATAATCAATGAAAAGTCTCATAGAACCATATTTCTTTTTAACAAATAAAACAGGAGCACCCCATGGTGATGTGCTAGGTCTAATGAAAACATTCTCTAATAAATCATTCAATTTCTCCTTCAACTCTAAAAGTTCAATTTGTGCCATTCGATAAGGGGGTTTTGAAATTGGCTTAGCATCAGGAACTAAGTCAATAGTAAACTCAACTTCCCGCTCTGGTACTATTTCAGGCAACTCATAAGGAAAAACATCAGGATACTCATTTACCACTGTCACATCATTAATCTGAATAGTTCCTTTATATTCAACGACGTGTGCAAGGTAACATTCATTTCCATCTTTTACAAGTTTCTCGGCCACTTGATATGTTATCAAAAGTAAGGGTTCATTATTATAAACAAACTAAAAGTCTTTCTGAAAAGAAACTTCTTTAGTTGTACAGTCAATCTTAGCATGGTAAATAGAGAGCCAATCCATACCCAGGATAACATCAAACTCTACTAGAGGTAGAACAAAAAGGTTTGCAAGTAGGTTCTTTCCACAGATATGGATAGGAAGATTCTTATAAATTATTTTTGCCTCAACATTTCCCCCAGGTGTTTTTACCAAAAGTTCAGGAGTCATTTCTTGAGATGGTATTCCCATTTTACTAGAAAAGGTTTCAGAGATGAAAGAATTTGTAGACCCCAAATCAAACAACACACTGGCATAATCTGAAAAAACAAACAAAGTACCTGATACAACTTCATTTGATGGCCCGACATCTGCTGAAGTAGTTGCAAAGGATTTCACCACCCCTTTCTGCGTGTAGTTAAACTTCTTCCCATCACTCAAGATCTTTGTCGGACACTCGTTTTCATAGTGACCCATCTCATTGCACTTATAACATTTCACTAACTGTAAATCAAACATGTTCTTTCCTTCACCTTGATCCTTTTCAGTGCAATCAAAAGACTTATGTCCCATCTTACCACATCGGTAGCACATTCCAGAATTCAGAAGAAATTCCCCAGCATTCCTTTTGCCACATTTATCACAAACTGGAAACTTAGTTCTCTTACCATCAGACTTTTTTGAAGAATTCTTACCTTTCTCCTGCCACCTCGGTCTCTTCTTCAGCTGGTTGTTATAGAACACTTGGTCATCGGCAAACTCCATTTCCACCTTCTCAGCACATCGAACAAGCTTTTCATAACTTTTAAACTCACGAGAAGCTAATTCCCTTCGAGATTTTGGCTTTAATCCTGAGTAAAAACGATTGATTTTACTATCAAGGTCTCGGATAAAATTTGGAGCATACCTTGCCAATCGAGTGAACCTTTCTTCATAGGCAGCCACTGAGTCTTCTTCTTGCCATAATTACAAGAATTTCTTCTCCATACATTGTCGAACAGCATTAGGAAAATACTTCTCAAGAAACATACCTTTGAATTCATCCCAGCCAGGAGCATCAATCTAATCGGCGTCCCTGATATTTTTAACCATAGACCACCACTGATCTGCTTCACCCTCCAAACGGTAAATAGAAAGACTAACCTTTTGATTGTCTGAACACCACATGACATCAAAAATCTTCTCCAGTTCTTTAATCCACCCTTCAGCTAGCACAGGGTCAGTTGATCCTCTGAATGATGGTGGATGTTGCTTCATGAAATGTTCCACCACTGACATGTTCCTCTGCGGTTGATCTGGATGATCTCGTGCATGGATACCACCACCATTTATCGCTTGAGTCAACTGCGCCATTACTGCAACAAACTGTTCAGTTCCAATTCTGACCATTTCTGGATGCTGATTCGGATGGTTATTTCCTTCTATATGCCTTCCTAGCACAGCTTCCCTGTTTCCTCTGCGGAAAACCATTCTGAACAAACATGTCTTAGATGAAGCAACATGGTAATCTTCAAATGATATATCATTTCAAAAAAATATATTTTTGGATAATCATTTAATATAATTCTAACTCCTAAAGTTTTCTAAACCGACCTCTAATACCAACTATAAGGCCCCAGCCTTGAACCTTACTTAATCTTGAGTTATTACAAGATTACACAATGAGGATCTTTTCGGGTTTATAGTTTTAGAGAATTAGATCATAAAACTTTCATTACATTCAACATATAAACAAAGTGGTTACATAAATATAGTATTCTTCATTCCCATCAATGGAAACACATTTAAAATAAAACATGGATTATTTCTTGACACTTCCTTGACACTATCATCATATCATGTACCTTTCCCTTGACCTGTGAAAAACATTTCAAAAAAACTTGGGATGAGCATAAAAAGCTCAGTATGGGTTATAAAAACATGGAAAGGAAACATGAGTTCATATATATATATAAGAATGAAATCATACTTTACCCATAAAACATAGGCACTTTAACATACCTCATAAAATCATGAATAAATCATAGAAATCATAAGACATAAAGGTAACTTGAGGCATTCATAACATTCTTACGTAGAGAGTAACCCTCTTGGTTACGTTTGGAATACCCATCACAGTATATTCCCTAAATCTCTTCGGAGAAACCATAACGTTTCACTCTGTCGCGTTACCCAACGCATTGGAGAGCTATATCGGGCTCACCCGCCCTTAGTTTATCACGGAACCACCCGTCTTCATAATAATGCCCAAGAACCATAACATAATCGTATCACATAAAACATGCATAAAGGAAACATAACATTTCCACATTTCAATCACAAGATATCAATACAACCGAAAAAACATTGTGAAATCCATTTTCAAAACCAAAATAAAAGAAAAGTAAAACATGGTATTTATTTTTCTTTTAAAAAGAAGGTATGGCTTGTAGAGGAAGCCAAAACTAAAATAACGGTCACGACGGCGGAGAAGTCATTGTCGCCGCATACGTACGACAAAAACATTACCTTTTATCATTTAGTAAACGCTTCATATAAAAAATATTCCTTTTGAATAAACGTAAAAGTCAAAGGGGTTTATATACCGTATAAAAGAAAGTTGTGTATAAAATAAAATATGCCTCAATGAAAGGAGATTGAGACGAAGTCCCATACCTCGTATCCGACTTGACCCGACCGTTCTTTAATCTCCTGAATAATAAACTTGAGTTATTATCTACTTGCTTATGGACCTTTTTCAAGTTCATTATTCCTTTTATACCATGTTATGAACATCATGTAATCATTTAAGTTAATAATGTTCATTTTGTCGGTATTTGGTTCTTAAGTCAAAAATAGACTTCTTACACTTACATGTTGTTAATTTGGTCAAAGGTTCGTTATATCCAGAATGATAATAATGATTTGGATAACATATATATCATATATTCAGCATATACATGTATTTATAATATTACATCACATTTAGAGGTAAGAAATGAAATGCACTGTTCATGGAGACGGTAAGTCGTACGTATGCATGAACGCTGCTTCCATTTCTATTTCGTATTTTCTGGAATGGAATCATAATGATATAAGAGTATATTATAATTCCAGTATAATAACATAGATAATATCATTAACTTTATCCTTTACACATCCCACATATGGTATTAACGAATCAAATCACTTTCTGGGGGCGGTAGTCCACACTTCCTAAAATGAAGATATCGTGTTTACCCATAATAGGAACCATAAAGGTATGCCCAAAATGAAAAAAACAGAAGCTTAAGGAAAACATAAACATATTATATATCATATATAAAAATAGTGACATCATAATGGCCACCTTTTAACATGTTAAATGGTTATTGAACAATCATCGTTTCGGGAGGCAGAATTTCTCCATCCACGGAAACCGTATGTTATTTAACCATTTGATGTAGTTGTGTGAGAGTGTAGCTCAAATAAATCTTATAACAACATCCTACTATATTTAGGATACTGGTGTTGTTAAAAAATAATTAAATAAAAAGAGTTTAGGGGGTTGGAGAAGCAAAATAAAACAAATGAACATGAGAGAATGAATTACCTTTAAAAGTGTAACTCCTTTTGATATAAGCCTAAAGCCTTCCTTTGAAAAGATTATGCCCAAAGGGAATCCTCTAGGATGAGGAGAGGGATGTGGAGAGAGTAAATGGGCAGGGTTTGGCCGAGCCAAAGGCTTGAGGAGTGTGTGAGATGAGGTAGAGGTGGGGGCCTTTTATAAGAGGAGAGGAGGGGAACTTTTGGAAAGTAACGAAATATTACTTTATTTGAAAATGTGTTTCGGTTTTAAAAGGTCCCACATTGATATAATTCGTGGATAAGGTGATAAGGGTTCGAAATGCACTCATACAATTGGTTTTGGACATGTGTAGTTCATAGATTTTACATTATCGTTTCATTTTATTTAAATCGTCAAATAATGATGTCATCGCTGCATCATTATTATGTCATAAATAATTTAATTTATTTAATGTCTAAAAATTATAAAAAAATACTATGATGTAGGAAATCCTTTTGGCTTTCCAATTACTATTTATAATCAAAAATATGATCTTTATAACCCCATGTCAAAATTGTTTTCGTAAAACATATTATGTTTGTGTCATTTTTACTTTTACATTAAATAAAAAGTAATTTATGTCATTTCCCAACCAAAGTGGATCCATGGGGTCCCCAAGTTGACCCATGGCTTGTCTTGGTCGGCCATGACACAACCAATGAGGGTAGGACATGTGTCAAGCTCATCTTATTTTATTAATGCATTGTTTTTACCTTAAACTACACTAATTACCACTAATCGCGATTAAAAACTTAATAAGTTACTATTCACTAAAAAATTATTATAATCTCATTGAACCACATTTTACATCTTAATGACAACCATGTATGTCGGATTTTTGAAATTCAAAACACAATGATGGCAAAATTTCATTTATACGGAAAATCAGTCTTTATAAGTACCACTTAGTGGTTTCACTATTCATCAAAAATTGAAGTTTTTCAGAAAATTACCAAAAATTCACCCTAAGCTATATTTGATATTACGAATTCAAAAATGAAGTATATTTTAAAAAATTCAAAACATATAAGTCAAATTAATTAATTTAATAATAAATTTCCGCTGTCAGAGCAAATAGCGTGTTTTTATGAAACAATAAGTATCAAAAGATTGACACTAGTTTGAGTCCATTTTCAAAGTGAAATTGATTCCAATGACCACCATTGGATTAAATGATAAACATATATTCATATTACACATTAAGACCAATTCAAAAGATAATCTAATCATATAAATAAATTAGATTAAAAAGAAGTTTTGATGTAAAATGCATTATTTTTCACTATTCATTAAAAAATAAACATTGTTAGAAAAATACCAATTATTAACAAAAAGAAAATTTTGATGTCCCAATCATAAAGAATAAGTTTATTTTGACAAACATAGTTTATAAAATTGTAAAAAGATAGATTTAGAAAGGGTTTTCCATCATAAGGCAGTAAAACAATCTTTTAAGAATATTAGTGTATTTTATGCTTAAGATTGGATTTATTTTAATTTTAATCCTCTAAAACACTATCTTAATCATTAATAGACATAGATAAAAATATCAATTATTCATTACTTACTTGGGATGTTACATTACAATTTTATGAACATTATGTAATTATTTATGTTAATAACGGTCGTTTTGACGATCTTAGGTACTTGAGTCAAAAATATACTTCTTATAATTACACTTTGTTCATGTGGTAATATATCCATTATATCCATAATTATATTCATGATTTATATATCATATACATCATATATATCCAGTATATACATTCATTTATAATATTACATAACATTTAGTGGTAAGAAATGAAACGCACCGTTCATGGAGACGGTAAGCCGTACGTATTCATGAATGCAACTTTCATTTCTATTTTGTATTTAATGGAATGCAGATATAATTATATAAAGGTATAATATAATTCCATTATAATATAATGTATAATACCATTTACTCCATCCTTTATACATCCCACATATGGCATTAACGATTTAAATCACTTTGAGGGGGCGGTAGTCCGCACTTCCTAAAATGAAATTATCGCGTTTACCCATAATGGAAATCATAAATTATGCCACAAATGAGAAATACAGAAGCATAAGGAAAACAAAAACATAATATATATATCATATATGAGAATATTGTCATCAAAATGACCACCATTAGAGGCGTTAAAAGAATATTGAACAATCATCGTTTCGTGAGGCAGTATTTCACCACCCACAGAAACAATATGTTCTTTAACCATTAGACGAAGGTTTGTGTAAGTTTAAACCAAATCATTATCATAAAAACATCCTAGTATATTTTATATACTTTTTTTTACAAAGGAAAGGAATATAAAGATTTTATGGGGTTGTAGAAGCAAAATAAAACAAAACACCATTAGAGAAGACATTACCTTAAAATCGGGTAACTCTTTTTGATTTGAGACAAAGGCTTCCTTGAGAAGACTTATGCCCAAAGTGAGGCTTCTAGGAGTATGAGAGGTAATTTGGGAGAGTATTTGGGCAGAGTTTGGCTGAGCCAAATGGCTTGAAAGTGTGAATAAGGTGGTAGTGGTGGGGGCCTTTTATAAGAGGAGAGAAGGGGCACTCTGGGAAATATTGAAATGTTACTTTATTATGAAATTCTTTTCAGATTCTAAAGGTCCCACAATGATATAGTTCTAGGATAAGGTGATAAGGGTTCGAAAGCTACTCATCCAATAGGTTTTTGACAAATGTAAGCCTTGTATTTTACATTATCTTTTCATTTTATTTAAATCGTTAATTAATGAGGTAATTGCTGCATCATCATGGTGTCATATATAATTTAATTCATTTAATGTCTAAAAATTGTATAAAAAATTTCATGATGTAGGAAATCATTTTATATTTCTAATGAATATTTATAGTCAAAAATATGACTTGTATAACCCCATTTAAAAAAAAATTTAAGAAAAAAAAACTCATGTTTGTGACATTTTTATTTTATCATTAAATAAAATGTTTTTAATGTCATTTTCCTACCAAAGTGGCTCCATGGGGTCCCCCAGATGACCCATTGATTGTATTTGTCGGAAATAACTCATCCAATAGGGGTAGGACAAGTGTAAAGGTATTTTCATACTTTTATAATATCATTTGTACCTTAACTTGCACTAATTACCTTTAATCGCTAATAATTAAACTTAAAAGATACTATTCACCCAAAAATTATTTTAATCCTATTGAACCACATTTTACTTCCTTATGACAACCATTTATGTCGGATTTTTGAATATCAAAATGCAGAAGTGGTAATGTTTCATTTAAACGAAAAATCAGTTTTTTAACTACCACTTAGTGGTTTCACTATTCATCAAAAATTGATGTTTTTCAGAACAATGCCAAAATTTCACCCTAAGAAATAATTGATATTAAGAATTAAAAAATGATTTCTATTTTACAAAATTCCAAAAATATAAGTTTCATTAATTAATTTTATAATTAATTCCTGCTGTCACAACAAATAGTGTGTTTTTAAGAAACAATATTTATCAAAAGATTGATAATTGTTTATGTTCAATTTCAAAGTGAAATTAATTCTAATGAACACCATTGGAGAAAATAGTAAAAATATATTATACTTTAAAACCACTCAATATTATAATTTATCAGTATAAATTATCTTGATTAAAAAAGTTGTTTTAAGTATTTTTCATTATTCATAAAAAATTGGAAGTTCTCAGAAAATTACAAAAAATTCAACATAGGTTGATTTCGATATTACGAATAAAAAAATGAAGTCCATTTTGAAATATAAAATTTTTATAATTTCAAAAAGTGGGTATTACTTTTCATAACTGCTACTTTTATTGGTCGTGGTGTGTTAGAACCACGAACTTGCGTAGAATGCAAGCTATTGTATTATTGAAAGAGAAGCGTATCATGGAACATCAGGGTGTTACACTTAAGACCAAAATCATACAGGATTTATATACAAGAAATTATAGTAACAATATCAATATCATAAAACTTAAAATTAAAACAGTTTTCATAGGGGAACATTTTTAGAATATACACATTAAAAAAACACCTTATACTTAATTTTCCAACAAATTACATTGTATTCCCATAGTATGTATAATATAGATAATGAGTACTAGTCATCGGAACACCCCTTGGCATTAGTTAGGTGTGGGCCCTAGGTACATCGTATCTCGGTGTAAAAGTGACCATAATAAATAACCGTCTAATGTATGAGCCACTAGGAAGGGAAAACCCAATGGATTAGTGGTCCCTAAACAACATCAATGTTTAGTTAGTGTTGATATCATCAATCATGATTTGTGAAACAAGGACGAGGCCAACACCGAATCAATAGAATACAAGTCCAAGTCCACCCACCAAGAAACCAGAGCTTCCCTCTTTCTACTCAATCAAGTTCCACATGTCATAAAATACTGTTTTCACTTGAATATTCAATTTCCAAGTCATACACACAATAAATAGATTAGAAACATGTTTTTTCTCCCTTTTCGTAACTCAATAAATCATTTAAAATTTTCATTAAATATTTTCATGAAATTAAGAAAGGATTTGCACACAATATCCATTCAAAAACCCTCTTCTAAGACCAGGTGCACACCAATGCAACCCCAAAAGAAGAATGGAAGCCCTACCATCATTAAGTAAATAAATTCAATGAGTCATATAATTACCCCAAATGATGCAACATGGATTTCACATTAAAAACACTCATTTTCATACAAAACAATGCTACTTTAAAATCATCAACATAACTAATATTACCAAAAATGGTTTTCCAACCAAACAAAAATGAAGAGGAACATTAAAAATATGTACATCAAGCTACATAAATTCATTAATGAATTTCTACACCAGAAAAAAACACATTGAATGTCAAAACCGTCAAATCATTTTTTGGAACATAAACTACACAAAAAACAGCATTACAATGGAATGAAAACAAACCCTAATCCATCAGATTGAACCAAGAAACAAAAAATTAAACCCCAGTTATGAAACCCCAATTACTAGACATTTATAGATTCATGAAAATGTTATGAAACTCTATGTAAATGGAATAAACAATGTACGAATCTTCTTACCTGATGATTCTTAATGTTTCACCACAAAAATACCATTTACAAATTGGGTTCCAAATAAGATTGAGTGAACCTGGGAGCCTTCCAAGGTTGTAATGGTCGAATGGGGGAAGAATGGGGTGTAATAGGGTGAATCCTGGAAGGGAAAACATGTAATAACAAAAAAATTATGACATATAAATTGTGCACAGTTTGTCTCTACGGTTTAGTAAACCATGCAGACAAACCATGTTCCTTGTTCTGTCCTCCAAAAACAAGTCGATTTAATTCAAAATTAAATGGGGTACTAGGGGAGGTCTTATGGGGAATGTTAGGCCAATAATATAATATAAATAATTCCAAAAATTTCAATCATGTAACTTGATTCTCCCAAAAAACGACCAAGAACCCAACCCAAATTGGAACGAAGTAATACATAAAAACCCATGAGTGAAAATTCATTCCACCATAAGACCTTTATCCTCCATAAAACCACGACAAAGACATATGAAAAAACAAAACAAAACACTATTTCCATGATCAATGGGGGATCCCAAAAAAATACATCATGGACACAACCGGTAGGAAAAGTGGGTTGTGAGTTAACTTAGGAGGCCAAGAAGGACTCCCCCTAACTAAGGATCACCAATCCTTGAAAAACAAAACTCCTCCAGTAGATGTAAAAATTGAAAGGATACCCTCACCACACTCCGACTGACATCATGAGACATCACCTTAGACAATTCGAGAAGTTCAAACATTCTACCTGAAACCAACAATGGATTTGATTGTGGTTTCAACAACCTTTATTCAAAAAAACCATTGGGAATGCTCGAATCCCAATGTTTAACAAATATAGAAGTTGGTGGTTAGATAGATATGAAAGATACTACCTACCATCAATCCAACACCACGAACACAACTAAATTTTTATATGGGGATACATGAATGGGATCCACTCCATATAAACAAACTAACACCTGGGACTGAACCCGAACACCAACATGAGGAGTTCTGGACAGAATCCCCATCATAAAAGGTGAATTAATTTCTAGAGATAAAATTGGGACATCAACATTCCATTTTTTCTCATTTCCACCACTTTTCCCACCTTGTACATTATTCATAAAGATACTATGACTTCCTTGGAATCCATCCATTGAATAAAACTAGAAATCATTATGTGAGTAACATTAGTCATAAAATCATTTAGAGAATATCATGACACCATATTTTCTATTTGCAACACCTTAGGATTAACCTAGGTCATTTATTCTCATCTTATTTCAAAATCCTTCAAATAGGATTCTAATGAAAATGTAAATTATCCTAAGAATATTCCCCGTGAGTGTCGTAACCAAGAGTGCAGAAAGGGTTGTTATTATGCACCAGTTCCCGTTCGAGTCTAGCTCAAAGTGGTGTTTTCGGGTTTTACCCCTAGGTACATCTATCCCAGAGCTGCCTCTACCTGCTTGTTTCTATATATGGATTTATTTCTTGGAAAACTCAAAAAATATCTACAATACCAAATTCTAGAAAGTTCTTCTATACTAATCCTCAATGTCAAACTTAGGGTTATGTGCTCTAATTAGGGTTTACCTAAATCTAGTTTCTAAGGATTGTACTAAACATCAAATGTTACCAACTGTAATGCCCCGACCCCAGAAGCCCAAATTCGATGCATTATTACCTATCATTGGCATGATGACAAAAGATCATGTGTCGAAAGACCAATTAGTTTAGTAGACTTGGAAGTACTAGATACATTCATAAGGTTTACATTACATCATAAAATAGAAAAATACAACAACATTGTTTCCATATAAAACCCTGAGATCCCATAGACTATCCCTACAGGTCATTCATAATATAATTCTTCGCATCCTGAAAAATAAAACATAGAAAGGGGTGAGATCAAATGCTCAGTAAGGACAACAATATAGCAGAAACTTTCATAACTAAGCATAAATATTTAAGGAAAGGAATAACACTAAAACAAAAGCATTTAAAACTTTAACGTCAACATAATATGGAAAAGATAAAATCAAATAATGCCATTTACATATTCACATGGATATTCTACTATTCAAATAATCACTTACAATATCAATAGACACTTTCATAATGATGGAATGCATAATGCCAGACTTTTATAACCACATAGTCAAGGCATTGTGCCAAAACTACAAATAAGATTCTATCATGGCCTTATGCCAAGACACTAGCTTGTCTCATGAGACCTACCTATGAATCGAGGAGATATAGAGGGCTCTAACTGTTACATACTAAGTCCAATTCATTCCTCATATGAAAAGGTTGGAACATAATCGGAACATTCATATTAAAACTAGCATATGAAATGTCAATATTTTAACCACAACCCATGAATGGTATAAAAATAGCACATCCACAGTGAAACAAAACTCATTCTATACAATATGGAAGATTGTATTATAATATATCAACCTAAATAAGGAATAATGATATATATTGAAATAGATTAAAATAATAATCAAAATAATTTGAGAGAAATATCCCCCTTTTTCTTGTAAACATTTAAAAGTATCACAATTTATCAATAAGCCATTTAAAATGGATTTTGGAATCAACGTTTCCCATATCACATTAAAACTTTTAAAAGGAATTTTAATTTTAATAATTTCATGTCCATATAAATAAATCCTTAAAACCATTTTTAAAACATGGACATTAATGAGTATGATTTCGAATAATAAAACTATAAAAAGTATTAAATTGATATTTTTATTAGAGTTCCTAACCAAAATTTAGACACATTAATACAAATAATTGAGTTAATCAAAACGTTATAATATCATGAGAATAAAGGGATTCATTATATACTGTTTCACCATCATAATGTAAATTTTTATTCAAAGGAAAAAGAAGATACATGATATCCAAGGCCGAAAAAGAAGCATGCCAAAGAAAGGAAGATCCTAAGGGGGTATAAAATAGTGGATACTGAGGGAATCACCCCTAATAATATTCACCCCTTACACCTTCAAACTAAGAATATCAGGGAAGACTAAACATTCCGGACCAAGAATATCAACTGAGGCTAAGTAGTCCACCGCCTTGTTCTCCTCCCACCAGGTATGAGAGACCTTGATATTATCCCCCAGAAAGACACGGTAGCTTCTAATGGTATAAATAATAGACCAAGGAATATTTCCCATATCGATAAGGGTGTTGTGGAGAAGCATAGAGTCTGTTTCTTCTTCCCTAATGTCCAAGCCCCTCTCCCTGCAAATTTTCAGACAATTTAACATGGCCATGGCTTCTGCCTGAATGGTCGTACCCTAACCAAGCCTAATGGAGAAGGCCAGAATGACTGATCCACTATCATCATGCACAACACCACCGCCAGAAATGCAGCCTGATACACATGACCCATCACTGTTGAACTTCAAGCCCGCTGAAGGGGGCGCCAGCATACCCAGTTTCCCAGGCGTTGGATGTTCTCTTGAGGGGAGCACCGAGGACCAGTCTTGAAGCACTTCAAGGAGCGAGCCTCTCTCTAGTTATCCAGAGCCCTGACCAATTCAATGAGTAGACTTTTAACCTTGAAGATAATCAATCGACCAGTCGAGACTACCCCGTCATGGATCCACTTAATGCATGCTTTCCACATGCACCAACACCCTACTTGTAAGATAATGGTATGGGTAGGCATCTCCAAGTCGCCATCACCCGAACCCTGGTACCATCGATTAAGGAAGGGATGATCAGCCATGATCGGAGTGGAGGTGGCAGTAAAGTCAACAAAAAATACCCAAACTTTATGATCCCACTCACTTTTAAAGAACAGATGGCATGAACTCTACACCTAATGTTGCTTACAACAAACACATATAAAAACCAAGAAAACACCACAATGCATAACATTATCTTTCATGGGAAGCACTCTATTCTTGATTCTACATACAAGGAAATTAAAAGTGATAGGTATACACTAGGCTCAAAGGATAGCATTCCATGCCTCCCCATGATCCTTCATAAATATGGTTCGACGATAGTCCCACGTCGTGAATTGTCTAGAGGTGGAAGGAGTAAATAAACACCTATCCCGATCTGGGGAGAGCTCAATGAGGATACAAAGATCATATTGGGCACTGTTTAGGATAACCTTGATAAACACCAGGTATTGGCGGGCATCCATGAATGAAATATTAGTGGATAGGCATAACGGGTAACCAAAGATCTCCCCACTCCAGTTGTAATGCCAGAATGAGACTTCTCCTTTACCAATGATCCAACGAGAATGTTGCCTAAGAGCATCTATTATGGGCTCAATCTCAGTCCAAAATGGAGAAACACGGCCATCCGAAGAAACCTAATCTCCTGTAGAGTTACCATGCACAGGGCACCTCCATAAGGTATGGTTCTCCAACACCTCCCATGATAGATTAGCATTCAAGAAAAGGATGTTCTCCCCGAGGCTTCTAACATTAATCACAACCTCGATTACTGGTGAGACCATCTTCTTCCAAGAATTCCAGTACCGTTTTCCCTCTACATTGGGGTTCGAGAGGAAGTTGGTATGAATTATATCATTTTTTTAATGACACCTTTAGGAACCTTGAACGAAGAGAGAGAATGCGTCGGGGTGGCAAATATCACACTATTAACTAGTGTAATTCTACCAACAAAATACATAAAAGTATTTTTACAATTAAGGACCCGATCAATGATTTTTATAGGTAGAGGATCGAAATCACGAATTTGAACCCCTCTTGAAGATAAAGGCCCCCGGGTATTCCATTGGAAGCTCCCCTCTTTCCATTTCCAATATGTGGCACACAGAAGAAATATGGTTCTAAGGACATTTGCAATGAATGTAAAAACTACTTTTTATTTTATTACCACTCTGGACACTCCAATGACAGTTGTCGTCTAGCATACTGAACAATCTCCGCATTGATCTACTAGCAGAATTCATAAAAAAAATAGTATCATTTGTGAACATCAAGTGGGACACTAAAGGTGACCCCAATCTGCGACGATATGGAAGGATGTCTCTAATGAACAAGATTCTATGGATGAGAAAACTGTGGACTTTCTGGGTGATGATGAAGAGGCTCGTAGAAATAGGGTCTCCCGGACGAAGACCTCTAGCATCCATGAAGAAGTTATAGGTCTTGCCCATAAACGATACCACAAGCCATGAAGAGCTAAAACATATGAATATAATGTCAATATACCAAGGAGAAAAACCCATACCTACTAAATCAATGTTGATGAAACTCCATTTCATACATTCATAGGCTTTGTTCATGTCAAGCTTGATGAATGAGTTGGCACCACGAGTTTTGAGGTTGATATCCCTGATCATTTCCTAGGCCACGACAATATCCCCCTATATTGATCACCCATTTACAAAACCATGTTGTTCCACTTAGATCTGCTGGGGAAGATAAGTCGAAATCTTAGAGTTGATAATATTTACGAGAATCTTGTAAGGTAGATTGGAAATGTTTATAGGGCGAAAATGGGGGATGGATATTGGATTTTTGTACTTGGGGATGAGCACAAGGGTAGTGGCACTTGCAACACGAGGCAGATGACCACCTTGAAAGAATTCCTGAATAGTCACAAGAAAATTAGATTTAAGAATCTCTCAGAAGGCTCTATAAAAGGTGGTAGGAAACCCATATGGACCGGCTGCACTATCAGGATATAAATTCATCATAGCATTAAAGACTTATTTTTCTTGAGGAAGGGCCCCCAAACCACCATTATCCTGGGTAGAAAAACTACTAGGGATAACATCAAATAGATCTGTAGGTTCACTCGGATACCCCCTCAGCAAGTGCACGTTAGGACATATAAGAATATCCTTAAAGTGTGAGTTATCCAAGGCACCAACACCATCCCTATCATTGGTGACGGACCCATACTCAAGCCTGATATTTGGTTTAACGAACCTTCTCTTCTACTTGATGAAAGCATGAAAATAATTAGTATTCTGATCCCCATATTTCAACCACTTTTACCTTGCTAATTCCCAAGAAAGGCATGCCCGCTTCAGTAACATGTCCACCAGAATATCTTTTTTACCCACTAGATCCCCAAAAAGTTGATCATCCCAAACCTCTTCCAGGAGCCTTTTGAGGCTATCGACCTCCTGTATAGTGACATCTAAGTCCCTATCCAGAGAAAGAAGGTCATGCGACCACACATGTAGCCTACTCATTAGGTGCCTTAGTTTTTATGAAAAGTAGTCCACGAGTGACCTTGGACTGGATCGCTCCAGGCCGTTCTAACAATGTCATGGAAACCAGGAGCGTCGACCCACAACTAAGAAAACCTGGAACTAACTCGAGTATCATTCTTGGATGAGAGAAATATGAAAAGTGCGGAATGGTCTAAAATACCATGAACTAGATAAACCACACTTGTGTCAGTGTACATGGAGAGAGCCTTAATATTGGCTATGCATCTGTCCCTGTGACTCCATGATCTACAGCCTCCTCGTTGGTTGTTGCACCACGTAATGTTATCCCTTGAATAACCAAGGTCCAAAAGACTTTTTCTGGCCATGAATTGGTTTAAATCAACACTGGACCTGCTGGAATATGGACCTCTCCCCTTCCTCTCACCCGGGTTCGTGACGACATTGAAGTCACCACCCACAATCCACGGGAGAATGCCCGGGACAAACATGGTGAGCTCATTCCATAGGATCAACCTATATTGAGTATCGCATCTCCTGTAAATGAATAAAATAAGAAAGATATAGAAACCATGGGTCACCCTAATAGTGATAAACTGATCTCCATCCCCAACCATATCCACCTTGCAAGACCTATTTCAGAAGATCCAGATGTGCCTATTATTGGGATCTGCATGTAGACAGCCATGTATCTTGAGTTTCATAGAAATATCACCAATCTTGCTCGGATGTTGTTTGTTCTTGAGAATACCAACCAGAGAAATATTATGATTTCTAACCTCATATGCCACACTGTCTGATTTAACACGGGTGCCAATACCCTGGGCATTCCATATTAGGATAGGAATCATTGATCAAAAAGGGTTCTAGGATTAGCTCCAGAACATTTAGCCTTGGAAAAGTGGGAGACCAGACTCACCTTCAAGATTCTAGACTCAGAACTGGTACAATATCTACTAGTAATGGACAAGATCTTGAATGGGGATGAAGGGGAGGCATGGATATGAGTAGAAAACCTTTCACGCTTTCCCGAGGAGAAAGAATTTATGAACCCTGCACCATCCAAACTATGGGGAGCAGAGGCCCCAGCCAGTCCCACATACATAGCGGTGGATGAGGGAGAAGGAGGCGGAATTGTTGGTGACCCCAGAGAAGGGGTCCGAACCATTGGAGAACTCTGAGAAGAGGGAAGAAAATCCAACATGTACTCATAGCCACCAAATGGCCAAGACAAGAAAGGAGAAAAACCAACATTCCATCATAACTTCCAGAAGGACCAGCATTCTAAGGATGTGCCGCCACCAGAAGACCGGGGGATCGAGGAAACCCACAGAGGACATCCATGCTACTAAACCCAGCATGATTCCAGCCAAAATTATGAAAAGACACAATGTCACCAACTATAACCTAAGGCACCCATATTGGAAGGAGCAGCACTATATCCTAGCATTACCCTCGCTCGTCATGTATCTGATCAGAGGACAACACCGATGGAGGAAAACCATCCAGAGACCCTTCATGCTAATGAACCCCCTGAGTCCCTCCTGGGGTATACTCCGAAGAAGGGGTAGGATGGTTGTTCACGTACCTTCCAAACTGTGGATTCCCATGCCAAACTTCCAGTCTGTGATGATGGAACACTTGAAAGGAATTCCCCTGAAGCAAGCAATGAGAGTAAAAACATGGGAAGACAGGATATAAAATATCTTTATTATAGAAAACTGAATCATGTACCTAAAGAGAAATTTTCTATGGCACCGGGTTAGAGAGATCATGTTCCACACATAGACGATCCACCTAGGTATCACCTCCAGACATGGTTCTTAGATCCGAGAAATGAAACCCACCAACGGAGTCACCAATCACCTTGAGGAAGCCTTCGTTATGAAAAGGCAATGGATGCCCAGGGAGATTAACCTAGATCACCGCTGATGTGATTTCTTTTCCCATGTGCACATCCAAAGACCATCTCGTGAGGCTGAATGACCAACGAAAAATGGAACGTGGATCATGACACCACTCCTAGATGATTTACTCCTTGGATCCGATGACTTGGAAGAAGGAAGAAGGACGAAGGATGAATTGAGGAGATCTAAGCTGGATGGAGGAGACCCCAAGACCCCACAAAGCGCAGGAAAGAAGGAAGGGGAAACTTTGATGCACCAAATCGAGAAATCATCATCCAATTCAGACAGACCGAAGCCTCCAAGAACGAACCCACGGGAATATCAAGGTAGATATGTGATCCATCATGAGACACCGTTGATCGATCCACTGAGATCTTCGGGAAGAAGACCTGGGAGGTATAAGAAGAAACACCATTGAGAGCATCCATAAAGGAGGTGAAAGGGGCACCATGACCTGGGAGTGAGGTCTGTACATGAAGGAAAAGAGCCTGAGATCCACCCAGTACACAAGAAGAAGATGTCTTAGGGGAATAGAGCATAAGATCTGACATCGGAGACCACGACCCAAGAGCCATAGAAGAGGTAGCAGGTCCAGGTCCCAAGACCAAGGATGCCAGGGGCGAAGGGAGTGACAGAGTGGCGACGGGGGAGGAAGAACGGTGGGGAGGATTTGAAAATCTGAAGGCACCTGAAGTGTGTTCTCTAAAATATCCATCTTCTTTGATGATATACTATGTCATTGTACATTATAAACACCATATAAAATCAAATTGTTGTATGAAAAAATGATGTCTCATTGTAATGTAAACTGAGATAAAATCTCTTATAGAGACATTATCCATAGGTTAATGATAAACCAACGACATAAATAAGGGTGAAAAATATAAATACACACAATATTATTGGATATTCAGTTTAAATCAATCATAGGGAATTCACTCGTATTCTAGTAAAAACAACACCAATGAATTGGATGTTTAACTCAATAAATAGTGATTGAGTTAAAATTACACTTATCAAGTTCATATCGATGACTTGAGAATTTATCAATAGATTGATTATATGTATCAAAAGTATATCCACATAAAGGGGAGTGGAAATTACTACACAAATAATAAATAGTGATTCCACACATAATCATTGAATAAATAGTCAATGAAGTATGCATAATGTTTAACGAGTCAAAATTGAAATTTGAAATTCCCATAACAATTTCGTAACATAAGAAAAATACATCCCATGAAATATGGATCATAAAATTAAGATTTAATTACTCATAAATTAAATTATATTACAAAAATAATACAATCATTGGGTAGTACACACACTACAGAAAAGTAAATCATGGGAGTATGGCACGAATCACATGAAAATAGGAAGTGAGATGAAAACCCTAACATCATTGTAATCAATAAATTCGTATGGCCAAAAGTTAATAACAACCAAATTAATCATAGAATACCATGAATATAAAGAGAATAATGATAATATATATATCAAATTATAGTACACAATACACCACATTTAATAAATAAATGGTGAACAATGGAAATCACACGGAATTAAAAGTGAGATAAGAAACCCCTTACTTTCTACTTTTCCTTTGTCGAGGGTAGTTTAACCTCCTGTATAATGGGGAGAAATTTTTTATTAAATTATAAAAGAATCATATACATTAATATGATATCATATATGATCTTTTAACATTTCATTGTTAATAATATCTTAGTATTATCTATATTTTGAGTGTTAACTGATTCGTTTTATTTTATATGATTTATTATGTAAGTAATGTTTGTTTTGGATACGATGTATCTTATTAATGTTCAGATTGATATTAAGTATTTAAACATTATTTTTAATCATCTAAAAAAATTATTCTTGAATGGATTAGGATGAGGGATGAATCTCATCGCGTTCGTGGAGACAGTAATCCGTACGTAGGCACGAGCGACAATGTCATTATTTTGATATTAAATTAATATATATTTGTATGGTATATCAAATATACAGAATCATTATCATTTTATGTTTATTATTTACATCCATTACATATCATTATTATACCCATCCAAATAATAATGTATTGAATAACAATTACACCACGACATGAAGACGGTAAGCTATACGTACGCACGTATGGTGACATGTCATTCAAAGGATGGATAGAATAATGAATATGGTTGTACCATATTTATAATAAAATCACAGTATATAGAGGATAATGGAGCTATATTTTTTTAATGGAAACAAAAAAGAATGAGGAAGTGGAAGAAGAAAGGAACTTGAATGATGTGATGAAATATATACATATTCTTCGGGTTCTTCCTTTTCATTTGATCAAAATGGCTCTGTAGGTTGGATTTCTAACTAAATAAAGTACTCTATTATGAAGAGAGTATAGTTTAGAGGGTATTCGGGCAGGGGTTGGATGAGCCAAATGGCTTTGAAGGTGTGAATTAGAGAGAATGGGGAGTTCCCTTTTATAAGAGGGGTGGGGGGAACCTCAAGAAACGCTAGAAATATTATTTTATAATAAAATCATTTTCGGTTTATAATAGCTAAAAATGGATTATTTAAAGTCTATGGAAGGGATGGGTCTAAAACCACTCAACCAATAGGTTTTAGACAGGTTTGTTTCACTATATTAACCTTATGTTTTAGATAAAACTCTTAGTTAAATAGTTTCACATTTACCATTTCTCAATTTTTTATATATTATATGGTTAATAAACATAATATATACTTCCAAGAGAACACCAAGTGGTTCATTAATGATACAACTATCACTATATTAGGATTTTGACCGAACCCTATATTTTTTTTCTATAGAATAAATTTTTTATATAATATTTGTTTTAAAAACTATTTTATGTCAATTTTGACAGTATTTGGTATTTTGTTTTTACAAAATTTATAACATCATTATTACTATGAAACAAAACCGTCTAACCAACCCTAACATGTCATATTAACATATAAAATTATTATAATTTATAAAAAGACTAAAATTACATTTATATGGATATCTATAATATCAATTATTTGAATACTTCATTAATTAGGTAATTACTGCATCATCATTATGTCATAAGTAAATTAAATTATTTAATGTCTAAAAATATAAATAAAATACCATTATTTAGATATGATATTTATCTTTCTAATGAATATTTATAGTTGAATTTATCTTATTTTTATCCCTATATTAAAAATAATTTTTTTATTGAACTTTGATTTTAACACTTTTAACTGTTCTTTGAATTAAATAATAATAAATGTCCTAATCTAATCCAAGGGGACCTAAAGGATCATATTTTATTCCTAAGGTTGTTTCTGGTGTAATTAAACTAATCCAATAGAATTATAAAATGTGTTAGGGTAATAATAATATCATTTTTACCCTTAATTTCCCTATTTACTTTTAACCATGGTAAATAAAAGTGAAAAATTACTATTCACCAAAAATTATTTTCATCTTACTGAACCACATTTTACTTACTAATATCAACATTGTCACTAATGTTTTTGAAATTCCATTCACAGAAGTGGTAAAACTATGTTTTATTCAAATTTGTGAATGCTCCTAGGAGGTGGGTAAAAGACGGTTAAAAGGTTCAATAAAATTTTTATATATCTAAAATAATTATAAACTAACTCTAATGAATTACATTGAACATATATATGTATTATGTATCTATTTTGACCAAAAATAAATTTATAAAAAATAAATAGTTATTTAAATAAAAATTCGTTTTTAAACTATAACTGAGTGATTTTCACTATTCATAAAAAATTGAATGTTTTCAAAAAAATACCAAATATTCACCACAAGCAAATTTTGATATTCTGAATCCAAAAATGAAGTCCATTATGAAAGATAAAATTTATATAATTTAAAAAATTCATTATTACTACTCATAACGGCTAATTTGATTGGTCGTGGTGTGTTAGAATCTCGAAGTTGCGTACAACGCCAGTTGATACATTATTCAATGGGAAAATTATCGTGGATGCTTGGGGTGTTACAGTTTCCTTCCAGATTTCACTTGTTGAATAACCATACATCTTGACACAAAATCAGAAATCTCCCTCTTCATGTTGTGCCACCAATAATGTTCATTCAAATCTCTATAAATCATAGTGCTACCAGGGTGTCTAGAGAAATTAGAACTATGAGAATCATCCAACAGTTCCATTTTTAGATCTGGTATATCGGGAACCCAAAGTCTCTTCCAAAATTACTAAATTAAAACTTCATCTTTGGTAGTATCATAACTTGATTATTATCTAATAGCATCATTATAGGTATAATGTGATGATTGGGACATTGATTCGCATAGTGTCCCAAGGCTTTGTAAATGAAGCAGTGTATATTTGAAACATTTTTCATACCCTTGAAATCACATACATGGTGTCCTTTACTCCATACTTATAACAAACTCCCATTCCCTTCAATCATTTACCAAGGTGATTCATTACACAGTTATCACATATGGGAAAATCATTCTTTCCACTATTCCCTTTATCCATCTTTCCTTCTTCCATCCTTTCCTTCTCTTGCTTACCTTCAAATCCATATCACTTAGAGAATTATTTACATATCTTATATACACATGATTCTATTTCTTCATATGTTGAGAATACATGGGAGACTATTTCCCTTCTAAATGATGGCTTAATACCATGAAATATATGATCCTTCTTATCCTTTGGATCATAAGTATTTATGGAGTTCACATTCCTTCTACTGGGTGCCATTTCTATATAATGGCATAAACTAGGTCAGTTTATGAATTGCAATGAATATTTCCAAACTTGTAAAATACCTAACATAAATTGAACATTTTATGAATATAATCTATAATCATAAAAATATTTTCTTTGAGGAGGTATATACTCGTAAATCCTTCATAATGATTTGTAATGAAAATGAGAATTATCCTAAGTATATTACCTAGGAGTGTCGTAACCAAGAGTGTACCAAGGCCCGTTGTCATGCACTAGTTCCCATTCGAGTCTATCTTAAAGCGGTGTTTTCAAGTTTTACCACTAGGTTCATCTTTTCCAGAGCCACCTATACCTGCTAGTATCCAAAAAGGGATGTATTTCTAGGAAAACTCACAAAATATATACAATACCAAAATTCTAGGATGTACTTCTATTCTAATCCACTAAGTCTATCATAGGTCTATGTGCTCAAATCAGATTTTGTTAAAATCTAGTTCGCAAGGTTTCTACTAAACATCCTATGACACCAACTGTAACTCCTCGACCCCAAAAGCCTAGAGTTGGTTCATTATTACATATCATTAGAATGATAAAAAAAAGATCAATTCTTGAAAGACCGATTAGTTTAGTTGCCTTTGAAGTACTAGATACATTCATAAGGTTTAAATTACATCATAAAATGAAAAAATACAACAACATTGTTTCCATAGACAACACTGAGATTCCATAGACTATCCCTACAAAGTCGGTCATAATATACTTCTTTGCATCCTGGAAAAAATAAAACATAGAAAGGGGTGTGCTCAGATGCTCAGTAAAGATAACAATATAATGGAAACTTTCATAAATAAGTATAAACATTTAAGGAAATGTATAAAACTAAGACCAAATCCTTTTCAACATAAACATAATCATAATATGTAAAATATAAATAAAAATAATGCTATTTACGTACTCTCATGGATATTCTACTAGTCGAATAATCACATGAAATTTCAATAGCCACTTTCATAATGATGGAATGCATAATGCCAGACTTTCATAACCACATAGTCAAGGCCTTGTGCCAAGACTACAAATAATATCTTTTCATGGCCTTGTTCCAAGACACTAGTTTGTCTCATGAGACCTACCTATGCATCGTGGATCTATATCGGGCTCCACTCTTCACATACTAAGTCCAATGCATTCCCATATGAAATGGTTTAAACACAACATAAAAATTCGTATTAAAACTATCATATGAAATGTCAATACTTTATCCATAAACAATGAATGGTGTAAAAATTACACATCCATGGTCAGACATAACACAAAACCTTCAATACAATATGTATGTTTTTTATCATAATAAATCAACTTCAAATAAGCATAAAATCCATCAATGGATGGTGACATAGATGAAATCAGAACCTTTTTAGAGAAATATATATTTCTATTTTGAAATAATTTAAACATCACATAATTATAAAAGAAAACATTTATATTTGAAAATATTATTATAATCTTGTAATGTAAGCTTCGACATTATTATAACGACGTAATATAGCCACAATCGCCGTATAAGTTAAAAAACCATTCTTATCTTAATTTTGTCAAAAAGTTCATAAAGTACCATGTTTGGAGAATGATAGAAAGATTCCTTTAAAAACATATACAGTCAAATAAGGGTATAAATGAATTTACACCATTGTCTAGTAAATAGTAAATATGTTTTGAAATAAATTTTTATAAAACATGAATGTTGATGATAAATAGGTCCTAGTATATAATTACGTATAAACAACCTCAGATAATAAAGACATTGTGAGATTAGCCTTTACCTTGTACTTTTACTTGGTCGAGGGTATGTTAACCTCCTTTATAATAGTGAAATAATTATTATTAAATTATACCAGAATCATATACATTAATATGATATCATATATGATTTTTTAACATTGCTTTGTTAATCATATCATAGTATTATTGTCGTTTCGGGTGTTAACTGATTCATTTTCCTTTATATTATTTGTTACATAATTAATTTTTGTTATGGATTAGATGTATATTATTCATATTTAGAATGGAATTGAGTGTTTAAAAATTATTTTTAATCATCTAATGAAAATTAGACTTGAATGGATATGATGGGGAATGAATCTCTTCGTGTTCATGGAGAGGGTAATCTGTACGTACAAACGAGGGACAATATCATTTTTTTGATATTAAAATAAAATAAATTTGGATGGTATATCATATATACAGAATATTTATCATGTTATATTTATTATTTTCTTCAATTAGACATCATTTATATACCCATCCAAATAATAATGTATTGAATAACAATTACACCTCGATGTGGAGACGGTAAGCAGTACGTACGCACGTATGGTGACTTGTCATTCAAAGGATGGATAGAATAATGAATATGTTTGTACCATATTTATAATAACATAACAGTATATAGAAGATATTGGAGTTATTATTTTATAATGGAAACAACAAGGAATGAATAAGTGGAAGACGATAAACCATGAAAGAGGTGGTGAGATATTTACCTCTTCTTCGGGTTCTTCTTTTTGATTTGCTCAAAAGGGCTCCATAGGATGGCTTTTGGACTAAAGGAAGGCCTCTAGGATGAAGGGAGGATAGTTGATAGGGTATTTGGTCAAGGGTTGGCGGAGCCAAATGGCTTTGAAGGTGTGAATTAGAGATAAGGTTGAGTGCTCTTTTATAAGAGGGGTGAGGGGAACCTTAGGAAAAGCTAGAAATATTATTTTATAAAAAAACATTTTTTGGATTATAATGGCTCAAAAATAAGTTATATAAAGGATAAGGTGAGTATGGGTCTAAACCACTCAAACAGTAGGTTTTAAACAGGTTTGGGTCGCTATATTAACTTTTTCTTTTAGATTTAATTCTTAGTTAAATAGTTTGACATTTACTATGTCTCTTTGTATTTCTATATTATATAGTTAATAAAGATACTATATAATTCCAATCGAATCCCAAGTGGTTCTATAATGATACATAAATCATTATAAAAGTCTTTTGACCAAACATTATATTTTTAGGAATATAATATCAACTAATTATATAATATTTTTTTTAAAAACTCTTTTATGTCAATTTTGACTCTATTTTGTATTTTTTTTTTATAAATTCATAAAAAAATTATTAGTTCGAATGAAATTTACCTAACCAACCCTAAGAAGAATTATTAACCTATAAAATTAGTTTAATTCATAAAATTTATCAAACTACATTTATTTGTATATTTATAATTCCAATTATTATCATATTTTATTAATTAGGTAATTACTATATCATTAATGTGTCATAAATAAATTAAATTATTTAATGTCTAAAAAATAAAAATAAAATTCCAATATTTAGGAAATCTTTTTATATTTATAATTAATATTTATAGTCTAATTTATCATAATTGTAACCCTATATTAAAAATGTTTTAGTTAATAAACATTGATTTTAACACTTTTAACTCTTCATCGAATTAAATAATAATAAATGTCCTAATCTAATCCATTTCGACCTAAAGGATCATATTTTATTCCTATGGTTTATTTTGGTAGAATTTAACTTATCCAATATAATTTAGAAATGTTATATGGATATAATAATATAATTTTAAACCATAACTACCTTATTTACATTTAACCGTGGTAAATTAAAGTAAAAAAGTTACTATTCACCAAAAAATATTTTCATCTTATTGAACCACATTTTACTTAGTAATATCAACCGTGTATCTTGGATTTTTGAAATTCAACTCTCATAAGTTGTAAAGTTAAGTTTCATGTATATTTTCAAATGCTCCTAGGAGGTGGGTAAAAGACGGTAAAAAGTTGAATAAAATTTTTATATATCTAAAATTATTATAAAATGAATCCAATGAATTACATTGAAAATATATAGGTATTATGTATTTATTTTGAACTAAAACTTATTAAATAAAACAAATAATTATTTAAATAAAAATTTGGTTTTAAACTATAACTCAGTGTTTTTCACTATTCATCAAAAATTGAATGTTTTTATAAATGTACCCAAAATTCACCCTAAGATAATTTCGAAATTCTCAATCCAAAAAAGAACACCAATTTGAAATATAAAGCTTATAAAATTTCAAAAGGTGGGTATTAATATTCATAACGTCTAGTTTGATTGGTTGCGGTGTGTTATGACTCAATGTTGTGTATACCACACACTATTGTATTACTCAAAGAGAAGCGTACCGTAGAAGCTTGGGGTGTTACAACAGACATGGGATATCTTGGGTGAATCCGGTAATTCTTATTCTTCCACCACTAGAAGAATGTTTAACCAAACTCCAAACCAATAGAGATGTTATGCGGTTCACAACTCCCATAGGTACTACAGACCACCGATAAATCCAAACAAAACATAGATCGAAATGGATCTACATGGTTATTCGTAAATGAACAACCATATTGAGAGTTCTATCAACAAGGGTTCCAGAACATGGCTATTAGAAGACAATACCACCCCCACCACCTTATAACCAAAGAAGTAATGTTTTATCACCATGGATTAAAACCCTATTGAAGAGGGTTCACATGTCTCATCCCACCACACCTGTCCACATGAATATAATATTCTACATCGAAACCTCAAACTTCCTCCACATCCTACGCTAGAGATAGATGTTAATCCAAGATCATTTACACCCATGGGGTTTTCCTAACTTCGGACCATGTTTACTCCATGACCTATTACTAGATCTTACATGATTGAAGCATCTCTTAAAACACAGTTACACGTTGAAAAACCCCCCAATCAGAAAATATCTTTCTTGTTCCACAAGAAACCACATCACCTCTCATACAAAACCAACAATACATAACCTCGTCTAAAAACAACTTTATTGTAACATGACACCTTAACCAAGACTGAGGCCCCAATGATGCATACACATTTCCCATATCACACCAAACAAGAAGCATTTGTGGAAAGAACATGAGGAATGCACCTTCATTCTGGATAGATAATTTTAGGAATTACAAAAAATAAAACACGGTTATATTTAATTGGAATTCTTCCAAAAGTTCTAAAACACGCACCTTTTCCCTTAAAATAAAACATTGCTCATCAAAACACCATCGAACATATACCTAGAACCTGATACATACTATACAATGAGTGGGAACTTGAACTGAGTCCTAGGTAGCATGATATTTATGAAAGAATCCATAAAAATCATGAACAACAAGATTTCATCACACTGGTGGCCTAAAAAACCCTTGCTTCGATGAGACTGATGAAAGACCCAAAAGCCCTTTAGGATATCATCACACACTCACAACCTCTGACTTCTTCCACCCTCCTCAGTGGAATTTCCCTTTACCATTTCCAAATAATACCTATAGATCCAACTATGTCAAACTTCACCTTTCATGATTCAAGAAACTCAAGAAATCGTGACTCCATTCAAATCCCTCTACATACACTCTTCCTATACAAGAGGGTCTGTGTAATCTAAAAAATAAGAGAGATAAATTGAACCCTGAAACTTAAGAATAGATTCCATACGTTGATCAACTAGAGTACTTTCCCACGATGAATAACTCGCGGTCGCACATAATTCTTTCATTAACTCTTCATACCTTATCCAACAAGAATACCCAAGGACCCAACCATGTTTTTCCATTAATCAAAACATACCATAAATCATAACTGAACACATGCGGGGAACCATTGAAAAGGCTTACCAAAACATTTCTCATTAAATACCACCAACCAAAACGTCAACCCGGTTTACCGAAGAAACACAAACCCAAAACATCCCACAAAAACATTCCCAATAATACAAAAGGCCACACCAAGCTACTACCACTTTTCTATTCACAACATTTTCCGTCAAACCCGTTTTTCAAAAAAAATGTTGGTGGGTTTCGCATTCACCAATGGTGCCTCATGGGTCTCACACATGAATGTTTATGTGCCACCACAGGCACCCACCCTATGCCAATCTAGTCACTCATCAAATTTTATAAATAGCTAAACCATGACTTTTTTACCCAAGAGAACAACAGGGATAAAAAAAAGTTATTTAATCTTTTTAAAACAAAAACTTTTCATTCCACTCCAGAACAAATCAAAACCCACATTAAAATCGTTATTATTTCACTAGAAACACCATTTAAAAAATGATAAGTCTTTAAAAAAAATAATGTATCCTATTTAAAAATGGTTTCCAACAATTAATAAAACCTTTCATATTCACATTACTTTCAAAATAAATATCCAATCTCAATACCCATACATAAATTACAAAACATTCATTTCATTAAAGACACTTTTCAATAGTTCATAAAATCCAATTTAAAACCGAATAACAAATCACACATTAACATAATTAATGATTTAACAAGAAATAATTTCATTAAACCAAAAGTACAAATTATTAAAATCAAATTTCAATAAACTCAACACCATTTACTCAAAACCATTTCCATTTTAAAATCTATTTTCCATAATTTTCAAACAAGAGTTTTCCAGAAAGATTTTCCAAAACCCATAATGAAGTTGACCCTAAATAAGGGGAAAATAGTTCATGTGGTTGACTTATACATATGGTTAAAATCCACACTATAGTCACACCACCATCACAGAGTGTATTATAGGACAATATTCATAGCTCAAAAAGGATTTCTATGACCTATGATCTCACTGAGACCATTTGCCTAACTCCCATTTCATTTCCCAACTAACGAAAAACCACAAGAACCAAAATGATTAGATGAACCCAACTTCCCCTAGTAACTCAAGTCCATCCATGAGGTGTGCTAGCCAGGAAACGTACTTGTATCCAAAACATTGAGGTCTGAAAATACTAGATCTTTTCTACCTAGAATCATTCCCAAAAGAACATGACCCAAAAGAGCGAACTTGCTCTGATAATATTTTTTCATGAATAAGATCTGGTCACCATCCAAACAGATGCCAGAACCGGTCCATTGAATAAATAAAATAGAATTATCAATCTCCATGGGCATTCACAAGTTCTCTTGTATTACCGATAAACATTGGGAATGATTTACCATAATTTAAAAGTATTAAAAAACCAACAATGATAATTTAACCGAAACGGAAAATTTATTCCAACAAAAACATTTAATAAAAATCAGAATTAAAGTGAATATTTTCAAACCACAAACACAATTAATATAAAAAACTGAGTATCAAGTACAACATAAAACTGCCACATGCCAATAAGGTGACTCTCTCAAACCATCTGTACAACACTACACCAAAAAAATATGGTAAAAACCCGAATCACCCTCTCTAAATACATTTCCCTTACCTGTGTCAAACATTATCATGTATAATTACAACCAAAGGTGTTTCAGGTTATGATCCTAATCCCAATAGGATTCCACCCAAATAAATATTCAATGTGATAAACATTTTAAGACCAAAATCATGTATGTTTTATAATGATGAAATACTAGTAACAATATATAAAAATGCAACATTAAATGAAAATAGCTTTCAAATGTGAAACATTGAATAATGTAAATTTTTAAATAAAACACACATGCTACTTCTTTTAAAATAAACACACTATATTTCGATGGTAATTACAATATATCCAATGAGCACTAGTCATGGGAACACCCCTAGGAAATATTTAGTTGTGGGGACCTAGTTACATCGTATCTTAGTGTAAAAGAAACCATAACCAATAACATTCTTGTCCATGATCCACAATGATGGGAAAAAAATGGCCTAGTGGTCCCCAAACATCATCATAGTTTAATTATTGATGTCATGATCTATCTTGATATGTGAAATAGGGATGATTCCACTACCGGATCACTAGTATACTTGTCCTAGTCCACCCACCTAGATACTCGGTGTATAGACTCGATATTGACATACATGAACACTACATTACTTTTTTGGAAATCATGAGACATGGCACAAAAAGAAGCCTAATGACCATATTATTTTAGAGCCTTTGGAAACTAGAAAACATAAACCTATAGTTCATAAAACATCTATATCATCTCATACTTCATCCTTCATAACTAGAACCCCTTTTGAAACATCATACTCAATACCCTTCATCAAATCCTAGGGAAAAGTAAACATGAAAAGGGGTGAGGTCAAGTGATTTATAGGGGTAAGAGTGGAAAATATCTTACAAAACATAAACATAAGAATGTAAAAACATGAACATAATTTTTTTTTCAAAATGTACCAAAATCTTGAGTCATGAAATAAATCATAGAAGTACGTAAGGCAAATATAATAAAGGACCATTAACCATGATAAAATAAAATTAGCATAAAACATGGAATTATGGAAACAATAATCACATAATATGGTTTCCATAGTATCCATGCCATTAATTCCAAGACCATCATAGGGGACAATGTCCATTACTGAAGCATATTTACTTTCCATTTCATCCATGTGTTTCAAAACTAGATTTACGTGTCGTCCCAACCCTATATTACAAAACCAGATTTAATTTATATTCCAGTCATATCTATATCATGAGATATAAATCATTACCCAATGTATTAGAGGGATATATAGGTCACACCCATATCATTATCAAATCATTCTTAGATGTTTCATAAAAACATAAATAATTCATCATATCATTACCCCGGAAATGAAATGGGTTTCTTAATCATCATTGCATCATAATCCATATAAAATAAATGGATTTGATAAAAATATTTCATCATAAATACAATAAAATAAAATTAATAATAGGGGTATAAACATAACCGTCTTCATCCTCGATGGAAAATAATTTTTATAAAACACATGAACTTAATTCCTGAGGAAAATATCCTTTCCTTTTCAAAAATGATTTCATTTCTCAAAATAAAATGCAATTTTAAAAGAAGCTAATTTACTTAAAAATAATCTTGAAATATTGTAAAGGAAGATTAATTGAAATAAGTTGTCATTAAAAAATAAAAATTCATTCATTTCATTTATGATACAAAAACATCCTCCATCTGCTTTTGTAAGAAAAATCATAACGTACCTAAATTTGAATAACGAAAAAAGATTCCATTCGTACTGTTAAATAAAAATTCCCCAAAGGGAAAATTTTACATAAAAAATTTTATAATAATATATATATAATTGTATAATTATTAAAACATGTATTTGGATGATAAATACACCCTAGAAACTAATTTTATATAAACAACATCATATATAAATGAGATTGCAAAATCATCCATTACATTTGGTCTGATTTCTTCCATATGTCTCTAAAACTCATGAATAGTGCGTTTAAAAATATTATTAACTTGTAAAAAAACCATAATAAGACTTATTATGTCTTATATGATTCACTTATTACTTTATTTTAACCATTTATTTAAAATTCCACGTTAATGCAACATTTTGGGTAATAATCGTTTGATTTATCATACGTGTTTGAATTTTTATTCTTAATCTTATTACATATATTGTGATTTACTTTCTTATAGAATGTAATACAAGATTTATATATCATAAATAATCGTTATATAAATATGTATAATAGATAGATAAATGAAATGAAATATACCATTCATGGAGACGGTAGGTCTTACATACGCAAGAACGCTGTTTTCTTTTCCTTATATTATTGAATGGATGAATGTAATTACATATATAAATATATAAATAAATTAATATCATAGCATTATTATGTCATATATTTCATTCTAATTTATTATATTTAATTTATAATCATTCTTGAATGGATAACGTGGATAACGAATCGCATCGCGTTGTGGAGACTGTAAGCGGTACGTATGTACGAGCTGTGATATTATTCACTTGATGATTAAATGGTATGGAATTGGATGGTATATTAATTATACTGAATAATTATCTCTTTATATTCATTATTTACATCCATTATACTCATTATTATACCCATCCAAATTAAGTTTTGTTGAATAAAAAATTACACCTAGATGTGGAGACGGTATGCCATACATACACACATATGGTGATATTGATTTTCATAGGATGGATAAAAAGAGGTATAAAGTTGTCACATAATTATTTTAACATCATAGAATGTATAATATACTAGATTTATTATTTTATTATGGAAAAAACATAATAAGTGGATGTGGAAGAATAAATGAATTTTAAAAGAGGTTATAAAACAATTACCTTTTTTCGATTATCTTCTTTTGGTATGCAAAAAAGGACTCCTTAAGATAGCCTTTTTGTCGCGAACAATCCATAGGGCCCATGCCGTGACTACCCCAAGCCCGCATTGCATTGGCCAGGGTCTGTCGACTAGAAACAATGGTGAAAATCCCCACAAAAGGGAAGGCATTGCCTTTATAAACACAACAGAGTACACAATAGAAGTAAGCACTAAGTAATACTGAAAACAAAATAGTGTGCTGGAAATTAAATGGGCCAGTATACAAACCCAACTACAAAGTACAATACCACTAAAAAGCTAGTACAACTACATTAAAGTAAAACAGCAACCACTACGTTGTCCTCTAGGAATTCCACCTGAAGGTTGTGTACAAATGACCTCCTCAGCACCTCAGGTCCGCCCACCAACTCCGAGTACATCACGCCAAGTGGTCCACCTCTGGGTACCGTCCTGCACTTCAATTCTCTACCTTGATCAGTGTTGTCCATCGTCTGCATCCAACACAACGAAGTGTGGGCATAGCCCATGCTGGGGTGAGTATACGATACTCAGTATGGACCCCGAGACCCCCAAAGGTCTCCCAGAATCCATGAAGGATAAACAACAGAAGAAGGATACAATAAATAAGTATCAACCAAATCTACTTTGGTATATGGCCATACATATAACTATGTTTTCAATCACAGAAAGACTCCAAATCTCGAGCCCAATCAAAATATAGTCCACACCGGACAACCAGTCAATCTCATCGATGATAAAGATTGAAAGTCAAGACTCAGCTCACACAGGTATACAACATACGAAGAGGGGTGGAGATGATTATATGTAGCCTCTTAATCATCTCCTCTGCTGAAACCACATAGGATCCTAGTACAGAAGTAATCACTGTTGAACCCACGGAGGATACAAGTGCAGTAATAATCGCTGCCAAACCCACGGAGGATCCATGTCTAGTAGTCATCGCTGCCAAACCCACGGAGGATCCAAGTATAGTAGTCAACACTACTAAACCCACAAAGGATCCAAGTACAGTATTCATCGTCGTCGAACCCATGGAGGATCCCAATACGGTAGTCGTCGAAGTCACAGCCAGCTCTAGGGTTCCTGTACACAGCACGCTCGATTCCGGGAGGGTCCGCTCCTCAAGACAAGGGGTCTATTCATGAACTATCACGAAGTCCATATATGATGTATCCCTATGTTTCATCTCGTCAAAAGGAACCCAACACAACAGGCAGCGCGTCAATCAGACGCCCGGTCTAAGAGATATTGGCTTTTCCGTTCCAGGGGCGCTGTTAGAAATACGCTCGTTCCAAATCCGTCCATTTTGCAAAGTCATACAAAACTCAGTTAGAGTATCGCAAAAGGCCCGCTTCGTCGTGAGGGCCCCATTGTCGTAGACGGTGCATTGATCGGATGCACGGTCATGAAGTTATTCACATTTTACTAAAACGGGCCCTGCCCGTCAAGCCCGGTGGGCTAGCGTGTTAGCGCGTCCTGCCTCAGTGGGTCCATACCGGCTAAGGGGTCAGCCCGGCCTGAAAATACGTGGCCCGGTCTGTTGGGGCTAGGCTCGACCTGTGGTAGTCGGCCCGACACGGCAGGGCGCGGCTCGACTAGCATAGCCCGGTAGAGAGCGACCCGGCTGGCCACACTGGTCCGGGGGGGGGGGGGGGGCGCCCCCCCCCCCCCCCCCCTCCCCCGACTTCTCGAACCGGTGGTGCCACCCTCCTTTCCGACCGGCCATAGTCGGCTGGTCTTCCCGGCACGAGCGTCCCACAGTTGCGGGCCGCGATCCCTCCGTCGCGGCACGTATGAGCATCACGGCTCTTTCTTCCCGGCCGGCCGACGAGCTGGCCGGTTCATCCATAGAAGTGGCCCACGCTGTGCGGGTCGTAGTTCTCCATAGCACGGTGTCGTGGGGCATCACTGTTCCACCAGCCCGGCCGGCTACGACCGACCGTTCCTTCTTCGGCCAAGCGGGCCGTGGTTGCGGGCTGCGGTCTCCCATCCTCACGGCACCCGGTGCGCAGCCGCAGTCTTTGGTTTTTTCCGCCTCATCCAACACTGCCTCTGTCACCAAATAAAACCAACAAGTAGGGGGAAGGTTTGGGCTGTGTTCGTGCAGCCCGAACCATACTCATTATTACGTTAACAGTTGGAAAAATTACACACCGCAATAAGAATGACGGAGTTCGGAGAAGAAAATATGAACAACTCTAATCAACTCCCTACCTCTAATTGTGGTTCGCGGGGTGGCGGTGTCAACTCGTTTATGTCAGGGAAGAAATATCTGAGGATGGTGCATCATTGGTGTTCCTTGCGGGTAGGTCCTTCTTCTTTAGATTGGTCGATGATCGAAGGAGATGATCGACGCTCCTTGGCGGTTCTTCATTGGAAGGATGGTGTTATTCATTGAGAGAATAACACTAATTTTGTATTTCTCGAGAGCAATCCCAAGGTTTCCCTCACACAACAAATTCCCACAAAAATTAATAGCTAATGCTATTATTTTATTCACACATGTATTTGAAAAATTAAACTCTTTAATTAATTAATTTAAGAGTTTGATTAATTAATTTAAATGTGTTGGAAAAAATTAATCGGGGTGAATTGGAGGTGGAAAGTCACAATTTAATGGGGGAGTTGTCAAATTAATAAGGGGGGATAAGGGGAGGTGAAGGGTTTGGATTCGTGTGGACCCCACCACAGTAAATCCTCTCATGGGAGATTATGTGGGTGTGGGCCCTTCCTATTACTCCCCTTGGGAGGAAATAACCGCCATGAAATAATAAAATTGTGCACCACCAATTTTGTTAATTTAGTATGAATTCCTCAAAATATTACATTCAACCCGCATAAAACGCAGCAGCGGTAAAGATTCCTTTAACCGAATACCGGCACTGCGAGTTCATCAGTGTCCTCGGTTTTCAATTCTGACCACCGGTTAAAAATATAGAAAACCACACACGTACGTTTACTGAACATACCCGAACAAAAATCAGAAATTGATCCCGGGCACACCGGTCCTCGGATTCAGGTGCCGTCAGAAACACCTGACTCGTAAAATTCAAAAAAAATGATAATAATTTCCTTTAAATTTCCAGGTGTTTACATTACTCCCACCTCAGGGCTTTATGTCCCTATAAAGCTACAACACACACTAGGGAAACAAATGTGGGTAATGCACACGTATCTGAGCCTCCAGCTCCCATGTGCTCTCCTGGAGGTTCTCGTGCTTCGAGTGAATGTGCACAAGAGAAATCAACCATCCACATAGGACCCGCTCCTGTTGATCCTAGATCTCCACTGGGACCTCCGTGAATGTCTCCCCATCATCGATGTCCATCTCCCCCATGGTCGATGATGTGGGACGGGTCGTACACGTATCTCCTCAACTCATATACGTGGAAGACATCATGCACCAGGTGAAACTGAGGTTTAAGGGCCAGTTAGTAAGCCTCCTCGCCTACTCTACTGAGGACATGGAAAGGCCTGATGAAGAGCAAAGATAACTTTCTACCACGGCCAGATCTCCATAGACATCGTCGAGGTGAGACCCGTAGAAAAATGTGGTTGCCATCCTCAAACTCCAATGGTCTCTGTCTCCTATCAGCATAGGACTTTTGTCTGCTTTGTGTAGTCTTCATCCTCTCATGGATGATCTGCACCTCCTCCGTCATATCCTGAACCATCTCTGGTCCTACAAGTGCTGACTCCCGTGGGTCAGTCCAGCATAGAGGTGATCAGCAAGGTCGGTTGAACAGTTCCTTGTAAGGGGCCATCCCGACGGTGGATTGTTAGTTGCTGTTGTATGAAAACAACACCAAGGGTTGGTGATCCTACCACCTGTGAACAAAGTCGAGGACATATCCATAGATCATGTCCTCGACAGTCTGTATGGTCTCCTCAGTCTGACCGTCTGTCTGAGGATGAATGGATGTGGTCAGACATAGCAACGTTCCAAAAGCCTCATGTAACCCCTTCCAAAGCCGGGAAGTTAATTGAGCATCTAGATCAGAAATGATAGAAAATGTCACACCATGAAGTCGTACGATCTCCCGAATGTAATGGCATCCCAAGCTCTTGACTGAGCCCTGCTCTCTATTCGGTAGAAATTGGGCCGACTTGGTGAATCGGTCTACGATCACCCAGATATAGTCATGTCCTCTGGATGTATGTTGAAGCCCCGTAACAAAATCCATAGATAACATGTCCCACTTCCACTTTGGGACCTCTAAGGGTTTTACAAAGCCTACTGGTACCTGCTGGTCTGCCTTCACATGCTGACAAATGAGGCATCGTGAGACGAACTCTGCTACTACGTTTCCCTTCCCAGGAGTATAGACTATGTCAATGTCATAGTCCCGGTGGAACTCAAGCCAACGACACTATCTCAGGTCCAGGTCCTTCTACGAGAAGACACACCTAAGACTTTTGATATTAGAGTAAACCTGAAACCGTTCGCTCAACAAACTAAGGGTGTGACTAGCCATTTTGTAAAGAACTCAACTACACCCATTTTCGCTTACATCCTACAAGAGCTGCTAAGATTCATCCTTTTTCCGAAATGAGAAATCTAGTCCCATATCCTAGATGAACCACGTCCTTTTCCGAATACAATAAATTCTGACATGAAAAGTATTATTTCATGCCATGGACGACGCCGTAAGGCCTCGACGCTACTACCAAGAGATCCAATGGTTACTCTCGCCTCCAAGGTTCGTGTCACACTATTGGCAGTAGTGTGTGGTCACTGGGTCTCCTCCAGGAAGAATCTTGAAAGTGAGGTTCAAGTCAACGGTTTTAGCCGAAACCTCTCAGTATCAACCATACAAAAAGGATAGTAAAAAAACATCACAAGGACAAGTGTCTTTTATTACTGCAACTCATATTACAAAGACACAAAGCATCCAAAAACAACGACATCGACGAAGCTAGTCCCACTCCTGTCCACTTGCTTCTTGATCAGATCCTCTTCCACATCCACCCTCTCCCCGCGGACCTCCATGGTTGAACCTCTACCTCTGTGTGGAAGGTTCCTCTACTATCTATTGTTTGTCTGCATGGCGGGTCGGGCAGTCCGAAGCCATGTTGCTCTGCCTGCCGCATGCATTTCACTGCCTATCCCTCATATGGATGGCTCTTTTTCGTGTGCCTCATACATTCGAACTAGTATCCTAGAGTCGCCCACCTGATGTCCTGGTCTTCTTGGACCTCTGCGACATCTGTCTACTTACGACTGTAGAATACTCTTCTACGTGTCACCCTTTAGTGGGTTTCGCTACTGGAGACTGCTCAGCAAGGAAGCTCTCCACTAGAAGGGCTCGTTCCAGCACCCCCGCCTACATCACGATGTTGAGGGGAATCATCGAAGCCCTGATCTCATTCCTCAGTCGCCGCTCGTAGGTCTGAGCTTTGAAGAATGGGTCTTGTACCATATCCGTGGAGTAGTGTGAGTGGTAATTGTTCATTGCTATGTACTGAGCTACTGTCATACTGCCCTGCTGTAGATGAAGTAACTGCTGAATCCGCACATCACAGAGGGTGGCTAGAACAAACTCCAAGTGGAAGAGACTCTCAAATTCCGTCTATAATAATGATGCCTCGACATGAACCTAGAGTATCAGGATCCACCATCTACCTACCACTGCATGAAAAAGACTCATGGCATGGATCACCATAAGGTCGGCTGGTGTCCCTACTAATCTGAAACCCCTAACGACAGCCTCCAGCCAAACCTCAACTGCCTATGGGTCCATCTCTCCATGGAACCTGGGTGGCCTATGTTGCTAAAACACGTGCAACACACTCAGGCGGCATGAACTCTCTGCTGCTGGGGCTGGTGGTATCGATGGCCCAGCAGGTAGTGGTACCGCTAGTTCCTCAACTGTGATGGGGCCCTGCATCGAGGCCTCATCACTCTGTGGGATACCATCTTGTACGTAACTCGGAACCCTAGTTGGCTGCCTTTGTGGGGCCATCCTGAAAAGGAACAAGTGTGCCACGGTTTAAACAGTATACCTGGTGAGCTGACACAATGTAATCCCGAAGAAAACTATTGAAACACACATGCAATCAGTGTTTTCCGGTACTAAGTTGGAAATTAGAGATCGGGGTCATGGTTTGTGGATATATCGGCCGCCGCACCAACAATGGACTCCCTGGATTGAAAACCACACTCAATACTCATAACACTATTGATTTACAGTAAGATAGATCAGAGTCATATGTTCTGTAGTAGAACCAACTCTTCTGATACCAATTTGTCACGACCCATCCTCGGGGCCCGTGCTGTGACTACCCCAAGCCCACCTTCCATAGGCCAGGGGCTGGCGACTAGCACCAAAGGCTTAAATCCCAAAAAATGGAAGTAATTTCATTTATAAACACAATAGAGTTCCCTACATAAGTAAGAACTAAGAAATATTGAAAACAAATTAGTGTGCTGGAAAGTAAATTGGCCAGTATACAAACCCAACTGTAAAGTACAATACTACTGAAAAGCTAGTAAAACTGCAGTAAAGTAAAATGGAAACTAGTGTGTCGTCCTCTAGGAATCCCACCTGAAGGGTGGGTACAAATGACCTCCTCAGCACCTCAGGTCTTCCAACCAACTCTGAGTACATCATGCAAAGTGGTCCACCTTAGGGTACCGTCCTGCTCCACAAGTCTCTACCTCGATCAGTGCTATCCGTCGTTTGCATCCAACAAAATGTAGTGCTGGCATAGCCCGTGCAGGGGTGAGGATATGATACTCACTAGGGACCCTGAGACCCCCGAAGTCTCCCTAAATCCACGAATTATAAACCACATAAGAAGGGTACAATAACGAAGTATCAACCAACCCTACTTAGGTATATACCCATACATATACCTAAGTTGTAAATCACAGAACGACTCTATCTGTCGAGCCCAATAACAATCCAATCCAGAAAGGACAGCAAGTAAAACTCATAGATGTTAATGATTGAATGTCAAGACTCAGCTCACATAGGTATACAACTCATGAAGAAGGGTGGGGATGATTAGATGTAGCCTCTGAATCATTTCCTTTGTCGAACCCAAGTAGGATCCTAGTATAGAAGTCATCGCTGCCGAACCCACAGAGGATCCAAGTACAGTAATCATCGTTGTCGAACCCACGAAGGATCCAAGTATAGTAGTCATCGCTGTTGAACCCATAGAGGATACAAGTACAGTATTCATTGCTGCTGAACCCATTGAGGATTCGTGTATAGTATTAATCATCATCGAACCCTCAGAGGATCCCAGTACAGCAGTCGTTGCAGTCACAGCCAGCTCTATGGTTCTCGCACATAGCACGCTCGATTCTAGGAGGGTCCGCTCCTCGATCCAAGGGGTCGATACATCAACTATCACGAAGTCCATAGATTATGTATCCCGAAGTTCCATCTCATCTAAAGGAACACAGCGCTACAGACGATGTTCCAATAAGATGCTCGGTCTGAGAGATATTTGATTTTCCGTTCTAGGGGCCCGGTTGGAAATATGCTCGTTCCATACCCGGCCATTTTCCAAAGTCGTCAAAATCTCACTTAGAGTATATAAAAAGGACTAATTCGTCGTGAGGGTCCTAGTGTCGTAGACGGCGCATCGATCGGACGCACGGTCATGAATTTATTCACATTTATGTGAAACGGGTCCGACCCGCCTAAGGGCCCGTCCTGGCTCGATGGGTCAGTGTGAATATATCAGTAAAATCATCATGTACTAATGAAGAAGTTAAAAAATAAGATATAACTTTCTGAGTTATCTAACACTCATTCCAAATTTCAAAAATAACATTTACTCTATCTAATATACAAACCATTGTGGTTACACACAACTTGTCACTTATGCTTAAACAACACTATAACCTCTAATGTTATCTAAACCGACCATTTATACCAACTATAAGGACACATCTTTAAAACATTACTTAATATTGATTTGAATTAATAATTCACATTGAGTTTCTTTTCAGGTTTAGACTTTTAGAGAATTAGGACATAACTATTACATCTCAAAAGATTACAAACTAGACACTTCTACTCAGTTTCAATTTTTTTTCATAAAATAAAAACTCTTTAAAAAACATGTATAGTTCTAGGTTTAAGATGGAATGTATTTCCTTTATCCCATCCTTGACCCTATTCATCTTTTAGTCTTGTGGAAAACATTTCAAATACTTGGGATGAGCATAAAAATATCAGTAAGGGACACACAAAGAAGGAAACTGTTAGTTTTTTAAAAACAACAATTAAACCATGAATAATTAATAATAAGTAATACTATTCACCTTTATGAAGTAGTAAATCTCTTAACTGAATAAAATATCATTGCATACCCTTTTGTAACAAAAATATCACCATAAAACACATATAAAGAACACATAACAAATAAAGGTAACTTGGGACAGAAACATACTAAAATGTAATAACCATACGGTCGACTTCCACTCATATCAATAAATGGAATAGCCATATGGCCGACTTCCATACCCAATGCATTGGATTTTATAATGTAACCAACCATCCTGGTTTTCACGGCACCATCCGTCATATGTCCAAGTACCCTAATGAAATCATAACACATAAATCCAATATAAAGGAATGATAACATTTCAACATTTCAATCACAATATATGATTTAAATATATTGAAATAAAAGAATCTTTTATCAAAATCATTTTCAATACCCAAATACGTAAAATATTACATGGTATTTATTTTCATTCAAATCATTACGACTTTTTGAGGAAGCCAAAGATCAAATAATACTCACGGCGGTGGAATGTTCGTTGTCACCGCATATGTTAAAAAAACATAATTTTTGTCATTTAGTAAAATGATTCATAGAGAAATGATTTCTTTTTAATAAAACTAAAATTAAAAGGGATATATACACTATATAAATGAATGTTTTGTATATTTAAGATATTCCTCAATGAAAAAGATTGAGACGAAGTACCTTACAAAGACGATATCCTCAGATTAAGGATAAATCAAATATGTAATTATGTGTCACAAATATAAATATACCCAATATAAGTGGATATTAAGTGTAAAACAATCAGATGTAATCCACACTTATTCATAGCACGACATAATCAAGAAGTATAGGTTTAACCCAAAAAATTGTAATTGGATTAAGAAGTTACATTGCCAAAAAATCGATCGGCTAACCGCGTAACATTAAACATCAGAAAATAAGATGATGAGAGATAAAAAGGGTATATCATCACTTGGATATAACATTTACAGAAATAAGGATATATAAGAACATATCCTAACATTATAAGATGTATATTAAAAGACCTAACAAAAAGAAGTCTTTTAAAAAGGGGAGGGTGAAAGGATCCCTTACCGATTTGGGTAACTTTCGAAACGTACACCCCATGAATGAAGTGTCATGCAATGAAGATATAAATACATATAAATTAAATTATATTAAACAAAGAATACAATCTTGGGTAGTAATACACCACACAATAGGAAATAGTGGCAAATGTAGCACACGAATCTCACGAGAATAAAAAGTGAGATAAAACCTCATTACCTCATTGTAATCAATCGAGTCGTATGAAAAAAAGATAATAAACACCAAATTAATCACATAATACTATGAATATAAATATAATAATGATAATATATATGATATCTCAGCACACAATACACCACATGAAATAAATTACTGTCAAACAATGGAAATCTCACAGAATTAAAAGTGAGATAAGAAATACCTAATGAAAATTCGGCAGCCTAACGGCACCACTTAAAACTTCCAAAATTGGATTTATGAGATAAAATATGGTCTCTAGTCACATGAACATAAAAATTAAATTATGAGTAAATTTAAAGAACATCACCCAACATAAGAATGAGGAGCTTAAAAGGAATGATAGAAAAAAATAGTACATAAAAAGAAAGAGAGAGGTAGGATCCCTTACCTCAAGTCCGACTTGTCTTGTTCGTTTCTTTATATTCACGAATAATAAACTTTGGTCAATTTATAATTTCTTAATGAAATCCATTAAATTTTATTATTCAATTAATATCACATATTATAATGTTATAATAATTAGTTAATTATGTGAGTTCATATCAGACGTTTTTTGTCGATGTTCGGTACATGAGTCAAAAAAAGGACTTCTTATATTTACATGATGTTCATGTGGTCCAAAGTTCATTAAATACAGAATGATATTCATCATTTATATGTAATATAAATCATATAAATAAATTATATATATGTACATATAATGGTACACAATATTTGGAGATAAGAAATGAAATGCACCGTTCATGGACACGGTAAGCCGTACATACGCATGAACTCTACTTTCATTTCTATTTCATACATTAATGGAATGAAAACATAATGATAAATAGGTATATTATAATTAAATTATAATATTTATGTTATATGTTTTATATAAGTTCACAAATTCTATCCTTTATATGTTCCATGTATGTCATGAACGAGTCATATCACATTGAGGGTGCGGTAGTCCGCACTTCCAAAAATAATATAATATCCTTTACCTATCATGGAAACGATAAAGGTATGCCACAAAATAAAAATAAAGAGGAATAAAGAAAACATAAAAATAATATATATCATATATAAATACAGTGACATCTTAATGGACACCATGATAGGTGGTAGGAGATAATTGAACAATCATCATTTCGTGAGGCAGTAGTTTGTCGTCCACGGAAACAATATGTTCTTCACACATTAAATGGAGGTGTGTGTAAGTGTCACTCAAATAATTATCATAAAAAAATCCTAGAATATTTAATATACTGGTTTTGTTACAAATTAATGTACTAAAAAAAGCTTAGGGGGTTGGAGAAGCAAAATAAAAAAAAGAACGTAAGAGAAGACATTGCCTTTAAATCGGGTAACTCTTTTTGATTTGAGCCAAAGGCTTACATGGAAAGCCTTCTTCCCAAAGTAAGGATTATAGGAGTAACAGAGGGATGTGGAGAGAAAATATGAGCAGGTGATGGATGATCCAATGGCTTGAGTGGTGTGGGTACAGGGGTAGAGGTGGGGGCATTTTATAAGAGGGAGGAGGGTCACTTTTTGATGGTCTTGAAATGTTACTTTATTATAAAAATGATTTTCCAAATTTAAAGGTTTCACAATGATATATTTAGAGGATAAGGTGATAAGGGTTCTAAATCCACCCATAAAATAGGTTTTCAACAAATGTATGTCTTAGATTTTACCTTATCTTTTCATTTTATTTAAATTGTTCGTTAATGAGGTAATCACTGCATCATCATGGTGTCATAAATAAATATATTTATTTATTCTCTAAAAATTATTACAAAAATACCATGATGTGTGAAATATTTTTATCTTTAAAATGAATATTTTCAGTCAATGATATCATTTATTTAAATAAAACTAAAATTATTTGACTTAGGTGACACATACGTTTGTTATATTTTCCTTTCTTTACAAATATTATGATAAATGGTCACCATCACACTAAAGTGATTCCATGGGGACCAAAATTTGTCACAAGCCATCCCATGGTCGGCCATGACTAAAAAAATAGCATTAAGACACAGGGATGTTTAATTTTATATTATTGTGATATTATTTTATTACCCTTAACTACCCGATTACTAATTAATCACAATAATTAAAGATAATTGTCGTCGTAACTATTCATAATGTCCAAAAACAAAAGAGTCTTAATTACATAATTTGGACCTTATGATTCAAAATATGGAATCCATTTTATCAAATTACAAACACATAAATTTCAGTAATTAATTTTAAAATAACTCTCATTGTCAAAACCAAAGATGGGTTTTTATGATGTCAAATTTATCAAAAGATTGATTTGTTTTTACATCCAATTAAAAAGTTAAATTACATCCAATGAATAAAATTGTATTAAGAGATAAAAAATAATTTAATTACACTTTAAATCCAATTAAAATAACAATCTATCTTTATAATTAAATTAGATGAAAAAGTAGTTTTGAAGTAAAATGCAGTATTTTTCACTATTCATTAAAAAGGATCATTTGTCTAAAAATACAAAACATTTATCCAAAGTAAATTTGATATTCCAAATTGAAAAATTATTTCCATTTTACCAAATTCAATACATAGAAGTTTCAATAATTAATTTTATAATTAATTCACGCTATCAAAATAAATAGAGTGTTTTTAAAGAATAATATCTATCAAAATATTGACACTTGTTTATGTCAAATTTCAAAGGGAAATTAATTCCAATTACCACCATTGTATTAAATGGTAAAAATAAATTTTAACTACACTTTAAACCTAATTATAATGATAATAAAACTAGAAAAATATATTATATTAAAAAGAGTTTTGGAATTAAAAGACATGATTTTTCACTATTCATTAAAAAATGAATTTAATCGGAAAAATAAAAATAATCACACAAAGTAAATTTTGATGTCCTGATTTTAAAGAAGGATTTTATTTTTTCAAATATAAAATATAAAATTGAAAGAAAATTAGTTTTACAAAGGGGTGCCATCAAAAGGGGGTTAATGAACCTTATAAAGAATATTAGAATATCTATGCATAACATTGGATTCATTCACATTTTAAGCCCTTAACATTTATTGGATAAATGTAAAAATTTTTAACAAACATATATAATCATTTATTAGTTAGTTCTATTCATTACCTCTATTACAATGGTTAGGCGTTAACTACCATTTTAAATAATATTATTATATTATTTTTATGCAACGTAATATTTCAAAGAAACTCGTTGTTGCATATTGGGTACGCCATCGAACATAGCATTATATTTAAAGTAATATTTACATTTTATTCACAAATATTAATCAATATGAAATTTTTATATTCTTTATTTACCTGGAATGTTACATTGGTAAAACATGAGGAGTGGCCGGTGAAACCTCACTCAAGTCCAGAGGAAGATTTTCGGGGAGTTCGGGTGGGTTCAGCGATGCATATCGTTCTTGCTTCCCATGAAATCTGGATTCTACCCAATATAGTAGGGTAGGGATTTCATGATCACTGGGGGCACGTCGCTGTGGGGGATCTATGCTTTCCCCTAATTCCCTAGTCAATGGTTACCGTAATCTAGTCGTTGTTCCTCTATGCGTTTGATACGGTGTTCATCAACGATCTTCTTATGTTCAACAAGATGCTAATGTAACAAATCATTTTCAGTATCATCCAATTTCTTATGCACAGAGCCAATTGGGTCGGGGGATTTGAATGTCTCAATATTCTCTTTACCCTTGTTGGGTTCTCAACGAAGAGGAAACAACTTTTTGGGTTCTTTGAGGCAAAATGTCAGCCTTTTTTTGTGAGTGTGGACACCTATAGGTTCTGCAAGGTGATGTGCTACCCCAGGGAGTTGTTTATATTCTCCAAGCCCTATTTCGATTCCCCCTTCTAGGTATATCTGAGGAATGACCATGTTTAACGTGAAAAATCCTGAAGGGGTATCCCCGATATCACTGGGTGAACCAGGTTGGTGCATGATAGGATTGATATGAAGAGTCGTGTAATTACCCTAGACACAGACCTAGACTTGTGGGGAAGCCTCCTTAATAAATACATAGAGAACTGTAATGATATGAACGCATCAATTCTGAATCTTCTAATGATAACATGTCGATGCAGGATTCTAAGCAACAGGATGTGCATCCAACTCAACTCGGCGGCACTGTAGGACAATTTTGGCGAAGTGTACCTACATTTTTGGGAAAGATATCTATTGATGATTGAGACAAATATTATTCTTCCCTATGGTTTAGCGGAAGCACAAAACCTTACCCTGGGTGAGGGACTCTAGAATATTGATCCATGTAGTTGCAATTGGCTAGGACATCTCAGGGAAATATTCATCTATGAGAATATCCCACAAACTTCTTAGCTCGGACTTAGGATATGTCCATTGGTTTCCCCATTCCTAAAGTGGCGCGGATATGGGATCAATGATGGAATAGACCTTGACCATTGTTGTGGTAGACTAGTCAGTGGAGAGCACAATGCACAAGATGACAAACTGATGCATCTTGGGTTGTCTTCCATAGAATGCACGAGTTGTATCACCACATCCCTGAATGATGGGGTGCATACCACTGCGTCCTTCACAGGAGATGAAGTCATTATCATTGTATTAGGATGGTTCTCATCGTCAACCAATCCCCATAACAATTCAATGCGATATCTTGTTAAGATATAGAATGACCCTAGTGATGACAGGGTGAATTTCACAACAAGACCCTAGAATGGAAAAAAGCATCCTCCTCTAGTACGTATTTGTGGGTGGAATCAGGGATCCGATGCATCTATCTTTTTGGGAATAAAAGGTTAATATGCCTAGTTTCTACCCTAGGCCCCAATATAGAAGATTAGGGTGAGGGGTCCATCACTGAGATTCACTCTGCTTCAGAGTCAGATAAGTGGATGGGCTCTATTGTGAAATTAGGTTTCTCAGAGTTCTTCTAAATGTGGCATCTTCCTGAACTCCAACCCCAGGACGGTTCTTCAAGGTAGGGTAAAACCTTGACATAGGGAGGAAATCTACTATAACGAGTTTGGTTGCGAGGATCACCTAGAAAATTTCAAATGGAACACGGGGAGGACTTATGTGGTTCTAAATACTGGAGTTGGGAGTGACTCCACTTGTGTGGATGGCTATGCGAGGAGGCCCTTTGTGTTTATAGCCTAAAATATTGGACAACATCCATACTCGAGAACATGGGCATGCAGAGGGCCATCGTGTCAGGGGTAAACAAGATGGGGAGGACCTCCGCCTGGACCAATGATGGTAGTATGGGGAAGTCCTCATTTCTAAACATGATAGTGGTGAGTACCGCCATTCTGGTTGGCGGTGGTATACGAAGGTCCTTGGTACTGAATGATCTCTCAACGGGTCACTCCATGATGGCTTCTTCATGTGCCAGTGACCAGAAAAGTCAAGCCAGTGTGCCCTTGGGAGAATGATATCTAAATTCCAATTGGGGGTAACAATGTCCCTGATTTGTTGTAATAGGGGATGATAACACATGTTGGTGGGGGATCGAGAATCTGAAGCCGTTGAAGATGATTCCCCCTAGCACGCGTTATCCATAGCATGTGATCGACATTGAAATTTAGTTAATCAAGCTTGTGCCAGCTGTGTAGGGGTATAAACCACCTACTCTTCGGTCTACGGGACTGGATGGTGTCATTTCTATGGCATGCAAGGAGCCCTTATTTTTTTTCCATTATTGCAGTCAAATCCAAGAGGACTCTAAAACCTTTACTTTGTTGAAGTAAGGGATGGAGTCATAAGATCATTCTCAGGAGAGTCTCTCGAAGGGATTGATGGATAGATTTGGGAGAAGTGTCTCCCTACACAACCCTTGGGGGTGATAGTAGGGTACAGAATCCTCAAAATCATGATTGTCCACACCCATCATTGGGATGATACTATATTATTAATATTCTTCAACAAGAGTATTGATCACACTCCTTTCAATAAATTCAGAGAGTGATATTGGGCATGGGCACCGAATTTCATTGTTCATGGGGGTCATCGTAGAAGAGGTGAAATCATGATAGATTGTTGCATTTGTATTTCCCATACCCTTATGTATGTGGGTGGGAGGTGATTGATTTCTTGTAGTTGTGGCTTGTGTCCAAAAAATCAATTAGATTCAGTCATGTGTACATATAATAAGAATGTGATTCCCAGTATCCCAACTTCATTTAGTCATCCAATGTAGGATATAAATATCCACACTTAAAACATTGTAGACCAGGATTCCCATCAATTAACTACCCCTAATCCTGGTGAGTTTCATGCTTGTCCCACCATTTCATTGGTGGGAGCTATACCAGATACCTAGATTCACCTATATTCTCATATATTGATTAACCAAATTCTACTAATCCTCATTTTGAGAAGAATATATTCATGTTGGGTACACCATTTCTATTTCCGATGCTTTCACTGGGGTGCGGGTTGTGTGTGAGGATGCGCAGAATGTTTCCCTGCATTCCTGAATTCTAAAGGAAGGAAACATTCATCACCTTGTTAGGATGTTTTCTACATGATCAAAATGGGATGAAGTAATGTTGTTCTATACAACCATGGATTCCTCCTCAGAATTCATCCCCTAGTATGGATCTACCTTAAATATTAAGATGTTGTTCATGAAACTCTTCTCGGTGCCATATCTTTTTTGATGACGGTTAATTACACTACTTCATTCATGACATTACAAGGGGTGAAGTAAGGGAAGAAACCTTAATTTAGTATATAATTAATTTATGGTATTGAATGGTGTGTCTGGATGTTGAATCACTGGTACACCATGAGTTTCCCTTATCAAAGGGTTTCATAATCTATGGAAGCCCGATGCATCCCACATCGAATGAGTTGAATTATATGATCGAAGGATGTCTCTGAGGTTTTACTTGGACTCCCCTTTTTAACAAGGGGTATTCCATGAGTTCAGATTCTAGAGGAGAATGATAAAACTTATTGGAACACTGATGGGAGTGGATCCTATGGGTACTTATCTAGGAGGGAGCACCTAGAATGTTTACCGGATGGATGGATCAGAACATCCGATTAGGAAAACCCCAGGATGGTGTTTCCAATAGAGGGGAAGGTTCTAAACCATGAGGGTGGATCTGGACACCGTATATGGGTGGATCATATAATGGTGTGTCACAGCCAAATGGACACCAATGTTTACCATCGGCTGGGGTAGAACCTCAAAGAGGAATTCTACGTACACTATGTAGAAGATATAGATCAAATCCCATGTAGTTTGTATGGGTGGTGCATCGAATATGGGTATACACAAAAAGAAAAACTCAAGAGTGTGTTGGGTCTTATGCATGGTTAGCGACCCATGTGGATGGAATGATTTCATTGGGATGTAGTGGCCAAATAAAAAACCAATATGGGCATAGAAGAGGAGTCGAAAGATAGAATTAATGGGGATGGACCTGATAACTGGTGTGAAGGTGATGATACTAGGCTTGATTCTCAAAGAGGATTCCTACATATCCCTATAGTGGGGTATCAAATTCCATGTAGTTTTGGGATGGGTTGATAATGCACCTGAGGTGGAGGATCATTACAATGGACCCATGGAAGGGGGCCCGAAGTAAATGGAGACAAGAAGTTATGGAATGATCTTACTATGGCACAAAAACCCAAGTGAGAGTTTGTGATAGGACATTGTAGATGGTATTTAAACTTAGGGATTTTTACAATGTACACAATGATAAAGGTATGGTTCACAGTCCACATAGTTTATGAATAGGGAACAGAAGATGGGTGTACACCAAGGAAAGATACTCTGAGAAATGTTGGGGCGTATGCGTGGTTAGTAGCCCATCATAAGAGGGACAATCTTGGATAGAGGAGTATTGATTGGGAATGGTACATATGCCCTGATACGGATCGAGATTTGGTATAACACCACTAATGGGCGTACTAAGGTAGTTGGTCCAAACAAAGAGGACATTGAAGCTTACCGGTGTTTGGTGTTGATCCTCAGGGAGGCTTCCTATGTAACATGTAGATGATACAAGGGTCAAAATCCATGTAGTTCGAAATCATGTAGGTTAAAATCATTTAGGATGATAGGGTCATATAGTTTAACATCATGAGGGATGATGGTAAACCAACGTGAAGTGGTGGGACCAATGGGTGATGTGACTGAATATCAAAGTGGTATCCTACATACCATGTTTAGAAATGGAAAGGATCAAAGTCCATATAGTTCAGTAAATAAGAGAATTAGACATCCATACTAAGGAAGACCATATAAAATTTAATGGTTGATACTTACTCTAATAACATGTGAGTCATTCTCGATATGAGATACAAGAGGAAAAAAGAGACCTAGCGACCGTATCACGAATGGTGCATCCGCGAGGGGTGGAACAGGCCTTATGCCTTATTAGTGGCTCATGAAAATAAGATTGGGACTTATTCTAGGAGGTACGCCCAATGAGGATGTCCAGATGTACTTGGAGGATATGTCCATCATACAAGGGGAATCATATCATGTATGGACAAGGCTTACACTGTAACACCCTGAGATTTTATAAGATATATTCTATTTAATTTCTTTGATGAATTCTATTGTACACTACACCAAGATTAGCTTGTACTATATGTTCCACCATTTTAGCTAGCAGTATACACAACACTATTCTTGGCTCATGTTACACACAATTTCAAGTTCATTTTGTGCAAATTATTCTATGCAACATTAAGTATAGATTTTGTTTAACGTATAAATGAAATAATTTTTTATTATGTTATATGAAATACCAAACGGAGCTATCACTACACGCAACCCAGACTTGGATTGCATTACATGCAATCAAGACCTTCTTCGATAGCGTGTGTAGTAAGCAATACCGAGTTTCACTAAACAAAGATATGTTATTAAAATATTATATACACAAGCCATTATGAATAGTAAATCCCACTTTTTAAAATTTTATAAATTTTATCTTTCAAAATGGAATTCATTTTTTGGTTCACAATATCTAAATTAGGCTAGTGTGAATTATTGGTATTTTTCTGAAAACATTCAATTTTTTATGAATAATTAAAACACTCGGTTACAATTTAAAAACCAACATTTTATTTAAATAATTATTTATTTTATTTAAATTTAATTTAGGTAAAAATTGATACATAATAACTGTATATGTTCAATGAAATTCATTGGAGTCATTTTATAATAATTTTAGATATATAAAATTTTTATTGAACTTTTCACCTTATTTTACCAACCTCCTAGGAGAATTTGAAAATTTACATAAAACTTATTTTTACCGCTTCTCTGAGTGAAATTTAGAAAATCAGAGAGACACAATTAATATAAAGGACTAAAATTTGGTTCAATAAGCTAAAAATAATTTTTGGTGAATAGTAACTTTTTACTTTTATTTACCACGGTAAAAATTAAATAGGGTAATTAAGGGTAAAAATGATATTATTATTACCCTAACACATGTACTAATTCTAATGGATAAGTTTAATTCAACTAAAAACAACCATATGAATAAAATATTACCCTTCATGTCCACTTGTATTAGATTAGGACATTTATTATTATTTTATTTACAGTAGAGTAAAAATAGTTAAAATCAATGTTTAATAAGTAAAAAAAATTTAATATTGAGTTATACATAAGATATATTCGACTATAAATATTCATTAGAAAGATAAAAATATTTCCTACATAATGGTATTTTATTTATAATTTTTAGATTATAAATAATTTAATTTATTTATGACACAAATGACGATGCAGTAATTACTTTATTAATGAAATATTAACCTAATTGATGTTATAAATACCCAAATAAATGTAATTTGAGACTTTTTATAAATTAATATGATTTTTTAGTTTAATATGACATGTTAATATTGATTCAATTAACTTTTTTCTAACTAATCATGCTGTTATGATTTTCAAAAAAATAAATTTCCAAATATTGTCAAAATTGACAAAAAATAGCTTTCAAAACAAATTTTATATTATTAATTGTTATTATATTTCTAAAAATATAAGTTTTGGAAAAATTACATAGATATGGTTATATATATTAGTAAACAACCACTTGGGGTTCTTTTTTCTTGTTATAGTATGTTTATTAACCATATAGTGTAAGAAAACAAGAAGACACAGTAAAAGTTAAATTATTTATCTTAGAGTTAAATCAAAATGATATAGTAAAAATAGTAACCTAAACTAGTCTAAAAACTATTGGTTGAGAGTATTTCTCCCCATACCCACTTTATCTTCGAAATAAGTCACATTGGAGCCATTATAAACCGAATATGACTTTATTATAAAATAATATTTTATGTTTTTCCTAAAGTGCTTCTCTCCTCCTTTATAAATGGGAACCTCCTCCCTCTTTTCATTACACATTTTTGAGCCTTCATGCTCAGAAAACCCCTGAAAATTTATCTTCTAAACTTCTATAGAAACATTATAGAGGTTTTGGTCTCCTCAAAAAAAAACTCTAGTGCCTTAAGAGGATGCTTAAAAGTGGTGCGTCGAAGAAGTGGTAATCTCTTCTACGAATTCTTTCAAGTTTTCTTTCTTCTTAAACTTATTATTTTTTAGATGTTTCATTATAAAGTAATAACATATATATAACTAATAAACTGATATATTATTATAAATATTAAACAACCCCATTTAACCATCTATCCATCATACGAAAAACGAAATCACTGTGTGTGCGTACGTACGGAATACCGTCTCCACACCGTGGTGTAATTTGTTTTTCCCCCACCACCTTACTTGGATGGGTATAATGGTGTAAAGAATAACTATATATAGTTATTATAACATCATAATTATTTTGAGATATTATATCATCCACTGCTATTCAATTAAATAATTATGTAAATGATATCATCGCTCGTGCATATGTACGGATTACCGTCTCCACGACGCGATGAGATTCATTCTCCATGTTAACCATACACGAATGATTATAATGTATATATAATGAATAATAATTAAATATATGACATGATAAAGATACTATATTTATGTATATATGTGTATGTGTGTCTGTGTGTTTGTCATCTACTTACTTCCATTAAAGTCAATAAGGAATGGAAAACAGCGTTCATGCATACGTACTGCCTACCGTCTCCATTAACAGTGTATTTCATTTCATTTATCTATCTATTATATATATATAACGAATATATATGATATATAAATCATGATTTACATTATGGGATTAATTAAATCATGAACTATGTAATAATAATATCAAGAACAATAAGTCCAAACACGTACGATAAATAAAACGATTTTACCCAAAATGCTGCTTTAACATGGGATTTACAATAGAACGGGTAATATAAAGTCATAAGTGAACCATATATGATATTATAACAATGAATATGATTCTTTAATAAGTCAATGGAATTATTTAAATCATTATACAGGAGGTTTGGATACTTACGAAGCATATTGGACCTAAGGTAACAGATAATTATTCCAGTCTCGTTCTTATCCGATATTGTTTATTCGTAAGTATTTACTGGGGTTACTGTTATCATCCATGTCCATGTTTTATAAAACTTTTTTCATGTATTTTTAATGTCATTTTTACACATTTTTTACTTTTTCCACATGTTATGGAAGGATTCATTATTTTGATTACCATATGAGGAACTTTTTTGACTTTTCCGGCAAAAGTATGAGGAGAATGTTTTTTTAACTTATAAGGCATGAACAGATTTTTACAGTTTCATAACGGATTATTTTCATGAAGCTTACTCTACAATATTTCTTGAATATTTTCAAAAAAATAATTTTTTTACAATTTCATAGTATTTTGTGAAAATAAAATGATTTTGAAGAAGAAAGGATATTTTCCTCAAGAATTCATTTCAAGTGTTTTATCAAAATCATTTTCCATCTATGATGACATTATTTCATATGTGTATGTTTCAAGTATAATGTCTCTATTATTTACATGGGTTCACTTTTTTTATGATGAAATTATCTCCATTTGTTTTATATGGATTATGTTATGATGATATGATGTTTACGAAACCCATATTATTATTTGGGTTATGATGAATGATTTATGTTTATTTTGTGGCACACATAATAATGATTTAAAAATGATATGGGTGGGACCTATATCTCCCTCCAATGCATTGGGTAAATATTTATATCTCATTATACAGACATGGCTGGAATGGTAAGTTAATCAGGTTCAGTGATACAGGACTAGAATGAGGAGTGAACTCGATTCCGAAAGGGACTTTGTCAACTAAGATGGTCTTGGAAGAAATGCCATGGATACTATGGAAATCATATCATGTTATTAATGGTTTTCCACAATTAAATGATTTATTCCCATTATATTTTATCATTATTGATGTTCCTTTATGACCTATGCCTTATGTACTGCCTTGATTTATTTCACAACTCAATATTTTGATGTGTAAACTTTATGTTCATGTTTTGAAGTTGAAATGTATATGGTTAGTTTTATTTTCTCCATGCCTACCCTTACTAAGCATTTGATCTCACACATTATATGTTTTTTTCCCCAGTATTTAAAGAAATGTTTTAGGTAAGAAAACAAAAGGGTAAGATCATTATAGGAGATGTTGAAGATCTTTCTCCATGATTAGAAGATTATGTTCCGAGTTTCCAAAGACACTAAACTATTACGGTCCTTGAGTGTTAGTTATTGTTATGTATTAATTATTTAGAAGAATTAATGTAATGTCTATATACATCTAGTATGGGTGTCCATAGTTGGTATCAGAGGGAGGTTTAGTTAACCTTTGAATCTAGGATGTGAAAACATTAGTGAAATCCCTAGAGATATTTATAATGTATGTCGAGGGATGTCCCTAAGGTTAAGTATAAGTTTAGGTTATAGTCCTAGAATTACGAAAACGATATTATAATTAAATATAAGATGTTAGATATTGAAGGTAATCCCCCTTGATTATGATTTTTTCCTCTGACACTATTCTTTTTGGGTTTTAGAAAATTACTGGAAACATGAAGATTCATGATAATGGAGGAAATGCCGGACAATTGAATGATATTTTTCATGTGCAACCAAATGAAATTGGATCTAAAAGACCACATATCATTATTATTCGTAATCAGAAATCACATAATATGATCAATAATATAGAATTTGGTAAGTTTCCCAACTCATCTAATAAGAGAAATATGGAGTTTCATGATGATCATAGAGGAATGAAAGATAAATTTACGTCATGTAAATCATGTGGGAAGAGTAATGAGGGAGAATGTTTCAAAGGAACTAGAAGATGGTTTGGGTGTGGAAAAGAAGGACATGAATCCATTAACTACAAAGGAAAAGGTTCAGTTAACACCATGGACAAGGATAATGGTATTTATAAGACATCAAAAATGGTTAAATGTTTTAAATGTGGAATTTATGGTCATTATGAAAACCAATTCCCTAAGGGAAAATCTCATGACAAGAATCAGCATGGTCATATGGGCAGTATTTTTGTAGATGATAATGAAGAGACTATAAATGATATATGAGATGAAAGAAATGATGAAGCTCATATATTTGTTTAATAAGGTAGTGGAATGATTTATGTTTATCAAGAGTTATGTTGTATAGGTAATGGTACTATAGAATAAAGACACATCTAAGGATTGTTACAATATTGTTTTTTCAAAATTATTCGAAAGTATAAGTTGAATGGTACCGGTAACCATGAAAGTTTATTTAGATATTTTTGGAAGGTAGATGATATGAACATAAAGAAGGGATAATGATATAATGAGATGTTTGATAGTATTAATCAGCTCATGACTGATATAAAGAAAATGTGATATCATAGTTTGAGTATATAGAATTTTTGGGATTTTGGTATGTGGAAAGAGTTACCATTTGACAGAATTCATGTTTTCACTAAGGTTCTATGGTACTTTATCATTCAAGAGAATACATGATTACAGAATTCACATGTTTGGAATGTGACCAACAAGATATATCATATGATAAATGATGGTATTCACATGCTTGGTTGATGAAATTTCTAGAAATCATTTTCTTTATACAATAAGATTGGACAGAAGTATTTTGGATAATCCTAACGATTGGAATGGATTATGTTGGACATAATATAGTATTGTATAAGGCAAGAACATTTTTCTATATTATTGAAGTAATTTTATTATAATGTAGTTTTAGAAAAAGGGACAACCAGCAGGACGGGAGACAACCCATCGCGTCAAACAAGGTTATGGGAATCGAACCAACAACTGAAGTGTGACAGTCCTTTATCACCTACCTCAGGCCTACATGAATTCCCATGTTAGTAGAAACTAGTTTTATTTTATTAATCACTATGATAGATGAATTATAAGTCCATTTTTGGAACCATATACGATTAATCTCACCACAAGATGGACCTATAACATTTTCTAAACTTATGTTTGAGATAGATGGAATGACCTATCATTCTATCTCATGATCTACTAAAACTTCCCAGAAGACAAATTTAACTTCATTTCTTTAAGATATTAAGTGGAAATTGTTCAAGGCACAAACAACAGTAATATTGTACCAAAATAAAGTAAGTATTTATTTCAATTAAAAAATTCTTCAACATTGGGGAAATGATATTGAAAACCAAAAATGTTGTCGTAGTTCTATCATATATGATGAATCAGATGGTACCTTAGATCGTCACAAATTTATGGAATTATGATTGTTGGCTTTTTCATTTCCATGTTCTCTACCACTCTTCATCTAAACATGATGGTTAGATTTCTATTCCATATCCATATTTTCACCTATATTCTCATATGTGGAAACCCAATGATGAGTTACTTTGGGTATTTTTCATCTTTCTAACGTTCCTTTTTAAAATAAGGATTTAGTATTCCTTTTTACGATGTGGGTTTCTATTAATGATACTTTCAACTACTAAACGATTTATAACCCCGACGAATTTCGAGGGTGAAATTAATTTTTAGGGGGGTAGAATGTAACACCATGAGATTTTAAAAGATGTATTCTTTTTAATTTAATTGATGTCTTATATTGTACACTACACCATGATTATATTTTACTATAAGCAACACTGTATTAGCTTGTGGTATACGCAACACTATTCTTGGCTCGTGTTACACACAATTTCAAGTTTGTTTTGTGAAAATTATTCTTCGCAACATTAAGTGTAGATTTTTTTTAATGTATAAATGAAATAAGTTTTGATTATGTTATATGAAACACTAAAAGAATCTTTCAATACACGCATCCCTAACTTGTCTTTCTTTACTCGCAATCAATACCTTCTTAGATAGCGTGTGTAATAAGCAATACCGAGTTTCACTAAACAACGATATGTTATTAAAATATTATATGAACTAGTAGTTATGTATAGAAATACCCACTTTTTAAAATTTTATAAATTTTATATTTAAAAATGAATATCATTTTCGTATTCGCAATATCGAAATTATCCTAGGGTGAATTTTTTGTATTTTTTGAAAACATTCAATTTTTGATGAATAGTGAAAACACTAGGTTACTATTTAAAAACCGAATTTTTATTTAAAGAATTATTTATTTTATTTACATTTATATTTGGTCAAAATTGATACATAATACCTATATAAGTTCAATTTAATTCATTGGAGTCATTTTATAATAATTTTAGATACATAAAAATTTTATTGAACTGTTCACCTTCTTTTACCCACCTCCTAGGAGAATTTGAAAATTTACGTAAAACATAATTTTAACGCTTTTGTTAGTGGAATTTAGAAAATTCAAGAGTCATAGTTAATATCAAGGAGTAAAATGTCGTTCAATAAGATAAAAATAATTTTTGGTGAATCGTAACTTTTTACTTTTGATTACCACGGTTAAAAGTAAATAGGGCAATTAAGTGTAAAAATGATATTATTATTACCCTAACACATGTACTAATTCAATTGAATAAATGTAAGTCTACCAAAAAAACTTGGGAATAAAATATTACCCTTTAGGTCCACATGGATTAGATTAGGACATTTATTATTATTTTATTTAAAGAATAGTTAAAATAGTTAAAATCAAAGTTTAATAACTAAAACATTACTAATATAGGGTTATACCTAAGATAAATTATACTATAAATATTCATTAGAAAGATAAAATGTTTCTCTACATAATTTTATTTTATTTATAATTTTTAGACATTTAATAATTATTTTATTTATTACAAAATGATGATGCAGTAATTACCTTATTAATGAAATATTAGCATAATTGATGTTATAAATACCCAAATAAATGTAATTTGAGAATTTTTATAAATTACACTAATTTTTTAGGTTAATATGACATGTTAGTATTGATTCCATTACCTTTTTTCTAAACAATCATGCTGTTATGATATTTAGAAAATCAATTACCAAATATTGTCAAAATTGACATAAAATAGTTTCTTTAAAAAATATTATATTATTAATTGGTATACTATTCCTAAAAATAGGAGGTTCGGCAAAATTACTTATATAAGTTTATATATATTAATTATTAACCACTTGGGGTTCGTTTGGCTTGATATATTATGTTTATTAACCATATAGTGAATGAAAACAAGAAGACATGGTAAAAGTTGTACTATTTAACTTAGAGTTAAATCTATATGATAAGGTTAAAATAGTAACCTAAACTTGACTAAAACCTATTAGTAGAGAGTATTGCAACCCATAACCACTTTAGATTCGAGAAAAGGCACTTTGGAGTCATTATAAACCGAATATTAGTTTATTATAAAATAATATTTTATGTTTTTTCTAAAGTTCCCATCTCCTCGTTTATAAAAGGGCACCTACTCCCTCTTTTCTTTACCCAAGTTTGAGCATTCATGATTGGAAAAACCCAGAAAATTTATCTTCTAAAATTCCCTAGAAACATTATAGAGGTTCTGGTATCCTCAAAATACCAACTCTAGTTCTTTAAGAGGATGCTTAAAAGAGGTGCGTCGAAGAAGATGTATCCTCTTCTACCGATTCTTTCATGTTTTCTTTCTTCTTAAACTTCTTTTTTTTATTTGTTTAATTATAAATTAATGACATATGTATCACCAATATACTTATATGTTATTATAAATATGAAACAACCCCTTTTAACCATCTATTTATCCTACGGAAAATGAAATCACCACCAGTGCGTACGTACGGAATACCGTCTCCACGCCGTGGTGTAATCTGTTTTTCCACCACCACCTTACTTGGATGGGTATAATGGTGTAAAGAATACCTATATATAGTTATTAAAAGATAATACAGATTCTTATATATTATATCATCCACTCCAATTCAATTCCATAATTATGGGAATGATATCATCGCTCGTGCGTACGTACGGATTACCGTCTCCACGACGCAATGAGATGCATTCTCCATGTTAACCATACCAGAATGATAATAATGTATATATAATGAATAATAATGAAATATATTACATGATAAAGCTAATTGATTTATATATATATATATATATATATTTCATCTACTTACTTCCATTCAATTCAATAAGGAAAGGAAAACATCGTTTATGCGTACGTACGACCAACCGTCTCCATGAACCATGTATTTCATTTCATTTATCTATCATATATATATATATATACTAAATATATATGATATATAAATCATTATTTACATTCTCAGATTAAGTAAATCATGATATAAGTAACAATAATATCAAGAACAACAAGTCCGTACATGTATGATACATAAAATGATTTTACCAAAAACTCTGCTTTAACGTGAAATTTACAAAAGAACGGGTAATATAATGTCATAAGTGAACCATATATGATATCATAAAAATTAATATGATTATGTAATAAGTCAATGACATTATTTAAATCATTATATAAGAGGTCCGGATAAGTACGAAGCACATCAGACTTAAGGTAACAGATAATTATTCCAATCTCGTTCTTATCTGAGATTGTTTATTCGAATGTATTTACTGCGTTTATTGTTATCATCCATGTACATGTTTTCTAAAAGTGTTTTCATGTATGTTTAAAGTAATTATTAGCTATTTTTAACTTTTTCAACATGTTATGGAATGATTCATTCGTTTGTTTACCATATGAGGAACGTTTTTGACTTTTCTGGCAAAAGTACGAGGAGGATGTTTTTTTAACTTATACAGCCTGAAGGGATTTTTACGGTTTCATAACGCATTATTTTCATGAAGTATACTCTATAATATTTCTTGACAATTTTTAACAAAATCCATTTCTTTTAAAATTTCATGGTATTTTTTTAAAAGAAAATGATTTTGAAGAAGAAAGGATATTTTCCTCAAGAATTCATTTCAAGTGTTTTATCAAAACCATTATCCATATAAGATGAAATTATTCCATATGTGTATGTTTCAAGTATAATGTCTCTATGATTAACACGGTTTCACTTTTATTATGAAGAAATGATATACATTAGTTTTGTATGGATTATGTTATGATGGGATGATGTTTATGAAACACATTTTATTTTTGGGTTATGATGATTGATTTATGTTTATTTTGTTCCACACGTAAAAATGATTTCAATATGATATGGGTGGGACCTATATCTCCCTCTAATGCATTGGGTAATGATTTATACCTCATGAGATAGACATGGCTGGAATAGTAAGTTAATCCGGTTCAGTGATACAGTACTGGAACTAGGAGTGAACTCGATTTAGAAAGGGACATTTTCCACTAAGATGGTCTTGGCAGCAATTCCATGGCGACTATGGAAATTATATCATTTTATTAATGGTTTTACATAATTAAATGTTTTATTCCCATGATATTTTATCATTATTGATGTTCTTTTATGACCTATGCCTTACGTACTGCCAAGATTTATTTCACAACTCATGATTTTGATGTGTAAACGTTATGTTCATGTTTTGAAGTTGAAATGTATATGGTTTGTTTTGTTTTCTCCATGCTTACACATACAGATAATTTGAGCTCAAAATTTTTATGTTTTCATTTCCCCAGTATTTACGGAAAGGTTTTGGGTAAGAAAACTAAAGGGGATGATCATTATGGGATATTTTGAAGATCTTTCACCATGATTAGAAGATTATGTTACGAGTTTTCAAAGACACTAAATTTTAACAGTCCTTGAGTTTTGGTTATTTTTATGTATTAATTATTCAGAAAAAGTAATGTAATATCTATGTACATCAAGTACAGGTCTCTACATACACTGTGGAAGCCTAAGGTCTGCATGGTGACAAAGTGCAGAGGGAGAGGAGTGAGAGGGTTATGGTTCTCATTCCCTTTTGGTCATCTCGAACATGTCACTCATTTTGTGGTCATAGATTAACTTCATTTTTTGAGGATGTGGGGTTTATTGGTAGTTTATCGTCATGCATCACATACGATGAGGATTTTCATATGGCCCCTAGGACATACATAACGGTTCACATTAACCCTCGATGAAGGGAAGGCACTAAAAATGTAATTAGTTAATGAGGTTGAGGAGTGATCCATTGGGGAGTCCATTATATCATGGATATGTGAAGAAGAAATATCTTTTAACATTCCTATGTGGAGAAGCACGAGTCAGGGAAATTCCACATGAAGGACCCCTAGGGGAACATTGAAATTACTTCGTACAAGCCTGGAGGGCCACATGGGAGAAGTGTGTTGAAGACAGGGGTGTTGCATGTAATATGGGATCTGACAGGTTTCCATATGTTTGGGAGGAACATATAGCACATAGGATGGGTTTCATGAATGATTTAACTATGGTGTGAAATATGAGGGGTTGTGTGCAAGACGGAAGTCTACAAGCAAGATTATGGGTTAGGGGAAAAAGAGGTACTACTCAAATTCAAATCTTACATGCAAGAAGGTTCTTTTTAAGGTATTTTCCTTAGAGTAAAAGGATTTAGTCTAGGATAAAGCTCTAGTGGGACCACTTTAAGGATGACCCCTATGAGACCTATCACGCAAGATCCAGTACCTTGATGCAATGTCTTTCACACAGTCGCAGAAGGGGTCATCATTCGTGCAGGGTAGCAACAGTTCATCTTCTGTCATGGTCTTCCAATGTCTAGGGGTACACACATATATATTGAACAAATCATCAGCACCAACATGCAAGGAGGCCTATGTGTAAGTGGTTTTTCGATGTCTCATTGGGTGAGAATGATATTTTGTGTGGTCACTCTTCTTATGCGCAAGCCGAATTTCATTAGCACTTCTAACATGGTTGTTTTTTTAAATGTCAAAATGGAAGAATCCATTTGACATCTCATTGATCATGTAAGATATTGCATGAAATTTTTAATATTTAACAAATTCCATTAATCTTGTGTGCACCTCCCTTAGGTTTGTATTGATTATCCACTAATCCGTAACATACCTTCGTTTTGCTAAAAAAATCCTATTTCATAGACTTAACCGAACATCATTTCCAACAATAAATTAAAAATAATTATGAATGTCTAGTCTCATAAACATAAGAATAATATATTTTGTGTGTTCTCATATATTCTACCATAGGGTTTTTTTACTAATTAACATTGTCAAATATTTAGTCCTAATTGTTTCTACTAAACATCCTTTGATACCAACTTTAAAACCGTAACCCCAGAATCCTAGATCTATTCTTATAATTTATTATATTTTCATGATTATAAGGAATAAAATCATGATTGACTATTCAGGTTATAATTTTTTGAAAAAAAATATATTTAATATAAGGAACAAATTTTACCTTTGTAATAAAGAAACAAAATACATAACAAAATAAAATTCCCAACATCAATGAAACGTAATCCCTAAATAAATATTCATACCCTGGGGGAAAAAATGTGTCACCTCAAATATTCAATATGGGAAACATATATTGGAAGATTTTAGGAATTGATATTTAATAATCATTATGGGAAGAATAAAATAATATCGAATAATTCTATATAAATAATCACATGTGTAAAAACATTGACCATGTATACTCTAACTAATCAAATAATCACATAGAATAAGAGTAATGATAGAACACATATTTATTGAATGTTACACTATCAATATATTTCCTTAATAAAGTTATTTTCACGATCTATCCTCATTACAATTAATGTATTTTTGTAGAAACTTGTTTCCCCTCTACCAATATCAATCCTCCTAAAAATTTAAAATTTCATGAAAAAACACTAAGGGTTTGTCACCAAATAACTTCTTCCCATGAGACTACCGATGCATTTAAGGGGTTTGATTGCCAATTCCCTAACCCATATACGTTATTTCCGAAGAATTTCTCATATATTGAAAAATAAATTTAAATAATGAACAATGTGCCCTATAAAATAGACATATTTATTAAAGGAGACTTGATAATCAACATTTCCATAAGAAATCATAAAATGTTCAATGTTGAAACCATATATAAATATGTTATGTGGTTTTTGAAAAAATAAAATACATCCTAAATGAATGGGGATATTAAAATAAATATAATTTCCAATAATAATTTAATATAAGAAAGTGAATGTTTCAGGAGAATGTTAACTCTCCCAAAAGAAAGTGAGACTTCAAAAAATTACTTTTACCAAATAGAAATTATCAAATCAATCCCCTTGGATGATATAATTCAATTTGAATATAACAATAAATTGAAATATTATTTAATAGTGACATTAATTGAAAAAATGGAAGAATATAAAACACACCTAATAAATATGTGTTGAAAATTGTTTATGCCTAACGAAGAAAAAAGTGAGACCAGAATCAATTACTATGAGATTGACTTTTCATGTATGTAATTATATTACTTGTAAAAATATGTAAATTATTTACATGATGGTGAATTTTTTTCCTTTTTTTATTAATATGACATCACTTATTTCAATTTATTATAAAACTACTTATACATTTCTATTTATATCGAGTGTTTTGACCAAATTCGGTTCATGTGTTAAAGACGACATTGATTGGTCGAAAATGCTCAAAGGGGTAATTATATAAACATGTCAAGAATAATAATAATGAAATAATTGTTATATTTATACATCAATTATAATATTAAAACCATTCATGGAATATGTTTATGAACATTGAACTACTGTTATGATAATTGAGATGGTAGGCCATACATTCTCATGAGTATCCTTTACGCTTTTCAATTATTGTTATGGAAAGAATATATGTAAAATTTAACATTAAAAAATATATTTACATCATAAATAATATTGTATTTTATCACACACATATATATAAATTTCTTTTTATTTAAATGGGATCACATATTTTCTGGGAGGTGGTAGTGAAAACATCCACGAACAGCATTGTCACTGTTCTTGTGTGTGAAATGGGTAATAAAATAAATCAAAATATAAATTTAAAAAAATTTCATAATTAATATCATATATATTTTATTTATGTCAATTATTTTTTAATTAAAAGAATCTATAATACATTGCAGGTAATGGGTGAATATATCACATTATATTGAGGAGGAAGTAGTCCACACGTCCACAAACAATGTTATCCTATTTACAAAAAACTAAAATCATAAAGTTATGTTTTATATAAAAATTACATAATATTTAATACTACATTAATATAACTTATATCATTTATGAAATTGCTTCCATGATAATTCCAAACCATTAGAGATGGAAATGTAAAATAAAATGATATCATTTTGGGGGGTCGTAGTCTATCGTACACATGAACGGTGGGTTCATTACCCATTTAACGTAAGTGTTAGTAGGTATAAGTAAAAATAATACCGTAAAAAGTATGATTATTTTTATTATACATATTTTATTATATAAGAACATAATAAGAAGTTAATGGTCTGTGAAATAAATAAAAAAGTGATTGTTGAAAAACATTACAACTTTTTAGGGTAACTCTTTTTGGTTTTCACAAAAGAAAATACATGGATTCATTTCAACCCAATGATTAGATACTGTGAGGTAGTGAGGAAAATTTGGAGATTATTTGGTCAGGTTTTTGACATGCCAATTTTTCTTGATATTTGTGAGTAAGGGGAATATTGAAATCCTTTTTATTGTGGAGGGGGAGTGACATTCTTATAAATGTAAAAAAATTAACACTAATGGATGGTCTCCCATACCACATAAGTTTCCAAAATTGATAAATAATAGATTAAATTGAATTTTTGGTATATAAAAACCTATACCACCCAATAATAATGTAAATTTATAAAATGAAATTACTTATATATTTTCACACTCTGACCATTCTGGTTTTCATTAAAGTAACTAGTTTTATGTCCTTAGTAATTTAACAATTAATACTAAATTAAAGTGATATTTATTATAATATATAGATTGATTGAATTATAAATATGATAAATATATTATAAATTATTACCCCATGTATGTTTTAAAATAATTTTAAAACAATCACATGTAATGCATAGAAATGTTGATTTAACCCGAACTGTACTAACAATATTTTCACAATTCATGGGTCAATTTGATAATTAAAAAAGATAAATTGTTCAATTAACTATTATTATTTGATATTTATCAAAATTTCAATATAAATTAGGAGAATATATTATTTTTATTAAATTTTAAATCTGTAAATAAAATATTATTTATTAAGAAATAACATTTATGTAAATTTTTACATTATTTATTTAATTAAAATTTAAAAATATCAAAATATTGATGGAATTAAAATATATGAAGTTAAAAGATATTTATAATTACATATTAACGTAAAACAAATTTGTTACTTTAATAATTAATTCATCTTTCTTCACTTTTAATAATTTTAGTATAATTTTTTTCAATAATTAAATAAACAATCACTATATTGGTGTTTCTTATGAATTTTCTGTAACTAATTCATTAATAAAAATGATAGATAAATTATTATGTAAAAAATTACTAATTTATATTTAAAAATAATATTTAGAATTAAGAACATATTTCTTCCATATCACAAGGCTTTATAATTTTAATAGTAAGGAATGTTCTTTTTTGTCTATTTCCTTACTTAACTTATTATTTCGGTCACATTCTTGGAGTAGTATCCAACTAGATAATAAATTTTCAATAAAATAGGTTATATAGTAGAAATATGAGAATACATTGGATATTTGACATGTTTCTATTTCATTATTTTCCTTTAGATTAATGTTGGACCACTATGTGAACTAATTTTTTCCTTAATTGATGTAATAAATTGTAATTAGTTTTACAAATATTTTTTCAAAAAACATTATGCTGATATTATTAGACTACATATATATTATAATTTTAAAAAATATTTATATATATTTTTACAAAGTCAATTCACATAGGTGGAAAAATTAAATTTAAATCCAATCCTATGGATGTTGTGTGAAAGTGGGATTCCAATGTGTAAATGTTCAAAATTTAATTAAGCTTCCATATCAAAATTCATTACAAAAATGATTCAAATATTATAAATTGGATTTATAGGTTAATAATTGTTCTATTATAACTTTAAAAAAAGTTGTTATATAATTTAACAGTAATATTTATTTAAACAAAAAGGAAGGTTTCAAATAGAATTAACTAATTTTCACTATTCACAAAAAAAATAAATCTTCACATAAAAATAAAAAAATAATAGAAAAAAAATTGAAATTATGATTTCAAATATGATATTTATTTTGAAAAATGTAATCACTGAAAATTTAAATTTTAGATATAAAATAGGTTCTCATTTAAAAGGGGAAAAAATTTTCCTTTAGAGAAATACATCTTTTATGTGTAAAACCAGATTTTTTTGATCATATATTTATCAAATTTTTTGGATGTATGAAAAAAATTGAATGAATGTAAAATATAAAAATAAATATATCATAATGTTTTTGGAAGTAATATAAATATTTTTCATGGTCTATCTTGTCGTTTATATTATCTAGGTATTTTGGTATTGTGTATAACCCATGCCAATATAGTGTTGCGATAAAGAAATATAGTAACAAAAATTAAATTTATTCTAATAGGAAAATATTGTAACATTTTGGGGTGTTAATTTATGGGTAAAAATAAATATACATTCCATAACCATTATAATATCAAAAATAATGTATATATTAATTAAATTCTTTATTATAACTATCGAACTGAAGTAGTAATGAAAAAAGAATTACACAGCTACGAGGATAGGGTGACTTATACATGCGCACAAGCATTGTTTCTTCATTCAATAGGATGTAATGAAATGGGATAATAGTTTGTCCATAATAAAAATAAAAATTGAATTTATTATTTATAATTATTTTGTTATTTTATGATGTAATCCATGGATTTATAGGATGAATGAGTATAGATAAAATTGAAAACACTCAATCAAGAGATACACCTCTTCAGGAGAAACCTCATTCAGGTTACACCTTATTCCTTTAAATAATTTTATTTTATTAACAAAAGAATCTCTAATATGTTTTTAATTATTCTAGTATGATATTAGGTAATGTTTTTTAAAATGTATAGTTCTCAATAAATTTGAATAATGAAGGAGATATTGTTACCTTTTATAAGTGACGAGATGGGAACTCTTAAAATTACATAAAGTATTAAATTAATAAAAAAACATCATGTAAATTTTTTTCCATATTGATATAACTAGTAACTCAAATTATAATTAGCTTAAATTATTTCATTCAATAAAATATTTAATGGTTTTTGTTATGTTTTTCTCCTTATATCTTAGATTTAACCCCCAGTTAATCCATTTTAAATGTACTGCAAAAATGAATGTTTTTACGGTTTTCTAGTCACAAGAGTCGTTATAAAAGTAAACATGACCCATAAATGAGCTTTGGATCATGATATATTCCATATCCCAGTCACATTGATTAATATATAATTTTTTTTAATTTTAAATATTTTTTAAAAATATTATTATAAAATATTATTAATGTATTTTTTGGAGATGTATGAAAAATTATAATAAAGTATGTTCATATTCCACGTTAAATGGTTCCAAAATAAAAACTGTTATAGTATATTGAATATATGGTATTAATATAATCATTAAATAAAATCGATACAAGTTTAAATACCATTTAAACACTTACTATATGGTATATCACCATGGTTAAAAAAATTTATCCTTAATTGTGTTAATTCATATTTTAAAATTCAAGGGTTATAGTTTTACTTATAATCATAAAATTGGATAAAAAATGAAATTTTATGTATATTTTTGACAATTTAGCATCAAAATTTTCCCATTGTAAAATTTTTGTGACTTGTAAATAATTCTATAAATTTTATTTAATATAAAATAAACATCATTTAGTTTTAAAAAATCTTCAAACAAATGGAATTGGATACAAAATAGAAATAATATAACTAGAAAATAAAATTTTAATACATCTATAATATTTTATATTTTGCTAAAAATTATTGTAGCCCTTTAACTAAAAGAAATTCATTATTTATGGTTTTAATATCATTTACCAAAAATAAATGTTCCTTACTTAAGGATTATGTCGACTTTGGGACTAAATTTAAGGTCATTAGTTCAACCCTAAAAATTAAAATTAATAAACTATCATAGAAATAAATAAATAAATTTAAAAATAAACAATTATATTCATTATAATTTTATATTTACTCAATTTTATGTCATGGTAAATTAGTCAAAATGTTATATTGTATTTTCATGTGTTGCGCAAGTGGTGGTTTCTATCGATAAGCAGCTTGTTTTGAAAGTACATAATTCTTATATGTATATAAAAAAAAAAATAACAATTATATTTAAAATAATAGTAGATAAAGTACTCATCAAATGTTAAATATTAATTATAGGACACCAGAACACAAATCCTCATGATGCACAACCAATGTGTCCGTAATGAAAATGATTTTCATATTTATCATGAAATAAATTATTATTTATATGATTTGTAATATTTTTAAAATATATTTCTAGAATGGTATAATATATGAGTCTTTATACGATTCTGTTATATTTTTATTTTGTATTTCTGTCTTCTAGATATCATAAAACATTTCATATTTCAGATAATATTTATTGTTTACTATTACAAAAAACATTTAATTTTTTCATAAAAATTTGAAAAATCACCCCAAAAAGATTTTGAAATGATTATTTAATTATTTTTATTATTTTTATCAGATAAAATTTATATAATTTACATAATTTAATAATAATATTTCCTAGGAAAAACAATGAAATAATTTTTTAGGAATATTTATTTTAAAGAATAAAGTGACTACTAAAAATTGAGTGCATTTTACTATGAATTTATCAATACATTGTGATGAATATTATATATATAATGAATATTTTACATCTATCCATAAATTAAAATTAATTGGAAATATTAAAACAGTCATAAAATAATTAGATTTTGTGTCTTGTTAAATATGGGGTGCATGTTGTAAAAAATATCAAACATAGTGTTCTTTTAAAATATATTGTTGTTATATTCTACTTACTTTCATAAATTAAATCATTTAAATTTGAACATGTTTGTGTTAATCAAGGTTTTGATATTTAATAATCCCTTTTTTGAAAACCCACATCCAAAAAAATGATAATAAAACTTCTTCATGAAAATAGGGAAAGAGAAATATTAATTCCATCTTGAATAATACATAAATAGGTTTACAAATAGGTAAAAATTATGTGGATGTTAATATATTATAGTTGAATAAGTAATGTCCAGAAATAATATTATATGTGATGGAGAATATTGAACAAAATAAATTGATGATAATGAGAAACATAATGACCCTAAAACCATGAATCAACGAAGAGTGAAAAGAAACATTGATTGAACATAATGGAATGTAATTGGATAAAAATTTTCTTTCAATATATTTTTATTATATATTAGGAATTTCATTACCATTTTAAATGATAATTAATTCTTAATTGAAATGTATGATTTCATCCTTTAATAAATTTCCACCATAATATCATATTTTTATCCAAAAAATATCAGAATTCAAGATGAATATTTTTTCATTCCTGAAGAAATAACATATACTTTTAGAAATTCAATTAATACAAACAAAGGATAAAAAAATTATTCCACTAATCATTAAACAATAAGAACACCAAAAGGGTGAGAAAATATTTTTATAATAATGAAACTGTGTAATCCATCTTGTTATGAAACAAAAGATTTCGCTTTAAAATTTCCACGATAACACAAATGGTCCAACTTATATAATTCCATAGATAAATAAACCTATATCCCAAATTACCTCAATAACCTCAAAAATAATGACTGATTTGAACTAAAAGGGGATCTAAAAACATCACATATATAATTTACTTAATAATATCTTTACCCCAAACTAATCATTATTACCTCAAAAACATGCATATAATAAGTGTTATATTTCACTCATTCACATGTCTCCCAGCTATTTCAATTATAAATAAATAAGTGTACAAATAGTTTATTAAAGAGTATTTCGGATCAATATTTTCATTTTTAATGATCTTATAAACAAAATCTTAATTAATATAACACATCTATAACAAAATTATTGAATCCAAACCCATAAATACAATAATACTTTTACTTCAATGATTAGCATAACATAGGTCCCTCATTTATCTATGTGTTAACAATTCAATTTTGCCGATGGCATAGATAATTCTAATATAATCCACACATAATAAATTGCACTATAAAATAAACCATAGGATGAACTTCATATCCCTCCATATAATTGATTAATTTACTTACAAATTACATTCCCTATATTATTTTTTCCCACACATAAAATATTATCTTGTTCATAAGAGACATTTACTTTAGTACTTATTCCCATGTATTTAACATGTATAAATATGAATCAAAATTATTATATTCCCTTTATTAAACACCATTTTTCTCTTATTATTTCTATCATAAAACTCACCCATGATGATATTGTTATTCATATAATGATATATATGAATCATTATAATCCCATGTTGTTTCATTATAGCTCCCATTTAATTTGATTTCTCATGAGAACAATCATTTCATTTTCTATCACATTAATCATTGAAAAGAAACCTCATGGTTTTTTCCATATATTGAAACCAAAAAGTATAGTGTGGGTAATAATAGACATAGTGAGATATAATATAAATAAGAAAAATAATTCATATGATGTCTAAATCATGAGACCATATTTTTTGTCTATAAAACTGTATGATTAATTAATCTCAAACTCGATTATCATACATTTAAATTATTCAATATTGATTATAAGGAAAAAAGTGTGTTAACACAAGTATATCCCATGGGAGTTTCAAACTTGGATTTTAGTTAGTGAAAACTCATTTTCACCCTAATTATGGGGTGATATACATTGACACACTCATTTTTTGTTTCATTACACTTATATGAATCTATGTGAAAATCACATTCACTTATAGTCTCTAAAAAGTGATATATTGTAAGGAAAACTGCATGAACTATATCTTACCAAAACCACAGAATTTTATCCAATACATAGTTTTCTCTCCAAGGTCTTTCCTGAAATTATATATTCCCAACAACTAATGATTGACTAAAACCTTATCAGATAACAACTATAGTGACCATAGTTTTTATAATAAATAGGACTTCAATTAAGATGATTATTCTTTATATAACATTACCAACCAACCCATAACAATAATGGTGTACATTATTTAAGGGCAATGAAAAAAATATTATTATTTTATTAAAGATATTTAAAATCACCCACAATATTTATCCCAAATATTACCCTTCACATAAACAAACTACATGAAACATTTATTAATAACATAGGGAAATTGAACATAAGAATGGGTTATCTTATATGTTCAGTAATTGTAAAAAAGAGTGATATCTATCATCAAATTTACAAAACAAGAGAATAATGTTATGGTAACATTACCTTAACATTTGAAAATACATACCCAATATATCACAAGTCATAATTATGAATAATTACATAAATCATGGCAATTTATATGACTTTAATATTAATGAAATCAAATAACATAATCCATGAGAGTATAACATTAGAATAATACAAAAGTTTTTGGAATACACATAATAATATTATATCATCACCTTAGTTTTGGTTCACTACATAAAATATCATAGTGTAATATCATCACTCCACATTCCATAATATAATTAGTCATGGTTCTATCCTAAAACAAATCCTAGTGCAGAGAGTCCCTTATAGAACTAGGTTAACTCCCCATTCTATTCCTTATTATCTCATGAGATATTCATATTTACCCATTGAATATTTATGGAATATAATTTTTGTGCCCAACTGTTACATTTTTATAATGCATTCATTTTGTTATATAAATTCAAAAAAAAAACATCATACATCATTATATGTCATAAAGAAACCGGTTTTATTAAAAATTCAACTATTCATCCTAGAATAATCACTGAAAAAAATCTTCATAAATATCTTGTCATCATAATCATAATCCATCAAGTGAACTAATAAGGACAGTTACCTTGGATTATATCCCAATTAAATAATTGTAAAAATCATGGAATATTATCATAAATGAGAATGCATTTGAATTATTACCGGTAATATTTTTTTTAGGAAAATATCCTTTTTAATTTTAAATCACATATTTCAAATCAATGAAATTTCAAAAATATTATAGAGAAAATTATCACTGCAAATATACTAGAAAAAATTTATATAAAACATGATAACATTTATTAGTCATTATTTAAAGAAATAGCCTTCATGTCTTGTATATTAAACCAAATAATCAATTCATATTTAAAGAAAATTTCCTAATTAACCCATTCAGAAAACAAGAAGAAGATTCCTTTCAAATGAATTTTCAAAAGGTGAAATATTCATGAAAATTATTCACAATAATCATGGTATAATAGTAAAAACACTAATGAAAACATTTTTGAAAACCATGGGCATGGAATAAAAATTACTTTCGACTAAATAGAGAAATAATGGTATATTTCCTTCAAAACATCATTCAGTCTCTCTATTAACTAAATAGAAGAAAATGAAATGAAAACATGAAATATCCAAAAATAAGTAGAGAATAATAATTTTCACTATATTATTTGGAATTATATATTTAAATTTCATCCTTGGATGCTTAATCATAAAAAACTGTCAAATAATGAGACTGTTAAATAAATCCCTTACCCCAAGTATTATTTTTCATTGTATGGGTTAAAATATCAATTGTAAGTTTATTGTAAATTAATTACATAACCAAAATCATATATATAATACCATATATGATTTTATAAAAACAACATCTCACCTTTTTATTAACAATTTCTTAAAAAAAATCATTATTCATGGTGATAACAACCTAGTTTTTCATGCATGTTTCAATTTGGTAGTCATAAATGTTATAATTTTATCATGTTTAATTAATTTCCATAATTTCAATAATTTTAGAATATCCATATTAAATAATTTTATATACATTATTAACATTTCATATAAAGTGGTGTAAAATGTTGTTTTTCATCACTTCATGGGGAAAATAATTTATTCATAGTCATGAGTGATGTTTATAATTCTCATTGGATGGAAAAAAAATATTAAATAACATTTAACTATTCTGGAACAATAAAAATATCCTAAAAATGTATATTTAAAAAATAATCATTATTACCATCTACGCAATGTGGTGATAAAAAAATTACAATGTTATATGGAGAATGTATGTCAAACGTATTTATAAGGGATTTTTTCACATTCCATAGGATGGAAATATGTTTATAAACATATTCTCCATTATCAAAATAACAGTATATTAGAAGAAACATTCTGAGGTAAATGTTTAATGATTTATTCCCTATATTTATAGTTGGTTGAAAATGAAATAAAATTGAAAATTCTTGCTTAAGTGTTATACAACTTTGTTATGAAACCCAAACTGGACTTCATTAATCATTAAAAAAAAATTATTTTGGAAATATTGAAAGATAGAGGGAGTAGTTTAGGAATATTGTATGATGTTAGTGTACTAATTGTATGATCTATAATGTTCAAACACTATTATTAAATTATGATAGGAGGTACCATTTTATTAGGGATAGGGTGCACTCTGGGAATTACAGAAAATATAAAATAAATATAAAATATATTTATTTTAAAAGACATAAAATTGACATAATTCAAATATATAATTAGGATGAGCCTAAAGCCTCTAATCTAACAAAATGTGGTCAAATTTTGGTTATTTTTGTACACTTATCTCTTAATCTTAACGTGTATCATCAAATTTATTAAGATATATAATATCAATGTTTTTCAATATTTAGGGACCATAAAAGTGGATATAAAGGGAAATTTGAACCCTAAATTTACAATGGGTGATTTTATAAACCATATTTCATTCACTTTGATGAATAATGTATATTTACGTATTTTTTATATGTAATAAAATATCATTTATTATAAAATTTCCATAATTTCATTTCTTGGGATACATTAAATATTACAGAGTATTATGTGTCTAACTTCAGAAAAAATGGTCCAAAATAATATTTATTATAAGATAAGGAATAAATATTCCAAATATAATCATAAAATCTAATTCTTATTATTTTGGATATCATATTGTTCTTGGTCATGGGAAAATACTAGTGATGTTTTCTCCCATATTATTTCTTATAATTGGGATTTATAAGGTATGATCATACTGGTTAAGGTCATCATTCAATTTTCTATGTCAATTGGAATTATCAAACCCCTATATATATACTAATCATATGATCATTTTTCAATGTCTATATTATCAATGGTAATTATTCTAAATGGAATTTTAAATTGTATAGGATATAATAAAACCCAAGATGTATTTTGTTTTCTATAACCATATTACGTAACAATACGTTTACTAAATTTACATGGGGAGTTTTATTTATAACACTTTATGTCGTTACAATCATCCCCCTTCAGAAATTTCTCCCCAAAAATTTTTTATAGCCCACTATAAAACAGATAATGGTAATTCTATTTCATCACCTCCCCATATTCCCCTATCACTTATTCAAACATTTGGTGTTTCTATAGCACTTTGACCAAGTGTATTGTCTAATTTTGTAGAACCTTATCTATAAGATGTAAGATTTTCTTCATATGATCTTCAAAAGAAACATCAATATCCAATTCTATCACCTTGGATTTAGTATATTTTAGGGTTCTGGTATATACTTCATCAAGTGGGATACATTGAATATATCATGTAATTGATATATGTTAGGTGGTAGTTTTAGTCGATAAGCCACCACATCGATGAAATCAAGTATCTCAAAGGGAAAAATATATCTTAGACTAAGATTTACCTTATTCCAAAGTCAGATGAAAATATTCCATATAGATATGCAGTGGAATAACATGTCCACAACAAAAATCTCTAGGTCATGTCCACTATTGTCAATATAGCACATTTTTTAAATCGTGCAGCCCTTATGTTTCATTGAATTGTCTTACCATTTTCCACAATTTTCTATATCATTTTAGGACCTATCTGTATTCGTAAAAAAAAAATCATCCCAACATGAAGGTGTTCTACACCTATTCCCATAAAGTGCTTCAAATGGTTCCATTTGTATGTTTGAGTGGAAAATGTTATTGTATGAGAACATGGAAAGAGGAAGATGGTCAACCCATACTCCTCTAATGTCAATTTATAATTATCTTAACATGTCCATGTGTGTATTGATAGTCCTATTATATTAGCTATCAGTTTTTGGGTGATTATCCATGATTAAAATTAACTAACTATTTAGAGTGTGTTGGAGACTCATCCCAAACATAGCGATAAATCTTGGGTCTCGATCCAATACTGTTGATAGTAGTGTTCCATGTAGTTTCACCACTTTTATAATGTATATCCTTAAATGTTGATTGAGTGGTAGGTCTTATCATATCTCAAGGAAGTGTGTAGTTTTTTTTACAATCCACCACAACCCTAATAGCATTATTTCTTCATGATGTCTTCTTAAGAATAGTGACAATATTGATGGTGATTTTTACTCATTTCCATGTACACATGGATAATGTTTTCATCATCCCCTTGAATTTTTTTCTTTTCTTGCTTCATTTATATATATATTTATGTATATTTTCTGATCTCCCACTTCATATTGTCCCACCAATAGTTCTATTAGTGATCATGATACATTTTTATTCTTGTTGGATGGATAGAGAAGGTAGTGATATGTGCATCATCCAACAATTCGTTCTCGAAATCGAGATTTGATGGTATACATAGTCATTGAAAAAAATCAAAAAATACCTTCTTTATTGACATTGAACACTTAGGATTTCCCTTTTCTTATATCTTCTTATTTCTCTTGATTTCTCACATCACCTCTTTGGGAATATTTTTTCCTCTCCATAAGGGATGGTTGATTGATAATTTATGATTGGATTGATGATGCTAATTCCATTATGAATACTAGGCCCATACTTTTCAAATATAAAATGAATAGAACCCTCTAAATTCTCATCCACGATATAATTGCTGGATCATTTCTAATTAGATTTCTTCCACTTTATTCACATTCCAAAGATGTTAGTGAATCGAGCAGTCATAGTCCATATTCAGATGTAGCAAACTTCATTAGAGTATATTCATAGTTTTCTGTGTGAATATATAATTGTTGATTTTTTGATCCTTATCTATTTAAACATATCCCCAAACAGATAATTTTTCCATATTTTCAATGAGAAGATCAATACAACAAACTCTTGATTGGTGGGAAGTTTTGTTCATTATCTTTAAACATCCTTGAGGAACCATCTATTTATCTTTCATTTATCATTAACACGCATCCCTAAACCTTGGTCTAAGCATTGCTGAATACCACAAAAATTTCTCCACTTATGGGTATTGTAAGTACATGTTTACGGATAAGCCTCCTTTTCAACTCCTTGATGATCTTTCACATTCAACATTCCATGAAAAACATGACTCCCTTTCATGTTTTTTTCTTATAGGGTTTTCTAATAATGATAAATTTTTCAAATTTGATTACAGTACCCATCTATTGTTCGGATACTACGAATATCTTTCAAAGATGTTGGCCTCAACTATCCTGAAATTGGTTATATCTTTGAACGGCTCATAGATATCCCCTTTACTTTTGTTAATATTCCCCAATAATGAGGCTTACGTCAGCAATAACTCAACATTTTTTACATTTCATAATGCTTCTCATTTCTCATGGATCTTAGCATTGACGTAAGATTCACCACACACACCTCCTTTAATTTTGAGTATATTAGAATATCATCTATAAAGACTAGGAAATATTTGTTTGGGTAACCTCTAAAGATAATATTCATCTGGTCCATGTATATTTTTGGTGAATTATGTAGTCTGAATGGAATTACTATGAATTCATAGTTCTCGTAAATATTTTGGAATGAAGTCTTGGGTATTTCCTTATTATTCACCCTAACATGGTAATATCTTGATGGCAGATCCACCTTGGAAATGTTTTCTTCATCACATAGATAACTGAACAATACATGAACCCTGGGGATAGCATAAATTATATTTATCATGTTCAATCCCAAGTTATGATAATAAATGAAAATGATCATTGACCCATCCTTCTTCATAACTAAGAAAACCAGTGCACCCCAAGGTGAAGCACTTGGTTTTATGAACCCTTTATCTAGATTCTCTTATAATTGTTTCTTCTGCTACTAAATTTACAGAAAAACCATTTTATATAGATTCTAGGTTAATGGTAACTCCCCAAGTATAATCTCAATTGAAAATTACACATCTCATCTAGGAGGAAGCCCTTGAATTTCTTCCAGAAACACATCAGTGTATTCTTGTCACGACACGACCCTACATGGGCTCGAGCTGTAACTACCCCAAGCCTGCCTCCATAGGCCAAAGGCTGCTGACCAGCGCCAAAGGTACAATAACTCGGGGAGTCCTTATCCTATGTACTTTTATACACACATGTAGCACACTCAATGAAAAAGTGTAGAGTAAAAGGGAAGGTAAAGTACTAACTGATTTAAAAAATCACAAGAGTGCATCGACCTCTAAACATTACAAAGAATGTGTTGAAGGTAAACTGAAAATAAAAGGGGAATAACACATGCTCAACCAGAAAAGTTCCACAACCCATCAACAGGTAGACAAAAGAAAAACAACTGGAAGGGTCCCCCACCTGGAACTCGTCTCCAACCACTGCACGCGGTCCAAGCTCCCAAACTCCTAAGCTCCGCTGAAGCCACAACCATCCTGTCTGCCGTCTGCAAGGTCACACCAAGTGTGGGCAAATCCCAAGTAGGTGTGAGTATAAAAATACTAAGTAGGATACCCCGAAAGCTCGAGGGAGAAACAAAGGAGTTACTGAAAGAGTGAGAAGTATATCAAACAGGGAATAGTAAAGGAATACAACAAGGAGTGCAATGGAATAATAGTAGAGAGTCCAGCTCAACCCAACAAGAGAAATGATGTAGACTCGTCTAGACACAAGGAGCTGGAAACAGTGAGAAGATGAACTTCTCGTCGAGTCTTTGCTACCTATAGCTGGAGAGTAGACTCGTCCAACTACGAGAAGCTAGACACAGAAAGCACGTGGCATACCCCACGCATCATCGCCTCTCTTGGAAGGAGAGTAACCACACTCATGAAGAGGGTTCTGGAACAAGGTATATATATATCCATATGCTCAAACAAGAAGCCTGAACAAGATCGTAAGGGTTTCTCCATCATGTAGCTCAGCCCAAGAAAGTGAGTAGCCAAGAGTCCCAGAAGTAAACAACATCGATGCTGAGCAACCCGCATCTCTTCCCCAAATTGTATGTCAAAGACCTCAAATCACCACACCTTGACACTATCCGCTTTAGTCAGCACTGGTTCGCCCGCACAGTTTTAGGTTGGGTCACAAGGACGCGTCTCAGTGGGGAAAGCGCACCTCGTATGTGAGAGTTCTGGGGAAACGTCAAGCCACACCTCGTCAATACCCTACAGTCGAGAGGTCTCCTCAAAGTCGACAGGCGAACCCCCTGCCCAGCCACACTGGAGGGTAATCCCTGGAAGTCGACGGGTTCCCACAGGAGGGAGACCCGACAAGAGTCGACAGGTGCCACACTGCCCAGTCCCGTAAAAGGGTAATCCACTGGAGGGTGACCTAGATAATGTCGTCGACGAGTCCCAATGCCCAGTCCCGTAAAAGGGTAAACAATTGGAGGGAGGCTCGGAACCGTCATTGGGGACCACTTCCCAGCCCATCTGGAGGTAAACCCGACTTCGGGGACCACTTCCCAGCCTAGCTGGAGGTAAGCCTGGCATCGGGGACCACTGCCCAGCCCCACTAGAGGTAAACTCGGAACCTCTCCCTCCATCCCTACTGGATGATAGTTCTCGGTTAACACCACTATAATGGCCATCCCTACCAGATGGTAACCCAGTGGCCATCCCTGCTGGATGGCACTGCACTGGCCATCCCTACTAGATGGTAATGCACTGGCCAGCCCTGATGGATGGTTCAGCCTCCTGACCAGCCCTGCTGGAAACAACCTCCTGGCCAGCCCTGCTGGGAACAACCTCCTGGGTAGAAGATCGGTATCCGCGTAATGTGTTGGTCACACCGAATCCACAAGATCTCTACCAGGGAACACGAAGGAACATGATAAACTCTCTGGGCCTCTCGGGGTAGTCACGCTCCAATCCGTTGAGTCACTGTCGATGCAGACGGATACAACTAATCCCGGAAATTGTGAAAACACCCACACTGTACGAGCACATGTGGTCGTAAATGGTGCTGCAGTCCACTGAAAATGGCACAATACTGAAACCCCTCACAACTGAAGAATCAAGGGAACCAAACCATCTCTTCCGGCCAAACGAGACTAGAACCATATGTAAACTCAACCATGCTGGTCAACAAATGAGAACAGGACCAGGGGAAAACTCAACCCTGCTCGTCAACAAATGAGAACGGATCCAGGGGAAAACTCAACCCTGCGGGTAAACAAACGACAACTGAGGGACCCTCTACGTCCTGAGAGGTCAAAAGTACGTAAAGAAGAACACATCATGCAAATGGGGACCACACGACGTGTGGCCCCAAGTCAACCCCGACCAAGTGCACAAACGTTCTCAAGTACATCCATCCACATGTACCTCTCAGCATCCTCACATACTCCCAGAGTATGCCATGTCTCCAGCCCAAAGGATAACATGAACATGACGCCCAACGTCAACACGAAGGCCTAACGTATCAACTCCAACTTGAAAACTCATCGGCCCAGGCGCGGCAAACTATATCTATTCAAGCATTCACTCCACTCTCCCAAGAGTGAACACGATCACACGCCAAGGGTTCTCTGCAAACACCACAAGAAGAACCTCCACCGGAGCACCTTTTGTGCTTCCACATTTAATAAGATCACGCAAGAGGCTACGCTCACCTGAATAGATTGCACCATTGTAATACTTGCGGAAAAACATGCGATATTGACAACTTACTCGCCACCAATGGATATCCGACGGAAAAGTCGCCAACACCGATTTACGCCCAAACGGCGTCCCGTGATCCCGAGCCTCAGCCCTGAAAATAGTCGAGCACATCGCGCCATTGCGTTCCACTAGGGAAAACACATCAAATGGACTACTCACTTGAGTGTAACAGATATCCAGAAAAAAAGATGTGTTCCGACATACCAAACACGAGCGGTGTTGCATGGGACCCGCATCCCGGACCCAAAGCACAATGAACGGATCGCACCGTTGCGATCCTCTTGAAAAAGTACACAAGATGGAGTATTCACTTGTCCAAAACGGACACCCGGTGATAAAGCTGGAAATCACCGCCAACTCCCAAAACAGCCCTCGCGGGGGGCCCGCACCAACTCGCGGAATTAAAGCGGGTGAATTACTCCAATGCAATGCCCTCGAAAAAACATTCAAAATCGACTACTCTCACACCCCAAACGGATGTCGGGTGAAAATGTGGCCAAACGCTGCTCGCATCTTAAAAGGTGGGTCGTGGGGCCCACAGCTCAACTCCAGTTTCAACTCCTGAAACCACACTAGTAAACTCTTTCTCGACACCAGGGTCCCAATGCCACTGGCTGGGCTTAAAACGGACATCGGATGTGCCCGCGTCGTCCAAAAAATGATTCCCGAAAAAACGCTCATCCACTTAACGGTCATGCCGCGCCCCAAGCCCCTCATTTCGGGAATTAAAATTCCTCGAAACCATCTCAAAAAGTCCTACTCGATTCAAGGGATGCATCACCGTAGACGGTGCCCAAAACGGACGCACTGTGGATTATTTATGATGTAAAAATAATTTTTAATAATAATAATAATAGTATTATTATTATTATTATAACCCATTTTTTTTATTTTTTTTAAAAAAACCATACAGGCCATTCGGCCGGTCTTCTCCTCCCAACAAAATCCATAGCGTGCGGGTCCTTGTCGGACAGCCGGGGTCTATAGACCCTGGTCTTCTTCCCGCGACGACTGGCCAAAGGCCAGTCCTCCTCCCCCCGTGCTCCGTGCCCCGCTAGCGCCTGCTGCCGACGACCGTCGTGACCCAGCGTCGTGGCACCTGCTGCTCCCAACTCGACCTCAGCCGGCGCGTCCTACTCGGACCAGCCAAAGACTGCCTGAGCAATAGCCGTATTGACCCAGTGCCTCCGTCGGATGAAGCCTGCGCCGCCGCCACCATAACCTGCTCCGCTGCCGCCTGTCGCTGCCTCGGACCGCTGGAACCCCCAAAACTGGCCGGAAAACTCCAAACCACTAAAAAACCTGAAAACTTCGCCGGTCCACTGTGGTAAACTCATGACTCGGAATTCAAATCTGGAACTATCATCGGAAAGATCATAAAAAATTGCACATTCATGTGCTTTGTTCAAAAATCCAATAGCAAATCTACGTGATTAATCGGTCTCAAAGTAGGTGCGGGGAGAATAAAATGAAAATGACAAATCCTACCATGTTGGGCTTTGCCCGGAGCTCCGCCGCACGTCTACCAGAGTTGCTGCACCTCATCGGAGAGGTGGAGGAGAGGATGGAGGAGGAGCATCTTCCTTGGGAGTGCTTCTACTAGGAGATTATTAAGGGTAAGATGGAGGGTGGAGGTCATGATTAAAAAGAAACACTTAAACTCCCCACCTGTAGGCCCCATACCCGAACCCTCAGTAGGGTCAAGGTTAAGCCTCTACTAGGGTGAACACCTCCTCCCTAGAACAACATAAGTCTCTAAATTTTAATCTGAGCCCCCATTCAAAAGTTAATAAAATTGAGGCCCGAGGCCGCCAAATTATGAAAACACCCCCAGGTCCATTTTTCACTGACGGCCCGCGCACATGAAACTTACACCCATCCTAGGGTAAATGGCACACTCCGAACTCAACGGTGCCCTCAGTTTTCTAATCTGGTTCACCGTTTAAAAGATACCGGAGTTTAACCATTAAACGAATTAATTAATTAATTTATTTATCCGTTTAACGTTCTGGTAGCGGGCGAGGGGTCCAAACGACCCGCGCTGACATTATTTATGTTGTTCCCAAGGTAAACACCCAATTTCACACCCATCCGTACACTCAAGTCCCTGATCCGACACTATATTTAGGAGTTATCCCATTTATTTGGCGTTTTCAGTGTGAACGCACTGAAAATTTAATTCCGGCCACACTGGGGCTCGGAATTGCAAACCATCTGAAGGCGCTGCCTTGGAATAACATCCAAAATATTCCAAAGTCCTTTATAGACAAAAACCGGGTTCTTACATAATTTCCTCATTCAATATTTTCTTCCACGAAAAGAAAAATCAGGGAACAAAACAGGGTACTGAGCCCACACCTGGCTCTTCCATACCCAGAAGAACACATGCATAGTTCTGCGCCATCGCACACAGACCAAAGGATTTGATCTATTCACGCGAGGTTTTCCCTCACCGATGACGTTCATAGAGGCATGAACACATCTTCTCTACATGTCCCGTGGGAGTTTCTATACACCCAAACCAGCCATTGGGGTTAGGGCAAGGTGGTAGGGAACGTCACTATCCCTTCACATGGTCTCAGATAGACCAAAGGCCCTCGGTGGTAGGTTACCTCCCCGAACGAACCTCTACCTCTCATGACGCGATTGGAATCACTGCACGCACCTAGAACAAGGACCGGTGATTCCCTCCTTCATAACATCCATATGGTAAAACACCCAAGGATATCTGGTTACGCACGTTTTCGCAGTCAATTTTCCACAACCAGGACACTATTACATGCTCAGAAGTAAAGAAGTCAACACCATCGACTGAAGAGAAAGGTTCCACCCCTTTTTTACCTTACCAACACAGGGTTACACCGATGCCCCATGTCACCCTAATAACAACTCAAACAAAGAGCATGGAGAAAATAATTTCACACACAGAGCCTAATAATTCTACTACAAAAAGTAGAAGAGTTGTAGAGCGTACCTCCTATCACCTCATGATCTACAAGATCATTGACATCCAAAGATTCTGGCTGTCTGTGGTCCCAATTGTCAGCTCCCTGGGCCTGACGTGGACCGCCTAGTGGTGACAGGAAGACCTCATAAAGGCATCCCCCACTACCATTTCCTCCCTCTCCTCTGCTAGCACCACCTCTCTGAATACTACTCCGATCATGGCGCTGCCTCCGTCATGGTGGTGCACCTGCTGCCTGCCCGAAGCTCTCCGCATGTCTGGTCGGGCAGTCTTGTTCCATGTGACCTCGCCCAACGAAAGCATATCCCCGACTCTCTTCAGACATCATTGGTGCCCTCTGGCGCCACTGGAGTGTATGACCATGCCCCTGAGTCCGGTTTTCAGAAAGCCTCATGCGTCGAGGTTCTTCTTGTCGACGCCCGCTAGCTACGACAGATGTCTCGGCTCCAACGTGCCTGCTGCCACCACCAACTCTAGAACATGATAGGAAGCTCTCTATCACCAGTGCCTACTCTAGCACCCCCGCATATGTGGAAATGGCCAAGGGTACTATGATAGCATGAATCTCTTGGGAGAGACCCTGCTCAAAATTCTGCGCTCAGATGTTGTCGTCATGGACCAAGTTCGGGTAAAAGTGTGCACGGTCTGCGAAACTAGTCCCATACTCGGCCACTGTCATCCCACCCTTCTAAAACTACATGAGCTCCTGAATCCGAACGGAGCGTAAGCAGGAGGGGAAAAATCCTCACGAAACAACAACTGAAAGTCACCCCACGAGAGCGGTGAATCATCAAGAAACTGAGTCACAAGACTCCACCAACTCCAAGGTGATCTGTGGAAATGGTTGGCAGCCAAAGCCACCATAAGATCTACTAGTCTTTGAAAAATCCTGAAAAGGAGTAGCACTGTCTCTAGCCAAACCTCTGCTGCCTGAGGGTCTATCTCACCACTGAACCTCAGCAGCCTCTACCGCTGGAACTCACAGAGTGTGATCGACCTGTGCTCAAGCTTAGTCTGCTCTGCTGAAGCTGTCTGCTACTCAACAGGTGGGGGTGCTGCTACCAGACCACCCGGATAAAGGGGATCGCATGATGGGTCTTGGACTGAGGCCTTGTTTCTCACAGGGTCATCATCACAAACCAAAGCTGGTATCCTAGATGGCTGTCTTGGAGGAGACATCTTGAATATTATCAAGGAGTTCCGCGGTCAGATAATAATATATGTATATAATAGTAACAACAATGTGGAGCTGACTCAAGAAGGAAATTAAAAGAATCAATCCTATGTGATGATCAATCCAAATTTCTCTGAAACAATTGTCTTAGCATGCCGAGTCGACCAGCGGGTTATCAGGGTCCTGGTGAATGGATACGTCGACCGCTGCACCATCACTGGACTCCCTGGCCTGAGAGCCGCTCTCGAGACACTTTAATAGTGTTTCCCTAAATGCCAAACAATTCCTTTTTTAGGGACATCCAAACAACGTCCCAAGGAATAGACCACCTCCGATACCAATTTTTCATGACCCGACCCTACCTAGGCTCGAGCCAAAACTACCCTAAGCCCACCTCCATAGGACAGGGGCTAGCGACCAGCGCTGATGGCATAACAACTCGGGGTGGCCTTTTCCTAAGTACCTATACACAAAAACACGAAGAACACTCAATGCAATAGTGCAGAGTAAAAGGGAAAGTAATTTACTAACTGCTATAAACAACCACAAGAGTGAATCAACCTCTAAACATTACAAAGAAAGTGCTGAAGGTAAACTGAAAATAAACGGGGCAAAACACACACCCAACTAAAAAAGTTCCACAACCCGGAAACAGGTAAAAAAAAGCTAGAAGGGTCCCCCACCTGGAACCCGACTTTGACCACCGCACATGGTCCAAGTTCCCAAACTCCTAAGATCCACTAAATCCGCAAAAAACCTGTCCACCATCTGCAAGGTCACACTAAGTGTGGGAAAATCCAAACTAGGGGTGAGTATAAAATTACTCAGTAGGATACCCCGATGGCTCGAGGGAGCAACAAAGAAGGTACCGAAGGGTGATTAGTAGATCAAACAGGGAATAGTAATGGAATACAACAAGGATTGCAGTAGAATAATCGTTGAGAGTCCAGATCAACACAACAAGAGAAAGGAGGTAGACTCATCCAGACACAAGGAGCTGGAAACGGTGAGAAGATAAACTTCTAGTCGAGTCTTCTATACCTATAGCAGGAGAGTAGACTAGTCCAACCACGAGAATCTAGAAACGGAAAGCACGTGGAATACCCCACGCGTCTTCATCTCTTCTATAAGGAGAGTAACCAAACCCAAGAAGAGGGTACATGAACAAGGTATATACATATCCATATTCTCAAAGAAGAAGCCTAAACACGATCGTAAGGGGATCTCCATCCCGTAGCTCAGCCCAAGAAAGGGAGTAGCCAACAGAGCCAGAAGTAAACACCATTGATGCCCAGCATCCCGCATGTCTGCCCTGAACTGTAAGTCAAAGGGCTCAAATCACCGCACCTTGACACTATCCACTTTGGGCGGCACTGGCTCGCCCGAACGGTTTTAGGTCACGTCAAAATGTCGTGTCTCGGTGGGGAAATCACCCCTCGTACTTGAGAGTTCTTGGGGTATGTCAAGCCACACCTATTCACTACCCCGCAGTCAAGAGGTCTCCTCAATGTTGACAGGCGACCCCCCTGGCCAGCCCTGCTGGAGGGTAATACCTGGAAGTTGATGGGTTCCTACTAGAGGGAGACCCGAAAAAAGTCGACGGGTGCCACACTACCCAGGCCCGTAAAAGGGTAATCCACTGGAGGGAGACCCATCTAAATTCATTGACGAGTCCCAATGCCCAGTCCCATAAAAGGGTACTCCATTGGGGGGAGGCTAGGAACCGTCATCAGGGACCACTTCCAAGAGCAGCTGGAGGTAAACCTGGAATCGGGGACCACTTCCCAGCCTAGCTGGAGGTAAGCACGGCATCGGGGACCACTGCCCAGCCCCACTGGGGGTAAACCCGGAACATCTCTGGTCATCCCTGCTAGATGATACTACTCGGTGAACATCGTTGTACTAGCCATTCCTGCTGGATGGTAACCCACTGGCCATCCCTACTAGATCGTAACCCACTGGCTATCCGTAATGGATGGTACTGCACTGGGCATCCCAGCTGGATGGTACAACCACCTGATCATCCCTACTGGAAACAACCACCCGGCCAGCCCTACTAGGAACAACCTCCTGGGTAGAGGATTGGTGCCCACGTAATGTGTTGGTCACACCGAATCCACAAGAACTCTACCAGGGAACACGAAGGAATTGGAGAAACTCTTCGGCCCTCTCAGGGCTGTCACGCTACAATCCATTGTGTCACTGTCGAAGAGGACTGAGACAACTCATCCCAAAAAGTGGAAAAACACCCACACTGTACACGAGCATGTGGTCGTAAACGGTGCCGCAGTCCAGTGAAAAGGGCACGGTACTAAAACCCATCACAGCTGAAGAAACAGAGGAACCAAACCATCTCTTCCGGCCAAACGAGAACAGATCCAGGGAAAAAATCAACCCTACTGGTCAAAAATGAGAACAGGACCAGGGGAAAACTCAACCATGCTAGTCAGAAAAATGAGTACAGAACCAGGGGAAAACTCAACCTAGAGGGTCAACACACGAGAACTGGGGGACCCTCTATGTCGCGAGTGGTCAAAAGTACGTAAAGCAGAATACAGAACACACATGGGGACCACACGACGTGTGGCCCCATGTCAACCCCGACCAAGCACACAAACGTTCTCATGTACAACCATCCACATGTACCTCACAGCGTCCTCGCATACTCCCAGTGTATGCCACGTCTCCATCCCCAAGGGTAATGTGCACACGACACCCAACATCAACGTGAAGGCGTTACGTAAAAACTCCAACTTTCCACCTCATCGGCCCAGGAACGACCAAATACATCTCTTCAAGCATTCACTTCACTCTCCCAAGAGTGAACGCGATCACATGCCAAGGGTTCTCTGCAAGCACCGCAGGAAGAACCGCCACCGGAGCACCTTTCGTGCTTCCACATTTAATAAGATCACGCAAGAGGCTCCGCTCGCCTGAATAGATTACATAATTGTAATAATCACGAAAAAACATGCGAGATAGACTACTTAATCGCCTCCAATGGGTATTCGATGGAAAATTCGCCAACATCGCTTTACGCCCGAACGACGTCCCGTGATCCTGAGCCTTGGCCCCGAAAATAGTCGGGCACATCGCGCCATTGCGATCACCTCGGGAAAAACATCAAAAGGACTTCTCACTTGAGTGCAATGGATATCTGGAGAAAAAGATGCGTTCTGAAAAACTTAACAAGAGTGGTGCTGCATGAGACCTGCATCCCGGTCCTGAATCACAACGAACGGATCACACCGTTGCGATCCTCTCGATAAAGTACACAAGATGGACTATTCACTTGTCCAAAAAGGACACCCGGTGATAATGCTAGAAATCACCTCCAACTCCTGAAACATCCCTCGTCGGGCCCTCACAGGCGTGCAGAATAAAAGCAGTCGGATTGCGCCATTGAAATGCCCTCGAAAAAACACCCAAAATTGACTACTCGCACGCCCCAAACGGATATCGGGTAAAAAGGTTTCTAAATGCTTCTCACAGCTTAAAAGACGAGCCATGGGGCCTACATCTGAACTCTGGTTTCAACAACCGAAACCACACTAGTAAACTCTGCCTCGGAACCTGGGTCCCAATGCCGCTGACGGCGCTCAAAATGGACGTCGGATGTGTCCGCTCAGTTCAAAACATGTTTCCAGGAAAAACGCTCGTCCAATTAAAGTTCTTGTCGTGCCCCCGATCCCCTCATTTCAGGAATTAAAATTCCTTGAAACCAACTCAAAAAGTACACCTCGATTTAAGGGATGTGTCGCCGTAGATGGTGCCCAAAACGAATGCCCTGTGGATGAATTATGAAGTATAATTCATTTTAAGTAATAATAATAACAATAATAATAATATTATTATTTTTATTATAAACAAATTATTTTTTTTAAAACCAGACCTGCCATTCGGCCGGTCATCTCCTCCCAAGAGGACCCGTAGCGTGTGGGTCCCTGTCGGCCAGACGGGGTCCGCAGACCCCGGTCATCATCTAGCAAGGACCGGCCAAAGGCCGGTCCTCCTCCCCCCGTGCTCCGCGCCTTGATGGCACATGCTGCCGATGACCGCCGCGACCCAGCACCGCATCCCCTGCCGCTCCCTGCTCGATCTCAGCTGGCTACTCCTGCTCAGACCGGCCGAAGACCACCCGACCAACCACCCTACTGACCTAGCACCTCCGCCAGAAGAAGCCTACGCCGCCACCGCCGTAGCATGCTCCGCAACCGCCGACCACTGCCCTGGACCGCCGGATCCCTCAAAATCGGCCGGAAAACTCCAATCCACCGGAAAACCCTTAAACTTCGCCGGATCGCTGCGGGCAACTCAGGACTTGGAATTCAAATCAGTAACCACCATCAGAAATATCATAAAAAACTACACATTCATGTGATTTTTCTGAAAATCCAACAGCAAATAGACGTGATTAATCGGGCTCAAAGTAGGTGCAGGGAGAATAAAATGAAAACGACAAATCCTACTTTGTTGGAATTTTCCCGGAGCTTCACCGCACGTCCTCCAGGGTTGTCGCGCCTCGCCGAAGAGGTGGATAAGAGGAAGGAGGATGAGCTTCTTCCTTGGGATAGCTTCTTCCAGGAGATGATTAACGGGAAGGAGGGTGGGGGTCAAGTTTAAATAGAAACACTTAATCTCCCCGCCCCGTAGGCCCCATACCTGAACCCTCAGTAGGGTCGATGTTAAGCCTCTCCTAGGGTGAAAAACTCTTCCAGAGCACAATGGCGGTCTCAAAATTTTAATCTGAGGCCCCGTTAAAAAGTTAATAAACTCGAGGCCCGAGGCCACCAAATTATGAAAACGCCCCCGGGGCCATTTTTCACTGATGACCCGTGCTCACAAAACATACACCCCTCCTATGGTAAACGGAACGCTTCAAACACAAAGGTTCCCTTAGTTTTCTAATTCGAACCGCCATTTAAGAGATACTCGAGTTTAACCCGTTTAACCTTCTAGTAGCGGGCGTGAGGTCCAAACGTCCCGCACCGACACACTTTATGTCGTTCCCAAGGTAAACACCCCATTTTAGACCCATCTGTACACTCAGATCTCTCATCTGAAACTTCATTTAGGAGTTATCCCATTTATTTGGTGTGTCCAGTGAGAACGCACTGAAAATTTAATTCCGGCCACACCGGGGCTCGGAGTTGCACACTGTCTGAAGGCGCTGCTCTGGAATAACATCAGGAATATTCCAAATTCCATTATATCCAAAATCCTAGTTCTTACAATTATATTATAATGGGAATGTCTTTGAGTTTGTTCATTTCTCAAGACTCAGTCATTTGAGTTAGATAAACATTACTCACAGGTAAATAATATCCATCATTTAGATTTTTTTTGTAATGAATACCCATCCTCCTCCTCACACATGTAAAATATTGGGTGTCGATTTACAATACGAAGAGTTATTTACTTCCCAAATCAATTTATTTTGTCTATATATAGGGAATGTCAATCCATGCCGAAAATTACATTAAATTACACAAAAGGGATTATGAAAATGTTATATGGGAAATTTAACTAAAACATTTTGACAGTTGATGAGACATATACTTGGAATGCAATAATTTTCCCATTTTTGATTTTCATTGATAACTCTACTTCCATGAATTGTGGTTGTGTTTGAATAGTTCTACTGAACATTTGTGATATGTAATAATGTGTACAAACATAATAAAAAAGTACATTCACTATTTTTGATTGAATTAATAGTGTAAATTTCACCAATTTGTTGTTGGGATCAACCTCAGTTGTTGTGATGGAAAATGATCACACTTTTTACCTTAGAGGTTATTTTGTTGTCTCCGAAAACATGTGTCTTAGAGAATTTCATTGACAAGTATCATGATTCCTTATTGTAGAGAAATGAATAATGAATTGAGGGTATACTATATAATTCCATCTATACCATCACAATGGTGGTTTTTTTCTATTAGTAATATTTATCTAGCTTCCCTTTATTTAGACACATAATGAATTTCCTCATCCCCCTTAATAAATTTTTAGGGTTCTTCCATCCACACCATTCTCAAGGGAATATTGAAATTACTTAGCACCATTATATTTCTCCATCATAACACCAGAATTAATCTCCACTTTCTAGTTCTTGTCCCTATAATAACCGTGAGATCCAATGATCTTCATCTCAATGATTATAGAAAATTAATCAATTTCACCATAGATTTAGAATTCTCAAATCACTTGGAATTTTCATAGACGTGTTTGTACCGCACTAAAGAAAATGTCAACCTTGAATTTAGGAGTAACAAACAATATGGTGGTGTGTGGTGAAAGTATTTTTATTTTTTTCATATACCTCACTATATTTGTCAAATTTCTTTTTGATTTCAAGGACATACCTTTCCATTTTATGTTGAATAGTGTGAGGAAAATATTATTCAAAAAAATGTTTCGAAAACAACTTCAACCCCATAACATCGATCTCTTACTCAGGCTTAATATTATTAATCAATTTCCACCACTTACCATCATATACATCAAAATGATAAAATATCCCATTGAACCTACTATTGATAAGAACATTGAAGGATGGATAAGATCTTCTCAATGTAGTAGATCCATTGTTCTGTGATTAATGAAATCAGATGATTCATTGAATGTTAGAAGCATTTGTCTCATAATCCTATAAATTGAATCATTTTCATTCATAGGGGGGTTTGTATTCTCCTTGTGATCCATGTTTCTAGTCTTAATCTAAGTAATTTGATAGAGCATAATCACAAAAATTAATACTCTCGCTCCCATATTGTTGGGATTCTCATTGGGGTAGTCATCACATTACCCATAACATTGTTTATTTCCCTGATTCTTAATAATTCTTTCAATTAGATATAATAAATAAAAAAAGGAATTAATATTTTTTATCTACTAAACAAATAAATGGTATTCCAATGAAATTATAGAGATAACATATAAATTACTTGTATTTCCTTATCGTCAAAATTTCCAGACCTCAATCTATGTTAACAATGATCTATTTTCTAGCATATACTCTTCTGGTTATTTTTTGTTCCCTTAATAAGGTTTCATATTGATCTTATGAATTTACCAAAGAATATGTACCATGATTGTCAAACCACATGTGTAGAATGGCCTATTTTTAGGCACCAGTTCCTCGCCAAGTATAGCTCAATGCATTGTTTTCCGGTTGTATACCTATGTAGATTATTATGGATCCACATCCTCTAGTAGTACCTAATAATGGATTTATTATATTGAAAAGAAACTTAATATATACTTACCAAGATTTAACGATGTTTTATTATAATTAATATTATCCCTAAAGCTTTTTCAAGAGTTTTATAATCATAATCCCTAGAATAACTAAAAAATTACTTTAATGCAACTATGACAACCCTTCAATTTATTACAAATTAATAACCGATTTATTACATTTTATTATAATTAATACAACCAATAATATTTCAAATTAGAGTGTCGTTGGTTAATAGGTACATTAAATAACAATGTAACAAAGTAAAAACACCGTCTCTTTTGAAAAATTCTTTAACATGCTTGCAATTAAAACTACATGGGATAACCTAGGGACTTACATAAGAAATGGGTGATCTATAAAGCCAATCAAAGGAATAAACATGGAATAAAATGAATAGATAAATAAAGTTTAGACAATAGGAATATAAATGGGAAATAAATGGGATTTGAATAAAAAACATAAATAATAAGACACAACATAGCATTATAACTGAATGGAAAAATGTTAAATGTGACAAAAACTTAAAACACTTCCTTATAAAAATAGATCAAGGATAAAATAAAATACATAAAATTGAAAAATTATTATAATGGAATCAATTTTATATTTTTTCCCAACATAAAATCTCATGAGACTAATAATTACAAAATGTATTTGAGTTCTATTTAATTTTAGGCACACCAGTTACATTCATTTCATTATCAATCATAGGTGTTTCACATTAATCACAAAACATGGAATCATTTATCATTAATTTTGTTCCATGATCATGGATTTTGGGATATATAACTGTATGTACCCAATAAATATGTATAAGTGCATATTTTTAGTCACTCATGATAGGAAATGGTTATGGTATTCACTACCCAACTATTTTAGCATTGAAAATAATCGTAATATTTTATCAACATAAAAGTGTCACTTAAAGATTCATAAAATTATTTTATGAGAGAGAAAAGGGTATTGAATCTTTTGGGAAAAAATGTATAGAACTGGTAAATTTAAATACATTTTCCAAAAAATATTAAATTTGAAATATAATTCATAACATAATGAAGAATCTTGAATAAATATGAGATGGAAAAGAACCCTTACGAGAGTGTCTAACTCCAAATGCTTGGGAGGAAATTCTTGTGATCGTGAGGGAACATTGGGATGACTATAGAGAGGATAGTGTAGATTAAGGACATGATAATAGTATTTTGAGCAAACATAAATGGGATCATGGGTGTGTTTTATATAATAAATGATTGAGGATTTATTTATTATTTCTTAAACATTGGTTTATGACTCTATGTAAGAAAATATCCATATCCACAAATTACCCCATTTTTTGGACCATGGATTTTTCAAAATGGTATTTTCTTTTATTATTTAATGTGAACAAGGGGGGAAATAAATAAAAATACACCCTTGATGATGTGTAAGTGAGTGATACTATTAAATAATTGATTTAAAACCATAAAAATATATTAATGGTTTTGGAGGATTCCAAAAGTATATATAAAATTTAAAAAAATTAACAGTATATAAAATTTAGTAAATATATTTGGCATTGTATTCCCATTATAGTTTTTATTACATCACATTTTGGGTCATTATGATGACATATTACACAATGTATATTTATTTGTTATTTAATTTTACCTGAAAATTCGATTCTCTCTAAAAGTTAGGAAAAATTTACCATTGGATAATTTCAACATTATAATTACAAATAATATTATTCACTTTATTAAAATAATTTTATAAATATGTGTATTTCAACTTTTAAAATAATAATAGACATTTGTTAATAAATTTTGGGTTTTTTTGAAAATAATAGTTTTCGAACCCTTATAAAAATTATGCTTGACACCATAAAAAGTAAACGATAGTTTATATTTAATAAAATATATTTAACAATAATATTTTATTATAATTCTAATTAATTCAAAAATACATTAATTAGTCAAATTAAATTCCTTTATTTAAATTTAGTACCAATTGATAATACATTTTGTGTTTTATTTTATAAATATCATAATCATTTTAAAGTAATGATAACCAGAAAATATGAAGATTATTATATTGAAAATAATATATACATAATCATATTATAATGATCTTGATTCATATCAATTTAATATAATTTTAAATTCTTTAAGGGTGATGTGTGTGATGTTGATACTTGATGGGGGTGGCTCTGGGTATATAGTTTGGGCCATGAAGTCATTGACTTTGAACTTCACCCGTAATTGGATTTTCTAATGCTTATGTTTTTGAATATCAGTTTTGGCTTGGTAACGGGAAAATCCCAATGGTTTTGTCCCCCTCCTAGTCTCAGATAAATGGGATTCATAGGTTACGATCCTACTAGTTGAGGTTATCACATACTTTTTCTCAGTCAATTGGATTTAGCATAACCCAATTTTTATACTAATTATATTATCATTGTTGAATTACTATATTATCAATAGTAATGACACATAATGGTCTTTTGAATCTGATGGGATATAATAAAACCCTATAATTTCATATTTTTTCCATGTCTATATTACAAAATAAGATATTTAGTTAAATTAAAAGTGAAATTTTATTCATAAAAGTATTTTTCATTACACAATAACTCTACTGAATGATATTATTTTGAAGGAAGAGAAAAAAACTTCTAGGGATTAGGAAATTAATCGATAAATTTTTTATTTACTGATTTCAAAGGAATAAATTGATGATTTTCATCAAGAATTTCCTAAACACCCCTCAAATCTTGTATTTGATATTATCATTTATTTAATTCCTGATGCAATACTAATATTAGTGACTCCTTATATAATGGCCACTATTGTATTACTAGTACTGAAGAAACAAATATATTAGTTGAGTAATAAGGTAATTATTATCCATAGTGATTCTCCAATTTAATCACATTTTATCATTATTAATAATAAAAATAGATCAATAAGGTTGTGTATTCACTATAGTGAAATGATTTTTATTACAATAAACAATATGTTTCATCTACCACACATTGCTGATTTATTTGATCAAATTCAAAGAGCTCAAAATTTTTAAAATATTGACCTTCAATCTAAAGTAGAAAAAATTTCATGTAAAAAACAAATATATTCTAAATACATATTTTCAAACGAGGTATGCATATTATGATTTTACATTAATTCCTTTTAAATTAAATAATACACCCTCATTTTTCATAGATCTAATTAACAATGTATTCATGTAATATATTAGTGATTTTCTTGTAGTATTCCTTGATGATATTATAATGTATTATAGAGGCTATGAAGTCCACTATAATCACTTTCATATCATTATTGAGTCTCTCAAATTGAAGGCATTATATGGTAAATTTTTCTAGTTTGAATTCTAGAAATAAAAAATTTCTTTTCTTGGACATATTATCTGTATGAATTGGATCTCGTTGATCATGTAAATAAAATAGAAATCCAATAATCTCCTAAAAAATGAACATAACCATGGTATGAAGTTTTATTTTTTACAATTTTACTATCAACATTTCATTCATAATTTTTTCTAATTGGTTAACCCATTAACCAAGAAAATATGTAACAGAAGTATGTTTTTATAGACAGAATCAAGTGCATAATGTTTTAGAGAATTGAAAAGAAGAATAATCAAATCACCTATATTGATTCTACCATCAATAAATGATGAGTTCCTTATATATAGTGATTCATCAATGAAATTACTGGGATGCATCCTTATGAAAAAATATAATGTAATTATTTTTTTATCAATGATGATGAATATTCATGAACACAATTATTCAACTCATGATCTTTAGTTAGTGGTCATAATCTTTGTTTTGATGATATGGAGACACTATCTCTTTTATAAAATATGTGATATATATAAATATACAAATAGTTTGGAATATATATTTATACATAAAAACACACAAAATGAGGTAAAGTAAATGTCTTCACCTACTCATATATTACGATATATCAATACACTACCTCCAAAGAAAATGTAATAATGTAGTAGATGCATTTAGAAGGAACACTATTGTAATTATAACCTGAATTATGATTTAGAAAGACCATATGTTCTAATATTAAGAAAATATATATATGGTGATTGTTAAGGATTTGGAAACAAAACACCTATTTAAAATGACTATGAAAACATATTTTTTGGAATATAAAAAAAGATCTCAATCTGATTATGAGAATTTTCAAATTAAAAATAAATTCATTATGGAATGATGTTTTGTAGACTTCGTTCATGAGGATGGGGTTCCAAAATCATAAAAATGGTTTTGTTTTTAATCAATAACTGAGCGAAAATGGTATTATTAGATGATTCTTATAGCTCAAATTTCACAATACACCCATGAAGTCTCAATATGTATATATATATATGAAAGAAAATTTTTCGTGGGATAATATGAAGTGAGAAATTTCTAAATATGTGTCACGATATCTATTCTGTCAATAAGTGAAGGCTGGGAGAAATTATCCCAGTGGATTCATGAAACTTCTACCATTTTCTATGTGGAAGTTCGATGATATTACTAAGGACTTTATTACTAGATCACCATGGACACACAAAAATAATGACATGGATTGGGTTATTATTGGTCTCCTTACAAAATTGGAACACTTTTCTCTATATGTGAAGATTTGCATATTGATTTTTGGGAAAGACCATATAATAATGAAGTTGTAAGACTCCATGGTGCACCTTGTCATACCTGACCCGTATCGTTGCTCGAGCTACAACTACCCCAATCTCGCATCCATAGGTCGGGGGCTGGCATCTACCACCGAAGGCACAACAAACTAGGGGAGGCCTTTTCCTATGAAAATTTACACACACACGTAGCCAACTCACTACAAAAGTGTAGAGGGAATGAAATAAAGATACAACACTACGATAAAAGGGGACCCAAAAATATATATGCATCAACCTATAAACTATACAAGTACAAGAAAAGTAAAGCTGAAAGGGAAAGGTAAAAAATACACACCCAAATAGAAAAGTGACACAACCCGGAAATAGGTGATAAAGTAAAAGAAGTGGGAGAGTCCCACTCCTAAATCCCAAGATACGAACACCGCACGTGGTCCAAGCACACATATCCCTAAGGTCCTCTCATATCACAAACAACATGTCTGTCATCTACAAGGGCACACCAAATGCGGGAAAATCCCAGGAAGGGTGAGTATGAAAATACTCAGTAGGATTCCCTGAAGGCTCAGGGGAGAAACAATAGAGGTACTGAAGAGAATAGCAGTAAGAAATATAATAGAAAAAGACCATTATGGGAAGAAAGTACAATAAAAGTGAACATGAGTACAGCTCAACCCAACAAGAGAGTGAATGTAGAATCATCCAAACACAAGGCGCTTGAAACTCTGGGGAGATGAACTCCCTGTAAAATTTTATCTACTTATATTAGGAGAGTGGACTTTTCCAATCATGAGAAGCTAAACACGGAAAGCACTGGAATACAAAACGCATCTTCGCCTCTACTGAAAGGGGTCTAACCAAACCCCAGGGAGAAATCACTAGGAACATAATATATATATGTGTGTTTGTGTGTGTGTGATCAGTCAAAGAATCCCAAATGAGGGTTTAAGGGGATCTCAATCTCAAAGCTCAGCCCTTGAAAGTATGTATCCAAAAGTCCCTAGTAAAAACCATCTATGATATCCTACATCTACCTAGGAGGCACAAGTCAAAGGGGAAAAAATCACCACACCATAATACTATCCGATTTAGGTGTCACTGACTCACCCGCATGGTTTTATGTTTCATAAAAATTACGTGTCTTACTAGGGAAAGTGGACCTATTCCTTGTAGGTCCTTAGGTAAGTCAAACCATGACTCGCCACCATGTTTCATGGTCAAGGGTCTTCTATAAACCATCAGGGACTACACTACCTAGCTCGGCAGTAGGGTTAGCCCGATATCTCCTCAGGGACTACGCTCTAGGTCAACCTGGTATCTCCTTGGGGACTACGCTCTCGGTCAGCCCGATATCTCCTCAGAGACAATGCAACCCGACCTAGTGGGAGGGTGAGCCCAGAACTACACCAGTCATATATGTTGGATGGTACCTCTCAGAAAGCGCTGAGGATCACTGGCCATCCCAGCTGGATGGTACCTCTCAAAAAAGCACTGAGGTACACAGATCATCCCTGCAGGATTGTACATCTCGGAAAGGTATCATGGAACTATGATCATTACCACCAGTTGGTATGTCTTGAAAACACATTGAGGAACTCCTATCATCTTTGTTGTATAATACGTCTCAAAAACACATTGAGGAAATCTGATAATCTCGGCTAGATGCTATGTCTTGGAAAAGTATTGAGGAACTACATGCATCCTCCCTGGATGGTACGTCTCGGAATGGTATCGAGGAACTCTGATCAACCCCGTTGGATGGTAAGTCTTGAAAACAAATTGAGGAACTCTGACCATCCACATTGGAAGGTACATCTCGGAAAAGTATTGATGAACTCTGATCATCCTCGCTGGATGGTACGTCTCGGAAAAGCATCGAGGAAATCTTATCATCCCTGTTGGATGGTACCTCCCAAAAATCATTGAGGAACACTGACCATCCCTGCTATATGATACCTCTCATAAAACATGTCTCTATAGTCATCGGGTGTCGCCCAGAATAGGCGTCTCACCATGAACATCTCACATCGTATCTCAAAATACACTATAGAGGGCACCGTCTCATTCTACGAGAAAAACACTTAGGATAGGCTACTCATATTCCAATTTCTAAGTCCAAAAGAATGAGATACATGATATAGAAGATTCGTAAAGTGGTATATGATGCATGTGGCGACCACACTTTGTGTGGCCTCTCCTTTTCTCCTGGAAATGTACCTTTCCATACTTGGGTACTGAACTGCAAATTAAGTACTACTTAGGTGTGCAAGTGTACTCCCAAAGTACATGACATATCTAGACAAAAGGCTGACGAGCGTGCAATGCTAGTTGTTAAAGATAAGGGTAAAAACATAATTTTACTCACAGGCCTCCTCGACTGGCACTGGATAACCACATAGATCACACCGTTGTGATCCTTGGAGTAAAACACACCAGATCGACTATTCATTCGCCCTAAACAGACATCTGATGGAAAGGTCAAATGTTGCCATATTGCGCTTGAATGAAATTAACTAGGGACCACACCTTGGTCTTGAAACAAATTTTATGGATCCTGCCATTTCGATACTCTCATAAAAGACATGGGATCAACTACTTGTTCGCCCAGAACGGATACCCAATGAAATGGTCGTATTCCACCATAATGTGTGTGAATTGGCTTCATGGGGCCTACACCTCAACTTTGTTTTAAACACCTACAATTAGTCTTGAAAATTCCGCCTCAATGTCAGGGTTACAAAATCACTGACGGATCTCAAATCTGATGTCATATGGGAGTGTTACGACCAATGCAATATTTTGTGACAATAATAATAATAATAGTATTGGGGTTTTTGGATGTCCAAAGCCACAAATCAGAATTTAAAATTCAAAATTAGACTTGAATCGACTTCCTTAATGACAATATCACATCGCCCCAGATGACAAGTAAATCGGACGACACACACAAGAGTTATGGTGGGTCGAATATTTAATAATATATTATTATAATAATAATTTGAGTGTTTCGGGTATCTATTTCACAACCCAATAAAATGACATCCAATATTGGACTCATAATTTCTGTCTTGAAGTCAGGGTCGTACAGCTGCTGAAGGTTCATGAAACTGAGGTCGCAGGGATAAGTTACGGACGAAACAGAGATTTCCCAACGAAAATAATAACAACATTATTATATTATTATTATTTTATTTAACCTATTTTTCTCATCAATTCATCACCCATGCTCTACCTCCTATATGTGGGATTTAAATCGTATTAGGTTGGACACATAAACCTGGCCCTCAGGTTGGGGTTTTACATAAAAATTCCCCCATTATGAATTGGGGGGTTTATGTTGTCACTGCTGGAAATTCCCGTCAAAATTTCCACTGGAAATTCTTGTCTAAATTTCCCCTGGAAATTCCAGTCGAAATTTCCACGTCAAATTTCCAGTGTAAATTTCTATTGTAAATTTACTATGAAAATTTACATATGATATTTACACTTCAAATTTTCACTTCAACTTTTTATGAAAATATATTAACACGTAATTAAAAATGCAATTTAAATGTCTATTAATATTATAAGTGAGAGTATATTAATATAAAAATAAACAATTCCAAATTAAAGTGCGACCTTCAAATGGAAAATTCAAGTGAAAAATTATGGTGGAAATTTGCAGTGAAAACATATAGTAAAATTGATTAGTGTAGATTTACTAATACACAAATAAAAAATGTTAATTTTCATCAAAAAATTACATTGATGATTTACTCTGAAATATTTTCCACTAAAAATTTTAGTGCAAAATTTCATTCACATTTCAATGTATTGTATTTTTTTTGTTATTAACACATTAAAATATCTTTTTTATTAATATTTAATAAAAAACTATTATTAAAATGTTATTTAATATAAAATGTTATTAAATATAAAATATTTAATTAAAATATATTGATTAGATTAAACTTTTATGTCACATAAATTCATTTTAAAACATTTAAAAATATCTAAATACAAACTAAAGTATCATATTTTTATTTATCTTGATTATTAATATTTTATAATAATAGTTTTTATAAAATAATTTATATTTTAATTTTTTATTAATATTTTATAATAAAATTTTTAATTACACATTTTATGGTTATAATTTATTTAAAAACATTTACATGAGAGGAAGGGTATTATGTTCCAACCATTTCCAATTTATTAATTTATTTTTTTTTAAAAACCCGGCAACAAAAAAAAACGGATCTGGCACCAGGTATTTATTTTTCCAGGTTGGCAGTCATCCCACCATGAACATTACCCTCAGGTCCACGCGCGGACCAGAGATGATTTTTCCCCTATATGTGTAGCGCATTAGCCCCATGACCGATTCCTTATTTATTTAATATTAACATTATGAGCATTAAAAGCATAATGATTATAGAAAGTGAATAAATGAAAAAAAATAACTCACACACCTCCTCATTCCCCCATGCACTGCTTGTGTGTGGTGCCCCAACTTCCTTTCTCAATTCAATGTAATTATTAATAAAATTAATAATAATAACAAACATTATTAATTTTATAATTTATTCCCATTAAATTAGTTTACCATTGTTATTCTCATATTAAATTAAAAACATTCAATTAAATTAATCACACACTAAAAGCTACCATTATCCTTATTATTTAAAATAGTAATAATAAATACTACGTCAATTTTATCAATGGGTCTCCATCATTATCATTAATAATTATTATTATTATTTATGCTCACTATGTTGACCATATCTGACCACAAACACCAACCTATGATAATTTTCTAGTCCATTCACCAAACACTATAATGATCGTTTATCAATTCATCCCCAAATCATCGGTCTGCATACCGGTCGTTCCACCGCAAAGTGTCTGGGAGTTCGACAGCATTTGAACCCACCCAGAGAGGGTTGAATCGTGACTTTGTGGTCCAACGATGATGAATGCGGAGAACAGTCAGGGAAGAATCCCTAAAAACAAAGGCTTAAATGTCGTCTGTCAAGCATTATTGGCCGACGAATACAAATGGGGCACTGGGGGTTAGAACATGCATTAAACAATGAGAAATAATTCAATTCCTGTATGTTGGCACATAGAAAGGCTGTAGTGAGGGGTGCAGATCAAGGAACAAATATAAATCTACTCAAACGTTTAATCTAGAGGCGTAAAACACCAAAGGACGAGTCCTACCTGGCGACTGGATCAATCATTGGTGAAGAATGTTTTCGTTGGGATCCGTTGCGATCACTGCTTCTTGATCCATCTAGAATCGAAGGTTTCTCATTGTCAATGGGAAGGAGAGGAGAGGAATAGAGGGGTTTTAATCGTTGGAAAAAATAAATTACGAGACCAAACCCTTAAAGCCTTATATTTAAAACCTCTAATTAGGTTAAAAGTGTTTTTAAATAATTAAATAAAGAATCATTTAATTATTTAATTATTTTCTAACGATGGCGCATTAGTTGATCAACCAACACTGACAAAGGTTACACCCTGTCTAGGGTAAATCCTATGTTATGAGCTCATCGGTGGCCTCATGATTTTCATCTAGGAACTCATCCATGTCTAATTCAGGGAAGAGACATTAAATGAATAAATTAATAATTTAATTTATATATTTATCACACCACCAATTAGCGAGGGCTCCGAACGTCACGTGCCGACTTATTTTATGTCGCGCCTAGGGTAAAAACCGCATTTCGGACCCAATCGTGGTCTCATATTTCGGATGGGATCCACTATTAAGAGATATACCATTTTATTTAGTTAGTCATGTGTGCGTAATATAAAAACAATTAACATTTTTATAAAATTAATTCTGGGCACACCAGGACTCAGAATTGCACGTCGTCTCAGTGACCAGCTCATGAAATATTCATAGAAATATTTGAACGTCTAATTATGAAATAATCGGGTCATTAAATTATTCCATACTTCAAACATTTTGTTCACAAAAATAACAACTAGGGAAACAACATGGGATACTGAGCTCTCACTTAGTTCTCCTACTTCCAGGGAAACCTCTACATTTTCGCGCTTCCAAAGAATGTGGACCAAAGGGGTGGTCCTCCCTCATAAGGCTTCCTTCAGTTGACGACGTGTGTGGGAACACACACATATCTCCTCAGTTGCAACACGTGTATGATGCTGTGTACCCACTCCAACTATTTGCAGTATGGAAAGGCGGTATGAAACCTCACCATCTCCTTGCATAGTCTCGAATGATCTGGTAAAACTCAGGGGATAGTTTGCCTCCCCGACCAAACCACTAAATCCCATCTCACAACTAGAATCACTGATTGTCACCTGAGTAGAGTCTCATGATTCCCTCCTTCAGAATATCTATATGGTGAAACACCCAAGGATATTTGGTCATGCATGATTTCTCACAACTGATACTCTCTCACATGCTCGATAATCGAAGGAGCCAACACCATCGACTGTTGAAAAGTTGTACCCTACTTGTCTCTAGGGATCAGACACAAGGAAGTTAATTGATCTAAAACATCATGCACTAGGAGATTCTAGGACGTCTCGCACATATCACTAAGTACATAAACTACACAACCACACCTTGAGTGCACAAGTTAGATAGAATCTTCCACCATGCTTTTTCTGCACTTTCTGGGCCACATATGATCACATCCCTGAGACTGATCATAAGAAGATCTCATCCATTGGGATCTCATCGTCTGGCATCTTCTAGCTGCAGCAGATGTCTCAGCTCTGTTGTGCTCACTACCACAACGAGGTGTATGGAATTCTTTTGGAAAAAATGTCTTTGTCACCGATGCCTGCTCCAAAACCTCAGTGTAGTTGGGGATGTATAAGGGAACTATGATAGAACAAATCTCTCTGCAGAGTCCCTACTCAATCATCTATTCTTGGAAGTAGCTATTATAGATAATTTCTAGAGAGTAGCGTGCAAGGTTTGTGAACATAGTCACATACTCAGTCTTCGTCATCCCTCCATGCTATTACTGGAGAAGCTCCTTAAGTCAATTGGAGAATAAACAGGAGGGTTAAACACCTCATGAAACAACTACTGGAAGTCATCCCACGATAGTTCCAACTCATCGTGTATCCAAGTAACCAAGCTCCACCAACATCTAACTGCTCTGGGGAAAAGGTTGACTGTCAAAGCCACCATATAATCTGCCATTATCTATACAAGCCTAAAGAGGAGAACCACCGACTCTAGCCAAACCTCTGATGTCTGAGGGTCAGGCACACCGTAGAACCTCAATGGTCTATGGAGCTGAAACTCACGAAGTGCGCTCAGCCTGCACACATCCACAGCCAAATCTGTTGGCCCTGTATCATGTTCAACTGGTAGGGGTGATGCTACCTGCCCACTTGAAGAAAGGGGCTCGCATGATGGGTCCTAAACTGAGGCATCATCTCTCACGATATCGTCGTCAAAAACAGTAGCTAGTGTCTTGGATATTTTTTTTCATGGAGACATGATGGATGTTATTAAAGAGTACAACAGTTGGATGAGAATATGAATATATATACATCAACAGAAGTGTGGAGCTGACTCAAGAAGGAAAATCAAAGAATCAATCCTATATGATTTGTGTACCATTGTTCCCTGAAACAAGTGTCTCATTGTGGCATGTTGACAAGTGGGTAATCATTGTCCTGGTGAATGGATATGGAAGTTTCCCGTACCATCACAGGACACCCTAGCCTGAGAGCCGCTCTCAAGACACTTCGACATTGTTTCCCTAAACCCAACCAGGGAATTTTTCGGGAATTGTCCGAACAACGTCCCAAGGGTCGAACCACCTCTGATACCTCCTTTTCACGATCCGAACCATACCGGGGCTCGAGCCGCAACTACCCCAATCCCGCCTCTATAGGCCAAGGGCAGACGACTAGCACCAAAGGCACAACAAACTAGGGGAGGCCTTTTACAATGAAACTGGACACAAACACATAGCCAACTCACTGCAAAAAGTGCATAGGAAAAGAATGAAACATACAACACTATGATAAAAGGGAATCCAAACATATATATCAATCATCCTCTAAATAGTACAAGTATATGAAAATTAAATCTGAAAGAGAAATGGGAAAAATACACACAAAAATAGAAATCTGACACAACCTGGCAATAGGTGAAAATGTAAAACAACTGGGAGAGTCGCAGCCCTAAATCCCAATCTATGACCACCGCATGCAGTCCAACCACCTGTATCCCTAAGCTCCTCTGATATCACGGTCAATGATTCTGTCCTCTGCAAGGGCACAACAAATGTTGGAAAATCCCAGGAAGGGGTGGGTATGATAATACATAGTAGGATGCCTCGAAGTCTTGAGGGAGAAACAAGAGAGGTTCTGAAGAGGGGTGCAGTAGGACATATAACAGAAGAAGACCAGAATGGGAACAAAGTACAATAAAAGTGAACAAGAGGAGAGATCTACCGAACAATAGGGTGAATGTAGACTCATCCAAACACGTGGAGCTCGAAACGGTGAGGAGATGAACTCCACGTGAAATATTATCTACCTATAGTAGGAGAGCGGACTCGTCGAACCATGAGAAGCTACACATGGAAAACATGTGACATACCTTGCGGGTCTTCACCTCTCTTGGAAGGGGAGTAACCAAAACCCAAGGACTGGGAACTGGGAATCATATATATATCTATGTGTGTGTGTGTGTGTGAGCTTAGTCAAAGAATCCAAAACAAGGGAGTAAGGGGATCATCATGTCATAGCTCATCAAAATAAAGTGAGTAGCCAACAGACCCAAGTAAAAACCATTTTCAATGACCTGCATCTTGTCGCATCTACCTAGGAGCCACAAGTCATAGGGGCCAAAATCAACACACCTCGATACTATCAACTTTGGGTAGAACTAACTCACCGGCTCAGTTTTAAGTCGCGTCACAAGGATGCATCTTAGTGGGGAAAGTGTCCCTATTCTTTTTGGGTCCCTAGGTAAGTTGAACCAAGCCTCACCACCATGCCACATGGTCAAGGGTCTTCTAGGAAACATCGGGGACTACACTACCTAGCCTGGTAGGAGGGTCAGCCTGATATGTCCTTGGGGACTAGGCTACCTGGCCATGCAGGTGGGTCAGCCCAGAACTGCACCGGTCATCCATGTTGGATGGTATCTCTCAGAAAGCACTGAGGATCACTAGGCATCCCTACTGGATGGTACCTCTCAAAAAATCACTGAGGAACACTGATCATCTATGCTGGATGGTACATTTCGGAAAGGTATCGAGGAACAATGATCATTGTCGCTAGTTGGTAAGTCTGGAAGACACATCGAGGAACTCCAATCATCCCCGCTAGATGGTAAATCTCGAAAACACATTGAGGAACTCTTTTCATCCCCACTGGATGGTACATCTCTGAAAAGTATCGAGGAACTCTGATTATCCTCACTGGATGGTACGTCTCAAAAAGTTATCAAGGAACATCGATCATCCCTACTAGATGGTACATCTCAAAAACACATCGAGGAACTATGATCATCCACTCTATATGGCACGTCTTGGAAAAGTATCAAGGAACTATGATCATCCTCACTAGATGGTACATCTCAAAAAAGCATCGGGGAACTCTTTTCATCCCTGTTGGATGGTCCCTCTCAGAAATCATTGAGGAACACTAGCCATCCCTGCTCGATGATACTTCTCATAAAACATGCGGTTTCAGTCATCGAGTGTTTCCCTAAATAGGCATCGCACCCTGAACATGACACATCGTATCTCAAAATCCACTATGGAGGGCACCATCGCATTCTACGCAGAAAAAAACACAAGATACCCTACACATATGCCAAAGATTGAGTCCAAAAGAAGGATATACAAGAGATAAAAGATTCATAAAGTGGTACACGATGCGTGTGGGGCCCACACATTGTGTATCCTTGCCTCTTCGCCTGGACGTGTACATTTCCATACTCCGATACTGAACTGCCAATCAAGTACCCCTTAGGTGTGCAAGTGTACTCCTAGAGTACATGACATCTCTAGCTAAAAGGCTGACAAGCATGTAATGCTCATTGTTAAAGTGAAGGGAGAAAACAAACATTTACTCACATGCCTCCTCAAATGGCACATGATAACCAAACTTATCACACTTTAGCAATCGTTGGAGTAAAACACACAAGATCCACTATTCATTCCCCATGAATGGTCTTCCGATGGAAAGGTCGTATGTCTCTGTATTGCTCTTGAATGATGTCACGTAAGGCCCAAAACTTTGTCCCAAAACAAATTTTAGGGATCACTCCATTGCCATTCTCTAATAAAAACATACGGGGTCGACTACACGTTCTCCCAAAATGGATACTCGGTGAAAAGGTCAAATTCCACCGTAATGCATGTGTACCGGCTTCGTGGGGCCTACACCTCAACTTTGGTTTAAATATTTGAAATTAGTCCTAAACATTTCTCCGCAATGGCAGGGCCACAATGTCGCTGACAGTTTTCCAATCTGATGTCGTATGTGAGAGTTACGACCAATGCAATATTCTGCGATAATAATAATAATGATAATATTAATGGGGTGTTTGGAAGGGTGGAGCCACAAATCAGAAGTTATAATTCAAAATAATACATGAATCAACAATCTTAATGACATGATCATGTTGCCACTAACTTCAAGCCAATCAGACGTCGCACGAAGGAGTTATGACTGCTCAAAGTTTTAATAATAATAATATATTATTATTATTTGAGTGTTTGAGGTATCTGATCGACAACCCCAAAAAAGACATCCAATATTGGACTCATAATTTCCATCTCAATGTCAGGGTCTCACTTCATCTGATGTTTCATGAAAACAAGGTCACATGAATTAGTTACGGATGAAACACTATTTTCCCAACAAAAATAAAAATAACATTATTATATTATTATTATTTTGTTTAATAGTTTTTTTCTCTTCAATTCTACACCAACACTCTACCTCCTATATGTGCAGTGCATTAACCCATCGGTGAATCCTTATTTAATTTTTTTAAAAATTATTTTCATTAAAATCATAATGATTAGAAAAAGTGAATAAATGAAAAAAAATCCCTCACACACCTCTATTTCCACATCTCCTCCTTCCCCCATGCGCTGCTTGTGTGTGGCACCCCAAATACTTTCTCACATCAATGTTATTATTAAAAAATTTAATAATAACAACACCCATCATTAATATTCTAATATAATCCCATTAAATTAGATTATCATGGTTTTTCTCAAATTAAATTAAAACTATTCCATTTAATTAGTCACACACTAAAATCCACCATTACCCTTATTATTTAAAATGATAATAATAAATCATCCTTCAATTTTATCAACGAGTCAACATCATTTTCATTAATTATTATTATTAATATTTATGCTTGTCATGTTGACCATATCTGACCACAAACATGCACCTTCGGTAATGATCTAGTCCTTTCACCAAACACTATACCGCTCTTTTATCAATTCATCCCGAAATCTTCGATCCGCATGTCGTTCATTCCACCTCAAAGAGTCAGGGTGTTTAAACTCATTCAAACCCACCCAGACAGAGTCTAATCGTGACTCTGTGTTCCAATGATGATGAATGCAAATAAAGTTGGGGGAAGAAGCTACATAAACAAAGGTTTAAATGTCATGGGTCAAGCATTATTGGTCGATGAATAATAATGGGACACTGGGGGTTAGAACATAAATTGAACAATGAAAAATAATTCAATTCTTGTATGTTGGAACATGAAAAGGATGCACTAAGGGGACCATATCAAACAACTAATATCAATCTAATCAAACTTTTAATCCTGAGGTGTAAAACACTAATAGGTGAGTCCTACCGGGCGATTGGATCGATAGTTGGAAAAGAACGTCTTCATCAGGATCTATTGCGCTCGTCAATTCATGATCCATCGAGAATCGAAGGTTCGTTGTTTCAATAAGAAGGAGAATAGGGGAATAGTTGGTTTTTTCATAGTTTGAAAAACTAAATTACTATCCCAAACCCTTAAATACACATATTTATAACCTCTTATAAGGTTAAAATATTTTCTAAATAATTAGATAAATAATCATTTATTTATTTAATTATTTTCCCATGATGGATCATTTGTCGAACACTCGATGATGACAATGATTATACCCTTCCATGGTTAAAGCCTATATTATGAGATCATCGGTGGCCTTATATTTTTCATCTGATCCCCCATCCATGAGTTATTCATGTCGGAGACATTAAATGAATAAATTAATAATTTAATTTATCCATTTAACACACCGCTAACGAGCGAGGGGTCTGAATGTCCCATGCCGACATATATTATGTCACGCCTAGGGTAAACACCGGGTTTCAGACCCAACCGTGGTCTTGGATTTCTGATCTGATCAACCCTTTAAGAGATAAACCATTTTCCTTAGTTTGTTGTAAGTGCACAATATAAAAACACTTAACATTTTTATAATGTTAATTCCAGGAACACCAAGCCTTGGAATTGCACGCCGTCTCCGCACCCGGATCTGGAAATATTTTTCAAGACTCACCTTCACCAAGATGAGAGAAGGTAAAATAGTTTTCTAGACCCTTACCTCTTCATGTTTATGGATAGATAATGAACCTCGAGACCCACCTTTAATAGGTCTCGGAGTGGAGACAAGCACCAATGGTATATAATCACACACAAGATGGAAGGCATTAACCTTTTATTTAATAGTATCAGGAGATAAGATAGTAAATCCCAACAACACCAAAAGTAGAAGTATAGTTAAAGAGAAAAAAATCCATTATCAAATGTATGTTCCAAAAGTAAATAATACAAAAGTAAAAGAACACCCACAAAAAAGTACCAAAAGAAAGAAAAATAGCAAAAACAATTGTCCCAATGTCTAAACTAATATAACCCAACACAATCCCTGAAGTCCTCCTATAAACCTAAAAAATAGTTTTATATACGTAGGGTGAGCATACAAGTATACTCAGTAGGGAAAACCAAAGACTCTCGTGCAAATGTGGGGAAAAATTCTAGTTCCACGTGAAAAAATGTTAAGCAAAGCACCTAGCAAGGAAAACTATCCACCCCAGCCTCACTAAGGAACACTCCTCAAACAACACAAGTCATGTAATGTACTTTAATATCACATCGATTTTTGGGAACCCCGCACCACATTCCCACTGGTTATTCAAGACATCCTATGCATCGAACCTCTCCTGCCATTCTCACCATTGTCCCACTACCACACCCCACCTGCACACACCTGGGCCACAACCACAATTCATGCCCTCAAAAACCTAGTCCACAACCACCATGAATAACCACACCCACCAACACCTGGCCCAGAACAACTACTGCCACACCCGAAGACACCTAGGCCTCATCCCGAAGACTCTTGGGAAACAACCTGCCCGCACACACCCGGGCCAACCAACACACCTACCCTGCTCGAAGAATCTTGGGCTTTAATGGACCTCAGACTGTCACAGCATGCCCGAAGAGTCATGGGATATTTTGGAAAGGGAGCAGAAAAAGAGATAATAACCAGCCACTCATAGAAGTGTTGGAAAAAACACCCTCCCCCCTGAAATGGGGTTTTTCTGCACTAAGTGCTCGACTGGGGTGGGGCTCGAATAAGAATCATAAAAACTACAAATATATGTATAGGTAACAAGCACTCATCCCAACCTAGGGGTTCCAAAACCTATGAACAAACACCCTCATTACTATTCATTCATTAAAGAAATGAACACCACTCATGGCCAAGTCACAACTCATTCCCAAAACCAACTTACCATTTAACTCATTATTACATTCATGTTCAAGTGATCCCATTAGGTGAATTATACACTACTGGGAAACTAACTGGCAAAACCACAAGCCAGATAAAGAGAAATATCCAAACTACAATTTAAGAATTCATACCTAGTTCTCTTGTGAAGTCACAACAACAAATAGATCAGTGAGGTCCCTCAAAGTACTGGAACCAAACCAAACATTGAGATACAGACCCACACAGCTTCAGATTGTCAACCAACCACCATGCCACAACAGAGGATCCCATCCCCATCCACGTCACCCCATAATCATGAAGCAGAACAAACAGACATGCCACCAAGATAGAGAAAGGATGTTTCCAGACTCAAGTACATCATTCACTAAGTTTTCTTCTTTGTGTTTGGTTAACCGAGGTGATCACACAAGGATTAATAATCACAAGACATTCATTTAATTGGTCAAGATTATGTGATTTACCAAATTCCCATGTTGGAGCCATACAATCATCACAGAGGGCGGATGATTATTAATGCACAAAGAAAGAACCCCAACGACCATGATTTTCAGGGGACATAGGCCCACACAATTCACAACATAAATAATAAAGGATACAGATAATACTGCAGAAAACATCAATCACACCCGCCTTCATTCATGAAACTTCCATTTGTTATTTTCATTAAAGTTTGGTTCCATCCATCCCATAGAAACAAAAGCATACCCTCCACACCTGATACACAGTAAATAGGGTCGAAGGAAAACCCTACCTGGTTGATCAAGGATCGAAGTTCTTCTCCAAGTTCCAAGAACTGGGGATGCGTGACTTGCAGGGGAGGAATTTTGAGGACTCCATGTATGTGCAGAAAGGCTCTCGCATAGGTTCACCCCGTCCACGGGAATGAGGGACTCCAATCGCACCCAGGGAGAAGAAAGAAATCCAGCCAAGAAGTAGAAGGAAGAATCTCTAGTGTGATATAAAGATGAGATCATGTTGTTACGGGATAAATTTTTTTGAACCGCATTAAAGTCATATCGTGGTTTCCTATGAAGTTGGGAGGTGACACACGATGGGATTAATTCTTATTTAATTATTCCCATTGGGGTGGTGGCATGACATCTGTGCATTAAACCGTTATTTTAATGGGAGGAAAAACTTGCAACATGGGAGGAAATAGAAGGTATGGGGAAAGGGTGTGACACTAAGGAAAAGCCCCGCGTTTTGGTAAGTTAAGGGTCACACGACTCTTGGGGGATTTCAGATATAATTTTTAAGGGCTTTAAATGTCTTTTAAAGCTGTATTTAAATACTTTTTACATCAAAATATATGTGTTTGGAGTAGAAAAAGTCCAAAGTCGGAAAAACAATAAAGACCCTCGAGGAAGACAGGGTACCACCGTCATGGTGTCACCCTCACGGTGCCACTGTCACCGGTGCCACCGTTTTCGGTGGAGCCATGTTTTTCAAAGTAATGGATCAGGTGGTTCTCGGTCATTACATCAGATACCTCTCAAAATATTATCTCCCTCGAGAATCCAAACTAGACCCGAAAAAAAGAGGGGTTCTAAAAAACCACCTTGAAAGATAACTCTCAATAGTGAACCTCATTGAAATCTTGTAACACCTCTCTCTCAAGTAACCAGGAAACATTCCAGGGTCAAACTGTCCAGTGATATGGGTTAGGGAGTTTCTTCCCCCATGTCATGATACTAACCGGTTTGGGTGGCACTGACTCGCCTGCATGGGTTTAATCCCATCCACCTTAATGCATCTTGAGTAGGGATCAGGTCCTCACCTTCCTATAGTAAGGACTCTTCACACACATCCCCAGAACAAGGAACAACACACGTTCTATAGTTAACATGTAAAGTGTTCTATCACAAGTAAAAACAAATGGATCAAAACTCAAAACAGATCTAGGTGTTTGGTGCACATCTGTGTCTCCCATTCCCCGGTACATTCCTCGAGCTCACCATGCCTCCACAACACACGAACCAAAGGAATGGACCATCCACAGAGCACCTTCTCATCAAGATCCCCGATCCTCACTGGTCTTTCCACAAAATTCATGTCGTCCTCGATATCCATACTTCCCCAGTCGAGGATCTGCTAATCATCGTGCAGATACCATTGGAGTTGGGACACATGGAAGACATCATGCATTCTCAGTAGTGACTGTGGTAGCGCTAGCTGATAATCCACTTCGCCGACCTATCACAGTACTTAAAAAGGTCTGAAGAATCAAGGAGAAATCTTACTCCCCCTGCCAAACCTACATTGCCCATGCCGAGGGGAGACCTTCACGAACATGGGGTCCCAAACCTTGAACTCCAAGGGTCTTCTTCTATTATCAGCATATGATTTCTATCGGTCCCGTGCCGCCTTCATCCTTTCCCGTATAAGCTGAACCTTCTCTGTCATGCTCTGCACCATCTCTAGGACAAGAACACCTGCTTTCCCAACCTCGGTCTAGCACACAGTTGAGCGACATGGTCTTCCATACAATACATCGAACAGAGCCATGCCAATGGTAGAGTGATAGCTATTATAATAGGAAAACTCTACCAGAGACATGTGTCACACCCAAGATCCCCCAAAGTCTAGAATACATTCTCGTAGAATATCCTCCAACGTCTATATGGTGTGCTCTGTCTGTCCATCTGTCTGGGGATGGAAAGTAGTGCTAAGAGGTAGCTGGGTTCCAAAAGCATGCTGTGATCCTCTCCGGATTCGTGAGGTAAACCGTGCATCCCAAAATGTGACTATGGACCTTAGAACTCCATGAAACCACACCACCTCATACATGTACCTCCATGCTAAGGCATCCAATGCACCCAAATCCTTGATCGCCAAAAAGTGAGAAGATTTTGTCAACCTGTCCCCCACTACCCAGATAGAGTCGCATCCTCCTTGAACCTTGGGTAGCCCTATGATGAAATACATCGAGATGTCATCCCAATTCTACCCGGGGACGTCTAATGGTAGTAATAGACCACCTAGAACACAGTGCTTAGCATTCACCTACTGACACTCTAGGCACCTGGCCACGAACTCTGCCACCCCCCGCTTTACCCCGAGCCCCCATAACTGACTCCTCAAGCCCCGATACATTTTGGAAATTCGCGGCTGCCCTGCTAGGGGTGAGATTTTGAACACACCATGAACCCTCTCGTGCAACTCCTCTGGGACAAACACCTTCCCTCATAAAATAATATGATTCCGACCATCCATAGACCATCCTTCCAAAACATTGCCTTGGTTAAGCTGATAAGCATCACTTCACTCTCTATGTCTCGCCACTGAGACTCCTCCACCTACCGTAGTAGAGAAGACTGAACTGTCATCTGATACAGGAAACCTCTACCACCATCCATCCTCGCATCCAGGTGCAAGGCATCCAACTCCTCCATCGCCGTCCAATCATCTACCGACTCTCGAACTACATCCTTCTGTGACTCCCTGCTCAACCCATCGACCACTACATTTCCTTTTCCTAAGGTGTATGAAATCTCAAAGTCATAGTCCTGAAGGAACTCCATCCACCTTCGTTACCGTATGTTCAGGTCCCACTGGGTTAAGATATAATTCATGCTTTTGTGATCCTTGAAGACCACGAAGCTCTCCCCGATGAGGTAATTCTACCACAGCTTTAGGGCAAGCATGACCGCCGCAAGATCCAGATCGTGGGTGGCATAATTACACTCCTGAGGACGTAACTGTCAGGACCAATAAGAGATCAACCCTTTTCGTTGCTTCATCACACACCTGTGGTCATATCTTGAAGCATAACAGAAAAACTCATACGCATCCCTTCTTCTGGAAACCTCAGCACTAGGGAACTTACGAACTTCTCCTTCAAATAGCTGAAGGCTGTCTCGCACTACACATTATACATGAAATTATAGTCCTACTTGGTCATGGCTGTCAAAGGTGCCACAACACGGAAGAAGTTTGGCATGAACCTCCAATAGTATCCTGCTAGTCCAAGGAAACTACGAACCTCTGCCACGTTCTTTGGTGCTTCCCAAGAAACAATCACCTTGACCTTCAATTGGTACACTCTATTTTCTTCATGGACACCACATGCCCAAGGAAGTACACTTCTCTCGTCCATAACTTGCACTTGGACAACTTCACATAGAGTTGGTGCTATCAGAGGACCTCTAAAACAATTCTCAGGTGCTCAGTGTGATCGTCCTCTGTTCTCGAGTAGATCCGGATGATGTCAATAAACACGACTACGAACCTATCAAGGTATTCTCGGAAGACAGAATTCATGAGTCCCATGAACACAAATGATGCATTATTAATGTTGAACAACATGAACACAAACTCAAAGTTCCCATATCTGCAGATGAAGGTAGTTTTCAATATTTCACCCTCATTCACCCTTAGCTGGTGATATCCTGACCGCATGTCAATATTGGAGAACCACCCTGCTCCCCTCACCTGGTCAAAGAGATCTTTTAACCATGGAAGGGGGTAACTGTTCTTGACTGTTACCTGGTTTAGTTTCCTGTAGTCTATGCACAGCCTTAGACCACCATCTGCCTTCTTTGTGAACAAGACTAGAGCACCCCATGGTGATTAACATGGTAGAACAAAACCCTTCTTCATCAGATCATCAATCTGAATCCGCAACTCCCGCAACTCAGAAGGTTCCATCTGATAGAGATCCATCGAAATCGGATGGGCACCAGGATGAAAGTCTATCCCAAACTCAACATAATGCCAAGGGGGTAGAGTCTCCACCTATTCAAGGAAGACGTGAATAAGCTCACTAAAGATCCTTGGGACTTCCACCATTTCTGTATCTGCCGACTCCACTGACAATTCAGCTAACAAGGAATGGAGGGGCTCATCTCGCTTGCAACTTTTCTGGAAAACCCACTCACCGAATTAAGTTACATGTCGGCCACCAAAATATGAAAACATGACCCTTCCATGGAAGTATTCAATGATGGAACATATAGAGAACAACTATTCAATGCCAAGGATGACATCATATGGATGTATCTGCAATAGCAAAAGATCCCTGATAGACTCATGTGGATCTATCATCTTTCTGCACCCTCCGGAAACATAAAACAAGTCGGTCTGACCTCAGACTAGTGTGCTCAGCACCAGGAGCACTGGAAGTCTCTCATCGTCTAAACCTAGAGGACAGTCCATACTGAGTGAAACAAAGGAGTGAGAAGCTCCTGTATCAAACAAGTCATAGGAAAGAGTACTAAACAAGTTGATCGTACCTCAAATGACTTCTGGCCCTGCTAGAACTATTGCTTCTACAGCGTGCAACTTCCCACACCCAGCTCCTCTACCACTCGGCTGTCAGCCACCTCCCTGACCATGCCCTCCTCGAGATCATTGAGATGAACCCTGAGGTCGGACTCCTCCTGCAACACCTACCCTCAGAGGAGCGGGAGATTTCTTCCCTTGATGCTGCGGCTGAAAGGGCCTAGCTAGAAACTACTGCTGCAGAGGTGGGCACTGAACCTTCCCAACCTCTCTGGACAGTACTCTGTCCAGGCACTAATTTTGAAGGTTCCCATAGCTTCCAAATATGAAGAATCTCGGCCCTGGGACTGAAATGAAAGGGCGAGGGCTAGGAGATCAGGACTGGAATTGTTGAGGCATGCTTCCTGCTGGTCAAAACCGAGAGGGCCCTGATGCTGGAGGCCTACTGCTGATGGATTTTCCCTTCAACGAGCCCAACTGGATTCCCTCTCGCGATACACCACCCAATGTGTGCATCCTTTCCACCACTTCAACCTTCTTATGGACCTCCATGTACTTTGGTAGGGTGAAGGGAATAACAAAATACTGGAGAGAAGGTCGAAGTGCCTCCTTCAAATGTCTCCACTGAGACTCCACATCTTGAAAGAGGTTGGGTGAAAATTGAAGGAGATCCTTGAACTTGATCCCATACTTTCTCACTGACATAATCCCCTACTAGAGGCAGAGTAGTGCCTACCTCTTCCCAGCCTTCATCATGGAAGAGAGGTGTTCTGGCCGGAACTCCTTCTCGAAGTCAGTCCACATGACCTCAGCCTCCCTTTTCTCCCCAATATAGATCGTGCACCACTGACATGCTTCTCCCCACATCTGGATTACATCCAGATGAACCCAGTACTCCATCGGAGCCCTGATCAAGCTAAAATCTATCACCAGCTCTTCTAGCCATCTTTTTGTCTCCATGTCTGGGATGCTACCCTCGTACATCCCAAGGGTCTTCTGCTGAAAGGAACAAAGCATCCTCTGCCACTAATCATCCTCCTCCTCCTGGTCAGTCCTCTACCGATCGGCCAAGTCATCCTCTTGGGCCTCAAACGCCCGTAATACTCATGGTCATCTCCCAGGTTCCATAGCTATAAGGTAAACAAGGAATTCTTATGCTCGAGTAGTGTTGAATATTGTTCGTAAATTTCGTAGACTTCTTATTCATTTTAAATCACCAGAATACCCATAAAACATAGGATATCAAGTCATTATGAAGCATGTACATTTCCTAGAGTCTCTACCCTATAATCAGTGTAGCCTTACTTGGTCATTCGTTAGGCCCAGAGTCCCTACATTAGATCAAGGGGGCCCTAAAATCCCATGTCCTAGCTGGTATTCACTGGCCTATTTCATGCACCAAGATCACCCAAAACTATTTCCCTACCATCCCATGTAATCCTCACTGTGCCTAACTTGAGACACCATCCTATCTCTCAACCTCTCCCTCTGATACCATTCTGTCCCGACCCAGTTTCAACAAGATGAGAGGAGGGACAGCAGGTTTCCAGACCCTTCCTTCTTCATGTTGAAGGAGAGATAATGACCCCCGAGACCCGCCTTCAATAGGTCCCAGAGTGGAGACTAGCACCAAGGGTATAGAATCACACACAAGATAGAAGTAATTACACTTTTTATTTAATAGGATCGGAATATAAGATAGTAAATCCCAACAACACCAAAAGTATAAGTACAGGTAAATCCAAAACAAGCCATTCTCATATGAATTTTCAAAAAGTAAATAATAAAAACGTAAAAGAAAACCCCAAAATTAAGTACAAAAGAAAGAAAAATAGCAACAGAAAATGTCCCAATGTCTAAATGAGTACGACCCTGCCGGATCCTTGAAGTCCTCCTAGAATCCTGAAAATAGTTTTATTTACGTAGGGTGAGCATACAAGTATACTCAGTGGAGAAAACCAAAGACTCTCATGCACAAGTGGGGAGGCATTCTAATGCCCTGTGAAAAAAAAAGATAACCAAAGCACCTAGCAAGGAAAAATATCCACCCAAGCCTCACCAAGGCACACTCCCCAAATAACTCAAGTCATGTAATGTATAGTAATAGCACATCGATGTTTGGGTACCCTGCGCCACTTTACCACTAGTTATTGATGAAATCCTACGCATCGAACCTCTCCCGCCATTCTCACCACAGTCTCACTGCCACAACTCGCCCACACACACCTGGGCCACAACTACACATAATGCCTGCAAACACTTGGGCCACAACCACTACGCATAACCCCACCCGCAAACACCTAGGCCAGAACAACTACTACCATGCCCGAAGACACCTGGGCCTCATCCTGAAGATCCTTGGGAAACAACCTGCCCACAAAAACCTGGGCCTACCACCACAACTACCCAACCCAAAGAATATTGGGCTATAATGGACCCCAGGCCATCACAGCCTTCCTGAAGAGTCTTGGGATATTCGGGAATGGGAGATGGAAAGGATCTAATAACCAGCCACTCATAGGAGTGTTGGGGAAAAAACCCTCCCCCATGATATGGGGGTGTTCGGCACAAAGTGCTCAACATGGGTATGGTGAAAATAAGAAAAATAAAAACTACAAATATATGTATAGGTAACAAGAACTCATCCCAACCTAGGGGTTAAAAAAACTAATCAGAAACACCCTCTTTACTATTCATTAATAATTGAAAGGCACAATACTCATGGCCAAGTCACAACTCATTCCCAAAACCAACATCCCATTTAACTCATTATTTCTTTCATGTTCAAGTGGTCTCATTTAAGTGAATTCCATACTACTGGGCAACTAACTGGCATAACCACAATCCCGAGAATGAAAATCTACCAAACAGTAATTTAATCATTCACACCTAGTTCTCTTGTGAGGTCACAACAACAAAGGGATCAGTTAGATCCCCCAAAGTAGTGGAACCAATCCAAGACTTGAGATATATCCCCACACAGATTCAGATTCTCAACCAACAACCATGCCATAACAGAGGATCCCATCCTCCTCCACGTCACCCCATAAGAATCAAGAAGAACAAATAGAAATTCCACCAAGTCAGAGCTAAGAAGTTTCCATACTCATGTACAACTTTCACTATGTTTTCTTTTTTCTGTTTGGTTAACTTGGGTGATCACACATGGGTTGATGTTCACAGGACATTCAATTAATCAGCAGCGTTTACGTGATTTACCAAATTCCCTTGTTGGATCCATACAATAATCATAGAGTATGGGGGTTCATTAATGCACAATGAAAGACCACCCACAATCATGATTTTCAGTGGGCATATGCCCGCACAATCCAAAACATAAATAATCGCGGGTAAGGAAAATACAGAAGAAAACATCGATCACAACCCCTTTATTCTATAAAGGTCTATTTGTTATCTTCATTAATGTTTGGTTTCATACATCCCATAGAAAAAAAACCATACCCTCCCCGTATGATACACAGAAAGGAGAGTCAAAGGAAAACCCTTTATGGTTGATCAAGGATCAAAGTTCTTATCCACATGACAAGAACTAGGGATGCATGACTTATAGGGGAGGAACATCGGGGACTCCATGTATAAGCAGAATGGCTCTGGAATAGGGGAAACACTTCCTCAGGATGGAGGTAATCCAAGCGCACCTAGGGATAAGAATGAAATCCAGCCAAGAAGGAGAAGGAAGAAACTCTAGAGTAATATAAATATGAGATCTTATTGTTATTGGATAAGGAATTTTGAACCGCTTTAAATTTGGATCATGGTTTTATATGTAGTTGGGAGGTTACAAACGATGGGATTAATTCGTATTTAATTATTCCCAAAGGGGTGTTGGCATAACGGTTGTGCATTAAACCGTTATTTTAATATGAGGAAAAATGCGTAACATGGGAAGAACTAGAAGGTATGGGGAAAGGGTGTGACACTGAGGAAAAGCCACACATTTTGGTATGTTAAGGGTCGCCCGACTCTTGTGGGATTTTAGATATTATCTATGGGCTATAAATGGATTTGAAAGGGGTTATTAAATCATTTTTACGTCAAATGATATGTTGCGGGAGCGGAAAAGGTCAGAAGTCGGAAAATGAATGATGACCCTCGGTGAGGACACAGTGCCACCGCCACGGTGCCACCGTCACGGTGCCACCGTTTTTTGGTGGACCTGTGTTTTGGAAAATTAATGGACCAAGTGGGTCTGGGTCATTAAAATATTCATAGAAATATTTCAAAATGTTATTAGGAAAAAACTAGGTCTCTACACACCTATATCGATTGTGTCTAAGTGAGATCAATGTTTTACATCAAAATTCTTGAAGATTCTTCAAAATCGTTTGGATACTGAGATTCATTTTTGTACTTCTTATCATCCTAAAAAAAATGTTTGAAATGACTATTAAATCATTAGAGGACCTATTGATATCTTTATCACTAGAAATTAATGTTATCTTGGATTTTTATTTAACTTTTTCAGTGTTTTCCAACTATATTAGTTTCTATTATATTATTCCAAAAGCAGCATATGAACTGTTTTATTGAAAGAGGTTTCATACTCCAACCTAATGGGATGATGTTGGTGAGAGAAAAAATATACTCCTAGAACAAATTTAATAGAAAATGAAAATGGTAAATATTATTAATGATCATATTAAAGCCTATCAAAATAGTCAAAATAGTTATACTAAAATATGACAACCCAACATTTATTTCACACATAAACACAATTTTTTTCATGGAATTACACTTAATACAACATAGAAGATCGAGAGGTATAATTTCATTGGAGATTTGTATCATTAAATTACATCTTAATACATTATATACAACATCTTTATGTAAAACATCCTTTACATGTCCACGACATTCCTTCGTACATAACATTGTATGGGATATCCTGAGGACATACATAAGAAAGGGGTGAGCTACAAAGCCCAGTAAGGAAATAAACATGGAATAACATGAGGAATAAATTACATGTTAGAAAATAGACATATCAATGGAACACAAGATAACCATTAACATAAAGTCATGATAAAGCATTATAACCATTACATGGAAATGTGGAAACAAAATTTAACATGATATTAGCATGAGCCAAGGATCATAGAATATGGAGCATGAGTAAACCCTTATTTCAAATTAAGCACAATTAAACCCTCATTTCACCTGAATTAGAATTAGTAATCACTCATTGCACATGTCATGTCAAGATAATATGCATTACCCAATGCATTGGAGTAATATCAGGGTGCACCATTCTAAAACATTTCATTCCATGCATAAGTGTGCCATATGGATCATACAACATTAAATCATTCAAAATCATCATTTATTCTTTGATAATGTAATTTGTAATAAATACATGATACTCTGTAAAAAATAATTAAATGTGCATTAATTTGAATACCCTAGATACAGAAATTTTCATGCTATTCACTACAAAAATAAATTTGGCTTGGAAAATCGCGATGCAATTTCTGCAGCATAACGACATTACATAAGAATTCACAAAAATGGTTAATGAGAGAGAATAGGGTGTATCATCAGATTTACATGGAATGGAATATAATGGGGTCACATAGATACATTTACCAATATTATTAATGTAATTTTAGATTCATAATACAAAATTATGTCTTAAATGTAAATGAAGAGAGAGAAACTCCTTAAGGAATTTCGACATGGTAATAGGTGTACATGGGGGGAATTAATGAAAGAGAAAGGGGTATCTAATCATTCAAACATATATAGGGCTGTATGTGGGAGGTTCAAAATCAAACCCCAAAATTTATAATTGAAAATAAAAGAACATAACATTATTAAGAAACCTGTCTAAAATGAAAACGCAAAGAATCCCTTACATGGAAATGGTATCGCAAAGGGTTGAGAGAGACTTGATAGAGGCTTATTTGGAGATTTGGTTTCCTTGGGGGATTTTAGAGAGATTAGGGATGCGGTTGGATGAACTCCAAAGTCTTTGACTTAATATTAATTGGGGGATTGGGTGGGTTTATATAGAAAATGATAGGTAATTCATTATTATTTAGGTTTCGTACTCCAAACATTAAACTAATCAAAACCAAAAAAATAGCCCATGTTTATTGCCCATTGTTTTTACCAAAGGGGAGTGGAAAAATATATTTTAAAACGATAATGAAAGAACTTCTTAAAATAATAGGGTAGATTATGTGGAGGTGAGTCACACCCTCATGGAAAACAATTTAAAAGGCTAAAATTTTCTTTAAGTCTTGGAGGGTCTGCTAAAGCTGTTTAAAATAAATCAAACAAACCTAAAATCACATTATATTAATGGTAAAACATTTTTTGGCCGAAGATAATGTTTATATTATTTTATTACATCACAATTGGGTCATTATGATGTCATAAAACACATTATATATTTAAATGGTATTTAATTTTGACTCAAAAATCTAACTGACTCAGAAAATTTTGAAAAATTCAATGTTGGATAATATCGACATTCTGATTCCAAAAAAAATATTCATTTTATTTAAATATTTAAATTTTTACTTTTAAAATATAAATCAACATTTATTGAAAAATCATGGGTTCTGAAAAAAATATTTTTCCATACATAATAACAATTACTATTGTATTCATAAAAATTATAGGATCATTTATACTTAATAAAATGAAATTTAATAATATTATTATTTTATTAAAATTGTATATAAATCAAAAATCCATTAATTTATTCAGACAGATCCCTGAGTTAAATATTATCTGAAAAACTATTTGTGCTTTTAAAAAACTATTTACCAAGTAACAATAATAAAATGAATGTATATTCTCTATAGAAAAATAATTTACATAATCATAGTACCAGGGTCTCATTACATAACCCCTTATAACACCCACATACGACTAATGGGTAAGGTGTGTGATGGTGACAGACTCTTGTGGTGGCTCGGATAACATTACATGGGTGGTAATAACTATCAACTTCCACTTCTCCAATAGGCGGTTCCATTCAAGATTCACATGTTGAAGCTTGTCTAGGGCTTGGTGCATAGTGAAGCCCAATTACGCCACCTTCTTTCTGAGCTCTGACAAATGGGCTTCGTATGGGGAAAGTCGACTGGTTGAGGCCATCAATTATTTTGTTTGAGTAAATTGGATTTGTTAAATACCTATATTTATACTAATTATGTGATCACCATTAAATTCCTATATAATAAAAGGTCACAATTGATAACGGAATTTTAAAATAAAAAAACCTAATGCAAAATAAGTGAATAGTTTATATAACATTTTCACATAATAATTAATTTAATTAGATCAAAATGAGTTTTCATTAATGAATGTTTGGGTCGTTAAAGTCTTCCACCCCGTAAGAAATTTCACCCTATAAATTTCCTTTTCCCACAAAAAAATAGATGTGTGTAACTCTACTACATCACTTCCTATGATTCTCACATCTCTACTTTCAACTTGTGGTTTCACCACAACACCTTAACGAGGGGCAATGTATTATGTTTTAGAACTTTTTTCTCTACGTTCTAAGATCAACACTGGTTGCTCCTTGTAAGAATGATCATCCTCTAACTGTACTATCTCTGAAGAGAGTACATGTGAAGGGTCTGGTATATACTTCCTTAAGAGGGATACATTTAAGAAATCATGTAATTTGGCCATAGTGGGTGGAAGTGTCAGTCAATAGGCCACAACCTCGACATGATCAAGAATATCGAAGGGGATGATGTACCTAGGACATAACATCCCTTTATTTCCAAACCTTGTGGCCTTCTTAAATGGAGATATACATAGAAATAACATGTCTCTAACTTTGAACTCACGTTTTCATCGACAGTAATCTTCATAACTCTTCTTTCAACATTGGGCTGCATTGATATGCTGATGAATGGTACTTACCTTCTCCACCATTTCTTTGAACATTTCAAGTCCTAGCAGCTTATGCTCGCTGACATCATCCAATCATGATGGTGTTTTTCACCTTTTCCCATAAATGGATTCACATGGTGCCATTTGGATACTTGAGTGAAAATTATTATTGTAAGAGAATTCAACCAGTGGATGATGTTGGCCGCATCCTCATTTTAAGTCCCTAGGAAATTATATTAACATAACTTTTAGTTTATAAATAATTCTCTCAGATTGGCCATCAATTTGAAGATGATAGGCCATACTGATGTTTAGTTCAGTTCATAGATCCTTTTGGTGACTTTTCTAGAAAGTTGAGGTGAATATTGGATCATGATAAAGTAAAATAAATATTGGTACTCCATGAAGCCTTACCACTTACTTTATGTAAATCTGTGCATGTTGATCCAATGAGAAGTCCTCTCGAATCTTGATAATGTGATATGTCTTTATAAGACGATCCACAACGACCCATATAACATTGTTTCCTCTGTATACTCTTGTAACTCATGTAAAAAGTCCATGGTAATTTTCTCCCACTTCCATGTTTGTTTGGGTGGTTGTTGCATCATACACTTCGACTTTTTACACTAAGCTTTCAATAACTGACATACCAGGCACTTTGATGTATATTCAGAAATCTCCTTTTTCATATTGTCCCACCAAAAGTTTTCTTGGAGATCTTGATACATATTTTTTCTACCCAGCTGAATAGAGATGGTTGAGCTCTATGCGTCATTTAGAAGCTCTTTCTTTATATCTGAATCGGATGATACAAATAATCGTGAGCTAAATCTCACAATTCCTTCATTTTCAACCACAAAATCTGAGGATTTCCAATTTTGGATAGCTTCTACCTTTTTTAGAATTTCTACATGCTTTCTTTGATCATCCTTTATTTTATCCCTGAGGGATGGTTGAGAAATAATTTGTGAAAGGATTGATGATTTTCCTCCCTTAATGAATCCCATCTTCATCCTCTAAAAACTTAAGAAGATTGGATCCTTTTCAATTCTCATAATTGATAAAGATATGAGATCCTTTCTACTTAGAGAATCTTCCACCATGTCTGCCTTACCAGGATGGTAGTGGATTGAGAAGTCATAATACTTGATGAGTTATATCCATCTTTATTGGTCCATATTAAGCTATTTTTTGTGAATATATATTTTAGGATCTTGTTATCAGAATATATCTCAAATTTCTCCCCACAGAGATAATGCGACCAGATTTTCAATGCAAAGATCACAACCGAAAACTCCAGATCATGCGTGGGATAGTTTTGCACATTTATTTTCAGTTCCCTTGCGGCGTAGTTAATGAAATTGTAATTTTTAATCAACACACGTCCCATTCCTTCTTTTAAGAGTCAATAAATACTAAAAAAAATTTACACTTGTGGGTAATGTGAGCACGAGCACAATGAAAAGATTCCTTTTAAACTCCTTGAAGCTATCTTCACATTCATCACTCTAAGCAGACATTACTCACTCAAGTGTTGGATTGGTAAGAGGTTTTGAAAATTTCAAGAAATTTCTCTCAAATCAAAGATAATATCCTCCTAACCCCAAGAATCTACAGATATCTGTTGCTAATGTTGGCCTCAATTATCCATCAATTTCTAATGTCTTCAAGGGATCCATATATATCCCATTGCCTATGATGATAAGACCCATGAATGAGACCTCCTTCAACCAGAACTCAAACTATCTGTACATTGCATAGAGCTTCTCCATTCACAAGGCCTCTAGTACAGTTCTTAGATAATCCTCACAATCCTACTTGGTTTTGGATTATATTATAATATCATCTACCCAGACTACCACAACATTTTTGAGGTAATCCTTAAAGACTCTATTCATTAATTCCATGAATATTTTTGGAGCATTAATGATTTCAAAAGGAATTACTATGTATTCATAGTGCCCGTATCTTTTAGGAATAGCAGTCTTGAGGATATCATCCTTCTTCATACTTACTTGACAATATTCTGACCGTAAATCCACCTTGGTGAAGTATTGGTCTCCATGAAGCTGATCGAACAAGTAATGAGTTAATTTCAGAGGATACTAGTTCCTTATAGAAATTTTGCTGAGCTCGCGATAATCAATGCAATGTCTTATTAACCCATACTTAATCATGATGAAGAGGACTGGTTCACACCATGATGAAGCACTTGGACTTATAAACCCTTTATCAAGATTCTCATATAGTTCTTTCCTAAGATCCTTAATATCCACAACAACCATTCTATATGGAGTATTAGATATTGGAAATTCCCCAAGTATAAGATCAATTGAGAATTAAATATCTCTTCTGGGTGGAAGACCAGGAAACTAATTAGGAAATAATTCAGTGAATTCCCCCACAATATGAAATGGATTCAAGGATGGTTTCCTCCTTAGACTCAATCATCTGGGTTAGATACGTGTTCTCATACGGTAGTAATATTCACACTTGAGATGATGGTGATAATGAATAATCATCTTCCTCCTTGCACTTATATAGAATCGCGGGTCGATTGTCCATATTGAGAGTGATTTCCCTCTCATGGAAATTTATGTTGGCATAATATTGGTAAATCCAATCCATTACAGGAATTGCATCATATTCCACCATAGGGAGTATGATGTGGTTCTCTAGGAAGTTCAATCCAACGATTATGACTTGGGAGGATTTAAATTCATGGGTTGCAATGATTTCCCCATATTCCATACACACCAACATCTTTACTTCCATGATTTGTTGTGGTGTTGAGAATATTCTACTCAACTATCAGGATATAAAAAAATTTGTAGAACCAGAATAAAAAATTATTTTCTCTATTCGTGAATAGATAACTAGCATACATGTCACCACTTTATTGTTGGGGTTCACTTCAGCGGTAGTGATTGAAAAATCTTTCCCTTGCTACCTTGGAGGATGTTGGTTGCCTCCAAAAACCCATGTCTTAGGGAACTGATTTAAATGATGTCGTAGTTATTTTTAGTTGAAGAAATGAGAAGCACGTTGAGAGTATAATGGAGATTTCCTATCCTCTATTTCAGCCATGGGTTTTTCTTATTGGTAGTTAATGGATAGGTGCCCTTATCTTCCACACCTAAACCATTTCGTTGTCCCCTTTAGGAAATATATGGGGTAATTCATTCCGCACCATTGGAAAGTGGGGTTCTAGTCATTATTAGCATTACTGGATTTATCTATAAGATTGACTTAATTGAATTACACATTATGATTCTTTTCCCCATGATACTCCTTAAATTCTCTGATGTCCATTTCTTCCTTGAGGGAACATATGACAATTTCCTCATAATCGTCGAAGTCAAGGATCGCCGGGGATTTTTGAAGGCTAGGTTTCTTCCCACCAAAGAAGCGGTCAACCTTGTATTCGAGGGTAAAAAAAAGTTGATGGAATATTCTTCAAGCCTTTTAATGTTTTCCTCGTACGCTCTGATGGATTCGTCGTCTTTTTTCTTGAGGGAAAGGAATTCCAATTCCATCATAAGCCGGAGGGTCCGCAAAAAATATTTATCGAAAAACATCATCTGGAAATCCTTCCAATCCAATGCTCAATATCCTCCTTAGTCTTCATGTTTTTCATCAATTTACACCATTGATTATCTTCACCCTCCATATGATAAGCATCAAGAAGAACATTCTCTTGTTTGGAACATTGAAGGATGCAGAAGATCTATTCAATGAATTTGATCCATTTTTCAGTGATTGAGGGATCATATGACCCATTAAATGTTGGTGGCCTTTGTCTCGTGAATCTCTTGATAGCGAATTGTTATTTTATTGGGGGGTTGAATGTTCCTCATAACCCATGTTTCTATTCAAATCTTGAGTTAACTGAGAGAGTATTGTGACAATGTTCATGATTCTAGCTCCCATCGGATTGGGCATCTCATTGGAAGAGTCGTCACATGGTTCTTCGCATCGTTAGTCATCCTGAGTCCACCTATTACCAGCGATTGTTTGGAATAAAAGGAATGTTAGGGAAAACACATAAAGGGTAATCCAATGAAAATACAGATGACTTATAAATAACTTTTAATTCCTTAAAATATGAATCTATAACTTCAATCTATGTTATCCATGAAATAATTTCTAACATATATTCTTAGGGGAATATTATTAATTCCCTTAAGAATGGTTCATTCTAAGCTTGTGAATTTACTAGAGAATATCTCATGGGAGTGTCATAACCAAGAGTGCAGCAATGCCCCTTTTTGTGTACCAGGATACCCCAGGTCAAACACAAAACTCCATATTAAAATTTTCACTCCTAGGTACATCTGTGTTAGAGCTGCCTCAACCAGCTCGTATCCAGATAAGGATATATTTTCCTGTTAAACCACTTACTCAATACACACCAAAACATAGAAACGTTTTTATTAAACTTATTCTTATATTCAAGGCTTTCACTATGTTTTTTTCTAATCCTAACACCAAAATAACTAAACCTATCCTCTGATACCAAATATGAAAACCCAAATTTTATTTCACACATAAACATAATTTATTACATGAAATTTCACATAATTGAACATAGAATATCAAGAGGACTAGTGTATTTGGGTCTTAAGATCAATACCTAAAAAATAAAACATTAAATACAACATCAGTTTTGAAAAATTTCATTACATGACCACCACATTCATCCATACTTAACATTTTATGGGATAACCTGAGGACAAACATAAGAAAGGGGTGTGCTATAAATCCTATTGACCGTATAAACATGGAATAACATGAGTAAAATAGTACATGCTAGATAATAGGTATATCAATGTAGAAAAGAGAAACATGAACATAATGGCATGAAAAAGCATGATAATCCTAACATGAAGATGTGGAAACAACATTTAACATGATATTATCTTGAGCCAAGGCTCATTGCACATGGAGCATGAATATACCCTCATTTCACATGAAGCATTAGTAAAAAAAATTCACTTAAATTATCTTGAGTAAACACTCACTGGAAAAGACGTATCATGATACTATACTTTATCCAAGGCATTCGAGCACTATCAGGGCGCACCCTTCTTAAACATTTCATTTCATGCATAAGTGTGCGACATGGATCATACAACATGGAATCATTCAACATCATAATTTATTCAACGATAAAAGATTGTAGAATAAATAAATGAAACTATTTAAAAAATAAGTAAATGTGCATAAAGGTTAATACCCTTGATAGAGACATGGGCATGGTATTCACTACACAATGACTTTGGCTTGGAAAATCGCGGTTCCATTTCGGCAGCATAATAGAATGACATAAGAATTCATAAAAATGGTTGATGAGAGAGAATGGGGTGACTCATCATATGTACACAAAATGGATAATTAGGAGGTCTTATAGTTACATTTCTCAATAAGAGTAATGGAATTTTAGATTCATAATACAAAATATTGTCTTGAATGTAAATGACGAGAGAGAAATTCCTTATGATATTTTGGCATGGTAATAGGAGTACATGGGAGTCATTAATGAGAGAGAAAAGGTTATCCCATCATGCAAACATAAAGAGGAAATTATAGGGGAGGTGATAAATTACACCCTAACATTTATAATTGAAAATAAAATGACATAACAATATTATGAAACATAGCTAAAATGAGAAAGGAAGGAATCCCATACTTAGAAGTGCGGTAAAAAGGCTTGGGCGAGGCTTGAGAAAGGATTATTAGGAGATTGGGGAGCCTTGGGATTATTCTAGAGAGAAGAGGGAAGATGTTGGAGGAACTAAAAAGGATTTTATTTAAGAGGAAGTGGGAGCTTTGGTGGGTTTATATAGGAAATGAGAGAGAATTATTTATTAATTAGGATTGGGACACCACACATTAAAAAAATCAAAACGACAAACTAGACCATGTTTTTTGATGATGATTTTTTCCAAAGGGGAGTGGAAAACAATATTTTATAAGTCTAATGGCTTAAATTATTTAAATAATAGGGTTGATTATGTGGAGGTGAGTCACACCCTAAAGGAAAAAAATTAAAAATATAAAATGTTTTATAAGATTTGGAGGGTCCACTAAATCTTTGTAAAATAAATAAAATAGACATAAAATAACATTATTTTAATGAAAAACCATATATCGGCCGAAAATAATGTTTATATTATTTTATTACATCATAATTAGGTCATTATGATTCCATAAAACACAGTATATTTTTAAATGGTATTTAATTTTTTCTCAAAAATTCCATTGTCTCAGAAAATTGTGAAAAATTCACCATTGGATAATTTAGAAATCCTGATTCCAAAAATAATATTCATTTAATATAAGTAATTGTATGAATATTTGAATATTTACTTTCAATATATAAGTTTACATTTATCGAAAATTCATTGTTTTTGAAAAAAAAACAGCTTTCAAACCATAATAAAAATAACAATTATATTCATAAAAATTATACGATCATTTATACATAATATAAATCAATTTAATAATAGTAATATTTTATTAAATTATTATTATAATTAAAAAACCAATTAATTTATCAAAAGAGATTCTTTAGACGAATATTAACTAAAAATACTATTTTTTCTTTTAAAAAACTATTTACAATGGAATAATAATAAAATAAATATATATTCTCTATAAAAAATAATTTTCATAGTCATAATACTATGGTTTCTTTACATAACCCCTTATGACACCTGTATAAGATCGAATTGTAAGGTGTGTGATGGTGGAAGACTCCTGGGGTGGCTCAGATTACATCACTCAGGTGGTAATCTCTATCAACATCCACTTCTCCCGTAGGCGGTTTCGTTCAAGCTTCACATATTGAATCTCAACTTGGGCTTGGTAAAGAGTGAATCCCAATGAATACACCACCTTTATGAGCTACAAAAATGGGCTTCATATGGGGAATTTCTGCTAGATGAGGTCATCAGTTCCTTTATCTGAGTAAATTGGATTTGTTAAAGCCCTATATTTATGCTAATTATGTGATCAATGTTCAATGACAATATTTGCGATAGTCACAATTCATAACTATATTTTAAAATCCAAAAACATAAATCCAAAGAAGTTCATATGTTATATAAAAATTTCACATAATAACACTTTTAATTAGATCAAATTGAGTTTTCATTAATGGATGTTTGGGTCGTGACATGAAAATTGGAGAAAGGATTTCAAATTTTAATTGGGAGATTGTCTCTTTTGGAAATTATCTCCCTGGAATGGTGTCATAATGTTTATTACGAATGTTAAATTAATCCCCATGTAAAATGTATCATTTGAACTTATGGAAAAACATGGAGTTATATCTTACCTTTTAGAAATGTAGTGAAGTATCTCTAATGATCATGATGAGTTACACATATAATTGTCAAAGAAGTACATGATGGACTAAGTGCATGTACTCACCTATGAAGAAATAGAAAAAAAACCTGATTTATATTATTATGAATAGCCTATAGAGATTTTCGACATTATGAAGAAATTATTGGAAAGCTATATGACTAAACCGGTAAAGTTTCTTTATATAAACCATAAAACTGATGAAACAATGTGGTAACCTGAGGATGTTATAAAGAAGAACCACCCTTTTCTTTTTAGAAGGAAATATTCAGGAAAACATTAATGGTTTGAATTTTTTAAAGAGGGGAGAATTTAACACCCCATTATTATGTGGTATGTATCTTATTAAATAAGTTCAATTTATTCAATAGATTCTGATGCACACAACACTGATCTTAAATGAACCATGACATACTAGTAAATATTAACATGATCATTATAATAGTAATGTGATAGTTGGGAATAGTAATGTGTCCATTTGAAAAATAAACTCACACATGAAATTATAAAAACATTAGTTATCTCATAAATTAAAATGTGATATCTTTATATCATGGAACAAGTAACAACATGATTTAAAAATGAGAAATTAATTGTTGGTATTTTTTGTGAAACAGAAATGTTTATTTTCACTATCATAATTAATATAATGGTCTAAAATAAAATTTACTTCATCAAATAGATTCATTACTTACTATTTTGTTGTATTAAATTATTATTTAATTTTATGAAGCCACAATTAATTTTTCGAACTGTCAAAAAAAAAATATAATATTAAAATTAATATTTTTCAAATAAATTATCATTTCAATAAGAAATTAAATTTATCATATTTATAAAATTATTTTCATAAAGTGTAGTCAAAATTTTTAAATCCACTTATCATAAATTTTTTAGCATAATTTTTTTTATTTTCTAATCTAAATGATTTTTTTTGAATACAGATATATGGTAATTTATGGTATTGATCATTATAAGTAAATAATTGAAATACTGAGTAATGAATAGTGTATGGATGAATTAAAAATAATTATTTCATACAAAAATTGAGAAGTAACAATACATAGTAACAATAATCAACTCTTTTTATATTTTTGATCAATAATAATATACAAACAAATAAAATAATCAAAATCACCCCCTCTCACATTAAAAACCACCACTCACTACCATTTTTCCTCACACCTTATAAGCCTCAAATCATGTATAAATTCTTCCCAATTAACCTAAAAAGACTCATATATATCTCTAAGAACTTATGGTCTTTCCAAAAAATAGAATTCATGTTTCTTAATGTGGTTCCCATGGAGATGATATTTAAGAGATAAAATCCTATTATTTTTCATTTATTTTATTTCATTTTTTAATTCTCTCCTCACATCCACTTATAAAAATTGGAATAATAACTCTAGTATCGTTTTTATAATTTAATTTTATTTTTATGATGTAATAACCATCATAAAATATTTTATCTCATTACTAAATTCTAAAAATGAATGTATCATCCGTGAAGTGTCGATTCACCGCCTACGGGGACAAAGTGTTTTAATTTTAAATTATTACCCTCCAAGATGGTCATAAAACCATTATTATTGTTAAATAGTTATTTAATATACATATTATAAGTTATATATTGTTCTCTAACCACCATATAAACATTATATTAAATAAAATGTTATAATTTCTTAATGGTTGAAAAAACCATCAAAATAAATTAAAACATTTTCATCAATGTTTTTTCTAATGATTCATAATAATACCATATAAAAAATGAAATATGATACCATTTAAACTTATTTATGTTCATTAATAGTAGTTAATTTAAATTATGGTGTTTTTCATCGATTTGACAAGAAATCCAATAATTAAACACATAGGAACCGACTATAAAACTATGAAATGAACCCTATGAGAACAAGAAAATTGCATATTATAACTCATATGAATGAGATCAAATGAAAATAAACAACAAATATATTTTTAATAGTTTTTTAATTATCTAATTAAGGAATATAATTTTATTATATTATACTTTAAATGTAATTACATAATGCTTTTATACATAACGGGTTTCTCATCTCACTTTTATTTTGTTCATATATGCCTTATTCACCACATATTTATTGTGTTTGGAATATTTATATGACCCATTGATATATAATATAATTATTATCTTTATATTCATGTTATTAAATGTTCCATTTGATGATTATTAATTTTATGGGGCAAAATATTTGATTTATTATAATTTTTATGGGTTTATAATCTCACATTAATTGTTGTCGGACATATTCCATATAAATAAATTTTTACCCTTGTGTACTTCCCATTTTATTTATTATTTTAAATAGTTTATTATTTCTTAAATTTCTATTTTTCATGTATTATGGATATGGTTTTTTTCTAAATCATATTCCATTTTTAAATATAGTTTTTACTTTGAATATTGTTTTACGTGATGAAATATTGATAAATTTGTATCCTCTAATCAATATGGATATTTATATAAGGAATATTGTTCATTAATTAAATATATGTATGAATAATTATTTACTCTTTTATTAATGGGTATGGACTGAAATTTCAAATCCCATAAATGCATCGATAGGTCTCATTAGACAAAACAGTTTCCTATCAACCTTTCATGTTTGTTTCCAAATAGAACCAGATGGGTTTCTACCCACAAAAGTAAATATTCTTACAAATGGTCTCGAAGATATTGGTTCATGTGATAGATAAATTATGTCAAATAATTAATCATTAATATCATTTAGTGTTTAGTTATTATTATCTAATATTTTCACAATAAACAAATCTATGGATCCATTTTCTATCTCAGTTTATTGGTTAAATGGAATGAGATTTTTAGTTATTTACCTTTACATATTAATTATTCCTCATGGATAATTATTCACATAATATAAATTCATGCCTCTTATATTTGTAACACATACTGATCATTTTATATCACCATTTTATTTTTTTCCTTCCCCGAGATATGATGATGGAATCTTCGAATAACATTCAAGGAAGTAGTTTATTTTCCTTTGTTAAATTTTATATTTAATTACCAATGTAATAAGGGAACCATATATATATCTAGTTTCTCAATAATTCTAAACTAATTGATCTTAGGTATGTCAACTCTGGTATCTATATTGTAATTAAAAAACCAATAACTCTAGGATACTAGGGTCATGGATTTTATAACTATGAATATTATTTGATTTACAATCGAAATCATTATATTACATATTATTTAATCAATATATATATTAATTGATAAGGAATGTTGTTCCTGAGTTAAATTTATAATTCATTATATATGGAAGTCAACAGAGTTGAGATTATGGGTAGGGCCTTATTATAGAAAAATACTTAATCCATCAATTGGTCTACTAAGAGAAACCCATTTTCTAGTCATATCAAATTGGTGTTAGTGCATACCTACCCATATCTGAATGTATCTTGTCAAAGGTCCATGATCAGGTTATCCCGCATTATACAGCTCATTTCTCATGAAGTCAGTTATTATTATCCCTAAAATCACTAAAATGATTTTATAAATTGATGTAACACCCCTATATTTTTTAACATATTCCTATTCAATTAGTTTTTTTTGATAAATTTTCTTATGAAAAATGTCGGGTTTAGATGAATTGTGATGTACAATTAACATATTATTAATTAATTGGATAGTTATATCAATGATATTAGATTTTAAGGTATGAATAGGAATTAAAAAAATAAAAAATGTTTTGAACACATTTTTTGAATAAATTCCTTGTTTATAAATTTATTATATATAAAACTAACAATAATTTTAATGTAAATGAATTCTTTTGGAAACACTAGTTTTTTTATCTTGATACAATAAATTAATAAATTTTTTAAAAAAATAATGATATTTTTATATTATATTTTATAAATGTTATGTATCATTGATATAATATTTTATCAATTAATTTGATAATAAAAAAGCTAGTTTTATACTTAAAATAGTATTTTTCTAAAAAATGAATTCATTGAGTTTTGTGCACCGATTTTAAAGTTAATTTTTTCTAATTTTAGAATAATTATTTAAAAAATATAATTATTTTTTGAAATTAAAATTTCAATGTTATATTAGAGTTATTATTTTTAATTTTATGAAAATATTATTTTTTGATGAATAGTGTAAAATAATTGTTTTTATTGAAAATGGTTTTTTTATTTTATGAATTTAAAAGGTAAATTTTTATTTTAATATTTTTTGATTTGGTCAATAATAGTTTTACTAATTTAATTTAAGTAATTATAATGAATTTAATATTCTATTTTTAAATAGAGACATTTTTACACAGGGGATATTTTTTTGGACAAACAATGTTTTGAAATTTTTGTGGGTTTAATTTTAAATTAAAATCAACCTATAATATAAATTGAATAAGTTAAAATGGATGCCATATTTGTTATAATAATAATTAAAAAAAATTAATACATAATACATATTTTTTGTTCATAATGAATAGTAAAAACATTAATAATTAATTACTACTATTAAATAAAAGAATATTTTATAGTGGTTGAACCAAAAGATAATAGATATTTTTCAAATAAAACATGTCTAAATCTAATGGTATGGTAATATTTAGACGTTATGTTATTCCAAATATGAATATATATCATTTTTTGGAATAACTCATGGGAATTTCTTTATCATTTAGTATTTTTATAGGAAATTTCATAGGGGGTCCCTTCCCACTTCTAAGAGGACATCCCGTATCCTCTCCACATCAAACAAAAATCGTGTTTTGGTTAATTGAATGCTTTCTTAAATCCATTGAATGTATCCATTACCATGCCTAAGAATCGTTGTCTAGATGATAATTCCATCCTTGGACAGAATTATGTATTAACATAAAGTGGTTCTCTGTAGATGAGGTGCAGTTATTAATCCTACTTTTTCGTTTTCATTCTTCTTCTACCCCTTCAAATATACTCGAACTATAATAAAATAATAAAAATTGTAACAAAAATATTCTGAGATGTTATTTTAATAACATAATAACCTATAACCATCCCCTATTCTATCAAATGGTAAATGAAAATTTAGATCATGTGTATGGAGGAATATAGACTCGTGAAATGATGTTATTTTTCCACCACTAAATCAATAAGATATCAATAATTATGTATTAAATGAATGTAAAAGATCTATTTTTCATAATTATAATTATTCAAATAAAATATCATATATACCATCATATATTCTAATCCATTGGAAAATGATTTCCATGAACTAGTCAAGGACGTCATCCGACCGAATACCCAATTGGGTATACGACATAGACCGAAGGACATTCCTGATCCACATGGGATAGAACATTGTATTAGGAATCTAATTATGTCATCATGGGGATTATTTTATCCTAAAAACAATGACCAAATATAGAAACTAAACATTCAATAAGAAGAAAAAATAGGGTCTAAAATAAATATATAAAATTGATTTAGTTACAATAGTAGAACAAAATAGAAAAATCAATGCTAATCTAAAACTCAAATAGAAAAATATAGAACCAATAACAACATGATCTCCCTGTGACCACATGGCCCCCACTATCCTCCAACTATTCTTCTATAATGGAAATTATAACCGATAACCTGGACCTGAAAAATTGATCAGATCTAACGATTACAAATGGTACATGTAGGGTGTGAGCTAAATAGCTCAGTAGGAAATCACTAAAGAATCAATGTGTTTCCTTTCCTTAAAACAATACACTAATACTATTTTTAAATACATGAATGAAAAACAGGGTTTTCACATTTTATTAAACAATAATATATTTCTCTATTTTAAAATCCAACACATGCAACATTCCATTTTCAAAAAAAAATTCCATTTTAAAACGAAAACCAAAAAATAACTAAGAATAACAATATCAGTGTATGCTAAACAATAAATAAACAGCGAAATCTAAATAATAATTAAAATGGAATGTAAACAAAAAACGTAGATATAGTAACCATGGGAATTTCCAAAACACTTATAGAGAGATCATTGGATGAACTCGGTTTGGAACAATCAGTTGGTGTGTGGTGAAGCCCTATATTCTATAACCAACTGGCCGCCCACAACTAAACAATATAGTGTCACATCCCACCTTTCCTCTCAGAAAATAATGTGGTACCAACCCATCTAATTATTTTTGATTAGGAACCATCCCTCGATCCTCTAAAATATGGTAAGGAAACCTTGGTAATAAAATACTATGTAAGTAGAATTCCCTCACACACATGACTCATCTTACCTACCATCACCACACATCCTACTGCAAACACATACCCCACCTATACGATAACTCATAAACGTAAATCCCTCCAATAGAGGTTCTTACACACACACACTATATATATATATATATATATATATATTTCACATCATCAGAGTGAAAATTGTGTTGTCACATCATATAACATTCGACCCTTTATTTAAAGACAAACAAGTTTCCAAAATGGGACTTTAACTATACACAACCAAATACATTTATCCAAACCATTCCAAACACATATCCAAAATAACATGAAATAAAAATTTCACAAGCACTTTCCAAACTGGCCATTAGATCATTAAAATCAATCCCAATTTCAAGCTATTTAAAAACCAGGGTAAACGTTCACAGGATAATTGATGTTTCCAAACTGGCCCTTAAATTCCAAATACAATTTATCCTCTAACACCATTTAAAATACAATGGTTGAAAACATACCCAAAATAACCAATGATTTACAAATGGGAATTCACACTATTTGGAAAGAAACTCCAATTTATAAAACACCAACCAACCATAACATCCAATACAATCTTGAAACTACTATATCTCATTTAGAAACCATGGAACCATTTTACAAGAAAAGTGATAAGAAGAGGAGATGGGGAACATTATTAGGAAATCAATGTACATGGAAATAATTACATCCAATGCCATCATCATTTTCAAGTTCATCCACGAGTTCAATCCATGCAACCATGGATGTTCCCAAATATAATGACATTCCACAAGCACTATTACCCCAAACCATTTTGAATGAAACAACATATGTTTTCCAACTAGTATAACTAATAATTTTATAAAAATTACCACATAACAAGACCAACCCCTAACCAGTCATTTTAATAAAGAATTTCTATATGAAAAACCAACCAAATCATACAATTTTACTATTCAACTGAAATAACATTTAATCAAACCCATTCAGTCTGTGTATACTTAGTCATTATTGAAGACTCGCCTTGAAATCTATTTTTAACAATTTATACAACCCTTAAAAGACCACAATAAGATACAAAATTTAATTTAATGGTGAAATTTTAAAAAAAAAATATTTGAAAACATCCATGAATCCTATGGATATAATTGGAATGGAAATGCAAGGATACACCTACCTCAACAGTACGTGAAAGCAATGAATCTCTTGAAGAATGAATAAAATTCACGGAAGATCAATCTACATTCCATAAACATCAAGAAAATCTAACTAAATTATCTAACCCTTTCTCTAGGGTTTATCCAAGGGAATAACCCACCACGAAACTGAATAAAAATAAGATAAAAGAAAAAAATATAATAAATTAGCACAAAACAACAAAACTCAATGTGTAATAAAGGGGAAGAAACCATATAAGAGGATGAGCCAAGGGAAGAGGGGTTTTGGGACACCATGGTATGCCAAATTCTACAATGAGGGTGGGGATGATTTGGGGTAAATAGGGAGAGAGGGTATATTAGGATTTTTAACAATTTAATGATCTGGCATGACCGCAGGGTTTAGCGGCATGGTTTACCAAACCATGCGCCAATCATGTGGTATCCAATGCTTATGGAGGTACCAACCATATGACTTACCAACATGGTTTGTGAAACCTTGCGCCAACTGTTTTGTACCTTCTGCCTAAAATCCAAACCTATCGCATGACCAGGTCGCACAGTTTATACGATCATCTGCAAATAGTGTGGTAGCTTCTGTCTACTTCCTTAAATGGTTACACGAGTACCTGGAGAGACCATAATGGTTTCTACTACCCATGTGTTTCCTATACATTTCCCTAAAACCCACCAGAATATAAAAACATTCAGCCAAGTCTTAGCACGAAACTCAACTAGAAATATACATGGCTAAGAAAAGAATAAAATAAATAAGTATCTAAAGTCAGGGTGTGAAAATTCTCCCCACTATAGACACTTTCTTCCCATTGAAAGTATCAAATCCAAAAGATAATTCAAAACTGAAATCCAAGCTCGATCAAAACCCGGAGAAGCCGAGAACCCTAGTGTTACTATTCACTCTACAAGTCACATCCAACCAAGAAAATATAAACCAGAGCATAAGAATGATTGGAGAACATGAGAGGGTTATCCCCACCAAAATAACTCAACTATGATGGATACTTGTAAAACCAAACAACACCATAAATAGTTTAATAAAAACCTTCTAAATGTGACTCGGGAGTATAGGACCCCTGATGTCTAACTCACCCTTTTTACACCTACCAGACAACACCCTCACCGCAACCAATAACTCAGGAAATCCTAACAGAAACCATAAATAACCCAAAAAATCTAAACCCCCAACACTATGGGAGACCCATGAAAAGAATCATGAAAAAAATGTAACCGTTAAACCCAAAAATTAAAAAATCGGCACAAAAAACTAAAATCAACCCACAAAAGGGCTAGGCACACTCAAAGAAGAACAAACAATTCAAATATCCACATTCAGATGACCACCACCACTTAAATGATGAATGAAAAAAAATCACCACACTTTTATAATGTAAATATTAACGTAAAAAATTGGAAAAAAAACAAATAAACTTCAAATTTTTACATCCCAACATGGGATATATGAACTGGAAAAGGTGGTTTCCCATACACCCCCATTAATTCCTGACTCTACACGAGCTTCAATACTAGGGATATAGATGGATTCCTGATAACTAAAGCATATCCTACCTCAAATTAAATTACTAGAATCATCTAATCTAAATGTCTTCTCTTGTTGAAATTTCCTAAAACATCTCCTGGTAACCCTGGTAGTTTTAATGATGGTAGGAAATTGGTGGGATGTGACAAGACAACATTGAATGCTTGAATAGACCACACTAGTGGAACATAAGAGAATAGTCCGATGAAATGGAGTCCATAACCAACAAGGGAGACTCAATAGAAGAAATCTCCCCTTGAATCCACTCCTCATCAAATTGGGAGCCCTCCCAAGAAATGATTGACTCCATATTTCCAACTGCATGTGTTTTGGGATCCAACATAGATAAAAGTTCTTCGTTTAAAAACATCTCAAAATGAAGATCCTTGGAGGAAAGAACTTTCTCCTTACTCTCTAGATAAATCCCCCCAATAAAAAGGTAATTCATTAATAGATCATCAGATTCCACCTCCAGAGAAAAGAAAAATAGCTCCTTGAAATGCTTAAAATAGCCCTTCATCGTCTACATTCCATGCTGGTTAATCATGACATAAGTACATCCCACATAATCCCAACATGCATTGATGGTGGGGTGAACAAGTCACATTCATCCATTGCTAGACCCTCAATCATACCCTAAATGGAACGAACACTAACAGCTTTAGGAGTTCCCAGTGACCTAAAGACACACTCAAATTCCTCAATCCACTCAACTGCCTCCAATATACCGCGATCACCATGAGGGAAAAGATATACTCGAGAAGAATCAGAAGTTGAGCATGAATAATTAGAAACATTGGGGACCTTTCTGGGTAGAATGTTTTGAACAACACAGAAATCGAAAACCAAAACCAAAACCGAACAAAAATTGACAAAAAAGAACACCTGGATCCAGAACATAAATCTCAAAACCCAGACACAACCAAAAATCAACATTTCAAAAATCCCTTTTCATTTTTAGTTTTCTAAACATAATTATTCTAAGGACAATTTCCAAATATTTAAATCATCATTTTACAACATGAATCCTCTGTTTAAAATAAAACTGATTTTCGAAACAATTTTCATCCATCAAAATAAAATTCAAAACAATTCATGCCTTTGATCTTATATATAGCTGTGCAATCCCATGAAATGTTGAAAATGTGTTCATCCATTTTTGTCCATATGTTCCAACATTATCTTTACAAACATACCATCACATATTAAAACGTTCATAAGGAATATCAAGGAATTCACTCACCACATGATCACCAAATCCATGAATCATCCAAATTCTCAATCGAAATAACATTAAATTTAAAAACCCATTTACTAATTGAAATTAACATGAAAGGAATCATTTCCATTTTCGTAAATAGTTTTTCATTTTAAAAGCCTGCTTACATCAACTGAGAATGAAACAAGACACACTCAATCCAAACTACTAAAAGGATGAACTATTGTCTATGACTAACTCGATGATATAGTAGTGGTCCATGCCCAAAGTGAGCAATAACACTAAGAGGAACTTGATCCATTCTCTTAGACATTACATGGGTCACTACTTCATGTGAGATCTCAACATGACATTGTCTCGCCTCAATTTACATTCCTAATGTAACATCCCAGGTAAATAAAGAATATAAAATTTTTATTTTTATTAATATTTGTAAATTAAATATTATTTTTACTATAAAGGGGATTCTATGTTCGATGGAATACCCAATAAGAAACAAAGTGTTTTTTTTGAAATCTTCTGTTGCACACAACATTGGGTCATACTAAAAAAATATAATATCATTTTAAATGGTAGTTAATGCCTTGCCGTTGTATTGGGGGGAATGGAGAAAACTAACTAAAATATGAATATACAGGTTTGTTAACTTTTTTTTCTTTTATCCAATATATTTTAGAGTCTAAAAAGAAGAAAGAATCCGATTTTAAGCGTAAAACTATAATATTCATTAAAAGGATGATTTATTGCCTTTTGATGGAGAACAATCTTTAAATGTAGTTCTGGTCACTTTTATAAGTTATAATTGACAAATCTAAATTTTTTATTGTAATATGGACATGAAAATTTACATTGGGTATATTTTAGGTATTTTTCTGATAAAATTCATTTTTAATGAATAGTTAAAAATACTGTATTTTAATTCAAAATTGCATTTTAATATAATTTATTTATATGGTTAAATTATATTTTTAATTGGTTTTAATGTGTAATTATATTATTTTTTTACCATTTAATCCAAAAAATTTCATTGGAAGTAATTTCACTTTGAAATTGTACATAAATATCTGTCAATTTTTTGATAGTTATTGTTTCATAAAAACACGCTTTTGGTTTTGACCATGAGAATTAATTTTAAATTAATTTCTGCCACTTTTGTGTTTGGAATTTAGACAAATGGATTACATTTTTGGAAATATGAGGTCAAAATTTTTTTAATATCTAACTATTATTTTTATACATTATGAATATTTACTTCACTAAAAAATTTATTTGCAACTATTTAAGGGTAAATCAGGTAAATAAGGGTAAAAAAATATTTTATAACAATATTAAATTACCCAAACATGTTTCTTAATCCTATTGGAGGATTCATTTATGACCATGGGAATACTTGAGTGGATATTGGGACCCCATGGAGTCACATGGGAGTGATAATGACACTTTATATTAATTAATTTAAAGTAAAGACATAAATGACATAAATAAATATCTTTTAGTAAATCAATTCTTACATGGGGTTATATAAGTTATATATTGGGATATAAATATTAAATAGAAATATAAGAATATTTTCTACATCGTTATATTTTTATTATATAACTTGTAGACATGAAATAAATAAAAATATTTATGACACAATAATGATGCAGTGTTTACCTCATAATGAATGATTTAAATACATAAGATTATGATAATTAATGAAATTTCAAAAAAATAACAAATTCTTATTGAATTACTTTATTTAGAACATTATTCAACATTTCTTCATCTTTAATATGTTTTGGACCGTTATAAACCCAAAATCATTATATAATAAAATAATATTTTTACCAATTCCTAAAGAGCCCGTCCTCCCCCTTATAAAAATCCCCCACATCTAACCCATTCCTCACACTTCTAAAGACCCTTGGAGCGTCCTAAATCTTCTCAATTAATCTCCCTACACCCCTCTCCTCCTTTTATAAGCCTTCCCCTAGGAAAAAGACAATTTAATTAAACCTTTTGGTTCAAACCCAAGAGAGATACCCGATATAAAGGTAACGTCTTCTCTTAAGTTCTTTTGATTTATTTTACTTCTCCAACCCCATAAACTCTTTTTATTCCTTTATTTTATAAAAACACAAGTATTATCAATATAATTGGTTGTTTTAATGAGAATTATTTGAACTATACTTAAACACACCTCCATCTAATGGGTAAATAACATACTGTTTTTGTGGACGGTGAACTACTGCCTAACGAAATGATGATTGTTCAATCTTCTCCTACCACCACTTATGTTGTCCATAAAGATGGAACTATATATATATGTGATATATATTATATTTATATTTTTCCTATGCATCTGTATTTTTCATTTATAGAATACTTTTATGATTTCCATAGTGGGAAAATACGGTAATTTCATTTGAGAAAGTGCGGACTAGAACCCCCTCAAAGTGATATGACTTGTTCATAACATACGTGGGATGTATAAAGGATGAAGTTAATTGAATTATATATGATATTAGACTAGAATTATAATATACCTATGTATCATTTTGTTTTCATTCCCTTAAAATACAAAATAGAAATGAAAGTAGCGTTCATTCGTACGTACGACTTACTGTCTCCATGAACTTTTCATTTCATTTTTTATCTCAAAATGTAATGTAATATTATAAATACATATATATACTAGATATATATGATATATATGATATATAAATAATGAATATCATTCTAGAGATAATGTAACTTCGACCACATGTATAGTTTATAATTATAACTTATTGATTTTTAACTCATGTTCCAAACATCAACAAAATGTCCGATATGAACTCAAATAATTAACTAATTGTTATAGCATGGTAATAATTGATATGAAAGGAATAATAAACTTTAAAAGGTTCTTAATAAAGTATAAATTAACATTAGATTATTTTTTAGGATATTATAGAATGATCGGGTCAAGTAGGACATGAGGTTAGCTACTTCATCTAAATCGCCTTTTATTGAGAAATGTTTTGTTTTATACATGATTTTATTTTATACAGTGTATAAACACCATTGAAATTTAATTGTATTGAAAGGGAATCCTTTTCTATGGGGAAATTTTACTAAATAGAAGGAAATTATGTTACTTTTTAACGTCAGTAGTGACAATAACCTTTTCCGCCACTGCGAGCATTATTTGATCTTTGGATTCCTTAACAAGTTGTAGTGTTTTTTCGGAAAATAAAAACCTTATACCCTTTTTATGTATTTTGGTATTGAAAATGGTTTTTTAAAAAAATTATTATTTCTATATCATGAAATGATATATTTTTAATGTAATGTGGAAATGTTATCTTTCCTTTATGCATGTTTAATGTGTTGTGGTTCTTGGGCATTGTTACGTATATGGGTGGTTCCGTGATAAACCTAAGGTAGTTGAACTCGATATAGCTCTCAAATTCATTGTGTAACATGACGTATGTAAATGTGAATGTTTCTCCTAAGAGATTTAGGGAATATTCTATTTTGTGTATTCTAAATGTAACTCCCTACGTAGCTGTGAAAGCTACAACGTAAGTATGTTATGTATGACACAAGTTACCTTTATTATTTATGATTTATTTGTGTATTTGATAAATCATATGATTTAATGAGTTATGTTAAAGACATTATGTTATGTATGTATTAATGATCTAATGTTTTCTTTCTTTGTTTTATAACCCTTATTATTCTTTTTATTCCTATACCATGTTTTTCGAATGACTTTTACAAGACATAAAGATAAATAGGGTCAAGCATGGGATCAAGGGAAAGTCTTACTGTCTAAAACATGGAAATAGACATGACACTTTTTCTCAAGAGTTTTTATTTTATGAAAAAAATGGAAACTGAGTAGAATTTTCTACTTTGTAATTTTTGAGATGTAATTTAATAGTTATGGCCTAATTCTCTAAAACTCTAAACCTAAAAAAATCCTCAATGTGAATTATTAATTTAATTCATGATTATGTAATGTTTTAAGGTATGGTCCTTATACCTAAATCCATAACAAACCAAGAAAAGATGAAGAATCCATTCATAATATATCCCTAGTAACTTGAGGATCAAAACAATCATGAGTTCATGACTCTCATCTCATACCTACCTCTTATGTCCCGACCGTCCAAATCACCAAATACAATACACCCCAAAAAATGAACATCCCTATAATAACATTTTTTCATGAACCAAGATAGGATACCATCCTACTAAATAATATATCTAGTTCATTGCATTTCCCAAACAGTGCTTCTGATCCCCATGGGCTGGAAACATGTGTTGGGAATTAAATAATATCCATGTGGGAACAAATTCATCCAAAAACTGGGATCAAATATAAAAATTGAACCTGAAAAATGAACTGACAATTGGATCTCAAATAAATATATAATATTAATTTAGTTAAAACAACTAAACAGAAAAAGAAAACCCAAAAAAAACTGAAACTCTATCATAATTAGAAAAAAACTCAATAAAAAAATCTACATGTGACCACATGGCCACCACCGTCCATTAATCGACCTACTATAATGGAAACTCATACCAAAAACTTTTATATTCAGTATAGATCGGGTCTAACAAGACTGAATGGTAATGTTAGGTGTGAGCTAAAAAAACTCAGTAAAAAGTCAACAAAGAAACCATCTATTTCCTTTACCAAAACAAATAAAAAAATATTATTTTTAAATAATTGTATATAAAAAATGATTTTCACATTTTATGAAATAGATAATGATTTCCCCATTTTAAAAGCCAATACAGGACACCTTAAATTTTGAAAATAGATTACCATTTTAAAACCAAAACCCAAAAAAAATACCTATAAAAAAAATACAGGTATTTTTTGAGAAATAAAGAAACAATACAAGATAAAAACCAATAGTAAGGGAATGTAAAAAATAGAAAATATAGATAGTAACCATGGGAATTTCCTAAACATCCCTAGGGAAATCACTAGATGAACTCGGTTCAGAACCAATTTCTGGTGTATGGTCTAACCCTATAGTATATAACCAAATAGTCACCCACAATTGAGAAATCTAGTGGCACATCCCACCTGGCCTCTCAGCAAATCCTATGGGCACCAAATCGTCTAATTGGGGTTGATCAGCAAGCATCACTCAAACCTATAAAAGATGCCCAAAAACCCATGGTAACAATATAATGTGAATGTATGAGGCCCTTATATGTGTGAATAATCTTACCTACATAAAATCAATTACAATTTCATGCTATTTCAAAACCAATATGGAAGATCATAAGATAATTTAATATTCTAAATGAGCCCTTACATCACAAATACAATTTCACCTCTATGACCATTTCAAAGCCGAGGGATGAAAACATACACAATCTAACAAAGGATTTCCAAATTGGACTTAACAAAATTTAGAAACTAAATCCCTTTTATAAAAAAATTGGACATAACTTCCAATACAATATTGAAACCAATATATCTCATTTGGAAAATAGTGAACCATTTTCAGGAAAATAGGTAAGAAGAGAATATGAAGAACCATATTAGTAAAACAATGATCAAATAAAGAATTACTTCCAATGATATCATCATTTTAAATCTCACTCATCCATTCAATCTATGCATCCATGGATGTTCCCACATCCAATGACATGCCTTATGTTTTTTCCCAAACCGTTTTCAATGAAACAACATGATATTTCCTACTAGTACAAAAAATAATTTTATAAAAATTAACACACTATATAACCTACCCCAAACCAATAATTTTTATAAAATATATCTATTTAAAACACCACCCAAATCATCAAATTTAACTATTGAACAATAATAGCATTTAATTAAACCCATTTAGTGTATGTATACATAGGCATAATTGAATATTCACCATGAAATATATTTTTAAATTTTTTTACTAATATGAAAACACCACAATAAGAAAACCAAAATTATTATAAATGTGGAAATAATGTCTAAAAATTAGTTGAAAACGCCCATGAATCATATGGATTGAATTTTAATGGAAACACATGGAGAATACTACCTCAACGACATCCAAAAGATATGAATCCCTTGGAGACCGAAGAAAATACACTGAATATCAATCATAATACCCTGGACATCATGAAAATAGTTCAAAATAATCCAAACATAACCATAGGGTTTTTTCAAGGGATGAACCCACCATGAAACCCAATGACATAAAGGAAAGTAAATATTAACAAAAAGAAAATTTCCATAAACCCTAAAAATAACCTTCGAATGGAAGAGGAAGAAACCATGGAGGAGGAGGTTCCAAATGAAGAGGTGTTCCAGGACCCCTTAGTTCTCCAAATTAGACCAACGTTGTGGGGATGATTTTTCATAAATAGGGGAGAGGGTGTATTGAGAATATTAAATTTTTATTGATTTTCCATGACCTCATAGTTTGGATGCATGGTTTACAAAATCGTTTGCCAAATGTGTGGTATCTACTACCTAAGTAAGTACCAACCACACAACTAACATGCATCGTTTGTGGGAACATGCTCCAACATGTCGTAGATTCTACCAATAACCCAGAACAACCACTGGACTAGGCCACACGGTTTCGAAGACCTTGCACAAATCATGTGGTATCTTCTTTCCACTTCCTAGACTTTCCAAAAAGGTACATGGGCTCAGATGCATGGTTTCTACTAAACATCTGGTGCACGTGCACAGGATTAAAACCCACAAATACTTCCAAAATTTCAGAAATTTCTACCAGTTCTCTACCTAAACCTCATGATGAATGATCCATGACCAAAAAAATAATAAATTAATTTAGTATCTGAGGCCAGGGTTTGAGAAAAATAATTTCCCTCTTACATACGTGCGGACTACCATCTCTATGAAGAGATATGAAAGATTTTCCATTTTATTTTTTCTTTTATGGAAATATAGATAGATTGTGTTACTATTTTTTATATATTTGATTTAAAAATTATTATTTTATAGTGAATAAATGCTTCCCTTTATTTGATTACATCCATTAAAAATGGAAATGACATTCCTGTATATATATATCCAACCGTCTCCATTAACTATGTAATTAATTTTTCAACAACTCTATTTAATGGATTACACTATATATGTATATAATGAATAATATTAAATTTAATTTGGGAATAAAATTCTATATAAGATAGAACCATGTTCAAAATAATTGGAAAAATCTACTCAATAAGAAGAATACATGGAGAAAGAAGTACTTATTACCTGATAAAGTTATTTTAAATAAGAATTATTAAAAATGGGTTATAAAAGATTATAATTGAATAATGTATGTAATGAAATAAATGATTAAGGCTATATAATTGATTTTTAATAAGTCAATGATTACTATACTAGTGGTTCAGATATATATGAACGATACCAAATCTTATGTAAGGATCCTCCCTGAGGGCCTTCTTTATTATTGATTTTTTGATAACCCCCCTTTATAGGGATTAGCGGGAACACTTATAAGGCTCACAGGCTTAAATATTACATGACCTGTAGGTCATAAGAAATATACAGACTGTCATTATTTCATACTATTAATCTTAAACTCTCCAAAGGGTAATTATTTAATATTTCTATTTTATAACCAAAATATTTTATTATTCTTTTTTTATTTATATAAATTTCTTGTTTTCCTTAGTTTTTGATATTTAATTAATATAGAAACATATAAAACCTTGGTTTGAGGTTTGTTACCCTCTATTTATGTAAATTGAGCTTATAAAAGGCATGAGTTATGTTTTGTGTGTTTCTTATACGTTTAGACATGTTTTGATTTTTTTTAAAGATGTTCCTGGTTTGTGCATTTTTATTAGAAACTATGCTCCACCTTTAGTAAATCATGCAATTTGTTTATGATTGAATATGAATGTGCACTGTAGGTTCATGTTTGGGGAAACAATGTGAGTACCTAGTTGAAACTATGAGATAGGTAACAGAGGGGAAATTGTGGTTACTTCATGGTTTTTCTAATCTTGTGAACCAACTATAAGATATTTTTCCTTGAGAATGTATCACTACATAGTTGGCTCAAGGTTTTCCAAATGGTATGGTCTAACCAAGTACTGTAGATTTGGAACCAACAATATGGTGTATATAATATGAATTAACACCCAAAACCCACATTGATCACTTAATACAGCATGATATCAAAATTAAAGTAAATCTATATCCATTAGAGGTGATTAGAAGGGATTATTTAGTGAATAAAATAGTTGTGGATATACATATTCATTAGTAAGTTTCCATTCTCCACTAATCCTACTAGATATATTCTTATTATATGTCTCTCTGAGAACAAAAGAACTAGTCCATCATGGAATGATCTATATTGTGTGATGTGAATGTTTATTAGATATTGGTGGTTCTAATAAACGGAAGGTGTAATCTAATAGGATCTAGAGTTTTATAGGTTTTTTATTCTTTTTATCCATAATTTTAGAGGTAGGATTCTTTTATAGCATCTCAACATGACTTGGAACATAAATTCATTTTTTTGTTCAAATAAATTTAACGAAATTTTTATGATGACTTACTGTGTGTTGTGATGAAAATATCATTTTGTTTGTTAATTGGAAATTGGGATATGGGATGGATTTTTGAAAAACATGACTGTTTATAATTTTATAATGGTGGTTTTAAAATTTAAAGACTACTTTTGTAGAATTAATTATTTTTAATGAAATTCCTTGAAGAAATAATTAATTTTATATGAAATGGTTTGTTATTGGATTATGAATGCATGGTTAGTGTGATATCCTATATTCTAAATGAACATGAATAAGGGGTGTATACCATTGGTATACAATAAATTGACCAATAATTGGGGCATATTCCCTTATGACACAAGTATATTTTCCACCTAGTAAAAACATGGTGGATAGATTAGTTCTCACTCATGCGTATAGAACTATGAATGCATGTATAGGTCTATGTGGAAAAGTTTAATGAGTAATCCAAATAATATAAAATATTTTATAATATCATAATATATTCACCTTGGAAATTTATTATAGTTTTGATAAAAAAATATTTATATTTATTTTAAACTATATTATATATATTCTCCTAACATGTTTTTCCAAGTGGCATGAGTTGGTAAATCAAAATTTAAAAACTATTGAGTATATACTAACCCTCTACATGGGAAATTTGGATCATTTATAGATGTCATCAATAAACACATAGTTAAAGGGATTGTTATTTATTTACCTAGTTATGTTTCCAGTTGTTGTTGTCATAGTATGTGGAGTTGGATCAGATAGTTTAGTTCAGTGTTGTTTGGGATCTTATGTTTTCAGTGTATTTGGGTCTTGGAGTCACTTTGTATGTTTTTGTTATTTCATTTGGTTTCCATTAGTACCATGAAACTATTTTTTACTACTATGCATAATATTGGTGAATTTTTTTATCATTTAATATAGGGGATTTAATGTTTATTAAATATGTTTTTCGGAATGTTTTACATAAATTGGAAATCATCCACAAATTTTATCAAATCCATTAGTTTTTATTACTATAAATTTGTGTCATTGTGATTCTTATAATCCTAGTAGCACCCTCTCCTCTTCTCAAGACACTACGGAGGGTAGGGATGACACAAAGATTATCATTATTGGTTAGCCTAAATATCTTTTGGGAAAAATGAAATCAACATTGTTTGGTACTTCAGTTGAAAATGGTATCATTATGGTTTAGTTCTTGATATGGGTTGGTAAAAATGATATTGTAATTTCAGAACCAGAAATTTATAGTTTAAAAATTCAGATCAAACCATTTTTTGATGAACTTCATGTTACCTGGGATGTTTGGGTACAAAAGTGTTTGGAGACACTTATAGGTGTGTTTTCAATTCATCCTCACAGTTTCAGATGATGTGGATTTAATATCATGAATTAATAGTAAATATTTATCACTAGGACCTCATTTTTAGTTTTGACTTTAATGATTTACGATATAGAGAAAAATCTGATGAATATTGAAGTTTGTTAAAATGGTTTGAGTTCAAAGAGAATAGTTATGGTATTTTGTAAAATGATTATAAATTTATACAATGGTTTAATATTGGAGTTATATGATTAATATATTTTTTTTATGTTTAATTGGAATTGACAACAATTTATATTTTAGTGAGTTTTTCAATATGATGTTTTTTATATATAGAAAATGTCACTTGGTATGTGTTGTAGGAATCAACAATAAGAGGCTGCTAAAAATGTGGTTTCACCTGATCCACAGGTGAGTAAACAGCTAGTACAGAGTATTTTTACATGATTTTTAGACGATTGATAGGGTTAATATGAATATTGATCCTAGAAAAGTGGATCATTCCTTTCAATTCCAAAATCATAACCCACCCACCTTTCAAGGGGATTTCGTTCAAGAAAATAAATAAATCTGGTTTAATATGATTTATTGAATCTTTGATTTTCATGGGACACTATCCAATCTTAAAGTAAATTTTACAACATATATTTTAGGGGATCTATCACACTAATGGTGGTATTTATCACTTCAGACTAAAAATGACCTAGGAATTATGTGGGATAATATTGAATAATTTTCTACTAAAAAAATCCATCTTGAAAACCTTAATATTTCAAGATCAATGTACTTATTAATTTAAAGAAATAGAATCTATTAGTAATAGTTTATTCAGCTAAATTTATTGATTTATTCCTTTTTGCCCAGATGTTTATATAGGTACATCCATGAAGGCTCAAATTTTTCAGCTTTAGTTAATATCATTATTTCACCCAAATATTTTTGATCTTTTTATTACATACTATATGAAGATGTTAAATAGATAAATGGTTGATTAAAGGGATATATAGGGAAATATGATTGGAGGGAGAAATTTTATTCCTATATGAATTGGTGGGAACTATAATGTTTGGGAATAAGAAAAAGAGTGTCCCCTATTTCTAGAGTGGTGGGAAACCTCAGAATCATACCATGTGATTAGTAAATGTTCTTCCTCAACCGATGAGTAATTTGGGATGGCTTTAATGTGTTTATTTTGATTATATGAAGTGATATTGTATAGAAACAAAAATATCCTATATAAATTGTAATCATATTGTTTATATTAAGTATTATTTTCACAATGCTCCAAGATCTGGTGCTAGGTATAGATCTCATGTTTCTCACATATCATATGTTTCTACTATATAGGATTATCATAATAAATATCATCATCAAAACTGAGTAATAGATGATGGTTCTATGAACACAATGGATGCTCAAACTTTCAAATATCATTAGGGTTATAGAGAGTAAAGTGTAATGAGTAATCAATGTTATAAAACTGAGAATCAGATCATGGATGATCAATCATGTCGTCCATCATTGAGAAGTATGATTATTTTTAATTCTACCTATATGAAATATCCTATTGAAATAGTTGTGTATCACATTTTAATTGAATATCATGTTTTTAATGAAATATTTTTTTATATTGAGATAATGGATTCTTTTTTTCAAACATCGCACTCTATATTTAAAAAGATAGCCTCTATCTTTTATGCTTAATACTTTTTCTACAACTTTTGATGTGTTGGGTTAATTTAGTATTCTTTTATTTTTATACATGGATTTATATGACATAATTTTGGTTATGTATTGGTAGAAATTGTACAAGTCGCACATTAACCATTATTACCAAAGGTTAGTTTTGTACCTCTTGATGGAATTTATAATGCCTTTTTGCTAATTGGGAAGTAAAGGAATGTATAGTAGGTCTTCTGGAATTGGTGGTTATAACTGTCTCTTATTAGTTAGTAGTAATTACCTTGGAATCGATAGATTACATCAGTAATAGAGACATTCAAATCATTGTTTACCAATTCCATGATATTTTTCATGACAATTTTTTAGTGATTCCCACTAATTTAAAAGTGGATTTTATGATTGATCACTAAATAGAGTCCAGTAATGTTTACATTACATATTTTAGAATGGAACCAATTGAATTGGGGTAATTAAATTTTCATATATAGTAGTTGTAATGAAAATAAAACATATGACCAAGTGTGTCTTTATGGGCAGCAGTTGTTCGTTTTGTGGATAAGGAAGATGGATCTCTAAGGCATTTTTTGGATTATCAAAAGATTAAAAATCTTATGATATATAATTTTTACCCACATCCATGAATATAGAATTAATTTTACCAATTAAAGGGTTCCTAGTGGTTATTTGAAATTTATTTTTATTGGGGATATCAATAACGAAGATTTTGTAAGGGGAAATTCTGAAGACACATTTTAGAAGAATATATGGTAATTATGAATATGTGGTTAAGATATTAAGTCATAAAAATTAACATGCCTCTATCATGTCATTGATGAATTGAATCTTTCATTGGTATCTATAATCCTTTCTAGTGGTGTTTTATTTATGATATTCATGTGTATTCTAGGCCAAAAATGGATCCTGAACAACACATGGATATTTTTTAGGTTTCTTGCAAGAGAATCATATTTATGTGAAGTTATATATATTTTAAATTTGGATATAAGAAATATATTTCATTGGACATGTAATTTTAGAAAAAAAAATTTTATTTTGATCTTGAAAATTTAGAATCTATTATCCGATGGAAGTCGTTGAATAATTACATTGACATATGCAACTTCCATTACCTAGAAGAGTAATAGAGATGATCTATATTTGAATTTTCATGTATTTTCTTGCGATGGAATGGTGTAAATTTCCAATGTAATGATGAATGAGAAAAATCCTTTTGAGAACAAGATTTCTCTCTCAAATATACAACTATCAACACATTACTTGAGTCATGAATGAGTTATTTTATCTATTGTGATGTATCAGGATCCAGGGTGGGATATTTTATCATGTAGGGAGATTCTATTGTTACATATGGTTCATGATAGTTATGGATTTAGGTGAAGATCCATCCAACACTATCTTTTTCGTTAGAAATACATGGTGTATATGGATCATAAAATTTTGAAACATGTATTCTCACAAATCAATTTTAATACAAGGGAATGTAGATTGATATAATATCTTCAAATGTTAGATATCCACTTGATGTATTCTCTGAGTAAAGGAAATTATATTGTATATGACTTAAGTATAGATTAATATGTTTAGTTAGACAAATAGGCTTTAGATCAATGGAAACATTGTTATTTCATAGATGATATGCATATAAGTTATTTGAAATATCATTATGTGGCCATTTACAATCTACTTTCAATAAATCATTATTTTGTGGTGCAATTTAGAATTTCTCAACCATCTGATTCTGAATGTGTTTTCATGAGGTCAAAATTAAATTGTGGGGAGATGATTGATGGATGTACGCTATATGGTAATTGTGGTTTTCAATTTAGATATCTTCATGCAAAAACATTATCTTATTACGAATGACTTGTTAGAGTATACCACCATTCAAGACGGGTTATTAATCATGGTGTTTATAAATTGTATATTAATATGAAATAATGGTTTTGATGGGTTGGTATAAAAAAATATGTATTGTATTATGTCATGATAGGACTGACAGGTCATTATTTCAAGGAATACTATCAAAGGCTAGCTATTATGTTGTAGCCTTTATGGATTTATGGGTGGAAATAGGAAAATATTTCCTTGGAATTTGTAATAGGACTACCAAATAATGTTAGGAAACATGATTCCATATAGGTGATAGTTGATCATCTCAGAAATTTATCTCACTTCATCACCATTAGTGAAAATACTATGGTGGATGACATGTCAAAACTATATATTTCGTAAATTGTAAAGAAGAATAAAATTCTACACTCGATAATATCTTATCAAAACCCCATTTTTATGTCTCATTTTTGGAAAATCGTTAATGCAATACATTGGAACTAAATTGTCCATGATCATGCCTTATCATCCAAATGTTTATTTTCAATCCAACATGTTGATCCAAACATTGGAGGAAATACTTACGGTTTTTGTAATGGATTTTAGAGGCACAAGTACGTATCTAATACCATTTGTGGTGTTATCATACATGAAAAGTTTTCAATAATCGATACATATGGATACTTTTGAAGCATTATATTGTCTTCCTTGTGGATCTCCAATATTAGGGGTGAAAACATTGCAAAATCGCTTATCATACCAAAAATTGTGAATGAAAGAAAAGTGATATTCGGTTGATCATAAAGAGGATAAAAACTATTCAAATTCATCAAAAATCATATGATGATCATAATCGATTACTGTTTTCAGTTAATGTATATGTTCATGATTTATTGAGAATCCCTTAATGTTGTGGGCATCATAATTTCAATAAGAAGGTAAATGTTTTCCCACTGCACATTGACTATTTTGACATACATCGTGAATTTGTGATGTCCCATGTTGGTAAGGCTTATCACCGAAAATTATGTTAGTGCATAGATCATTTCATGTATCTCAATTTAAATTGTACTATCTTGATCTTCAACAAGTTATTTTATTGGACCATGTTCATCTTCATCTAGATTCTCTATTGATTCATGTGCTATTATCGACTGTGGATGGAAAATATAATCTTTTTTATGAAAAAAACATAGATTTGGTGAATTTTTTAAGGAACCATAAATAGATTCACTAAGAGGTGTGGGAGCATAATATGGAAATGTTATGGTTCTAACTGATTCTTTTTATAGACAACAACAATTTTCTACATTTTGAGGACAGAAAAAAAATTGTGGGGATATTGTAGCACCCCTGGTTTTATGTATGCGACCGTTTATTTATATACATTGAGCTTATAAAAGACTTGGGTTAGTTTTATGGATTTTTGGGGAGGTTCAAACACCTTTTCTAGGTGTTTCATGTGGTTCTTGATTTTTTCACGTTTTTTAGAAACAGAGAAAAACCTATAGGAAATCGTAAAACATGTTTTGGTAGTAATTGGGTAGGTACAAGGTTACACATGGTTTTGAAAACTGTATGAGTGTATAAGGGAAACCATGTCACAAGTAACAGAGGTAAAATCATGGTTTCCACATGTATTTTCTAACTGTTAATGAAAATTTTTAATGGTGTGGCCTTAAGATAGTATCACAATAAGGGTGGATCATGGTTTTCCAAACCATGAGGCCAAACCGTGTAGTGTGTTATTGTCACCATGAATTTGGTTAATCTTATCCATATTAAATCCAAACACCATATTTAATGATCTAATCACCCAATATCTCAAATTACATATTTCCACTAGGAATGAGAGATGACCACCTATGATCCAGAAATAATTCTTATTTGAAATAAAGTGCATTGGAGATCTACAAACATTGGTAAGATGTCATTAATAACTATTACTCTCATATATATTATTCTTCTATCTATTAGAACCATATATATAGTATTTTATGAATAGATCTATGTTCTGTGACTTTAATCATGATAATATCTTTTTGGATCTATTTATGTGATGGATCAAAGTGATCAGATCATTGGTTTTGTAGTGAAATTCATTATTTTCATCGACCTTTGAGTGGTATGTGGATTCACTCTCATCTTTACATAACAAAGATAATAAATACATAGTTTTGATTGAATTATTTTTTTAACATTATTGGGAAAAACATGTGTGCTTCAAGATTAATATATCATTTTAGATATGGCATTGAAATTGCAAAATGGGCTGGATTTGGGAAAAAACTCATTGTTTATAAATATAAAATAAAGGTTTAGAAATTATGCAGTGGTTTTGAATAATTTTAGATGTTTGATAAAATTCCTTGAATAAAGATAGTTAATTAATTTAAAATGGTTTTATAGGGGGTTTTTAAACATGGTTGGTATAACTTCATGCTTCAGACATGTTAGTGAATAATTTTTGTGTACCATTGGGGAACAAGGATATAACCTAGAATATGGTTTTTTCTATTAAGGAACAAGGTTATTGAGAACTTAGTGATGTCTTGGTAGATGGATGAGATACATCTAATGATTATGTACATTAAATCTACCATTCATATTAATCTATGTGTAGAAACACATAATAGGTATGAAAAAAACTTGAAATACTATATAACATGACAATTGTTTTCTCTATAAATTGATTTTAATTTTGATAATTTTTTTTAAAATTCATTGTAAACTATTTTATAAAAATCATCCTAATTTGTTTTCTTTAGTGGGGACATTATGCATGTAATTTTTGAAATCCTATGAATTTTGTACTCACACCTTTCTTTGGGGCATCAGTTTTTTATAGATAATAAATTGATACCCTGATAAATTAAAGATATCATTCTCTAGGGATGCGTCATGACATCTTTGGCATTTTAGGTGGAGTAGGTACTTGGAACATGGTCGAATGTTGGAGTCATTAATTTTATAGTGACATTGGTTCATGAAGTCTGTTTTTATTTTTTGGTAATTTTCATTTTTTTATTGGTACTCTAACACAATTGTTTACAATAGGTAATTCCTTTGTTTGTATAATTATATATAAATCATAAAAAGGATTTGATGTTTCTTTTTTCATGTTTTTCTAAATGTTTTTTATAAAAGATAAAATCTTTCATAACCCTTTTTTAATCCCTTTTCATTTATTTCAAGCCTTTTGTATCTTGGGGATGTTACCTAACGATAATAACACCTCTTAATCATCTCAATAAAATGAATATGAGTATGACGTTACAATACATAAACAATATTTTAAATAAAAACTGACATTGTTTTTAAACATAGATGGGAATATTTTATATATATATTAATATCTTCAGTAATATGTATTAATGAAAATTTTAGATTTTTTAAATGATTTATTATGTAAATTTATAACCATGTATTTTATTTTAAAAAAAAAAGTTCATATGGAATCTTCTTGTCATTTTCTGAACTAGTCAGTTTTGAATTTTTATAAAAATGTTGAATGAGATTTTTTATCTTATACAACATAAAATTGATTTTTCCACCATCAAGACAACTCATTACATAAAATAATCCTTTAATAGTTTAAAATTTTCCATTTAAATTAAATTTCTTACTTATTATAAGGGTGGTTTTTAGTTTTTGAATAATTTGATTCAAATTGAAATTTTTATTTTCCCTAAGAAATATTCTTGTGATATTTTAAATGTATATTCTTCTACGTAAACACTCATCGGTGGATATTTCCAAATACTAGGGATGTACTATTTAGGTAAAACAAAATGTATTACTATTGATGTAATATGATTATATTATTGATCGGGTAATGTATTAACGTTTCATATTCTAGTTTTTAAAATGAATGTTTTCATTGACTGGGGTTTACCACTTTTATATAAGGAATGCATTTTCCTTTGAATGTGATGGTTGGGGCCTTTTATAACCCATCGATGCATTGGTACATCTTACGATACAAATATTATTGGATATTTATCTTAGTAATTTCCAATTTATTCGTGATTTCTCATAATGAGACCATGAGAGTATCTTAATGATTCTTGGAATTCTGAATTCCCACATTATGGGATTAGTTATTATTGTACATGTCATTATTTTATTAGTTATGATATAAATGGCTATGTTTAATTATTATGTGATTATTTATATATAATTTATGTATAATTATTTATTCCTTAAATATTATTATTCATGCTCATGTTATTGATAAAATAGAAATTTTTTTGACATTTAACTTTCTATATTGATTATGACCTGTTTATGATAACTTCCACTATACACATACTGTTACTGAGCATCAAATATCACCCCTTTATTATGTTCCTATTTGTGAGGATTCTTGGAAGTGTATCATGATTGATATGATGGGATAAAGTAAATGTAAAAGTGGTATACTTTAAAAAAATTATTTTGTATTTTATGTTATCAAATGTGATTTGAAATTTATATATGTATCAAGTTTAACAATACTAATAAACTATTCAGACCAGAATGATTTGATTGTCTACATCTTGGAAAAATTTAATTAAGTAACCATGAACTCTAGAATACTAGGATCGATGTCTTTATAGTTATTATCGGAGAATTTTTAGGGGAACCCATGGGAATAGAATTAAGGAAAACATATATTAGAGAATATATACCAATGACTTACTTTGAGGATAAGTCTATGTATAAGATAATATCCTAATGTTTTATTAATTCAGAGATTATGTGGTTTTTCTAAAAATACATATATTTATGGATTCTTCATGTTCACGTTGTTTTCGAATAGATGCATCTAGAAATAATAACCCCAAAAAGTGTTGGATTGGGTATATCTCATCCATCATTCCACTGTACAGTGAGTGTTCCATTGCACCACACCTGGTTGGACACTCCTAGGGGATATTCATGGGTTAATTCAATTATTTTATGAACCATAACAAATGATTTTAATAAATGATGACACTGAATAGCCAAGGTTAATCTAAATGTGTATTGGACTGAAATTAGTTTTTAGGATTGAGACATACTATTAATTATTTTTCAAAATTGTGAATATTGTGTCTCACTACATGATATTTTTTAGGACAATGGTTGTATAAAAAAGAAATGATGTAACCAATGATGGAATATAATGTTATTATGAGCAACCAAATGGAATGATTACAAATTTGAATGATATTTTAATTATTCATAATTAGTTAACATGATTTATGATTAGAAAACTATATATTAACCAATTCTTTGACTCACAAAATATGAGAAGGATGAAGTTCTCAAGGAGATTGGGTGGTGGAAACTATGGAGGAATGACACACAATTTCAATTTTATTAGAAATATGTAAAGAGACACCTAGGTGAATTTACCAGAGGAATTGAAAAATGTTTAATGCAATTAAAATAATGGTCTAGAAAAAAAATAATTTCTGATAAAAAATAAGGAATAAAATGGAGTGATAGTAATTTCGTTATTTAGATCCATTTATAATTTGTTATATTAAATATAGAGAATGTATGAATTATCCATATAGATTTACACTTTTAATATTCACAACTAGATCATGGAAGGAAATATGTTATTCCAATAATTATGGTGAGAGGAATTTAAGTATATTTTGGGATTAGAGAATTATGTTATAGAAATATTTTTTATCAAATATATTTTGGATCATATAAGGATTTTTACAAAATGGTTTTTATTTAATGATTGGAAAATGTATTTTGAATGGTACTGATAACCAAGAGATGTGATTTAGTGTTATGATAATATTTTTGAGAAATGTGAACTATGAATGATAAATCTCAATATATGTTTTTTAGTAAATAATGTTAAATTTAGATAATGTGGTATATTCATTTGATAAATTAAATGGGGAAGTATTGGGCGACTTTAAAATTATTAGTGAGTTAGTGGAAAGGTATTTTATAGATGATTTTTATGTATTTTCATATTCATGGAATATTTTAATTAGATTGTGACATAATTATGTTTTCATTGTTATTCAAGTTTTATGTGTGTTTTAAGAGAGTATATGATCAAGGTAATCACATTTTTTGATACTTTATCTTGTATATGGATAAATATTTGATCACATCTTTTAAATTTTTGGATCTGAATTTTTTAAAATTTATTTATGACTATCAATAAGCGTACCTATTTATAGAGTAAATCACGTTGATGTTTGGGTGTTATTGTTAAGATGTTTGACAATAATTTTTTTTATTAATCCACATTTATGGACTTTTAAAACCATGGTATTGTAGATTTATTTAATGATTACTGTTATTTGTTTAGGAGGATCATCATGTTTTTGGAAATTTTATATAAATTATATTAATATAGTTTTTTATAATTCACAACAAGTGTGTCAAGAGAAAACCTATCACATTCGTCCAGGACATGGAGTTTGAGCCCATAATCTATTGAAGGCATATGTGAATCATCTACCACTCGCCTATGTGATGTACTTGTTAGTATTATTTTTTTGATTTTTTTGTGGAAAAAGATTATATCGATATTTGGAATTAAATTATAGTATCAATAATTTTTTGAGTAATTATGATTTAGAACAGATTAAGGGTATTTCAGGATACATTTAAAATATTTATAAACAATTCTGTTTAACATAATGGATTATTTGGAAAGAATGTTATCACATTTTTTGAGTCATACAATAAAGGGTTTGAGATAAAATTTGAGGTTAAAACATTATTTAATATTGTGTTTATTGTGTTCATTTAGGATGTAAGGATATTTATTAGTGAAATAATATATGTTCAACATTTGGTGTTTTTGGGAAACTTTGAGGTAAAATATAATATTTCTTTATATTAAAGATAATTGATCTTGGTCATTATCTTAACATATGGTAACCATTTTAGATTTCATTATGTAATAATAACACGATGTATATATTATTATGATTTTTATAGTATTTTATCCATTAGTAGTTTTTTTAGTTTATTAGGTATAAAAATATTCATCTCAATTACTCATCTTTTAGGAAAAAATATTATATTTTGGTGCAAAATGATCAAAGGATGGAATTCCACATGTCTGGTTAGTATATTTACTAATGTCATTAGTATATAGAGTAATATAATTCCCCAAATTTAGGGAATTCATATTGAGACAAAAATTTATTCTATTACTTTTATTTTTTATGATTCAATGCTCTTCCTACCCATCATAGATTACGGTTTTCTGTTTGTTAACTATTAATTGATCACTCGCGTTATTCTTCCCATGACCTATATCAGTCTCCATCATTATTTGAACATTACATTTATCCTTTTTCCATAATTCCACTTCACAAAAAATTTCTCCTATTTGTAAACATTTTCATGTTATATTCTAGATGATCTATCTATCAATATCCCTATTTTTAAGATGGTGTTTTAAACAATTCTTATGATGTTAATTTTCAACTATAGTTAGAACATTGGTGAAAAAAATAAAATTGCTGGGGAATTTTTTTTGGTGGAATAATGTAACTGTAACACCACAAGCTTCGATGGAATGTTTCCCTCTGAATAATCCAGTATCTTGCATTGTATGCAACTTGGAGTTTTGACACACCATGACCAATCAAACAAGTCACTATAAATAGTTTAAACCAATTTTTGAAATTTTATAAATTTTATTTTTCAAAATGGAATTCATTTTTGAATTTGGAATATTGAAATTAACCTAGGGTGTTTTTTTTGTACTTTTCTGAAATCTTTAAATTTTTGATGAATTATGAAAAATAATAATTTTAATTAAAAACAACTTTTTTAATCAAAAACATTTTTAATATTAAATTATACATTTGAGTGGTCTTAAATAATCCATAGATTATATTTTTATCATTTAATATAATTTAGGTCATTTTATGTAATTTCACCTTTAAACTGGACACAACAAGTGTCAATCTTTTGATAGTTATTATTTCCTAAAAACACACTTTTTGTTTTGACAAAGGGATATAATTCTAAATTAATATATGACACTTATGTGTTTTGAATTTGAAAAAATTGATTCCATATTTAAAATTAGTATGTCCAAATTGTGAATGTTGGTAACTTTTATTTTTAGAAATTATGTATAATTACTTCGGTAAATATTTTATTTACCATCGTTAAAGGGTAAATCAGGTAAATAAGGGTAAAAAATAATATTATAAAAATATTAAATTACCCTAACATGTGTCCTATTCCAATTGGTTGATACATGGAAGACCATGGGCATCCTTGGGTCTATTTGAGGACCCCATAGAGCTACATGAGAGTGATAATGAAACTTTATATTAATTAATTTAAAGTAAAGACAAAAATGACAGAAACATATATCTTTTAGTAAAAAAAATTAAAACTAGGTTATATAAGTTATATTTTCGACTATAAATACTCATTATAAAGATAAAATGATTTAATATATAATTATATTTTATTGTTAATTTGAATACATTAAATAAGGAAATTTATTGATGACACAATGATGATGTAGTAATTACCTTATTAATGAATGAATCAAATAAATGGTATTATAAATTTTAAAATAAATATAATTTCAAAGTTTTTATGACATACCCGAATTTTCTATGTTAATATTACATTTTAGTGTTGATTTAATGTATTTGGTTCGAAGTAATCAAGTTGTGATGACTTTCACAAAAACCAAATACTAAATAGTGTCAAAATAGAAATAAATGAGTTTTCAAAACAAATATTATATTATTACAATATATAGTTGTCCTAAAAATATAAGGTTATACCAAAGAACATATATAATTATAGTGATAACATTTTATGAACAACTTTAGGTTCTCTTGGAATTTTATAGTATGTTTACAAACAAATTATTATAATAATATAAGAATACACGGTAAAAGTTATACTATTTAACTAAGAGTTAAATCTAAAACATAAGGTTAATATGGTGACCCAAAACATTCTAAAACCTATTTTATGAGAGGTTTTCGACCCATACCCACCTTATCCTAAAAATAAATAATTTTTGAGCCATTATAAACCGAAAATTATTTTATTATAAAATAATATTTCAATCTTTTCCAAAGGTTCCCCTCACCTCTCTTATAAAATGGCACTTCCCCTTCTCTCAAAATCACACCTCAATTCTATTTGGATCTACCAAACCCTACCCAAATATCCTCATAATTCCCCTCAATTCAACATTGTGGCATTATTTTGATCATAAATTCAACCTAAGGAGCCCGTTTAATCAAATCAAAAGTAATAGCCTAAAGAAGAGGTAAATATTTCATCACCTCTTTCATGTTCATTTCTTCTTCCACTTCCTATTTCATTGTTGTTTCCATTCTAAAATAATAAATCCAGTATATTATATATATTATTATGTTATTATAAAAATGGTACAACCATATTCATTATTCTATCCATCATGTGAATGACAATGTCACCATACGTGCGTACGTACGGCTTACCGTCTCCATGTCGTGGTGTCGTTTGTTATTCAAACACATGATTATTTTGATGGATATAAAATTGTGTATAACTGATTTAAATAATTAATATAACATGTTAATTATTATTTATATATAATATACCATCCAATTACATACAATTTCACCATCAATATAATGATATTGTTTCTAGTGCGTATGTACATATTACCATCTCTACAAATGTGATGAGATTCATTCCCCATCGTAATCATTCAAGAATAATTTTCATTTTATGATTAGAAATAATGATTAAGAACATAATATAATTATGGATATTAATAAAATACATCATATCCATAACAAACATGGCTTACATAATCGAGCATGTAAAGGAGAACAGACCAGTTAACACCCAAAACGATGATACTACTGAAATATTATTAACAATAAATATTATTGGATCATAGGTGATATCATATTTATGTATATAGTTATTGTATAATTAAAAAAAATTTAAATATTATACATGAGGTTAACATACCATCCACTAAAGAAATGTACAAGGTAAGTGTTAATTTCACAATCTCTTTATTATCCAAGGTTGTTTCCACGTAAGTATCTATTGGGACCTCTTTATCTTCCACATCTATGTTTTATTAAAATTTTAATTCAAATTTTTTTTACTCTTTAATATACTATAGGTTAAAGTCATTTATACCATTATTTTACCATATATGTTTTGAAATTAATATTTCCGTCACATTCCAAACTAGGTACATTATGACATTTTCGACAAAATTAAGGTAAGAATGTCTTTTTTTAACTTATACGGAGGGTGTGGCTATTTTATGCCGTTATATCATAGTCAAAGATTTTCATAAAATATTATAGGAATATTTTCAAAATAAATGTTTTCTTTTATAGTTATATTACTTTAATATGATTTCAAAATAGAAATAGATATTTCTCTAAAAAATTATTGATTTCCTCTATGTCAACATCCATTGATGGATTTTAAGCTTGTTTGATGTTGATTTATTATGATACAATACTTCCATATTGTATTTAAGGATTTTTGAAATGTTTGACTATGGATGTGTTATATTTACACCATTCATGGTTTATGGATAATGTATTGACATTTCATATTCTAGTTTTAATATAAATGTTTATGTTATGGTTAAACCTTTTCATATGAGGAATTTATTGGACTTAATAAGTGAAGAGTGGATCCCTCTATAGCTCATAGATGTATCGGTATGTCTCATAAGAAAAACTAGTATCTTGGAATAAGGCCTTGAAAAAATGTTCTTTTTAGTTTTGGCCCAAGGCCTTGACTATGTGGTTATGAAGTTTGGCATTATGCATTCCATCATTATGAAAGTGGCTATTGATATTTCATGTGATTATTCGACTAGTAGAATATCCATGTGAATAAGTAAATGACATTATTTTATATTATATTTTCCATATAATTATGAAGTTTATGTTTTAAAGGATTTTTTAGTCTTCTACATTACCTTAATTGTTTATGCATATTTTTGAATGTTTTCGCTATATCGTTATCCTTATTGAGCATCTGAGCTCACCCCTTTATATGTTTTATTTCTTCCAAGGATGTGAAGAAATATTTAACGGTTGAATCGAAGGGATAGGATAAGGATATAAGTGTGTTCAAAAAGGGACAAAATTTTGTTGATGTTTTTATTTCATGACGCAATGTTAACCATATGAATGTATTATGTACTTCTAAGGATACTAAATTGATTGGTATTTTAGGACATGATTTCATGTATCATTCCAATTTTATGTAATAATGCATAGACTCTAGGTAACTGAGGTTGGGGTGTTACAGTTTGTAGTAGATGAAGTTTTGTACAAACCCTGCTTACTAGATTTAGAAAAAACTCTGATTAAAGAACACTACCCTAAAACTGACTTTGAAAATTAGTATTGATGAAATTTCTTGAATTTTGGTAATGTAGATATTTTTTGAGTTTTCAAAAAAAAATATCCCTTTCTGGATTCAAGAAGGTAGAGGCGGGTCTAGCATAGATGTACCTAGGGGTAAAACCCGAAAACACCACTTTGAGCTAGACTTGAACAGGAACTGCTGCACGACAACGGGCCTTGCTGCACTCTTGGTTACGACACTCTCGGTGGATATTATTAGGATAATTCTCATTTTTTTACAAACCACTATGAAGATTTTATGAGTATATATTTCCTTAATGAAATTTTTTTTATGATTACGGATTATATCCCTAAATTGTTCGATTTATTTTAACTATTTTACAAGTTTTTAATTATGTATTGTGATTCATAAAATAATCTAGTGTATGTCATTATTTAGAAAGGGAACATAGTGGAAGGAATGGAAACCATATCAACCCACGTAATCCATGTAGGTATTACATTGGAGAAGCTGATGCAACTGGTGCTGGTCATCTTATCACCATAACGGGAAACTCACTCTGATTATGAATAATAACCTTACCCGTATGGAGCACCCTGATACACAACATGGAGGATCAATGTTAAACAGCTTCATGAGGACACAATCACCAACATTTAGTGGGAGTACAAATCCATTAGTATCTGATCAATGGATAAATTACATAGAGAAAATATTTCATTCTTTGAGAAGTAGTGAAAGGGAAAACGTTTTCATGGGATTTTATCACCTCATTGGAGATGCAGTTCAATGTTGGTCATTAATACAAAACAAAAAGGAAGATGAAGAAGTATCTAACCTAGAATAGAGAGAGTTTAAAGATATTTTCATAGAAATATACTTTCCTTGTGACCATCGAATGGATATGGAAAGATAATTTCTGAGTCTGAGGCAAAAGGAGGATGAGAGTTTGGCAAAGTATGAGGATAACTTTACATGGATAGCAAGGCATACAACAGAATATATACATATACTAAAGAGTAATATTGATCAATTCTTTGATGTGTTAATGAAATTTCTCCATCTAGAATTACTCTCACAATCCTTCTCTTCATACGAAGATATTGTCTCATGCTCTATCAAGACAGAAAAGTAATTCTCTATGTCTAACGACTTCAAAGAAAAGAAATATAAGAAGAGATCTTCTAAAAAATCTGGAAATGTAAATAAAGGGAATAAGGGAAATGTTATATATCCATATTATGGTAAATGTGGGAAGAATCACCACGGTATTTTCCTAAAGGGAATGAGAGTCTCTTACAAGTGTGGTGAAAAAGTCCACTAAGCTCGTAATTGAAAGGTGAAGAAATCGAATTTCAATGTTGAATGCTAAAATTGTAGAGAAAAGGGGAATTATGAAAATGAATTTCCTAAGTGCCAGGGGAACTTACCCCATAATAGTAAAAGGAAGAAAGACCAAGCTTATGAGATCACAACTGTTGAGGTTAAAGCTCCGAAAGACGGGGTGGTAGGTAATTTAATGGTTTCCTCATGTTTTTCCAATGATTTATTTGATTATGTATCATCAAATTGTTTCATATCTTCCTAGTTTTCTATGAAAATTAAATATATCCACTTTTATTTAAAAAGGGAGTTTTTATTCAAAACTCCAAAGGGAAGTATCATCGTGACAACTTTTTAGGAATCAGTTCCCATTATGACATATAGATGTTCTTTATCTGTTGATCTCATCGTCATACACATGATTGAATTTGATATAATCCTCAGAATGGATTGGATTTCAGACCATGATGTGAAAATTTATTGTAAGAAGATGGAGGTTACAATTTTTGATGATGATAAGTAGTACCTTATATTTAGAGCAGAAATGTCACCACATAATTCTTATCTAGATCCTCCCCTAGTAGCTCTACTAAATTCAATTATTGGGGAATAAGAGAATTAAATATATATGGATTAGGAGAAGAATGTTCTAATAGAGTATGAACCTATTGAGAAAGAATATATTGATGTGTTTCTAGAGGATTTTCCTGGACATCCTCCATAATGAAAAATTGAGTTTTCCATTGATTTAATTCCTGGTTCAAGACCCATATCGAATACCCCTTATAGAAAGGCCAATTTGGAATTAGTGTAACTAAAGAAAAAACTAGAAGAATTGTGTATTAAGAGATTTTTTCACACAAGTGTTTCTCCATGGGGATCCACTTTCCTTTTTGTTAAGAGGAAATATAGATCTATGAGGTTGTGCACTGACTATAGGGATATCAATTCTACAATAATAAAGAACAAGTATCCCCTACCTCCCATTGATTATTTATTCAATATTCTTCATGGAGCTCAATATTTTTTAAAGATTGACCTCTGATTTGGATATCATCAGTTGTGTGTGAATAAGGAAGACCTATCGAAGACAACATTTTGAAAGGGGTACTGGAATTATGAGTTTACACTAATGCCTTTTTTATTGACTAATACACCCTATGTCTTCATTGATATAATTAATAGACTTTTCAAAGAATATCATGATGAATTTTTAGTGGTATTTATTGAGGATATTTTTGTATACTAAAAAATATATGAAAATCATGAAAATCACATGCACATTATCCTAAGGACTCTTAGAAGAAATGAATTACATGGGATGTTTAGAAAGTTTGAATTATGGATTCATGTGATTCTTTTCTTGGTATATTGTCTCTAAAGATGGAATCTATGTTGATACTTCATAGACCAAGTCAATCCAAGAATGTCCAGCACCGACGAGTATAACGGAGGTATGCAGTTTTATTGGTTTAGTAGGGTATTATCGACGTTTTTTCTAGAATTTTTCCCGGTTGGATAACACATTAACCAAGATCACACGTAAAGAGGTTAAATTTATTAGGAAAAAAGAGTGTGAACAATGATTGAATAACTGAAGAGAATATTAGTCATTGCTTTTATAATGAATCTACTGTCAGGGAATGATGGGTTTTTTATTTATAGTGATTCTTCAAAGAAATTACTTGGTTGTGTCCTTATGAAAATTGATAGAGTTATTGCGTATGCATCACGATAGCTAAAAATTCATTAGAAAAACTATCTACTCATGATCTTGAGTAAGCATCAGTAATCATTACTCTAAAAATATAAAGACACTATCTCTATGGTGAAAAAATGCGAGATTTATACTAATAACAACAATTTGAAATATATTTTCTCATAGAAAGAACTCAACATGAGGTGAAAATGATGGCTTTAACTACTCAAATAAAATGATTTCACTATACACTACCAACCGAGGAAGGAAAATAAGGTGGCTTATGCTTTGAGTAGAAAGGATCATGGTGTTTTGAAAACTAAGAGAGTTGAAATGGATCCTATATACAAGGATATAATAAATATAGATATGGGAATAACCATGGAAGGTGAAACTTCAATACTTTTTCAAATGGTCTCCAAACCATATTTACTAGAAAGGATAAATGGTTCTTATAATGATGACAAGGAGTTTCAAAAGAAGATTAATGCTGTGAATGAAAAGAGATTGAGTGACTTTATATATGAAGATGAAATTTTTAAATTTTGGAAGAGAAATTGTGTTCCTAACATACCTGGTCTAACAATGGAATTGTTGGATGATGCTCATAGCTCAAATTTCTCTATACACCCTGGGAGAACAAAAATGTATAGAGATTTGAAATAACATTTTTTGTGGGACATCATGAAGATGGAGATTGCTGATTTTGTGTCATGATGTATGATTTGTCAAAAAGTGAAAGATGGAAGGAAACAGCCTGGATGAGTCATGAAACCTCTTCCCATAAGTGAGTGGAAATGGGATAATATTACGATGGACTTTGTTATGGGGATACCAAATACTCCTAGAAAGAATGATGCAATATGGGTCATTGTTGATTGTCTTACCAAGTTAGCACATTTTATTGCCATAAGAGAAGATTTACCACTTGAACGTACGACAAGACTATATATTAATGAAGTTGTAAGACTTCATGGAGTATCCATATCAATTTTTTCTGATCATGATACCCATTTTAAATCATGATTCTGGAAAGGTCATCATAAATCCATGGATACTAAAATTCATTTGAGCATTTTCTACCACCCTCAAATCAATGGACAATCAGAACGTACTATTAAAATATTCAAATTCATGTTGAGATCATTCTCACAGGACATTCAAGGTATGTGGGATTAATATTTACCTCTATTATAATTTTCCTATAACAATATCTTCCATCCAAGTATTCATATAGCTCAATATGTATCATTATATAGAAAGATATGTCACACACCAACTTGTTGGGATGATGTTGGTGAAATAAAACTCGTTGGACCAGAACATGTTGAGGAAACAATGGAAAAAGTAAAGATTATCTAAACCCACATCAAAACAGCTCAAAGTAGGAAAAATAACAATGCCGATAACTGAAGGAAGGATTTGGAATTTCATGTAGGAGACTATGTTTTCATGACGGTATCTACATGTAAGGGTGCTATAAGTTTCGGGAATATGGGTAAATTGAGTCCCAGGTACATCGGACCTTTCAAAATTCAAGAACTAATTGGAGTTGTAGTTTATCATTTGTAAATTCCTCCATGTCTCTCCAATGTTCATGATGGGTTCTATGTATAATTGTTGAGAATCTTCATGTCTCGCCCAATGCATGTACTCACCTATGATGAAATGGAAATGGAACTTGATCTGCCTTATTGTGAATAGATTGTGTAAATTATTGATTTTAGAGAACAAGTGATGAGAAACAGGATGACTCATCTAGTAAAAGTTATATGGAGAACCTATAAGATGGAAGAGGAAACGTGGGAACCCGGGGAACTTATGATGAAGATCCACCTGAATCTTTTTATGTAGTAATATTCTAGAAATTCTGAGGACAAAATTATTTTAAGGAGGGGATAATGCAACTCCCCAACCTTCCACGATATGTTTCCCTTTGAATAATGCAGTAGCTTGCGTTGTACGCAACTTGGAGTTTTAACACACCATGACCAATCAAACTAGCCGTTATAAATAGAAATAAACACTTTTTGAAATTCTGTAAATTTTATTTTTCATAACGAACATAATTTTTGAATTTTTAATATTGAAAATATATTATGGTGATTTTTTGGTACTTTTCTGTATTAATTTTTGACAAATAGTGAAAAATACTAAATCTCATTAAAAACAAAATTTTTAATCAAAATAATATATATTGTTAAATTATACATATGAGTTTTTTTATAGTATCATTAGATTACATTTTTATCATTTAATATATTTTAGGTCATTTTATGTAATTTTACATTTAAACTGGACATAAACAAGTGTAAATCTTTTGATATTTATTATTTCTTAAAAACATGCTTTATGTTTTGACAATGGGAATTAATTTTAAATTAATTTTTTCCACTTCGGGGTTTTGAATTTGAAAAAATGGATTCCATATTTGGAATCAAGAGGTCCAAATTGTGTAAATAGGAAACTTTTATTTTTATACATTTTGAATAATTACTTCGGTAAATATTTTATTTAACATGGTAAAAGGGTAAATCTAGTAATGAAGGGTAAAAATAATATTATAAAAATATTAAATTACACTAACATGTGTCCTATTGCTATTGGATTATACATGTCCAACCATGGGAATCCTTGGGTTAATTTTGGGACTCCCTGGAGCAACTTGAGAGTGATAATGACACTTTATATTAATTAATTTAAATTAAAGACAAAAATGACATAAACATATATCTTTTAGTAAAAAAAAATTAAATGGGGTTATATAAGTTAACATTTGGACTATAAATACTCATTAAAAATCTAATAATATTTAATAAATAATTTTATTTTATTTATAATTTTTATAGATTAAATAATTAAATTTATTTATTACACAATGGTGATGCAATAGTTACCTTATTATTGAAAGAATCAAATAAATGGTAATATAAATTTTAAAATAAATATAATTTCAATGTTTTTATGACATCCAAGAATTTTCGAGGTTAATATGCCATTTTATAGTTGATTCAATGCATTTGGTTCTAATTAATAATGTTGTGATGACTTTCACAAAAACCAAATGATAAATATATTTAAAATTGACATAAATGAGTTTTTAAAATAAATATAATATTATTAAATAATATAATAGTCCTAAAAATCTATGGTTCTACCAAATAACATATATAATGATATTTATATCATTAATGAACCACTTGAGGTTCTCTTGTCTTTTTATATTAAGTTTATTAACCAATTATTATAATAATACAAGAATAAATGGTAAAAGTTAAACTATTTATCTAAGAGTTAAATCTAAAGGATAATGATAATATGGTAACCCAAACCTATCTAAAACCGATTAGTTGAGAGGTTTTAGACCCATTACCACCTTATCCTTGAAATAAATTATTTTTCTGAGCCATTATAAACCGAAAAATAATTTACTACAAAATAATATTTCAAACTTATCCTATGGTTTCCCTCACCCCTCTTATAAATGGTCACTTCCACTTCTCTCAAAATCACACTTCCAAATCCATTTGGATCAGAAAAAACCTGAACAAATATCCTCCCAATATCAGTTGATTTAACTTGAGTCCTTATTTTGATCATAAAACTAACCTTGGGAGTCCTTTGGATCAAATCAAAAGGAAGAACCCAAATAAGAGGTAAATATTTCATCACCTCTTTCAATTTATTTTCTTCTTCCACTTCCTCATTATTTTTTGTTTCCATTCTAAAATAATAAATCCAGTATCTTCTATATACTATGATGTTATTATCAAAATGGGACAATCATATTCATTATTCTATCCATCATATGAATGAAAAAGTCCCCATACGTGTGTACATACGGCTTAACATCTCCACGTCGTGGTGTAGTTTGTTATTCAACCACTTCATTATTTGGATGGGTATAATAATGAGTATAACTAATGTAAATAAAAAATATAACATGTTAATTACTCTGTATATATGATATAGCATCCAATTACATATGATTTCACCATCAATATAATGATATTGTCACTCGTGCGTACGTATGGATTACCGTCTCCACGAACGCGAAGAGATTCATTACCTGTTGTAATAATTCAATAATAATATTCATTTTATGATTAAAATTAATGATTAAGAGCTTAAAATCATTCTGGATATTAATAAAATACCACCTATACATAACAAACATGGCTTACATAAGGAAAAGTACAAGTTAAGGGTTAATTTCACAATCTCTTTATTATCGGAGGTTCTTTTTTTGTAAGTATCTACTGGGACCTCATTATCATCAACACTCATTTTTTATTAAAAATATGCTTAAAAACCTTTTTACTATTCACTATACGATGATTTAAAGTAATTTATACCCTTATTTTACCATATATGTTTTGAAAGGAATCTTTCCATCGTTTTCCAAACATGGTACTTAATAACCTTTTCGACAAAATTAAGTTAAGAATGTTTTTTATCTTATTCGGTGGGTGTGGATATTTTCTGTTGTTATATTATCATAGAAGCATCCCATCCAATATTATAATAATATTTTCAAAATAAATGTTTTTTTATAATTATATGACTTTTAAATGATTTTAAAATAAAAAGAGATATTTAATTAAAAAATGTTTTGATTTCATTAATGTCAACATCTTTTGATGGATTTTTAGCTTGTTTGAAGTTGATTTATTATGATCCAAAACGTCCATATTGTATTACAGTTTTTGTGATATGTTTGACTGTAGATGTGTTGTCTTTACACCATTCATTGTTTATGGATAATGTATGGACATTTCGTATGCTAGTTTTAATATTAATTTTTTTGATATGTTTATACCATTTCATATAAGGAATGTATTAGACTTAGTAAGTGATGGGTGAAGCCCATTATAAATTCTCTATACATCGGTAGGTCTCATGAGTCAAACTAATATCTTTTCACAAGTACTTGACAAAATATTATTTATAGTCCTAGCACAAGGCCTTGAATATGTGGTTATTAAGTCTAGAATTATGCATTCTATTATTATGAAAGTGGCTATTGATAATGCATTTGATTATTCAACTACCAGAATATCCATGTGAATGAGTAAAAAGAATTATTTGAATTTTTATTTTAAATATTATGCTTAAGTTTATGTTTAAAAGGGTTTTTTAGTCTTATAAAATTCCTTTAATGTTTATTCTTATTTATGGAAGTTTCCACTATATTGTTATCCCTACTGAGCATATGAGCTCACCCCTTTCTATGCTTTATTTTTTCCCAAGATGTGAAGTAGTATTTAATGGTTGACCATCAAGGATATAATAAGGATATAAGTGTTTTAAAAAGGGGGAAAATGTTTTTTATGTTTTTACTTAATAATGTAATGTAAAATTTATGAATGTATCTAGTACTTCCAAGGATACTAAACTAATCGGTCATTCAGGACATGATTCTATGTATCATGCCAATGTTATGTAATAATACACTGAATCTAGGTAACTGGGGTCAGGGCATTACATTAACACGTTAATATTTTATAATATATTCCTATTTAAATTAATTTTCATTCTTTTGTATATTTTTATGTGATACAATGCTTTTAAATGAACGATGATATACTATTAAAATATAAATATATAATTTGATAGATATTGGATAGCCATTTTATATGAAGAAATGAATAATAAAAATTAAATTATGAAAATATGATGGTTTATACATCTATAGAAAAATTAATTTATTATCAATTATGTAGAAATTAAAATAGAAAACATTGCTATGTAAAGGAAATGTTTTTATGGGGATAAACATTTCTGAATGTAATGTATTTTTATCTTAATAAATTAAATTAATCATAATTTTTGAATTAAATTAATGGAATTTATATATTATATATTCACTAAATCATTTTTTCATTCATATAATAGTTTTTCCTAACATGTGATATGTATAAATCAATTTTTTTCTTAAAATGATATTTTTATAAAAGTTGATTTCATTGTGTTTCTTTGCACTTGTTTGTACATTAATTTCTTTCAATTTAAATTTATGAATTTAAAAAACGGAACGTAGTTTTTGTAATTCGAATTTCAGTATTATCCTAGATCAAATTTTCAAAAAAGTTTCTAAAAGATAATTTTTTTGATAATTAATAAAAAATTATATTTTTTATTGAAAACAAATCTTCGTTGAAAGATATTTAAAAGTTAAATTTTAAATAAAATTTCGAAAAGTTATATATGAAACATTATGTTATAATTAATCAAATATATGTCACTGAAATATTATTTATTTTATTATATTAAAAAAAATATTTAAGAAAACTATTCCATTGGAAAACCCATTATTTTGACAAAGTTGAAGGTATAATTTTAAATTAAATTCATCAAATTAAAAGAATTAAATTTTGTGAAATGGAATTTTATTATGAGGAATTGTAATTAATATTATTTAATTGGTTAAAATTAATTTATTTCTTATTTATTTGTATAAATTATAAAAAATAATTGTCATGGTCAAAGTTACCAAGGTGTTTATCAGGAGGATAAAGAAGGATATTAGGGTATGTTTTCTAATAAAAAATTCTAAATAAATATTTCTGTATATATCTAGGCCTTATAATATCTCACAAATTAATATATATCCATTTTTAGGATTTTTTTCTTCAGAATTAATTTATCATTTTGTATCCTTTTTGAAAATTTGGACGGGGTCCCCTCCCCTAATTGTAGAGGTACACCCCTCTCCTATACTCTCTACACCTGAAATAAATTTGGTTACATTCCATAATCCAATATTTACATCCATACACATCACATATAGTCTCAATTTTTGTTCATAATAACATCCTAGGAAGGATTTAGTTATAAAAAAGTGTCTCTCAGATGAAGTATTATAGTTCTTAATCATTGGATTTTATTTTATTTCTTCTTTTACACCTAAAAAATATTATATAAAAATGAATAAAAAAATTTAAAATTTATCCTAATGATACTAAAATTATATTTTATTTATTTAGTAAACTATATCTATCCTCTCTTCTATCAAATGGAAGAAAAAACTGTTGATCATGAGTATGTCAGACTACCGCCTCACTGACCGATATAATTTTTTTACCATAACCATTGATCACATGGAGATATATTTATGGATTTAAGGTATATATATTATATATACAACCCAATTATAATACAATAATTAAAATTGAATATCTCTCATATTACCTTCCAATTTGCTGGAAAATGACAACATCACTATTGTGTACGTGTAGACAACCTCCTCTGCAAAATGATGTGATATTGTTTTCATTTGAAATTAAAATGGATGTTTATAAGGATATATTTACTGAATATATATCATATATATGAGATAATAATTAATTTTTAACAATTATTTACTGTTAAACTTCATTTTATTTGATTAGTAGAAAAGTTAGAAACAACGTTCTTGTGTATGTACGACAAAGCATCTCCATGAAATATGTAATTGAATTATCAATATATAAATTTTATGAATGGACATAACTATGTATATAATTAATATATATTATATTTAAATATTGATTTATATTTTTATATTTTTGAAACATGATCAATGTACATGGACTGAAACTACCAAACCAATATTTACATGAAAAATAAAGCGGTAACTACTGAGAACAACAATTTGGGAAAGGAATTGTTAGAAACATGTGAAAGATGATTTTATGTAAATTATATATGTTATTATATATATTATTATGGTAATATAATATAATTATAAAAAAATCATTATTTTTTGAAATTATATTTAGACACATATGAAGGAATCAAGGCCTCTGGTAGGGGTTAACATAACAATTTCAACATTATTCGACATTATTTATGATACACTCTATACTGGGGGAATTATTTTATATTTATATATTATCCTAAAAATATTTTATTATCCTATATTTATTTAGTAAAATGAAATGTTTTACATAATTTTACACTCTTTATGAACTGAATATGTTGAAAGCGTGATTTTATGTAAAACTGACATTATTTTTATACTCGGTCAGAAATATATTTTTTCCATATCAATATTTTCCATAAAATGTTTTAGTAAATATTTTAATATTTATCTAATGATTTACTAATGAAATGTATTCCCTTATTTTCACAAAATGTGTTAAAATGAATCCTACATCAATTTTCTAAGGATTTTTTTTTTACTTTTTATAAATGAGTGAAAGGAATGTCTTTTAACATACAAGACAAAAATGGATTTTTCTTCCACCATGACCACTCAATACTATAAATATTCCATTAAAATTTTCAAATTAAGATTCAAAAGAAAATTTATTCTATTGTATTTGGTAAACATTATGATTTTGACTATGTTATTTCAAAATGATAATTGTATTTTCCTGAAGAATTATTTCTATGAAAGTTTAAAATTATATTAATATTAGTCAACATTTTTTTGTGGATATTATGATTTATGGGGGATGTAATATTTGGATTTCATTCATCATATTACACTAGTTGAATTATTATTATGTTTATTTTTTTCCAAAATTATTGACATTTCATAATCTAGTATTAAATTATGAATGTTTTCATTGATTATGCTTAAACCCTTTTATATAAGGAATGAATAGTTCACAGTAAGTGACATGTATGGAATCTTGTAGCCCCATAATGCATTAAAAATTACAATGAGGAAAACTATTTTTCATATTTGGTTGAGGCCTTACCCATTTATGTAATATTTTTTCTTATGAGGCCTTAAATGTTTATTTATGATGTATAGAATTATGCAATCCATCAATATGAGATTATTTATTCATGGCCATGTGATTATTGGGTTAGTTATGATATTCAGGGTTTAGTTTGAAGTATATGTGATTATTTATATTGAATTGTTTAATCATAATTTATTCCTCTAACATTATTATTTATAATAAATTTGTTGATTAAATCAAATGTGTTTTTAAATATTTAATTTTATATATTTATTATGTCTTATTTATGATAGATTCTACTATACACGAACCGTTACTAATCATCTAATCCCAAACAATTCATATCATTCCATTCCCCGTGTTTTTAGGAAGGATATTATGATTGACAGATATGGATATGATAAATGTAATTTTGGTGTTATCGAAGAAAATACTATGTATTGTTTTATGTATTCAAATAAAATGTAAAATTATAGCATGAAACACAGTTTATAATTCAACTAAAAAAATCAGTCCTATGGGATGCTATTTATTGTGTTTTAATACCAGTGTGTTATAGTGACCACTGAATCTAAGATACTAGGTTTAGGGTCTTATAATGGAATTATTTTAGGATGATTTTATTGATTAAGTGAAAAGTTTTTTCAATTAAAGACATTATGATATTAATAATTCCATATTTTCTTATTATACATTCCACTGTTCCCAACCCATATAATGAATTTGTGTTCACCATTTTTTATTTTCCATTCATCATGATATAATGAAGGAATCTTTGAATGAGTTCAAGGATGAATAACAATTACATTTACTATGTTATATAATATATATCTAAGGTAAAATTGTAATCATTGACGTATTTGTTTCCTTAATATTACTAAATTGTATGGTCTATAGTTATGTGATCCATTTTAATGTATGCCAATGTTAAATGGTTTTCATTGATATAGGTTACAAGAGTTGGGGTTGTTGAGAAAATAGAAATTTCATTTATTTTGTAATGTGAACATGATGATTTCAACTATGATCTTAATTTAATAAAATAAAATTTCTAATGGTAAAATAAATTAAATTTAGTATTTGTGATAACAATGTGTAAAGGCATGTTTTATAAAAAAAATGTACTTTTATATTTATAAATTAATTATATTTCAAAACTATCCATGTCTTTTTTATCATGATATAAATTGTTTTATTACAAAAAAATAAATTTATGTGTATTTCAATAGAAAATAAAACAATGATTTAACAATATTAATTAAAATAATATACCATAAACATTTTCTAATGAAATATAATAAGTATGATCCTAAAATGGTAAACATTTGTTTTCTAAATAATGAATTATACTTAAAAAATAATTTTATTACTATTTAAAAACATATATGATTAATTAAAATATTTATAAATTTATAGGTCTTTCTTATATGATTATAAATTTATAGTTTATATAAAAAATATATTTTCTATATTTACATAAAAATCAAATATTTTTTAAGAAACCATATGTTTTATCCTATGATAAAAAAATTATTAGACATCCAAAAATAGGATTATTTTTCGAATATAAAAATATAAAATTTTGGACATTAACATTTAATGAAAATTGTTAAATATAATGAAACAAATTATAGAAAAATAACTTTTTAAAGTTTAAATAAATTTTTTTATTAATTCATAATAGTTAATAATCAAATATGTGTTATTATAATAATAAAAAATATATTTACATTATCCACAAATATCCATAATGTAGATAGTTTCTTTAAATAAATCATGTAAAAATATAATTTTTTTAAAATTATTTTTAATTATATGGTGATGTAACATTTACCTACCCACAATTGTTGAATTTTATGTATTCATTAGTACATAAAATGATCATTAATTATATATATATCAAAAATAATGTAACTCCATTTATAACCACCAACATAATTGCTATATAATGATATGTTTTTTTGGGTTGGTGTTACTGTGTAAATCAACTTATTAATAGTAGTATTTAATTTATAAAAAACATTAATTATATAATATCATGGTGTTACATAAATTATTTAAAATATCCATGGATATTTTCCTAATAAGAATTTGTTTAACATTAATTTCATTAAATTTTGAATACATTGGTTCATCAACTCTCACAGTACATTTATTATATAGTCTACATTTATTATTAATTTTATAAAATCATAAAAAATTCCATAAAAATTTAGAATAAATCATATATAAAAATTCTATTGTATTCAAAAACAAATTTTTTTTAACCAAATACTCCATAATGACCAATATTATATTTAATATATTTAAACAAATCAAAAGATGTTTTCATTACTAAGGGTCTTATGACAAATCCTTTTAAAATAAAACTTGTAGTATATTCCAATTCAGCCATAAAATAATTTAGGAAATTGAATTCATTAAGAATGATCCTATACATTTTTTCAATTGTCCTATCATATCACTTATTTATGGTACATTACATGTTATCTATTTTTTTAAAACCATATAATTGTTATGGGTTTGTGATTTATTGATCGGCGTCTCAGAGTGTTTGATAGTGTGAAGGTGTGTTGAGATAAAACATTCACGAAAACATTACCTGATAGGGTTGTGGTTCACTCTAAGTGCACTCATGTAACAATGGAACAATAAAACAACCAATGGAGGCCATGATCACTTGGTGGCTTTGATTATGTCATGTTGGATGTCTACCTATTGAACATGGGTTTAGATACCAAACCACTTCCAATTATAAGACATGTTGATCAAAAATAGCCAATGGTATTCCCACATGACATAGTGTCTCACAATCATAAGTCATGTGGCTCATGTTTTAGAATAAAACATAATGTTTTTGATTGGTTTAACATTTCACAGTTCATATTATCCGAGAATTTGAAAAACTTAATTTGGGTGTTGAGTCATGGGTTGGTGTTCTAATTTTTATTAAACTAGGATTCAATGGTCTTGGGATAAATTTTTATGTGTTCGTTTATTTAATAAATAATTTATTGCCACTTTATTCCACCTACCCAACTTATTTATTTCAATCCATATCATTTTAGGTTGATTTTAGTATAATTACATACGGTTTCTACGGTCATTATTCAATTTATTTATAACTAGATTGATGTTAAGGGTTGGTTTTTTTTATTCCATCAATTTTCTGTGAAATATAAACTCTCCTTGTTTTTTAATAGACATTATTTTATTTTTGAAATTAAATTATTGTGTAGAAACTATACTAGTATGTTCACTCAATAGTTTTATCTTGAAAAAATGGGATGTGGGTGACACCCACAAAGTGGTTGACGAACCAATATATTTTTTTCAAAAATAAATAACAATATTGGTGTGTGAACATGGAAATTTATTATTGTTGTGTTCTCATGTGAATTGGGAATTTTATTAATGGACATGGACACAAGGAAAACATGACCCAATGGTTATTATATGTGATAACATGGTGTGTGGTGGATCTCTACTCATGAGATAGGGAGATATCATTCAATATGCATGGTATTTAGAGTCTTTTTGTACCAAGAATGTATATTACATGTGATTTAGAATGCACTATTTCTTCGGAATTTGTGAAATTTATTTTCCATAAACTACTATTTAATATATTTGTTCCAATTTTATATATTATCTATGAAACTATTTAAAATAATTTTTTTATAAATTTTTTATAAAATAATTTGAGCTGACATGATTGTTTTTTCAGTGGAATGTTTGAAATGTTCCTTGGGATTTTTCGAATGGATTATTAAATACACGCCCTATATTTTTAATTCCATGTGTATACATACATTGATTTCATATATATATGAATGGGAAAGGATTCATATTTTACTACACGTTCTTCTTGATATAGCTATCATGGATATTGTAGATGGAGCGTGGGAGTTGTTATTTTTCTTGAAGTATAGAGGGGTTCCACCAAGGATCTAGATCCATGAATTATTTTGGAGTCTTTGTTATTATGAATTTTTATTCTTATTTTTACTCTAATTATTCAGGTAGTTATAATTTAATTTTTTGTTTTGATCATGATTTATTTATTCAACATTCATCTATTTTTTTTATTTTGTGTTCGTATGTCTTTGTTTTCAAGTGTGTGTGGAGAGGGGAAAAATTCCCCCACCTTCTAGTTAAATAGTTGTAATTTATGATCACCAATTAGTCTCCAATGAATTCTTCCAATGGTAAATGGATCCTTATATCTTTTCAATCCAATGGTTAGGGTCATGTTGTTACAAATGATATATGTATGGTCTGTATACAATACATAATTGTATTGAGGATATAGGATGTGTTGTGACAAGAATTTCATAACATAAAAAGACATAGCCAACCAAATTATGTTGATATCGAAATTACTAAGGTGTTTGGGGAATGAAAAGTCTTCTAATTCAATTTTAGGTATGTCACAATCTCATAATCTTTATTTTTGATGATGAGCATTTGGAATCCTGAAATATTAAAGATACATCCTAATAGGACTGTATTATTACATTATTATTCAATTTTGGTATTATGTTGTTAGGATTTTGAAATATTTGTAATGATTTATTATGTAACACAAAATACGGAATTAGAAAAATAATTAATTTGAAATTATTTACATTTCAATCAAATGGAAATTCCACTTTTGGGTAGAATATGTAAACATTAAGAGGTTTATGAAAATAATGTGGTTCCAAATAAAGAATAACTTAACTAGATTCTTGTCTAGATTATTGTAATGTATATCAGGTACTCGAAAAGATACATTAGGATGAGGAACCAAATAATTTTATTCATTCTTCATAATTCAAAAATTTTAATCCATCAATATTTCATTGTGATTAAGGACCTAAAAATTTATTCTCATGTACAATGAAAAGAATATTTAACATCCTCAAAATTATATCTAAGATAAAGGTTAAGCTAATCAAATACATGATTCACGATCCGGTGATATAATGGTGGGACTTAAACATTAATGTGAATATGGATCTATGTCTTAATTTGGAGGGGTTTGAGAAGATGATTATTAATAATATATATCTAGAAAAAATCCCAATAGAGAATATGATGAACTTATTTATTTTGAAATAATAATTTTCTATGTGGATTAATATTTCAGTTGATTCATAAACCTAATTCACTTTTCATTATAGGGAGCATTTAGTGAAAGGCTGATTGCAAAATTATTAGAGGGTGGTATATAACTTGATCTTCAATGTAAATTAGTCTAGTTTTATATTAAAACATATAAAAAATGTACATTAATGTGTTGAAATTAGAGATATATATTGTAGGAAATCCTAGTGGAGGGGACAAGATTATTGTTCCAAGTGTACGGAATAACAGAAAAAGGGAGTGTGACTCCAAGGGATGTGGTGCACCAGAGAATTTTCCTACCAAATTATACTCTTATCAACTACATAACTGTAATGTATAAAGTTTATTTAAATGTGTATCTATTTAGTAAAAGAAAAATTATTATACCTTCCACTATATTATTTTAAAAAAAGTGGAAAAATTGGAATACTTTTTAAAAATTTGACAAGATCTTTGAATTCAACTGGAAGAGATCTCTCAAACCAATATCTTATATCCAATTCTTAATCATGGTTATCACAATATAATATTTTTCAACCCTTGTAATAGAATATACTAGGATCAATCTAAAAATAAAACCAATGTCCAATTGATTCTAAAAAAAGTAGAAATTACTATTCTCTAGGAACTAATTGATAAAGATATGGATTCGAGAAATCTATCTCGATATTGAAACTAGTTCCTTTTACAGTTATAGGTAAAAATCTTCTTATCTTTAACCATATTTATTTTATATTTGATATTAGTAAATCACATTTTAATATTTTTTTCATATATTCTTAAAAAATTGTTCTTTCATAAGGAGATGATTCCCCACATTGTGAGCATCAAGACAACTCTTTGTCTATAGGAATCATATGGATCAATATGCCAAAAAAAATTCCATTACCATTGGCAAAATCAAGTTTATCTATTAGTCTACTATCATTGAAATGTAAATTTTTTATGTATTCATTAACATGGAAAATATGATGGAATTCATATCATATATTAATTTCTATGCTTCACTTATGATTTCTACATCCCCAAATATAGTTGTTCATTTTTTTTCAATGACGATTATTATATGAATTTGGGAGGAGTGAAACCATTACCGAGATTAAATAGAATCATTCCATTAATCTAGTAGTTAATAATATAGGTGATATAGATGAAATACAAAATCTGAATCTTCATTCAATAGTTGATTGATACTCGAGTTCCATTCATAATGTGTTCTCTTGACAACCCCCTGAATAAAAAATTATATTTTCTATTGATCTAAATTTGAGATAAAGGATTATTTTTCATCCATCATATTGAATGGATCCTATATAGATGTGGTAAATAAATTTCCATCGAGGAAAATTGGAGAGAGAAGGATTCATTTGACATTGTAAAATTTTTTAGGTTCCTCAAGTTCTAATAATAATGGGGACAGACTGTTTTCTTTACTTGTATTCCAATAATCATAAAATTGAATTAGGTTATGATCATGTTTCTTTATCCTCTTTGTCAAATTATTTATTAATTTTATCACATGAAGGGAGTGAATTGCTTATATATTTTTATCTATAGTCAGGAAATCATCAAATCCAATTCAAAATGTGGATATTCCCATGGAATCATTCAAGAGAAGATATAGCCACTATGAATACTTTTTCATGTTCTTTTTTATGATTAATTAACCAATAGTTTTTATGGACTTTATAAACTTTATCATTAAAATGTATCTTTAATCATTTTCATAGATTTTTCTTGTAATATATTTTGGGTTACTAGTTTAACAAAAATGGCCTTGAGTACCACATAGGTATTATGTGAAGCACATTTTCCAATCAATGGATTTATATAACATTTTACAAGGGAATCATTTAAATAAAATATTTTTGCTTCCTTTGTAATTTCATTTACGAGGGAGAAATATAACCTGACCTTGGCATGACTAAATGAGTCATTTCCTAGAAGACAACTAATAATAACATTGCGATATGTAGTTTTTTTTATTATCTTTCTATTATCATCGCATCATTTGAAATTTCCTATGGACTTACTCTTCCGTGACCATATTAAATAGAATTTAAATTCCATTCCATTTCAAATAATACTATAAAAATTGATTTAAATAGCATAATGATTGGCTCCCTTATGAACCCTTTTATGTCTTTCCAAGACAAGTTCAAGGTTATGTGGTAAATGATGAAAAATATGGATTAGGAAATGGTTTTTTTATTATTTAGGGATATCATGCAATGGCATGTGTCTTGAGTATGTTTACAACAACTGAATATAATTATATGAACTGTGACCGATAATTATCTAAATCAGTATTTGTGTTAAAAAAACATATGCCACTATTCAATTGGGGATATATTAATTGTGTTTACCAATCATAAATGATGGAAAAATATCTTCTCTAAATGATACCTCAAATCGGGAAAATAGCATTAGATGGAGTGTCTATATTTGTTTAAATTCAATAGGTATTATACGACAGGAAATGGAAATTTTTGGGGTAGCTAATTTGAGTCAATTTTTTTTATTGAAACTGTCAATAAAACTCCAAAATAATAGTAGTTGATGAAAATTATTATTGATATGCATATAAACTTTTCTAAATATTATAAAAAGTATATTTTCTATCCTGGTAAATATTGTTCCAAATTTAACCGATTTTCTAAAATAGGTTTAATGATCTTATACAAACTGCACCACCATTAGGTCAATCATAGGGATAGCATGGATAATTTTAAAAATAATATAAAACTAGTCATGTTATTTCAAAATAATATTGTAGTATACCAGTCATTTTAGGAATAGATTCTTTTGATGTATCACCATTAAAAATAGACAATTCAATGGGGTACATAGAAAATGAATAATTAAATGAAATCACATTTCTAGTGGTCATGTATGAAAAGAAATATTGAGGACACTATTATGAAAGGTTTCAAATTCTAATTTTTAAAGTCCATGAATCAAAATCCATGACATATAGTAAAATATATGATTATAATTGTTTAGAAATGGGATCATATTTCTGGGGATGCTGTTACAATTCAAAACCAAACACTTAAGAAGTATGATGATAAATGGGTAATATTGTATGGTCTCACAATGTCAACACACATTTTACTATTTATAGAATCCAAAAAGGTAGGGAATCTATTATATATATATATATTGGATTTAATTATGTTTCATTGAGTACCAAAACCTATTATAAATTAAAAATGTCCCCAATTTACTTCTTAGTTTTCGAACTCATTACAACTGAATATTAGAACATGATTGATCATGAGTATGGAATATCATTCTTTGAATAATGGGTTATCGGAATGTACCATTTATATGTTATAAGTTATTATTAGTGATTTTATAATGATCATTTTTGGCTCATCATAAGATCATATTCTCTTATTTAGGTTCTCATTAAATAATAGTTATCATGTCATGATACATATGAGTCTATTCAAGAGTTTGAATAGTTTTCCTTGTCATCCACAGATATTTTTGGAAGAAACTAGAGAAAAATCACTAGTTTTATATATTTTAATCCCTAACACTTTAGAAATAATTCAAATTATTCATAAGTGGATGTCTACATTCTAGAGCTAATAGAAATTCGATTCATATCATCTTTATTACCCATTTTCATTTTAAAGTAGTCGACGAAGTATTTTTGAAGGTGTCACCATGATTGGGTCAACATCATTTGGAAATATAAATAAAACTATATCCTTAAAATGGGGGATAACATAAGATTCAGAAATGTATCATATGTATTTCATGTTGATTAGATTTACCATGGAGAATTTTTTTTAAATAATTTTTTCTTGTCTCTCAATTAAATATGTAATGAACGAATAATGGTCAAGTGATTAGTTGGGATCACATTACTCTACATCTAAATGATAAATTTATCTATTTATTTATTTATTTTACAAAAAGTAAATTCATTTATAGTAATTGTATTCTTCTATTCCCGGTAATGTGGAAATTTGGACTGATTCAGAATAAGACATGAGATAGAGAGAATAATATTTTCTATTAATGTTGATATCTTTTCTGTAACATCACCAGCCTAAGGATTTCTCGGGATCTAAATACTAATGGGGTGGAGAACATAGCACCTAAATTATGAGTTCTAGTATATATTCTCATATGTTTTTTAAATCTTTTTAATTTTTTGTTTTTTGAAAGGTGTTGGTGGGTTTCTCATAGAGTTGGGTCGTGTATGGGTGAGTTCATGTGCACCATTAGCAGTTGAATTTTATTAAAGAAGGTGTGGTTAGATAATATTTAACATGAATAACACTTAACTTATATAATTATGAAGTCATTTCTTGGTTTCTCAATGGATTATGGCATGGTACAAAGATGGTTTGAATATATAACATAGGTAGAGAGACCTAACCATACCATGGTGGAGGGAATGGTGTATCCATAATGGTAGATATTTTTTCCATATTATGTAGTAAATCATAGTGGTGAGACTTCTGGGTATTTTTTAAAATGAATCAACTATATTCATGATTTCTAAAACACATTATAGATAATTTTTTTTTAGAAATTTTAAATTTTTTATTTGTGCATCAAATCTAGGTTATGTGTTTTTATTTTGAATGAGGTTTTGTGTGATATTAATGATAATGATTTCAAAGTACCATTTTCTGATAATTAATATCCTATTTTTCATATATTCATCCTCTTTTACTTTGTGATTTCAATCTATATGTCTTTACTTTTATTTTAGTATGATTCTAGAAGTTTTATAAGACAATTCTACAATTTGGTTGTTTCTAAAATGAACATAAGAGGTGGTTGGTTTCTTCAACATTCCACTTTCTCTAAAATGTGATATATTTTTGACTTAATGATTTTATTTCATCTTTGAATTGATATTATAATGTTCAAACTATATTGGTATGTGAAAATTATTATTGGTTTCTAAATAATGGGTTGTGGGTTATTCCGACAATGTGGCTGATGTATTGATATAATGGTTTTCTAACATATATAATGGTTTTTATGTGTCCGCATAGAATAGTATGGTTGGTTTGTTTTCATGATAATTGGACATAGTATTATGGTATATTGTCAAAGTAAAAAACCTTTAACACTAATTGATGACTTGGTGGAGGATGGATTGTCTCTCTAGAGTAAGGTATATTTCACTTGGCTTTCTTGGGTGTGTCTTTGAACATGGAAATAATATTCTATTTGATATAAAAATAAAAACTTCAGATGACTTTGAGAAATATTTTTATAGGAACCAATCATAACCTTATTCCTTTCTTTTTTTATGTTCATAACGAAAATTTTTCAACTACATGATTTTCTGCACAATTATTTTATAATAAATCATTAAACAACCAAGTTTTTTGTTTTAATGATATATTGGAAATGTCATTTTAGAGTTGTCAACAGGTTTCCTCCAGTGTGATTTAATCTTCCATTATTTTATATTATTACTCATTCTAATTAATATCATACATTGTTACATTTATTTCTCATTATATTATTCGTTTAGTTTTTAGTTTCATCCATTCATCCTTTATATATTTGTCTTTGTCTTATTTATTTTGTTGTAAATTGTGGTAATTTTTTAGTGTGTGTAAAAAGGGTAAACATTCCCCCCTCTTTATTATTAATATATAAAAATTATTTCCTACCTTTTGTGTCTATATAATTCCCCCTATGTTCAGTGGAATGTCGACTATTTCTTATAAAATTGTTAGGGATAGGTTTTCATATGTCCCATTTTTCATTTCCACATTATTATTATTCAATGATTTTATAGGGGTAGAAAAATAATGATAATATTTTTCATGTTTATTTCCCCCACCCAAATTCTAGATTATCAAACTCTCATTCTTTATCAATTATAAATAAAATAATTAATGGTACTTCTTAAATTTGGACAATATTTAAAAAAAACTTATTTCGGGTTTCATTTTTGTTATTAAATAAATAATTCCATGTAAATAAGATGAATCCATCAATAATAACAAAAAAATAATTCTGACCTCCTAAATGAGCAGTTTTCATTATTTTGATCAAATCAATATTTAATAATTATAAAAATCCAACTATACTAAAATTATTATCATATTTTAATTTTTCATTATGTTTCATACCTACTAAAAATAATCAGAAGCCAAATTCATATTATCTTTACTCTTGGGGAGTTCTAGAACCCATCTATATTTGGCCAGTTCCTATAATTTCTGAAAATTAAAGTGTCCCAACATTTTATGCCAAAGAACATTATCTATTTATGTAGAATTTATGTTCTTATAAATCTACAATTTTATAATAAGAAAATTAATTACATATATATTATATTTGTATTTTCCTATAATGGGTCGAATTTTTATTTAAATGCTAAAAACATATTACCTTCAAACATAACACACATTTTTTCATCAAATGATATGTGATACTAATAATGTTATTTCTAGTTATTTTACATATAAAATAGTAGAAATTTTAAAAAATGTAAATATTCCATATTCTCTAAAACCTTATACATTTCCATTAGAATTAAAAAAGAATGTGAAAAATCTCCATCAAATTGATTAAAATATAAAAAAACTATATGTTTCTTCTGTCATATTTTTGGTCCTACCCCTCTATTTGTATTCTGTTTCCATAATAAAAATTATATTTATATCCTAAAATGTTTTATTAAATATACGGGTTTTTTTACTCATGCAATCTTGGATCCTATAAGATTAGTATTTGACTACTCAAGTGCCCAAAACAAATAGATGGATTATACTTAAGGTGTTTTAAATATTCCTAGAAACAAAATATTCTAATTTATAATAATTGAGTAAATTTAAAAAAACAACCATTCATAAAATTACAAATCATATTGCATTTAGACCAAGATACACTAGAGTCATTTTATATGGTACTTTTAACTAATCATTTCATTCACAACAGAAGTAATGTAATATTTATTACAAAACCACTAATATCCTAATAATATTTAATCATCGTTGTTCTTGTAAAAAAATTTTATTGACCTTGAATGAAAATAGAGGTTTCATTCAAACTATTAATTTTTTTCTTTACATTATAATATTCTTTTTGAGTAACTTCTAAATAATTATTGATTTTCTCATTTCAACATGAATATATAACTTTATAATTTTTATTTCCATGTTCGATCCTCTTAAATTCATTCTAAGTTTATGTCATATAATCGAAACACTTACTGAACTTCATTTCTGCACATTCAACATTCATGTACATCAATAATTTAATTCAACAATATAATATTTACATTTCAGAATTTTTATCCTTAAATTTTGATTTTATGAATAAACAAAACATCATATTAGATGTTATAGTTAATATATAATTATTTTCTTGAGATAACATTATATTTTATTTATTATGTATCTTATTTTACAATGTGTATTTCTTCATAATTTATTCATTTATAAAATATGTTTCTAAAACTTTTCTTTTTTTCATTAAATATTTTATATCTGTTTCATAATCAGATTTATAAGATTATCTAGATCATAATTTAAATTTACCCCATTCAAAATCATTTCCATCATGTGTATGTTTTTCGATTATCTATATCCTTTTGTATAACAACTACTCATTTATAACTCCTTAACGATACTCCATGTATCTATAAATGTTTTATTCTCTTTATGCATTTATTTATTTAATTTCCCATGCTTTACTTTTACAAGGTCTAACTTGATATCTTTTTTCATTCATCATTCATACTTATTTAATTCTAAAATATTATTTTATTAAATGTTATTAACATTCATAATTCCTTTATTGAAACCCATTTAATTATATCTTCAATATCACTTCTTATGTTTTATCTATATTTTTTTAAATTTTAAAACACCATTATTAAATGTCTACAATTATCCTTCTTACATTGCTATGAATAAAAATATCTTTAATTAGAGGGAAAAAATTTATTGGATTTAGTTTGAATATGTCTAATATTTTTGGACTCCATATTCATAATATTTTTCATTTTAATTTCAAATTGTAACAATAAACCAGTTATTCGGTCTAATGTATACAACTAAAAATTATGACTCTCCTAGTTTGAAATTATCTTTTCTTTCCACCTTTAATGTAGTAAGAAAATCAATCTATTCTAAAATATTATATTATCAAGATATTTCCCAAGTGATCTCATTCCATTCATGATACTTCAGAATCTTCGGAATAACTAATTCATAGATTCTTCTTCTACAACTCTTAAATCACATCACTTTTCTTGTAGATTTCTCAATATTTATATTTTATTATTATCTAGGATATTGTAAGTTACATAACATATCTTATAAAAGTATTCATATTTGATACATGTTTATAGAATGCTAAAGAAATTTGGACTTATAAAAAATTACAATATATTCATTACATTGAAAGTCAAAACATACATTACAACATTATTTTTGAAAAGCTCATTTGGATTAGCAACATGAAGCTCATATGGTTTCACCAAGATCATCCAATGTAAAATGATCTATTACATCAAGTGTTACCATATTAAATACTACCAATAACCATAACCATTCCCATATGGATTTTAACTCAAAACTGCATTTTCATATAAATTGATTTCAAGATTATATTATATTTTCATTTTATTTTATATATTTATTAGATATTATTTTTATCAATTAATAAAATTCCGGTCAACATAATCAATTTAACATTTAAATTGGTCATAAAAAATTTAGGAAAATTTAGGACATTTTTACATTAAAAACGTGCAGTGTCATCCCGTCAGTGGGATTAATGTTAAATTATGTTCGTCCTTTTACATGATTATAATTTCAAACAATGGACTCCATATTTGAAATCGGAATAATTTATAATTTAAAATATGTTAAAATTTGTTTTTTACTGAAAATATTAGTGAACATGACTCAAATTGATTACAACAGTTAAGGCGAAAATTAAGTTAATAAAGCACACGACCTTAAATTTAAGGCTCAAAACAACCTAAAAACATTTCTTACGCCCATTGGTAGGACATTACTGGTCCATGAGAATTTAATTATTTATTTTGGTTAATTTTATTTGACATTGGTTATAAGGCCCCGACCTTAAATATTACATAATCTTGAATTATGACAAGAATTCACATTGAGGAACTTTTCAGGTTTAGAGTTTTAGAGAATTAGGCCATAACAATTACATAAAAACTTGAATATTATATATAGACACTACCACCCAGTATCCATTTTTCATAAAATAAAAACTCTTAAAATGAAACATGACTTGTTCTATGTTTTAAACAACATGAGTTTTCCTTGATCCCATCCTTAACCCTATTTATATTTATGTCCTTTAGAAAATATTTCAAAAAATATGGGATGAGAATAAAAAGCTCATAAGGGTTATAAAAAAAGTAAGTAAAAAATTATCCCATCAATAAATACAAATCAATTAAACCTATACTTTACAATAATAACATACCTTATGAAATCATGAGATTTATGAATAACTCAGAGAAATCATAAATCATGAAAAGTAACTTGTGGTATCCATATCATACTTACATTTTAGCTATCACAACTACATATGGAGTAAAATTGGGAATAACAATCACAGTATATTCCATAAATATCTTAGGGGAAACTATAACGTTTTCCTCTGTCATGTTACCCAATGCATTGAAGAGTCATCCCAGGCTCACCCTGCACTATGTTTATCACGGAACCACCCATATAAGTAAAAAATGGCCAATAACCGTAACATAATCATAAAACATAACACAGTCATAAAGGAAACATAAAATTTCAACATTCCAATCAAAATATAATAAATCAATATATTGAAATAAACAATGCTCTATCAAACCATTTTCAAAACTATTTAAAACATTTAATAAAGAGATTTTTGAATAAATGTGTCACGTACCACTTTGAAACTTTTAAATAAATTAAAATTTTAAAACATTAATGTCTATATAAATAAAACTTAAAAAAACATTTTTAAAACATGGACATTAATGATAATTATTTAGAAGAATAAATATTTAAAACAATATCTTAGATAATGTGTTCCTAAATAAATGAGAGACACTTGAATTAAAATAATTGAGGAATAACATTTAATCATAACGTTATAATATCATTAGAATAAAGGTATTAATGATATAATATTCCATAAGACATTATATACACCATATAAAAGTTAATGGGGACATAACAATAATGAAGACTCAATGGAATATAAATTGAGATGAAATCCCTTATAAAGACGGTATATTTAGATTAAGGATAAATAAATTACATAATTATATCTGAAAAACATAAATACACTCAATATGATTGTATATTCTATGTAAAACAATAAAAAGTGGAAAATATAGCATGAATCTCAAGGGAATAAAAAGTGAGATGAAAATCTTATACCACATTGTAATCAATCAAGTCGTATGACCAAAATTTAATAACCACCAAATTATTCACAAAATAAAATGAATATAATTAGAATCATGAAAATATATATCAAATGGTAGTACACAATACACCACATGCAATAAATAAGTGGCGAGCAATGGAAATCTCATGGAATAGAAAGTGAGAGAAGAAATCCCTTAGCTTGTGTCTGACTTGACCCATTCATTCTTTAATATCCTAAATAATAAAATAATGTTAATTTATACTTTCTTAAAAACCATTTTTGATTTTATTATTCCTTTTATATCACTTATTAACATGTTTTAAACATTATGTAGTCATTTAATTTAATAACTAATTTTTTTTCGATATTTGGTAATTGAGTCAAAAATGAAGTTATTATAATTTAAAAGTTGTCCATGTGGTCAAAATTACATTATATCTAGAATGATATTAATGATTTTTATATCATATATATAACATATATATATATATATTATATATATTTATTTATAACAGTTCATATCATTTAGAGATAAGAAATGAAATGCACCATTCAGGGAGACGGTATGTCGTAAGTACACATTAACGCTACTCTAATTTCTATTTCATAATTTAATGGAATGAAAACTTAATGATACATAGTTATATTATAATTACAGTATAATATCATATATAATTTCATTAACTCCATCCTTTATACATCCCAGACATGGTATTAACGAGTCATATCACATTGAGGGGGCGGTAGTCTGCACTTCCTCAAATGAAATTACCATTTTTACCCATAATGGAAACCATAAAGGTATGATATAAATAAAAAATACAGATTCATAAAGGAAATATAAAAATAATATATATCTTATGTAAATACATTTCATCATAATGGCCATCATGACAGGCGTTAGGAGATAATTAAACATTCATCGTTTCGAGAGGCATTAGTTGGTCATCCACATAAATAGTATGTTCTTTACCCATTAGATAGAGGTGAGTGTAAGTGTAGTTAAAATCCTCTTCATAAAAAAATCATAGTATATTGAGGATACATTTTTTGTTAAAAAATAAAGGAATAAAAAGATTTTAGGGGTTGGAGATGTAAAATAAAATAAAATAATTTAAGGGAAATCATTACCTTTAATTGGGTAACTCTCTTCGGTTTGAAACAAAAGGATTTATTCAAGTGCCTTATTCCTAAGGTAATAATTCTAGGATGAATATAGGAATGTTGGAAGTTTAATTGGGAAGATTTCAGGCTATCCAAAAGGCTTGAAAGGGTTGAGGAATTGGTTATAAGTGAAGACTTTTTATAAGGGGGAGGAGGGATTCTTTGGGAAAGTTTGAGACAATTATTTTATTATTAACTTATCTTCAGTTTAAAAGTGTTCAAAATTCATTAAATTAGAATATAAGATGACTAATTGTGGAAATAAAATCATCCAATAATAATTGGACAGGTTTTGGATATTATTTTAATCTTTATAATCTTATTTAGTTAAATCATTTATTACTGAGGTAAACAATGCATCATTATTGTGTCATAAATAATTTAATTTATTTCATGTCTACAAATTATAAAAAAAAATATCACAATGTAGGAAATAATTTTTAATTTCCAATGAATATTTATAGTTTAAATTATAACTTATAAACCCCATGTAAAAACTGATTTACTAAAAGATATATGTTTTTGTCATTTTTGTCTTTACATTAAATTAATTAATATAAAGTATCATTATCCCTCATAAGTGGATCTATGGGGTCCCAAAATAGACCCAAGGATGAAAATGGTTAGAAATGTACCAAAAAATAGTAATAATACACATGTTAAGGTAATTAAAATTATTATGATATTATTGTGTTACCCTAATTTACCAGATTTACCCTTTAACAATGGTAAATAAAATTTTTACTTAAGTAAATATTTATAATGTCTAAAAATAAAATATTCCTATATAAACAGTTTTTACCTCCTTATTCAAAATCTGTAATCCATTTTTCCAAATTCAAAACATATAAGTGGAAGAAATTAATTTAAAATTAATTCCCACTGTCAAAACAAGAAACATGTTTTTTAAGAAATAATAATAATCAAAAGATATACACTTCTTTTTGTCCAATTTCACAGTGAAATTTCTTCTAATGACCAAAATTGTTTTAAATGGTAAGAATATAATCTAATTAAACATTAAAATCAATTAAAAATGCAATATATCCATATAAATAAATTTTATTAAAAAGAATATTTGAAATAAAAATACAGTATTTTTCACTATTTTTTAAAAAATGAATTTTATCAGAAAGAAACCAAAAAAATACCAAAAGTAAATTTTGGTATCCCAATTTTACAGAATAATTATATATGGTCAAATAGAATTTATAAAAGTTACCAAACCAATATTTAAATAGGGTTCCCCATCAAAAGGCAGTAAATTGTTCTTTTAGTGAATATTATTGAATTTATGCTGAAAATCGAATTATTTTCTTATTTTTAAGCCTCTAAATTTTATTAGATAAATATAAATACATTTAAAAAACATTTATATTCATATTGTAATTAATTATATTCATTCCTACCATTACAATGGCTAGGAGTTAACTATCATTTAAATTAATATTATTTTATTTTTTTCAGTATGGCCCAACGTTTTGTGCAACGTAAGATTTCAAAGAAAGTTGTTGTTGTGTATCAGGTACTCCATCGAACATATCATCCCCTTTAATGTAAAATTAATAATTAATTTACAAATATAAATATATATTAAAATTTCATATTCTTTATTTATCTGGGATGTTACATCGGTTATGTACATACATGGGTACACCAATCTTGTTTCCAAAAATGCCAAGTGTGCTCATTCCATTCCCAATAAAAGGAAACCAACTCACCCTTTTATTTACACATTTCAGGCACCTAGGCATTCCAAAAATCTGATAAAATAAGCTCCAAACATCAATCACTTTCTCCAAGAAGCCTCCCATTTGGCATAAATCAATCCAATGAATCCTTTTGGCACAAACCAAAATGAGTTTCCCGATTAAGAGGTTATGTCCTCTCTCAAGCTCCATTATTTTATTTTCTATATTCAACTCCTCCACTATACTTATTACATATTTGAAATTAAATAATTATATTAAATATAATATGATGTTTTTATGCTAAGGGTTCAAACTTCACTAATAGATACCTTCACCTAATGAGTAACAAACATACTATTTCTGTGTACGGCGAACTAGCACCTCACTAAAAGGTGATTTTTCATTTTTTCTTTGGACACCTCTCATAGTTGAAATTATGATGGGAACTATATTTTTATATGAAATTTATTATATTTATTATTTCATTATTCTTATTTATTCATTTTAAAACACATATCTTTTTTACTTTCAATTTTGTGTAAATACGATAATTGTTTTTGAGGTAGTGTGGAATACAACCCCATCAATGCAATAGGATTTGTTATCACAATACATGTAATGTATTAGGGATGGGTTTTGTGAAACTATAATATATAAATAAAATTATAATTATACAATAACTAAATAATATAAATATATTTATATTTCATTTTATTTATTTCATTCAATTTAATAATAAAAATAGAAACAACGTTCATGTGTACGTACGGCTTACCGTCTCCATGAACGGTGTATTCCATTTTTTAATTTTATATTATATTGATTAATATAATAAAAATATAATAAATAAAAATGATATTTATATAATTCTTTATATTCTTAAATCATGATATATGTATAAGGACTAAATATATAACAAATTAAGACATGTGCGAAGAACAAAACAAACTTTACCCAAAGTGAAACCATAGCATTGGATTATTAACAAGGGGAAATATGTAACGCCCCGACCCCAGTTACCTAGAGTCGGTGGGTTTTTGCGTAACATTGGAATTATCACAAAAGATCAAGTCTCAAAATACTGATTAGTTTTTTAGCCTTTGAAACACTATATACATTAATAAATGATACATTACATCATTAAGTGAAAAAATACAATAACATAGTCTCCATTTTCCACACTCATAACCCCTTCAGACTATCCCTGCAGGTCATTCCTAAAATACTTCTTCACATCCTGGAAAAATTAAAACATTGAAAGGGGTAATCTCATATGCTCAGTATGGATAACAATATAGCGGAAGATTTCATAAATAAACATAAACATTTATGGCAATGTATAACTAAACAAAATCCATTTAAACATGAACTTAAACATAATATAGCAAAAATAAATTGAAATAATGCCATTTACTTATTCAAATGAATATTCTACTGGTAGTATATTCACATGAAATATCAATAACCACTTTCATAATGATGGAATGCATAATGTCAGACTATCATAACCACGTAGGCAAGGCCTCGTTCCAAGACTACAAATAATATTTTGTCAAAGCCTCGTGCCAAGACACTAGTTTGTCTAATGAGACCTACTGATGCATCGAGGAGCTATAGTGGGCTCCACCCGTCACTTATTATGTCCAATGCATTCCTCATATAAACAGGTTTAAACATATCATAAACCATAACGTAATCATATAACATAAAACATTCATAAAGGAAACATAACATTACCACATTACAATCACAAGATATCAATACAACACATTTATTTAATAAAAAACACTTTCAAAACCACTTTCAATACCAAAATAAAAGAAAATTTAAAATTTTTATTTATTTTTCATTTTAAAAAATGTTATGGCACGTAGAGGAAGTCGACACTCAAATAATGGGAATGGTGGCGGAGAAGTCATTTTCACCGCATACGTAAGAAAAAAAATTCCTTTTGTCGTTTAGTAAAAGCGCTTCGTATAAAAAGCTTCCTTTTGAATAAAACTAAAAGTCAAAGGGGTTTATACACCATATAAATGAAAGTTGTGTATAAAACCAAATATGCCTCAATGAAAGGAGATTGAGACGAAGTCCTTACAAAGATCATTTTTAAAATAAAATAGATCTATTATGTGTATTAATATAATTACACATAAAGAAAGTACAAATACAAGATAGGATATAATATTATCATGACATAATTTGAATGTAGGAGATTAACCCAAAGAATGGAAATTGGGTTAAGAAATTCCCTTACCTCTTGTCTGACATCACTCGACCGTTCTTTAATCTCCTGAATAATAAACTAGAGTTAATTTATATTTTATTAAGAACATTTTTCATCTTCATTATTACTTTTATATCACTTATTACCATGTTATGAACATTATGTAATTATTTAAGTTAATAACGGTCATTTTGTCGATATTTGGTACTTGAGTCAAAAATAAACTTCTTATAATCACAAGTTGTTCATGTGGTGAAATATACATTATATCCAGCATTATATTAATGATTTATATATCATATATATCCAGTATATACATTCATTCATAATATTATGTAACATTTAGATGTAAGAAGTGATATGCACCGTTAATGGAGACGGTAAGCCCTATGTACGCATGAACTCTACATTCATTTCTATTTCATATTTAATGGAATGAAATCATAATTATCTAAAGTAATATTATAATTACAGTATAATATCATATATAATATCATTTACTCCATCCTTTATACATCCAACATATGGCATTAATGATTTCAATCACTTTGAGGGGGCGGTAGTCCGCACTTCCAAAAATGAAGATATCGCGTTTACCCATAATGGAAACCATAAAGGTATTCCATAAATGAATAATAAATAATCTTAAGTAAAACAAAGACATATTATATATCATATATAACTATAGTGACATCTTATTGGCCACCATTGAAGGTGTTATATGAGTGTTGAACAATCATCATTTCGTGAGGCAGAAATTCACCATCCACAGAAACAGTATGTTCTTTAACCATTAGATGTAGGTGCGTATAAATGTAGCTCGAATAATTATTATAAAAACATACTAGTATATTTAGGATACTGGTTTTGTTACAAAAGAAATGAATAACAAGATTTTAGGGGGTTGTAGAAGCAAAATAAAACAAAATAGCATAAGAGAAGACATTACCTTAAAACCGGGTAACTCTTTTTTGATTTGAGCCAAAGGCTTCCGTGGAAAAATTCTGCCCAAAGTGAGGCTTCTAGTAGTAAGAGAGGGAAGTTGAGAGAGTATTTGAGCAGAGTTTGGCCGAGCCAAAAGGCTTTGAAGGTGTGTGTAAGGTGGTAGTGGTGGGGGCCTTTTATAAGAGGAGAGGAGGGGCACTCTTGGAATGTCATGAAATGTTACTTTATTATATAATGAGTTTCGTATTTTAAAGGTCCCACACATATATATTTTTAGGATAAGGTGATAATGGTTCTAAATATACTCATCCAATAGGCTTTGGACATGTTTAATTCTTAGATTTTACATTATCCTTCAATTTTATTAAAATCGTTAATTAATGAGGTAATCGTTGCATCATCATGGTGTCATAAATAACTTAATTTATTTAATTTCTAAAAATTATAAAAAAAGATGTAGGAAATCGTTTTAGATTTTTAATGAATATTTATAGTCAAAAATATGACTTGTATAACCCCATTTAAATTTTTTTTTAGTAAAACAACTCATGTTTGTGACATTTTTATTTTAACATTAAATAAAAGGTTTTTAATGTCATTTTCCAACCAAAGTGGCTCCATGGGGTCCCCATGTTGACCCATAGATTGTATTGGTCTGAAATAACTCATAACATAGGGGTAGGACAAGTGTAAAGGTCATTTCATATTTTTATAATATCATTTTTACCTTAAAGTTCACTAATTACCTTTAATCACGATTAACTAAATTTAAAAGGTACTAATCACCAAAAAATTATTTTAATCCCATTGAACCACATTTTAATTCCTAATGAAAACAATGTATGACATATTTTTGAAAATCAAATCACAGAACTGGTAATGTTTCATTTAAATGAAAAATCGGTTTTTTAACTACCACTTAGTGGTTTCACTATTCATCAAAAATTGAAGTTTTTCAGAACAATGCCAAAATTTCACCCTAAGCTATAATAGATATTCCAAATTAAAAAATGATGTCTATTTTACAAAATTAAAAAAATATAAGTTTCATTAATTAATTTTATAATTAATTCCCGTTGTCACAACAAATAGCGTTTTTTTAAGAAACAATATATATCAAAAGATTGACAATTGTTTATGTCCAATTTCAAAGTGAAATTAATTCTAATGACCAACATTGGATAAAATGGTAAAAATATATTATAATTATAATTTAAAACCACTCAATAGTATAATTTATCACTATAAATTATTTTGATTAAAAAAGTTGTTTTTAAGTATTTTTCACTATTCATAAAAAATTGGAATTTCTCAGAAAATTACCAAAAATTCAACTTAGGGTAATTTAGATATTACGAATACAAAAATGAAGTCCATTTTGAAATATAAAAAATATATATAATTTCTAAAAGTGGGTATTACTATTCATAATGGCTATTTTGATTGGTCGCGGTGTGTTAAATCTCGAACTTGCGTACAATGCAAGCAATTGCATTATTGAAAGAGAAGCGTATCGTGGAAGCTGAGGGTGTTACAAAATATAAGGTCATAATCATATAAATATATGGTATTAGATATAATATTATTATTCTGTAAATGTTATATAAAAAATTTATATTTATTATGCAGGTGGTTTGAACGAGTACGACGAGAGTAAAGACGCAATGAAATGGAATTTCATCTCAATTTTATTTTTATGAGATACATGCATTATTCACCATTCACTTATTTTTTTGTGGTGTATATACTTCAAATTAATTAATTATATCTCTATTACACTTATTTTTATTGTTATTTGAATATACATTTTTTATCATTATTTAATGGGTTTTACGTTTCAACTGTAACCAAATCGGTAAAATGGTTTTTTCTCCATTTTCCTACATTGAGACTCATGTTTAGTTTTACACCTAAATTATTTTTTGACCTGTATATAATTCCATTTTACATTTTATCATGAATCCACTTAATTTAATTATATTTTAATTTTCATTTAATTTCCTTCTCTTACATGGATAGTATGATCCCATGTTACCAATTGATAATAATTTATTCAAATAATCTCATTACTTTTAGTGATTCTGAATGATTATTCTTCATTGATAGAATCTTATGATACATCTCTAATAAACCCCTATTATGTTTTTATCCTATATTTATTAATGATATTTCCATGTATATGTACCATTTTTCAAATATTTGGTACATAATATGATTAAGTAAATGTTTTTATAAAAAATTGCACCATATTTTAATCTTCGGTCAGAAATCTATTTTATTTCAAAAACCACGTTTTAAAAAATAAAGTAAAGATCTATTTTCAATAAAAAAGATTTGTAAATTTATTTTATTGATTTTAATATTATTTAATTATTTTTCAAGTAAATTTTTTTTCAATACTTTTACAATATTTTTTTACATTTTTTCAAATTTATTTTAAATGAAATAATTTTGTATATAGTTCTAAATTTTTTTTATAAGTATTCATATTATTTTAAATGAAATTATTACCAAATTATTAACAATATTATTTTATATGATTTCAAATAAATTTTTTAAAATTATTGTCAAGCCATATTTATAAGCTTTCAAATTATTTTTGAAGGAAGGTTCTTCAAAACGTTCTCAAGCTCATTTTATGTGTTTTCAAGGAAAACAGTATTCTAAACATCTTCAAGATCGATTTATATGTTTTTAAAGAAAAAAATTTCCTAAGTGTTTTAAAATTTGTTTTTCTAATCATTCAATTAAATTTCCAATGAAATGGATTTCGAAATGTTTTTAAGTTTCAAATATGCTTTTTCAAAGAAGAAAGTATATTTTCCCCATGAAATGAATAAAAATATACTCCATGTTATTTTCCTTCTATGACGATATCAGTTGATGTTACTCATAACTTTTATTGAAAATAAATGAAAGGGTAAATTAATACTCCTTGATAAATATTTATGTTTTTATGGAATGATTATTTTGACAAGAATTTCTCTTTGACATGTTATATTATTTTTAAAACCTATTCATTTTACTGGTAATGCTTGTTATGAAATGAGTATGAAACCACAATATTTTTTTCCAAAGGATATGATAAGACTGAATGATTAGGATACCCAATTCATTTAATGGGGTTTGATATGATTGTTTATGATTTTGTGGTTCATCTATGAGTTATTTCATTATGATATAGGTGGGACCTATATCTCCCTCTAATGAATTTGGTAACGATTTATATCTCATGAGATTGACTAATTTTGCATTGGGAGTTAATATTGGCTAATAATATGGTTATGAGAGAGAACCATGATAACCAAGATGGTATGAGGAGTGAAATCATGCTACTAATATTAATTTGGGAGTGAACCATAACTACCAAGATGTAATGAGCAGTGAACACATAATACCAAGATGGTTTAGGATGTGATTCCTTGTGTACTATGGAAATAATATAATATACTAATGTTTTTTCCGCAATTCCATGTTTTGTTCCAATGTTAGGATTTCATGGATTATATTCACTATTTCCTTAGGATTCATGTTTATTGAGATGCCAATATTTATGAAGTGATTCATGTATACGATCTTTGATATGTTGGGTATGATATTTTATTTTCATGGTCATTTAATCACACCATAATGCTCTTGAATATTAATATATATCTCCCTTGGTTACCCAGACCGATGATCTGAGGTCACCCATTTTTATTTTTCCTTCCCTAATTTTTGATGATATGTATTATATATGATGTGTCTATAAAGGATGACAGTCAAGAAGAAACTATTATGGGATAATTTATCTCACCTTTTTGTAAGTATTTATGCTTCTATGATTCAAAAGATGATAAAATAATAAGGTCATTGGGAGTTTATTTGTATAATGTCTTATGTATTCTATAAAAAATTATGTAATTTTAATGTATGTCAAGATTGGGTCGTTATACTTAAATTCATGGTTTTAATCAAAAAATATCATGATTAATTTATCTAAAAGAGGGGGAAATAATATTTTATGAATCAAGTAATTATGGATCATGTTTAGATTTGAAATTTTAGAGGAAAAAATCTGAGGTGGGACAAGATTTTCAAAGAACGATCATATCATGTACTCCATAAATTCAAATACAAACAAGGAATCAAGGGATCACATGTTCATTCACTATCGAAAACATTACGCCTATTATTTAAATAATCATATTGTCCAGCATTATTTTTATATCTTGTTAAAATTATTAGAGTGGTGATAGGTTATATTTAGTTGTAAATAAAAATATAACAAGTGTCATAATTAATTTTGACTCTATCATAAATTCCATGATATAAAAGTTCATTTATTTTTTATATTTTTTTTAATAAATTCAAATGAATTTACATAATCCTATTTTCTGTTTCTTAATTTTTTTTAATATTCCTCCAACCATAATGATCTTATTTTTGACAACTCCCGTTTTTTAATTTTCTCCAGCCAAATGTATGTTCATAGCACAGTGTAAGGAACTTACTGAGATTGGAAATAACTTTATTAACAAAAGACACCTATTTCTCGTGTATTAGGGACTCAAAATAAAATCATAATTTTCCATATTACTACACTTTAAAAGCAATTATATGGTTAACATTTGATTTCGATCCCAAAGGTGATTTAATTTCAAAATAGTGTGTCTACTAGGTTTCCATTTATAATTATAGTTTCCTGATGAAAAATAAAAAATTTAAAAAATATCAATCCTTTCCCACTCTAATTACTAGTTCCTTTGAAGAAAATTTTTATATTTAGTATGTCACCACACTGAGAAATCAAACACACTCAATAATTTCTAAATCAATAAAATCCTAGTAAACCAATATGTTATTATCAACTAATATGTATAGAATAAATATGAAAAAATAATCCCAAATACCCCCAGTTTGTGGATTATTTTAAAAAACAAGAAGACCATTTAGTAATAAAAAAATTTCTGATATGTTTATGTGTCCAGAATTTAAACCACAATATAGGCACCAAATTTTTCCTCTCTCCCCCAAAACATAAATGAAAACATCTTTTCCAATATTCAAAACTATTGTGGGAATAAATCTTTGTGTAAAAATATTTCAATTCTATATTTAATCAATGTTTATTGGGTTATAGGAAAGTAAAAAAACCAATAGAATTCCCACGCATTAAATCAATGTAAATTTTTTTCATTAATTGAATGATTTATATTATTAAGAATAAAAAAATCAAATTGGTTCTAATATTATCATGATGAAAGATGTTATAACATGAATATTTTTGAGTCTGAAAGAATTGTGAGGGTGGAATACTTGTTTTGATATGTAGCTCAACCTAAATTTTAAATATTTATAATTCAACAACCTAACACAAAAGAAAGAAAACTAATTAATAATTTTCAAAAGATAAATGTAAATTCCATGACACTTATTTCATAGAATCATATAAAAATTGATAATCAGAGCTTTTAATTAATAAAACAACACATAAAATAATGTGGGATGTTTAATCATTTATATTTATTAAAAGTTCCTTCATATCAACCCCTGAGTGGGGAAATCGACTTCATACTTTCAATTTCCTAAAATATTATCAAAATAGACATAAGAATTAATAATTTAATGTCTATTAAAAACTCAACCAATAATTGTGTGTAGGATGTTTTAGCTAGATGATCTAGTGTATTTCTCCCTTAGTTTTACCATGCTGATTTTTTTATAATAGTTTAACACTAGCAGTAACATGGCATGTGAAGACAACAAACATGAGTGGTAGCAATGTGGAGAATCAGGCTGTAAGAGTTAATTTTATTATCCAAGTGAAATAAAAGGAAAATAAAATAGAACATTGTGTTATTTATCATAAAACAATATATTTATAATCCTCAAATAGACATGGGAATCATTTAGCTTTTAGAAAAGGATATGACATCTAATCCCCTTGGATTCCCTTTAATGAAGTGTATTATTTTCTATAAATAGAGAAAAAATGGTTTTTTTCTTATAAGATAGTCTCTAAATCTATAATAATAAGAACTCTCATAATGGTGACAGGTCCAGAACATTTGGTTTTAAATTAAAAATGAAAATGTTTCATATTTTAATTGAACAACAAGTCAATATGACCAACCTATAAATCCATGTTATGATTGATTAAGTCATTAAAGGATTTTGTTTTCTCTGTGTAATATTAATAATTTTTATATTAATCCCTCAAAATTTCCTATAACATTCTCACCTCTAGTGATCTCCTCTTACTAGAAAACCATATGTAAATATTCAAGGAATTAACAAAACCAAAAACATTTTTTGTTTATCCGAAGTTGGATAGAATGAATTTAGAATTAACAGTATGTATTAGGAAATCCATATAGTTTTCCTTTAAATAAATTTATTCCCACATAGAGTCACACAACATCTAAAAACAATATTTTATTGAGTTTGAAATTATCTTTTTAAAAATTTATTTGAGCTCTCTTTTAGATACTTCATCTAGTCTAATGGATTGTAGGTGGTTGGTTGTTCTAACTTTGAATGAAAACCCATAATTCTCCAATAAATTAAATCAATTATAATTATTTGAAGGGGTTCCACTGTCTATAATGAATTATCTGGGTATTCCGAACCTGATTTTTTTTACGGATTTAACCGCACTAGTAACGGGATTATTGATAAGATACATCATGTGTATCGACATGGACACATAGTCTACAGGAACAATAATATATTCATTTCAATAAGATTATGGGAAATATCCCATGAAATCCAATCCCCATAAATTAAAACATAATCCTACATTATTGATTTTTGTGGAATCTCTGACCTTCATCCTATATATCCATGTATTGGTACTTGTTAGGGCAGATCAACAAAATCATAGAATCCTTGAAAATTGAAGATTGTATAACCAAGGATGTAAATCTTCTTGGGTAGTTCATTATCCTCCATAGTCTCCACCCCAAGGTAATTAATGATTATTAGAAATATTGGGTTGTATTTTATCGTCATTCGTATATGTGTTAATAATTTCATCATCAAATCTTATAAAAAGAATTGGGTCATACTAGAATTAGTATTTCATCTAGGATATAAACATATTCCTAAGGTTCTATGAATGGTATTTTGGAAAAATCCTAAAACTAAGAAATTAACATAATATAAAAACTAAGAATATTAATTCAAAAAAATTATAAAATAATTATTTATCTGGGAATTTTATGTTAGTACCCCTTGGTTCCTTAATTTTTATGTTTGGTAGCCACCAAAAATTTTCTACAATAACATTCTAGTCCACCTTGTTGTCCTTGATTTCCATATCAAACTCATATAACTAACTAATCAACCTCATGAGTCTTATTTTTGAATCTTTCTTTAATATTAGATACTTCAAGACTGAGTGGTTAGTTAAAATCACATACTTGGATCTAATTTGGTTCTAAAAAAATTATTAAATGGAAAATATAACTATATCAGTCTCTTTTTCAATGGGGGAATAATTTTTTAGGGAATAATTTACCAGCATTTAAGAACAATATTTGAAATTAATCCTCTTATCCATCCTCTACCCAAAATATCACCTACATCTAGACCAATAACATCACACATCACCACAAGAAGGAAATTCTAGTTTGGGGTAATGATTAGTACTGAAGTGTTGTATTTATATTTAATGATGTAAAATGACTTATAGTAGTTCCCACTAAATAGAAAAGGTGAATCCTTAAAAAGAAGTTACCATAGTGGCCTATTAATATTGGAATAATCCTTGACGAACCTATGATAAAATCCATTATAGACTAAAAATATTCTAATCCTGTTGATTTCCAAGGTTTTGGAAGCTTTTGGATTAAATTAATTTTGAAAATATATACCTATAATAACATCATTGAAAAATTATGACCCAAAACTATTATTTTAGTTTAAATAAACTAAATATTTTCCCAAATTTAAATATGATTTTTGTCATTGAATAATTCCAAAATAGTTTCTATATATTCATGTAAGTATACAAAATCACTTCTAGCAGCAAAAAAATAATCCATGAAAACATAAATTTCACTTTAAAAAATTTTCGATAAAATTTACATCAATCATCCCCAAAAAGTGCTTGGAGTACTACAAAAAGCAAAAGGGAAATATCTACTTGGGAATATTTCAAAATTGACAAGTGATGGAGGTCATGTCATGATCCTCATGGATAATGGTAATCTGGTAGTCACTGGAATGACCATCAAAGAACCAGAAATATTATTTTCAATCCAAACTCTCATGCGTTTAGTCAAAAAATATCATTTTAAAATGATCATTCCTAGTGTAATAATTGATTTTTTCTATATTCTATACAAACACTTCATTTTTTTCCGTTATTTTAGTTTGAGTATTCTCATTGTTATAATTTTTTATCAATATCACTCTATTCTCCTTATGGAATACTTGGAGAGGACTTACCCATGGACTTTAAAAAATATGAAAATTATTTTAGCGTTTAGAATTTTAATGAATTACACTCTAACAAAATCATTTATATTTGGGTTAATACTTTTCACATCCCCTCTTGGTTTACACTCATTATCTATTGGGATTTTTATACAAAATGTATGATATAATTATTCCCATAATATTAGCAATAGTATATACGATGATAGACATTAACTTCCCCATGATAAAAAATAAAACATATCCAATTGGATTCCTTCTAATTTTGATTATATGATTAATAGAAATGTATAGAACTCACATTAAAAAAATATTTTAAATGTTCTACCAAGGTATTGAGGTTCAGATTGGGTGGTACTTGGATTGAGGGACAACACATTGGTCTTGTAGGTCTTGGGACCTCATGTGGACTCTTAAACAAGTAAGTGTTAAAATTTTCCACCTAATCACAATTTTTTATGAAAAATTTTCTCCATATAGAGATTCTTTCTTTGGGGTAAAATTTTGTTCTAAAGAAAACTGATCTAGGTATTCCAAGAATTCTACTAAAAATCATCTAAAGGATCCTTCTCATAGCAAGGTTAAATTCCCAAGTAGGTTTTAGTATAAATTTCTTATTCTACAACACATCACTACACACCACTTTAATATTTTATGTGGAAAATTATTCCAATGTTTTTTAATGTATTTTCATGATTGACATAAGATAATATTGCATTTGTATTTGGGCCTCCATGAAAGGAATGTAAATTTTCATTTTTTAACAACCTTGAAAAATTTTAACGGTTTAGAATATTTATTTTCATTTTTTATTTTTTATTTAAAATGATTGATTGGATAAATATTTCTCACAATTTTATGAATCCATCCAACATCCACTTCAAGATTTTTGATGAATTTATTTTACTTCTTATTAAATAAAATTTATTTTTTCAGTTCTAATAGCAAGATTAAAAATCTTTTTAGTTCTACTATAGAAAATTATTCATTCAACAATTTAAATATTTTATTTTATATATAAATAAAAAAATTGATTGATAAATTTGGGTAAATTTTATAGAATCATGGTGGGTTTAAAGATAACATATAGTTTTCAAAACAATATAATATTATTTATAATTCACTTCAGTTGTTCATAGGATATTACACAAGTCTCATCCAATAACATCAATAGAAAATTTACTAAACTTAATTTCATAATGATTTAGCATAGCATCCATTTACATTTTATCAAAATCAATCTTGCGACTTTGTTTCACCAAAAGAACCTATCAGTTGATGAAAATATCCCCCAAATCATCTTGGGAGTTATAGGATTCATTATTTGGTTGGGATTTGTATTGATACCAATGTTATTAAAGGAATATGTGGGTTGAATCAGGTCTAAGCACTCGCTACTCACCCCATTAAATATTTAGTTGGTTATTATACTCTCAATTGTAATTTTTTTGTAACAGTTCATCCCTATGATGCATCCTTGGACCATGCCTAGTAAAACTTGATTTCTTTAGATCTTGGGAAACCATAAATTAATTTGGATTGTAGGATTGTAAATTCCCAAACACGCCATAGTAGTGAAATTTCTCCCTAAGAGTGTTTTTGAGTATTTTCATTAAAAAATGATTAATATTAAGATTCATATCATTAAATGAGGTTGGGATCATTCCTCATAATGGTTCATCTCCATAAGCATTTGAGTTGTGTTTTTTTGAAAATGTGTTAAAATTTTGATTCAACTCCTCAACATTTCAATCATGGAAATCCAAACCACCTAATGGGCCCACAAATTTTCGATAGTAAGGGGTGACACTATTGTAGGATGTATCCCTGAGAAATTGGGGTGTGAATTAGAGGTTAGTAAGTCATATAATTAATCCTTTAAATCATTCCCATTCTTTATTTAACAACTATACCTTTACTTATAAAAAAATATTAGTTTTCTATATAAATTTAGATATCATTTTCCATGGGTAAAATTTCATAAAAAATCATTTAGAGCCCAATCCATTATGTCTAAAAATTCTTCTTACAACTATTGAAACCAATACTATGAATTTACCTTGATGGAAAAAAGATAAAGCCCTCATTTTTATCTCTTCCTCACTCAGTCCTCTAAGTGGTAGTTACTACACAATGCAGTCAACGTAACTAATGACTCTATGAGAGTATTCACATGGAATTACATTACATATATTTTTGAATTTTCATGTATATTTTTTTACAGTTTTCTACTTTTTTGTTTTTTATTTATATATGTTTTTTTTCTTTTTTTCTTGGTCACATTTTCCCTTCCCAGAAATGACAAAAAAATTCATGAAGGTTATTGGACTCATTCAAATATATTATTTATAACCCTACCTAATGTTGATTTAGTTATGATTGGGCTTCAATATATAAAGAAGATTTCATAGAAAAATGTTTGAGTGTGTAACCAAATAGACTAACTGAAAAAAACGAAAATAAAAAATAAAAATTGGTTGATCATAATCCGAAGAAAGATGAAATAGAGATGAGAATAGGGATGATTATTTGTGTGATTGAAAGAATGAGTAAGAGTATTCAATATGAGAAATAAAATTTATAATAAAGTGAGAAAAATAAATTTATGAAAAAGTGGAATATGACTAGATGGATTTTAAAATGATTTTCCAATATTCAAGAAACTAATTTAAAATTTTGTAACTGATTGAAAGCCTCCAACTATATTTTTTTGTAGGTCAAACTTTGAATGAAATTACCTTATGGATTTTCAACTAATAAATTCACTCAATCACTAAGGAAAAACAAATAAGTCATCATTGAGATCAATTTGTAGTTGAACCCAGTGTACTAATCTCTCTTGAGAATGATTTGATTTAAATTAAAATAATCATATCGAAGAATTTTTTAAAATGAATTTAATTCAATATTAGTTTCCACATATACATAATGTTTTTAAAGGATTCATTATCCAAAAATAATTATAGAGAATCATCTTGTTAACTGAATGAATTTCGAAATTAAAACTGAATAACCAAATAACATATTCCCACGAATGTGATTAACTAAATATCATTCTTAAATTAATTTTATTCAATTTAATAGATGGAAAATAATATATAAGTAAATATATAAATAGTACAAGATAGAAAATAATTTTCTTTATCCCAAAGCTATAACTCCAGCACCTCATAAGTTATCTCTAGTATCTTTAATGTGTTTTTATCTTTTATGAATGGGCTCATTCCTATATGTTCTCTTTACCCTTCACAACATATTATTCTATAATAAAAAGAAATTTCACATCCAAAAACCATCGTGACATCACAATCACATCTATGATATGATCTATCATATCTCCAAATTCCACCTTCACTATGAATCTTCGTCCTCATTGGTGACAAAAAAAAATCCCTTATATAAAATAATGTGATAATAACCAAACTACATTCCATTAATTGACCATCATCCAAATTTTGGATGATATCAATGAGGAAGGATCAATGGTCAAGATTACTTTATGAATATTATCAAATATTTAGTTCCCAAGATATCTTTTATAGACAACATGTATCACGTTAGTTCTTTTATTCATGTTACCAAATCTGATGTATCCTATTATAATATACCCAAATCTAACCACATAGCAGATTGGTCACATAGCTTATTGTTATATAGCCAAACATGGACCACATATGTGATTATTCACATTTCCAATTTTGATGTATCCAAACAAGAACCACGTTTCTGATTATTCACATTTTTGATTGTGATGTAGCTGAATGTGGACCATTTAGGTGATTGTTCACATATTAAAATTTGACGTAGTTGATTGTGACGTATATAAAAATTTTGATATATCATCTTACTGTCAATTTTTTACTATTGAGAGTCAGCTTCTCTGTACGGCTAAGTATATTATCTTCTCATGTTTTATTTTTTAGCTCAGTCTTGGAAAACACATCTTAATCTATACATTATTTAATCATTATCTTAAAATATTAAAAATTGGCACTCAACAATCATGGTAGGAGTAGCATCAAAATTTATAAGGGTAAATTCGTGGTGGATTCTTCATAAGAGTATCCACTTATATATTTATGCATATGATTATATCTATAGTGTATCACATCATGTAACTTCGGCTTCTATCTTTTCAGAGGTAGGGGATGGATTGGATTTGTATTCACAATTATCATCATTCGTCAAGTGGATATCCCTGTATCAATAGATCCAACACTTTATATTCCATCCTCACCATGGTTAGGTTCCCCATTAACACATGATGTTTTGGTCTACATATTTTCCTTGCTTGGTGTCAGAGCAAGGTCAATCTATGTGATCAACTAAAAAAAAGTAGTTTATATTGTTTATTTTTTTGATGTTTTCTATATAGGGACCTCTATCCTATTAACTTGTTTATGTGTAAATTGTACTAGCATAGTTAGTCCATTTTTTTCTCATGGTCTCTCTAATTGGTTATCATGCCTTAATAGTGGTAGATAAATATTTGAGATATTTTCAAATTGATGATCACTAAAACCCTCAAATAAAAAAATAAAATAGTTCCTAGAATAAAAAGGCCAACACCATGTTGTTTGAGCAATTAAAAATCACAAATTAAACATTTTGGTCATAATAATAAATGACTAATAATTTCAACCATATTATCTCTGGAATCAAGGATTTAACATTATAGGTTTCAATTTTTAATTTAAATTAATTTAATTCTTCAAAATAAATGTGAAAAATATGATAGAATAATATCACATCACATCACAATGGATCCGACATCTTTGATCCTTAAACACAGGATCACATTATCAACATCTCTAACCTTGAGAAGCTAGTCTCACCACACTAGGGGAATCAAAGATCACCAAAGATAAATTAATATATCCTACCTTTTTGGACACATATAAATGAGCCTCAAATAAAACCAATATGTATTCCACAATATATGCAAGGTAATGAGTTTATACCCTCACCCAGGACTTAGAGCTCACAACTCAGCCCACTGGATGATTTTGAATCCAATCCTCAATGAAATCATCCAACTAAACACTGTCAGTCCAAATAAACAAATCATATGGACTTTAAAAACTCAAATAACACAATCCTTATGGTTTATATGGATAACACTCAAAAATTAATACTCATAAGTCCAATTATAATTCTAAGATGACAATGGAAAAATAGACTAGGGTATGAAACGTACAAGATGTTTACTTGGGGTACGTGTCAGGTAAACAAAAAAATCATCACTGGTCAAGTGTATCAGACCAGTTGGAATGTAATTTTCCAAATTTCATATTGTGTGGACCTTTTACAAGGTGTGTACCAAAATATGGGTACCTACCTATGTACCTTCAACCACACTCAACGTGTACACATCCTGAGTACATAGTGTGTTCCCCTTAGGACATTGTGTGTAATCCCACATGGAGTACTAGTCCATGTACCACACATGGACTGGACATATGTTCCACCAAGTCATGTAATACTAAATGAATTACATCCCACATGAGGTCTAATCAGGTAACCTATATCTTAATGTAACCCTGCACTGGGTGTCTAGTTGCGAACTCAGTGACACCTTTAAGCACATTATATTTCATGTACTACCATGTAAATGGTCCTAAAAACTAATTTTCCTTGAACTAGAAGAATAAATGGTGTGTTTTTTCTTAAATAGATATTATGAACATGGTTTTTCCCAATCAGAAACCCTAAAATTTCCAAAAACATATGATGCTCATGAATTAATCCTAGATTGACCCTCAGGATCTCCCCATCAACCAAAACAAGGATTCAAACACTACAAAAATCTGCACTATAGGTATTTATGGTTGAAAACATAAAAAATTACTAACTCCAAGTAGATATCACCAAATCTTTACACCAAATCATCCACATGTAGCCACTATGATGGATTTTGTGCCCTATAGCCAATTAATTTAGTACTTAAATACATGTTATTAATGATGTTTTCTTGTCACAGAATGAATGTTTCTATAAATGATATTTTTATGTGAAAAATTCTTATGAATATACGTCACATAGAATGGTTATTGCAGTTTCATACTATAATGAGAACATAGAGGTTTCATGACTTTTTTGATGAATATTGTTTTATGGTTGGATGATGTTGTCTTATGTGACATAGGATATACGAGATATAATGGGTGGGAGGCTCATAATACATTATGACACCATCTCATTGTGTTCAAATTTGGTAATCTCTATAATATGAGTTCATGAGAATAGAACCATCAAATAAAAATCCATATTTATATGGGTAAATGGAAATTCTTATATTTGAACATGAGTATTGAACCTTGTAATTTAAGATTATTATTAATGGATATAATGACGCACAAAATATGATATATATATGAAAACTGAGACATAATTTGCCTATGGCCAGGTAGGGTATGTTTGTTGCATTTAGAGTGATATTCTATTAATGGATAATGCGGGGAAGGATTTATCCATTCTATATGATAATGGATGTTTATATCCCTATTCTATGTTGGAATAGAGATATGTGCAAAAATCAATGTCCATAGAGTTTAGTGTGATAATACATTATCATAAATTCAAAAAATGAGAAATCAAATATATAGGACTATATCACCTATATTCATCCTACATAATATGAGATATCATGACATAGAAATTATAGTAAATGGTAAGTGTTCATAAGAGGTTGGTTTTCATTGAGTAATTATCTTCGTTATCTATGGGGTCTTAGGAATGTTCATCGATTCTAACATTGTACATTAACAAGTTATTCCAAATTCCACTAATAAGGATTCATATATGGTAATACGATAAATTTATCCACCATCATAGTTATATTCATGAATTCAAATTAATAAGTTATAATAAATATTATTTATTCAGTTTTCATTGACTCTATAATTTAATCATATGTTATTCAAAAGAATTAGGTTCATTGAATTATAAATTTTAATATTTAGTATGATAGTTGGTCAAATATAATATTTATTATATTTATCATAGAAATAATGCAGTGACATTTATTTAATAATATATATATATAATTCTAGGATCGAATAATGATGACGATGGAAAGAAGATAGAGTCTAATGGTTCCATTATAATTGAATTATATTTATTTATATTATTAATTTTTTTCACATGCTAAGTGATTAACAAAATAATTTTTATTATTAATGAACATGGGCCAATTAAGAATATTAGAAATGGTTATAGGATTGTTTTTTATTTTCTAACCCAAAAACATTCATAAAAAATATCAATTAATATCTAAATATATCACATTCATAATGAAACTTTTTGGTTCTGCACCACAGATAATGGAGATATATAGAGATATATCTTTGGAAATGTATCTACAGTGATAACTATAGTTGTATAAATTCCACCCTCTTCCACATCTCTCATATTTTTTAGAGAGAACCAAGAGTTATCCCTCTTCAAGATGTAAATTGTTTTTGTCATCCACAAATGACACAAGGGATTAGGAATATCCATGCTAGAACCTGAACATTTGATGACACTGATCAGAGATTCTAGGGCACATTTCAATCACTGTTAGATGGATTCTACACCTAAATCCTATATGGTAACGGTGGTGTGACAAATTGTATCTTATCAGATTAGCAATGAAATCACAATGGCAATTTGAAGAAATTCATTATCTGCATATCAATTAATGACAAATTAAATTTTATTATCCTCTCCCTATAGTTTTTTTGTATGAATATATTCTATTAATCTTCTAATTTATTTGATATAAAATCATGATCATGTAATAAAATTATTACACATGATTTAATACTAAAACTTGAGATAGACATGCCTTAAAAAGGTGCTTCTTTTTTTACCCAAAACCTACACACCACACTCTTATCTTGGCCTAAAATGAATAATCTATGGTGTTTATCCCCTTTTAATCTCCATACTCTCTTAATATCCCTATCTTGGACATGAAACACCAAGATCCAAGGGTAATACATGGAAATTAATGTGGAAAATAAAGAAGAAAGGGTTAAAAAGGAAGGGACACTGAAAAATAAATATAAAATTATAGGGGATTGAGTACAGCCCCATTGCATGATGAAATGTAATGCATTACCTAGTAAAAACACCCCATTCCACCATCATCCTTGGTGAGGGAACCTCAACCCAATTATCCCTTAAAAACTTTTCACTTAATTAACATGCCCAGATAAATTAATATTTTATTATATTTTTAGGAAATATTATTTTAAAAATCAAACTGGTTTTATTTCCACCAAACTCCAATCCTAGTGTAAAAACCCAATTTTAGGATCAATAAAAAGGACAAAGAATGATCCAATATCTTCACATGGAGTCAATTTCCATTTTCAACAGAAAAATCCCATGAAAAAATGGTTCAAATTTACCCGTATTTCACATCTCATGAAGACATGATACATCACAAACTCCAAACAAAAAATTATTATCACCCCTCAGAATCCTCGATGGTAAAATAGAAGGAATGGTCTCCCCTAACCACTTGTGAAAATAATAGTTTATTGACCATCACATGACGGGTCTTCCAGAATTCACAACTCCCTCTAAACATTAGATGCATTCTACTACCATCGATATGAACATCCACACCATAACAGTATCCTTATCATCACATCACTTCCCTAATAGAAACCTACACAGTGCACTCTTTGTCTGTAACCAAATTCAATGGATTGAAATGGCAAACCCACTCACAGGTGAGCACCAGCATGAAAACCCAAAACCTTTAAACTCAACAGACCACATAAAATGAATCTTGAGACTTCCAATAGGCTATTGTTCACTCCACACTATATATTTTTCTTTAAACCACTACTGAAAAAGGAATATGACTCATTCCCACATGGGATGAGACCTAAAAATTGGGTTAAGGAGCCTAAAACCACTATCTATGCTCCTCATGTTGGTCACTTCCAAAAACCTAAAACACCCTTGGCACACCCCATCGAAACTAAGGAATATCCATCATTTTATGATCGACCACATGATAACCATACACTATGGATTATATCAAAATGAATAATATTCTGACCACACTTCCATAGTGCTACCCAAATCTCAACTAAAAAAAGAATGTATAGGGTCCTACCAAACCTTCCCTCTCAATCTGTCCTCAATAATTGGAGAACTCTTGATGATCCACTTCTCAAACACCAGTAATTTTTATACCTAACCGCATCGTGGTGAGAGGAGAACACAATGGTACCACCAAGGAAGAATAGTCATTCACACCAAATATATTATTGATTGTAGGGACATGGCCCCTACCGCATGAACCAACATTTCACTCATGGGAAAATAGCTCATTCTTGGGGGGAAAATACTTGGGAATTCATCAAAACCACCATACCATGTAATATCAACCCCAGTCCAACTATCTCTACAGAATCATTTCCATAATTAATCAACTCACAAGGAATAAATATCCTATTATTGGTCAATAAGAGTCTCCATGTATCCCTTGAAAAAGGAATTACATCTCCATGACCAGAGGACATCACACCATAAGATCTACATGAGATTTCAATAGGAGAAAGAATATATTTTCTATTCAATATAGTAGAATTCCAACAATTAATTAAATGTTAAAAAAGTATATTCTAAACTGATTAATATTTAAACAAATAAGAATATATAATTAGTAAAACACGATAGAATGTACTGAGTTATGAGAATCATACATTCATATAATGTTGCATGAATACTGGACAGTTTCCCAAAGTCCAAGATCAAAAAACCAAAATAAACCATAAATCTACAAATCTGTTTCTGTCACATGAGGTAAAATAATACATCTGTAAAAATGGTTACAATGAATGCCAATCCCATGCCTTAATATGAATAAAGGTTTTTTATACAATCATATGATATATATCATAGGTTCTAACACATTACTAGTCCACCTTTCTTCCAAATCCACAAATCATAAAATCATAAATTTGTTTAACCGTTTTTTAACAATACATATCTGGTCTTCCGGACACAACACCTGATCTATATCACCGAAATTCCTCATGCACACCTCCCTTATGAAGAGAGTATTCTATCTAGTGTTATGGGTCTAAGAGATATAGTGGGGATATTATACCCTATAATCATAGTGAAATAACAGCATAAATTACCAAAATCATGCCCAAGGATTAACAATAGAGTATGTTAAATATATAACTCAAACAAAATAATTCTTAAATAAATGGAATGAAACATTCCATCTTACATAATCAAATCATGTATAAAATAAAATTGATTTTATATTAGGGGTCCAATGAAAGATAAAAAATAATGAAACTAATCATAAACACATATGGATCTACTAACAATACTCAGAAAACCCGCATACCTGGTCCCCATGATGTATGAGCTATACTATCTAAATATCGAGACTCCACACATGTGGGTCTTCTCAATCAAGAATCACTAATCCTCAAACACATCAATAGTTATTCCTATTCTCCAACATGAAATTAGATATCATGTATTTATGCAAACTGAGGTCCAGGTATTGGTCATGGGAAATAAATCTCATTACTCCACCCCCCTGTGGTGATTTAATAATCGTTTTTCATAAAATGTTCACGAAAATAAGATAAGGATAACCCATATGAAATATTAAAAAAGATATCATAAAATGAAAAACTATATAAAAAAGGGAAAATAAAATATGTAAAATCCCCAATAGTGGTTTCTATTCTAACACCTAAAGTGCATCAACCCATTCTTTTTTCCTCTATAGAATACTTACAGCCTGTAGGTGACCCCACCACATGAAAACCAGTGCATCCATGAGATCTACATAGGTGCTCCATGATTTTTATATTGAGCTGTGTAAATGTCATAACCGTAGTTGTAACCATAGGAATACAAATGAAAATGTACCTAAAATGGGATATATTAATCCAATAGAATGTTTATAAGTGGTGATAGAAGCATATAGGTCAACTCATGAAGGAAACCTATCAGTACCAATAGTTCTTCAAAAAAAATCTGGAGCAATATATATACCCAACAATATGTGGGATACATAGATAATATATTGAGAATATATCATCCACTTCCCCAGTAGTAGTTAGTATCATTGGTACAAAAAACACATTTCACCAGTTCGTTGATACCTCACGAGCTTGAACCCACTCTATCTAAAGTGAACACTCAACTAAATGGGGGTTTTCAATCTAGTAGATGACCCATTATCTCCCAAATCCCATTTAGTCGTAGACATAAAAAGGTGGATATAGGAAGATAAAAACTCATGTTAAATTCCTGATCCAATATATATTAAGGTTATCATTTTTAAACCAAATTCAGAGTAGAAACATCCTAAAATAACACATCCAAAGGCCTATCTAACATGGGAATATCCATCCTCGAATCCACCATCCAAATAGTTGAACTAATGGAACTTATCCACACTTAAACTAAAGATAATGAGGCATATTCATGGTCCCTTAGATATCAAAATACAATAAAAATAAACTCTTTATCTTAATTGGCCACCACAAGTCCAAACCAAAATTGGGGTCTCCCATGGTCCCTAGGGTCACAACATAAAGAAACATCAACCACAACCCCCCTGCATTATTAAATCTCATGGGAAACACCCTTAAAAATATCATGACATATACTATTAAAAAACAATAGTAGGACAACCTATGGGGGTATCCTCTTAGTAATCCAAAAAACGTTACATTCTTAGTGATGAAACATCCCAAATGAACCTTATTAGACTCCAACAGATCGTTAATCAACAATGTCCCAAAGGGAATCCAATGAACTTTAGGCCAATAATGGAATTCTCAATAGTCCCCAAAATACCCAAAAAAGTAGGAGAGCCACTAAAAGATCTCCTAATCACAATTCAAAATATTCCACATGATCATTCTTAACATCCAACTATAAAAACCACTAATCACTCAGAAAAACAAACACACAAGGGGGTCCACAAGAGTCCCACAAACTTATCACAAAAAACTATTAAAATAGACTATAAGCTCTATCCCATGGATTCAACCCATACTAAAGGCTCCAGTAGCTCTCATACACAAACATGGGATCCAACCCTCAATTACTAAAACCTCACGCCACTAGTTACATCATAGATGGTGGAAACAAGATATACTCAGTGATTATAATCAATATCAGCTTCTGAGATCATTTTGAAAGAACCTTAAACAAAATTTTTATGACATCCACAATTCATTTAATCTAACATTATTTCAACCCTCAAGTGGGCATCATAGCTCAAAACCCAACCACTTAGAGTATTATGATTTCAAACCTCAATGAAATACTCTAAATAAAATATATTGGTCCAAAACACCATCTAAATGGATTCTCAAGGGTAAAATGATTTCACCATTATGATCTGCATGAAAAAAAATCATAATTGACTTCTATCAAGTCATATTCCAAATCCAATGTGAAAATCAGGTAAAACAAGAACATATAAGAATATTACATAGTGAATACATGGGGTACATGCCATATAACCAATTAATTAATCCGTAGTCATATACCTCAGGACCCTCCGCATTTTCTATAATAAAAATCATGTTGACATTATACGTGGCTTGTAAACCTACATATATAAATGTATGTGTACCTTAGCCCCCATTCAGCATATAGACATGTAATGTATGTTGTGTGTTTCCCCTAGTACAGGGAATATACTCCCAGATGGGGTATCTGGCCATTTACCACACATGGAATATCCATGTATTCCACTTGGCTGTGTACGTCTACATGGAATGTAGGATACATGGGGTCCTCCTATGTACACTACAATTCCATTTACCCCAACATGGGGTGTCTATACAAGAACTCGACCCCACCCCAAGAATAACACTACACTACGTGTAAACATAAGTACACAACATTTATTACCAAAACCACATATTTACATAATATAAATAACACATTACACATTTTCTCTGAACCACATGTTATGTGCATGTGTTCTCCCAAACAAAAACTTCCCGAAATGGATCAAAATTCCCAATTATGACCAATTAAGCCTAGATCGAACAACAATGAGTCCCTAATACCCCAGAAATGGATTTAAAATCTAAAAACAACTACCTTGTAGTGATTTATTTTAAAAACCATAAAATATACCATCCTCTGGGAAGAATCTTGTGATGCTTCCAACTGAATCCTCATCCTATAATTTTTGCACTCTGATTCGAGCAACGAACGAACCCCCAATAGTTCCTCCTCTATTTTTGTCTCTCTATACCTCTCTAATAAAAAAAACCAATCCCCAAATGGGGTTTTATGAGATTTCAATAGGGACAATAAATAATAAAAATGAAAAATGGAAAAATTAAGAAAAATATGAAAATGACAAGGAAAGTAAAAGTTTCCTTGGCACGATACCACACCCAATGAAAAGGTTATGAAAACCCGTTATTTTAATCATAAACGTAGATGGAATCTCAATAAAATAGTATTTTTAAAATATATAACTGAATGAACATAATTGAATAAATTAATATTTAATTAAATGAATATTAAATATTCCCTGAAAATATCTACATCCAAATATTTCCTCCAAACTCTACTCCTAAGGTAAATAACCTATTTTAGAAAAAATATAGTGGATAGATAAATTATCTAAGATTGCATTATATGATAATTTAGCATTTTCCACAAAACACTCTCCAGAAAAAGAATATTTCCCAAGATTTTCTCAATGTGTGGTGACATGGGATATCATAGTTACAGTCACCATTCACCCTAAAATAGCCATACACAAATTTTATGTTATTATTTCAAAAGTAAATAGATCTATTTATTTAATAAAAAATATCATTTATGTGATGAAATTGATAATTATTTTCCACCGTTACCAGGTTCAATATTCCATAACTGAAACACAACCAAATTTCACATTAAACATTATTAGTAGAAGAAGTAAAACATTCTGAGGTGGCATATTTTGAATATTAAATCCTTATTCCACCAAATATTCTAGCCAAGTCTTAAATAGTCATATATATTTTGGTTATATGCGATTTAAATAGAATTATGTTTTACTATTTCCTTTTATGATGTTTTTAAAGAATATTTCATCTCTATCTACTGGTGGACTAAAAAAATATTCAGAATCATTTCTATGAAATCACATAATACCACTAAACATGGTGTTTTTCCTTTGTTTGTGATAACATAGGATTCAACCACTATATAAAATTAAATAAATACCCAATATTCTAAAATAGGCCCTTCTAAAATCCCACAAATATTTCAATATTGAGAAAACATTGTAAATCCCAATTATGTAAGGAAAAAAAATATCGAACACTAGTAGTGAATATTATATTTAATCCTTATCATCTAATATTTTTAATTATTAGAATGTATTGCATAATAACTGTTACAAAAAATTTCCTTTATATTTTTACATCATGATTCATAATAGAAAAAAGGTAATATAAATCCCTTATATAACCTCATTCTATATAACATGTGATTTATATCCTTCTTTGAGATGAATCTTAACATATAAATTCTGTATGACTTCCAACATATAAAAATTTAATTTTTTCCCCACTTTATCCACTAGAAAAATTGTTTACAACACTATGTTAAAGAGGAAACTCATTCTCTCCTTTATCATACAATATTTTTAATTCATCAATAGTTTATTTATTCACTAACACTGTACATGTTAGTAAATAAAATTATATAATATATAGCCGAATTTAAATTCAAATACTCTACTCAAATTTTTAGGCCCTCTGATTTTAATTTGTAATTAGATATTAAAAAAATTCAATACCCAACCCAAAGGGCCCCATATGGGCTGGTAGTTCATTGACAGTGACACCAAAAGACTACCTCCAATAGTCTAGGGGCGGAGACAAGGACTAAATATCCATATCACTAAAATTAGTTTCAGTAACATAATATACATATAAACATTCACACACACTCATCTCAATGAAATAGTGTAGAGATATAATAAATATTATCCATCTAGAGAGTGATCAATGCATGTACGCCATCTAAAAATAAAAAAAAATCCAATATGGTAGTATAATATTGTAAAATAGAAAATTACACTCAAACCTAAAATAAGTTAGAAACCTTTCAAAAATATAGAAAGGAGATATATTGAGGAGTTTCAAGCTCACAATCTTTGAGTATGACTTAAGAAAGAGTTCATTTCCTCAGAACAAAATTACGCTCCTTAGATGCCATGTCCACCTAATTCACTATCAATATATCTATTATTTTTATAACACATAAATCATGTTTTCATATACCATGTAGGGGTGAGTATAAATTTATTCATTAGGATTCCTCAAAAAACACAAGGGAAATAACAAAATAAAATAGGCATCTCGACCAATATGATAAAAACGAAATATAAACACAACATCATATATTATCATAAAAAAATTATGGAAATAAAGGGTATAAGTATCAATCTATACTACCATATAATAATGATGAGACTTACTACATATTTGAATATCTCATATATGATGTTATGAACCCTGTACAACTTCACAAGTATTAGGGTGTATGTCCCTCTTTTTACCATGCACTGCATAGCTGAGGGAACACTATCTATAGTGGAGGACAAAATACCTAGTAGAGGTTGATGGTATTTTATTACCACTATAAATAATAAGGACATGTACTCTGTATAATATGTAGGAGTAATAATTATACTAGTATAATGATTTCAATGAGTTGTGAATAAGTGCTTCATGGGAGTACCAAAGCTGACTTCTCTATGATGATCAATCCTGATCACGACTATCCTTTTCTGAATAGTTGAAAGAATCACCTCACTAATTAAACCGCATTCCATATCTTAGAAACATCATAAAGGAAACCATTACATCCTACATGTAATTATACTCGAAAAGGTAAACTTGTATACCCTATTCCAAGTTCCAAAAAAAATAGATATACAAGGTAGGGTATTTTGGGAAAATAATGTAGCTTGTACATTGGGGAACATAGTGTGTAATTCCATCTGAGAACCTAGTAATGTTATTCCTTTTTCATAGATTGGACATCCATGTACTTCCACATTGTGTACCTAAGGGAACACTGTATGACTAGTAATTTGGGTCCCTCAGCAAACACTCTCAGCACATGACTCACCGACCAAGGTAATATCACATGGCAGGTGGGAATAACCACATTTTATGTGGTATTTAACTCAATACAATATCATAGAAACTATGAGAATCTAAAAAATATAGAATCTGTTCCTTTGGAGTATATGTCCTGTAGTATGTTTTTAAAACGTAGTGAAGTATAGTCCCTAGTCCATTATGATCTTACCATATCAACCAAATCATACTTTGTAACTATCATTGACTAATCAAAATAAACAAAAATCGATGGAAGGGATACTTTGGTCATCTATTATTAGTCCTTTGTGGATAAAAAGTGGGATTCTAATCTTCATAGAATGATATTTAACACATCATGTCACTAAAATGGGGTCTCAATTCAAGGAACCAACTTCTCGGATCCATCATTCTTCTTAGATCCATCGGTATACCATCAATAGCATGTTTATTCACACAAATGTCCTTATTATGTGGGTTTTATAGCACTCAAACCTATTAAAAAATATAATATCTCTAATCCCATGGGCCAATAATTAATAATGAATAGAATAGTGGGTTGAAATTCCTAAATACAATTTATGATTATCACTACCCCATGAAATATTAACCAATTCTAAAAATCATATAATCCAAAGAGGGAAACAAATGGGAACAATGAAATCTGATAATTTAGTTTAAAATGATAATTAATTTCTTACGGCCCATAAAGAATAAAAATCATGTAAAATAAAAATATATTAAATCCATGATCAACAATTAATAACACAAGGATGAAAATTATTAAAATAATGAGTCTCATATAATTAAATGATCAGTTATTGGTGAAGAAAAAAAATTCTCTACCGATGAAATTGAAGATTCCACTGTGTTCATAATTCTTCCCATTAATCTACTCAATCAGATGATGTTAATACTTGATCATGGTTTCAACATTACTAATTACGGTACTACACCGCCTCCTCTCTAATCTCCCATTGTTATGTGGCTATCCTTAGAATGTTTCATAATCTATATATTTTTAGAGGGGTTGAGCAAGGATGAAACATTTATTACATTTAAAAAATATTAATTTATTTTTTTTAATTCACCTATCAAGGAATTTATTCAATGTGACTTTGACCAAAATTATATCGTATATAGGGAAACCCTACATTTTGGAAACATCCATTATCTAGGATTTTCGATCTGAGGTTCCGATCAACTGAATAATTCATTTATTATAATAAGAAGTGTTCCTATGCTTTAATATATTTAATATAATCAATAAATTATTTTTAGGGTCTAGTGACAGCCAAAATCCCATAACAACATCAATTAAGAATTCAGATATCTATAATGAAATATCCAAATTATCCAACATGGAAAATTGGAATTGATATATGAATGATGAATATGTTCTAGTAATTGAGATTCATATTAAAACACATACATGTTTCCTCATTTATGGATCTAAAATTCCTAATATTTCATAATATTTTTTATTTAAAAAATTTTTGGGATAGAATATTCTATATTTTGAACAATGATATATCATAATTATGGATTACATCCAAAATAGTCTACAACGGCTTACATGTTACCTACATATGCATATAAGTAGAAAATTCTATCATTGATGTATCTGGGGAAAGGAAGAACTAAAAGATTTAGTTGATTCTTTCTAACCAAACCCCAATGTTTTCCCACCACCATCTCTCATAATGAAAAGAGGGTTTAACATATATAACATAGATTCTTGATTAACTTCATTTATTCATTCATGTTTATATAATTTTTCTAAAACATGAATATCTTAGACCAATGAATTCAATGTTTCCAGTTTTATTTCCACTTGATAAAAATATTTCTTAGGAATTGATTTTCTAATCCATCTAATTCCCAATATTCTGCAAAATTGTTCATCAGCTAATGTGCTAATTAAAAAATCCCATTCGAACTCATCTCAAGAGTTTTACCACACAAAAAATAAAATTAAATCTATAAAAAATTGGATTTTTAAAAATTACCTAGATTCATCCCCATCAAATACAACTAATTAAAAAAATGAATTAAAAAATTTATTTTATATTACTATAATAATTTCAAAAAATATATTTTAAACTATATTAGAAAAAACCCATGTAAATAAAAAAATTTAAAATCCAAATCATATGAATGTTTTCATTTCCTATTCCCATCATGATCCATGATAACCCTACTTATAACAACTCATCATAGTTGAAGAAATTTTCTAGGAACTATATTCTATAATAGATTATTTGATCGCATATCATAACAATACTCTATGATAATAGAAATTTTTCAATCCAAAAATCACCTTCCCCTTATCATGTTTACCCCAAAAGTGTCAATCATCCTAATTTTCAAGTCCATATGGATATCTAAGTCTCACCATTCATCTAGGACCATTACCAAATTTTTTAATGACCTGGCCTAAGAACCCGAATCATAAGTGCTATTCTAGATCATAATACGTCAATTATGATGGTCTAATGAAGTTATATAATCTTGGATTTCTTATTATTGGTCAGAGAGTGATTGGAAGATGAATTTGATTGGAATATTTCTTTTTTATATCATTGTAAAAAGTAAATATGACTTCAAATTAGTGTGTAAGTTTGGTATTTCTAATCAAAATACTCGAAAGATGAGGATTTTTTATTGGAATATTATTTTCTATCCTTTAAATAAAATCTATTCAAAATGTCAAATTATGGTTATATTAGAAGGACTAAACAAGGTGTTCTGACATCCTAAAATCATGAATTATCTTGCTTCTTCCATTGGAATTATAATATAGATTGATCAACCCACTATTTGAGGAGACCTCAGATTAAATATCTAGAATCATTGTTGATTTTGATTATCATAAAAAGATACTATATTAGATTAACATCATTTATAATAACAACAATATTTATGTAAAGGTGTAGAATGAATATATTCCCGTTTTTGTGGTTCTTGTGGAATTGTAAGGAATAATATCTATAACTACAAAGTCATATAACGACATATGAAGGCTACTTATGGGGATAATAAATGAAAATAGAATAATAAGAGGATGAAATTAAAATCTACTACACTGTAATAAAATTTATTAGCTAGGAATATATGAAACAATGAAGTGGGTTATAAAAAAATTAAATACCTAGGATGTTAAAAACATCAGGGGATAATCATGCACCTCTCTTATTGCTAGTGATAAATGGGAATATGATATACCTTATCTATCGAGAAATCTATTTTTTATGTGGTCCTAATGGAGGTAGTGTATTTCATAATACAGTAACAAGAATAGGGAATGAAGAAGTTTTTCATGAAATATCTAATGATATTATGATCCTAGTTGTTAGTCTACAAGATTATCTGTCATGAACCTATCCCATGGGGCTCAAGCCGCGACTCCCCATACCCACCTCCAATATGCCAGGGGCTGGCGTCTAGCACCAAGTAGGCTATCACACACATGGGAGGCATTATCCTAAGTTACCTATACACACACACCCACATGCACCTCCATCAAACAGTGCAGAGATATATAAAAATGAAAAGAAAATACATATATACAACAATCCCAAACCAGAGTGAAACAGAAGAACAGAAGGGGAAAAATAGGGACAACCAAATGAAAACTAAAAAAGTGTCCAACCAGCTCAGAGGGAGGGAAAACACTGCCAAAAAACTTTCCGGTAAACTCCTCAGCACAGCCCCAGCAAACACCCCGGTCAATCCCGCTCACTAATCTCCGCCTGCTCCGAGTCCTCCTGGGAATCCATTGAAAGGCCCGTGGTCTTCACAAGACACAAACATGTGCGGGAAAAGCCAGTGCAGGGGTGACTATAACAATACTCAGTAGGCACCCAAAAAACCCAAAACAATAGAGATCAACTGAAAGGAAACAGTCTGCTCATCCCAGCAAAAGGGAACCCAGATGAGAGAGAAACTCCATATCGTGACCATCCTCAGCTAAACACAACTAGTCAGCTCATCTCAGGTTTCTGCCCATACATACACCTTGAACAATCCAAATATACTCAGCTGACGCAAAAAGCCACATGAGGTACCGAACTCATCACCAACAATGGTTCAAAACCTGGAGAGCACACTCCATGATCACTATCATCCTAGATGACACTCGTCTGAGAGATACACTAAATCGGGTCCCACACAAACATCACATATGCTCACCCCCAAGATCATGCTCTTTGGGTAGAACAACATAACCACCAAACTCCTCGAATAGAGGATCTCTCATATGGTCCTCTATGGGATAACAGAACCCACACCGGTAGACGAAGATCTCACAGATAGGGGATCACTCCCAAGGTACACTAGGGGATACCATGACGCGATTTGACATTTTTAGATCTCACATATAGGGGATCATATACCCGACGATGCCACAAACCTACTCAGTACGGCCAACCATATAGGGGATCAAAATCCCAATGATTCCACAACCCTATGGGGTTAACCAGCTAGATAGGGGATTGTCGCCTGTGGATAAGCGGTCATAGTGATACCAAGAACCCGATCTAGGGAAAAGATGCTAGAGGATCCCGCTCCGAGTCAACCAAAGGGACGCCACAACTATAACATAGTAAACATCCCATTGAGAGGATCAAAAACCAATATGAAGGTTGTGATGTCGCGCGAGCCCTCGTTGGAACGAACCAAGGGAGTACCCTCAACCAATGCTTGTCCAAATGTTGCTAACCTGAGCGACCCACCACAATGCCACATTGCGCACCTCATAGGCCGATACCGAGGCCACCATCGCGATCCATGAGGAATAAAATACAGGATAGGATATCTACTCGCCCGAAACGGACAACCGGTGAAAAATACACTATTCACCGTAGCTAGCCCGTGCGGGACCCACGCAATGATCCCAAAAATTGTCAAATGGATTATACCACGACGATCCCCTTGGAAAAACACACAAAATCGACTACTCGTTCGTCCGAAACAAACACCCGGTGAAAAAGGTATTATTCACAGAATCCATCTCTTGTGGGGCCCATGACTTGATCCTGAAACACATCGAACGAATCACACCATTGTGATCCTTTTGAAAAAACAAACAGGATCGGCTATTCATCTGCCAAAATCGGACTCGTGATGAGAAAGTTGCATTTCTTCAAAAATGCCAAAACCCAACCTCATGCGGCCCACAACCCAAACTCGGTCCCAACACCCGAAAACCCTCAATAAATTTTTGTCATACAATCAGGTCCTCAACTCTACTGACGGCACGTCAGTCGGACGCTCCGGGTAGAAGATACACCGGCCCGAAGTCGAATAATAATGAAATATCATTATTTTATTCAACATTTCAAGCCCCCGGGCCAAAATCAGAACTTAAAAACATTCTCAAAGTGATTTAAAAAGGTCCTTCTCGAAACAAGGAACGCTTTGACGCAAACGGCTAGAAAATCAGAGTTTCGGTTTTCGAGTTACAGGTGTTTAAATAGCCCCCAAAAAATCCTGGCCAGACCACTGCCGGCGTTGCTGGAAACCACCGCGCCGCCGCCGGATTCCACCACGCCGCTGCCGGAATATGCCACGCCACAACCGTTCCACCTCTTCTCCTTGCCGAATTCCGCCATGATCACCACCGGAATCCGGGTTTTCCGCCAGAAAACATCTGGGAACCCCCGGGAGCACCCTAGTGCTCCAAAATTAGATCTGAAACATGCTTCAGAATCCTTGGGACCCAAACTATACAACCCACATGACGATTTAAAAAAACACATAAATGGTGTATGGGATTTTAAAACTCAAACCGCCTACCTCGCGGGCGAAACCCTGATGATCTTCTCTCTGAAGCATCCGCTGCACGATCTTGAAGAGTCCGTTGTTGAAATTCGAGCTCGACGACACCTTGATCGCACAATTATGTCACCGAATATCCGTCGGAAGGGGGAGGAATAGGAGGAAGGAGGAGGATTTCCTCCTCTGCTACACACCATACGTCCAAGGGGGGGAGAGAATAAATAGATATTTATTTTTTTAAAAATAACTCCGGCTCCCGACTCCCCTCCGCACGATGCCCAATGCAGACAAAAAGTAATGTCGCCATTATGGTAAACGCGTCATTCTGAACGCAACGGCGGACTTGGATTTGTGATCTGAGACTCCGTTCAAGAAGTTATTCGAGCCGACACTCATAAATAGACATTTCCATTTATTTACAAAAACACCCCTGGTGGCGGTTTCCACCATAGGCCCGCGCCCGCAATGTTTGAACCCCTCCTACGGTAAACGGAACACTCCGGACGCAACCGTTCCATTAGATTCAAGTTCTAAGATGTCGTTTAAGAGATATCACAACCCCGCCACGTTCATAGTTTAAAAATACTTAATATTTTTATAAAATTAATTTCGGGCAGACCGGACCTCAGAATCGCACGCTGTCTTTGTGCCAAGCTCTGGATTTATTAATAGTAATTTTCCAAAGTCTGACAGGGTGAAAACCCGAGTCCCTACATCCTCCCCCCCATCCCTTAGAAGTTTTCATCCCTGAAAAGCCATAAGCACAAGGAAAGAGACTGGACTCTCAACTGTGTCTCCCATGCTAGTGAGTTCACCAACAAACACCCATGTCTGAACACTTAGCTCAGAATAACTCATCCCCACACCTCAACACTATCCATTTTGGGTGGTAGTGACTCACCCGCACGGTTTTTAATCGCGTCAAAAAAATGTGTCTCTGTGGGGGAAGGATCTCTCTTCCTCATGCATTCGAAGCACGCCGAACAACACCCACACATGGTCATACCAACGCCCTGAACAAAACTCGAGCAACCAACGGAAAGGGAAGAGTACGGCTAAACAATGTCTATCATACTACTGCATAAAGTAGAAAGGACACAAGTTGTACCACTATCCATCCACAGAGCCTCTGGGTCATCAGTCTCCAGGACATGCAACTATCCTCGCCCACACCCACCAGCTCCCTGAGCGTGGCGTGGACCACCTAGAGGTGGGGGTGGTGGAAACATATACCGCTTACCACCTCCTACTGCTACAATATCTCCGTCACCATGTCCACCACCCTACGGATCTCCTTGCTCGAGATGATGCCTCTGCCAAGGTAGTCCATCGACAGTCTCCCTCTCAGCAGCACGACGGTTCAGATAGTCTCTAGAAATATGTCCCCAACCATCGCAAGGGTAACACCTCCTATCCTGCGGCTGACCAAAACTGGCATGCGAGCCCTGTGAGCCATGAGCCTTAGATCCTCTATCCTGGGGTCACCTCCGGAAACGTCACCCACGTACGGACCCCTGATCTTGTCATCGGCTACCAGATGCTGACTTCTCCACTCTCGTATGCCCAACACTAACGAGGGGGGGGGGATCTTCTCAGTCAGAAATCTCTCTACTACCAACGCTCTCTCTAGCACTCCAGCATAGGTGGGAAGGCACAAGGAAACCAGACCTGATCGGATGTCCATGTGTAAGGCCTGCTCGAAGGTCCGAGTCCTAAAGAATGGATCTCAAACCATATCCATGGAGTAGTGAGAAAGGTCTCTAAAACATGGTGAGTACTCTGACACAGTTAGGCCCACCTGCCGAAGCTGTAGAATCTCTTGAAACCACACTGAACTTAGTTCAACATGATAGAACTCCTCCATGAAGAGCTGCTCAATCTATTTCCACATGAGCATCTCCTCATTGTAAGACTGTGTAACTAGGCTCCACCATCGCCCAGCCGAACCATGTACAAGGGTCGATGCTAGGACCACCATCTGATCTAGAGGTGTCCTTACTAGGCGGAAAACACTGATCACTGATTCAAGCCAGTCATCAACTGCCTGAGGGTCTAGATCACCTTGGAACCTCAGGGGTCGCTGCCTCTGGAACTCATGCAGCACCCTCAGCAGGTGCGCAACCTCATATTGCACTGCTGAAACAACTTGTTGCCCGACTGGTGGTGGCTCAATTGGCGGACCACCTGCAGGTCCTACCTCAAAACATGCTCCCTTTTCTATAGCCACTACACAGGGCAGATCGTCACCGCAATCCCACTGCGGATCCCTTACTGGCTGTGGTCATGGAGGCATTCTGAAATAATATCAAGACACTCCACAGTCAAAGGGTATATCTGGTGATCTGACTCAAGAAGGAAAAGGAAAAACCCAAAACCCATTCCTATATGATGCATGTACCATTTTTCCTTGCGACTAATGTATGAATGTATTGAATGAAAAGGAACGTTATTAGAGTCCTGGTGAATGGATATGTTGGCCGCCGCACCAACACTGAAGTCCCTGGCCTGAAAGCTGAAACTTGATGCATCCCAACACTACCACTAAGGAAACCAAACCAAACTCACACCTAGACCAACTACGCTCCGAGATCCCAAAGGTCGAACCTCCTCTGATAGCACTCTGTCACACCCCGACCCAACAGGGCTCGAGTCGTGACTCCCCAAGCCCGCCTCCAATAGGCTAGGGGCTGGCGCCTAGCGGCGAGTAGGCTAACACACACATGGGTGGAATTAGCCTAATGTACCTATACACACTCACCCACATACACCTCCCTGGAATAGTGTAGTGAAATATAAAACTGAAAAGAAAATAAATGCAGAAACTATCCCAAACTAGATTGCAACAGAAGTACAAAAAGGGAAAAATAGGGCCCACCCAAAGAAAACTAAAAAAAGTGTCCAAACTGCTCAGATGGAGGGAAAACACTTCCAAAACACCTACTAGTATGCTCCTCAGCACAGCATCAGTAAACACCCGGTTCAAACCTGCTCACTAAGCTCAGCCTGCTTCAGGTCATCCTGGGACTCTGTCAATAGGCAAGTGGTCTGCATAAGACACAAACATGTGTGGGCAAAGCCCGTGTAGGGGTGAGTATAACAATACTCATTAGGGACCCCAAAATCACAAAACAAAAGAGAAAAACATAAAGGAAATAGCTCTCTCATCCCAGCTAGTGGGAATCCAGACGAGAGAGAAACTCCATCTCGTGACCATCATTGGCTAAACAAAACAATTCATCTCATCTCAGGTGTATGCCCATACATATTCCTTGAAAAATCCAAATATAATCAGCTCACACAACACGCCACATGAGCTACCGATCACATCACTAGAAATGGTTATCAACCAGTAGAGCATAGTCCACGATCACTGTCATCCTAGATGGCATTCGTCTGAGAGATACACTCCATCAGGTGCCACACAAACAACACAGACGCTCACCTGCAAGATCACGCTCGTCGATTAAAACAACCTATCCACCAAACTCCTCGGATAGGGGATCACTAATAGGGTCCACTAAGGGATTCCAGAATCCACGCTGGTAGACGAAGATCTCATAGATAGGGGATCACTCCCAGGGTCCGCTGGGGGATACCACGACCTGATCTGGCATTCCGAGATCTCACATATAGAGGATCATATACCCGATGATGCCACAAACAAACTGAGTACGACCCACCACATCGGGGATCATAATCCCAAGGATTCGAAAACCCTACAGGGTTAACCAGCTAGATAGGGGATCACCGCCTATGGATAAGCGGTCATAGTGATACCAAGAACCCGATCTAGGGAAAAGATGCATGAGGATCCCGCTATGGGTCCACCAAAGGGATGCCACAACCCTAACAGATTATACATCACATCGAGAGGATCACAAACCTATACGAAGGTTGTGATGTTGTGAGAACCCTCGAAGGAACGAACCAAGAGAGTACCCTCAACCACTATTGGTCCAAACGTCGCTAACCCGAGATACCCTCCACAATGCCACACTACGCACCTCCTAGTCCGATACCGAGGCCACCATCGTGATCCACATGGAAAAACATGCAGGATAGGTTGTTTACTCACCTGAAACGGACAACCGGTGAAAAAAGAACTATTCACCATAGCTAGCCCATGTGGGGCCCACACAACGATCCCGAAATTCATCAAGTGGATTATACCACGGTAATCAGCTCTGAAAAACTCACAAAATCGACTATTCGTTCATCTGAAACTGACACCCAGTGAAAAAGGCACTATTCACCAAAATCAGCTCAGGTGGGGCCCATGCCTCAATCCCAAAACACATTGAACAGATTTCACCATTTTGATCCTCTAAGAAAAGCACACAAGATCGACTATTCATCGGAAAAAATCGAACTCCTGATGAGAATGTTGTGTTTCTTTGAAAACGTCAAAACCCGTTCTCATGGGGCCCACAACCCAAACTCAGTCCCAACACCCAGAAACCCTCCAGAAAAATATGTCATACCATCAGGGCCGCAACGCCACTAACGGCACATAAATCGGACGCTTCGGGAAGAAGATACACCAGCCCGAAGTCGAATAATAATGAAACACCATTATTTTATTCGACTTTTCAAGCCCCCGGGCCAAAATCCTGACTCACAAAAAATCTCAAAGTTAGTTCAAATGGTCCGTCTCAACGCAAGTAATGCGTCGCTACAAACGACTCGCAAATCAGAGTTGCGGTTTGCTAGTTATGGCGGTTTAAATAACCCGTGGAAAATCCTAGCCGGACCACCGCCGGCCTCGCCGGAAACCATCGCGCCGCCACCGGATTCCGCCGCGCCACCGTAATCCTGCCGTGCTTCCCCCGCGCCTCTCCGGATTCCGCCATTGCTGCAACAAGAATCTGGTTTTTCATCTGGAAATCTTCCGGGAACCCCCGGGAGCACCCCGGTGCTCCCAAATCAGATCCGAAACATGTTTCAGAAACCTCAGGACCCGAACTATACAACCCTTATGACGATTTGATGAAAAACAACACATAAACGGGGTTTGGTATTTTAAAACTCAAACTGCCTACCTCACGTGCAAAACGCCAATGATCTTCACTCCGAAGCTTCCGCAGCATGATCCTGAAGCGTTTGCCTTCGAAATTTGAGCTGGACGACACCTTGATCGCGCGATTTGGTCGCTGATTCGCCCTTGGAAGGGGGAGGAAGAGGAAGAAGGAGGAGGAGTTACTCCTCTATTGTGTACCGTATGTCCAAAATGGTGGAGAGAATAAATAGATATTTGTTTTTTTAAAATATCTCCGGCTCCCGAATCGCCTCCGCTCGATTCCCGATGTAGACAAAAAAGTAAGGTCGCTTTTACGGTAAACACGTCGTTCTGAACGCATTGGCGGACTCATATTTGTAATCTGAGACTCCGTTCAGAAGTTATTTGAGCCTATTTTCTTAAATAAACATTTCCATTTATTTACGGAAATTCCCCTGGTGGTGCTTTCCACCGCAGGCCCACGCCCACAAAGTTTACACCCCGCCTAAGGTAAACGGCATGCTCCGGACACAACTGTGCCCTCAGATTCCCGTTCCGAGCTACTGTTTAGGATATATCACACCCCCGACATGTGAATAGTATAAAAATACTTAATATTTTTGATAAAATTAATTCCAGGCACACCGGGCCTTGGAATCGCACGTCGTCATCGCGCGTAGCTCTGGATTTATTCATAGTAATATTCTAAAGTCTGACAGGGCCAAAACCCGAGTCACTAAATTATCGTAATGATGTATCCTCTATTAAAAAATAAGACGATGTATCCTCTCATCCTATGAATAATAAGATATGTGTTACTCACCACGATGTTCATGGTGGAGTGGATTGCATTCGATTTTGGACAGGGAATATTAATCCATCTGTATTGAAATTTCTCAACACATTAATATTCATATAGATTCTTTTTGGGATGAACAATTCAGATGCATCTCTACTATGTATAAACATATTTTAGTCTCCCATATTGATACTTTTATGATTTGATTATTTATAAAGGATCAAAAAACAATCTTCGAAAAGAAGGTAAGGAATATTCTAGCCCAGACATTTACACTATAGGTCATCATGTTGCCTTTATGCCATGTGAGACTCCATTAACTTATGTTATTCTTAGAGAGGGACATCTAGTGAATTCCACTAGTGGTAATAGAAAATAAAATTATATATCTCAATGAATCTTCATACTATAGGTGTTTTGGCCGGATTCAGATCAATATCAAAATGATGCAATACCTAGTGAAATTTTAAGAGAAATTTTTTCTTTAGATATGACAACTAAAATTAATTATGGAATTTCACTTTTGGATAGATTTACATACTGTATCACTGATCCGAATAAGGATATTTTAGGTTCTACTTCTGAGGGTAGTCTTATGATCTTTCCCTCTATTGTTTTAGAATAATGAAATGAACAGAGTTATCCTAATACAGAACTCCATTCATGGGAAATGTTTTCAAAAGTTGGGGTGGGATAAACATTTTAGCAATCCGGACATCAGCTAGGAATAATCACTATAGTGATAATTATAAAGTATGATCCAACTATAAATTCAAATTTATATGAGGATTTTATTCTAGAATTTTTGAGGATTTGAAAACCCTAAAATAGTAAACTCTCATTGGATTTTTTTATGATTAGGACTAGCCTGATCTCCTTTGTATTCTTGATCCCAAGAGTATTTTTAATTAAAAAATTTATAATCTTGACATGATGGGATACAATCTAGTTTGCACTAATCATTCTATTAATAATATAAGTAGGCATTGTTTTTCCCATATGAGTCTTGATGAAGTATCTCTCTGATGTTATACTGATTACTTGGTTAATGTTATTTATAATTGTATGGGGCTAAAAAATGTTCTCCCCTTCAATTTATCATACAATTTTTAACAATAAAGAAGAAAATTGTGGATTAATGTAGTTTATTTAATAATTATAATGATGGATTCATGGATTCTTCAGGGTGATTCCAATGTTATTTTATACCCGGATAAAAAAATAAGAATTTTTCTCTATTTATCTTCAGCCATAGACGTCATGGCATGAATACCCGGTATACATCATCATGAATTCAATATTGAGGGTGATAAATATACATAGTGAAGGAATTAATTGAATAAATTTGTGACCAATAAATGGGATATAGAATTTAAAAATGAGGTGTCCCTTGATTATAGGGTCTCCATTTCATACTCCACTATTGCAAAAATTAACTCATACCATACCCCTATTTTAGAAAATCTCATCACAATAGATTTTAAACAACATTTACCATCCATATTCAAAAAATCTTATAGATTTCATCCTAAATAAAAAAATGTGGTTAATGACACATGTAAATCCTTACACTGTAAGGATAAAGCCTTATATTGTGTTCTTGATATCAAAGTTCTTAAAAAAAGATTGAAAATATGAATTCATGGTCATTTTATTTACTTTGAAGAAAATTTGACTCAGATTATGTCCTTGATATATATAATTCAAGAGGGTGATACTAGTGATTATTTTTTAGTTGGAATTTAGATGGAGAAAAATATTATACATTATCTTAATAGTACATTAAACCTCAAAAAATGTATACAAATAGGTGCTTTTAAACTCAAATGGAACAACGAAGGTGATATGATCACCAAAAATCATAACTACATTCAAATAGTTAAGAAGATCAATAGTCCCCTTGAAATTCACAACGATAATGGGGTGTTTCTTGATAAAATAGAGGACTTGTATACTCATGTTTTTTCATTGTATAATATTAATTTTTGGTACTATTTCTAATATTGATTTTATAATTTTATTATTCCTAGGATTTTAAATAATGAGGACAATTCCAACCTTATTGTTCTCCCCATTGAATTTGAGATTTAAGATATTGTTTTTGGATTATGCTCTGAAATTTCTCCAATGCCATATGAGTTCATAAACTCAGTTTTTCATTCTTATTAGGAGAATATTCATTACAATGCTTTTTTCTTGTCATGAATGTTTTCAATGGTGGGAACATAATATAGGGAATTAAAACTCAATTTTTGGAACTCATTCCAAAATGATCAACACAAATGAGATTCAACTTTTTAGACTTATTTCTCTTGTTAAAAATATTTATAAAATCATTGGTAAAATTCATTCTAACAGGCTCTCCAGTATTCTTAAAATAATTGTGTGTCCAAACCATTTTGGTTTAATCAATGTTAGAAATATTCTGCATTCCCTTATTACTTCTTTTTTAAATCATCAATAATCTAGTGAAATCCATGAAGGGGTAACATTTATCCCAATATTTATGTCATAAATACATTGATACATTAGATTGGGGTTTCATCATTAATTTTTTGTAATTATGGATTTGATGGAGTATTTATTATTTGGTTTGAACTCACTAGGTCATAACACACAACTCAGTACTTATCAATATATCCCTTGATGTCTATTTTCCAAGGGCCATAGTTGTGAGAGAAGGTGATACTATATCAACTATAGTCTTATCAGTTGCTAAAGATTAAAAAAAGACTCTTTCTCAACATGGAATGTTCTACTAAACTAAACCCCATATATGCTTTTAGAGGCCTTGTTTCACACACTCAATTATTTTATAATTATGAAATCATTATTTTTAGTCAAGATGACAAAATAAATATCAATAACATCAAATATTTTCATCTACATTATGAGAAAGTATCAGGGTAGGAGATAAGTTATAATATATATTATTTTTTAGATTCAAAAAAATATCACTTTACATATAAATGTTTACATATTTGTAGTGCAAGGAATTAGAGATAGCATGTTTCCATTAATTTCTTTTGGTGTCCCAATGATTTGGGAAACACCACATGTTGAAATGTTTTCTCAATTTGTTATCTAGATTAGAAATCGTCTAGATTATTCAAAGGGAATGAAACTCCCAATGGCTGCAAGTGGAATCCTTTTCAAGGATGTCATCTTCACAAATATTTTTACTCTTTTATGGTTTATAAATGGATCATGTATATTAGTAAGACTGTGAATACCACTGTCAAAAACTTGGTCTAGAGTGGATGCTTTCATCAACGAAAACATGTGGTGTTTCCATAGAATTAGTGTTGTAAACCAATTGATATGGTGGTATTTTCATTAAAATATATATGCAAAGTCAATGAAAATATGCCAGTTATTTTGATGTTTAGACTAATCAATGAGAAGTCATAGTAAATTTATTTTTTGAGATTCATATTTTTAATAGGCATAAATCTCTAAATTTAAATTATTTGGACTAATCTATTGTTCATTCTCTAAATATCTCTTTCTCCATTATTGATTTTAATTCTCATTTGTTAGGTGGCATCAATGCATCCATGAATTTTTTTATTAGATATAACTATATGTGTGCATATTCTCTACTATATTAACTATCGTGATACTTGTTTTCACCCAAATTTTTAAATCCCAGAGAAAAAAAAAATTTACATTGATACTATAACTCCCAAGGTAAATAAAGAATTTGAAATTTTCATATTTATCCATATTTTTGAATAAAATATTAATATTACTTTAATGGGGACGCTATGCTCGATGGCGTACCCAATACACAACAACGAGTTTCTCGGGAATCTTACGTTGCACTCTAATAACAAAATAATATTATTTTAAATGGTAGTGAACGCCTAGTCATTGTAACGGCGGGAATGAACAGAACTAACTACAAAATTATTATATATGTTTGTCAAATATTTTTACTTTTTATTATAAATGTTAGAGGATTAAAAATGCGAATGAATCCAATTTTAAGCGTAAAAAATTAATATTCTTTAAAAGGTCGATTAACCGCCTTTTGATGGAGAACTTCTTTTAAATCCACATTTTGAAAATTTTATGTGTTATATTTGACAAAATTAAATTCTTCTTTAGAATCGAGACCTTAAAATTTACTTTCTGTAATGTTTTGGTATTTTTATGATAAAGTTCACTTTTAATGAATAGTGAAGAATGTTGTATTTTAATTCAAAACCTCTATTTAATCTAATTTATTTATATGATTATATTTTCTTTTGAATTTTTTTTAATGTGAAATTATAATATATTTTTACCATTTTATCCAATAGTGTTCATTGGAATTAATTTCACTTTTAAATTGGACTTAAACTAGTGTCAATCTTTTAATAGATATTGTTTTTTAAAAACACACTATTTGTTTTGACAGAGAGAATTAATTATTAAATTAATTAATGAAACATATATGTTTTTTATTTTGTAAAATAGACATCATTATTGAATTCAGATAATAAAAAAGGGCTTAGGGTGAATTTTTGGTATTTTTCTGAAAAACTTCGATTTTTGATGAATAGTGAAACCACTAAGTGGTAGTTTAAGAACTGATTTTTATTTTAAATGAAACTTTACCACTTCGCTTATTTGAATTTCAAAAATAAGACATACATGGTTGTCATTAGGATGTAAAATTTGGTTCAATGGGATTAAAATAATTTTTTTGGTGAATAGTAACTTATAAGTTTTTAATCGTGATTGGAGGTAATTAGTGTAATTTAAGGTAAAAATAATGTTTTAATAATATGAAATGAACTAGAAACATGCCTTAACCTCCTTGGATGTGTCATGGCCGACCAATATAATCTATTGGTAAACTTGGGGACCCCATTGAGCCACTTTGGATGGAAAATAACATAAATAAATATTTATTTAAAGTTAAAATAAAAATATCACTAGCATGAGTTGTTTTACAAAAACAATTTTTAAATAGGGATATAAAAATCATATTTTTTACTATAAATATTCATTAGAAAGATAAAAGAATTTCAAACATCATGATATTATTTTCATAATTTTTAGAAATTAAATAAATTAAATTATTTATGACATCATGATGATGCAGCGAGTACCTCATTAATAAAGGATTTAAATAAAATGAAAATATAATGTTAAACATATAACTTAAACTTGTCAAAAACCTATTGGATGAGTATATGTAGAACCCTTACCACCTTAGCATCGAAATACATCAATTTGGGACCTTTAAAATCCAAAAAACATTTGAAAATAATGTATCATTTTGTAACTTTCCAAGAGTGCCCCTCCTCTCCTCTTATAAAAGGTCCCCACCTCTACCACATTACCCACACCTCTCAAGCCTTTTTCTCAGCCAAACCCTGCTCATTTTTCCTCTACACATCCCTCTCTTACTCTTGGAAGCCTCACATTGGGCAGAAGTGTTCCGTAGAAAGCCTTTGATCTCAAATCAAAGAGAGATACACGATATTTAGGTAATGTCTTCACTTGTGTTATTTTGTTTTATTTTTCTTCTACAACCCCCTAAAATCTTTTTATTTATTTATTTTGTAACAACTCCAGTATCATAAATATACTAGTATGTTGTTATAATAAGGACTCGAGCAACACTTACACACACCTACATTTAGTGGTTAAAGAACATACTGTTTTTGTGGATGGTGAATTTCGGCCTCACGAAACGATGATTGTTCAATATTCTTTGAATACCCTCAAAGGTGGACATTAATATGTCACTATATTTATATATGATATATAATATGTTTATGTTTTACATAAGGTTCTTTATGTTTCATTTATTTCATACCTTTATGGTTTCCATTATGGTTAAACGCGATATCTTCATTTTATGAAGTGTGGACTATCACCCCCTCAAAGTGATTTGATTCGTTAATACCATATGTGGTATGTATAAAGGATACATTTAATGATATTATATATGATACCATACTGTAATTATAATACTATTATGTATCATTATGTTTTAATTCCATTAAATAAGAAATATAAATGGAAGTAGCGTTCATGCGTACGTACAGCTTACCATCTCCATGAACGGTGCATTTCATTTCTTACCTCTAAATGTTATGTAATATTATAAATGCATGAATATAATGAATATATATGATATAAATGATATCTAAATAATGAATATAATTCTAGATATAATATATATTTTACCACCTGAACAACTTGTAATTATAAAGAGTTTATTTTTGACTCAAGTAGCAATGATCTACAAAACGACCATTATTAACTTAAACAAATTACATACTGTTCATATCATGGTAGTAAGAGATTTAAAAGGAATAATGAACGTGGAAAAGGATCTTAAGAAAGTATAAATTAACTCACGTTTATTATTCATGAGGTTAAAGAACGATCGAGTCAAGTCGGACCTAAGGTAAGGGAACCTACCCATCTATTTCTTTTTAAGTACACTATTTTATGTCATTCCTTTTAAGATCATATTTCTTATGATTGGGATGTTCTTTTATATTCCTATTTCTTTAAATTTTCTTTTAATATGATTAGAGACCCTATTTTATTTCATCAATCCATTTTTGGATGTTTTATGTGGCGCCGTTCGGTTGCCGAGTTTTTGTAAGGGATTTTTCATCTCACTTTTATTTCCGTGAGATTTGTGATACTTTTACCACAATTTTCATTGAGTGGTATATGTACTACCAATTATTCTACTCTTTGTGTAATATAATTTCTTTTATTTGTATTTACATCAATGTTGTATTGTCCTTCTTTCATGGGTTGTATGCTTCGAAACATACCCAAGTCGGTCAGGGAAATTTTCACCCTCCTCTTTTTAAAAGACTTATTTTGTTGGGTATTTTAATTTAATTAGTGTAATTTTGGGATATGTTCTTATATATCCTTATTGATGTAAATTTTATGTCCACGTGATGAGATACCCTTTTTATCTCTCATCAACTCATTTTCTGAATTTTAAACTGACGTCGTTAGGCTGTCGAATTTTTCCAAATGAACTTCTTAACCCAATTTCGATTTCTTTGGGTTCCACATGTAGTTATTGAATATGTCCTCCTTTGAATATGTATTAATGACCTTTTATTGTTTTACACATAATATCCACTTATATTGGGTGTATTTATATTTGTCACACATAATTATGAGATTGATTTATCCTTAATTTAAGTGTACCTTTTTTACAGTGGATTTCATCTCATTTTACATTTCTATGGAGACTTCATTTTTGTTATGCACCAATTCACTCTTATACGGTGTATATATTGTCCCTTCGAATATTATATCATGAATCCATTTATTCTCATGATATTATAAATTTTTCTTAAATGTTATTCCTCAATTATGGTATTCAAGTGTCTCTCATTTTCTTAAAAACACTTTAACTAAAATATCATTTTAAATGTCTTAATGATTTATTCATATAAATATTTATCATTAATATCCATGTTTTAAAAATGGTTTTCAGGATTTAATTAGATGGATATTAATGGTTTAAAATGTTAAAAACTTCAAAGTGGTATGGGACACTTTGATTCCAAAATCTATTTATTAAATGTTTTAAATGGTTTTGAAAATGGTTTTTAGAATGGATTCATTATCTTAAGATGTTATATTGTTATTGAAATGTGTGAATGTTATCTACCTTTATGCTTAAGTTTTGTTCTATGATTATGTTATGGTTTAGGAAATATACTGTGATGGGTATTCCAAACGTAACCAAGAGGGTTACTCCCTACGTAAGAATGTTATGAATGCCTCAAGTTACCTTTATGCCTTATGATATCTATGATTTGTTCATGATTTGATGAGGTATGTTAAAATGCTTATGTCTTATGAGTAAATAATGATTTCATACATGGACTAATGTTTTCTTTTCGTACTTTTTTATCCCTTACTGAGCTTATTATGCTCATCCCAAGTTTTTGAAATGTTTTTCACAGGTCAAGGGAAAGGAACATGAAATGATGATAGTGTCAAGGAAGTGTCAAGAAAGAATCCATGTTTTATTTTAAATATGTTTCTGTTGATGAGAACAAATGAATACTATCTTTTATGTAACCACTTTGTTTAAATGTGGAATGTAATGCATGTTTTATGATCTAATTCTCTAAAACACTAAACCTGAAAAGATCCTCAATGTGTAATCTTTTAATTACTCAAGATTATGTAAGGTTTAAGGCTGGGGCCTTATAGTTGGTTTCAGAGGTCGGTTTAGATAACATTAGAGGTTAGATTGTTGTTTAAGAAAAAGTGACAAGTTGTGTATAACAACAATGGTTAGTATATAGAATGGAGTAATCGTTTTTTTTAAGTTAGAATGAGTTTGAAATAACTTGGGTAAGTATATCTTGGTGTTTATCTTCCTCTTTTTTTATTTGATGATTTTACTGATATACTCACACTGACCTTTTTGGTTTTAGTAAATGGCTGGAACTAGTAGGCACCAAACTAACAGTGGATTTGAAGAAAACTGTGAGATTTTTATGAAATAATAACTGAATGATATGGGAGATGCAATGAGAACTCTTGTGGTTATCCTCAACCAACTATCTGGAATCATGATTGACCACCTGAACCATAGTGATTTTTATAAGGCATCATATATGCGAGAAACAAATCCCTACAGAAGTTCAGGTAATAATCATAAAGGTAAGTATGTTCAAAAACCTATGTGTCAAATATGTGGAAAAATACACATGGGAAAATGAATCAAAGGGACAGAAAATTGCTATAGATGTGGAAATGAAGGTCATAAATCAAGAACCTGCAATAGAAAAAGGAAGCATCTTGTTGACTCTAGGAAAGGGAAAGAAGTTCTTTCTGAATGTTCAATTGAATGTTTTAAATTTGGTGTGCATGGTCATTATGCAAACACATGTCCTACGAAGATGTTTCGGGAATGGGGTCACCAAGATCGTACAAATATTCATTTACCAATACTTAATGCCATTCCGATTGAGGATGAAGAAACTGACAATGAAGAATGAAAGGTATGGAGTATTTCTTAACTTATATTTTCCTATTATTGGAAACATAGGATATGATTCATGATTTTGTTTGTAGGAAAGAAGTATTTCAGAATAAGTTGAATGAATGGCTAATGTATCATGATTAATTTTGAATGAGTAAGAATTCATCGTATAAGGGATTCAAGATTTATGGTATATTTTAGGATGTTGAAATTCTTAGATGTATTAAGTCTCTTTTGGTGATGGGGTTACATTAGAAGAATTTTTATAGTAACCCCGATGTTTGATATACGAAAATTTTATTCAAGGAATAATTACCCTTTCTTTTGTGGATATAGTTATAAATAACCATCTGGGTTTATATGATCCTTGAATTTGAGTAAATTACTAGTTAATACATTTTGGGCATCAATATTAGTTTGTTTTACTTTGTAGAATTTGATGGATAAATGTTTATTGAATCGTCTTTGTTGAACTTTGGGTTTTGTTTGACAAATTTTGGAGATTAAGAATAGATTTTTTTGTATATAAAGGATTATTCATTTTGGGTATTATCTGATCTCATACTAGAATTTTTGGTTTTAGTTTTGGTTAAGGTCTAAAGACATGGGAATTATATGGTTATCTTTTGGGGATTAGGTGATTCTCTAGAAGTTGATTATAGCTCTCTTAATGTGAACAAGTCATCCTAAATACTCGTCTTTTGGAGAAAATATGAGTTTGTCTAAGAAATATAGTAAAAGTTGAAAGTCAACATGACAATTAAGTATGCTTCCTTATGTTTTAGTTAAGCTCATAAAAAAATTCCTCAATGAAAAGTAACTTAAAACAAAAAATGTTGTTTGTTAATTTTTCCTACTGGGGAATCAAATACCTTTTAACCCATCATAAGTTTGTTATTTTCTTGTTGTTAACTTTCTCCTAGGCATGTTTACTACCACTCTCCATTAGATCATGACCCTTTTTTCCTCCATATCCATTTTTTCATACTTGGAATCCTAGTATGGGTTAACTCGGGTAACATTTGTACTTCTCTCCCATTCTTTTAAAGTGATATTTTTACTGACTCTTGTTCTGATGTCCGATTTTCAATGAAGCTTCCATGCCCAATTTTAAAATTGCGAGGACACAATTTCCAAAAGGGGGGAAGGATGTAACACCCCAGGTAAATAAAGAATATGACATTTTCATATTTATCCATATTTTTGAATAAAATATTAATATTACTTTAAAGGGGACGCTATGCTCGATGGCGTACCCAATAAGCAACAACGAGTTTCTTGGGAATCTTACATTGCACTCTAATAACAAAATAATATTATTTTAAATGGTAGTAAACGCCTAGCCATTGTAATGGAGGGAATGAACAGAACTAACTACAAAATGATTATATATGTCTGTCAAATATTTTTACTTTTTACAATAAATGTTAGAAGATTAAAAATGCGAATGAATCCATTTTTAAGCGTAAACATTCTAATATTCTTTTAAAGGTCGATTAACCGCATTTTGATGGAGAACCTCTTATAAATCCAATTTTTGACAATTTTATGTGCAATATTTGACAAAATAAAATTCTTCTTTAGAATTGGGACATCAAAATTTACATTGTGTAAATTTTTGGTATTTTTCCAACAATGTTCATTTTTAATGAATAGTGAAAAATGATGTATTTTAATTCAAATCTTCTTTTTAATATAATTTATTTATATTATTAGATTATATTTTGATTTTTTTTAAAGTGACATTAGAATAAATTTTTACCATTTAATCCAATATTGGTCATTGGAATTAATTTCACTTTGAAATTGGACTTAAACTACTGTCAATCTTTTAATAGATATTATTTCTTAAAAACACGCTATTTGTTTTGACAGCGGGAAATAATTATTAAATTAATTAATGCAACATATATGTTTTGAATTTTGTAAAATATACATCATTATTGAATTCAGAATATCAAATATAGCTTAGGGTGAATTTTTGTATTTTTCTAAAAAACGTCAATTTTTGATGAATAGTGAAACCACTAAGTGGTAGTTTAAAAACTGATTTTTCGTTTAAATGAAACATTACCACTTTTGTGATTTTAATTTCAAAAATATGATATACATGGTTTTAATTAGGATGTAATATGTGGTTCAATGGGATTAAAATAATTTTTTGGTGAATAGTAACTTTTACGTTTTTAATCGCGATTAGAGGTAATTAGTGTAATTTAAGGTAAAAATAATGTTTTAATAACATGAAATGACCTAGACACATGTCATACCCTCATTGGATGTATCATGGCCGACCATGAAAATCCATGGGTCAACTTGGGGACCCCATGGAGCCAATTTGGTTGGAAAATGACATAAATAAATTTTTATTTAAAGTTAAAATAAAAATGTCACAAGCATAAGTTGTTTTAATAAAACAATTTTTAAATAGGGTTATAAAAGTCATATATTTTACTATAAATATTAATTAGAAAGATAAAAAGATTTCCTATGTCATGATATTTTTATTATAATTTTTAGACATTATATAAATTAAATTATTTTTGACATCATGATGATGCAGTGATTACCTCATTAATAAAGGATTTAAATAAAATGAAAATATAATGTTAAAACTATAACATAAACTTGTCAAAAACCTATTGTATGAGTATATTTAGAACCCTTACCACCTTATCCTCGAAATACATCAATGTGGGACCTTTAAAATCCGAAACGCATTTGAAAATAAAGTAACATTTTGTAACTTTCCAAGAGTTCCCCTCCTCTCCTCTTATAAAAGGGCCCCACCTCTACCACCTTACCCACACCTCTCAAGCCATTGGCTCGGCCAAACCCTACTCATTTTCTCTCTCCACATCCCTCTATTACTCCTATAATCCTCAAATTGGGCAGAAGTCTTCCCAATGAAGCCATTGAGCTCAAATCAAAGAGAGATAACCGATTTTAAGGTAATGTCTTTACTTGTGTTCTTTTGTTTTATTTTGCTTCTCCAACACACTAAAATATTTTTATTCATTTCATTTGTAACAACTCCAGTATCTTCAAAATACTAGGATTTTTTTATAAGAAGGATTCGAGCTACACTTACACACACCTACATCTAATGGTTAAGGAACATACTGTTTCTGTGGATGGTGAATTTCTGCCTCACGAAACGATGATTGTTCAATATTCTTTTAACACCCTCAAAGGTGGCCATTAATATGTAAATATATTTATATATGATATATAATATGTTTATGTTTTACTTAAGATTCTGTATTTTTCATTTATTTCATACCTTTATGGTTTCCATTATGGTTAAACGCGATATCGTTATTTTATGAAGTGCAGACTATCGCCCCCTAAAAGTGATTTGATTCGTTAATTCCATATGTGGTATGTATAAAGGATAGATTTAATGATATTATATATGATACCATACTATAATTATAATACTATTATGTATCATTATGTTTTACTTCCATTAAATAAGAAATGTAAATGGAAGTAGCGTTCATGCGTACGTACGGCTTACCATCTCCATGAACGGTGCATTTCATTTCTTACCTCTAAATGTTATGTAATATTATAAATTAATGTATATAATTCATATATATGATATACATGATATCTAAATAATGAATATAATTATGGATATAATATATATTTTACCACATGAACAACTTGTAATTATAAAGAGTTTATTTTTGACTCAATTAGCAACGATCTACAAAACAACCATTATTAACATAAAAAAATTACATACTATTCATAGAATGGTAGTAAGAGATATAAGAGGAATAATTAACTTGTAAAAGGTTCTTATGCAATTAAAAATTAACTCAAGTTTATTATTTAGGAGATTAATGAACGATCGAGTCAAGTCGGACCTGAGGTAAGGGAACCTACCCCTCTCTTTCTTTTTAAGTACACTATTTTATGTCATTCCTTTTAAGCTCATATTTCTTATGATTGTGATGTTATTTTATATTCCTATTACTGTAAATTTTATGTTAATATAATGAGAGACCCTATTTGATCTCATCAATCCATTTTTGAAAGTTTTATGTGGCGTTGTTCGGTTGCCGAGTTTTTGTAAGGGATTTTTCATCTCACTTTTATTCCCATGAGATTTATGATACTTTTACCACCATTTTCATTGAGTGGTATATGTACTTCCCATTATTATACTCATTGTGTAATATAATTTATTTTATTTTTATTTACATCAATGTTGTATAGTCCTTCTTTCATGGGGTGTATGCTTCGAAAGATACCCAAGTCGGTAAGGGAACTTTTCACCCTCCTCTTTTTAAAAGACTTCTTTTGTTGGGTATTTTAATTTACATATTGTAATGTTGGGATATGTTCTATTATATCCTTATTTATGTAAATTTTATGTCCACATGATGAGATACCCTTTTTATATCTCATAAACTCATTTTTTGAATTTTAAAGTGACGCCATTAGGCTGTCGAATTTTACCAAGGGAACTTCTTAACCCAATTTCGATTTCTTTGGGTTCAACATGTAGTTATTGAATATGCACTCCTTTGAATATGTTTCAATGACCGTTGATTGTTTTACACTTAATATCCAATTATATTGCGTGTATTTATATTTTTCACACATAATTATGAGATTGATTTATCCTTAATTTAAGGATACCTTCTTTACAGGGGATTTCATCTCATTTTACATTTCTATTGAGACTTCATTGTTGTTATGCACCAATTCACTCTTATACAGTGTATATATTGTCTCTTGGAATATTATATCATGAATCTATATATTCTCATGATATTATAATGTTTTGATTAAATGTTATTCCTCAAATATGGTATTCAAGTGTCTCTCATTTTGTTAAAAACCCTTTAACAAAAATATCATTTTAAATGTTTTAATGATTTATTCTTATAAATATTTCTCATTGATATGAATTCATTAAAAATGGTTTTAAGGATTTAATTATATGGATATTAATGGTTTAAAATGTTAAAAACTTAAAAGTCGTATGGGACTCTTTGATTCAAAAATCTCTTTATTAAATGTTTTAAATGGTTTTGAAAATGGTTTTCCGAATGGATTCATTATCATAAAATGTTATATTGATATTGAAATGTGTGAATGTTATCTTTCCTTTATGATTAAGTTATGTTATATGATTATGTTATGGTTCTTGGGAATTGTTTATGAAGATGGTTGGGTCCGTGATAAACTAAGGGCGGGCGAGCCCGATATAGCTCTCCAATGCATTGGGTTACGCGAATGAGTTAAACGTTAAGGTTTCTCCGAAGATATTTAGGGAATATACTGTGATGGGTATTCCAAACGTTACCAAGAGGGTTACTCCCTATGTAAGAATGTTATGAATGCCTCAAGTTACCTTTATGCCTTATGATTTCTTTGATTTGTTCATGATTTGATGAGGTATGTTAAAATGCTTATGTTTTATGAGTAAAGTATGATTTCATACATGGACTAATGTTTTCTTTTCGTACTTTTTTATCCCTTAATGAGCTTATTATGCTCATCCCATGTTTTTGAAATGTTTTTCACAGGTCAAGGGAAAGGTACATGACATGATGATAGTGTCAAGGAAGTGTCAAGAAAGAATCCATGTTTTATTTTAAATATGTTTCCATTGATGGGAAAAAATGAATACGATCTTTTTTGTAACCACTTTGTTTAAATGTAGAATGTAATGCAAGTTTTATGATCTAATTCACTAAAACTCTAAACCTGAAAAGATCCTTAATGTGTAATCTTTTAATAACTAAATATTAAGTAATGTTTAAGGCTGGGGCCTTATAGTTGGTATCAGAGGTCGGTTTAGATAACATTAGAGGTTAGAGTGTTGTTTAAGAAAAAGTGACAAGTTGTGTATAGCCACAATGGTTAGTATATTAGATGGAGTAATCGTTTTTTTAAGTTAGAATGAGTTTGAAATAACTTGGGTAAGTATATCTTGGTGTTTATCTTCCGCTTTTTTTATTTGATGATTTTACTGATATACTCACACTGACCTTTTTGGTTTTAGTAAATGGATGGATCTAGCAGGCACCAAAGTAACAGTGGAATTGAAGAAAACTGTGAGAGTTTTATGAAATAACAACTGAATGATATGGGAGCTGCAATGAGAACTCTTATGGTTATCCTCAACAAACTATCTGGAGTCATGATTGACCACCTGAACCATAGTGATTTTTATAAGGAATCATATATGCGAGAAACAAATCCCTACGAAAGTTCAGGTAATAATCATAAAGGAACGTATGTTCAAAAACCTATGTGTCAAATATGTGGAAACAAACACATGGGAAAATGTTTCAAAGGGACAGTAAGATGCTATAGATGTGGAAATGAAGGTCATAAAGCAAGAACCTTCCATGGAAAAAAGAAGAATCTAGTTGACTCTAGGAAAGGGAAAGAAGTTCTTTCTGAAGGATCAATTGAATATTTTAAATGTGGTGTTCATGGTCATTATGCAAACACATGTCCTACGAAGAAGTTTCGGGAATGGGTTAACTCTGGTGACATTTGTACTTCTCTCCCATTCTTTTAAAGTTATAGTTTTACTGACTCTTGTTCCGATGTGGGATTTTCAATGAAGCTTCCAAGCCCAATTTTAAAATTGCGAGGACGCAATTCAAAAAAGGGGGAAGGATGTAACACCCCAAGTTAATAAAGAATATGAAATTTTCGTATTTATCCATATTTTTGAATAAAATTTTAATATTACTTTAAATGGGACGCTATGCTCGATGGCGTACCCAATAAACAACAACGTGTTTCTTGGGAATCTTACATTGCACTCTAATAAAAAAATAATATTATTTTAAATTGTAGTTAACGCCTAGCCGTTGTAATGGCGGGAATGAATAGAAATAACTAAAAAATGATTATATATGTTTGTCAAATATTTTTTCATTTTACAATAAATGTTAGAGGATTAAAAATGCGAATGAATCCAATTTTAAGCGTAAACATTGTAATATACATTAAAAGGACGATTAACCGCCTTTTGATGGTGAACCACTTTTAAATGAACTTTTTGACATTTTTATGTGTTATATATGACAAAATAAAATTCTTCTTTAGAATCGGGACCTCAAAACTTACTTTGTGTAAAATTTTGGTATTTTTCCGATAAAGTTCATTTTTAATGAATAGTGAAGAATGTTGTATTTTAATTCAAAACATATTTTTAATCTAATTTATTTATATGATTAGATTATCGTTTTAATTTTATTTTAAGTGAAATTAGAATACATTTTTACCATTTAATCCAATAGTGGTCACTAGAATTAATTTCACTTTGAAATTGGACATAAACTAGTGTCAATCTTTTAATAGATATTGTTTCTTAAAAACACGCTATTTGTTTTGACAGCGGAAATTAATTATTAAATTAATTAATGAAACATATATGTTCTGAATTTTGTAAATTAGATATCATTATTTAATTCTTAATATAAAATATATCTTAGGGTGAATTTTTGGTATTTTTCTGAAAAACATCAATTTTTGATGAATAGTGAAACCACTAAGTGGTAGTTCAAAAACTGATTTTTCGTTTAAATGAAACATTACCACTTCTGTGATTTTATTTCAAAAATCCTACATAAATGGTTTTCATTAAGATGTAAAATTTGGTTCAATGGGATTACAAGAATTTTTTGGTGAATAGTAACTTTTATGTTTTTTAATCGCGATTATAGGTAGTTAGTGTAATTTAACGTAAAAATAATGTTTTAATAATATGAAATGACCTAGACACATGTCCTAACATCATTGGATTGTCATGGACGACCACAAAAATTCATGGATCAACTTGGGGACCCCATGGAGCCACTTTGGTTGGAAAATGACATAAATAACTTTTTATTTAATGTTAAAATAAAAATGTCACAAGCATGAGTTGTTTTACTAAAACAATTTTTAAGTAGGGTTATAAAAGTCATATTTTTTACTATAAATATTAATTTGAAATATAATAATATTTCCTACACCATGCTATTTTTTAATAATTTTTATACATTAAACAAATTAAATTATTTATGACATCATGATGATGTAACGATTACCTCATTAATAAAACATTTGAATAAAATGAAAAGATAATGTTAAAACTATAACATACACTTGTCAAAAACCTATTGGATGAGTATACTGCGAACCCTTACCACCTTATCCTCGAAATACATCAATGTGAGACTTTTAAAATCCGAAACTCATTTGAAAATAAAGTAACATTTTGTAACTTTCCAAGAGTGCCCCTCCTCTCCTCTAATAAAAGGCCCCTAGCTCTACCACCTTACCCACACCTCTCAAGCATTTGGCTCAGACATCCCCTGCAAATTCTGTCTCTCCACATCCCTCTATTACTCCTAGAAGCATCACATTGGGCAGAAGTCTTCCCAAGGAAGCCTTTGAGCTCAAATCAATGAGAGATACCTGATTTTAAGGTAATGTCTTCACTTGTCTTCTTTTGTATTATTTTGCTTCTTCAACCCCCTAAACTGTTTTTATTCATTTATTTTGTAATAAATACAGAATCTTCAATATACTAGGATGTTTTTATAAGATTTATTCTAGCTACACTTACACACACCTACATCTAATGGTTAATGAACATATTGTTTCTGGGGATGGTGAATTTCTGCCTCACGAAACGATGATTGTTCAATATTCTTTTGACACCCTCAAAGGTGGCCATTAAGATGTCAATATATTTATATATGATATATAATATGATTATCTTTTACTTAAGATTATTTATTTTTCATTTATGGCATACCATTATGGTTTTTATTATGGTTAAACGTGATATCTTCATTTTATGAAATGCGGACTACCGCCCCCTCAAAATGATTTGATTCGTTAATACCACATGTGGTACGTATAAAGGATATATTTAATGATATTATATATGATTACATACTAGAATTATAATACTATTATGAATCATTATGTTTTAATTCCATTAAATAAAAAATAGAAATGGAAGTAGCGTTCATGCGTATGTACGGCTTACCATCTCCATGAACGGTGCATTTCATTTCTTACCTTTAAATGTTATGTAATATTATAAATGCATGTATATAATGGATATATATGATATATATTATATCTAAATAATGAATTTAATTCTGGATATAATATATATTTTACCACATGAATAACTTGTAATTATAAAGAGTTTATTTTTGACTCAAGTAGCAATGATCTACAAAACGACCATTATTATCTTAAAAAAATTACATAGTGTTCATAGCATGGTAGTAAAAGATATAAAAGGAATAATTAACTTTGTAAAAGGTTCTTATGCAAGTATAAATTAAATCATGTTTATTATTCAGGAGGTTAAAGAACGATTGAGTCAAGTCAGACCCGAGGTAAGGGAACCTACCCCTCTCTTTCTTTTTAAGTACACTCTTTTATGTCATTCATTTTAAGCTCATATTCCATATGATTGGGATGTTATTTTATATTCATATTTCTGTAAATTTTATTCTAATATGATTACAGGCCATATTTTATCTCATCAATCCATTTTTGGATGTTTTAAGTGGCGTCGTTCGGCTGCCATGTTTTTGTAAGGGATTTTTCAACCCACTTTTATTCCCGTGAGATTTATGATACTGTTACCACCATTTCCTATGAGTGGTATATGTACTTCCCATTATTCGACTCTTTGTGTAATATACTTTCTTTTATTATTATTTACATCAATGTTGTATTTTCCTTCTTTCATGGGGTGTATGCTTCGAAATATATCCAAGTCGGTAAGGGAACTTTTCACCCTCCTCTTTTTAAAAGACTTATTTTGTTGGGTATTTTAATTTACATATTGTAATGTTGGGATATGTTCTTCTATATCTTTATTGATGTAAATTTTATTTTCAAGTGATGAGATACCCTTTTTATCTCTCATCAACTCATTTTCTGAATTTTAATGTGACGTCGTTAGGCAGTCGAATTTTACCAAGGGAACTTCTTAACCCAATTTCGATTTCATTGGGTTCAACATGTAGTTATTGAATATGTCCTCACTTGAATATGTGTGAATTACCTTTGATTGTTTTAAAATTAATATCCACTTATATTGGGTGTATTTATATTTGTTAAACAAAATTATGAGATTGATTTATCCTTAATTTAAGGGTACCTTTTTTAGAGGGGATTTCATCTCATTTTACATTTATATTGAGACCTCGTTGTTGTTATGCACCAATTCACTCTTATACAGTGTATATATTGTCCCTTGGAATATTATATCATGAATCCATTTATTCTCAAAGATATTATAATGTATTTATTAAATGTTATTCCTCAATTATGGTATTCAAGTGTCCCTCGTTATGTTAAAAACCATTTAACTAAAATATCATTTTAAATGTTTTAATGATTTATTCTTACAAATATTTCCAATTAGTATCCATGTTTTAAAAATTGTTTTAAGGATTTAATTATATGGATATTAATGGTTTAAAATGTTAAAAACTTCAAAGTGGTATGGGACACTTTGATTCAAGAATCTCTTTATTAAATGTTTTAAATGGTTTTGAAAATGGTTTTTAGAATGGATTCATTATCTTACAATGTTATATTGTTATAGTAATGTGTGAATGTTATCTTTCCTTTATGCTTAATTTATGTTCTATGATTATGTTATTGTTCTTGGGCATTGCTTATGAAGATGGGTGGGTCTGTGGTAAACTAAGGGCGGGTGAGCCCGATATAGCTGTCTAATGCATTGGGTAATGCGAAGGAGTTAAACGTTATGGTTTTCCCAGAAGAGATTTAGGGAATATATTGTGATGGGTCTTCCAAAAGTAAAGAGGGTTACTCCCCACATAATAATTTTATGAATGCCTCAAGTTACCTTTATGCCTTATGATTTCAATGATTTGTTCAGGATTTGATGAGGTATGTTAAAATGCTTATGTTTTATGAGTAATGTATGATTTCATACATGGAATAATGTTTTCTTTTCGTACGTTTATATCCCTTACTAAACTTATTATGCTCATCCCAAGTTTTTGAAATGTTTTTCATAGGTCAAGGGAAAGGTATATGACATGATTATAGTATCAAGGAAGTGTCAAGAAATAATCCATGTATTATTTTAAATATGTTTCCGTTGATGGGATAAAATGAATACTATCTTTTATATAACCACATTGTTTAAATGTGGAAGTTAATTCAAGTTTAATGATCTAATTATATAAAACTCTAAACCTGAAAACATCCTCAATGTGTAATCTTGTAATAAATCAAGATTAAGTAAGGTTTAAGGCTGGGTCCTTATAGTTGGTATCAGAGGTCGGTTTAGATAACTTTAGAGGTTAGAGTGTTGTTTAAGAAAAAGTGAAAAGTTGTGTATAACCACAATGGTTAGTATATTAGATGGAGTCATTGTTTGTTTTTGAAAGTTAGAATGAGTTTGAGATAACTTGGGTAAGTATATCTTGGTGTTTATCTTCTTCTTTTTTTATTTGATGATTTTACTGATATACTCACACTGACCTTTTTGGTCTTAGTAAATGGTTGGATCTAGAAGGTACCAAACTAATAGTGGATTTGAAGAAAACTGTGATATTTTTAGGAAAGAACAGCTGAATGATATGAATGCTGAAATTTGAACTCTTGTGGTTATCCTCAACCAACCATCTAGAGTCATGATTGAACACATGAACCTTAGTGATTTTTATAAGGCATCATATATGAGAGAAACAAATCCCTACAGAAGTTCAGGTAATAATCATAAAGGTAAGCATGTTCAAAAACCTATGTGTCAAATATGTGGAAAGAAACACATGGGAAAATGTTTCAAAGGGACAGAAATATGCTATAGATGTGGAAATGAAGGTCATAAAGTAAGAACCTTCCATGGAAAAAGGAAGCATCTTGTTGACTCTAGGAAAGGGAAAAAATATATTTTGGAAGGTTCAATTGAATGTTTTAAATGTGGCGTGCATGGTCATTATGCAAAAACATGTCTTACGAAGAAGTTTTGGGAATGGGGTCACCAATATCGTACAAATATTCATTTACCAATACCTAATGCCATTTTAATTGAGGATGAAGAAACTGACAATGAAGAATGAAAGGTATGGAGTATTTCTTAACTTATGTTTTCCTATTATTGGAATCTTAGGATATGATTCATGAATTTTTTTGTAGGAAAGAAGTATTTCAGAATAAGTTGAAAAGGAATGGCTAATAGATCATGAATAATTTTGAATGAGTAAGAAGTCATCATATAAGGGATTCAAGAGTTAGGGTAGATTTTAGGACGGTGAAATTCTTAGATGTATTAAGTATCTTTTGATGATGGGGTTACATTAGAAGACTTTTTATAGTAACCCTGATGTTTGATATACAAAATTTTTATTCAAGGAATAATTATCCGTTCTTTTGTGGATATAGTTATAAAGAACCATCTGGGTTTATATGATCCTTGAATTTGAGACAATTACTAGTTAATACATTTTGTGTTTCAATATTAGTTTGTTTTACTTTGTAGAATTTTATGGATAAATGTTTATTGAATCATCTTTGTTGATCTTTAGGTTTTGTTTGACAAATTTTGGAGATTAAGAATAGATTTTTTTTATATAAAGGATTATCCTTTTTGGGTATTATCTAATCTCATACTTTCCATTTCGGTTTTAGTTTTGGTTAAGGTCCAAAGGCATGGGATGTATATGGTTCTCTTTTGTGGATTAGGTGATTCTCTAGAAGTTGATTATAGATCGCTTAATGTGAACAAGTCATCCTAAATACTCGTCTTTTGGAGAAAATATGAGTTCGTGTAAGAAATCTAGTAAAATTTGAAAGTCAACATGACAATTAAGTATGCTTCTTTATGTTTTAGTTAAGTACATAAGTAAATTCCTCAAGGAAAAGTAACTTAAAACAAAAAATGTTGTTTGATAATTTTTCCTACTGGGGAATCAAATATCATTTAACCCATCATAAGTTTGTGATTTTCTTATTGATAACTTTCTCCTAGATATGTTTACTATAACTCTCCATCAGAACATGACCCTTTGTTTTTTCCTCCATATCCATATTTTAATACGTGGATTCCTAGTATGGGTTAACCCAGGTGACATTTGGTAGTCTATATTACTGAATTTGTGCTATGGAATGTAGTAATAGACTATATTGAAATTATAATTCCCTACACAATTAGAATATTGAATCATCTCATAGCATGCATTTTTTATCCAATTTCACAGAAGATGTGATGCCTCATTAAAGTGTCCATTTTTTATGTTATTCATTGTATTTTTAATATCCACGGTTAATTTATTCATGGTGGTTCTTCCTTAAATATTCAATAAACTTTATAAAATCTTTTCTCTCCTATGAAATATGAAAATGATGTACATAACGTATATTGTGATAACTTGGTTCATCATTTTTCTATGATTAATAGTTTTGGAATTATATGTAACTATCTCTCCGTTATGAGACAATGTAATACATGTGGGTTTCTCTATTTTTTTTGTCAGATCAAATAATACACAGATGGTGTATTAAAGGGAAATCATGTTTCTTCAGTTAATGGTGCAATTTACAAAAATAATTATGTTGAAGTAGTGGTATTGCTTTATTTTTCATGTTGTATCACCACATATCATGGTACAAAAATTATCAGTATTATAAATGCAGTGGATAATGAAATGAAATGTGGATATTATAACATGTGTCTTGAGTTTGACTCCACAAATGTTTTTATAACGACCCATACTTTAAATACATTGTTAATACTTCAAAATTGAAGCATACTTATTACAAAATATAACAAAAACATGAAAGGACCATATAGGTATAGTGTCTTTAGAAACTGGGAAACATAAACAACTGGTTCATAAAGCATCTACTTTACCTCCCATTTATTTCATCATATCTAGCGTCCCTTTTTGGCATAGTCTACTTAATAACCTTCTTCCTGACCTTGGGAAATAAAACATACAAAAGGGTGATCTCAAATGCTCAGTAAGGGTAAACAAAAGAAATATCAATCACATCGTATACACAAGCACATAACTTTTGGAAATCTTAACCTGCAAAAGAGATCATAATTTCATAACATGGGATAAATCATGGCAGTAAAATGTAATCACAATAATCATAACTTAAAACATGAAACTTTGTGGCATACACACATAATCATAGAGAATCATTTCTTGTTAGTCAAGACTCATTTCCAAGACTATCTTAGTGGACAAAGTCCCTTTCTGAACCGAGTCACCCTCGTTTCAGTCATGTTTCACAGAACCGATATAACCTACTGTTCCATCCATGTCTATCTCATGAGATATAAAATCTTTACCCAATGCATTGGAGGTAGATATAGGTCCCACCCATCTCATAATGATACCATTCTTATGTGTGCCACAAAATCATAAATCATACATCATTGCATAACCCATGTAATAAAATAGGATTCTTAAACATCATGCCATCATAATCCATAAACAATTGATATCATTTCATCATAAGAAAATTGAAACCATTTAAATCATAGAGACATTTTACTTGAAACATACATATCAAATAACGTCATCTTAGATGGAAAATAGTTTTGAAAAAACACTTGAAATGAATTCCTGAGGAAAATATCCTTTCTTCTTTAAAAACATTTTTCCTTTCTTAACATGTCATAAAATTTTAAACTAAAAGAAGTTGATTAAAAATAAACTTGAAAACTTGTATAGGAAGCTTCTTGGAAATAATGTTTTAAAAATCCATTCATGATGTATATGTTAAAAAAACATTCTTCGTACTTTTGTCGGAAAAATCAAAAATTACCTCCTACGAAAAACGACAAAATATTCCTTTCATATATTTTACTAAAAACTCACCGAAGGGTAAAATTGGATATAAACTATTATAGGTGGATGGAAATAATATTACATATTGAGTAAACATGGATGTGGATGATAAAATACATCCCAGTAAATACCAAAGTATAAACAATCTCGGATAAAAATGAGATTGTGATATTTCCCTTACCTTAGGTCCAACTTGCTTTGTAAGTGTCCAAACCTCCTGTATAATGATTTAAATAATGTTATTGACTAATTCCAGAATCATACGTATTTTTATGATATCATATATGGTCATATTCTTAGCTTCTTAGTAGTATTATTTCATTGCTACTTGTTATTTGGGTGTTTATAACTTTTGTTCTTATGCGTGTTTTGTCGAATAAATTCTTATTATTCTCTTTAGGTTATAGATACCTCATTTCCAGAATGGTATTAGTGTAATATATATCATATCCATTCATTCAATTCATTTATATAATCATTATGAAATGAAGATCATGTAGAACGAGTCACATCACATCGTGGAGATGGTATTCCATACGTACGCACGAGTGATAATATCATTCCTATGATCGTGGAATTGTATTGGAGTATATTTATACTATTTAAGAATCAATATCACTTTATAATAGTCATATATAGTCATTATTTACACCATGATACCCATCCAAGTGAGGTGGTGGTGGAAAATAGATTACACCACGGCGTGGAGACGGTATTTCGTACGTACGCACGCGCGGTGATTTCTTTTTCCGTAGGATGGAATGATGGTGAAATAGGGTTGTTTCATACTTATAATAACATATCAGTATATGATTTATACTTATGTTATTACTTCATAATGAAACAACTAAAGAAGAAGAAGTGGAAGAAGAAATAAAGATGAAAGAATCGGTAACGGACATTACCTCTTCATTGAAGTGCTTCTTTGAGACCTTCTTTTAGGGCACTAAAATTGGTCTTTGAAGAAGAACAGGACCTCTAGAATGTCTCTAGGGAAGTGGAGATGAGAAAGTGGCAGGGGATTTCCGAGATTGAAGGCTCAATGTGGTGTGAGGAAGAGGGGGAGGAGGTGTCCTTTTATAAGGGAGGAGTGGGTCACCTTTGGAATAACTAAAACTATTATTTTATTATAAAGTCATGTTTGGTTTTAAATAGCTCCAAATTGATATATTTCTAAGCTAAGGTGGGGATGGGTCGAAATACTCTCATCCAATATAATTTAGACAAGTTTAGGTTCCTATTTTAACCTTATCATTTAGATTTAACATTAAGTTAAATAATTTTACTTTTACCATGTCTTCTTGTGTTCTTATACTATAAGGTTAATAAACATACTATAAGCGGCCAAAAGAACCCCAAGTTGTTTATTATTAATATATATAACCATATCTAAGTCATTTGGCCAATACTTAGATTTTTAGGAATAAAATAACAATTACCAATATAATATTTGTTTTAAAAACTATTTTATGCCAATTTTGACACTATTTTGTAATTGATTTTTTTGAAAATCATAACAGAATTATTAGTTCGAAAAGAGTTAATTAAATCAATACTAACATGTTATAGTAACCTAGAAAATTAGTGGGATTCATAAAAAGTCTCAAATTACATTTATTTTGGTGTTTATAACATTAATTATGTCAATATTTCACTAATAAGATAATTACTGCATCATCATTGTGTCATAAATAAATTAAATTATTTAATGTCTAAAAATTACAAATGAAATACCATTATGTATGAAATCTTTTTATCTTTCTAATGAATATTTATAGTCGAATTGTTCTTATATATAACCCCATATTAAAAATTATTTACTTATTAAACTTTGATTTTAACTATTTTAACCCTTCTTTAAATAAATTAGTAATAAATGTCCTACTCTAACCCAAGTGGGCCTAAATGGTCATATTTTATTCCTAAGTTTGTTTTTGGTCGAATTACAGTTATCCAATAGAATTAGGACATGTTTTAGGGTAATAATAATATCATCTTTACCCTTAATTACCCTATTTACTTTTTATCGTGGTAAAAAAGTAAAAAGTTACTATTCACCAAAATTTATTTTCATCTCATTGAACTACATTTTAGTCCTTGATATTAACGGTGTCTCTTGGATTTTTGAAATTCCACTCACAGAAGCGGTAAAATTATGTTTTATGAAAAATTCAGTTTTCTAACTACAACTTAGTGGTTTCACTAATCATCAAAAATTGGAAGTTTTCAGAAAAATACCAAAATTTCACCCTAGGCTAATTTCGGTATTCCGAATCCAAAAATGAATTCCATTTTGAAAAATAAAATTCACAAAATTTCAAAAAGAGGTAATTACTATTCATAACGGCTAGTTTTAATAATATTTTAATATCATATCGTTGTTTAGTGAAACTCGGTTTTGCGTACGACACAAGCTATCGAGGAAGGTCACGATTTCGTGTAAAGCAAGCCAAGCAAGTGTTGTGTAGAAAAAGATTCCTTTGATGATTTATATAACATAAAAGTCTCGAGTGTTACATTCTACCCCCCTTAAAATGAATTTCACCCTCCAAATTCGTCACTTTGTAACAAACAGATGAGGACACCTCTCCCTCATCATATCCTCAAGCTCCCATGTAGCTTCTTCTAATTGGTGGTTCCTCCATAAAACTTTCACCAATCGAGTGGTCTTGTTTCGTAGGACTTTTTCACTATGATCCAGAATCTCTATTGGTTGTTCTTCAGAAGAAAGATCTTGCTCCAGCGGTACAACTTCTGAGCTGAGTACATAGGAAGGATAAGGTATGTACTTTCTCATGAGAGATACATGGAACATATCGTGAACTTGAGAGAGATTTGGAGGAAGTGCCAATCGTTAAGCTACCTTCCCAACACGATCCAGTATTTCGAAAGGACCGATATATCTGGGGCTCAACTTCCCCTTCTTTCCAAATCTCATAACCCTCTTCCAGGGAGATATTCGTAAGAACACTTTATCACCCAAAGAAAACTCTAGGTCTTTTCTTCGGTTGTCGGCATAACTTTTCTGTTGACTCTGAGCTGCTCTTATGTGTTGTTGAATAGATCTGACCTTTTCTGCCATTTCATCAACGAGATCAGGTCCTAATATCTTTCTTTCCCCAACTTCATCCCAGCAAGTTGGATTCCTGCATTTCTTTCCATAGAGAGATTCATAAGGAGCCATCTGAATACTGGAGTGAAAGCTATTATTATAAGAAAATTCCACCAATGGTAGGTGTTGATCCTAACCTCCTTTGAAATCCATAGAGCAAGATCTCAACATATATTCTAGGGTTTGAATTGTTCTTTCAGACTGACCGTCTGTATGAGGATGATAAGCAGTGCTGAAACTCAACTCTGTATCTAGATTATGCTGAAGACTTCGCCATAACTTCGAGGTAAATCTCGGATCCCGATCAGATATAATAGAAAGTGGTACTCCATGCAATCTTACCACTTCCTTTACATATATCCTGGCAAGCTAATCCAGAGAGAAATCCTATCTAATTGCAATGAAGTGTGCAGACTTTGTAAGACGATCAACTATGACCCAGATAGCATTATTTCCTTTGGATGTTTTAGGAAGTCCTGTGACAAAGTCCATAGTGATGTTTTCCCACTTCCATTCGGGTATGGGTAATGGTTGTAACATCCCCTTAGACTTCTGTCTCTCAGCCTTAACTTGTTGACAAACCAAGCATCGAGAGACATATTCAGCAACATCTCTTTTCATGCCATCCCACCAGAAGTACTCTTTCAGGTCCCAATACATCTTCGTGCTTCCAGGATGAATAGAGAATGAATAACTATGAGCCTCATATAGAAGCTCCATCTCTAATTCGGGAATGGGAGGAACACAAACCCGATTCCTGAACTTTATTATCCCATCACAATCAAGGTTGAACTCAGGAACATTTCTCACCTTCTTTTGTAACTCGACATCTTCTTTCTGTGCCTCTTTAATCTTCACATGTATAGATGGTTGAACATTCATTTGAGAAAGATAAGATTTTTCCCCTTCCATTATAATTCCAAGATCTATCCTTCGTAAATCCATAAATATTGGATCTTTTGTGATCCTCATCATGGATAAACTAGCATGTTCTTGTCGACTTAATGCATCTGACACCTTGTTTGCTTTCCCAGGGTGGTAATGGATTGAGAAGTCATAATCCTTAATCAGCTCCAACCATCTTCTTTGATGCATATTCAACTCCTTTTGTGTGAAAATATACTTTAAACTTTTATGATCAGTATAAATATCACACCTTTCACCATAAAGGTAATGCCTCCAAATCTTTAATGCAAAGATTACCGCAGCTAACTCCAAATCATGTGTTGGGTAATTTTGCTCATGGATTTTCAACTATTGTGAGGCATAAGCTATCACCATATCATTTTGCATAAGAACACACCCTAATCCCTTCTTGGATGCATCACTATAGATCACAAACCTTTCTCCACTACAAGGCAGTGTGAGCACAGGTGCACTGGATAACCTTCTTTTCAACTCCTTGAAATTATCTTCACATTCTTCCGTCCAGACAAACTTAACTCCTTTCCGAGTCAACTTGGTGAGTGGATTAGATAATTGTGAAAAATCTTTCACAAAACGTCGATAATATCCAGCCAAACCAAGAAAACCTCAGATCTCAGTTACTGTTGTTGGTCTCGACCATCTTTCGATAACCTCTGTTTTTGCTGGATCCACAGATATCCCCTCTTTTGAGATTATGTGACCCAAAAATGCAACTTTTTGAAGAAAATATTCACACTTGGTAAGTTTGGCATAAAGCTTCTCCTTTCTAAGGGTCTTCAATATAATTATCAAGTGATCTTCATGTTCTTCCTTGATCTTTGAATAGACAAGAATATCGTCTATAAAGACTACCACAAATTGATCAAGATAGTCTCTAAAGACTCCATTCATCAGATCCATGAAGATAGCAGGGGCATTAGTAAGACCAAATGGCATCACTATAAATTCATAGTATCCATACCTTGTACGGAAAGTCGTCTTTGGTATATCCTCCCTTTTGACCTTTAATTGCTGATACCCTGAACGAAGATCAATCTTGGAAAAGTATTTAGCTCTGCGTAGTTGGTCAAATAGGTCATCAATGTGTGGGAGAGGATATTTGTTCTTGATTTTAATCTTGTTAAGTTCTCGATAATCAATGCAGAGTCTCATTGATCCATCTTTCTTCTTAACAAATAGAACAGGTGCTCCCCAAGGTGACGTACTAGGGAGTATGAATCCTTTATGAAGATTCTCTTGGAGATGCTTCTTAAATTCCTGCAACTCAATTGGGGCCATTCTATAAGGTGACTTTGAAATAGGCAAAGCACCCGGTACGAGTTCTACTGAGAACTCAACTTCACTATTTGGTGGAAGACCCGGTAATTACTCTGGAAAGACATCATCAAACTCCCATACAATGGGCATATTCTTAATCGTGAGTTTCTAACCAACCATTTGAGATAAATATCCTTCATTTAGTGGAATCAAGACCCATAAGATGGAATAAATTTCCACTGGAAGGTTATGTTCATCCTTGCATTGATAGACGATCATAGATTGATCTGGAATATGAAATGTGACTTCCCTTATTTGGAAATTGATTGGAGCTCCATATAAAGAAAGCCAATCCATGCCAAGAATCACATCAAATTCCACTATAGGAAGGATCACAAGATTTGCAGGAAGCACATTCCCACAAACTTCGATCGGAGAATAATTATAAACTTTTGATGCGACTGTTGTGCCATTAGGTGTTGTCACAGCTAACTCAACATCTAATTCTTGAGGTAATACGGTGATACCCATAGAAACTTCTTCAGAAATAAAAGAGTGGGTGGATCCAGAATCAAATAAAACATTTGCTACTTTAGATTGGATGGTAAGTGTACATTTCACCACATCATTATCGTACTCCACATCGCTGATAGAAATTGCATGTAACTTTCCTTTGTCTTTAGCCTTAAGAGTTTGTTGACGTCTACCATCATCATCAACCCTTGGATTAGGGCATTTATTAGAATAATTCCCCATCTCCTTTCACTTGAAACATTGAAGTATAGTAGGTTCATTCTGTGTATCCATTCCTTTTTTTGCATTATTAGACATCTTCATCCCATCATCGCGGCATTCAAATGCCTGATGACCTTCCTTTCCACATTTGAAACATTTACTTGTCCCTTTAAGACAACTCCCTCCATGTTTCTTTCCACACTTTGAGCATAAGGTAAAGCTCATCTTCTTTTCAGTGTGCTCTTTAGATTTTCCTTTGAATTCCATTTTCCTCTTCTTATCAAACCCATATGACTGATGGGTTACTCCAATCTCCATCTCGACTTTAAGAGCACATCGAATGATTTCCTCATAGCTATTGAAGTCCCTTATGGCTAAAGCCCATCGAAGACTTGGTTTTAAGCCACTAAAGAATCGATCGATCTTAATCTCAGGTTGGATAATAATACTAGAAGCGTACCTTGCAAGTCTTGTAAAATTTGCTTCATAGGTACCAACCGATTTATCATCCTTTTTCTTCAGTTCAAGAAACTCTTTCTCCATCTTTGTTCGGAGAATACGAGGGAAGTACTTATTGAAAAATAAGTTCTTGAACTCGTCCCACTCCATCGACTCAATTTCATCCCTTTGCCTCGTATTCTTAATAAGATTCCACCATTGATCATCATCTCCTTCCAAACGATACACTGCTAGGATGACTTTATCATGTTCAGAACATTGAAGAACTGAAAATATCTTTTCAGTAGTACTAATCCATTGTTCATCAACTAATGGATCAGTAGACCCACTGAAAGAAGGTGGACGCTGCCTCATGAAGGATTCAACAGAATGTTTCTCATTCCATTGCTCATTTGGAAGTCCTGCATGATTCATAACTTGAGAAAGTTGTGTGAGCATGGCTATAGGATTTTTCATTCCAGCTCCCATAACGTTTGGTTTCTCAGGGGGACAATCATTGCATTGCCCGTCGCATTCCACATTAACACTGTTCCTTCGGGTTCCATCCATTGACTAAAACCAAGAAGAATAGTGTGAGCAACACAAATTATAATAGGAAAACCACATAATCAAGAATAAAATATCACACTTAAGGTCTTATCCTAGGGTTTTGCATGGCCATTTCTAAAACACTAATATTGTGTTCTATGCTTATACTTATCCTTAGGGTTCTTACTAAGGCTTTCACATCCTAGTTTCCAAAGGTTGACTATACCTTTCCTCTGATACCAACTATCACGACCCATAATTTACATACATTGTTAATACTTCAAAATTGAAGCATACTTATTACAACATATAACAAAACCACAAAAGGACCGTATAGGTATAGTGTCTTTAGAAACTGGGAAACATAAACAACTGGTTCATAAAGCATCTACTTTGCCTCCCATTTATTTCATCATATCTATAGTCCCTTTTTGGCATAGTCTACTTAATAACCTTCTTCCTGACCTGGGGAAATAAAACATACAAAAGGTTGAGCTCAAATGCTCAGTAAGGGTAAACAAAAGAAATATCAATCACATCGTATACACAAGCACATAACTTTTGGAAATCGTAACCTGCAAAAGAGATCATAATTTCATAACATGGGATAAATCATGGCAGTGAAATGTAATCACAATAATCATAACTTAAAACATGAAACTTTGTGTCATACAAACATAATCATAGTGAATCATTTCTTGTTAGTCAAGACTCATTGCCAAGACTATCTTAGTGGACAAAGTCCCTTTCTGAACCGAGTCACCCTCGTTTCAGTCCTGTTTCACTGAACCGGTATAACCTACCGTTCCAGCAATGTATATCTCGTGAGATATAAAATCATTACCCAATGCATTGGAGGGAGATATAGGTCCCACCCATCTCATAATGATACCATTCTTATGTGTGCCACGAAATCATAAATCATACATCATTGCATAACCCATGTAATAAAATGGGATTCTTAAACATCATGCCATCATAATCCATAAACAATTGATATCATTTCATCATAAGAAAATTGAAACCATTTAAATCATAGAGACATTTTACTTGAAACATACATATCAAATAACGTCATCTTAGATGGAAAATAGTTTTGAAAAAACACTTGAAATAAATTCTTGAGGAAAATATCCTTTCTTCTTTAAAAACATTTTTCCTTTCCTAACATGTCATAAAACATTAGAGTAAAAGAAGTTGATTAAAAATAAACATGAAAACTTGTATAGGAAGCTTCTTGTAAATAATATTTTAAAAATCCATTCATGTCGTATAAGTTAAAAAAAACATTCTTCATACTTTTGTCGGAAAAGTCAAAAAGTACCTCGTACGAAAAACGACAAAAGATTCCTTTCATATCTTTTACTAAAAACACACCGAAGGGTAAAATGGGATATAAACTATTATATGTGGATGGAAATAATACTACATATTGTTGAAACATGGATGTGGATGATAAAATACACCCTAGTAAATAACAAAGTATAAACAATCTCGGATAAAAATGAGATTGTGATATTTCCCTTACCTTAGGTCCGACTTGCTTTGTACATGTCCAAACCTCCTTTATAATGATTTAAATAATGTTATTTACTTATTCAATAATCATAATTATTTTTATGATATCATATATGGTCATATTCTTAGCTTCTTAGTAGTAATATTTCATTGCTACTTGTTATTTGGGTGTTTATAACTTTTGTTCTTATGCGTGTTTTGTCGAATAAATTCTTATTCTTCTCTTTAGATTATAGATACCTCATTTACAGAATGGTATTAGTGTAATATATATCATATTAATTCATTAAATTAATTTATATAATCATTATGAAATGAAGATCTTGTAGAACGAGTCGCATCACATCGTGAAGACGGTATTCCGTACTTACGCACGAGTGATAATATCGTTCCTATGATCGTGGAATTGTATTGGAGTATATGTATACTATTTCAGAATCAATATAACTTTATAATAGTCATATATAGTCATTATTTACCCCATTATACCCATCCAAGTAAGGTGGTGGTGGAAAATAGATTACACCATGGCGTGGAGACGGTATTCCGTACGTACGCACGCGCGGTGATTTCTTTTTCCGTAGGATGGATAGATGGTGAAATAGGTTTGTTTCATACTTATAATTACATATCATTATATGAGTGATACTTATGTTATTTCTTCATAATGAAACAACTAAATAAGAAGAAGTGGAAGAAGAAATAAAGATGAAAGAATCGGTAACAGACATTACCTCTTCTTTGAAGTGCTTCTTTGAGACCTTCTTTTAGGGCACTAAAATTGGTCTTTGAATAAGACCAGGACCTCTATGATGTCTCTAGGGAAGTGGAGAGGAGAATGTGGTAGGGGTTTGCCGAGCTTGAAGGATAAAAGTTGTTTGAGGAAGAGGGGGAGGAGGTGTCCTTTTATAAGGGAGGAGAGGAGCACCTTTGGAATAACTAAAACTATTATTTTATTATAAAGTCATGTTCGGTTTTAAATAGCTCCAAATTGATATATTTAGAAGCTAAGGTGGGTTTGGGTCGAAATAATTTCATCCAATATAATTTATACAAGTTTAGGTTCCTATTTTAACCTTATCATTTAGATTTAACATTAAGTTAAATAATTTTACTTTTACCATGTCTTCGTGTGTTCTTATACTATAAGGTTAATAAACTTACTATAAGCAGCCAAACGAACCCTAAGTTGTTTATTATTAATATATATAACCGTATCTAAGTCATTTGGCTGAACCTTATATTTTTAGGAATAAAATAACAATTACCAATAAAATAGTTTTTTAAAAACTATTTTATGCCAATTTTGACACTATTTAGTAGTTGATTTTTGTGAAAATCATAACAGAATTATAAGTTCGAACCAAGTTAATTAAATCAATACTAACATGTCATATTAACCTAGAAAATTAGTGGGATTCATAAAAAGTCTCAAATTACATTTATTTTGGTGTTTATAACATCAATTATGTCAATATTTAATTAATAAGATAATTACTGCATCATCATTGTGTCATAAATAAATTACCTTATTTAATGTCTAAAAATTACAAATGAAATACCATTATGTAGGAAAGCTTTTTAGCTTTCTAATGAATATTTATAGTCGAATTTAACTTATGTATAACCCCATATTAAAAATTATTTACTTATTAAACATTGATTTTAACTATTTTAACCCTTCTTTAAATAAATTAATAATAAATATCCTAATCTAATCCATGTGGGCCTAAATGGTCATATTTCATTCCTAAGTTTGTTTTTGGCCGAATTAAACTTATCCAATAGAATTAGGACATGTGTTAGGGTAATAATAATATCATCTTTACCCTTAATTACCCTATTTACTTTTTACCGTGGCAAAAAAGTAAAAAGTTACTATTCACCTAAAATTATTTTTCATCTCATTGAACCACATTTTAGTCCTTGATATTAACCATGTCTCTAGTATTTTCTCAATTCCACTCACAGAAGCGGTAAAATTATGTTTTATGAAAAATTCAGTTTTTTAACAACCACTTAGTGGTTTCACTATTCATCAAAAATTGAAATTTTTCAGAAAAATACCAAAATTTCACCCTAGGCTAATTTTGGTAGTCCGAATCCAAAAATGAATTCCATTTTGAAAAATAAAATTCAAAAAATTTCAAAAAGTGGTTATTACTATTCATAACGGCTAGTTTTAATAATATTTTAATAGCATATCGTTGTTTAGTGAAACTCGGTATTGCGTACGACACAAGCGATCGAGGAAGGTCGCGATTTCGTGTAAAGCAAGTCAAGAAAGTGTTGTGTAGAAAAATATTCCTTTGATGATTTATATAACATAAAAGTCTCGGGTGTTACAGTTTTTTAGGATTTCAAAAATGGTATTATTAATCTATCATGGAAATTGACTACAAGACTATGAAACTTCATGGGTGTCCCTTCACCCATGAATTATATCATCATGCATACATATCTTGAGGAAAAATATATGGTTGATGGGATTTATAATAAATGGGTTACTACTCCCAAGTTGATATTGGGTAACAATATTAGAGATGAGATTTTAACATTTTGAAACAAAATAAGATTATTATAAAAAATCATCATGTAGGATATTGTAATTATTTTTTATTTAATAAAGGACAATTTACCTTTTGATAAATTTCTTATTCTTCCAAAAAATAATGTTCCAATAATAAAATGGAAAAAAAGTAAATTCACCCAAGAAACAATAATCAACGGTAGATGAATATCATATACCCCCCAATGAAAAACCTCTTAGATTGACATCCAAAACAACGCATTAATCTTTAACCATTTACATTTCTCTAAATATCTATTTATCAATGAACATAGAACCTTTAAATATCATACATCATAAAAACAAATTATGTAACCATCAAGATGTGTGGGTAGGCATGAGTAATTATTTACTCCATATGATTTCCCCAAGTCACTATAACGATTTCCCTTATATATTCTCTTAAAAACCCTGACATAGATTATATTTGGTATATAAATAAGAAATTATTAATTTTATAACCAATAAATATCATTATAAAAGTATACAAAATTACAAACATACTTTTTAGAGTAACCATCCTTCTGATCATACCAATTTCCAATATCTTTATTAAATGCACGATAGTTAATTTTTTAATATGTCATGAGTAATAAAAATATAACCAAATATAAAACAACCAAAAAATGTAAACTAAATATGATAATGTTTCCTCTACAGTGAATCTTTACCCACCCAAATGAATACATATGGGCCTTTTTACATGGGCACTACCATTTCTACCCACATAGACTAGTTATTTCTAACCATAAAACATCCAATGCTCATAACATTAAACAAATTTTATAATTGATGAATTTAATTAAAGGTTATTTCCCAAAATATGATTAATATAATCAATATATCTCAAATTCCAATCTATTAGATAAAAATCAAGTCCCATACTCTTAAAATACATTAAATATTAATTAAAATTAATTCCCAATTTTTTTTACTGAAATTATTATTTCACCAATTCAAATTCACATAAATATATTAATAAAAAATTATATTAAACAAATAATTTGAATAAAAAATGGATCATAAGTAAGTGAATCATAACCAATCGACTATGGAATAGTAGAATACCAACCATCATCGCTTTCCATTGACTTCTCCTCAAAATATTGGCCAGTTGAATTTAATGACATTGACCACTAAGTCCCAATTTCCTAATTCCTATGGATTTATTTTTAATGATAATTTTATACATGGATAATCCTCATAAGGTACAATCCTATTCTATATTATCTTGAGATATTCTATAATTTTAAAACACTTTTATAACTCCCAAGTCCCTAGTTTATAATATCCAATAAGTAGAAAAACACTTGTTCTATTTCATATTGTTTGAAGTAACTCATATCCATAAAGGTTTAGAATAATAAGGGTTGATGAGTGAAATTCATAGAGCATTAAGGATCTCATACCAAGTGACATAAATCCCTCAAACCTTCTTTTTATAAAAAAAACTAATGGTATTTTCCTAAGGATATATTCTCTAATAAGATAAGAATGTTCCCAAAAATCCATCATCTCATAAAAACATAGCACAAAAATCAAAAACTAATTCATCCAAATGCATATCCTTTTTTTCCTTGAACCAATATTCCACCATGAGCAATGGAGATATTTGATGAGTTATTAAAAAACGAATTGTACCAAAAAATAATTTATTTGTAGTCTAAAATTATATGGTGATTCTAATGTGTATTTTATATTTCTTGAGTAATTGGGGAGATTTTTTCTTCAAAAATCATTCTCTATTATATTGAAATTATTCAGTGTGGTTTTGTTTTGGATAATTTAGAATTGGATATGTTTATTCTATTAGATTTTATTGTCATTGCACAAATTATGTTCAAACACAAGTGATTTTCTTTCTCTCTGTTATGGTGAGGCTTGTTCTATAATTCTATATATATGAAGTTGTTTGATGTTGTTTTGGAATATTTTATATGGTCGCACTGTCATTTCATGAGTTCTATAATTTTTTTACCTTTGACAAAAAATTGAAAAATTATACTTATTAAGACATCAAGTGTTAGTGTATAACTTATTAGTGTGGTGTAAGACATTGATCAAGATCAAATTAATTTTCCGAGTAGGTGAAAATATTTTAATGTTGATGTATGACCTTGTTAATACCATGTAATACATTTTTTCTATAGATAATGTTTTTATGTCCTTGTATAATATTCCTCGTAGGATGTTACATATGCAGTGCATGACTATGAAAACACATGAGACTTCCAACAAATTAATTTTAGTGGGAATATGAAATTTCAATAGATATGACTTTCTATTGAGCCATGGGTGGATATTTTGTCTACATATGGAATCAGATATAGTAAAATTAGTAGAAATATTCCATATAAAATAGTGCTTTGTTGAATATTTATTCTTAAGAAAATATTATTATAGTTAGTGATGACGTTGTTTTGTCAAGGATTAAACATTACAAAATATTTTTTTATCCTAAATATAAGGAAGATATAGTTCATAACAAGATGAATAAAGTTTATACGAATTAGAGGGAATCATTTATATATTAACATATTAAAAATTCTGAAACATGTCATCATACTATGTAGTGACATAAAAAGTTTAAAATAAAATAAGAAGAAGAAAGAGGAAGAATAAGATCCAAAAAATTATTTGAGTAAACCAATTGCATTAAATTTAAATTTAAATTTAAATTTAAAAAATAATTTTTCAATTACCATTGAATGATTAAAATAATCTTGTTCACATAAGATAAATATCAAATATGTTCATACTTATATCTATAGAATTTATTGAGATTTTTTTTGAGATAATATGAAGAATAACATGTTATGTAGTTTCAATATTGAGAAAAAAATAATCATTAATCTTTATCGTTTTATGAATAAGAAGAATAAGAATTATCACTTCATGAACTTTTTTGAATGTTCATTTCTATTCAAAACATTATTATTATGGAAACATGAAAACATGTATCATTGTAATATCACTTGATATAATGAAACAGAGTTATGAAATTGGTTTTAACAGGAGTACAATGATACTCTATTTTTTTATTCTGTGAATTTTTGATATATAATATAATTGGTAAATGTTGTATCAATGATATCAATTTAGAATTATTGTTTTTTCAACATCAAAACACTATCCTTGGAGGCATCAGTCATGCCTTATAAATTTGATTATCAATTATAATAATAATTGTCACTTTGAGCCCATCTTTATATTAAGAAATATTCTCATCACCTATATGTATTCTTATATATTTTACAAGCCTCAAATTATATCTCCATATCTTGTTTTTTCTAATTTTATATTTAACTTATAATATTTTATAACATTGCAAGTGGAAATAATTATTAAGGATTATTTTTCCAACTAAATATTAGTAATGGGATAATCTTTTAGATTTTTTATCCAATCCAAATATCAATATTAATATTTGAAAAAGAATTATATCAAAATTAATTCATTTCATTATTGGAAAATGAGCATGAATGATTCTAAAATATTGAAAAAATTAAAAAATAGTCATATATTTCATCTTGTTTCTCTTTTTCAAATTGTGTTTTTTTAAAAATATTACACATACATGGATTCATATAAATAATTTTATATTAAATATAATATTAGAAAATACAATAGGTGGTTACATTAAGGAATTTTAAATAATTTTTCATTATAGAAAGTTGTCTGGTTATAGATGGCTCCAAAATCAAAATTTCAATATTTTAAGAATTCCTATAAAATAATCACTATATTATGTGATATTATATCTTTTTTCTATCCATTTCCTAACGTCTCTCAACAATGGTATCATGGTAAATTGGATCATTGTTAAGATAACCCCTTCATCAAAAAACTTTTTTATAGGATATTCCCTAACAACCTACAATAAAAAAGAAAATAACACCTTGTGAATAAAAAATGAATAAAAAGTATAAATAGAATGATATAAATAATTTAAAGGTTTACTAAAATAATAAGAGAAAAAGTACTAAATCCCTGAAAATTATGCTATGAATTCGAGGTTATCACTATCATTATAGATTTATATAGGTGAAGGTAAACATTTAGAAATATATTTCTTCTTCCTCAATACTAAATATAGAAAATATAGTTATATAATAATATATTAATTTTAAACCACTATTTATAGGATAAAAAATATGTCCTTCACCAATTATCCAACCTTATCAAAACCTTTAAAAGAATATAATTATGGATGTAATTATAAAATTACAAATGATTTTGATAAATATTAATTAAATAACAAATAATAGACTAATTTTAAATTATTATTTTGAATAAAAATTTTCTCACCCATTCATAAATCAATTAACTTAATTAGTTGAAAATTATTATTTGATAACTGATTTATTATGATGAAATCCATTAATATTACTTAAAATAATTTAATTTTCATTTTAAAAAATATCAAATAAATGGTATCATATTAATTTTTAGGCCTTTTATTGAAAAATATGAATCTAATGTAATGTTTATAATTTGATCCTCTTTATCATCATGGATGTTCTCCTTTAATAATAATAATTATCAAATAATAAATAAAAATGAATGTATATGTAATTTAAATGAATATACTCAATAAAAAACATAATTATATATCAATAAGATAAAATAATTAGGAACTCATGCTTAATCACATAACTATTTAATATTTAAGAAAATAGTGACAAAAGATTTAATAACCTACAAATATTGATTTTTTAAACATACTAGGAAATTGTTTTAATAAAAAAATATTGGAATGATTGATTTAATGTTACCAAATTAATTATAAGAATCTATCTTTTAAAATAAATATAGGATGCAAATATCCAAATATATATCCTATAATTGAAAACTATTTAACAAAGTATAAAATACAAATATATCTAAAAATCTGAATAAACTACTTGTATTTATAAAAAAAATAAACCAATGTTGTATGGTATAAACCAACTCATGGTTTAATTGTATTTAAAAAAAATAACTAACATATTTTCATAAATCTAATGAAAAAAGTGAAATATCCACAATTTAATTTCATATCTATTGGGAAAATGGTCTAAAAATATAGGTTTAAGTGGAGCATTACTATATTGTCAGTAGAAATTTATTGTATTCAGCTATGGTTGAGAGAAAAATGTAAAATATTTGTGTCTACTTTTATATATATTCATATTTTCAAACAATTAGTGTTTTTCATGACGTTGAATTATAGAAGTTATATAATGGTTCGTGTGATTAAAATACATTTAAGACCACATGAATCCAATAATGGATACATTTTTGAAATATAAAGAATAAAATAGGATAGGAATATATTTTTCTACCGTGTTATGGTTATAGATGTTAAGTCTATATTTTAATTCACCATTCTTATTTGATATGTATTTTACATTCAAATACCTATAAAAAATATGTATAAATATTTTGGATCAATAATAAAAAAAATCAATATTTTTATCATAATCTGTCATGTTTCCTATAAACATTAATTTTATTATTTCTTTATTTAAAGAACAATAATAATTATCAAAAAATCATTTAACACAAAATATATAATCTAAATATCATTGAAAAAACAAAATGATAGCATATAAATAACATAAAACCAAATATTATATATAGTATTCATTTGTATGTTTTTCAATAGATAATACTCCTATAGAACATTCCTCTTTTCAGTAAAACAATTCATAATCCTATTAATCATATTCTATTTAAATGTCTAATTACCATAATGTTCATCAATTAAATATATCATGTTGGAGTCTCAAATTTCCAACCCATGATCATGCTTTCAAAAAATATTCTATGATGTTACAAACTTCTATTATACATCACAAAACATAATTCTTATGAATTATACTGGATAATCTTATTATAAGTATATTTATTTATTTTCATTATTTTTTACATTAATAAAATAAAATATTCTATGAATTTTATTAATTAGAGTGTAAATATTTTATATACTATTATTATATGTTTTTTTCACAAATTATTATCAATGGTCTTCAAATTTATGTAATTTCATTATGAATAATTAATAACATATCACCGAAAATGTATGATAAATAAATAAATATTTCCATAAAATTTTATAAATAAATGCGTTCTATATTCCCTAACCATAATCTATATGTAACTGGTCAACTTATATTTATTTTTGTTTTGAATTAATTTCTTATAAAAATATTAATATCTCATATTATTCAGAATGGAATCATATATCAAAATCAATTATATTGAATAAAATATTCTCATAGAATATGTCTTTTTTACAAGATGAAAATTCATTTTGTTTCATGTTATAAGATTTTTCATATGTATTGTGTTCTATTAAGTTCTGTTTTATTTAACCTAACATAACATACTCAATGAAATATTTATTTCCCCTAATTTTTATATCCATTTTTTCCTAAATCTAAATATTCTTTTCTATTATATAGAAATTTTTTAAATTATTTGATTGTATTAGAAGGAAAATGTTTTGGGTTTTATGACTCCATGAACATAATAAATCATGACATTTTGGAATCCCTAAAATAGATAAAAAAATTGATATATATGTAATACATTAGTCATTTGAATTTCTTCCTTATGGTGTAAATGTTATTCATTGTTTCAGCATGGTTTTTACATGATTTGTTCTATGAAGTCTTGTCTATTTTTATTGGAAAATCAATATTCAATGTTTATAGACTTTACAAATTCAATTAATCTCACATAAAATACTATAATATCTATTCATGGTATTAAATGTTAAATATTTATATTCAAATTTATCTATTTGAGCATATTTATAATGGTGGTATTATAGACATTTTTTATCCTTACACTTTTTTAGGAATTTTATATTATGACTTTATAGATTTATGTAATGTCATCTTCAATTCCATTCTAGTATTATCAAAATTATTTCGAAACTCTCATGACTATTTAAAATTATTATATAATCTTCAATGATTTTATACATCCTTCATATAATACTAATTAAAAAAATTTCTTAATCTATACAAAAAACGTTCAATACTGGTAATATGTTGATTTACCTCCTAAGATACTCATATATGGATTCAATCTCTTGTATAGATTTAATTGTTATCATATCCTAAAATATCTATATATGATGTGACTAAGTGATTTGGGGAGATCACTGAGAGGCTGATGAACCAAATTCTCAAAAAAATTTCTAACTTTGGAAACATTTTTCATTCATTGTTCGTCATTGTACAGGATCCCCCAATGAATTATGGAATCATAATAAATAATAATATGATAAAATAAATCACATGAAAATAAAGTGTGTTTTAATGTATAAAAAAATAATTATGACATTATAGTTTATGTTATTTAGAGAGATTTATCCCACCTCACACAATCTTTATCATTTCAAATATTAAGGTAAATGTAATGGTATTGAACACATTAAATGTGATTTAAAATGATAATCAAGTATGCCTCATATATTCTATAAAATGTAATATTTTTAACACATCAGGAAGAAAGAAAAATAATAATTTTGTGTCGAGAGAGAAACATTTCTTTACTTCATCATATATTATCATATTTAATTATAGATGGTTTGAATCATTATATACATTGGGACCGATTATTTTCACTCATGAATCCTCTCACAATTTTTTTTGTATATATCTATTTTGGTATCCAATAAAAAGATATAATTAAATTTAAATCTATAAACAATTTCATTGGTTCCTAAATAATTTTATAAATCTTATCACATAATAAGAGATCTAAAACCCACAATTAAAATCTAAATTTTTCATATAATCCTTAGTAAATTTCCAAATTACATCTCAAATTATTAAAAATTACCACAACATTATTATATATATAAATATAAAGTGGTTTAAAATCCAAATTTCTTTTATATTACACTATAACAATATTAAAAAAAATGATGAATGTTTTCATCCTATTTTCCTTCATTGACAATAAATAATGAAAAATTAATTTTAACCATCATCAGCACTATGATGTGGTTTATTTTCATGGAAGATGATAGCTTTATGAAAGTACCCATTTAAAACATGACATAAACTATGACATATTTTCATTAGTGTAATGATATGTTTTGTAAACATGACAACATTTCCCATTTCCTTGCATATGGTGGCTTCTATAATCTCATCTAACAAACTGTGGAGATAAAAACTATAATTTTCTAAGAGTTTATATTTTTTAGTTTTCTTGACAAAGGTGTGAAATTTTAATCAACCTACCAAGTCGTTTTTAAATAACAAAAATTATTTTTACCTTATTTTTCAACTAATTAATCTTCAATGATATTAAAAAAATCATATTATTATTGAAAATAATTATTAAAATAAATAAATCTCATGACTCAGGAATCAAAATATTAGTTAAGAATTACATTGTATACTAACAATATAAGAGTTATATGAAAATCACATTATAATATTAACTAATATTTATGACATAACACAATATATATGTGTAAATAATAATTATATATTAACCCTGAATCTTTCACCTATTATGAGTTTATTTCTCATTCTTCTCCTTTATTTTCCATCTTATCTAAGGACCTATAATTCCCTCTTAAACGTCTATATATGTAAATGTAACTTTAGTCTCAATATATATATATCTAATGGAAACATAATTGTTAAAAAAATAAAACTCAGGAAACTGTAAGAATAGAAGTCCATAATTACATAATGTTATTTATGAAATTATATTTTCATTACACACAATAATTTTAAAATTCAAATATCCACTTTATAGTAAGAAAATTTAATCCCAATTAATAACTAAAATTATTTCAACTGTAATGAAACAGATGATATACCATAGTACCCTAGAACCCAAGCTGATCCAGAGTGAGTCTAAGGGGCATTCCAAATCCCCATGGGTTTGTTAATAGCACCTGGAATCATAAAAGATAATGATGGGAGGGGTATTACCACTAAAATAGTGGTATAATTAGAAAAAGGTAATAATTATAAAAGAAAAACCACTAACGAGACTATTCTAGAAGTCAAACATATATAAAAACCCAAGATGTATATAACCAAAGTACTATAAAGAATAAAACAAAGTAATCCAAGTCCCAACAGAAACAATCCTTATTGTCCATGGGATCAACAATAACCACCACCTCTGAGTGTATCATTCCCTTTTCTCAAATCATGAAAAATAAAATCTACAAATTCCCCATGTGAAATATAGGGTATTAAATCCCTCCTCTCTCATTCAATACAATTTCTTTCAATAATACACTTTTAAAAAATCGTATGATCTTTTGCGTTTTTTGTCTTGGACATTAGGTACATATAACATAAAATCATAAAACATTCTTCTAAAAAAACATTAAATTCTTCATCATTGGTTCATCGAATGTTCAATTACTTCATCTTATAACCTGAGGAAAATACATCAAGGAAAGGGGTGAGCATAAATCCTAGTAAGGGAAACAATTTACCTGTGAACATGAGTGATATCAGTAGAAACATGAGTAATTTTCAGAAAGGCATGAAAAAGATACATATTGTAATAATAATAACATTAATAATAAATTGAATATGTGGATATAAAATTTATTTTATACATTCATAAGCATATCAGCAAGATCCATCCCTAATGTGTCTTAAAAATTACCATGGTTTTTCACCAAGGTATTGTAAAACTTGTCATCCCAAGAGATTAATTTATTTACCCAATACATTAGGCCACTATTAGAGAGAAACATTAATATTTATTTATTTTTATAATATCCAAATATATCATAATAAAAAATTTCATAAATAAACCATAGAAAATATAAATTTGGGTTTCGTATCAAAATCATGGAATTTTAAGAACTGCTTAAAAACATGATCATTATGTCATTTATAAACCTCGTAAATTGAATGAGGGTTTTATGTTTGTCAATTACAGAATAAAATAAATATTTTTATGTATTTATGAATACCTCTATAAATATTTTGTTTTGGGTATTCACATTAACAAGAAAAAATAATTTCTTCAGAAAAAGAGAGAGATTTTGAGACAAACTTTCTACAACATAACGAGTAAGAAACATGGTTTTATAAAACATTTAAAAAGAGGGGAAAATGATAACCTATTAATAAAATAAAAATAATATTGTATAGGTACATAATAAATTATAAAGTACAACATGTTATGTAAATTTGAATTACATACCATGTAAAAGAGAAATTAAAGGAAAAATGAAGTTTATAATTCCCTTATGAGTTTTTGGCAGCCTAACAACATCACTTAAATATTAATAAAATTTGTGAGTTAGGGAAAAAGAGGTATCTCATTATTATTAAATAATATTTAATGAAATTTTAATTTGTAATTACATATCCAAACATAAGAAAATATAAATTAAAAAGGCATAACATGAAACGAGTGCTTGAAAAGAGATGGGAGGTAGATTCCCTTACCTTAAAGAGTAACTTCTAGAACTCTATGATTGGGAATATAAGAGATTTAGGAAACATTCGTAGGACTCATTGGGTGGTAATAATAAAAGATATTTGAGTTAAGTTGATTAGGAATAAAATTTATCATGTAATGGGTGGGTATTTATTGTAAAAGAGAGGGAGTTTTTTATTAATTTATGAGGACACCACATTAGTGGTATTAGCCAAACCATGGGCTGGAATTTGGTATTTTCCATTGGTATTGGACACATAAGACACAAAAAATCATATTTTAATCCTCAAGAGTATTCCAGGATTCTTACATCATTATTACATCATTAATTATGTCATTAAACAAACCAAAAACTCAAAACTATATTTTTACTATTCACAGAAAAACAAAATATTATATAAAAATATCATAAATGCATCGTATCCCAATATAGACCTTATGAGTTAAAAAAATTAATTTTATCATAATAATTCTATAAATATGATAAATGATACTTTCAAATATAAAAATACCTAACTATTAAAAATAATTGCAGACATAAAATGCATAGTAAACTACATAGCAATATTTTTGACACATGAAAAAATATTATCATTTATTACTGAAAAGGTGTGTTTTTATATAATTATATCATCATTGTAATCATTGTTAACAAAAAATAGTTAATTATAATTATTTATATCTCCCTAAAATGTATAATTGTTTCCCAAAAAAATAAATTTATCCAATTCCATCTCAATTTTTAAGAAAAACTATTTTAAAAAGAAAAAGATATAACAACTATTTTATTAATACATTATTAAGTGAGGTTACTATTACCTTGGGAAAATTACAATTCATAAGGGTAAAATATATATTCCAAAGGTTCAAGTTAATATTCACCAAAAAATTATGTTGATCATTTCAGTATCTATATATCTTACTGAATGCAGGAATGTATGTCCATTTTTTAAAATTCAATTCACAGAAGTAAAAAAATTACTTTTAATTTAGGGTGTTTAAATCATACTACATCATTAAAATAATAATAATTCATAATTACTTAATTATTTATAATTATTATATCATTTCTAAAATGTTCAATTTGGGTCTCACATATCAATTTATCAAATTTGTCTCAATTAAATATATATTTTTCAAAGAAAACCCATTATTAAGTGTGTATATCCCATTGTAGTTCGTAGTTTTACTAATAAAAATTTTTTCATGATGAATTATGTTCCCATGAAATAAAAAATCATTCTTTTTGAATTTATTTTTAAACATAATAAAAAGTTAATGATTTGAAAGATATCCACAAATAAAAGAATTACATTTTTTGGGTTGTTACAAAGGGTGTGAGATGAAATCCAAATAGGGTCTCGCCAAGTGTTACCAAAATAATATTCCATAAGAAATAAACCATATCATTATTTAATTTTTTCAAAATAAATATTCATGGTACTATCATTTCAAATTAAAAATTATAACATTATTTTCACTTTATTTGAATGAAATATTACGAACAATGGGTTAAGTAAACTTTTTATAAAAAACAATTTATATAAATAAAATGTCATGTATAAAGTAGCTTTATAAATAATTGAATATATATCAAAATAATCACAATAACCAGGAAATTCTTTTACAAATCGGTATGATAGTTCCAATTTATGGGATCCTCACACATCTCATATCAGTGATCAAGGTAATATGTGTACACACATCCCTTAGAAATGGGTCAAAAAGGACTCATCAATATCCCATCGAGGAAAATACCCACCACACTATGAATTTCATAGAGTTGTAAAGTGAAAATATAATAATTGGGCATTACCATCCAAGCATGTTTATCCCAAATAAACCATAAACTACCCATGCTTGCATGTGTTAAAATAAAAAATCAAAAATTGGAAAATATTTCAAAATATATTAAAATACAATGCTCCCATTCCCATTTTCCATATAACAATATCAATTTAAAAACTAAAACATGTGTTTTTAATCAATTCATTCATCCTTACAAGATATAATCAATCATTATTTCTTATCGAAAACATTTAATCCATTATTCTCAAATAACAATTTGACACACGAATTTCACAAAGCAATTTCTAAATTCCATCAATATAAAATCACACACCAAATATAAAATCCATTAGTATTATAGGGTTTCCCCATATTTCCCTACCATGTTCAATTAAATACCAAGTTACGTCAAATTTGGATTTCAAAATTCAATTGAATTTAATTTTATTTAAATCAAAAAACTCAAAGATTTATATCATGGAAAATATTAACATGACCTCCTACCTTTGACAAAGATATCATGTATCACAATTCCTACAATGGTAATTTAAAATGAGGAACATCAGAGACGGAGATAAATGAATCAAACCATGATTAAAGATACAAAAAAATTAGTTTAGATCCCTCAGAAAATGTATGATCTAACAAACCCTAAGTATGGGAGATTCAGAGAGTGGAGGATATTGAATGGTATAAGAACTCATCCCGAAGAGGAATCAAATTACATTATCTATGATTTGATCCTCCTTGGAAGGGGTTTAGATGGGATGAAGCAATGAAAAACTGAAAATATTGAAGGCTGTTATTTAGAAATTGTTACCTAAAACCCCCTTTAAATTCAATTTCACTATAATTAGAGGGGGTTATGCACAACCTCCTCTAATAATCAAATATAGAGGTTGTTATGAACGACTTCTAAATTCATTTTCTATATAAGTTAGAGGGGATATGTGTGACCCTCACTAATCATCAAATTTATTGGGGGTTAGGAACCCCCTAAATATTTTCTAACATTATATATTTATTATCTGATTAGATATTAGAGCTGGTGTTGAACACCCATTAATTTAATTAAATAGATGGGGTTCCTAACTACTACTATTCAATGATATTAGCAACAGTTCACAACCCCATATAATATCATAAATTAGTTGGGGCTCAACACACCCTCTAATGTCTTAAATTAGAGGGAGTTCAAAACCCCCACTAATATCATAAATTTGTGGGGGTTAAAAACCCCATTAAATTTAAGGATATTAGATCTGGTTGTGAACCCCCATGATTAAAAAAAATAAAAATATATATATAATTACAACACTATATATAATTGTTTTAAAATAACATATATCAACATATTATTTAAAATATTTATATGATTGTATTTAATTGTATTTCTATATATATACATGAATATAAATATACAATATTACGTACATTTATATATATATATATTTGTATTAATTTTTTTTCATATAATATTAATTTTATATAACATAAAATCATAAACAAATTTTATAAATATACACATAAATATAATTTATTTAAAAAATATATATCATATAAAATCCCAAGCATATAGTTTTAATAATTTATATTATAATTGAAATAAATATATTTTTGGCTAGTATTTTTATGATTTTATATTATGATAACTAACATTATATGATATAAAATTCATACAAACCATTATATATTAATTCATTCAATAATATACGAGTATATTAATTGAATTAAATATATAAATTTATATAATATAGTAAAATTATATTTATTAAAATAAATACATACATATATATATATCAATGTCCATAATAATAAATATATTTATTGAAATAAATTATATAAATATTTGTAAAACTTATATTTCATATAATATTAATTTTATATTCCTATATATTTCATTTCATATAATATTAATTATATATAATATACATATTTATTGTATGTAATATAAAATTGTATTTCATATAAAATTTTATATATATTAGTATAAATTTTATTTCATATATAATAATTGTATAAATTGTATATAATATATATGTATTCTATATAATAATGATTATATGTTAATTATATATAATAATGTAAAAATAATTATATATTAATATACATAATAAAAAATATATGTATTGAAATACATTCAATAAATAAATTTCTAATACAGAAATACATTAAATATATACACATATATGTATTATATAAATAAGAATGTATATAATATATAAATATGCATCTATGGATATAAATAATATTCATAAATATATTTATAAATATATAAATACCTGTTTATATATATAACATAAATAGAATTATATAATATATTCAGTCAAATGTATATAAATACACATATCAAATGTATATTTTATATAAATGTATTAATTGTATATAATATAAATGTATTATAATATAAATACATAATATAAACAATTATATAACAATTTATATAAAAATATATGTTATATATTTATATATAATAAAATATTTATTCATATAAAATTTATCCGAGTCATATATTTAATAGATATAAATATAATAATGTGTAAATATATAATATAATTTTACTTTACATAGTGGAATAGGTGTAGGGGGATGTTCTCGGGATTATGGGTTTGAAACTGACCCTTAAAAATATGGTATGGGGACAAATTTGAATGTCAGAGGGGGGATTGTTGGCCATATCAAGTGGAAAACATTTCAATGAAATAATTAGAGGATGTTTTGGATCCGCCGTTAATATGTGGAATGTGGATCAATTAGATGGGTTTTGTAGTAACATACAACCACCACTACATTTTTATATCAATTAGTAGTGGTTAAAACCCGCTATAAAATTAGATTTTTACAGAATTAGAGGTAGTTTTAACCCCCACTACTATAAAATCCACTAAATTTTCCATTACATGAACAGAATTTCCAAAAAAACTGCCACTAAATATTGTATGTGGGAACATTAGTAGTGGCTCCCAATAACCAATTATAATGTATTTAGTGGGCGTTATAACCCCCTTTAATGGGGTTATTTTTTGTGTAGTCTCCTATCTGTTGGAAAGGAGGTTGCAAATAATATTTACTAAATTTTGAAAATATGGTTTACACATTTGTGTAAAATAAATCCTTTTGTTATCTATTAGCTAGAGATGATGTTAATAACTATTTGAAAATAAATAAATTCCATTTCTAAAAATCTATTTTTCTATATACAAACATGATTTATGTCAATGAATTAGAAAAACTGCATTTTACGAATTTTTTTAATAAAATTTATATATTATAAATTCAACAAAATGGTTCTACATTCATCCAATATATTTGATAAACATAAAAATAGAACAGATCTAGTTTTAGGCATAAAAGTTTTATTATTCTAAAAAGCAGTTTTACCAACTTTTAATGGATTAATTCTATTAAAAAAAATTGTTCAAATATTTATAATTATTATTTGATAATATAATCATCATTTTTTAAATCCTAATATCAAAATTTACATTGGGTTAATTTTTTATACTTTTCTAAGAAGTTTCATTTTTTGAAAAATGGTGAAAAAACCTGAATTTTAATTGAGAACTGTATTCTCATCTAATTTATTTATATATTTAAATTTATTTTTTAATTATTTTTTATGTGTATTTAGATTGAAAATAAATCTATTAATACAATTTAGGTCACTCGAATCGATTTCACAATGAAATTTGACATAAAACATTTCAATATTTTGAATTTTGTCACTTTAAAAACTCATTGTTCTGTCCCATCTATGACCTTAATTTTCAACTAATTTCTACCACATATATGTCTATAAATTGTAAAATTATATTATATATTTGTAATCAAAATAATTTATAATTAATATTATGATAAAATTAGTTTTTTATGAAAAATATTTGTGAATATAATTAAAATTAATTGTACAAATTGAGGAAAAAATGAGCTTACATAGTGGTTAAACTGTAACATATAAGAAAAATAACCTATATACATGTCCAAATTCCATTTTATGGAAATATTTAGACCATATAATGTATTTTATAGAATATTTTATATTATTGGAGGCACAATATGTAAGGGATACTTCTCAATAGTGATTACCTATTTCTATTTATAGGAATGTCACTCATCCTCCAATATAAAATGAAACCCCCACCTCTTGAAACCTATAAAGCCGTTTGGGTAATCCAAAAACAAAAAAAAAATAAGCTCTAAAATTATATCCCTTCATCATAGCGGCCTCAATTTGTTCATAGATAAATCCAAAGAATCCCTTTCATGGAAACCACAAATAGTTACACAAAGAAGAGGTAACGTCCTTCAACAAGCACTTATATTTATTTATTTCTGAACCGCTTAAATTATTATTATAACATGATTATATAATAATATTAATATCCTCAATATAATAATATTTAATTATATTATGTTTTCTACCTACACCTAAACACACTTCCATTTATTCGATGCACAATCATCATTTAAGTGTGCGGCGGACTATCGCCTTGTGAACCAATGTTGTTCGTTCTTCCATTACCACCTCTCAAGATTGGGAATAATGATGTCATTAATATTTTTATATGATATATATAATAATTTCTACTTATTTATTCTTATTTAATTATTATTCAACAAATACCTCCATGCTTTTCTTTTTTTTGGAAGATGCACGTCTGGACTACCACCTCCTCAATGCGATGTGATTGATTCATGATTTATAAGGAAAGTATTAAGGTTGAGTTCATTAAAAATATGTTATATTTATTTCAATATAATTCTATGAAAATTAATATATATATATATCATTTACTTTTCATTCTTTTACAATATGATTAAGAAATTGAAACAACCTTCATGCGTAAATACAACCTACCATCTCTATGAACAGTGTATTTCATTTCATATTTACTTATTCTATAGATTATTATAAATACATAAATACATAATATATATGATATTTATATTATTTTTTATATGTTATAAACAATTAAATCATGATCTATATATGAATATAAAGAATAACAAGTCAAAACCTATATGAAAATCAAAACAGTCATTAACAAAAATGTAACATTAACATGAAATTGTAAATAATTGAGTAATATAATGTCATAATCATATAATATATTGAATGATATATAATAACAAGGATATGAAATTTATTTATAATAAACATATATTTATTATACTTTAGGTATGAATGAGTATAAATAAAATCATGATTAAAGGTTACGGTTTTCTCATCTCACATTTATTCTTGTGAGATATATGCTATATTAACCACTAATTATTTTTTTTGTGGTTTATATATTGACATTTGAATTTTTATATATTTTATTTACATTAATTCATGAAATTAAAATTTTTAGTTTATGTTTTTATTTCATGGATCTCATGATTCAAAAGTAACTCAAGTGGTAAGGGGATTTCATGTCTCACTTTTATTTATAGGAGAGTTATACCTTATTCACCACTCATTTAATTTATATGGTGTATATACTACCCAAGAATTTACCCTATTATTCTTGTTATTTAATTTATTAGAATTTACCTATTCATTTTATTATATCTATTTCCTAGGTCTTACAGTTCAAAAGTTACCCAATCAGTAAGGTAATTTTTTCTTTATTTTTATTTTTTGAGACACATGATTTGTAATAAAACTTATTTCTATTAAAATATGTATATACATCCCTTTGAAATGTTTTATAATTATTGAAATTATTTTAATTATATTTTAATGTAATTTTAATTTCATTCTCTCAATGGTGTAATGATTCAATGTTTCGGAAGTGGAAATATTTCATTAATACAATCTCATCGTTATCCGGATTATTTAAGATTATGATCCCATTGATGAAATATTACGATCCATATCTCAATAATTATCATGATTTGTCTTCAAATATTTTTATCCGTCATATGTCTATGAATTTGTACCATTTTTCCTATATTTTATTCTTGAAATAATTAATAATATGTTTTTACGAAAATTTGACATTATTTCACTCTTCAGTCGAAAATATATTTTATTCAAAACACTTGATTTCTAAAAATGTTTTCAAAAATGTTTTTTAATTATATTTTAATATAATTTTCAAGGAATTGGTTTAAAAAAATTGAAAATTATTCTAAATGATTTTCCAAGATTTTTTTATATGTTTTCAAGGTTATTTTCAATGAAAATTGTTTTCAAACTTTTTTATGTTTTGAAAATCGTTTTTAAACAAGGATATCATATTTTCCTCAAGAAATGGTTTAAATGATATTTCAAAATTAATTTCCATATAACATGATATCCATTGATGTTACTCATGCCTTATTGGGGATATGATCTAAGATTACCATGAATATTCTTTCTTTGAATGGTTTTTGTTTTCTTGGCATCATCTTCATGAAATCTACTTCTATTCCAAAGGATATATGACTATGAAGCCTCATTTATTTCAAGGGATGTTATATGATGAAATTATTATGAAATATATCTCTTTTACATACGTTATGATATTATGGAGTATTTATGATACTCATTTCATTTCATGCATTATGATATGATGTTCATGAAAACCATCTCTTTTTATGGGTCATGATATGAAGAATATATTATTATCAGGTAGGACATGTATGAATGATTTTATTATGTGATGGGTGCAAAACATATCCCACTAAAATAAATTTGGAAATGATTTATATCAACTGATATAAAATTAGAAACATGTATAAGGGATAGATCCATAAAGGTAAACAACTGAGTCTTGATCCACAATGGGAAATAGTTCTGTCTTGATCCAAAATTGGAAATAGGTGTGTCCGGATCCATTATGGGAAATTGGTGTCTCTTAATCCACTATGGTAAGTATATCTGTTGTGATCCCCAATGAAAAATATTTGTGTCCTGATCCATAATGGGAAATTGTTGTGTTCTTATCCACTATAGTAAATAGGTGTGTCCTGATTCGCAATGGGAAATAGGTTTGTCCTTATCCATAATAGGAAACATGTGGGTCCTGATCCACAATGGGAAACATGTTCATCCAAATATACTCTAGGAAATAGGTGTGTCATGATCAACTATATTTATGGTCTTTGTATTTCACCTTGAAAAATGAATTAGTTTTTTATATTTATGATGTTTCTACACTTACATGACATGACCTTATAGTTCAAGATTGATTTATAATTATTTTTCATCCATATCACTCATGTATTATGAACAATGAATCATTATTCCATGACTCATATATATGATATTTGATATGAGGGTCGAGATCTTTAAATGTCAGGATCATGTTTTCATACCCTTATGTTAATGTTAAGCTAACATATCTCTCTTGATTAGAGATACATAAAATCTGAGCACACCCATTCTTATGTTTCTATTACTCATGTTATCAAGAAAGTTTTTACGTATGATTAATAAAAGGGGATGATATTTAAGATATATGTCGAAGGAAATTCACCAAATTTGAAAAATGTGTTCATGATTTCATGAGATGGTGGTATGATCATGAATTAATAGAATGAGATGATTTGTAAGGCCTAGTGTGTTTTTCATGGGTAGCACTGTGAAGTTCTCTTAAAAGGTGGGTGATTCCTAGAGTTTGGATGTGAAATTATGTTACCTGGATCATGTGACTTGAAGGAATTAATCCATTCCTGATAATTTCTAACCCCATCACCAAGTGTATAGAGGTGTGGTGGATCTAAAAGTTTTCCTTTAGATAAGTTATCATCAACTCCTTTTATGGAGTAGGATATACCACAAGTAGATTTATAATGATACTATGGTTGTTTTGAGTTGGTGGTGATACACTTTTTCAAGTAGTATTTCATTGGTAAATAATATTCTCATAGACTATATCCTTAAACACCTCTTAGATCAAATCATGGTAGTCTTCATCGGTGACATTCAGGTGTCCTCGTTATCTAAGGATGAGTATGAGAGACACTTGATAATGGTACAAGTCATAATCAAAGTGCACCGAATTCATATGAATATCATGAAGTGTTAGTTTTGGATCCATGAGGTCTACTTCCTAGGACACATCATCTCAAAGGAACGATAATTTGTGGACCTAGTGAAGGATGAGGTTGTCCTTGCTTGAGAGCCACCAATGCTTGTTACCAAGGTGTAATGTCTCCTTAGGCTGAGAAGGTACTATCAAGTGTTTTTACTTGATTTATATAATGTGTATGTACCCTTTGAATCATATACCTAGAACAAGAATCCATTCATGTTCTCATAATGGTGCTAAATATCTTTTAGGAGCTATGGAAAATATTGATGAGTAGTCCCATATTGATATTTCCAAAGGAGGGTGTCATTTATGTTGTGTTCTACAATGCATCGAGGACCAGACATAGTTATGTAATTGTTATTAAGCATATGTATTTCCATATGGTTTATATTACTTGAGCCCACATGAGAAGAACTACTGACCCATGATCTTGAACTAGTAGTGGTAGTCTTCTCTTTGAAAATGTAGTGACATTACTTGATGTGTGAGTGGGTTATCATCTACTCTAACCACAAAAGTCTCAGTTATATATTCTCATAAAATAATTTTAACTTGAGATAGAGGAAATGGAAGGATTTCCTGTAGTCTTATTACTTAGATATTATTTATACACATGGGAAGGGGAACATGGTGGAAGATGCTCTCAGGAGGAGATATTGTTATTAGTTGTCGGAAGAGGTGTCAAAATAGTTATACTCTTTGCAGTCGGTACTTTTTTTTGGGTGTTGATGGTACTGTGTACCTCTAGTTGATGGTTGAAATACATTCTCTTATTCAGTGAGTTATTAAGGAATGAATTGGGAATATTGACTGAGAAATCTTTCATGATCATGTATCCACTAGTTATATTCATTATGGAAATTCCATGAATGAATGAATCACATCATCATTTTTTAAAGAATGAATGGTCCTTATGGTCACATTACAAGAAGGGGGATCATGGATTTTTTCTGACTTTGTTTTATATCCAGTGTAGGTGATGATGTATCAGGAACTCGCTGTATCAGTTGGAAATACAAGGAAGTAAAAATGAGTTCTTGAGTTAAACTATTACAGTTTCCATTGTCTATGGGTGAAGAACAACATAGATTTATAGAGAGTTGGGACACTTTTTCAAGAAGTTGGTATTAAGACTTCCTGGTAATTCCCTCAATTTTCATTTTTTACTATGTTTCTTACTTCATGAGACAATTAGAGAGTAGATATGGGAAGCCATTGCGGACATAGTTATAGTTGGGAACAGGGTTTTAACCCCACTAGTTATCCTTGAATAATAGTCCATTCTGGTTCTGATGAACCTGATTCGGCTTTTCATGTCAGTTTTGATCCACACCCGAGAGGATCATCAACTATATATGTGGCCTGCATGTTATTATGACTACCACTCCACCATGAGAGTAGCACCTTTTCAATTCCAAAATTGTGGGACAATGTAGGACATTGTTATGATAATCGGAGCTAGTGGGTAACAATGCACGGGTCCTAGTTTTGGGGCTACTGACCACAGTAAATGATATCATTCATCCAATGTAGGATGAATAATTCGTAGTAAATATCAGGGGTCCTTAGTGGACTAATGATTCCGGTCTTTAGTGTTTCATAGATACATATTCTAAGTGAGGACAGTGGGATATCTCCCATAATCACGGTCCCTTTCATTCCTTATAATTTTTTCAGGTTAGTCAGTTGTTATTCCGCTTCACCCTAAGGCTACCGTATTTGTGAGATTCATTATTTTTCTATAAATGTCGCAGCCGATGAGGTTTGTGCATGACTTATTATAAGATTTCAACGTGGTTGAGCGGGACAATTAGAGTCTATTATCATTTTAATGTTGATGATTAGTAGAATAAATACACTTTTGGGTGAGTGTTTTCCATGGGTGTGTTTTTTATAGCAAAAGGAACCATTGGGAGGACTCATGAGAGTGAGGGATGGAGTTGAGAGTTCAGTTTCCCACTCCATTCTTAGTTGTGATTTTATGGGAAATTTTTTTTGAGGAATAGAATATTTTAATGTCCAATTTTTTTATTTGTAAGACTTTAAAATACTTCTAAAAATATTTCTGAAGCTAGGTGTTGAGAAGGTGTGATATTCTGAGGCTTAGTTTCTGTATAATTAATTTCTAAAATATATTAAATATCAAATGCATTCATTTTTCGGAAAAAATATAATAACTCTTAATAAGGTGCCCATATCATAAATCAACGGGAACCATTGGGTTCAAAATGTGGGTTTTACCCTAGGTGTAAAACAACCGTTATTGGTGCAGGATGCTTGTGAAAATTCATCATAGGAACAAAATTAATAATATAATTAAATAAATTAGTTTGTTTCTTCAATTAATTCAACAACCTAAATTCATCTATAAATATAATTTTATTTCAAATCCATAGATTTACTAGCATTGCCTAAGATCTATTTGGATCTTTTGGAGAGAGTGTTAGAGGATCTCTCTCAGATGAATGGAAACCATATTGTGGATCGATGATCAGGGGCCAACAAGATTCATCATTGGAATTATTTCCCTTTAAATATTCAAATTATGAATGAGAATCAATTAAATAATTAATTGATTTCAGGATCATCAATTCTATGTGTGTGGGATAAAATTATCGGAGAATTGGGAGAATTTATTGGGATTATTTGACTATCTATTTATTTATTATTCTTGTGGATGGAAATCATGGTCGAAAAAAATATCATCTAAGTTTTCATCCACATTTATGTTCTTTTTGTATTTATTTTCCATTCTAATTCATTGAAAATGACTTAATTATCCTTGGTTATTATGGACATTGAATAATTGAATGTTTTCACTCATTTCATGGTGAAAAAATTGGATATTGAATATTCGGTCTTAGAACAACATGAAAGTGATGAGATTATGGAAGAAGCATTGTATCGAACGGTGTAGATATCCAGTATTTGTGTTCTTGAGAGTGTAGCGAAGAATGATGTATGAATGAATTTTTTGAATGTATTGATACTCATATTTTGATGATTTAGTGATGATAATGAATTTTCTATGATTCTAGATGATTCTAGAATGTGGAACGGATGGATTGATGGTCAGAGAAATGATGGTAATGCACGGATTCTAAATCAAGATTTGTCTAAATTTCATAACAACATGAACTATAGATGGTTCATATGCGGGTTCCGGAATCATTAAAATATATTTTTCTGAATTAAAAAATATTATCTACATGGATAACTATGAAATGTCAAGCAGTTTTTAAACAATGTTCTCTAACCATACGCCCCTCAAATGGGGTGTACAGTTTCTATTATTAGGTCACACTATTAGTCATTCTATTAACAAGATTTGAAAACCCACACTATTTGGGTTTTCACGGTTTACCGTCGTGGGTGCTTGGTTTGGTAAAACATTGTGCCAACCCTGCCCAACCATGAAACATCGAAAACAATCGAAATATTCACCTGAGGGCCCCCTTAATAAGACCCTACCAATGTATGCTCACAAGAGGGTTGAGGAGTACCTAAAATCTATAATAGAATATTACAACCTCTCCACCATATAAACCTTCTATCCCCAAAAAGCATGTCAAGAAGTCTCAATGTAAAAAATATCATGTCACTACTATCTCATATGTTCTTCTATCTCTTAAGTCTCATGAGTATTAGAACCGTGCATCCATATCACTCGAACTAGAGGTATCATCCTCTCTTGAAGTACCATGTTCTATGAATCAACTATTCGTATTCGATGCTTAGTCAAATATAAATATGGGTTAATTTCAATATCACTTAACATCAGAAAGTGAGATAGATTGGAAATATTCTCCCATAGTTGTGATATATGGAATGTGGTGTGGGTCGGTATCAAGTGTAGAGGATGTTGTGATTGGTAAGTCACTTTACCCACTATATCAATAACATCATAGTGTATCAAAAAATGAGGTTCAACCGTCCCATTCATCCCAAGTCATCGATGACCCTAATGATATGAAACTTTTAGGAAATCTAATCACTAATTGATATTTTCCATAGTCTACATTAATGATCAGTGTGCAATTTATACCGGCACTATTACTTTAAAATTATCTAATGAATCAAATGAATTTATTTATGCATCTCTTGAACCATGATCATTCAAAACAAGGATCCTTTTCCGATCATTGACCATGACAATGGATATTTTCAAGGCTAGCATACAAGGCCTCAAATTTATCAATTTAGATCCAAGAATAGTAACCATTGTTATAAGAAAACTCAACCGGTACCAAATGGTCATATCAAACTCTACAAAAGTCCAGAACATAGGTTTATGGAATATCCTAAATTTTATATATGGCCCTCCCAATCTTTTCATCCATCTACGGATGGTATTATGTACTCAAATGAACCTAAGAACCTAGTGCCTCCTGAATTCCATTCCAAGAGCAGGAAGTAAAATGGGGTTATCTATCAATGACTATAGCAGATGTAACTCTATTATAATGAACAATCTCTCTCACATAGAGATTTCACATCTTATAAACATTGGTTGTTCCACGAATAGGCATGAAGTTAGTTAATTTGGTTAAAATATCGATCACAACCCATTTTTCATTATTCATTCTCTGGGTATGCATTAAACCAACAATAAATTCCATTGAGATATCATACCACATCCATACCGACACTGGGAGTGGCTGAGAAAAACCCAAAGGTCTTTACTACTTCGCATTTTTAGTTAGCATATATAATGATGAGAGGAAAATTCAGAATTTCCTTTTCTCATTCCTAGCACCAGGAATCAGCTTTGCATGTCATAGAACATATTTTTTGTTCCTCGGGGAACTTCCCACTATGAATTATAGAGATTCCCAGTCATTGAATTCCATACCTCTAACGGCATAAAAAATGATTCCCAAAACATAGAATACCCACTTTGGAGAACGACCACTTGGTAATGATATCCCCTCTATAAATAGATTCTATAATGATATTGAATTCGACATCAAACTGTGGATATTGAAAAATATTCTTGGGAAGAGTAGAGGTCAAAATATCACTCTCCAACACGACATCAACCCCAAATTATCAAACTCATATATGAAAATATGTAAAGAGATCCATCATGTTCAATTAATTTAATTATTCTGTCATGGCTTGGGTCATAAGTTTCCTATGAAAAGCAATTTTGATGAACTTTTCATTCCCTATGGTGTAGGTAATATCGAAATCAATGAATTTCATGTACTCCTCCAAACACATATCTTTTATATTCCAATATTTTTGAGAGAATACATAACTCAATATATTATGGTTATAATGCACATTAAACCTTTCTATGAAAAGGTAATGTCTCCAACTCTTTTTTTTCATGCATCATATATTCCAGTTCACGGTCATGGGTTGGGTAATTCTTCTCACGTGGACTAAGCTGACAAGAGACATAGGTTACAACATGATAACGAGGCATCAGGACATAACCCAAATCCAAACACAATGCATCACACAAGACCACATATCCCTACTCATCCAATAGAAGAGTCAACATTAGAGAATTTTTCAAAAGACTTTTTATCACACCAAAATAACTATGAAATATATCATCCAAAGAAAACATCACTCTCAACCATGTAATAGTGGTCATTGGAGATTTCAAATTCAAGAAATCCTTTATGAACCAGTGGTAATATTCAAATAAACCCAAGAATTTAAGAATCATGTAGTTTCACCAATTTCATAAAAACATTCACCTTCTTAGAATCATGTAAGATACCATGTTCTGACACTATGTGTCCCAAGAAATTCAGTTTCCAAATCAAGAAATCATATTTTGATAACTTGGAATAAATTCAATGATTTCTCAAAAATTACAAAACTAATCATTGTAAATGCATATGATCCTCCTCAAACAAATAGTAAACAAGGACTTCATCCACAAAGTCCACCATGATCATATCAAGATACTTAGTGGAAATACTTTAAATAATGTCCTTGACGACTTCGAGAAAATTCGTTAGACCAAATTGAAGTAAAAGGTACTCATTATGGCCTTACCTTCTCTAGAAGGTTGTTTTATGAATGTCAGATTCTTTTATTCTCAACTGGTGATAACCAGATCAAAGATTATTCTTCAAAAAAACCTATTCGCCCTATTCTTAGTAAAGAGAACAACCCCCACCCAAATATGACATCTTGATGATCCAGGTCGGTTACCAAAAAATTCTGGGGAAGATCAATCTATATTAAAGAGAGAACACATGTAGGAAAATGGAGACCCTAATCAATCATCATTCCATGGGGTATAGTAATATTCATATCTTAAGAGAAAATATCTATTAGAAGATTTAAAAGATTCATAGAATGAGTTGATATGATTGATTGAGATGAACCTATATCATATAAATGAGTCACTAAATATGAAGAAATAGTACTGGTACAACTCACAATTTTTGGACTTGTTTATACTTCTTCTACAGCCACTTCTACTACGTGAAGAAGCTTCATGTTGATGGAACCGCTTTTTCTTGATGTTTATGATTTCCCTGCAATAAATTTAGGCGATGATGATCTCATTCCACTACATAGAGAAAAATATGAAAAATATAACATCTAATTTTGACTAGGGAATCGAATGAAACCACATATCTTTGGTGACACAATGTAAAATAGTTTCGAGTTTCTAGAAATACACCACAAAACCAAATATATAGTCTTCTTACCAGTATTTCAGGAGGTCTAGAAGAGCCCTGTTATCAAGAACAACCATGATACTCATCATGATTCCTTTTTCCTTTTAAGGAACTAACAGAGCTATAATGGAGAGAAAGTTGAACTCCCATCAACCCTACCATATTAGCCATTTCTTTCTCAACCATCAATGCTCTATCTAAAAAATTAGCAAATGAAGATTGCTTCAAAAATTTAGAATAGATAATTAATATCATGTAAATGTTCCATATTGAACCATTGAGTATTCATATTATAATTTGATACAATTTTATGTGAAAACTTCAAAATTTTAGAAAAGTGATTTTCATACTCGGTCATGGTCTTATCAGCCTTCCTGAGATTCAAAAACTCCATATGCTAAAATAGAACCATATAATCTGGATAGGATGGCCAATAAAAATTAACTTAAACTCATTCCACAATAATCCATTAGGCATCATCATTACCGCCATCATGTCCCAGGACATACAATATATTGATTCCACATTGAAGGTGAAGCCTTTCTCCTTGTTAGAATTAGATGATTTTAAGAACTAATGTAAATGTTTAATCATACACAACCAATCCTCAGCATATTGAGAAACATTTGATCCATGGAACACAAGGGGATTTTGGTGAGGGAACTTCTGAGAATGATTATGACACACATCCCTTTGAGGATCCACTGGTTGATCCTAAATGGGAATGGGTGAAGGTGTGTGTCCCAGATCATGGAAGTCTTGCACAACAACACCAACTAGATTTTGGTCCATTGATGGATTTTATCACTATGTTTCATTAGTAGCGTCTTCCTGGAACTAATTCATACATCTTCTTGGAGGCATGATGATACAAAACATCATCAGAAAACTGTGAAGATATTGGAATATTACCCATAGATACACTTACATAAGATAAATAGAGAAATTAATCATGTAAGATAGATATATGAGATTTGGATTTTAACCTATCCAAATCAAAATAATTGAAAATAATAGAACAATTATTATGATGCCTTTCCCAAACCTCCCTTGGTGGATTAATTATCGTCACATTATGATATGGATATACACTCACTTGTAACTACCTCCAAGGTCCGAAAAATATTTCACAAATTCATGCTAACATCATGGAAAAATGAACAACATTACACCTATATACCACATTTTCATAAACCATCATGGATACGTTAGTACCCTGTAACCTAAGTTGATTCGGATATATCCTGAAGGGCATTTGTGATACCCATATATAGGCGACTACTGTTAGGCATCATACAAGAAAAATTTTAGAATATATTTTCCATAAAAAAAGTGGTAGAATCAAAATAATGTTAGTTTGCTCAAAGAGAAATCTGTAAGAAGGAAACACTCGAACTAAAACAAGTATCAAAACCCACAATAGTATATACCCAATGTACCAGAAAACAACCCATGTACCAATAGGAAAAGGTCCCTTTGTCTATAGGATTAATAAGAACCACCCGCTCTAAGTGGGACATTCCCCTTTCTCAATCATGGAAAAAGGAAATCTAAAAATTCCCCAAGGAAAAGGTATTGTGTACACTAAAATCCTAGTAGGGTCATAATAACTATTATATAATATGATTCTTTAAGAAATAAACCAAATAATTCAGTCAATTTAAAATGAAAATTTGAAAGGTTTTATAATTTCATTTGTAAAATAGGAAAAATCATTTCATTTGATGGAAATGTTAAAAATAATGGATTAAGTGTACATTTTATATAAAATAGATTATATAAATCATAAGGAATGTGTACAAAAGTTTAAACCACAAGTGAATATATATTAGAATAATGAAAATTAGTAATTTTGTCCTCTTACATGATATATGATTGTTCCAAATTAATGGATCCCCACACATCTCATATTGGTGATCATGGTAATATGTGTACACACATCCCTCAGATAGTGGTCAAAGAGGACTCATCAATATCTCATTTGGGATAAGATACACCATACATTGTTTTTTAGAGTTTTAAAGTGTTAATCTTTTGCAATGGAATTTACATCCTAGAATTTATTTCCAAATAATCCCAACAAATACATGGGAATTATTATGGTCAATAAACAAGGATCATTTGAAAAACTATTTCAAAACAGTTTAAAATAAAATTTCCCCATTTCTAGTTTCAATATTCCAATTACTATATAAAAAAGGTGGTTTTATAATCAATTAAATCCTTTTAAAAGATAAAAAAACATAGGTTCTTATGAAAACATATTAATCCATTTTTCTCAATAATAATTTCACACCAAAATTCCACAAATCAAATTCCCCATTCAATTTCACAATTACATGAATTCCAATCCGCACCCCAATTACCAATTCTATTAGAATTGATGGTTTTACAAAAAATTAAATTCCACGTCAAATAAAATTATTGTTTGCATCTAATAGGTTTTTAACAATTCATTTTAAATCAATTTAATTTAAATCAAACAATACAAAGTTTTATAAAATGGAAAATCCTAATGAACCCACCCACCATTAACATGAAGATCACATATCTCAACACCCACAATGGGAATTTCTGATGAAGAACACCAGCAATAGAGTTCAAGGAATCACAAGTATGTTAAATATTCAAAAACATTAGTCAATATCCATGAACAACTAAATGATATTACAAACCCTAATAATGATACACAGTGAGAGTATCTGAGAAGGAATTGGAAAAGAAAACCTAAAAGACGGAATCAAACAATATTCTCCTATATTTGATCCACCTTGTAAGTAGTTTGGAAGGGCCAAAATGGGTTTTTGGTAGTTCCAAAGACCTATTAATTCATCCAAACCCATGTTAGAGTCTAGTGAAGGTTCATATGGGGGTTTGGGAAATTTTTAAATATTTTTTGGATTTAAAACCATTGTCATCATGGTTATATAGAATTGTCTGCACTATTTATAAAACTACGCACCATAACCAGGCACCCCACTAATGGGATACATTGTTTTTCAAACCATTCACAAATTTTGAAAACTCCCACTATTTGTTTTTATATTATTTACCCTAGGTGGGCTTATGGTTGGAAAAAACTGTGTTCCACAAATGAATATCCAAGAAACTTCAAAGAATTTAAATTATTTTACCTGAAGCACCCTTGAATGATCACACACCAATGCAGGATCAGAATTAGGATCTAGGATTACTTGAAAATAGTAATAGTATGTTACATACATAACATCTCTCCATTTTATAGGTATATCCCACTTTGATTATAAATATTTTAAAACTAATCCCCCATTGACTATATGTTCAAATGAATAGAGGATTAATAGTATTTATAACATAATCTTATTGATTTTATAAGATAATGAACAACCAAAAACACTCGTAAGCATTTAAATATATCCTTTAATTGGATATTTTTCTTCATATTTTCAACAAGTTCCTTTCATGAAGCAAAATTTATTATGAATTCACAACATTACACCTTCTCCTTGATTAATTTATGTTGGATATCGATATGATTGGGAGATTTTTATTTTTATAGATTTTTTGAAACAATTAGTTGAATTTGGTTGTTATGCCCATTCATCGAAGGATATGAATCTTACACTTTCATATTATATGTTTGAGATTTCATCCAAATAATTTGATTTATAAATTATGATGTTAAAATATTATTATTTTTATTCTTCCTTAAAGTGATTGAGTTTTTTATTGGAGTACCAATTAATAAATTTCAACAAACAAACAATAATACTATAGAACTACTCTATATTTATCTTACATGAAATTCCTAATATATATATAATAAAATGAATCAATAATTTTCCCTATATTTATAATAAATGATCTTATACAAAATAGTTATTTTTAAATATCAAAATATCTTCTTTAGTATAATAATATATTTTTTTTTATATTTCATTGTAATTTTTTATATAATAAGGCATTGTAAAAAACTTATATTCAAGATGTTATTAGGTAAATTTTAATAATACACAATACTCTAAAATAATTATGATTTAAATTATTTCTATCAGTATTTTTAAGAAAATTTGATCCATTAAATATTATAGTAGATAAATTCCATTATTAATTCATCTTGAATAGATTTAATAACTTAGCTGAATATTTTTATTAGGATCAAAATATTAACCCTACTATTTGTGTCACTTAAAAATATAAAAAAAATCTTATATCTAAAATTATATAAATCTCAAAGAGTTTAGTCAATTGAATAAGGAATTACTCTAAATATATTATTATATATATTTAGAGGATAATTTCATTAACATACACTATCAAAATTAGTGAGTTATTGTTATTTAGTATTAAATAATGATTTTCCCACTTTTCTCTTCTAAACATCATAATAATAAAAAATTCAAAAATCAAAAAATTCAATGATTTTGGTTCTTTTCATAAGGTCATAAAGCATATTTTTAGGTTTAAATAATTTGAATACATATAATTGTTGAGTGTAACCTTATTCAGTAATATCAACTTTCAAAAATGAATATGTTATATCAATTTGGATGATATTTTAATTTCATTGAAAAGATATTCTTGCAATGATTTCAATCATTAAACGTCTTTCTACCGGGGAAAATGTTATTTAGAAATCATTGATCTAAATTGAGTAAATAATTTAGAATATAAAATTGTTTTATTCTATAATACATCACCATTCTCATTTATTTATTTATTTGAAAATATATTTCACCTAAATCATTTTCTTATCTTTAGAAATTGAATCTAACTCCCCCACTTAATGTTTTTTACATTTTATTTTTCTCTCCACGCATGGAATATATGGAATACTTGTATTATGAATATTCCTAAATATATTTTTAAACCTGATTATGTATGTATGATGCATGTTTTAACCACTTTTCCACATTTCCCAAAAAAAACTGACATCGGAATGTTTCCAACATGTTCTTATCTGGAAAAATGTAACTATTAATTCAATTTCTTTATATGGTGCATTCATAAAGATAACACCCTAATAGATAATAACATTCATACTAATGGAATATATCTTACTTTTAGGTTGTTTTTCTAAGTCTCTTCTATTCAAGAAATTAGATTCCATTTGTTTTTTAATAGTTATTTTGAAACCTTTACAGAAGGAAATTTGGGATCCGCCGAGATTTTCTAGTTGAATTATAAAACATTTATAGGCATTATAGTTACTTATATTCATGAAAATAATATCAATATGGTTGAAATTATTATCTTTTGAATTTATTTAATTATAGGATATTAATTAATCCTAGTGAATTTCAATTCCAGGTTATATTATAGTATCTTGGTGTAAGCATTTTTCATGCATATGTTGATCTTTACACTAATCAGATACATTGAGAGAAGATCATCAAGGCTTAAATAAATATTCCTCATTGATAATTTCAACATTGAAATACTATATGGCCAAAGAACATCGAGTGGGAGCATTATATGATCTTGGGGTAAGTTTTATCCACCAGTATCTGGCTACAATATTAATAGTGATGACTCATATAATGAAGGTGACATACAAAAATACAAAATTTTTATTTATTCACATTTTTTTATCCTTTCACTCATATCATTTTTGGGAAATATAAATTAACTAAATATGGATAAATTAAGACATTTTAGTGGTGTCTCCCTTTACAATATTCATATCATCACCCTTGGTTTGGCGGAGTTAGAATCTGCCCTTATTTTTAACTTCATGATAAACCATGTTTCATCCAAACGATCTTTAATATATATCATTAGAAGGTCTAATTAAATTCTCTTGGAACACTCATTATTTTTTAACCAGATATATATCAAATTAATATTCCTCCATGAGTACTGTCATTGAGTTTTCCAAAATTTCATCCATAATTTTTTATGAAAGAATTTATACGAAAAAGTAATATGTTTTTCATTTTATGTTTCTTTTAAAACTATAAATCATTATTCATATAGATATAATTTGGTTTAATTATTTATTTATTTTAAATATGAAATGAAATTTGTATATCTTGTTTCTAAAAAAAATTTATTTTCCATACTCTAGTAATAACATTATTCCCATGTTGAACAAATATTGAAATTCCAAATAGGATAACTATTTCTGGAGATTATATAGATATATATTTTAATATATTATACAATTAATAGCAATAGATTGTTCAAAATCCTATTGTGTATACTTAGATGTAGTATCATATCCAAAATTTTTAATTTCATGTCATGTTTTCTTATCAAAATATCTTTGAAACCCTTAATGAACATTTTATTAAATTGATATAAATGAAAAGTAAGAAATATGAGTATAATTATACATATAATTTATAATGATTTTATCTCCATTGGTTTAATACACATATATAATCATGATATCAACTGGGATTTATGTGTTTATAATCACTATTTTTAAGTGTCTAAGATATTCTCATTGTAACAGGATTCATGGGAAGATGATCTCTCATATTTTAGATTAAAAATATATTTTATTGTATAATGATTGAACTGTATTCTCATTGTCTTGTATCCCTAGAAACCTTGTCTTATATTTAATTGTTTATACACCTATTTCACACTCAAACAATAAGTATTTTTATCATCATTATTATGAAATATATTCAGAATTATTCAACTCTTTCTTGTAATGAATAATTCATATTTAAATTTCCTAATTACATAACATTTTTTTAGAAAAAACACTATTTTTATATTGTCACACAATTATGAAAAAATAAATTAAATATTTCCCAACACATAAATAAATAGAACATATTTGGATGTCATCTTTTTCCCACCAATATGAGTTCTTAGTACAAATTTTATGTGCATCATTATGTCATTGTATAATGGCATGGAAGAAAGATCATAATCTTTAATAAAATTAAATATCTGTTTTTACATTCATGCATTATTAAATTCCAATATCAAAAATTCAAGACTTATCTAGATTAAACGTTTCAAGGGAAATATTATACACCATTTTTTATTCATGATCACTCCTCTTCTTAAAAAATTTGGACATTGAAGCTTTATTCATATGATCTCGTAGTATATTATATAAAACATATAGGTTTTATAAACATGATGGTTTAATATTTTGAATGCCTCCCATAGTATATCAAAAAAATTGACTTGCATGTTTTTATTATCTAAACATGTTATCTTCCCATCCATGCTCCCAAAAAATCTTCACCACAATTAATGTTCCCTAAATTATTAAGGTAAAATTATATTAAACAGAAAAATTATTTTATACATACACTAAACTACTATTGTATGTATATTCAAATGAAAATATCTTCATTTTGTCAATAAAATAATGAAAATGTTCTAGATGTTTTCTTTTCATATATCTGAATCATTTCTTCTTTTTTACATACATACCATGATTCATTAGCACATAATTCAAAAATTATTTAAAAATAAGTTGATTATTTGACTAAATTATTTATAAACACCATTAGTTTTTATTTTTTCTACACCATATCTAGATGATTGATTTGTACAGAATATTTATTATGTTAAATAACTATTTTTCACCTTTCTTTTTTCATTTACTTCATTATATCCAATTCCATGAGTGACTAGAAGAAATTTATGGTTCTATTTTTTAAACATAATATTTTATTTATGCAATTGATAAATTACTCTTCAAAATTAAATTATTCCCCGAACACTATAACATAAATCAAAAAAGAAAAAAAATTCATCATGATGTTCTCAACTTCTAGTACCTATGCTTTGATTGATTCAACCACTTCATATCTCATAACCAACGAGCTTTTACTTCTATCTTATATCACTTTTTCATTAAATAGTTATAGTGAGCCCTTAAATATTTTAAAAATACTCTTCTTCCTTCCCAACATCAATTTTTTATTATTTCAATAAATTAACTTATTCAAATACATACATGCTATTTCCAGATTCATAATATTCAACATATGTACCCAAAGAATCATTCTAAACATGTGCCATTTTTTCATTTATTTTCATAGATCATTATCTTTCCACATTTTCATATCATTTATATGAATGTCTATATTTCTTGGACTGATCAAAAAATTCATTAATACCTAAATTCTATGTGTTTTTTCCTCTATTTCACTTTCATTATCCTATAATGAATCATTATTTTTATAAACAACAATTCAGTCTGTAATTGTTATTGGATACTACGTTTTTTATATATAATCTTATTCCATTATGATTATTAATAACCTTTTTTTTATATAATTTAGGATGATCACCATAATTATATCAGTCAGTATTCTTAATACAATGTTCAAAGAAAATTATGATCTCATAAAAATCAAAATGCTAAAATTAAATATTCCCAGTAAACACAACTTTTTATTTTTACAATCAATTTTAAATAAGTAACATTAAATATTTGTTAACTAATCTAATCATTATATTATTTAATTTGAGATAATTTTTTTGTCAATTTATGTGTTTTTCAAGGATTTTTTTGTAACTAATTTTTATATTATTCCATTCATATGTATTGTAAATATTCTTCATATATTATATTTGATCAATATAATATATGATTTTTGATAGAGTTATCATGATATTCATTATCCTTACTAGAAAATATATTTTTATAATATTTATTTAAAAAAATATTCATTTGAATTTTCTCAATTAATTGATGTCTATGTACATATTCATTAGCACAAATTTTTCTAACAGAAATGTTTACATATTTCAAAAAAATATTCCCATGAATCAATCTCTAGAATTTTTTTAAATTACGGATGAAAGTTTTGTAATTAGAATTCGTTCAGCTTTTAATAACATTTATGAATACCAAACACATGATCCCATATAAATCTTTTGGTTATAGAATCCATGAAACTTGTTAATTTAATCTACAAGAGTGATTATAGAAACACATTTCAAGCGGTTCCTTGACCATTAATGTTCTTCCTATCAGAAATTATATATTTATAACAATATTTGGGGTTTATAAATTCATTATGACTAATATCAATCCTATCCAATCCAAAATATAGTTTTTAAAAAATCATCCTCTCATTCATTAAATGAAATATATTTCTATAAAACATCAATATATAATTCTTGTTGATAGAAATAATGTTCTCCTTGAATAAAAATATATATTTCAAATATAAGTAATATAGAACTAAGCTGATTATCCTTGAGTGTGAGTTAGGGATCTAATAAAAATTAATGTGATTAGGTGATATGTGATAAGAAATATTGGTAGTGTAATAAGTTCTAATAATACTTTTCACACCTTCAAAAAAATTTCACAGTTTTTGTTTCAATGTATAGGTTCCCCACAGAAACTGTTAAATTATGATAAATAACAAAGTAAAAAATGAATCAAATTGAATAAGAGGTTTTTATAAATTTTAATGACTTTTAATTAGTAGATATTCCTCAATGATTGGTTGATGTTATCCCATGTCAGTTGACTTTTTTATTTTTTATCCACAAGAATGTTAAGGGAATGGGATTACCTATAAACATTTATAAATTATGCCTCTTGAAAATAAAGCATTATTCGATCATGCTACACAATGTATGAATTTTAAGAAATCATAAATAATCATCATAAATATGTATGAAACACTAATTAATGGTTATATTAATTCTTAAAATTCACATTTAATATTATATTTAAATATGTACTTGATGTATACTCTTGAACCACTTTTTTGACTATAGAAATTCCCCAAAAAAGATTGTGGGGATATATATTTTAAAAATTGTGTGAAATTATATATTTGAATAAACTTTCAAAAATCATATTTTTGTCTCCTAAACCATAGAAATTTTTAAATAATTCACCCAAGTATCCAAAAACCGAGATAAAATTTTCATCCTCTATAAAATGCATTTGCAATTTTAAATTTATATTTGAAATCTCTGACGAGATCCATGATATTTTTTTCTTTAAACCCAAATATTAGTTTTATCACATATAGTTCATGTAACTAATTTTATACCCATCATTAACAAACTAATAATATATTTTAATTTTATGATGTATAAATAATGAAGTTATGATAAATCCATATAAAAAATAATTATTATTACATTGAGGTTTATTCCCATTTTGGATTGCAACAACAAAAAAAGTACATTCAAACCGCAACTACAAATAATATTTTTTTAATATGATACATAATATTTTCAATAAAATCAAGATGTTTCTGACCTATTTATATAAAAATGTATCATATAAAATATCCTCTAAAAACCATAATTATAACCATGATATTTTTCTCACACATATTATTTAGTCATTTTACGTGAACTAAATCATTGTATTTTTATCAACCCACCATGATGTGGTTTTCTATTTTCATATATATGCATCATTCAATTTCCTCATATTCATATTTAAATTCTTTTCATGAGTAGGTTTTAAAAATATATATGAGCTAATGTAAAAAATACATTAATTATCATTTCAAGAAACTTAAACATATTATTATTTTTATGTGATAATTATATAAACATCACATTTCTAGATAATGTAATTTTTTATGATAACTATGCCCTTTAATTTATGTAATAATACAATATTTATTATGTCTATTTTACCTCTCAAAATTTTCTTTCTAAATATTTTATTTAACTTTAAATATCTGAATAAACTTTTATTTATTAAAATAAAACTCTATTTTAAAGTAAATTATATTTATTAGAGTATTCTTACATGTTATTTAAATCATGTGTGTTTATTAATCTCATATAATATGTAATGATTCAATATTATCATAATAAATATAATAAAATAAATACATAGGAACATCAGTGTTCCATAAAATTTATGGGTGATTTAGTAAATAATCAATGTATATAAATTAAAAATATTCAATCACATAGAAAAACTTATTGTCATTGATAAGTATTAATTTCCCAATTATATGAGGTTCATATAAAAAATAAATATCCAAACCTGAAATGAATTAAATAATCTAGTGAGGAATCATGAACTATAATAATCATCTATTAGATTCAATTATAGGGAGAATAATGATTTACCATAGATTTTAAAAATAACATTATAAGAAATGTTTATATGTTAATCAACTTCATTGGTATTCATAAATATCACCAAATAATCCCCTCCTTGTATTTTTGGAAACTCATTTAGATTTATGATTTTTTAATAAAATATAATTCACTATAAAGTGTTTTTTCATAATGAATGATTAAGTCATTGCAAAATTTATAAGCATCATGTGTTAGTTTCATATTTCATGAATTTTGAACAATTTTGTTTCAAAAAAAATAATAAAAATGATTCAACACATAAATTGAAAAAAATTATAATGTAATTCTTGTGATATGTAAGATCTTAGAATTATATGCAGTTGAATCAGGCTTTAATTTTGGTACATTTTTATTAAATTACCGTTAGTTTGGGGTTTACATTAGGGTGTGTTTGGGTAAAAATAAAGGAAAATGGAGGGAAGAGGGGTTGTTCACTATTATTTCTTGGTTAAAAGAAACGTTGTGACCATAACATGAAATTTTTCAGCCCTATATAGTGATGGTTCACACGGCTGGTGTGCGGTTGGACCAACGACTCACCCCTAAAATAACAGGCATACGGTCGGCACATGGTGAGGGAAAATTATGTGCCTCTGCCCACCAAATTGTATGTTACTTCTTATTTGTTTCGAAACATTATTTTAAAACCCCACAATCCCAGTAAATTCGCCTATTTCAATCCTCATTGAACCTCGGGAGGTCATTCACGTTTTTAGAGCATTGCCAATGGATTCCAAGGTCATCCAACCTCTTTTCATCACAATTCGTAGCTTGAATAAAATATCTTCTCCTCTTCGAGTAAGTGGATCTCATCCCAATGCATTCTCATCTATCCTCATTTAATCTCTTGTTATTTTGATGGAAATTATCCATTTTTTTGTTATATCACAAAACATTTTGATGAGATCAAGATATAGGGTTGTAGAGATAGATCTTTATTCATAAAATCTTGATATATTTAATCTTGATTTAGGTTTTTAGATCAAGATGTTGATCTATATCATTATGGGAGCCTATTTTTGGGATTTTTACTGGGTGATCACTCTTCATCGAATCATGGTAGGTGGTATTATATAAAATCTCATAGTCATTATATCTCTTATGAGTGTCTTATTGTATAATTTCTAGGGTTTGATCATCAATTCAGTTCTTGAAGATAACATAATTAATGTGGTCAATTAATTAATTAAGGAATTGGGGTTTTTATAGAATAATGTTATTTAGAAGTTTTAGGTAATTAATTGATGAATTAATTATCTGAATATTGAATTGAGAATGGTAATAATTTATTATTTAATTTTTTTTTGGAATATTAGGATATTTTTATTGAATGAATATGATTAATTAATTGTTGAATTAATTAATGTGATTGATATGATTAAATAATTGCAGAATTAATTTATGTGAAGAATGTAATTAATTAGTTGTTAAATTAATCAATGTGGAGGGTATGGTTAATTAATTGTAGAATCAATTTCTCTTATGAAACTAATTAATTTATTTTGAATTAATTATTGAAGGTTGTTGTGGTAAGAAGACTAATGTTGACTAATCTTGATCTATGTGATTTATTGATCGTTTTGATACTTCTGATATATATATATATGTGTGGGTGTGTTTTTGTGTGTTTTTGTGTGTTATATGAATGTTTGATAAATGTGATTAGGGTTTGTCATACGGGTTTCTAAGCCCTTAGAGAAATTTTTTTGTTTTTCATGGTCTGGTATTTCCAAATCCTACATGAGTGGGATATGGTCTTCTGGTTCTGAAGCCAATAGTGATAAATCTATGTGGGACAGAGTCTAATATTTCCAAATTCCATGAGTTCATATGAATGATGACCTAGAACCTAATGGTTTTCATTAGAATATGGTTCCAATTAACCATAAAATTAATTGAAATTAAATGTATAAGGAAATCCAATTAGTTTATCAGATTGTGATGTGATAATTTAAAATCATTCAAACACTGACATGGTCCCAATAAGTTATTGAGGTACGAGTGTTTGTAGAAACCTATGGGATTATTTTGTTAAATGAAGAGTATTTTATAATGTTATAACTAGTTATCTAATCAATTTACTTATTTATTTATAGTACTACATACATTATTTTAGACTCTTTTTGTTCTAGACAACGTTGGTGGTGGCATTCTAAATTGTACTCCTACCCTAATCGGGTAGCCTGATTGGTACCAGGATATACATTGTTGTTGTATGATAGGTTAATAGAAAATTCACAGGGTTATATTTAAAAATTTTGGAAAGTATTTTACATGAGGGAACTAAACGTGGTTTGGGACCCACTTGATATTCTTCGGTGTCTTTATTTTTGAGTTTTCATTTTAGACACTTGATACTTAATTTAGCATGACCGATTTTCTATTTTGGTTGGATATTATATTTCCTTCTTGACTATCTATGTATATTGGAATTTATTATTGAAATATATTTCTTCTGAGAACAGCAGTTCGGACGGCCTCTCAGAGGCTTCTCCTCTCCAGATCGCGGAGGATAGTGTTTCCCCTCAACCTTGTTTCCCCTTCCCCCTCCGGACTTTCTCATTCTCGATGCATTTTAACTCTGGTTCTCCTCGGTACATGAAGGTCTTGGTGATGGCGCGACGCGGTGGGGTTCCGTTTTGTTGTGGCGTTGTCTTCGGTTTCGTTCCTGGTGATGACGTTACTCGGCGGAGCACCAACTTCTCTGGTCGGTTCGTCGTGGCTCATCTCTCGATGACATTGGCCTAGTGCGTGGCTCAAATCGGCATGTATCGGACCTTGCAATGATGACGTGGTGTGGAATGGATCCGGCTTCCAGTAGTCTGGTGCATCCAGGAGCCATTTCTAGCATGCTTCCAGTGTGGGTCGGCGATAGATCTGGAGTGGATCAGAGGGGGGAGGTCCTTGATTCAGGTGCTCAGACTTTATGGAATCTGGATTCCTATAGGCCTTATCTTGCTGATATTTTGTTTGTTGGTTATGATGATTTGGTGGATATGCTTATGTGAGTTAATTTCATCAAGATGAAGGGGGTGCTGAGAAGGTTTTTTCGCGTTTGATTTTGAATGTGTTGATATGGATTTCATGAATTGCTTGGATTTTGTTCTCCTGGAAATGGATGTTTTTCCTGCAACCTGTGGTTGTGGCTGCTATTTTTTTGTTGAAGACAGTGATTTTTCTGTCGAAGGCGTGGATCGAGGTGGACCATTTCTTGAGATTTGGCGATACGAGGCGCTTCGATGGTTATTGGTCCAAGGGGCGTCGTTTTGAATTCCAAATGTGGTTATTGTGGCTCTCTTTTGAATTACAAATTTGGGATATGATGATGTGAACAGCTTGAATGTGAGGTTCCTACTTACCCATAAAGCGGACACGTAGAAAATACCAAACAAATGGATTTGGCAGCTGAAATTTTTAATTACTTCCACTAGTGTATTACTTGGGTAAAGTAATGGTATAGTTTTCCATGAATGACTTATCATACCCTCATTATAAGTTGGAAACCTCTAGCATATGGGGAGTTGTGCCTGATGTCAGGTGACCGACTAGCTCAGGGAACCACAGGTGGCACCAGAGTTGGGATGTAGAATGATATGCATCCAATAAGACAAAATCATACTAGAAATAATTGAATATATAACCAAGATGTTATAGGGAAGCCTTTATAGAATATAATTGTAACACATTATCAAAAAAATTCATTACCATTAAAGGATTAATGATATAATAATTTTATATGGAAACAAATATATTTATTAAGGAAATTATTTCCTCATATTTGAATTAAGGTTTGAGGGATGTATTTTGACAACTATGAAGTCATCTCTGAATTATTAATCAATTTAATAAGTTCCTCATCAATATTACTTCACTAATAATAAATGACGAATAATTTTTATATAATTATGTTCTCTAGTTAAGAATGTTGCAGACATTATATTTTACTATTTTTATCATAATTATAAATTCAAACTAGAAAATAGTGGTGACTTGAAAATACATTGATAATGAGAAAGAATTTCTATAATTTATAGATTATGGATGTAATTTTTTTATATACTCTATATATAAGAACATATATTAAAACATTTTGAAAAAATATAATTGTATTATTTAGGATAGTTTGGAATATAGTTTTATTTTTATATAAGATATGATTTTTATATGTTGACTTGGGTTTTTAAACATTACATATGATATAAAATTTTAATATTTAAGTATCAGGATCATATTTACACATAATATTTAAATATATTTGTTGCATTAAAAAAGACTTTTGTAATTTTTTTCATGTTTTTCATAAATATAATTTTTTTATAGAAATAGTTTATTGAAATTATAATTTTTTCCCTTTATGTGTAAATTTTATTTAGAATAGTTTAATAAAAAAATTATGTTCACTAAATTCCATTATAAAAGTTATATAAAATATATAACCTTTTAAAATTCCCTCATTTCATATGAATTTATATCTATAATCAAATATTATTGTATACTTCCTAGACAATTTTGTTTTCCATTTTCTAAAATGTGAATACATTATAAATTTACTAATCAATATAAATTCAATTTTACATTTTAAATTAAATCTATAAAGATAATCCACTTTAAATTTATAATAATTGAATGTTCTGAAATTTTAAAATAATGGGAAATCTAAATTCTTGAATCTTATTTATTTATTGTTCTTTGACAGAGTAAGAATCCATTTATTTTATTATACAATTATGTTTATATAAAAAACATTGTAAAATGTTTATAGTAGATAGTATAAATAGATTTCTTTTTTAAAATTCGTTTGAAAATATTTTTACTTTGTTTATTTCAATTTCATTTATAGTTAATATGATTTTTTTTATTATATAAATGGTTTAAAATATTTGAACAACTAAAGGTAATTTTTTTCTTTCGTATTTTGCATTTGTGAATATTTTTTACAACGTAAATTGTCTATTTAGTTGAAAAACATCAATTTCACTTCAACAATATTTCAATTTAGTTTTAAACATTATTATTTTCTTTGTACACTTCATCTAGAAATTATTTTTTTTATAATTGTTTAATTACATTTAATTTTGTATAATGAAATAATTTTTTTTATAAACATAAAATAATTTGATATGTTGAGTTAATAAATAAATCCATCCTCTGTAAAATTATTATTCATAATTTTTAAAATTAAAATATAAATATATTATATTATAAATTCCCCATTTATTATGTAAATATTATAAACTGATACGTTAAGTTTAGTTTTTTTTATTTCCAATAATTTTATAGTATAATTTTTAGATAAAAATTGAACAAATATTGTTAACATTTTATATTTATCCCACAATGAAGTATGTCATGAAATTTTCAATATATATAACAAATTTCATATTCACTTTATAAAATTATTATTCAAATTATTTAATTTTATAAATTCACTTAAAACAGTTAAACCATATTTTAATTTTTCTCATTTTAAATAAATTTTTATAAGTTATGGTAAAATATAGAACTATAAACAACTAAAATTAATGGGTTGATAACATTAAATATTTCCTATCAAAATCAGTTATCCTAGAAAATTATTTTTTTAAATTAAAAACATTTATATTGATTAGAAAATTTCATATTAATAAAATTTAAAAAAGAATATTTTTTATTTGATTTTCTCTATAAGCAGTTTTAAAAAATGTTTTTAGTATGTAAATTGTATCATTAGAAAAATTTATTTCTTAACTATGAGACTTATACTTTTTATTTTTCCATTTTTTACTTTATAATATTTTTTTTTGTAGAATGAAATATATTTTTACTTATACAAGATCGATATTTGTTTAAAATTCACCTATTTTTTAATTTTTAATAGTATTTTGGGTTTCTAATTTTCATTAAATTATATTTTTACTTTAATTAATGAAAATATATAAAAATATTATATTTGAAATAAAATATTCAATATAATTTTCATTGTAAATTTTTACTACAATTTTTAATTTTTTTAATTTCTTGTATAAGTCAGTAGATATAAGATATATGTAATTTGTAAATTTTATTATGATTAAAAATTAGATAAAATAATTTTTTTCATTTTGTAATTAATGTTTTTCAGTTTTAAATTTCATTAAAAAAATCATTATCATTATATTTTATTATAGATCAAATAACTTTGAAATTTTTTTGTTTCCTTTGTATCTCTGTTGTATACAATTTATATTTCGTAGGGACTAGATCGATAAAATATATTTTTTAAAATTGTTTTTTTATTAATTACTATTTAAATTTTGTAAAGAAATTAATTTTATCACCATTAAAGTTTTCTTTGGAAATTTTTTTTATTATTTACCTTGAATGTTCCATGTTTACTTTACAAATTTTTATTTTACATTGAAATTTTTTGATTGAATTTGATTATCATTATTTTGAATTTATAAATAATTTTACTCTGTCATATATTTTTACATTGTTAATTTCCATTTTTGTTTATTTGTATTATTTAATATTCTTATATAACGATTTAACTACACTAGAATCCCCCCCAATGCAATTGAAAAGACAATTGTGACCCCTGAATCCCACCTCTGATAGGGAACAATTTGAAAAATAGCTTTGAGGGAATGATAATACTGTATTGGAGGAATTTCCCTCCTTTATCATAATAAATACAAGATCTAATGACCCAGATATTCTATGTAATTTTTTTTAAAATTATATGCAGTGGCCTGGCAGGGCAGCGGTCCGTTCTGAGGTGGATCACGGCCCGACCCAAGGTGGGGCGTGGTCTAGTCCGAGGGGAAGCGTGGCACGACCTGATGGGGCACAGTCCGGTCTGAGGGGGAGTGCGGCCGATTGTGTGGTCCTCTCTAGCCAGCATGGGGGTTGTGATACCACTGTCTCCCGAACACCCAAACGTCCTAGAGGCCATTCAATTTGCAAAGCGGCGGGGCCATGTGGGCGTCGCCTGGTTTCCGAGGAACCCACCCACTCTACTGAACTCGAATATACAGGGTGCGAGGAATCCAATGGCTTACAGTGAGGTAGTGGTTGAAGACAGACATACGGAGGTTAGTACCGAGTGGTCCTGTGTGGGTTAGCAACGAGGAGTCCGATGTGGATCAGCACCTAGTGGTCCTGTGTGGATCAACACCTAGCTATAATGTGTGGATCAAAACCTAGCTGTTTTGTGTGGATCAGCACCTACTGGTCCTGTGTGGATTAGCACCTCATGACCCGATGAGGACTAGCCTTAGAGAGGCCCATTATGGTTTAGCGATATACTGATCCGGGGTAGATCAGATACTGTGTGGGTCGTTACAGAGGTTAGTTACCTATCGATCTTGGGAATATCAGATCTTGTGTGGGTCATTTCATGGGTTAGTTTCCTATTGATCCTATGTGGGTCAGACTCCGTATGGTTATCATCAGTTCCTCTTTATAGAATAATATGATCTAGCATCGCAACTAATCATATATACTTCTATACTTTACTAAAAACCTGGTTTGAGCTGAGACTCTAATTGATATGTGTCTATTTCTTATGTTTTGAGATTGAGATCATGCATTGTGGTTTTTCCTTTGTGGAATTCTAAGAGACTTTTGGGGTCTCGGGGTCCATACTGGGAATTGTTATACTCACCCCAACACTGGCATTGCCCGCACCTTGTTGTGTCTTGTGAAGACAACAAGCAGCTGTGCTATGGTTTAAGGGAGCCAGGATTAGGTATTACACCAAGGAGATGGGTGGATGTGGAGTGTTGACGAGATGATCTATACCTACCCTTAGGTTAGGATCTGTGGTGAATGATATTGGAGATACCTTTCAGTTTTCCACTATTTTTTACTTTTCATTTGTACTTGAACTCTGTCAATTTGGGTTTGTATCCTAGCACCCTTCACTTTCAGCACTCATTTAAACAACAGTTTACCTCATGGTTGCATCGTGTTTCATAATAGTATTTGTGTTTTTATAATATTAAATGAAATACCTTCCCGTTATAGGGATATTTTTTACCGGTGCAAGTCGCTAGCCCCTGGCCTATAGAAGGCAGGCTTGGGGAAGTCAGGGCATGGGCCCGATGGGACGGGTCATGAAAAAGTGGTATCAGAGGAGTCAGTTCTACCTATGAACTAGGAATCTGATATTTTCATTTTAGAAATATTTTTAAGTGTTATGAGTGTGGTTTTCAGTTTGGAGAGTCCCGTGTTTGTGCGGTGGCTGACGTATCCATACACCAGGACCCTGAATTCTCATTTCAAACTGAGTGCATGATAACACTGATTGCTTGTGTTTTTTTTTAAGTTTTTCCTATTTATTTCTTCTTGAGTCATCTCACCAGGTATAAATTTTTGACTGTGGAAAAACTGTCTTCTTTCAGGAAACCTCCACATAGACATCTAACCAGGATTCCAGAAATAGTACCTGATGACGACCCACCGAGCAATCAGGCCTCGGTGCAGGGTCCTCTTACGGCGTTATCACCTTTTGGTGGTGTACCTGCAGCACCACTACCCATTGGGTATCCATTTCCACCAGCCCCACCAGCATAGGGTGCATGCTGATTGAGCGCGTTGCATGGGTTTTAGTATTTGAGGCCTCTGAGGATCCGAGGTGAGACGGACCCACATGCGGTTTAGGACTGGTAGGAGGTCGTAGCTAGAGTTTTCCTCCTAGTTGGGACAACATATGACCTTATGGTGATCTTAGTATCTAGTCTCTTACAGGCAGCAGTAGATAGATGGTGGATATTGATGCTTCATATACACAACAAGGTGACCCTAGTCTGGCGGGGACCTTGAGAGCCTTCTCAAAGAAGAGTTCATCCGAATGACCTTACACATTGGTCGTATGTTGGAGCTGCTGCACTTATTGTAGGGAAACATCATAGTGGCCCAGTACTCGATGAGGTTCATTGATGTCTCCCGCTGCTCCACTGACTTGGTACGAGACCATTTCTTCAGGGCCCAGACCATTGAGCAGGGTCTTCGATGGGAGATCAGAGCATTGATGGTATCACTCATCAGACTTACATAGGATGGGCTACTGGATCAAGCACTTTTGGTATAGATATTCCTAGCTGAGAAGGCACCCACAACAAGATCCACCACAAGATGTCAGGTAGTAGAGTCTTCTGTAGTAGGCAGAAGGAGGATGCCATAGAGGTCCAAGCAGACCAGACCATCTAGATGACTACCATGTGACGTAGGGTTAGAGGTGCGGTGCTCACGAGGAATATGAAGTCAGGAGGGGGACAAGCAGTGTTACACCAGCATCGGGCAGGGTCACATGGCTCACGACTGCACGAACCACCATACAGACGAATTGCAGAAAGTTGAGGGACCACTGAGGTAGAGGAAGAGGTTAGATCGAGGAGGTATGTAGGCTGTAGGAAAACATGGAAGAGGAGCTGGCCATGCAGAAGGTGGTTGGTGGTGATACTAGGTTGTTCCGCCACCACTACTTGTTTATTCCACTCTGACCATAGGGAATAGGTGGATACAGACAAACCCAGCTTTAGGTGGCTAAGACCTATAACGACGGCGCTCTGTAGGTGATTAATGGTACGGTATGTGACTAATCCACCTTAGATGCAGTACTTGTAGACAGAGTTTACAGTCACACTTTTATTTTCGGAACCCTCGTTCGGATTTAGGATATTCTGATAGAGCCATTGGATCGATCCTCATGAAATGATACTCCTACGGGAGAAGATTCAATGATTAAACACTGGTGCCGTAAGTGTGAGATTACTCTAGAAGGCGAGGTCTCAGGCTGGGATCTTTTAGTAGTGGCATCGAGGCCTTATGATGTCATCTTGGGTATAGACTGGTTATCCACAGCACATGCTCATATAGACTATATTAGGCACAAAGGGCGGTGAGTATGCATGGATGGGACCAGGTTTTCCTCCACCGGTGAGAATGGAACCATTGTGGCATTGGATGGACATACCCAGAGGAGGGTGTAGCCGATTACACATCAGTTGACTAGCCTTACCCTTGCAGCAGTAGATGTTGAGAGTCTGATCTATCCTATAGTGGTGAACCAGTATGTCGATGTATATCCTGATGATGTTCCCGAACTACCTCCATGTAGAGAGGTAGACTATCATATCTACCTATACCCTAGGATGACACTGATATTTACACCATCTTATCGAATGGATCCAACTGAGCTTCGTGAGTTACGGATATAGTTGGAGGACGGGCATATCAAGGGGTTCATAAGGCCCAACGTTTCTCCAAGGGAAACCCCAATTTTTTCACCAAGAAGTAAGATGGGAGTTTGAGACTCTGTGTGGACTGTCATCACCTGAACCCGGTGACCGTTAAGAACAAGTATCCACTTCCGAGGATTGATGATCTTTTCAATCAGCTGAAGGGAGGTCGTTGGTTTTCGAAGATAGACCTCAGATCAGGCTATTATCAGCTCAATGTACGAGATGAGGATGTGGATAAGACAACCTTCAGATGATAGTATGGCCACTATGTGTTCTTGGTTATGCCTTTCTGCATGACAAACGCCCCTGCAGTGTTCATGTGACTCATGAACAGGATCATTCATCTATACCTCAATCACTATGTGGTGGTGTTCATCGATGAAATCTTGATATACTCAGTGAAGGAGGAGGAGCATGCCTATCATCTGTAGATAGTTCTAGATACACTCCGAGAGCACCAGCTTTATGGTAAGCTCTAGAAGTGAAAGTTATGGATATGAGAGGAAAACTTTCTTGGACACGTTATCTCGGAGGCCGGAGTTGTAGTAGATCCAGTGAAGATACAGGTTATACTTTCCTGGGAGCCACCCAGGAGTGTGAATGATGTGTTGAGCTTCCGTGGGTTGGTCGGATAATACTGGAGATTCGGTCCTAAATTTTCCTATGTTTCGGCACTCTTTTCAGCATTGAAGAAGAAGGGGCACCGCTTCATATGGAAATAGAGATTCTCGTAGATTCTTCAAGAGCAGAGGCAGAGACTGATGAGTTCCCCCATATTGAGGCTTCCAAAAGAAGGCATTCAGTATGTAGTCTACTGCAATGCATCGGGGACCGGACTTGGGTGTGTCCTGATGGAGGATTGAGCAGTGATCACTTATGGCTTGCGGCAGTTGATACTACATGATCATAACTATGCTACCCATGACCTAGAGTTAGCAGCAATGGTCTTCGCCTTAAAAATGTGGCGATATTTCTTGATGGGTCAATGCTATACAGTCTAATCTAATCACAATAGTCTCAGGTATATCATAACTCATAAGGACCTGATCCTGAGATAACAATGATGGCTAGAGTTACTTCAAGACTATTACTTTGTTATAGTCTATACTCTTGGAAAGGGGAACAAGGTAGAAGATGCACTCAGCATGAGGTCTAGTTTGTAGTTGCTGAGTATGGAGAGAGAGAAGCTAGCTGCGATACATATATCATTCATGGATAGATATGGAGAAGAATACCTATATTCTATGACAATCACTCCCCCACTCCATTATTTATACAAGGAGGTACATCTTGGGGACACTGACTGTGATGCTCGATACGCTCATATATCCTCCGGACAGGCACCTGAAGTATTTTATGAAGGTGGGGAGAACATCATCCTCTTAAGAGGATGTACCATGGTATCAGTGGCGTTATAGGAGGAGGTGTTGAGGTAGTTACATACGTCCCATTTGGTGGAACATCCTGGTTTAGTGAAGATGTTCCAGGGCCTCTAGCATCAGCACTGGTGGCAAATGGTGAAGAAGGTTGTAGCAAAGTTTGTCTCCTGATGCCACACTTGTTAGTAATTGAAGGCCAAGAATCACATTTCAGCAGGCTTAGAAAAGCCACTAGAGTTTCCAGAGTGGAAGTTGGTGGGATCTCCATGGGTATTGTGGTAGGGCTTCCACATACTTCTATGGGACATGATTCCATCTGGGTGATTGTTGACCGACTCAGCATGTCATCCCACTTCTTACCTATCTGAGAGCAGGGACTAGTAGAGGGCTTGGGACCCCTATACGAACTATAGATTTTGTATCTTCATGGGGTTTCATTGATGATTGTCTCTTTCTGTGATGCAAATTTTACATCCCAGTTGTGGAAGGGATTTCATGAGGCATTGGGGACTCACCTGTGCTTGAGCAACGCCTTCTATCCTCAGACGGATGGTCAGCCAGTGCGAACCATACAAACATTGGGGGACATGTTTTGTGCATGCGTCCTAGATTTTGGATGCATTTGGGAGGATCGCATTCCCATGGTGGAGTTCACATACAACAAAAGTTATCACTCCACCATCAGTATGGTGCCATTTGAGGACTTATACCGTTGACCTTGCAGATCACCTCTATGTTGGACAAACCCATGGGAGTCAGCACTTATGGGTCCAGAGTTGATATGTGCTACCAGGAAGAAGGTGCAGACCATCCAAGAGTGGATGAAGATGACACAGAGCAGGAATAAGTCATATAGTAACAGGAAATAGAGAACTTTGGAGTTCAAGGAGTGGGACCAAGTATTCTTTTGAGTATATCCTCAACGAATACTATAGAGATTTGGCCATGGCGGTTAGTTATCAATGGGGTTTATCGGACCTTTTCTAATACTTCGGAGGAAATGTGATGTGGAATACCTCTTGGAACTTCCACCGTAGTTAGAGAGGGTGCACGAAGTCTTCCACATATCCCATCTGAGGATATATGTGCATGACCCATCTCACATCATCGCCCACGGTGAGCTGGACTTCGATGATTGGGCGACATTTACAGAGGTTCCAGTGGAGATTGAGGATCGATAAGAGGGGCTCCTTCATGGGTGGTCGATACCTCTATTGCTTGTTCGCGGGCATCATGAGAACCTCCATAATAGTAAATGGGATCAGGGGCTCATATTCTTGGTAAGTACCCCCTTTTTAATTCTTAGTCAATGTTTTGCCTTTCAGGGACAAAAATCCCAAAGGTGGGGAGAATGTAAAGACCTGTATTTTCTTTGTTATTTTTTTAAAATTATATGGAATTATTATGAGTCTTCGAAAATTGAGGGCGCCTAATTCCGAGGCCCGGTGTGCCCAGAATGAATTTATGATCTTGTTTTTCAGGTACGTTCAGTAAATGCGTGAGCATTATTTTTTATCTTTTAAACCATTACTCAGAATAAAAATACAAGGACACAGTTGAATCCACAACGCTGGGATTCACTTAAAGGAGGCTTCACTTTGACCATGGTAGGTCTGGAGAAGAAGTTATTTTTTGACTTTTTAAAATAAATGAAATAAAATTATTTTGTTATTTTGTTTTCTTTTATAACCTCCAATGAATATGGGGTGTGTGGGGCCAGCATTGTGTCAATACATTAAATGGATTGACCCAACAATCTATGTAACATCAATGTTGGGTAAATTAGAAATATTACTAATAAATGAGCCCCAATAATTTTCCATTTTGTTACATACCCTACCCCTCTCTTATATATATGGAGTTTGGGGAGGGGTATCGGCATAGCTTCACCAAGCAACGAAGTGTTCAAGGAGTGTCGAGTTGTTGAACCCTTAGAGGACGGAGCCACTCCTAGAAAGATGTTAAGGGTGAGACAGAACCATGAACAGAAGGATGATGTACGAGTGGCATCCTTGGGAACCAGTTGTGGGAATGAAGAACACGATCCACCTTCAAGCACGGGAGATATCCAATGGGTTTACGAGGAAGGGGTTTTTATTTCTTGTTTTGAATTCACATTAATATTTTGAACCCCATTTATCCTCCTAATGTTTTATGATCTAATGTGGAGGTAGTGGACCTAACGAACATGGCCTGAGCCCTCCACCACTTTTCTAAACATACTCCCTCCATGGAAGGCCACCGGCGTAGCGGCACTGACCGGCTACCAATGAGGTCATGTGTCGATGTACGCCACAAGGGGAGGTTGCGACACAGAGCCTAGAAGATCTTCAGAGCAGCCAGTAACAAAATTTCATTTAGGTTATGCAGCGTCCGTTGCGCGCCACTAGTGAGAAAAGAGTCACGGCTCCTCAGCCGCGGAAAATGGAGGAGGTGGACAACACGATAGTTGGGCACAAAAAGGGAGGTGGTGCGACCACCGCTCCGCCGGAATGCGAGAGGGGCGGCAACCAACACGATTAAGGGAAATAGAAGTCATGGATGAAGTCGTGGAAGATGCCAAACCCATTCCTCCGACAAGTTCCATGGTGACCGAGAGTCGCCCACACAGTGCCACCACCTCACAAACCAAATGGCCTCCAGGCTGTTTGGGAGACCAGGGGGTTACACCCCCCGCGCCGGCTAGGGAATACCCCTTAGCGTGTCATTATCCCCCTCACAATAGAATGAACCCCCCATCTCAGGGTAGGCCTCACTCCCCCTCGGACCGGAGTTCACCCTGCCTTGGGTCGGGCCGTGCTCCCCCTCGGAATGGGCCACCGCCCTACCAGGCTGTCGTTGTTCCGGGCCGCCCCCTTGCAGGTTAGCCCGCCCCTTTGTGGGTCATCCTATATGGGTCATGACACCTTTTAAAGGCTGCCCCCATGCATTTCATGCCAGACCTCGATCCAACAGGGAATGTCCATTGTGGCCCAGCCCAGACCGGGTCAGGACGGGTCAGTCTGACAAGGTTGAACTGGACCCGAGCCCCACCAGGACCAGATACTTTTAAAGATCCATAACATGGGAACTAGGCATTGATTTTCTGAACCATCTATAGCACTCGGACCCTTGGATCGAGATTATCCTTTTTTTAATACTCCACTTGAGTTTTGGAGACACTTGGATTATGGTCGGGTTGGATCAAACCTGAATCCAACTGGGCTCCTAGAGCTAAAATGCTTATAACTCATAGACCATGTGTTTGATTGATGCACTGCCTGTTGCATTGGAACCCTTACGAAATGGTGGTCCTTTGGGTTAATACTTTGTAGATATTAGTGGTGGTTGATGTAAGACAAATATCTCGAATAGAAGTCTCTATAGAACTCGAGCGCACTAGGTGTGGGGAATCCAGTGGCTGACATTGAGGCTGAGGTTGGAGATAGATCATACGGAGATTAGTACAGAGCAATCCTGTGTTGGTCAAAACCTAGCGGTATTGTGTGGATTATCACTTGGAGATCCTCTGTGGATCAGCACCTAGTGTTCCTATGTGGATAAGCACCTAGACATCCTGTGTGGATCAGCACCTCATGTCCTGATGACGACCAGCCTTAGAGCGGCCCCTCATAGTTCAGGGATATACTGATCTTGGACGGATCAGATCCTATATGGGTTATTGCGAGGGTCAGTTACCTATCAATCCTGGGATATTAGAGCATTTTTGGGTCATTTTGGGGGTTAGTCACCTATCGATCATATGTGGATCAGACTTCGTATGGTCATTAGCTATGCCTCTTGACAGAATATGATGATCTAGCATCGTGACTAATCATCTATACTTATATACTTTACTGAAAACCTAGTTTGATATGAGATTCAAATTGAGTTGTGTCTATTTTTGGTGTTTTGAAATTGACATCATTCTTTGTGGTTTTTCCTTTGTGGAATTCTGAGAGACCTTCGGGGGTCTTGGGGTCGCTCTTGGGTATTGTTATACTCACCCCTGCATGGGCTTCACCCATACCTTGTTGTTTATTGTGCAGATGATGAGTATCTGTGCTGAGGTTTGAGGGAGCCAGGACTAGGTGGTATGCAGAGGATATGGGTGGACGTGGATTGATGAGGAGGCGATATATACCAATCCTACAGGTAGGATCCATTGAGGTCGATCCATAATATTCCATTCACTTTTTAGTTATTTTTTAGTTTTTAGTTGTACTTGTACTTTTTCCAGTTGGGCTTGTATTCTGGCCCCCTTAACATTCCTCATTCTTTACTAAAGTAGTTTACTTAGTGGTTGCATCTTGTTGCATTCTAGTCTATGTGTTTGTACAGGTTTAAAGGTAATTCCTTCCCATTATAGGGATACGCCTTTCTGGTGCTAGTCTCTAGCCCCTGGCCTATGGAAGGCGGGCTTGGGATAGTCATCGCACGGTCCCCAGGGGACGGTACATGAGAAAAGAACCCAACATGATCAACACTATATACCATGCTTAACGAAAATAATGCTATTCCAAAAATAATATATTAAAAAATATAATTTTATATGATAACAACAAATCTATGTATGATAGAAGATGAAATAGATCCTAAGAAAAACAAATCATCTTCAAACTATGAAACTTAAAGTCATGAGAAATTGTGTTCCAAACTGATCATCTACGTCATCAAAAAGATATATAAAAATTGTATATAGAAGTATGGGTGAGAATATAAGTATACTCAGTAGGTTCCTCATTGAAACCCCTGTTGTTAATGTGGAAGAAGAATAAGAAATATTCGGGGAATAAAACAATGGCATGTATCATAACCCATGTCAATATACTAACCCATATCACCAATGGTCCTCTCTATTAATCAATATAAAATATAAATGTAGTATAGTTATTAATATTTACTAACAAATTCACCCAACACCCACATCCCCACAAAAAAAGCCACCCTCTTTTCCTATCGGTGTAGGTATTGGTGTTTCTATATCTTCTCATTCCCCAAACTACATCATGTTCCAACCATAACCTTATTAAACCACATACCCATTCATATATACCTAAAAAATCAATCACAAAACAATAATCAAAACCACATAATGATAATCATTATACCAACCACATAAATTTTCAAATGGGATAGTATGGAATATGAGTAGTAATCCATTCATTTCCATGACATCCCGATTGTAAAGGGTTCCCTCAGTACTAGAAACCACATATGAATGTTTTTTAGGTTATTCCACTCAAGTGGGGGTGGTAAAAATGGTGAATGACACAACATGTACATCTATAATAACAATACATGAAAGGATATATAATAACACAGACAAGCCATCCTAGGTTCCACATCCTACTAAGATTACATATTCAAGTATCCCATCATATAAAACATCACAATTGTATAACTACCATCACTACCTATAACCATATAATATAATTCAACATAAAAACCACATAATTTTGTTTAGTTATTTTAGACATTATATTCCTCCTCAAAATCATCTACATGATGACCACATAGTTCTGTAACAAGTAAAAAATTTTGTTTTAGAATGTTTTAAAAAAATCATAACATATAACCAATTTAATTATTATTATCTATGTTATCTTTCCATATAAATCATAAAATCACTATGCATTTATTCCAGTAATCATAAATTAATTCATAATAAATGTCACGTTCCATTGATTATCATTAGTTCATTAATTTTGTTTTTACCCAAATCAGCCCTCATCAATCTTAAAAAATCTAACCAAACTATTGCATAAAATATTTATTAGGAAATATTTCATATCACCACACTGTAATGATACTATGTTTTCTTCTATATCAATAATTAATTGGAAAATTTTATATATAATGTATATTGTAAAAACATTAAATCCCTCATTGATTTCCATTTTACATTATAGAATCAAAAAATTCTCATCCAACTTTTAAAAAAAACTGAAGAATGATAATATAATTACACAGTAATTATAGAGTGAAATATTGAGTTCCAAAATCACCAACCATAGTCGATGTCTAAAACACCATGTCAACAGAAAGAGAGAGACAACCAGTTCTCGAATATATAAATCATAATGAATAATCTATATCTAATGTTATCCCTCTATCACATCATCATCTAAATCACGGTTTGTAAATCATCAGATTAATAGAGGGAAAATATGAGAAAATGATGATCATGGGTGGGTTACCTCAAAACACATGAAACTATACACTTGGGAAAAAATTAAGTAGTTTTTAAATGATCAGTCATGGTAATTTAAAAACTTACATAACCATAAAATAAATCCCATGTGGACATTAAATAATGTTAGAAGAAGGAAATAACCAATAAAAATAAAATAAAAATATTTAATAATATCATAGTTTAATTTTATGCATTACTTGTTAATGATGGTCATTAAAATAGAAATATGTAAATATGGATGAAAACGCCTTATTACCCCCATAAATATCATAGACACCAACCATTAAAAGTATATTATAACAATATAGACTATAATATAAACTATTATATCATGATTTTATTTGTTAATGTTTTGATATGAGATTCATAGAGTAATCCATCCTTATCTCCAATTTCTATAACGTCTATAACTTTTACGATAAAACCAATAAAAATTAATCATTTCATAATGTATACCACCATGGAGTAATATAAAACTCATTAAATGTCATGGGCTGATCATTCCATAGCAATAAATAGTCATAACACCAAAATCCACCGCCAATAAATATCATGAGGTATTGTATGCAATCACTCCATAAGTATATAAACTTTGATGCAACATTTAATACATAATGAGTAATGGTCGCACCTTTTTTACCTCTAAAACATAAGAAAAATATACTAACTGTTGAAAAATAATAGCATTTTACCAATTGTAACATAGTTTTGGGAAAGATAATATTTCACCTAAAACATCACTCCACAACATTTTCCACTGTCTACAACATCCCAAATTTGAAATGAATTAATGAAATGAAAAACATGTAACCTATATAAAATTACTCTAAAATTATCCTTATCCCCGAAAATATAAAATAAACCATAATATATTAGAATATGTCCTAAAACATATCCATTGAAAAATATACCTTTAAAAATGGATTATATCAAATATAAATCCAAAAAACATATACCTAAAATAAAAATTGTAAATTTGTAAATTTATTGATCCTCACATATAATATCACTTATTAAATGATCACCAAACTGTAATCATCTCTTATACATACCTCACTTCTCATACATGATCCTACTATAGGAAATATAACTATCACACAAGTAATATTCTATAATATGAAATCAATCTCAAAATACAAAAAAAAATATACCGTTAAAATGAATAAATGTTTTTGACCAATATACACTATCACTCTTAACATTAATCGAACCTAACATAATATCCCAATGATGTACACCAACATCCACAATAAAGGAGTACCATCATAACACCAAATCAAAAACAACAAGGAACATCTCAAATATGTTTTTGTAAAAAAATCCATAATAACACATATCAATTAGCCTCACCCCATTTTTACAACATACTAAAAATAAAACCAATGTAAAACATAATTTTTTAAATAGTTATGTCATTAACCAAACATGGAATTAACTATGAAAAATTGTTCTTTTATTCTCAAAACTAATTTCAATGACTAATATTGGTTTAGTTATAGAAATCTTCTTCATAGACGAAATAAAAGTGGAAAATTAATTTCAAAATAATTTTGTAAATAAATATTAGCACCTATACGAGAACATGTTAATTTTGGAATCAAATGAACATATGTTAAAAAGGGTTTCAAAAATAAATATTACAATTAAAAAATTTAAACAACTTATCTAGTTGAATAAAAACATCGATAAAACTATGTCATGCAAGGAAAAATACTTCCACTTTAAATTATAATTTCTAAATAATTTGTAATGTTACTCATGAAGGGAATAAGGAGACTTATCTAGAACATTACTTAATAACCAATACCAAAACCACCCCACAAGAAAATACCACCAACTATATTCCTATTTAACCACTAGATATAACAAATAACTATATTAAAAACATTATATTTTTGAATAAATCCATTTTATATTTTTTAGTGGGAACCATATAAGGCATTGTCTGAACTCCAATTCACTAAAACCTCCAAATAATCACAAAATAGTCATATTTAAAAAATAGTGGCCTTAAATAACTAGTTTCTAACATTTTGTGAATGTATTAGACATAATTTAGTCCTATAAATTAATTGATAAAGAAAATGTCATCGAGAATAAATTTATTTAATACAAAAGGCATTTTCTTCATTAAATAGAACACTTAAAATAGGGATATATAAGGAAGACTTGATGATCTTCCATGAATTAATTACTTTCTATCAAGACAGACCTTTTAAATTATAAGAGAGAATTGATAGCTCCATGTGTGAAAAAGAAGAGTAGGAGTAAGAGAGGGGTTTTATAACCATGTATTTTGATGATAAAAATCACATTATCTTCTAATTACCTTTCATAGTTATCTAAAAATCCTGAAAGGTGGTATCAAATTGAGTCTTGTGGTGAAATATAGAAATAAAAGGATAAAAATACATTATTCCAATGTTTTGACTTTTTTGTCACTTTTTTGGAAGGTGATCATTTATTCCACATCAATAACATGTCATTAGTCAATATCAATTGATAATTCCATTTCAATCATATTGATATGTCAATGTTTTTTTCTATATTCCAGGTGTCATGTTGACAATTTTTTACTATATCAATAATAATAAGTCACTATATTTTTTTAAAATCCAGATCCTTTTTTACAAATGTTAATATCAATAGTGGGACCACCCACATGAGGGATTTCCAGTTTGAATACTTCAAACTACTTCATATGGAAGACTTTCATATAAGATCTCCTTAATTATAAGGATATATCTGAACACATTGAGAGTAATGAAGTAAATCAAAATTCCACCAAAAATAGATGAGTTTAAGAAGCTAAAAACTAATATGGTCTATCAAATTCTTTAATAGATTAGTCACATCACCTACCAGAACATTGGTCAATAGCCATTAGTGTATGAAATTTTATTTATTTTTGAGAATATATAATAATAAAATGGAACTCAAAAAATATTATCTACTCAAATTGGTTGATGAAAAATTGTTTATAAATTCAAATAAATATAGTAAAGCACACTAATGAGTATTAGTGTCTGGTTAAGAATTGGTAGATGTTGGTAAGACTATGACGGATGAACATCAAGAGAACCACATGCTTTTCACTCTTATTATTAGTGGTTGTACATTATTATTCTCATTTATCAACATAGTAATATATAGAAAAACCTACCATGGGAATGAAAATCGATGAACTATAAAATGATGGGGTCATAAAGAAATATGTGGGTTAGAAAAAGTATTAATCACATATCCTAGAGAAGATAGGGATTCAATAACAAGGCTACCATGGGTAAGGAAATTAGGTTTTAATCAAGAGAATATGAAGGTCGAATTATGGTATAAGGACAACATGAAAATGATACCATTAATGAATTGATAGAAATATTGATAGGAACTACATAAAATTACTATAATAGTATGGATAAGGTTGTGACAAAAAACAAAGAAATGAAGAAATTAATGTAACTATAACTAGTGAATTTAGGCATTTTTTTAATGATAAAGAAGATACTTTCTTTCATACATTATACCAAGATAATGAATGGGTTTCTAATATTTCAATATCAAACCACATTATCGTATATCATGTGTTCTTATTGACTGATAAATTTTTTGACATTAGAGTAGTCATGATAGAGGATAACTTTTTTTTGGATAACAAGATTTATATATAAGTCAAGAATAAAATTAGATATACAATCACTCTAAATTATGATGAACATGTTCCAATATTTTGTCTCAGTATTTTATTGACAATATCGTTTTATGGAAAAGGTTATGTTAAAAATCATACACAATGGAGCATACAAGATGATAAAAGGATATATCTCCATCACCCTGTGGACACATATCCTATACGTTTCACAAAAATTAATGGATGATATTTATAGATAGCCTCAACATGGTAGCAATATAGGAATAATAAAAAAAATTATATGATAATTGAAAATATGATTTAAAGAGGTATATCAACCCTAAAGTATAATTTGATGACCAATCCACCCAAATGTACCAAACAAAGTTCAGAAAGAAGAGAAGTAATTTAATGATTTATGAAGCCTACATCAAATAGTTTGTTTATAAGGACCCGGCCTTATAACATTACATATTCTTAAATTAAATGAATAATTCACATTAAGGATCTTTTAATAATTAATTTTTTAGAGAATTAGGAAATAAATATTACATTACATCTCAAGAATTTCAATTTAGACACTTCTACTTAGTTTCCATTTTTTCATAAAATAAAAAAACTCTTAAAAAAAGTCATGCCTGGTTCCATTATTTAGATGACATGAATTTTCCTTGATCCCCATCCTTGACCCTATTACATATTATTTCCTATGAAAAATTTCAAAAAAAAATGGGATGAGCAAATAAAGCTCAGAATGGGATACACAAAGAAGTAAAACTGTTAGTTTTTTAAAACAATAAGTAAACCATGAATACTTCATCATAGGTAATACTTCTCACCTTTATGAAGTTGTAAATACTCTTCGCTAAAAAAAGATCATTGATTACCCTATTGTAACCAAAATATTACCATAAAACCCATAGAAAACACACATAACATATATAGTTATCTTAAGATATAAACATACTTAAACAGAATAACCATACAGTCGACTTCCACACATATCACTAAATGGAATAGCCATACTGCTGACTTTCATAACCAATGCATTAGAGGTTATAATGTTACCACCCATCCTAGATTATCGAAGAACCACCCGTCATTTTTCCAATTACAATTATAAAATCATAAAATATTTGAAAAATAAACATTTCATTTTCAATCACATGAAATCATTTCAAGATATTGAAATAATCAATCCATTTCAAAAACCATTAAAAACATTTAATAAAGATATTTTTTATTTAAAGTGTCCCATACCACTTTGCTGATTTTATAGGAATTAAAATTTTAAAACATTAATGTAAATTTAAATTATTCCTTAAAACCATTTTGAAAACAAGGTCATTAATGAGAAATATTTATAAGGATAAATATTTAAAACATTTAAAACAATGTTTTAGTTAAAGAGTCTCTTACCCCTTGAGAAAAATGCTTGAATAAAAATTATTACAGAATAAAATTAAAAAATGATTATAATATCATGAGAATAAAGATATTAATGATATAATATGTCAAAAGTCAGTATATAAACCATATAATAGTGAATTGATGTATAATAACAAATAATTCTCAAGGGAATGCAAATTGAGAAAATGTCCCTTACAAAGATCGTATCCTTAGATTAAGGATAAATCAATGTAAAAATTATTTGTGACAAATAAAAATAAACCTATTATAAGTGTCTATTATGTGTAAAACAATAATAGTCCATTTACACATATTCATATCACAACATAACCAAGAAGTACAAGTTTATCCCAAATAATGGAAATTGGGTAAAGAAGTTCCCTTACAGAAATTCGACAGCCTAACGACATCACATTAAAATTCATAAAATGATTTTATGAGAGATAAAAGGGTCTCTCATCAAATGGTCATAAAATTTACAAAAATAAGGATATTTAAGAATATATACCAACATAATAAAGTGGAAATTTATAAGACATAACATAAAAGATGACTTTCACTAAAATCGGAGGCTGAAAGGTTCCCCTACCAATTTGGTAACTTACGCAACATACACCACATGAGATAAGGATCATAAAATGAAGACGTAAATACTGATAAATTAAATTCTATTAAAAAAATAATATAAAAATGGGAATTACATAAACCACACAAATGGAAATAGTCATAAATATATCATGAATCTCACGGGAATAAAAAGTGATATGAAAACCCCTTACCACGTCGTAATCAATTGATTCATATGACCAAAAGTTAATAACCACAAAATTAATCACATAATAAAATGAATATAAATAGATTCATGATAATATATATGAAATTTATGTTCTCAATACACCATATACAATAAGTAAGTGGTGAAAAATGGAAATCTCATAGAACTAAAAGGGAGATAAGAGACCCCTTACCTCGTGCCCGACTTGACTTGTTTGTTCCTTGTTATTTCCTAAATAATAAAATTTTGGTAATTTATACTTGATTAAGAACCTTTTTCAATTTTATTATTCCTTTTATATTACTTATTACCTTGTTATAAAAATTAGTTTAGTATATGAGTTCATATTTGACGTTTTGTCAATGTTCGGAACTTGAGTAAAAAATGAACATGTTATAATTACTAATTGTCCATGTGGTCAAAATTCCATTATCTTTGGAATTATATTCATGGTTTAGATATCATATATATAATATTTATCTAGTATATATATGTATTTATAATATTAGAAAACATTTGGAGATAAGAAATGAAATGCATCGTTCATGGAGATGGTAAGTTGTACGTATGCATGAACGCTACTTTCATTTCTATTCCATACTTAATGGAATGAAAATGTAATGATAAATAGTTACATAATAATTCCAATATAATATCATATATAATTTAATTATCTCCATCCTTTATACGTTCCACGTATGGCATGATGAGTCATATCAATTTGAGGGGGCGGTAGTCCGCCCTTCCTCAAATGAAATTATCGCGCTTACCCATTATGAAAGCCATAAAGTTATGATATAAATGGAAAATTTAGAAGAATAGAAAGAATATAAATATAATTTATATCACATATAAATACAACTCCATCATAATGGACACCATGAGAGGCTGTAGGATATAATTGAACAATCATCGTTTCGTGAGGCAGTAGTTCATTGCCCACAAAAACAATATGTTCTTTGCCCATTAGATGGAGGTGTGTGTAAGTGTAGATATAATAATTCTCATAAAACACCCAATTATATTTAGAATAATGGTTTTATTATAAATGAAATGAATAAAAATATTTTAGGGGGTGGAGATGTAAAATAAAATTAAAGAACATAAGATAAAATGTTACATTTCAATCGGGGAACTCCCTTTGGTTTGAACCAAAAGGGTTACTTGAAGTGTCTTATGAATATGATAAGGATACTAAGAGGAGCAGAGAGACATAGGTACTTTAATTGGGAAGATTTTTGATAATCCAAGGGGATTTAGAGGAGTGAGTAATGGGTCAGAGTAGATGGATTTCAATAAGGGGGAAGAGGGGCTCTTTAGGAAAGTTTGAAAACATTATTTTATTATCAACTTATCTTCGATTTTAAAAGCCTCAAAACAAATTACAGTATAAGATAAGATGAATAATGTTAGAAATAATATCATCCAATAAGAATTGGTTTGGTTTTGGATATTGTTTTAATTTTTATAATCTTATTTATTTAAATAATTCATTAATGAGGTAATCAATGCATCATCATTGTGTCATAAATAATTTTATTCACTTGATGTTGAAAAATTATAAATAAAATACCACGATGTAGGAAGCCATTTTATATTTCTAATGAATATTTATAGTCGAATAGATATATTATATAACCCTATGTAAAAATGTTTTTACTAAAATATATTTGTTTATGTCATTTTTTCTTTTACTTTAAATTAATTAATAAAAATTGTTATAGTCACTCTTAAGTGGCTCCATGGGGTCCCAAAATCGATTCAAAGATGGCCATGGTCGGACATATATATATCAATAGGATTAGGACACATGTTAGGGTAATTTAATATTATTATAATATTATTTTGTTATCCTTATTTACCAGATTTACCCTATAACCATGGTAAATACAATATTTACCAAAGTAAATATACATAAAGTGTAAAAATAAAAGTTACCTATTTACACAATTTGGACCTCATGATTCCAAATATGAAATCAATTTTTCCAAATTCAAAAGACATAAGTTGATGAAATTAATTTAAAATTAATTCCTGCTGTCAAAACAATAAGGGTGTTAAAAAAATAACTATCAAAAGATTGACACTTCTTTATGTCCAATTTTGAATCAAAATTACTTCCATTGGACAAAATTACATTAAATAGTAAAAAAATAATCTAATTTAAATTTAAAAACAATTAAAACGACAAACTAAAAACATAAAAAAATTATATTAAAAGGCTGTTTTGAATTAAAATATAGTATTTTTCACTATTCGTTAAAAAAGGAACTTTATCAGAAAAATACCAAAATTTCATCCAAAGTAAATTGGGATGCCCTGATTATAAAGAATAATTTTATTTGGCCAAATAGAACAAATAAAATTGACAAAAAATATATTTAAAAAGGGTTCTCCATCAAAAGGTGTTAAAACGATCTTTTTTAAGAATATTAGAGTATTTTATGCTTGTAATTGGATTCATTCTTATTTTAAGTCTTTAAAATTTATTGGATAAATGTAAAGCCGTTTTAACAAAGATGTATAATCATATTTTAGTTGGTTCTGTTCATTCCTTCAATACAATGGCTAGGAATTAAATAACATTTAAAATAATAATATTATTATATTATTTTTTGGTGTAACTCAATGTTGTGTGCAACATAAGATTTCGAAGAAACTCTTTGTTGCGAGTTGAGTATGCTATCAAGAATAGCATACCCATTAAAGTAAAATTGATATTTAATTCAAAAATATTAATTAATATGAAAATGTAATATGATTTATTTACTTGGGATGTTACATCCTTCCCCCCTTTTGGGAATTGTGTCCTCGCAAGTTTAAAATTTGGCTCGGAAACATCATTAAAAGCCCCACATAGAAAAAGACTCAATAAAATTTTAACATTAAAAGAAATAAATAAAATAAAGAAGGTCACCCGAGACAATAGATACTAAGAATACATGAAAACATGGATATGGATGAGAAGACAAACCATCATGTTCATATAGACTTTTATTGTAAACATGATTGGGATAAAGTAAACTTCCATAAAATCACAAACTTATGATGGGTTAAATGGTCTTTGATTCCCTAGTAGGAAAAGTAAACAGAAAACGTTTTTTTAATTTAATTTTCATAAATTTGAGGATTTTATTTAAGAGCATGAATAAGAAAATATGTAAACATACTTACTTACTATGTAGACTTTCATCCTTTACTATATTTCTACCACAAACTCATCTTTTCTCCATACTATGAGTATTCAAGATGACTTTTTCATATTAAAAGCGCTATAATAAACTTCTAGAGAATCGCATTATCCGCATAAGATGAACTATATATTTCCCATGTCTTTAGACATTATCCAAAACCAATATGGTTTATACAAGATTAGATAATCCCCAAAAAGTATAATCATTTACCTAAAGAAAAACTACTCTTAATATACTAAAATTTTCAAACTATACCCAATGTTCAACAAAGACCATTAAATAAAGAACTGTCCATAAAATTCTTCAAAGTAATCAAAAATAATATTGAATCTAAAATCTCAGAAGGATTTAATCACATAGTATTCCATGAAAAATCTTAATGTTTATCTCCAAATAACATCAGTTACTCTAAAATTATCATACTGAAATGTAATTAACCTAATCACATTTTCTCCAGTATTGGATAATAATTTCCATGGATAACATAAAGTAAACTTATTATTGATTCATAAAATCATCTAACTAAAAATAATTAGTCATACTAACCAGAGACTTTATGTAGTCTAGTGGTAGATGATAAATCTCAGTCGCACTTTGGTTGTGGGTTCGATTCCCGCATCTTTGTCTGATGCAACGTGCTATCATACGGTCTGTGTGTTGTCCTTTTTCAAACAATATATAATTATATAAGATTCACAGAAATGAGATAAATTCATCAAAAATAACTATAAAATTATTTTAACCACAAAGGTTTTCTACTATCTTTCATTTTTCATCCCAAAATGTAATAACTTGTAATTGCCTCAAATTTAAGGATCATATAAACCCAAATGGTTCCTTATAAATATATACCCAAAAGAAAATATAATTTTTCATTTAATAACATTTTCACATATCAAACTTCTGGGTTACACATTTTTGAAAAAGTTTCCAAAGTAATCGCATCATTAATACATTCAAAAAATCATCATACATAACTCTTAAATTCCAAAAATGTAGACATCTTAGTCATCAAACATCATTCCTGATCCTTTATCTATATTTTTCCATATTAATATTTTATACATATTTCCTACAAACAAAATCATTCATAATTTTTAATGATTTCAGTAATTTCAAAACATGATCTAAGAAATAATCCATACATTTCATATGTAATTTTCAGTTTCCTCATCTTCAATTGAAATGGAATTAGGAATCAGTTAATGTATATTTGTATGATCCTTCTGATCCCTTTCCTAATACTTCTTCAAATGAAATCTATTTTTGTAGTCATGACCTTCATTACCACATCTGAAACATCAACCCATCCCTTTGAATCATTTTCCTATGTGTTTCTTTCCACATCCTTGACACATAGGTTTTTGAATATACAAACCTTTATGATTATTACCTGAACTTTCATAGGGATTTTTTTCTAACTAATACAATGCCTTATAAAAATCACCAAGGTTCTGGTGGTCAATCATGACTCCAAATAGTTGATTGAGAATAACCACAACTCTTCTCATTTCAGCTCCCATTTCATTCAATTTCACTTGCATAAAATCATTATATATTATCTTATGAGGAGTGTAAATACTAAGATATACTTATTCATGTTATATAAAACTCATTCACTTTATCTAAAATAACTATGAATCATTCTAAAATCCTAACCATTATGGTTGTTTCACTTATGTTTAAAGAGCACCCTAACCTCTAAAGTTATCTAAACTGACATCTGATACCAACAATAAGGACCTGACCTTATAACATTACATAATATTGAATTAAATGGATAATTAACATTGAGGATCTTTTTAGGTATAGAGATTTGTATTATTAGGACATAAATATTACATTACATCCCAAAAATTAAAAATTAGACACTTCTACTCAGTTTCCATTTTTTTCATAAAATAAAATAACTCTAAAAAAGTCATGTCTAGTTCTATGCTTTAGACAACATGAATTTTCCTTGATCCCATCCTTGACACTATTAAAATTTATGTCTTGTGAAAAAAATTTCATAAAAACTTGGTTTAAGTAAATAAAGTTCAGTAAGGGGTACACAAAGAAGGAAAACTATTACTTTTTTTAAAACTACAATTAAACCATGAATACTTCATCATAAGTAATACTTTTCACTTTTATGAAGTATTAAATACTCTTCCCTGAACAAATGATAATTTCTAACCCTTTTGTAATCAAAATAATACCAAAAAACCCCTAGAAAACACACATTACATATATTGGTAACTTGGGACATAAACATAATTAAATGGAATAACCATGTGGTTAACTTCCATACATATCACTAGATGGAATAACCATACAACTGACTTCCATACCCAATGCATTGATGGTTGTAATGTGGCCACCTGTCCTAGTTTATCGCGGAACCACCCATAATTTTTCCAAGTACCATTATAAAATCATAAATTTTTGAAAATATTAACATTTCATTTTCAATCAAAAGATATCATTTCAAGATATAGAAATAATCAATCCATTTCAAAAAACTTATAAAACATTTAATAAGGAGATCATTGAATCAATGTTTCCCATACCACTTTGAAGATTTTAATGGAATTAATATTTTAAAAAATTAATGTTCATATAAATTAATCCTTAAAACCATTTTGAAAACATGGTCATTAATGAGAAATATTTAGAAGAATAAAATTTTAAAACATTTAAAACAATGTTTTAGTTAAAGAGTCCTTTACCACTTGAGAAAAATGCTTGAATAAAAAAATTATAGAATAACATTAAATAATTAATATAATATCATGAAAATAAGGAGATTAATGATATAATATGTATAAGGTTAGTATGTAAGCCATATAAAAGTGAATTGGTGTATAATAACAAATAAGTCTCAATGGAATGTAAATTGAGACAAAGTCCCTTAAAAAGATTCTATCCTTAGATTAAGGATAAATCAATGACATAATTAAGTCTGAAAAATAATAATTCATCCAATATAAGTGTATATTATGTTTCAAAAAATAAGAGTTCACTCACAAATATTCATAGCACAACATAATAAAGAATTAGAAGTTTAACCCAAAGAATGGAAATAGGGTGAAGAGGTTCCCTTACAGAAATTCGATAGCCAAACATCATAACTTTATAATTCATAAAACGAGTTGATGAGAGAGAATATGGTTTCTCATCACATGGTCATAAAATTTACATCAATAAGGATATTTAATAACATATATCAAAATATGAATGTCATAATTTATAATACATAACATAAATTATGTCTTTCGGTAAAAGAGGTGGGTGAAAGGTTCACCTACCGATTTAGTAACTTATGCAACATACACCCCATGAGATAAGGATCATAAAATGAAGAAGTAAATACCCATAAATTAAATTATATTATAAAATTAATATAATCATGGGTATTAAATACACCATACAAAAGTAAATAGTGTTAAATATAGTTTGAATCTCATGGGAATAAAAAGTGATATGAAAACCCCTTACTAGGTTGTAATCAATTGAGTCATATGAAAAAAAGATAATAAACACCAAATTAATCAAATAATAGAATGAATATAAATATAATCATGATAATATATATAAAATTATAGTTCAAAATAAACCACATGCAATAAGTTAGTGGTAAACAATGGAAATCTCACAGAATTAAAAGTGAGATAAGAGACCTCTTACCTTGTGCCCGACTTTATTTGTTTGTTCCTTGTTAATTATTGAATAATATAATTAAGTTAATTTCTATGGTCTTAATAACATTTTTCAAGTTTATTATTCCTTTTATATCACTTATTACCTTTCTATAACAATTAGTTATTTATTTGTGTTAATATTGGACGTTTTATCGCTATTCAGAACGTGAGTCAAAAATGAACTTGTTATAATGAAAAATTTTCCATGTGGTCAAAATACAATTATCTTCAAAATAATATTAATGATTTATATAGCATATATATCATATATATCAAGTATATATTTGTATTGATAATAGTACATAACATTTGGAGATACGAAAAGAAATGCACCGTTCATGGAGACGGTAGGCCGTACATACACATGAATGCTACTTTCATTTCTACTTAATATTTAATGGAATGAAAAAATAATGATAAACATGTATATTATATTTCTAGTATAATATCATATATAATTTAATTATCTACATCCTTTATACATTCCATGTATGGCCTCAACGATTCATATCACTTTGAGGGGGTGGTAGTCCGCACTTCCTCAAATGAAATTATCGTGTTTAACCATTATGGAAACCATAATGGTATTATATAAATGGAAAATAAAAAATCATAAAATAATATTATATTAATATATATCACATATAAATATAGTTCCGTCATATTTTCCACCATGAGAGGCAGTAGGAGATAATTGAACAATTATTGTTTCGTGAGGCAGCAGTTCACCGTCCACTGAAACAGTATGTTATTTACCCATTAGATGGAGGTGTGATTAAGTTTTGATAGATTACTTATCATGAGAACTACCCAGTATTATTAGGATACAATTTTTGTTATAAAATATAATAATAAACAGAGTTTATGGGGTAGGAGAAGTAAAATAAAATAAATGATCTTTAGAGAAGATGTTACCTTTAAATCGGGTAACTCCCTTTGATTTGAACCAAAAGGATTACTTGAAGTGAATTTTGCCTAAGTTAAGGCTTTTAAGAGAAGTAGAGGGATGTAGGGAGATTAATTGGGCAGTGGATGGATGAGCCAAAGGGCTTTATAGGTGTGAGTAATGGGTTATATTTTATGGATTTTTAAGGGGGGATGGTCTCTTTTGGAATGTTTGAAAATATTATTTAATTATAAACTTATCATCAGTTTAAAAAGGTCTAAAACTCATTAAAGTCGAAGATAGGATGAATAATATTCTAAATAAAATCATCCAATAATAATTGGACAGGTTTTCGATATTATTTTATTTTTTATAATCATATTTATTTAAATAATTCATTAATGAGGTAAACACTAAATCATCATTGTGTCATAATAATTTTATTTATTTGATGTATGAAAATTATAAATAAAATTCTATGATATAGAAAATACATTTAGGGTTCTAATTAATATTTATAGTTGAATATATAACTTATATTACCCTATGTAAAAAAATTACTAAAAGATATGTGTTTATGTCATATATGAATATAATTTAAATTAATTTATAAAAAGTGTCATTATCACTCTTATGTGTCTCCATGGAGTCCCAAAATCTACCCAATGATTCCCATGGTCAGATATGTATCAACCAATAGGATTATGATGTATGTTAGGGTAATTTAATATTGTTATAATGTTATTCTATTACCGTAATTAAACAGATTTACCCTTTAACCAAGGTAAATAAAATATCTACTGAAAATAATATTCAAAATGTCTGAAAACAAAAGTTACCTATTTACACAATTTGGAAATCCTGATTCCAAATATGAAATACATTTTTCCAAATTCAAAACACAGAATTTGCCGAAATTATTTCAAAATTAATTCACGCTGTCAAATCAAAAAACATGTTTGTAAGAAATAATAACTATCAAAAGATTGACACTTTTTTATGTCTAATTTCATGGTGAAATTACATCCAATGACAAAAAATGGATTGAATTGTAAAAACATATACTAATTACACTTTAAAACAGGTAAAAAAAATAATCTATCCACATAAATAAATTAGATTAAAAATCAATTTTGAATTAAAATACAATATTTTTAACTATTCATTAAAAATGTACTTTATTAGAAAAATACCAAAATTTCATCCAAAGTAAATTTGGATGTCCGTATTATATATAATAATTTTATTTTGTCCAATAGAATATAAAAAAAGTGACAAAAACTAGATTTAAAAAGGGTTCTCCATCAAAAGGCAGTATAACGTCCTTTTAAATAATATTATAGTATTTCATGCTTAAAATAGGATTCATTCATACTTTAGGCCTCTAAAATTTATTTAATAAAAGTAAATTCATTTTAACAAACATTTATAATCATATTTTAGTTTAGTTCCGTTCATTCCTTCCAATACAATGCTTGGGCGTTAACTACCATTTAAAATAATAATATTATTATATTATTTTTCGATATAACTCAACGTTCTGTGCAACATAAGATTTCAAAGATACTGACTGTTGTGAGTTGAGTACACTATCAGGCATATCATACCCTTTAAAATAAAATAAATATTTAAATCACAAATATTGATAAATATAAAAATGTCATATTCTTTATTTACATGGGATGTTACATTGTGGGTTAGCGATAGTCGATGTGGGTATGTTATGCACAAAAATAGGAGGTATAAACAACTAGGAAGAACATGATGAATGAGTAATAACATAAAACCACCATAAAACTCGAGATATCAATAAAATAAAATACATCTTGATATATTCATGTAATATCACACAAAATAAACAACTATAACGGGAACATAATGTAGAAGAATAAACAACCTTGATAGTCACCTAAATTCCAAAATAGACCATAAAAAACTCAATGGGAGATAAATGTCCACCTTAATCACTAATGAGCTCTTATAGAACTAAAAAAGATTATATGTATATGGTTTGATCATATAATTTAATCTTATTATGATCCATCTAAGACCCTCTCATGAAAAAGATAATGAAATTTAATAAAGTCTATTTTACAATAAGGGAAATTAACTCATCACCTAAATAGGTATGCTATGGTCCTAACCTCACAATATATCTCTCACCATATATCAAATACATAGAATAATATAATAATAAACATAATTTTAAATGAAGGTGTCTCATTACCACATCTTCAATGGTTCTATACTCTTCTCCAATGTCACATATCATGATCCATATCTCACTAAATAATTATACCTTCCCCAAAAAACATGGGAAACTATATTATAACATGAACATCATCCATGATATTTTCCATTCAACCACTTCCATAACACTATATAGTAATCGGGTAGTTTCTATGATCCCTCACGTCCCATGCATCTTGTATTATACCATTAGTCGTAACATCCCATATAAAATGTACATCTAGTTTACCTTGGAATACTCTACAAAGGATACATGTGAGTGGAAATTACCGTAATCAATTATATCCCTCTAAAAAATTAAAGTCAATGGTAACCACCATGAATACTAGAATAAAATACTTCTAGAAGAAGAGAGTGGGGGAAGAGTGGGAGGTCTGTCATCTATTGCTCACTAACTTGGATGTTGGGAAAATAACCCTCCCATAGTGCATTGGGTTTTGGATTGCTTACTGAAAATGGTGGGGTAGTGTATAAAATCACATAACAGATGAATATATATATATATCACAACCACACTGTGTGAAACTATGGAACCATAACCTAAACAATAGTTATCATCCCATAGACACCTAGCCTCAAATGATAAGGACAAGATATCCTATAAGGACACAATTATTTTCAAGAGACTTTGATTTAATTATTTATATTCAACAATTATTTTTTACATATTTACCAACTAAATTAAATTCCCTCTATAAGTATGAAACCTCTTACTATGTTCATCGGTACTTATAGACACACTATAATTCCACAAACCCTCCAACCTAATGGGTTAAATTATTTACAATTTGTTACCAATCTATAATTTAATATATTATCTACCTCATCCAAATATACAATAATGGATGCATAAACCACGAAAAACTAGTTGTATTATGTAGTGTGGAAAATAATGAAGAAACAAGAAATATGTTCATGTAGCTGTTAATGTAGATTCAATATTATGATGGTATTCCATCTATTATAATGAACAATGGGAATTACCAGCTACAACACACTTCATCAGTCTCGGTGACATCTCTAGCTTCACCAGACATATCACCAGCCATCTCACAGTCACAGACACCAATTTTTTTACACAAATACTAGAATCCCCACCCATTCTCTCCAAAACATATCCCATGTTGAGCTCACATAAATTCACACACTAAGGATAAAATCGAGTTAAATAACACATCGTATTAATAAAATAAATTACATTCAAAATAGAAACAAGGTCATAGAATCAATGAATCCACCTTAATAAGAACATAGTCTCAGTCTGTCCCAAACAATTATCTTTATAAATTTACCTATTTTTAACCATGTTGAATTAAATAGTCTATTTATTATATATTAAAACTAAATACAATATAAGGCATCAGTTATCAATAGATAATTGTTTTTTAAACATCCATCCAGAATCACTATTATTCCAATAAAATATAATAATGAATTATAGTAATTAAACATTCTTCAGTGTAATTTATAACCACAAAGTATTCCCATTTTTATGATCATCATCCAATTTTCATGAATAATAAACATGATAAACCGAATCATAATCATAGATATCACACTATGTAGAATATTGATAGGATAAATTTTAACATGGTGTAAACACATACAATTTCTACAAACCAAAACTAATGCTTTATTGTATTCCTTATTAATTCTTACTTAAGGTAAGTTCAACTGATAAACAGTTAGATAAAGAATGATAAATTTATTATTTCACATAAAAAGGAGAAGGGCATATATACCTTTATTTAGAAGGTAAACTCTCTTTGAGAAAGAATGAACAATCTAGGATTAAAAAACCAAAAATTAAGTATCATTTTCCATTAACTATTACTATCATATCACCACCAACCAATCTCCAATATCAACCCAAAAATAGAGGTTTTGGTAGAGTGGACATCCATACAAAAGAAATTATTAATTTAAAGGTTCATATTTAAAGGCAGTAATCTTGAACCAAGAGTTCTCAATCATCTATATACAAGTGTTAAAAGCCCCAAGTAGTCAATTTATGGGATCCAAGTTGATAAAACTGACACATACCCTGTAAAAAATTCAATGGTACCCGTACATAGGAAATTGACACAACCACAACATAGGTTCATCTAGAGCATCTAGAAATTGAAGGAACATTCAATAAAAGGAGTGTGGATCTCTTAGTAGAGGATAAAAAAATAAAAAACACATTCAAGACCCCTTAAAAATCATATCTATTTTCACCTTTTAACTAGAAAATATCCATGAAGTATAGTTGAAATTACAGCAACTCATATTATAGCTCGAGCATCACGGTAGAATCCGCCAGGTTCATGGTGGCCTCAAACATTCCATCCAGACTTGGTATACTCTAGGGAGTGTTTCTAAATTATTAGTGATTTTCATTCAGCACAACATCCACCATGAGAATAGTGAGGTCCCAATGGCCATGGCCCCAAGGATCTAACCCAAAAATATAAACCCAAGTCCATGCCCTAGACTATCCATTTTTTCCTAGAACGTTTTACATCAGGCTCGCCTGGGGACGAAATTTTCTTCACCACTCCCTCCACTTTGATGTGGTGGCACTCAAAAATGCCAGAACACCCCGCTATCCTCCAGAATAGTACCAAACACCTCCGTGGTACCACCATGTTATAAAATAAACTACAATGATTTATTTTTAATATTTTGACACTTATATATGATACCTCTCAAATTATTATCATCATCGAGAATTAAAACCAACCTTGATTAAGGGAAAGGGATAAGTGTTGTCCAAACAACTACCCCATGAGATACATCTCATGTATATCTCCATCACAAAATAACATCCATCAAAAAATTAAAACAAACCATGAAATATTCTCTCAGATAAGATACATCTATGATATAAGTAGGGATACATATATGGAATCAATGTAGATAGTAAAATCATAAAACACAGGTTAAATTAAACCTCCAGAAATCATTATTAAAAATACGGGACTGAGAATCAAAAAAAAATCAGGAGGATTAATGTTTATCTATGACTCACGTTATAATTTTTTCTCATCCTTGAAATTGTGCTACCAAAAAACACAATGAATAGTAATGACACATCAACTTCAACATTATCCAAGATGTTATGGATCTCTATAGGATACACCTTGATGTTTATATCTTCATCAAAATCAACCGTACAACAATCAATGATGTTATATTCAGCAATATGATAGTTGTGAATCTATGATAGATGAAAGGCGTCATGAATTAAATCAATATTTGATGGAATTGTTATCTTGTATGTGACGTCTCTTATACTCACTAACACCTTAAAAGTTTTAACAAACTGGGAAGAAAGATTACCCCCAAAATCAAAAATTAAGTAACCATGATGATGTGTCGCCTTAAATAATCAAGATATCTAATTTCTAAATCCAGAGGTATCCTTCAATGGTCTGCGTATGACATCAAAAAATCATGTGTCACCTTCAACCTCTCATGAATCACCAAAACCATCTCTATCATTCATAGCACTACATTTTTCCTTTGAATTATTGGCTCTCCAACCCCAATTAAGCATAATAGAGAGTGTAACATTTGGTTGTATAATTATTTAAAAGGAACTATACCAATAGTGTAGTGAAAACAATTATTAAAAGGAAAATCAACCAACTTTAGTTCCCTAACACATTAACCTTCAAAATCAAAGATAAAACCACACAACATGTCATCCAAAATCAGGTTGGTTTACTCTATCTAGACATATCTCTTTTGATTAAATTTAGTGCAATGGTAAAAATGAGATCCAAATTCATGTTGAAGACCTCTCCACACTCTAGTGAATAATGTTGCATCATGATTAGAGCAGATCATTGTTTTGACTCAATGGAGCTTCACCACCTACCCTAAATATTTTCATGAAAATCCTCTACTTAGCTCAATTAATTGATCACTTATAAGTGAGATGATTTTGTAAAATGTTACACTATAACCCCTATAGTATAAAATCCTCCCTAATTGTAGGGATAAAAGGGTAATATGTCCATAAAAATTTCCACCCACTTCTACTAAGAAACATCTAATGGTGGAGAAAAACACTGTGAAAATTGTGTTCATACTTCACCGTTTTAATGTCTAAACATATGGGTACAGACTGTGAAAGTGAATGGTTTAACCCATGCCTCTTAATCTGACCTCTCAAATAATGGTACATATTTTTTATCATAGGATATTTCTCTGTGTGTGAGACATGTTACTCCTGGAGAACCACCTCATGCATAATAGAAGCAATGAAACGCATCCCATTAACCAATATTCTGTGTTAATAATCCTCAAGCCATCTATTGGGGGAATCACCACAAATAGCTTTATCTCACCAGTCCTCCACCCTAACTCCCCCATGATGGGAATCTTCTAACTTCAACACACACATATGTCTTAAACAATATCTAAAAATAAATTCCTCTCCACTAACCACTATAATATAAAGATACATTATGAAGACCTCCTCCATCACTCTCCCAAAATATATAGACGCATTCACTACATCAATATATAATATTGTTCTTATTGAATCAACCACAAAAAGGATTTTCCCTAGTGTGTATAAAATCATGAATTCATAATCCTAAAATAATTCAATGCACCTCGATTTTAACAAGTTAATGTCAATCTGGGTGATGACATTCATCATGCACTTGCGATCATTGAAAAAAATAATTTATTTTCTGATGAGACAGTGTCACCAAAACATTAAGGATAATACAACAGTGACAGACCTGAGATCATGGGTGGTTTAATTAGATTCTTGCATTTAGAAATTCCAAGACCCATAATAAACATCCACCATTTACAATAGAAGTTCACTATGACTTCCAATAGTCAAAGAGTCTTAGAAAACCTCAATATAAACTCACTCATCTAGAAAATGATGAATTAGGGAACTAATTATATTTTCCTTTATATATAAAAAATTATTCATACACTAGTGAGTCTATAAGAGCGATTTATACATTTTAATCATGTTTTTTGAGGAGTTTCTATTTGAGATAATTTGAGCATGAGCCTACTATAATAGCCAAAAATGAGGAATAACTACACCACATAAAATTCATGGGGGATACACAAGAAATGACCACAAAAATATTCAACAGATGAAAGGATATGCCACTCTATGAAAAAAACTTCCCTTGGAAATTATCATCATTAACCTATAAATGACATTTGGATAGCTATCCAAATAGCTTCTGATTGAAAATAACTACCATAACTACCGACATATACTCTACATGATCCTATATATACATAATTTACCCATGAATTTTGTCCATACAGTTACACATAAACTGTCTAGAAACACATAACGCACAACATTAATCAACCACATTGACACATTTTCAGCATTTCTCACAATAAACAGTATTAAAATGAACTCATAATTCCCATAACAATATTATAAATATATGTTTAGAGTATCTTCTTCCCATACCCAAATATGATGATATCTGAACAATAAATATATCTTATATGACTCAATAGATCCTTTTATCTAGTCAAACAGATAAATAATCCATGGACTATTATAGTAACTTTTCATTTTCACTTGCTTCAAGTGATGATAATTGACAACTAGACAAAGAAAACCATTGGCATTCTTTTAGAACAAATCCAGAAAACAACAAAGTTAAAAGCTCAGAGAAATAAAACCTAATTATAGGTGATCATAAATATATATCCAAAGATCCCATAAAATGGAACGTTCCATTTTATATAGTGACATTGATATTAGATAAGTACCAAACTATTCATGTATACCCACATTGATCTCCCATTGAGGGGTAAAACCTCAATATTTGGGGAAAATAAATTATTACTCTTCCATGATCCTAGTAAACATTGATGTTTTAACCTCCAATGAAATCAAAATCAACTCTTTAATCAAGTAATATAATGATGGAAACGACCTCAGACCCATAGAGGGGCCTTACTCACTAATAATCAGGGAAGACTCTCCATCATCAACATTGAAATAAATCTACCTCCTGAAACAATAAATAATATCCTAAACTAAATAAATATATTCTATTTCAAGGATGGTATAATATTTCCACAACCCTAAATAATGGAATTCTCTCCAATAGATTAATTTCCCAAACACAAGCTCATAATATCTATATACTTCACACAAACTAACATGACCTCCAACAAGAGTCATCGACACTACGTACGCATGTTGTTTCTCCACCTAATGTACCAAAGCATAGACAAGGGTAAGTGATATGATGAATTACATAAATCCTGGATCAAAAAAGTCATGCACATGAGTAAAACAAAAAAAATGGTACCTTGAATGGCATCCATCACACATGTTAATGGAAACTCTAGAGAATGAAACTATACATGGACGCTCTGACAATAATTATGGCCACCTATGTAGACATTCTCAAGACTATGAGGATAGAGTGGACCATTGGGTTGTCCCCTTCATAGCCAACCTCCCCTTTTGGGATCAAAAGCTGGATCACTCATCTATTTATCCTCAGTTGAAACTATTACAAGGAAAAAACATATAGTAGATCACCAGATGCACATTACCTACTCATAAATCTTAGCCACACCCACCATTGATGACCATTACATACATAATAATAAAAAGGCATATGATCCCTTAGAGGGGTCTTAAGTTCTCCCAAACCTAGAGAAATTTGGATAGGATGGTTGGGACATAAACCTAATTTTATGGAAATAATTAATTTATGAATATTGGGAACCCCAAACTAAAAATCTTCACTGTAGTTAATCTGGATGGTTCAGCTCTTGTAATGATCTAGTTTTGTCTAGCATACTTCCAAAAACATATGCCCCCAATTGTATATTAAGCTATTTTGGTATCATATACAAGGTAAATTGGTGTTGGATATGTAGAAATAATTCATCCCCATGAAGCCACACCCTTTTCACCTCATCTAGAAAAAAATATAAATTATATTGGATAATGGTCCTAAAGTGGGACCAAAAATCCCTCACACCGAAACTCCCATATCAAATGTAAATCAGATCCAACCAACTATCCAACATCACAGTAAAAGAAATAATATTTTCTCATAACTGATCTGGGAACCTCTCACATGAAATAGATTATTAATTTTGATATAAAGGAAATAAGTACAATGAATGCCTAGCTACCCACATAGAATCATCACTTCCAATATAACTTAGTAACCCTTATGAGAAAATATTGAACTAAAGACCATATCCACCTTCTCTAAAAATTCATCTATAACTAAATCTCAAACATATCCTTCAAACATTTCTATACTTTAGTGTGTAAATTATTAGAGTTTACACTATGTTTCATCTCTTTCAACCTCAAATCATAAGCCATCTACAAGCACATATTATTGAAGATCATCAGCATGAAATTGAAGAGGACTCCAACCATGGGACATACCTAAAAGATAAAAAATAGATATGGAATAATAAAACTAGAATATGGAATACTCACATTTAATTAATTAATGTTCCACTTAACCCCATGGTAAGGCAATTGATAACATATTCATACAAAATAATGTAGGATCCCTTCCTAGACCTCTCCCTTGAATATAGTATCAATTCTCTTAGTAGAGTCACTAAACATGAAGATCCTTAATTTAGAACATTGGGAGGACTAACTAAAAATTTCCTTCATAGTATCCTTTTTTTACATCACAAAATAAGTTTTTTAGACAATTTTTTGACCAACCCATGTAGTATTCACTATGGCATACCTGAAACTCCAACCTATCCCTTATTTTATATATAGATTCCACTTTGTCGTGTGCCACTCCTACCAAAGGTACCCATATAGAGGGGGAAATTATAAAAGGAATATAATCCCTCTCATGGTATATATGATATACCCTAGGTGCTTATATCCTATGGATGGATTATTAGCGGTGAGATTCAGGCATCATTATCTCCCTTCTCTCATTGTATGACCCTGACAGGTACCATTAAGGGGAGGGGTCATTATGTTACAAACATGTGTTGAGATCTAATTTTTTTAATAATGAATTATTAATTTTTTATCTTATACCTCATTCGTCATTTCTTATTATACATTTGATCCTTCTATTTTAATGTATGTTATACCCTTTCTATCTACCACAAACTCAGGGGATATTTGAGGAAGGATTATAACATCCTTATATATCATACCTCATTTCCAAAATAGGATGGGTGAATTATAGGGGAGGTGTTATTATAGACTAGTATCAAAGGTGGTAATGGGGATGAAATAAAACATACCCAATGGTAAATTTTCTAAATGGATCCTCAACAAGAGAAACTAACCCCACATACCCTAGGTTTATCCAAATCATCTGGAAACTGATATATAATTAAAGAATAAGAGTGTAGATGAATTAATAAAAAAATGAATGGATAAAAAATCATTAAATACCCCTCTTAACAGCACGCTTCTTTCCCTATGAAATGACTAAGTTCCATGAAGGACGGAGGACATTTCTGCTACTCAATTTCCAACCTGACCATTAGCACATCCTTCACTGTGGTCATTGTGGACTCGAACATTCAAGCATGGAATGGAATCTTCTAGGGAGTGTTTCCAAATTCTTGGACATTTTCCATCACCATACCTTACACCATGTTAATGGTGAGGATGAAATGGCCATGGCCCAGAGGAGATACCCCTATTCATTATGGATTGGGCCATGCCCTAACCTGACTATTTTTCATATCATGATTTGTATAGAGATCACCTTGGGAATAATGTATCACCCCACACCCTCCATTAGGGTGTGGTAAGCCACATAAAGGATAGAACCATCCCATAACCTCTGAAATACATCCAAAATACACCTCATCACTAATTAGACATGGAAAAATATAGGGTATGGATTTATGAAATTCATTCCCTTATAAGGAAAACATACATCAATGTTTTTAGGATGTTTCACTTCATCCATGAGGCTACTCATTTTATGGGAAGTGTCACATGGTTTAATTTAGAATTATTTCTATTTTGGGGTTAGATTTGGTCAATCATGTGAAATATGATGAATGTGGTCCCATGGAAGAGTAATCACTAAATTTAAATGAATATATCCTAACCATTCTCAATGATTTATTTTTAAATGGTGTGGGAGTTTTTTTAATGAAAAAATGAACATGTGATGGACTTCATAAAGATGTTCCATGACATGGTGGAGTATGAAAAAATGAGTATATTGAATTATTGTTTTTAAACAATGTGTAAAATTACATGTACAAGGATTTTTATTTCAATTATTGGAGTCGGGGGAATCCAAATTTGGAGAATGATCTCACTCACCCCATTGAAAAATGAAGTTTCTAAAAGGAAGAAAAAAACCACTATGTATAAGGTTAAGTGAATGATGAGTTTGGTTAATCTGCATAATACATTGTGGGGGTGAATCAAATCAATTTTCATTCTACCTCCATAATATATCACCCTCAATCCCCTTAAATATTGAGATTCCATTTAATTTATTGTTTGTTAATCATTTTATTTCCTATCATTTATGAGTATTTGGATGTTTAATTTTTTTGCACGTATCCTAGAGCTCTAAAATAATATAGATGATATATCTTCTCTAAGGATAATAATTGGATAAAGAGATTAAGAATTTGTTTATATTATTTGGGACCTAAGGGTAATCAGAAGCTCATATTTCTTGAATTATTTGAATGAGATAATTGAAAACATTCAATATATTATAATGACTCAAACAGATAGAATCAATGAATAAATTCCTATTACAACATACCAGCAACATTGGAAGTCATTGGAGAGGACATACAAGATGACACTTCATAAGCATACTTGGAGGTAGTGGATAAGGATATAGAGTAGGGTGAGACTCAATCCTGTCAGCTAAAAGTTAAAAACCCATTACATGATCGTGGTAATGGTGTTCCTCTTGAAACTCACAGTTTATAGGATTTAAGATCATCAAGAGAAAGGAATCCATAAAAAAGATATAAAAAATTAGTTTAATTTCTAATGACTGATGAAGAGGATCCATAGGTGTTTCATGAATTAATATCTAATATAGAAAATCTCAAGCGGTTGTAGTTAATGGAGGATGATCTAGAATCATAGATGAAGAACCTAGAAAAAAAATTGTTTAAAAATGGAAATGTAATAAAGTAGTAACAAACATATGGATATTTTGACTAAATTAGGTTGATTTTATAAATGAGATCATGTAAAAAATAGGTTTTAGTTAAAGAATTAATTAGAATAAATTATTTGAGTTATAAAATAGTTTTTCACCTCTGAGGAATATGACTTCAATAGGATTAATTTTTGGATATGTATCCAAACTGGACCGGAAGTTTGAATAAAAAGATCAAATGATATATTTTATTCATATAGACCTCATAGTGGATAGATACATAAAGAATATTTATGTTTTGTGGATTCTAGAAAATAAAATCATAGATTAAAATTGAATAAAATCTTTTATGGACTGTAAAAATCCCCCAGAGAGTGGTATTGAATGTTTGACTTATTCATGTTGAGTCATAACTACAATAAGATGTAAGAAAAAAAGTGTGCTTATATCTAGTTAATTCATGATTGTAAACATTTCTCTCTCTAACTATGTATTTATGACAAGTAGATCATTATGAACAATGTTTTGAAGATCATACATTTAAATGATGATTTATCCATTTCTTTTGATATTGAAAATTTGGGTGTTGCTCAATAGATTTCTGGGATATAGGTCACTCATTATAAAAACATGATATTTTTATTTCTATGTTAAGAAATTTATAATGAACATGTTATGATATTTGTAAAAATTTATAGAGCCTAACAGACAATAATTTCTTTACCCAATCATATGATGTTGAGACAAAGTCCATGTCTTCAACCCAATGTGGCAACTGATGGGATTGAGATGATACCATAATACTCGGTGGATGGTTTTTTGATGTGTTTTATGGTGTTCATAATGCCAAATAGTTTCAATATATTGTACATTATACAAATATTTCTCTCTAATACTATAATATAGTATTATAGTTCATTCAAAATGATTTTCATGAGTCTTGGAGCTTCATCAAAACTATGATTTTCTATAGCGGATAATATAAATTCATAGAGGTATTTACGGATACATATATTGATAGAGGTCATGATAACACTAATTTTATATTAGGATATGTCTATACATTTACAATAGGAGTCATGTGATGGTTTTTATGGTTTCATAATAGCATCACATTTTCCAAAGCTGAAGAATTGTACACTGATGTTGTGGAGGCTGGAAAGGATATTTTGAGGTTAAGGAATTTTTTTTCAGGTTCTTGGATTCATCAAAAAGTAGTACATGGTACACTTATATAGAAAAAATACTTTATATTTCTGAAATAACACCATGTATCATTCCTAGATAAATCGTGATGACATTTTCTCTCAATGGATATGTGAGGTGATAAAATGATAACTCTTGTAACTTTTGAAAATCCATATAATGGAGAATCCATATGACTTTTTGTAAAATGTGTTATCTTAGGAATGGATAGATTTTAGAATATTCTCTAGTAGATTATATATATATTATGGGAATTAAAAGATTTTTCTGTTATAGTAGAAAACATCAGTCATAATTTATTTCCTGTATGAGATCAATGAATAAAATATCAATCAGAATAAATATTTTGATTACAAACAAATTTCTTTAAATAAAATTCATCAAATATAAATATATATGGTTTACTTCAGAATCTTCCATGAATCATTCAATTAGAATAAAAATGTATCCATTGTATTATAAGAGAGCTTATAGAGCTCCAACTATGAGAAAAAAAAGTGGAGCAGTAGCGGGTAGTTCATGTTATCCTTGTTCTCCATGAAATAAAATTAAATTTTCTACCCATTCCCTTTCTCAATGACTAGTGAATGAAAACATGAAATAGGTAAATGCTCCTTGAATAATAAAATGAATCCACCTAAAATCCTAATTAAATAATTGACGTGATTGACCATCAGATTCATCCCATAATATTATCAAACCATGCGATGACATGTACTCACCACCCATGGAACCAATAGTTTTAAATCCTAACAACCATTATACTGCTTCATTAAATCTAAATTATTCTATTGAAGAAACCTAAACTAACAAAAATAAATATAAATAATTTTTGTATAGTTACAAAATATTTCTTTCAATGGTGTGAACTGTTGAAAAACAAAAAAACACATATGGAAATCCTAACCGTCAAAATCAATGTATGGAAAAGTATCTCGAATGTAATTTACCATCACTCTATCTAAAATTTCCATTTATATATCAATTGAACATGAAATTACTAGTCTATTTTGCATGAATTCTGTCATTTTTTCATTTCATTATTCTAACAATAATCTCCCCATCCATTTTTTTAGAAATGAGAGTAATCGTTATTGAATTAAGATATTAGAATTTCTATATTTAAATTAGGAGGGAAATATCTTTATCAAGTAGATAATTTAGAAATATGTATTATAAGTTATTTTTTTAATGTCCATCCAAGGGAGTGATGCCTTTATTAGAAATAATTTTTTGAACAAATTTGATATGATAACTTTAATGGTGTAAAAATAAAGATGTAATTATTATTTTTTATAAATATATTTAAATAAATTATAATTTGATTGGGTTTGTAAACATTATTTATGTGGGAATTTATAGATACAAAAAACTAGATTTAATACAAGTCTTAGCAATCATTATAGCTGTGGACAATGACGTGTGTAGAAAACCTACCTTGGATCACATTTTCTATTAAAATTATAGTGGAATATTCTTATTTTTTGATGAAATTATATGCAAGGGGATGATGGAAAACATTGAAAAAGATAGGATAATCATACTAGTAGGTTTGAAAGCTCAATATAAATTCTAAAATTTATTAATTAGATTCTCGAGGGATGAGGTTCCAGTTGAGTTCATTAGAGAAATGAAAATAAAATTCAATCATATGTTAATCTTAAAATAGTATTTTCTTTTTAGTTTAGATAAATTAATGAAATTTCATAAGTACTAATTTATTAGGATCTCTTTTATTTTGATAATAATTTATCCTATTTAATAATGAAAATTGAAATAGCACCATGAACATCACACTTACAACATGTCATTGATCAATGGAGTATCTCCTTTGTATTCCAACTCAATGACACTATTAAATTACATCAACCCAAAAAAATCATCAATCAACATAAAAATTGATAACATAACCAAAAAATCCATATTAATTTACCATTAATGACATGTTATCTAAAATAATATCAGATAAATATAACCAAATAATATCATGAAATCACAACAGTGCTAGAATAAATGAAAGCCTCCACTACTATACTGGGAGACTTCAGTTTCACAAAAATGTTATCAGAGGAATATAGAAATCCAAGGAATATACAACCACCATTGAATTAAAACACAATTGATAAATTAAGAACCATGGTTGAAAAATATTATAGGAAAAAATGCAATGAAAAAATAAAATTTGAAAAAATCTGACCACCAATTATTGATTCTTCCACCAAAACCCACCGAAACACCTTATAAAATTTATAACCAACCATTAATGCACCAAGGATATAGCTGAGGTGCATCACTCCTCATATTAAGTGAAATTATTTCAATTATACTTTGGTCTAGAAGACCAAATATGTAAAACTTAGATATGTCACTATAAGGGTCCGCAATTGGGGATACAATCCCCCCCACAACAATATTGTTTGATTTGGCTCTTTGCCTCATGGTTTTGATCCTCGGCAGGGCTCACAAACAACAAGGTAGTCTCACTACCACATTATAAATATAAATATATCATTTAATTCGTAGGATATTAGATAGGAAATTTATTACATTCCTGACACCCCTCTATGTGTAATGTGGGACTCTGGTCAAAGGTGTCACATTATGATTCCCATACATCACTTTATCACCCCCACAACTCACAACCCATTGATTTCAATGGTTTGAACAGAATTCTAAGTGCGACTCTAACAATATCCCCCTTAGTGATTTCACTTATAATTTACGATTCACATCATTCTCTATTACCAATTGTTAGGATCAATAATTGGGGTCGTAGTCCCTCTACCATAATATTATCTTTTATAGCTCATTAATTCATAGTTTTCTTCTATAGTAGGGATAAATATCCAATGGGGTGCTCTCTTCCACCTTACATCTCTAAAATAGACTTATTATGTGCATGATATCATCTGAGAAATGTATTCCCTACCAAAAACCCATCTATACTACGCGGTTCTCAAGTCTAAGGAATAACATTATTACTCTGATACACAATGTTGTGAAACCCTATAGAAACAAACCCCATGATTATTTGGGAACTCCCTACATTATAATTGGAAATCCAGTAAACTCTAATGTGTAAAACCAAGTATGGTGTATTCTTGATGCACTTATCTAATATTGAATCTAAATAGAGTCAGACTACGGTAGAAACAACTCTTGGATAAAAAACTAAATATTTATCAAATGAATCATCATTGTTAAAAGGAAAAATGTAAATGAACTAATGAGGTATATAAGAGATAGAATACCCCTATAAAATAAAGAGTGGGGAGTAAAGAATAGGTCAGTTGAGTCCATAACCACCAACACAACCTGAAGAATGCTCAAGAATACTATAATAAATCTAAGGATAGATGAGATCCCTCGGGTTGAAATGGTCCCACCCTATTCACCAATATAAAAAATAACTCTCCAATATTAATCATGTTTTATGAAACATTGGTAACTCCTACCAATAATTAACCCCCACATTTTAAAGTAAAAAATTCAACACACTCATTACAAAATATATAGAACTCATAACACCAAGAGATCGTAATTTGATTTTATCCATAACTAATCATTGTACCCTTCACCTACATGTACCATGAAGCCCACAAATGATAAATTAAACCATACATATCATGAATACCTAAAACTATCATTCTTTGTAACACCTCAACCAATATAATATTTTTCTATAACATCTATGTAGTCTCTCACCTCCTTCAATGTCTTCAACTAAGGATATCCTACCCTTTATGGAGTCTCTATATTCAATGCAGACTCGAAATTCCATTCTCATACATTTTCAATAGCAAAGACAATCTATGATTGATTAATATATATATATGAAAGTTAATTTTTAAGTTATTATCATTAAATCCTACATGCTGGATCCATTAAATATCATTTATACCTCCATCCTTTTAAATAAGGGAAATAAAATTCTCCTTATCAAGTACTTGAAACTTCCCCCAATACAACCAATTTTTATTACCATGATTAATCATCCCCCATATTCGTGATTCATCTAAATGAAACCTGACATCCATGGAAACTCAGAATTAGCATGACTAAATGACCAGTTCAAAGGAAATTTTGATATCCTTTATCTATTTTCTATCATCATGTCATGACACTCCCCTAGGAATACTTTGTACCAATTTCCATAGGATGCTTAATAACACTACATTCAGAAAATCCTCATCATTTATCTAATGTCGATGTATTTTATAATTTTTTAGCATCATGCCTTAGATAAAAAACATTAAAGGTCTATAAAATATAATTAAATACATTAAAAATAAAATAAAATTCATCTAATTATATAGGAAAGTTTCTACACTATATAAATACCACTATTTTACAAAACCAACCCGAATACATATAATATAATTTCAATACCTAAAATATTATAATAATTAGAATCCTATCCTAATAGCATAGATTGATAAAAATTAAAACACAAATAAATTTAATATTTACAGCATATATTAAAATAATGTAATCCTCCCTTAACTAATCAACTAATACCATAATTAAATCATGATATTTGAAATCATGTAAATTTCTCAACCAGAATTCCTTCAAGGAAACAAGAGTCATATTTAAACCTAGTTTAGTTTTTAATTATAACATTTAAACACATCACATATAAAAATATATAATTTTACTTCATAAAGAAACTCATATATAAAACATAAATTTAACACGCTTCATTATTATTTTAAAACTATTACACACAAAACATTTTATTTTTTTAAAATAATTATACAAATTTTACAAAAAAAATCATTCAAAATAAATAATTCAAATCCTTCTTTATTAAATAAATTCATCAAAAATTTAATCACAACTCTTTAAATTAAAAAAAACTTTTAACTATAACAAAGCCCTCCATTTTTCATCCACAACATAAGGAAAGTATTTTACCCACAAATATTTCTAGCATTGAAATCAAAAAATGTAAACATCATCCAATTACATATCCACAGAATCCATGTATCATTAAAAACAATGTTTAATGTTACCATAATCATATTTTAAGAACCATATTACATGTGCCTTGCAAAAAGATGGCGATATTACATGTTATAGTTCATGTTCCATGTAAGGGTATTTTTCACTTTTATAATTAATTAAATAATATTCTTACATTATTGATAGTTCAAATTAAGGCCTAGATTATTTACATTTTTAATATACATTTTACTAAACATCACATTAACATTTTTTATCAAGTTATTATTCATAAAAAAATGTTTTCAAACATAATCCACTTATATATTCAATTTTATCATTCTCAAAAAAATTCTAAAACATCATATTACAAACAAAAAATAGTTAATGGGGAATATATAATGATTTCAAAATAATTTAATCAAATTAATGAAATAAGTATATATATCATGGTTTATATTGCATCATTAATAACTAATATAACATGTAATTTACAAATAATGGTTTAATATAGGAAATATTTTAGAAAACCTTAAATTTTCCATTTTAAAACAAGGTTTAAAATAATAAACTAGTAATTATAAAAATGATATTTTTAGAATTAATTGTTATCAATGAAATTCTTTATTATATCATTCATGAATCAAACATTCAAATCCCATTAATAAAATCCTATTTATTATTATCATGATCTATAATCAAAATTCCATAACTCCAACTTAATCCACGCTCATAAAACAATCCATTTTCATATAGCTAACTCTTTGAACATACCAATTTGTCATAAATCACAATTAAATAAACCAATTTAATAACACAATCAAATAATCTAATAAGAAATTATATAATTATTCATTATTTAAATTATTTCAATGTATTTAACTTAAAATATCCCATTAATTATTTATCATATATATTTAATTGGAACAATTTTCATTTATGTTTCTAGATTAACACAATTGTTTCATTTTCCATTCAAAATGTGGGCACATCAAGATTATAAGAATCAAAATATATGAAAAAAATTTAATTATATTCTTTGACAATAAATATTAATAACATCATCACATATTAAAAACAAAACATTCATTCCAAATCACAATCAATATTTATGTTTGCACCTCAAAAAATTTCTTACTCGTAATTACTACACCCTCAATTACACATGTTAAATTGTCTATTGTGGTCCTTGAATTATATCATATGAGAAATTTTTAACCATTATACATATAATATATTTCATGTTAAGATATAATGGAATAGTTTCCCTCCCAAATTGATGTAATCCACACTAGTACCAATTCCAAACATCATCTTAAAATAAGAAATGTCTATGATATAACTATATCATGGAATGAACCCAATATAACTAAGACCACCCATGATGAATCACTAATTCTCTGAGGAGTTAATTTTTTATTACATAATATAATCTTTAATAAAACATTATAAAATTGTATTGTATTACTTGGTTTTAATGTTCAAGTCATATATAATAGTGATACCATGTATGATACTTTGACTCAAAAGATAACATGTATAACAGAAATATTTAAAAATTAAAATAAATACTAATTAAAATAAATTTAAATAAATAAATGTGTGATAATTTAGAAATCCATGGTTATGAGATAATTTAAATACAAATATTCATTATAAATAATATTTTCTTAAATGAAACCAAACACATCCATGGTCATATATAATTTCCTATTACTATTAATATCACCTTTAATTATAACCAAGAATGTTGATTTATTAAATAAATATATAATCTAGAACCATATTTAAATATTATATGATTACATTCAGTCCATATTCAAGATAAATTCCATGAAACATGTTTGTGAAATTTATAGAAGTCCATCAATTATTAAAAATTGATATTGAGTATGTAAAGAAGAATAAATTTTAACAAATAACATAATAAGAAAATAAATTGGAATCACTAATAAAAACAAAATATATCAATCATTCAATGACATTTCACTATAAAATTCAAACAAAAAAAGTATTTTTACATAATATTAAAAAAACTAAATATCATATTCTGGTTAACCATTGAAGAGGTTCATAATATTTTATAAATAAATAAAACTATTGAACATTATCCTTTATTGAAATAAATAATTATTACTCATTAAAATGATTAATTTCTTCTGTAATAAATGTCAACATATATTTATGGTTGTTTCTTTGCTGACTGTACTTATGTAATAATTAGTATATTATAGAATAATGCTTGTATATCTCAAATATAAAAGTATAATATTCAAAATAATTTTCCATTATATATCACTCATATCATTATATCTTTTCAAATCTAATTATTACATAATAAAAAATATTTTATTAAAAAAATTGTGAATGTTCTTAAACATTCAATATTCAGTAAAAAATTATTAACACCATAGTATCATGTTCTAATTCCATGTCCCCTATATTGGTTATTCTATAATAGTCATTAAAATTTAGATTATATATTAATTTTTCAATTCATAAAATCATACTGTAATTATCCTAGTGGATTATACTTTTATAAATGGTTTAGATTTTGTCAATATTCCCACCCAGTAATACTACACATATCATCACATCATCTAGTTTCATAATGTCACACATAAATCAAGGTTTAGTATTTCATCATCTCTATTTGTAGAATTTCATCACTAGCCTATTTTGATAAATTTACCATATGGGATTGGAGGTGGTGATTATGATCATATTAGGGGTATAAATTAGAAATCTGGGAGGATTGTAGACTAACTCATATCATGAAGGAAATTATTGTAGTAAAATACACCCTACTCTTGGGATATTATGAGTTCCTTTATTAATCGCATTCTTCAAATTAATTCCTTTCCAGATTCCATTTTTAATATATATTCTACTTCTATTGTAGAAACATTAATCATAAATTATGACCTAGAACCCCAATTGACCAATATCACTCTATATATAAACACTACATATATTGTTTTCTTATGGTAAACTGAACATTTTGGGATGTACATATTGAAAAACACACAAATATATCATCTCACCCTTGGCATAGTTGTAATTCCCTATCCTAGACCACCTAAATAGAACTCAAGTAGGGATTTTATGTGACCTCAAGAATCATTTCACATATGAGAGAGGTTATTAGCTTATGGAGGGGTATTAACATAGTTTTGTGGAAACTATTCCCTTAAAAATAAATCCAAACGATCATTCCTAGTCCTACACAAAATTTCACCTAACCCATCTGTATAACGGACAACCCCAAAATTTATAGACATTAAATAGGTGACCAAGAGGGATATGTATCCTATAATAGAAAAGAGTAGTACTAACTACATGACTCATCAAATCATAAAAAATTAATAACCTAAGATAAACATATATTATACATCATATATGTAGTTTCCACACAAGTAGTACACATGATGAAAAAAGCTTAAAATAAACATTCTTCTAACCAAAATCACATAGACATGTTGCCAATTATTCCCCCCCCATAACTAGTTAGCTGATCCACATGTCCAGACTCATGTATTTATTGTTTCTGGGAGAAAACATTAAAGTCCACCCATATATAGTGAAACCCATATTTTGTATGGGGCAGGGGTGAGTCCAATGACCTAAATGGAGTCAATAATTCATAAAAACTATTGATTGTTGTAGTAATAAAGTAGATTTCAATGAAATACATATATAATAATGGAAAATAATTATTATGAAAAATAATCACCCTAAAAGAAAGAGAGGCACTATGACACATGACCCTACTTGGCCACCACCAGACTTGACCATACCATCTTGGGAAATATGACAAAATGAGGGGAGTCTCCATACACCACAACATAACCCATAACCAAATATATATGGTTGGGTTTCTTACAATTTCCTCATCCTATACCCAGGGGTATAGTGTAGGGTGTGTTACAAATTCATGGAAACTACCCAAAGATATAGGGTACGACACCATATCACGTCTCCGCCACTACCCTCTCACATAGAGTATACCTCTACTCAAACCTTATTCATATTTTAAAAATTTATAACCAATACAATATTTTCATTATAGGGATCAATGTAAACAAGTTTATCATTATGCTCTCACTCAACCTGGCCATGTAAAGTAGACTCTCAAATAGAGAAGGCTATACCTCAAGATATCGACAACAACACTCTCACTCATTTTATGGTCCTATAATATTGTGGATCATCCACTATCATGAACCACCCCTAATACCCTACTTCCACAATGTGTGAGCTAACCCTAACATGGATCAAAGGAAGTAATTTATTTCCATAGGTTCACGACTAGAATCTAACATTATATAATTAACACAAGAAAATTATTTTTCCACAATACAATGGATGGAAAAAGATACAAGTCATTATGATGAACACTACAATGGATAAATTACTAGAAAAAATAGTTAAAATAGTTCTGAAACAATATATCATCAAAGGAAACAACAACTTCCAACACATATCTTAATGATAAACCCATGTATCAAGTGGATCACATCTCCATTAATCTCCTCTATCACTCCAAGTCCCAATGATCAAGAACATCCACAACCTCCATGTGGGGATTTTTATTTTCTTATACATGGTATAAGATAATATAAAAATTCATAAAGGAAATCCTAGAATGTGAGATATAATGTTCATTAGGTTCTCAAAAAGTGTTCAGTAACCAATTCTGTAAAAATTAAACCAAAAATCATTTCAATTTCAACAAAACATGGTGTGAAATGTTATATACAAATTTTCAAAAATACCCTTATTTTATTATCAAAATATGGAACATATATCAAAAAATTATCAAATAAACATTTTATATAAAACATATAAATATATTATTTGGAAAAATTATATATATATCAACTTCAGTTAATCATCAGACAAAACATATCATAGCCCCATGTAATAATATATTTGGTATGTTAGTTTCTTTTAATATGATCCTCACACTACTCAATTAGTGATCTCGACTCAATGTGTGTACATATCCCATGACTCATGCCATCGGGGATCATCTCCCCACCATGGGAAAATAAGCCCAATATTTTTATGTCAAGGTTTTAATTGTTAATCCAGTACTATATTTTAAATAATAGCATTATTGTCCTAATTAAACACTAATTAAACTAGATAAAATGTACTTCATTCAATCAATATATCATTGGAAAATCAATAATTTAAAATCAATTCAAAATAAAATTTTCAAATTTTCTATTTTCAGTATTCCCTTATCATTTCAAAATGAAATTATATATTTTCCTAAATTCATTTATTTTAAAATCATTTAAATGTAATCCAATTAAGCTGAGATTCAAAAAAATCATTCCATCAAATAAATTCTAAAATAATTAAAACCATTTTCTCAAATCCACCAATGAATTTAAATTCCTTTAAAATTGATGGGTTTTCAAAATCACCATTCCATTTCCAAATTCGAACCTCAATCATCTCAAATATTGGAACTAATGTGAAGGATACCAACAAGGAAATCTTACAATATAAATCATCAAGAATAAACTACAATTCAGTTGTAAAACATTAGATTTCATGGCTATAAATGAATATTTAAGGAAGTAAAGTGAAACATATATAGTAGAAATTAACCATAGATTGAATGCGAAAATGATTTTTCTGGAAGGGCCAGAGTTTTTCACGTCACACAATAGGAATCCTTGGGTTCAATGGTGGAGTATCTGGAGATTTCTAAATTAATTTAGGTAAGAAGTGTAAATAAACCCACTATGACTGAGTAATTTCTATTTAAAATCATGGATTTATGGTGTAAATGAATCTAGTTTCACATATGCTGAAAAATGTGTTGCCTCATGTTAAAAACACTTTGAGTGATGAATTTATTGTTTAAATTCTTATTTTATAGCATAAATCATTTTATAGTATAATCCATTCTCAAGTCATGTGTATAGTGAAAAATTCACATCATTGACCTAGGGTTTACGGTGTAAATTTATTCTAATTCTTGTTATTAGTAGTAGAACCAACCATAAATTTTACAATTCAACACAAACCCAAATTTCAGCCATTAATGAATTTGAAACACTTATAATAATATTAAATTAATTCAAACAAAACTACCATGAACATTATGTCCTTTTACCCAAAGCAATCTCTCCAAACATAAATTTAATTTAATACAGAAAATAAAAATGGAATAAAAACTAGAGTTGATAAGTATATGAAATACGGTAAAAGGATTTAACAACATTCTAATAATAAAATCTTTCTATCGATATAAATAATTCCATGAATATTCCAGATCAATGATATAGGGAATCATCTCTCTCATCATTGCCTTGTTCAACAACGTCTCATGTAAATCAATAACATGCATCCGTAGCACACAACCTAAAGTTATATTCTTCCTAGTGTGTACGTTTTTCTCAAAATAAAAAAATCCTAATAGGATTCTCAAATTCTGATGAATATGGATCAAAATAAATGTCATCAAATATAATAACATTAAAATGGATAGAAATATACTTTTCAAGTTACAATACATGAAACTCATTGACGATCAAATTCAATAAGTTGAAAGTTTAAGACGTTTTTCTACTTTCCCCACTCAATAAATAGTCTCAAAAAGATCCAAAAACATTAATAGTGTTTCCTTTATTTCCAACAACATCATTGACCAAATCGAGGATAAACTCTCAAAAACAATTTTTCACCCAAAAAAATAAAATGATATCTGATTTAAATAATCCTAGAATTTTTACCATCTTTATGTGGTCAATATTCTCTAATGATTCAAAATTATAATTGTCATTGTATATTGTGAAACAACATGGTCCAAATAAATAAATTTCACCAATATCTAGCCAATATAATAAAGATATAAAATTTTGACTATAAAATTCCTCAAAAGAATCCATTTGGATAGTGGACTAGTAACTACTGTTGTAGAAAATATCAACCTTCCCCCAATTGTTTTCCCAATAACCCCCAAATTCGAGAATGCAATCATGTTTAATATCTTACAAAACAAATTTATCCCATTCAATCTAGCCATCCATTTGTGGATTATATTTCATGCTCAAATGTACTCAGGATCCTATTTCCTCTTGTAGGACTCTCCAAATGTGAAAAGTGAAATAGGGTTTCCTATCAAATATTAGGAGATATAACTACAAGCATTTTTATAATATCCCTCATTTTTATATTTCCAAAGTCCACAAATTTGGTAGCATCTTAAATTGTTATAATGTGATCCAATTTATTTATCCTACAAATAACATCCCAAATTTAATAATTCACTTGAGTTATACATGAAAACCCAACCAAAATGTTTATAGAAATCTCATCCCACTTCTAATATGGAAATGGAAGAGGCTAAATTAAACCGAAAGGACTCTCGTGATTCTATTTGGCCTAATAGAAGGTAAAAAAAGAGAAAAAAGTAATTTAGGTCTCATCTCATTCAGGGACACCATAATCATTATTGCATTTCATAGATAATATTTATGGTTCTACCATACACCAACCATTGGAGATTATAGAAATACCCCATTGTATTCATTCTCATTGGAAGAGGTAAAAAACCGGTTCTAGAGAAATTTGATTACCTCTGAAGAGAAAAATAATAATCAATGTTATCCCCACCAAAATTAGATTCTATAAATCGATATAATTCATCATAAAGTTGTTGATCCTAAATAATCATCTCGATGAGGGAGGAGTAAAATTGAGCACTCTCCAAATCAACCTGAGACTCATTCTTCTGGGCACTCGAATGCAACTGAAAAAAGAGGACCATTACATTATATTATTCTAATAATTATTTCATGTCCGAGATCAAGGGTTTACCAATTATTGAATTAGCAACATCATTTCCCTTTCTAATGGTTTTTGAAATAACAAAATCAAAATACTACAGGTACTCCACCAAAAGCCTCTGTAATATATTAAAATATTTTTTATAGAAGAAATAACTAAATAGTTTACGGTCAGAATAAATAATGAACCATTCAATACAATAACAATGCTTCCAACTCTTAAAGTAATGCATCACAAATGTGATCTTCAGATCATGGGTCGGTTAATTATTCTTATATGGACGGTTGTTTTTCGATCCTTATTCAACCACATTATCACCCTCCAAAAGAACTCAACCCAAACCTTAAAATGATGCATTGTAGAACACCAAATATCCATAAATTCCCTCTATAAAAATAATAACTCGATTAGAAGTAAAAAATAAATTTCATATCAATAAAATTACTCTAAAATTTTTTATCCAAAATTAACTTTAATCCTTCTTGAGTGAGTGTTTTCATTTGAGAATCCACCATTAAAAAATCTATGAAAAACCTGCATTAGTATAACCACAAAACCAATAAACTCTGAATCTTGAAAACATTACAGCGAGTGTCCCATTTCAAAATAAATTTCATCTTATTAGGACTATCTAAAATACAATGTTCCAAGACCATGTTTCCCAAGAAATTCAATTCCTGAGTCTAGTAAATTGTATTCCAAAAGATTCCATAAATTCAACTATTTATCATGATTTACATAACTTCTCATAAATGATTCACATTTTCCCCCAAAATATAATAATTCATTATGTTATATTCAATAAATGAAACCATAAATAAGTAAAAGTTATCACGAAATATCATTTCCATAAAACCAAAAAAAATAGGAAAATTGGTTAGGTGAAATTAAATTTAAATATACTCATATTGGAAATTCCTATAGTTAAAGCCTATTTTTTAAGGTAATTTTTTTTATTATCAATTAGTTATAACCATATTGAAGGTCAATATTCGAACACCAATTTTCCTATTTCATTTATTCCAATAGAACATAAATCCCTGGTAAAATATTTGTGTTCTTCACTAAAAGTCGATTGAGCTTTTGATAATAAACATAAAGGTGAAGTGTTACATCATCATTCATTTCAAAGAGAATATGTTCCACCCAAGGAGGAACATTTGTTAAAATGAAAAAATTTTCTATAATATCATCCAACTGAGTTTTCACCTCTTTAAAATGTCCTAGTGTTATATAGTATGAAGAAATAGACACGAGCAAAGAACCTGGTATTAAATCAATAGGAAAATAAACCACTCTTATTGGTGAAAATATAGATAAATAAAAAGGAAAAATGTCATGAAACAATATAATAACTAGAGGGAATTTATCTCTAAAATATTATAATTCAATGTCAAATAAAAACTAATATCATCTTTACCAAGTCTATAAATGAACTTTATGATCCACACGACCTCGGTTCTAATTCTCCCTACAAGACATTACACACATCATCGGGAAAAGAAAATGAGGCTTTATAAAGGTAAAAATCCTTTTGAGCATTATGATCAATCAAAAAATACCTATAAAAAATGATGTCAATAGGTTTCATGTTGATAATTAAAAAAATATAGATATGATCAATCTCAGATTATGTAAAAATACAAGATGGATATCGAATACCCTACTCTCTCTTCATTTCAAGGGGTGTAGTAATATACATCACATAAGACAATGTATCCATTTGAAGATTCATAAAACTCATAATGAGTGTCAATATAAACTAGTGAAATGAATCGGTATCAAATAAATTAGTCACTATAGATGAAGTTGCAGTGATGCTTCCTCTCACAGTCATTGAACCACATCATCTTCCAATGGAGACACCTCCATGTCATAAAACAGAATTGTTCTAGATTTTTATGGATGGAACCCCTTGGCTAATTGAATAATTGGATTATACAAAGATAATTTTTAATTATTTTGAGAATATTCCTATTCATGGAGTGGAAACTAAAATATAGATCATCTATAGGTATCCTAATAAACAACAAGATCTACAGATCATTAGTTCCTCAGTACAAACCCATTTCAAATTCCTAACCATTCCATCACTAAATGAATGTAAAAGGGCATATTCAATGAAATGTAGAAGGATTGGACGATACCTACAATCTCTATCCACCAAGAGACTCATAATTATTTATTTTCCATATAAGGGAACACATAGAACTACCACTAGTAGAAAAAGGAACTCATGTCAACATTGACATACTAGCCAGGTCAAGATCCACCATCAAGACACTATAAAAAACATCAGTAAAAGATGTAAGCTTCAAAGAGATTGACTATGATTGGTTATCAGCTCATATAACCATCTCAAAATTCTTGTCCATAATATTCTCATTGGACACAACCATAGTTCAAAAATGAGAAATCTTATAAAAATGGTTTTCATACACTATCACCGTCCTTTTACCCAACTGTAGGGTGAAAAAATCCATGAATTTAACTAGGACCATTGAATATAGATAGAACTGACCAGTCAAAAGAGCTCAAAATACATTCTACTCTAAACACTCTTGTATATTCACCATCACCATCGAATCCGGGCTTGTGTAGCTAGGCCCCTGAATCTTAAAGGTATCAGATTTTACCTTTATAGATTTTTGAATTTCTATGAACTCAACAAGAAACTTAATAAATTAGAACCAATCCTATGCTTATTGAGGATCATTAAGTCCTTAGAAATATAATTGTATCTGATGAAGAAACTATTGAGAATAATATCTAGATTCTTACCTTTATGTTTCCACTACTGAATCTTATAAAAGAATAGATGCATGTACTTTTCTGAAATCATAGAAAGCATGAACCACTGTCAAAAATAGATTCCATTAATGTAGATAATTCTCTTATATTGGTTCCCCAACAACATCCTCCCACACCATATTAAAATATCACTATGGTGGCATTTTACTACACAACATCAATAGACAACACTGAAAGCATCGTAAGAGATTAATCGATCGACAACTCAAATAAAGATACTACAATAACAATTCAATCAAATAGAATTCAATATTGGTATTTCAACTTACTCAAATAAGATGTAGGGAAAATTCTAGAAAAAATATCAAAATATCTCTCAAAAATACATTTCTCAAACACCCATGGGGACATAAGGATTCTGATGACGAGAGATGGTCATAATCTAATACACATGAACCTCTTAAATCCCACCAATCCTACCACATATCCACCATGAAAACCCAAATACAAAATAAAATCATGGAAAGGTAAACATATTAATCTCAGATGATATAATTCTGTCAAAAACCAACCTATATACCCATATACCCTAATGCTTAATCAAACCATAACATAGCCCGAAGGGAATTCCAGATCCCCACGAGTTGGAGACTAACAACTTCAATCACACAAAAAAACAATGGAACATTTCTTTTAAACAAAAATTTTGTTTAAAACATATAAAATTTATCATATCAGCACTAAAAAGGGATAATGTTCCAAAAAATATGTAAAATAGTGACAAAATATTACATCATCAAATGACACAACATATTCCAAGATAAAGACCAAAGACAAAACCATGTAATAAGAAGAAAACATCTCCACCGGTCACCTCCATTACTCTAGGTCACAGGGATCAATAATATCCATCACCTCTAAATAAATATTTTCCCGTTCATGGACCTAGAATATGATAACATCAAAAAAACAAAAGTAAAATTTAGGGAGTCAGCTATGAAACCCATTAATGTCTCACTAATTTTTCTTAAATCAGTTACATAACAATTAAACAAAATATGGTTTCACTTTTAATAAAACAAAGCATTCCATGGAAATTGAATATTTTCAACAAACCATGCTTTCATATTAAAAGGTGGAATATATGTTAAAACAAGATTCAATAAACATATTATATAAAAATATATATAAAATACATCACATAAATAAAAAAATTTCTTTAAATCAAATATATATTGTCATAAAATTGACTATACACAACACAATGTAATAATCTTTGTGATACGTTAGTTTCTAGTAATAGGATCCTCATGTTTCTCAATTAGTGATATCAACTCAATGTGTTCACATGTCCCACACCTCAGTCCTTCGGGACTCAACTCCCCATCCATGAAAATAATGACGCAATATGTTAATATTACAGTTTCCATCATCAATCAAGTGTTAGGGTTTATATCCTAAAATGATTTTCCAAATTACCCATTAACTACCTAGTCTCTCATTTTTCTTCATTAAATCAATCAATCTGTCAAGGGAAAATCTAACATTTACAATTAGTTCAAAATATAATTTCCCAATTTTTAGTATTCAACATTTCTTTTTCATTTCAAAAACAAATACCAGTTTTTCATCGTTTCGTTTCTTTTTTAAATCCTTCTAATTTTAACCCTTTATCTCAAGGTTTCACATGAAATAATTTAACTTGATAAATGTACAAATTAAGACCTCATTTTTATAAAATCTACCCGTTAATGTCAATTTTGAAAAATTGTGGGGTTTTCGAAATATTATTGCATTTTTAAAAATCATCCATCAATCAATTGTATGGAAAATAAATTGGAACCACATACCATTATTCATTGATCAAATTGAAAATCTCAATGGGAAATACAAACGAATAACTAAATAGACCAACAAGGATATTCAATATCATAATCCATCAAGTTATTATGCTGATTCAACGATAAATCACTGGATCACAGAACAATAAATGAAAGACACTGGAAGTACGGATAAACCCGAAGCAATGAAACTCATTAAAGATCAAATGCCAAACCGAGATGTCTGTAAGGGATAAACTCATTCTTTTTGCATCATAGGAACACTATAGATCCTGGGAGGAGTACCTATATAAATAAAAAAGAATTCAAAAATGCATAATAGATAAAAAAATTAGCATTGGGAATTTTTCTCATAATTCATGGGTTTATTGTGTAAATTCATCAGTTTGAACATACACTGAAAAAGGAATCACCTCGTATTAAAAACACATTGAGCGAAGAAAAACATACTTTGGAATTTCATATTTTATAGTGTAAATCATTTTAGTCATAATCAATTTTCGTATATTTTTTTGAGAAAAAAATTGACATCATGACCTTGGGATTTATGGTTTAAATTAATTCTATTTTCAGTTCCCATTTCCATAACAACCATTAAAGCTTCTAACTGTGCACAAACCCAAATTTCACCCATTAAATCAATTGAAACATTTATACCTAAAATCAATTAATTAATACAAAACTAAATACCAGAAAGTTTTGTCATTTTCCCCAAAATATATCTCCATTATAAAAAGTTCTGAAACACACCCAAACAAAATACAATGAAAACAATTGTCAATAAGTACCCTACTGTAGGTAACAAGATGTTACATTCCATATCTCTTAGGTGAGGTCCCCCAACCTCACAAATAACCCTATAACTCAGAATAAGGATACTACCTTCAGTCTCAACAAATATCCAATTGGTAAAACACACTCAGTCATCACTTGCACACAAATATATGATTGAATTAATCCCATCTCAAACACTATCCATATTCTAGCTAAGGAGCTTATCCCTCAATACCGAACCCAAGACATCTCATTTTCTATATATCCTCTGTGAGAAAAATCCCCAAATATAGTTCAGTCATAGTCACCCAAAATGTTGAACCTCTATGTATTCTCATCCTTCCCATAAGGGAATCCACAAGATCCCAATAGTCACTTATCTATTTTCTAATTTCTTAAGAAACCATTCCCAAACCAACATGGTACTTTGATACCAAACAACCATTATCTTCAAATGAATTTATACAAACACCATCCTTAAATACCACAATCCACAAGTTGTCACATCAACCAGAATTTCAAGGAAAAACACTAATAAAAATTTCCATTTTTTAAAGGATCAAACATTCAAAAACTAATCTGAAACCGATATATTCTATCATTCCTTTAAAAAATGGAAAACGCCCTATTTGAACCCATTTTTAAAATGAATCATATATAATCTTGATCACAGAAATCCATTTAAGACAATCCTTTAATAATATTTAAAAAACCCCACTTCTATTTTAAATACCATTTCAAAACCCATTTCTAAAATCATCACTATTCCCTTCAAATTACAATTATATCAACCTCTTTTAAAAACACATTTTAAGAAGGAACGGTCTTTCTCTAATAAAATTGACACAAACCACCAAGAAAATAACAAAGATAGACACCAACACTTATTCAACAGGTGTTCAGTTGTTAAACCATTTTGAATGATTTTTGGTCCATGTTGACTATTATGCTAATGTGAGAAGGTCCCATTTTATGGGTTTGATCAAAAAATTCATGCAACATGCACTCAAGTAATAATAATTATGGAAAATAAATACAAAATTTATAAATGATAAATAGACTCAAATAAACTCAATTTCATATAAATCAACCCAAGATCAATAATCTAACTCAATATCATACAAATATCATATGTGTCCATGAGAAATTGTACAAAATAACTCAGTAAAAAATTTAATCCCAAATAAATAAATTCTGATAACAAATATAAAACTCTATGGGTAACCAAACTATATTGAAACACGGACTAGAAGGGTATATTCCAATATTTATACACAATCAAATCTTATCCACATTACAAAATAAACTTAAACCCCTGAATCAAAGTCCAATATGTTCTAAAATTTACGAAAAAAACTAATGTAAACCAGTAGGGATATATAACTCTAGAAAAATGATGAAAGGTGGTGTTAATACCTCCTCCAATGACCTCCTCCCCAAGCTACAAAAACAATTGGAATCAAGTAAGATGATTTCACTACACTCAATTGCAATTGACTCTGATAATCCTTAACAGGGAAAACCAAAATTAGATGAATTAATGGAGGGAGGAAACGGGATATAATGATGGGAACCTACCTCAAATACTGGTAAAATAACTCATCTATTTAATGGGATCTAATGGGTACAAAAAGTATTCAATGGATAACTAATAGTGAACTCTCTCATACATTATCCCATGAATAGAGTCCAAGTATAAAAAGGGGGTTCCAAATAATATTCCCCAAAAAATCTCATAACACCCCCTAAATTGATAGGTGGGGAAGCCTTATGGATGTTCTATAGGGGACAAGGTTTAAGCCCCTAAGTCATGGTAGTCAAAAGACACAACCCCCTAGGTTATGATATAATTGTCCTAACTATATTCATAAACATTGATGTAGAGAAATTCTCGACAAGGTAAACGACCTTGTTGATAAACGAGATTCCCTTCCACTTTAGTACCCACCATAACATAGATTATGGGATGTGGGGTGGGGCTTGTCTCGGTAGAACCACCACGTCCAAATTATATATCTATTTAACAATACAAAGGTTGTGTAATTGTTTTATCCTTTCCAACACCACCATGTTGTAAACCCCTCACCATGGTGCAACACCCATGACAATTATACGTGATTCCCATATCATAGGGATCCATAAATAATGCATCGCATTCCCTGTAGTGTGGTCTTATCCAGCAGAAATCACCATGGTTTACCCCTTTATCCTACAACATGGCCTCCTTCCTAACAAAAAATACCCAATTTCCAAAATCTTAACTATGCCAAAATATCATTGGGTATGGAATGGTCTATTTCTTATAGCTAAATTTTATATTATGGTCACCCCAATGACTCTTTATGTCTCTCCCGAGCAAAAAATCCACTACTCAAACCTGGTTACATTTATTAAGACATCTCCTAGAAATTTACAAACATTTGGAACTCCAATACAATTATTTATTCACAAAAATTTCCACAATCAAAGACGATACATTGAAATTCCCTATAAATATCAAAACCTATAATTATGTGGGTAATTAAAAACATTCCACCATAAGTATTATCATATATAAAAAGAATCTTATGTTCTTAAACCCATCATTTACGTACCTAACATGACTAAAAATTATTAGATATAAATGTATTTTTCACCTTTGAGTTCACAATGTGATTTTGTTTCCCAACACCAACAACCACACAAAAATACACTGGTTTCCCTCCAAAAATCCATACATCAACCTATAAAAAATATCAAATACATCAAAAAAAATATATTTATGTGTTTTAAACCTTATTGCATCTTTTTCTATGCCATAGAACCATTCATTACTCTCTTATCAAAAAACTCCAAAAAACTTCTCTTCCACATCTGTTGACATATCACCATATGAACTCATCATGACACTTTACTAACCAAATAAATTTTTTAATTTTCAAAAACCAAACACAAAATTATGAACCTAAATATTAATTTAATTTCATGGATGCATACCCATCCAAACACCATGTTCTACCCAAAATCATTGACACCATCATAAATCCAACTCACACTCAATACATACTAAAACCAGTTTGAGTTTTCCACCAATAGACAAACTCGATTAAACACCACATCCAAAATTCAAAATCCTGTTTCTTTTAAGGTAACCAAATATATTATAATCCTTTCATGAATTTTTATTTCAATTCCACTGTGACCATCCAATAATTGAAACCACCACAGTCATGACACTTCCATTAAGACGGTCATTAACCCTTAAATGATTCAATTCTCCCCATTTTAAGGTGTAACATTATCATATCCAAGATAATCTACAAACCTAATATATTCAACCAATATCATGTAATCTATTGATCTTGCTGACTTGGCCTTTCCACTATACTCTCACTTGAGCACCAACATGTAATAAAAATTTATAATCACTAAAAAAATTCTTTCCTCACTCTTCAACACAAAAATTTTAAATCATCAACAACTGGATCATCACATGACTTATGAGGATCCTCTCTATAATAATCCACTCAAATTTACTGATTTCACCAAATGGTTCCCCTATCCATCAGAATCACACACATAAACCTCAACAAAACAAGTCCCAACTATATATCCATCAAAACTCATATCATTTTAGCCAAGCCCAACCACAAATTACATCTCATTAGTATGATACATGTGGATGTCACAAAAAATTATAAATAAGTATAAAACAAAATGAAAAACATTGTATATCCCAAATATGTGACCAAAAATCATAAAGTATGATCTATATTGGCATCGGTTTCTTTCAACACACTACATGGAACAATACACACCCTACAAAAAACATAACACATCATCTAAGAAAACAATTCAGACATCTAGGTCACTCCCAACCAATAAACAATGATTCCTGATTTATGCAGTACAGTTTTATTATTTAAAAACAAATTAAAATAATTTTACACATACCAAAACTCACATGAGTTCTCAATTCATGATTGGAATAAAAGGTATTTTACCAAAATCAAAATCTCAAAATTATAGGCCTAACTAACCACTTTCCCAGTTATCAATCCAATTTTCTAGAGTCTTTTTTGAAACATAATTTCAAAAAATATTTTAATTCTATTTTCTCAAACATGAAAACCACAAATCAATTCAAATCATCAGCTTCATGATCAATTTCATGTAAAATTTTCTTATAAAATCATTCCATGTGCACATCATCACTCCCTGTAGGTTTTTCTTTTCAAAACACGGTTTTTACCTCAAAAACCAACTATCCAAAAAACTAACTCTATATGGTATCAAAACAAGAACAATCACAACCAATCAAACAATACCCTCAAGTTAATATTAATATAATCATAACTTAAAATATCATGGAGAAAATATTATTTATATTATATGTTTTATCAATTAATAATATATTTTGATGAGGAAGAGTTTCCAAACATACATCCCATATGTGTCTATATCTAGCCATATGCATGCCCTTATCATGACGCTTAAAGGAAACATTGGCTCTATATTGATCCCTATAACAAAACCTGAGCCTCATATATCCCACAATAGGATTCAATACCACCCATATATGAATTTATCACACACAAATAATGTAATTTTCATGATACATAACAGAATTATTGTCTCCCAGTTAATCCATATGACACGTACCAATCCTCATCTTACCCACATTGGGATTCGAGGTCTAATCTAATAGCTCACTCACCCTAGAATGACTAGTTCTAAAACTATACATACCATATAAACATGTGCTTCAACTGATGTCATGATATCTAGGAATGTGCTATATCTACCTCCCAAGTCATTACAACCTAACAACACCTCTAAAAGATACTATCTCATATCAAAAAATAATCTAATACCATTATGATTTGGTCTGGAAAAGATGAACCAAATTTAACATGAGAGTGGATGATTTGTGACCTCATGCATGCATCCATATATTCCACAGGTTGTTGACTAGTGGTGAGTTCCTAACATATTCATTGTAAAACTAAACCATCTAAAATAATTATTTTGGGGAATGAAAAAATCCATCCATAAAAATTCAAATTCCATTCAATATAATTTAAATTCCAAAAATCCCATAGACATAAAACAATGATCAAATAGGTCCCCCTAGTATAGAATACAAATATGTATAACTAAATACAAGATGCATTACAATATATGAGAGTAACAATGGTATAAAAATATAAAAAATGAATCTTATAAGTAAAGGGAACACTACCCAGTACACATAAGGAACAAAAATGAAAATAAACATGCAACTGAACCAACTCATATAATCATCCAACTGAATCCCTAGCCTCTATAACTTACCAACAAAACCAGATGTCTAGTTCAATGTTGTAAATGTTTCTGATATAAATTATTAAGAACTACCTATGTGCATTGAAACCCATATTGTCTATGTTGGTAGAGGGTGATTCCAGCACATATATCTATATGAACTTGGTACTTTGAAACTCAGGAATTTTACATGAAACACTATGCATGCAATACATTCAGACTCCTCTCTACTCTCTGAGGTGTTACTCAAATATACCTATACCAACCTAGTATTTTGATAATAAAAAATAATTTTTTTCCAACAAAATTCATCATACATCATACTGCAACAAAAAAAATCCATAAAATATCATGATAAATAGAACATTAAGATAAATTTAATTAGAAAATAGTGTATTCCCCACATAAATTGAAATGAATCAAAAATTATCTCAAACCAATCCCACCTAGATTTCTATTGAAAAAAACTAGTAAATTACCTATTTTCATCCCATTTAGAAGTGGAATAATACGATGTATTCCTCAAACTATGGAATTGATAAAAAATACCATCAAAATATTTTTTTGAAAGACACAATTCGTTTTGGAAAACCATTTCTCAAACAACTAATTGTCCATTGAAATTTCATTGGAATAAACACTTTTTAAAATAATCATTTAAAAATAGATACTCATGCCCTCATAAACCAACCAATGCCCCAAAGAAACCCATATAGATGGTCATAGGCCCTTGTTCAATATGTTATCCAATAATCAAAAAAATTAGAATGTTATGAGATCTGCTCTTAATATTTAACTGATGCAACCTGATTGCGATTTATGAATAATATCACATAGGCCACACAATATGAAATCAATAATAATAATGAAGGAACAAGACAATAAAATTACCAAATAAAGTTACTCAAATAAATTAATGGAAACCTACCTCCAATGAGGATCCATAATCCACCCCAATCCCATTCTAAAATCCACTAATTCTACAAACACTTATCCCGTTAATAAATTCCCTAAAATTAGTGAACCTGACATTTAACAGAAAAGCCCAAAATCAAAATAATTGGCACCAAAATAATCATGAAAACAAAGGTCCTCAAAATAATAGTAAATGGTATGTGGTCTTCTCCAATCACACAACTAAACCTGGGAAAAATCCCCAAATTAAAATTTTAAATCAAAAAAAAAATTCCACCCCTAATTTTTAAAAATTTTAAGTAATTACATTGAGAAACATACCTCAATGAAAATGACCAATAGTATCCTGAAAACCTCCTCTAATGACATACATGATATGGAACAAATAAAAACCCCTAAAATGGGATAGTATTTCCATACTCATGTCAAATAATATATTTGGATCCCTAAATAGTTAAACCAAGGTTAGATGAAATGTGTTGGGTATGAAAAGTGAGGGAAGGAGAGGAACCTAGCTCAAATTATCATAATGAAACACCTCCAATGAATCAAATCAGTGGACAATAAGCTGGTGAATGGGGAACCGTGAGGGATCCCCCTATCATTTTAATGCCAAGAAACCCAAGGGGAATCTAAAGAGAGGACCCTATAAATTTACATTAAGTACCCCTATTGAAACATGGGTGGTTAAGAATTAGGGTGTGATCATAGGGTCCATGGTGGATGAACCTAACTTAGGTAATCCATGTGGCATAACCCCCTCAATTGTTGGGAAAAGTGGTGACACTAGGTATCTAGATGGTTTATAGAGAAAGTATCCAGGTTGTAACCTATATTTCATAGTACCCTAAGGGAATATATCCCATGTACCCACCATGATGATGGACCAAAGATAATGTTTGGATCTTCTCTTTCAATCCCCACTATGATGTTTCCCCATCTCCACAACACAACACTCTTTATAGAAGTTCTTGAATCCCCTTCCTCATTGGTTCCCTCCTTGGAAAAAAACTTTATCTGCATCATGGTCATCTTCCATAGACATCTCTAAATCATAACACTACATGTTGTGTAATGACCACATTCCCCATATAAAATCCATAAATTCTAAAACTCCAACCATGCCATGACATCCTGGGATAGAGTTTGGTTTGTTGCCTGTGGAAAACATTCATATAAGGGTTTCCCTAACCATTTAATTTTCACTCACCAATTCACACTAACCACTTTATGTTCTCTGTTTCTTATACCAAAACATATCATATTGATTTCAAATTAGACAAAACATTAATCCATGTCTCAATTCATTAAAAATTCCCCACTCTATGGTTAAAAACAAAAAAAATTATTTGAATCCCACTACATGTTAAGGCATAGGTCAATGCAACATCATGGTGTCTTCCAATTCATTAGAGTATTTAATGATCCATTTCTCACCATCCTTATGTTCCCTTCCAATATTTTACATGAAACAGATAACCACTCAAACATTAAAGTCAATATCTAGCAATATAGAAATAATTACATACATAGAACCATTCTATGTTAAAGAAAATAGAATATTTCCCAAGTCAGGAACATCTTTTCCATTTTTGGATCATTTTACTTGGACAACATAAAGTTTCCTACCAATGGTTTTGAGAAATACATACATAAATAAATCCCAAATCCGTCATTTAAATATTATATTTAGTCCCTAGAAGATAGAACTAACATTTCAGCCTTCCTATCTCCCTCATAAACATTCCAAATATTTTATATTCTAATATGAGATCTTTTATCTAGAAACCTATGAATAAATTTTGTTTCAAAACCTCAATACTAGTATTTCATAGACCCTAATTAAACATGGAATACACATAAATAATACTGATGATTTATCATTTATCATCCCATAGCATTTAGTAGAAATAATTTTTTTCATTTCTCCAAAATATTCCTTATTCAACCATAAATATTTAAATATTTTGGTTTCATTTTTTTGGAATCTATTTTAGGAAATAAAAATAATTCGTAAATATATATAAAAAACATTAAATTTGATAATCCTCAAGACCTTGGGGTTTATTCAGTTAAATATCAGCATCCAATTCTTTGTTAAGGAATACTTTCATAATATCCCCTTACTCAAGATAAAAATAATCATAAGAAACTATACATGGGAATATCTAGATTGTATCATGCCTAAATACAAGTGAGAAAATTTTGATGAAATAAATTACTTATTTCTATTAGAAACCATTTGCTAAAAACCATTCTATATAAGTATTCCTTCTATCAACCACTTCATACAAACTGAATACCCATTTTTTCTCATATATCATTCTATGTTGTGGTAATTCTGTTAGTTTCCATATTATATTAGACTCTATGAAATCTATTTCATCCATTATAACTAAATAACACTTTTTAGAGTAAGAATGTTTTTCATAATTTTTATATAAATTTTTGTCTTCCACCAACTAATAAAAATATGAAATTCATGTTAGTTCAAAAACATTAGACAAGCCTTCTAACACTAAAGGAACCCTTCAACTCATTTTTCTACTTTTATATTTCTGATAATGCATCTTTTATTGCAATATCTTCAACAGTAACATCATCTATTTCCCCAAATACATATACTCATAATTTGGATATATAAATATCACATTTCATTGAGTAAATATTTAATATATAACATTACAATCCATTATAGAACTGTAATGTTTGAGTGAAATTGGATATTGGGATACATAATTAATTTCTTCTTCATATATATTAATCATCTCCAAATAAGTTTATTATAACTAGTAACATTATTTGTCACATCAAACATCGAACATTTCATCATATCCTATGGAAAAGATAACATAATAAATGGTAATCTTAGATGCACAATTAAGGAAACATAGAATGATTTAAGTGATCCATAAATCATAAAATGAGAATAATTGGTGTGAGAACGTTTAGTAAACCTTTAAAATTCATAACCACCAATTATTGTATCATAAAAACAAGTCATGGAATAAATATTCTTAATTCAAAAAACATGAATCATAAATTAATTGATGATCTTGAACCATTAGAACATAACTTTTACATAAGTCTATTTCATAAAAGTGTAGAATATAGTGTGTAATAGTCATAATAATTTAAATATTTCATCAAGGATACCAATAAAGTAATACATAACGTGTTGGTATTGGGATAACCACTTTTTTGAATACTTCGGGCTTGGGACAAACACTCCTATAACCTCTTTTGGTCTTGGGATAACCACCCATGTACACTCTTTTCCAAGATTAGTATAACATATTGTGTACCATTTTATCTTAATCCACATTTATATATACTCAATTAATTAGATGAATATATAATTCTAGGATGTACCATAAAATATTAATTAATTTATTCTAGTGTATTCCACAAGATCATACAAACTTCATTAAAATATAACCAATGGAAAAGAAAAAGAGTTTTAGTGGTATTTCATTGGCATAACAATAAACCATTTGAGAAAGAATAAAAATAGTATCATTGGATCATATCCATAGTAAATAATAAATAACTCTAAGGAAATAATCATATGTGAAAGTTTCATTTGAAATATATCAGTAATATTTATTGAAGAAAAAACACATTTCATTTTTATATCACATATTTAAAATATAATTATATCCCAAATATTCATGAAAAAAAATTCATTGAAATTAACCAAGGAAATTGATAAGGTAATATTGATATAATTAATTTGTTATGAATGTTGGAATTTATTTCCATTCCATGTATGGTGAAATAATTATTCCATTCACATTTTTATTAAAAATTCAATAATACCTCATTCAAAAGATGAAAAAATAATTATTTTTATTATATTTCTAAAAAACATGGGTAAAAATGAAATTAAAAATAATATGATAATATTAAAATATTATTTATAACATTTTTACAAGACATGTACTTAGAGGAAAAGGGATATGGTATTGAAGAGAGAAATAGAGTTTGTTTCTCTTAAAAAAACATTCAATATATTGTAAAAATAAAGAGAGGAAAATGAAATGAAAACATGTATTCCTATAAAATTACCATAAGAGAATAAAATGAAAGGTATTTATCAAGAAATTATCATATAATTTCAATTAATATTAATTGAATTATAATTATTCCAAATTAAAATAAGATTGTAAAATAAATATCTTACCACTTTGGTAACTTCTTAAAAACGATATGACAAAAGATTTAATAATTTATGGTCATATATATCCACATATTTTTCATTATAAGAATCATCAAATATGTTAATGGTATTTAAATAAACCATATAAAAGAAAAAAGGGGGGAATATGTCATGTGTCTCATAGAAATAAATGTGAGAGTAAAATCCCTTACATCAAGTTCGACTTATATCGAAGGTTCTTTAACCACTTGTATAATTAATTTAATTTTATTATAGTTATACAAATTAATAATTTAAATTATTATAGTATCTTATAATATCCCCATATAAAAATTTTAAAACCATATTTTAATAATTTTTTATTAAAATCATCACTTCATGGTGTTGACTGTTTATTTTTTTAACTAGAATTTTGGTTTAGTAATTCTAGAACATTCACTTTGATCATGGTAACATCATATAAAGAATATTAATAATGATATAAATATCATATATATTCCTGATATATATAATAATATTCATACAATAAATATAGAGATATAAAACTAAATTACACAGTTTAGGGATATAAATGGTTATATATGCGCATGAACGTTGTTTTCACTTTTTGAAAGATGGAATGAATGAATTTTAAATAATAATTAAGTATTAAAAAATCATTATTATATGATATATATAAAATATATTAATTTAATATATCCTTATTACTAAACATTTAAAGTGGAAATTAATAAATAATCACATCGCTTCATAGGGGTGGTGCACACGTATACATGAGCGACATTATTATTTTCAAATAGACTAGATTGTAAGAATTCTGATATGATATTATAATTACAGAATAATAATTATTTAGTAGTAATATAATACTAAAATAAATCCCATAATAATAACTATTCATGAAATACTATGATGGAAGATGAATTGTATCACTACAGTGAGGCAGTAGCCACACATACGCATGTACGACACTTTCACTTCACATTTGATGGAAAAAAGAGTCGATAATGGTAATTATATTATTATAATAAAATTTAATTATATTTATGATATTTGATTTATTATTTTATTATGAATACCATTGATTTAGATAATTTATAAAAATAAATGAAATGAAAGAGGTCTGGTATGACGATTACATATTCTTCAGGGGACCTCCTTTAGATCATTTTATAAGGATCATGGTAATAGAATCATAATAATATAATTACCCATACTTCATGTCTATGGAATTTTAGTAAAGATTTTTCTAGAGGCCTTACAATATATTTGGCTCAAATTTATATAAATAAAAGAGAGAAGGGGTTTCCATTTATAAGTGATGGAATGGACACACATGGAATTAACAAAAATATTAATATATAATCAACTCGTTATCAAACCAAATACTTCAAATTGAAATAGATTAAAAATATAATATGATCCAAGAAACCTTATCCATTGAACTTAATATAGGTTTTAGTTTCATATTAAACATTATTTTTTATTTCAATCCTTGGTTATCTAATTTTTATCGGAAACATTGTAATGTGTTTTTTAATATTAAAGGGTTATAATTTTAAAAATAATGTAAAAATAAGCTAACAAATGAATGAGGGAAGAAATTTTAGAAAATTTGTAATATTAATTGTCCCCTTTTATTATTTTTAGGATTTAAAAATAATTAAATAAAAAATTTACCTTAAATTAAAATTAATTTAATTTTAAAAACTATTCACATATTTTGAAAATGGAAACAACATGAAAATAATGGAATTGAAATATAAACCTTTAGAAGATATCTAATATTCTATATTAATCTATAAAATTCATACAAGAAAACAATTCTATAAAGACCCAACCATAAACTGTACATAACAGAGGACCTTTTACTCTCCTAGGCTATAGAGAGTTAGATAAAAGCTTAAAATTTTTCGAAGTTGCAATATAATTAAATAAAAAAATACCATTTCAAATATGCTGCGTAAAATAAATGAAGTCCAACATTAGACTTCATTTTTTCCTGTGAAAAAAAATTCTAAAACAAGGGATGTGTGTTAAATTTACTATTAATGGGTTTTAAAACTATGAATATATTATTTTAAAACATTTATATATAATAAACGTGCATACTTGAAAACAATTTTTCACAACACTCAAATATATTAAAAAAATAGTATTTTAAAAAATAATGATAATTGGAAAATCATTAAGAATTATCATTTCAAAACATTAATTTTATAGTGGGTCCTTAATGATACTTGAAATTCTATATTAAAATCCATAACATATGTCATTGGTCGTTACTAAGTCTTTTGGGATCACAGCTCATAACGACACATATTTTACCAATTCCAATTTTCAAAACACATTTTTCACGGATCTTCCATTTTCAATAAAAACAGAACACATATCAAATATACATATTATTATTTTCCTTAAAAGAAAATCACTTTTGTTATCACATGTCTTCAAAATTTCCTCATAAGTTTTGAAATCAATTTTTGGATATTCCCATGCTTAAAATTAACATCTTTATTTTTGAATTGTAAATAAAATTGAAAACGAAAAAATGAACACATGATTTTGAAAACACATGAATAGTTTCACCTTCTTCAAAAAAATGTAAAAAATAAATGGTAAGTTGACTCACATGATATTATTAAAGATAAATTCTAATTAAAACAAGTAAAAATTATTTTTTATGTCAATATATATATTATTCCATAATTCATAATCTTATCACATACATGATTTATTGCATAGTAAAATCATGAAACATTTTATTAGTATGTAGATATATATGTGTGTGTGTGTGTGTGTCTGTGCTTAAATATCATAAATTTTGAAATCAATATGCACACATGGATTTTATAATACTCTTATTAGCATAAAATCATTCTTGCCCATAACATCGATAAATGAACATCTCACCCCACGTACATGCATTCATCTATATACATAAATAATATTACATATATCAAAGTTTGATACATCATGGAAAATTAATGATTAGTGGACATAAATCCTAATTATCGATCATATACTCAAATTCACTCATATAATTATTAACCATAAATTAATATTCTTGTAAAAGAAATATTTTCTAAAATCATATATATATATATGTGTGTCAATGATAAGGAATTTTCATACACATTATTGCAGAATACTACATGCTTATTCAAGACATTGACAAATAAAAATATGAGTTCTAGAAGAAAAATGTGGTTCTGATTATCGTAAAATACAATTTTCAATGAACATAATTAACTACCTTGTGTAAAAACATGATTTGACAGAAATAATTAATTTCATATTAAATTAGAACATATAATTGAATAATAAAAATTCCTACAAAACCACAACAAGAAAATTAATATCGCAGGTAAATCTAAACATTGGAGAAAATATTTGTTGCACTATAATTTTGATTAAAATATTAATAACTTAAATAAATTAACATACATAAAAATTTTAAAAATAAAACATAGTTATATATAAATCCCTTTAAATAAATGATGATTCTATTAAGAAATTAAATGTTTGATTTTAAAATGACACACAAATTGATACTTGAGAATAAAAAATTTAAACCCAAACATGAATAAACACAATCTCATTTTAGAAATAATAATTTTAATATTAAAAAATAGTCAATCTCATACTAAGATATTGAAGGGAACAAAAGGCTCAACAAAAGACCCCTAACTCTTCCTATCAAGAATATAGAATTATTTTCCCTTTTAAATTTCAAACTGATATATGATTTTATAGTCAATTTATTCACTATGTGTACAACCACAAATGTACAGCTTGCAGAGCAGGATGAGCAAACATAAAACAAAAATCAGGAAAATCACTCCAAAAACACATTTGGCCCACAACAAAACCAATCTATTTATACTCCTTCAGAAAATGACAAATCGAAAATGATGGATCCTCGACAGCAATGAAAATACATTCATCCACAGTTTGAAAAATATGAAATAAATAATTTAAAATGACCAATCAATTGAGTAGTGACCAAAAGTTGATAAAATAAAATCATGGAAAAAAGAAATATGAGGTAAATGAGTAAATAAAATAATATTTTTTATAATCTAACGATGGATGAAAACAATTGATGCAGTGAAAAATAGTTAAAGATGAACACGATGCTACAACTGTTAATCTGAAGTGATTCAGCCCAAAAAATAAAAACACCTACTGGCGGTCAAAACCCAATCAACTACCGATAATGGTCAGACATTACTCATGGGAATTTGGTCCCATGATCAATCCTTCAAACTGTAATGACACCACACTCAGTGTGACGACAACAGAACACAAACCTCAATGCCTTTGACAAGGACCACCGCTCAAAGACCGCCCATCTAATGTTGTGACTTACCACTGCTTGATCTCACCCCTCCATAACCCGATGCACAAGTTGTGATACACAAGACTCCTAACGACACCTCCCCTATTGAAACCCTAAGACTATGTCCACGCATTTTCATTACACATAGAACACCCCCCTGAACGTATGTTTCATTTTTTTATTTTCTTTAAACAAATATTATTATTAATTTTTATTTAAATAATGACTTTTTTAAAATTATAAAAAAATTCAAAAAGTACTACTTTTATAAAAATAATTAATTAAATCTTTATAGTTCAAACCTAATATATTTGTATTTCATATTTTTTTGAAATTAAATATTAAAAAACAAACCTAATTACATTTATTCAATGTATTTTTAAAATAATTAAAACTATAATAATTCAAAGATCCTCGATTTTTTATAAAAAAAATTATAATCTAATTTTAAAACATTAATATATGTATAATTTCAATACTCGATTAAAATAATTTTAATATATAATTATAATTTTATTAAAAAAATTCATGATGTTAACAATTATATAAATTGTTATTCTAATCAAATTTTATAATTTAAAACTAAAAATTATAATTTCATTTATAGGCATAAATGTATTTTATATTTCTGCAAATAAAACTAATTTATTTTTATAAAAATATAAATATTCATATGTAAGATTAAATAATTATTATCATGTATTAAAATTAGAATATTAATAGTGAATATGATAATAATTTATAATTTATAAAAATAATAATCAATTTATATTTATTTTAATACAATTAGAATATATAATGTTTTTTAAGATAATTTCCTTTAAAAAATTATCAGATTGTTTTTAATTATAAATAAATTTACATAATAAAATATATTTACAATAAAACTAACTTATGAATTTATGGGATATTAAATTATCCCCCCCCCACTAAAAGAATTGAATCCTCAAAATTCATTTCGCCGAAAAAAAAACAATTCTGAATTTCGGTATTCATAATTAAGAAAACTAGGACTGCTAGACTTCTAAACTCTATTCCTTAGATAACAACATCTAATCTCCATTGTTTTCTAGATCATTCCTATAATACCAGTTATAACGACCTATCCTTAAAAATTTCATAACCAAGAATCTTTCACCAGTTTGGGTTCTCGAGTATTAGATACATGCATACAATTTATCAGAGTTGCAATAAAATAATATAAAAAGTCTTATTTTACTTCTGCTGTGCAAAAATGATAGCTTTTAACTTTGGAATTCAAACTGTCTTGTGAAAATTAATATTAAAATAAGGGATGAGTGTTAAATTTTCTAGTAAGGGTTTTTAAATCTATGACTAATTTCTATTAAAAACATTCTATAAAATAAAATTACATACTTTAAAACAAATTTTCACAGCACTTGAATATATTAGAAAACCAGAATTTCACAAAAAAATAATAATTGAAAAATACATCAGAATTCTTCTTTGAAAATATTAATTTTTTTGTGGTTCATTCATGATACCTGATAGTTCATATTAAAATCCAAAACGTAGGTAACCATCCATCACTAATACATCAAGGTTCACTCCCCATAACAAAACAAATTTCACAAGTGTGAATTTTTGAAAACATTTGCCATGGATATGATTTTTTCAATCCAAACCCAATACATTTAAAATATACATATTATTATTTTCCATAATAGAATATAATAATTCATATAACATTTAATCAACATTTCCTTATGAGTTTCTGAAACGAATTTTCGTGGAATCCCATTCTTAAAATTAAAATCTTTACTTTTGAATCTTAAATAAAATAAAAAATGAAATAATTCCCATTTGACATTAAAAATGAAAGAACAATTTCCCATTCCTCAAGAAACTATAACTAATAAATTTTAAGGTGAATCGCATGAAAATATTGAAGATAAATTCTATGTAAAATAGGAAATAATTATTTTTTATGTAAATATATTCATATATATACAGTTTTATTCCATAACTCGTAATTTTATCCCATACATGATTTTCTTGCGCAGTCAAATCATGAAGTATTATTTTAGAATGTATATATATATATGTGTGCTTAAATATTAAAAATTGAAAAATAAATATGTTCACATAGATTTTTTAATACCCATATTAGCATAAAATAATTATTACTCAAAACATCGATAAATGAATAATTCACTCTATGCATAGGGATTCTTATTTATATGTAAATAAATTTACATACATCAATGATTGAAAAATCATAGAAAATTAATGATAAAAGGATATAAATCATAATTATAGATCAAAAACTCAAAAAACAATCATATATTTATTAACCATAAATTTATATTCTAGGGAAATAAAAGTTTTCTAGAATCATGTATAGCCACATATATATATATATATATATAATGGAATTATTACTACACATTATCACAAAATAGTTCATGATTATTGAAGACTATGATAAATAAAAATATAAGTTTCTAAAAAAATGAAAAACATAGTTTTGATTTGGATAAATTACAATTTTCAGAGAACATAATTAACAACCTTGTATTAAAATGTGATTTGATAAAAAAATTCATTTCATATTAAATTAGATGATATAATTAAATAATAACAATTCTTACACTACTGTAAAAAACAAATTAATGTTTCATGAATAGCTCAACATTATAGAAATTATATGTTCCACTATCGTTTTCATATATATATATATATATTTTTTTAAATAAATAAAAAGTTGAAGAAATTTAAAAAACAGAACATTGTTAAATATAAATCACATTCAATAAATGGTGAAAGTATCAAGAAATTAGATGTTTGATTTTAAAATAACAGACAAATATATGTTTGAGAATAAATAATTAAAACCCAGACATGAATAAACACAAACTCAAATTCGCAAAAATAAGTTTAATCTTAAAATAAAATGTTGAATCACTTACAAGAGTTTTTAAGAGAATAAAAGTCTCAACAACGGACCACTAACTCTTCCTATAAAGACTATAGAATGGTCTTACCATTTATAATTGAAAAATGATATAGGATTTTATATCCAAATCATTTACAATGTGTACATCCACAAATGGAAGCTTGTAGAGCAAGCTACGCAGAAACCAACAAAAAGGCATAAAATCAATTCAACAACGCATGTGGTCCACAACGACACCAATATATTTATACTCCAATAGAAAATAAAAAATCCAACTTGATGTAACATTGATAGAAAAGAAAATAAATTCATCTACAGTATAATGAAATTTACATAAATTAATTAAAATGACCGATCGATTGAGTAGTGACTGTAAATTAACAAAATTGAAATGTGGACTAAATATATATGTGGTGAACATATGCATAAAAAATGTTGTTCATAATGTAAAGAATAGTGAAAAAAATTGAACCAATGAAAAGTAGGAAAATATGACAACAATACTAGTACTATTTATCTAAAAAGATTAAGTCCTAAAAGAAAATCACATCCCAGTAATTGAAACCCTAGAAGTTACTGAAGATTCTCAAACCTTACCCGTTGATGCTCGTTCCTTTGATCGATTCTTGAAAACATAACTTCCCCACACTCAGTCCAAAGACGGTGGACCACAAACCGTAATTATTTCAACAAGGACTCCCTCTTGGAAACGTCCCCTCCCTGGTTGTGACTAACCTCAATTTGATCTCCCCTATGTGTGACTCGAAGCCCATGTTATGATTCATAAGACTCCCAACGGTGCCTCTCCCCTTTAAACATTAATCTGATTCCCCCCACCTTTGCGCTACTCATGTACCAGCCATTGAAACTAGTTTACATTTTTTTTACTTCAACAAATGTTATAATTAATTTTTATTAAATTATTGAATTTTTTAAATCATAAAACAGCAATTTTAAAATGTAGTAATTTTAAAAAAATAATTTAATCAATATTTATAGTTCAAAACTAATATATTTATATATAATATCTTTTGAAATTAAATTTTATAAAACCATCCTAATTATTTTTATTCAGTATATTTTTAAAATAATTAAAATAATCATAATTTATAAATCACTAATTTTTTATAAAAAAAATACAATCAAAATTTATTACATTTATATATGTATAATATCAATACTCTATTAAAATAAATATATTATATAAATATAATTTTTAAAAAAAAATCATAATATTAACAATTTTATAAAACATTATTCTAATAATATTTTATAATTTAAAAATAATAATTAGAATTTTATATATATATATATATACATATACATATACATATATATATATATATCATATTTTCTATAATAAAACTGATTTATTTTGATAATAATAAAATTTTTCATATGTCAGATTAAATAATGATTAGAAAATATTAAAATGTAAATATTTATACAGAATATGTTCATAAATTATTATTTATCAAAATAATAGTTAATTTATATTGATTTTTATTCATTCAAAAAATATTATATTTTTTATGAATTTTTTCTAAAAATAACTATTAGTTTTTTGGTAGTTATAAATAAACCTAGTTAATAAAATATTATTATAATAAAATTATCTAAACAATTTATAGGATATTACCTATTCACCCAAAATGGATTACTTTTATTATTTTTATTATAATTTATTTTATTTTTCAACTAATTTAATAAATACTATATTGGCACTCTGTAAAAATATAGGTTAATTATTCAATCAATAAAAATTAAAATTAAATCAGTAGGGTAAAATTATTAACTATTATTTAAAATAAATTTTTAGAACCTTGGTTATCCATTTTTATCCTTATTTAATAACTTTTTAGAGACAATATTTAAGACTGGGGAATTTTGGAATTTTCTTGACATAAACTAATACAAAGGTCATAGTAAAATAAAAATGTAAAAAAGTAGAAATATATTTTATAATTGGATAATATTAGTTTAAATAATATGATAAAATATGATATAAAAATTTGAGGGCTTTTAATTCTGTTTTCCCTTTTTAACCTGGTTTTACCCATTCCACCATTACCGGGGTGACAAAAAGTAACTAAGAATACTATTCATAAGGAGAGAAAATAAAAAGGATCTATATAAAAAATATAAATTTTATGCTTCCAAGTCATGGATCCATTTTTCATGAATAAATTTCAATAATATGATGAAACTATTTTAAAAACAAATTGTGCAAAATGTGACGAAACACATTTAAAAAAAATACATTTTCAAGACTAAAACTAGACATATTCTTATCCCATTACTAGAGAATAAATTAGATGAATGTTAAAAAATATTATTTAATAAATTATATATATGATTAATTAAAATGATTAACCAATATCTATTAATTTAATTTATTAATATAAAAACACATTGTGTGCATAAAAAGTTATTTTCATAGAAGCAGCCATTTGAATTTCATATGTTTTTTTATTTTCATTTTTAATAAATTGATAACAAAAGAATTCATTTTATACATGTATAAACAAAATATTTTTAATAAATTTTTTCATTATATTCATACCCTTCAATCCAATGTCTAGGTGATAATTTTCACAATCAATAATAATATTTAAATAGTTTATCATTCGTTTGTTTAAACCCGATGTTGGTGTTAAAAGAAATATATCAAATAAATAATATTTATTTTTAGAAACCTATATCATAAAAGATTGGCGTGTTAAATTTAACCCCATATAAAATTACTTGATCCATATAAATTTCATCACCCCATTATGAACAAATGAGTTTGTATTTGTTTCATCACATCCCCAGGTTCCTAAGTAGCTTCCTCAAATTTTTGATTCCTCTAGAGAACATTATCAAAGTGAGTATTCCTGTCCTCTAGAACATTATGTATATAATATATTATTTCTATCCTTTTTTATTAATAATAAATTTAATTATTTAGTGGTATGACCATTGGTTTAATTACATGTGATGGATCAGGTATGTATTCCCCATCAGATATATATGGATCACATAATCAAATTGAGAGACATTTAGTGGATGTTCCAACCAATATTATATTATACATACTTGATTAAGACTCTCAAAGGGTTAAATATATATAGGACTCATATTTCCATTATTTTTTAATCTCATAACCTTTTTCAATGGATAAATTCATATAAATACCTTTATAGTAACTTCAAATTCAATATTAATTCCTGAAAATGTTGTGTAATTTTTTTGTTAAATTTGAGTAACCATGAAATGATACAAAATGAATTTTACATATTCTTCAACTTAATCATATAGTTGGGTTACAAAATGATTTTTTCTCCCACTTCACCCCAAAATAATGTATTTATACTCTTTTCTATATAGGCCATCATAAGTATACACTTAATGCTAGAGTAAAATATATTATTCTAGTAAACTCAACTAGATGGAGGTGTTTATCCAAACTACTTTTGAATTAAATAGTACAATATATCATCATATATCCTATGATTTTAATGGTTCACTTATGTTGAGAATATTTTTAAGGATGATAAGAAAAATTGAAACACAACTCTATATCCAGATCTTACTGGAGGTTTCCCTAGAAATTAAAGATAAAACTCTGACCATAATATGATACAATTGAATTTGGTAATCCAGGGAACCCTACCTCCTCATTAGTTTTTTTTGGGATAGCTGATAAAGGTTAAATTTTTCTCTAACAGTAATGTAGTGTTCTTACTTCATAACTTTATTTACTAAAACCCAAATAAAATCAAGGATGTTAAATACTTTTTGAGTCTAAAAACAAAATACATGGTGATCTTATTATATTTCTATTTTTTATGGGTGAACATTTTTACATCCCATTAAAAGTTTTGCTCCCATACTTAACTCACTAGAATAATAAGAACTAGGAATAAACTCTTCATTATCTTTATTAATGTTTTCCCACTAGAAATACTCTTTCATATATATATATATATACTTCTAGTATGAATAGAGAATGTAAAATTATGAGATTCATAGAAAAACTCATTTTATAAGTCTATATTTAATAGATATCTATATGGTTCATATACCATATCATTATATCATAGTCAGGCATCAATTTAGGAACATTTTGTACCTTTTTATATAGTTACACATATTCCTTCTACAACTCTTTAATCCTCACTTAGACATATGGTTGATCACTCATTTTATCAGGGTAATACTTATCCCCTTCATTTAGGATCTCTAGATCTATCCTTTGAAAATCAATAAATACAAGACCTTATGTGATCCGCATTATAGATAAGCTAGCATATTCCTTTTGACACAATGAATTTTCCAAGTTGTAAATTTTACAATTGTGGTAATGTATTGAGTAGTTATAGTCATTAATAAAATCATACAATCATCTAAGGTTCATATTCAACTCCTTTTGTCTGAATATAAACTTTACATTTTTATGATAAATATATATATCCAAAATTTCTCCATAAATATAGTTTATATTTATATTTAATGAAAAAAAATCGTAGATACCTCCAAATCATGAGTTGTGTAGTTATTCTCTTGAACAAACATTTTCTTAAGTCATAAGGCATCACCATATCATTATAAAAAGAATTCATCCATCTTCCTTCATCAATTCAATATTATCCATTAGAAAACCTTATTTTTTGTGAATTAATATAAGGATAGGTGAACTGACTAACACTCTCCTCAGTTTGAGGAAATTCCCATCATATTAATTTATCCTAATGAACTTGTCCCCCTTGGTATCTAACATGGTTTTAGATTTAGATGACTGTGAGAAATTATCCATTAATAATCGATAATATCAAGCTAAACCAAAAAACAAATATGCATATCAATCATATTGTATGGTCACATCTATCATTTAACAAGTTTCATCTTTAAGGGGTCTACTAATATACCCACTACTGAAATTAAATAACCAAAAAAATGAAACTTTTTATATTGAGAATTTACACATTGAAAATTTTTCATATAGATTATCCTTCCATAGAATAAATAGAATAATCTTAAAATCATCTTCATAAACTTCCTTACTATTTTATATATACAATAACATCATATAAAATGACTACAAAAAATTATCAAGATAATCTATAATGATTATATTCATTAAATCAATAATGATGTAAGGGTAATGGGTATGAACAAATGAAATCACTATAAATTCACAATGTTCATACCTTGTGTAGATTCCTTTTTTGGTATATCATCGTTTATTAGCCACAATTTATGATATCTAGATCGAAGATCAGTCTTGGTAAAATATTGAGCTCTGTGTAGTTGACCAAATGAGACATCAATATATTGAATATTATACAGATTTTTTATATATATCTTTATAATCTTCTTATATTAAATTTAGAGTAAAATTGATCCAAATTATTATTAAATAAATATTACACCCAGATATAAATTATTTTTATGAATGAATCTCTTATCATCGTTCTGTTAGAGTTTCTTCTTCAATTATTTCTGCTCAATTGGGTATATTCTATATACATCTTAAAAATAGGAGTATCACCAGTTATGATTACTATTGGAAACTCAAATTCACTATTTGGAGGGATAATATGAAATTATTATAGAAAAAGACAAAAAAATCAGAAAATTGGAGTATATTTGAGGTTGACTTTCTCCATAAACATTTCAGATAAAAAACTCTCTGAAATAGTAATTAATTACTATACTTTGAATTTGATTTCTATATGAAGTTCATTTTTATCATCACATAGATAGATGATCATAAGATGATTTAGAATATCAAACCCGAATTCCCATCCGCATTAATTGATTTAGTATTTATGTAAATAATTTAAATCCATGCATAAGATAACATCAAATTCAACTACTAGGAGAAAAGTGATATTTTTATGAAGAACAGTCACCAAAAAATCAGTTGGAGAAGAATAATGTACTTGATATGTGATCAACTTACCATTATTTTTTTCAATAATAATTTAAAACCTAGTCATTGAGGTAATGAATTTACATACATTGATACTTTACCAATTATATAGAAACTCATATAACTACTCTCAATTAGGTTACTTCAATATTTGATTGTTCCTATTACCACCTCGACAACATCATTCTATCATCAACCCCATACTAAAAAAAATGGTTTCTGTGTACATAAATAATCTTAAATCAGATTGATAAATCACAAAAAATCATTCATAGGATATCTATATATTAACACCATTTATCAATCAATGACACCTTAGTTTTAATTGTAATCAACCTTATTCATCATATATTCAAATCCTTAATATCGATTCATAAATTAAATGTGATTTAACCTAATAATATCCCTCAAGAATGTCAAAGAACATGAAAAGTAAGGGTACACTCATTGTACATTATAATGATAGTTATTATATACCCGACTAACTCTTTTATAGGTTATTGACACTAGATGCATCTATTCTAAAACCACATCCTCCTATAGTATCTAGATAATATTTTTTTTTGGAAAACCATACTTATTTATCAACTATATATTATTATATTATCTTATACATTAAATTACCAAAATGTTTCTTTATAAATTTTTCACTGCCATGATTCCAAATTACCTCAATATTTCTCTAATACCAACTATAGGGACCCATAACTTTCATACATAAATATCACATCTTATTATTTCAATATTGAATACATAACATTATGATCCATCACTAGACCATAAACGTTAAATTAGTTTTGAAACATGGACATATAAACAACTGGTTCATAAGATATGTACATCATATCCCACTTATTTATTCATAACTAGATCCCTTCTTATATGGATCATACTTTAAGAATTTATTCATATCTTTGCGAAAACATAATAAAGGGCGAGATCAAATGCTCAGTAATGGTAAACATGGGAGATATTAATAAACATTAAAACGTAACATGAGAATAATGGGTATGATAATGTGATCCTAAACATTAAATATCATACTGAAGAATTCTTATATTATACACATTATTCATGGCATAAATCAATCCACTTTAGAATACGTGAATCATAAAAGAATTGAAGATCATGAGATATAAGAACAAAAAATTACTATAATATCATGTTATAAAATAGGGGAATAATGAATGGAATAATAATAATAATATAAATTTAGTTCTACCCAAAAAGTCATTTATAACGTTTTAGTATAGTATAACTACATGTATACATAATTTGGGCTTCAGATAACCCAATGTGTACCCTCTTTCAGGCTTGCGATGACATCATGTGTGACCTCTTTTCTGTGATTGGGATAATTTCAAATTTACCCTTTGATATTGTAACACATTAATATTAACACAATTCATTTTATGGATATATATTTCTTGTCCAACCTAACTCATAATTAAAAATCCATTCTGATTTATACCACAAGATTATAAAAACATTCATCGTACAAAATTCCATAGAAAATAAAATGGGCTAAGTCACTATTTTATCATCATAACCATAAACCATATAGAAAAAAAATAAATATGGTATCATTGGATAATATCCCAAGTAAATGATTAGCTACACCAAAGGATGTTTTCATAGATGAAAGCTTCATTTTAAACGTTTACTAGAATATTTATAAATGTGAATACCCTTTCCATTTTTAAATAATATAATCAAATCTAAAAACATCAGAAATATTATGGGAAAAAATCATTGAAAATAACCTCATAATATTTTAATTGATTCATAAAATAATTGACCGGTCATGATGGTAGTAAATCCCATTCATGTGTTGTCTTATAAAGAAAAATTATTTCCAATTTTCATTGAAAAGTAAAAACTACCTCATTCATAAATAACCTGAAGATACCTTTTAATCTATTTTTTATAAACCCATACATTGGTTAAAATTATTTTGAAAAATCATAAGAAAATATTACAAAAATTGAAAACATTTTTATAAAACATGTACAAGGAAGAAAATTATTTTTAACCAAAGAGTTAAATAGAGAAAATTTCCCTTAAAAATTTTCATTCAGTCTCTTCGGTATATAAAGAAAGGAAAATGAAAAAAACTTTTACTTATAAATAAGTAAATTCTAATAAAATTAAATTTTTTTTGGAACTGATAATATAATTTCCATCCATGGATATTCAATCATAAATAATCCAAAAAAATGTTATTAGGACATAAATCCAATACCACATTGGAAACGTTTGAATCAAAATTTCATAAAAGAGAGAATTGTGTATGGACATTTATATCCCCATAATATTATTGAGAATAATAATAAATTAAATTCCTGATAATTATATACAACACATAAAAGTGAGAAATTGTAAATGAGGTATGTGTATCACGGAAATAAAAGTTAGATGAAAAGCCTTTACCTCAATTTTGAATTTCATAAAAGGGTCTATAAGTTCAATTATAAAATGTATAACATAATTTTAATTATATAAAAGAATAATTTTAATACTTATAATATCATATTTTATCCCCTTATAATATTTTTACACCCATCTATTAATAATTCTTTATTAAAATCATTGTTTCGGAGTGTTTACTGTTTCATTTTTAATGGGTATTTCAGTTTCATCATTCTGGTTCTTATAATTTGATTAGAGTTCCATCAAATACATAATGTTTATATTTATATAAATATAATATAAATTAATTCCCTATATATTTATATCTATATTCATCCATATTAGAGATAGAATGAAAATTTATTTACAATGTTCATGGAGACGATAGTTCCTACACACGCTTGAATTATATTTTCACTTTTAAATGTATGGAATGAAAGGAAGTGACATAATATTTCACAATTAATGAATAATTATTATATCATATATATTCATTAAATATATCCTTATTTCCATTAAATTAAATAGTAAATGAAAAATGAATAACATCAAATCATAGAGGTTGTAGTACACAGGTACGGACAAATGATGGTATCGTTTTCCAATAGATTGTAAGGTAAAAAATTATAAATGTCAATATATTTATAGAAGCATAATTATTCCATAAATATTATATATAAAATTTACACAAATCATAATATTTATCTATAAAATATGTTGATGTAAAATGAATTGTAAAATTTCGTGGAGGAGGCAGTCCACACATATGAATGTGTGATACCTTTAATTCACATTTAATGGAAAATAGGATGGATAGCAGAAGTTTCACAATAATAATAATTACATTAAAATATATTTATGAATATGAATTCATTATTTTATTATTAATATCACTTACATATAGAATCTATTAAAATAAATTCTTTGAAACAGGTTGATTAAAATGAATATATTTTCTTCAAAACACCTCCTAAATATCCTTTATTAAAGACCATTAGAATTGTATTTCAAGAAGACTAAAACATCTAATTTACTAGTAGCGAATTTTAGAAGAGAGATTTATAGTTTTTTATTGAGCAATATGGTTTAATGTGGTGTTAATAAATGATACGTAATATACACACTTGTAATTACAAAAAAATTAAAAAAATTAAGTCATTCTCAAGATAATTGATTACAAATGGAATTAAAATAAAAAGAATATAAGGTCAAAGTATCATCATCAAATGAAATTAATATTGGGTGTGGTTTCATTTTAAATCATATATTTTCGTTTAACACCATTGTAAACAAATTTTAATATTAATTATGGTAATGACTTTTTACATTTGAAAATGTCAAATTTTACTTATAAGGTTACAATTTGCTCATAAATGTATAATAGATGAGTTTTTATACCCTTATCATCCAAATTTTCTTTTTCAATATTTTTATTAGTTTGAAATTATATAATAAAATAATTTTTATCATAAAATTACATTAATATTATTCTAATAACTATTCAAATAATTTGACATTAAAAACAACCTGAAAATAATTTAAGTTGAATTTAAACTATTCACACATATATAATATATTATATAATTCTTTAAAATTCTGGAAAAAAAATAATTCCCCCAAATTTTGTTATGTTTAATATTTTTTAAAATACATTTTTTATTCATCAAATTGAATAAATTTTCTATCGATGTAGCATAATCATTTAGGGTAAATATTAAATCATAAAAATTTATAGAAAAATATCCACAATAAAAATATTAATTATTATTAAAATATAAATATTTTGAACCTAAATTATCCTATTTTTATTCTTATATAATAATATTATATATTAAATTCAATAAAGTGACATTGTGAAATTTTCTTTACTTTAAATAATAATAATGTCATAATTCATGGAAATTTAGATCATGTGTCCATATTTTTGAATGTTTGATGAGAATGGTTGAAATAAACTAATTAATTAGTATAAAAGCAAGTCGTTGGGGGATTTTAAAGCCTAAACAGAATTTTCTAGCACTATTTTACCCTTATCGAGGAGAATAATATTTACCAAGGGCACTATTCAAAATTACCACAAATAATAGTTACCAATTTACCAAATTTTGAATATCCTGATTAAAAATATGGGATAAATTTTTCATGATTCAATTTATATATGTGGAAGAAATTAATTTTAAAAAATGTTCTCAAAAAACATCGAATATAATTTTATAATATAATTTTTTTAATCATTAAAATGTATTTATTCTTATTTCATTTGTAAATAAAACATTAGATAAATGATAAGACTTTTTATTGAATATATAATATATAAATTTCATTAAAATAATTCACTAATAGTGATTAATTTAATTCTTCGAGATAATAAATGATGACAGATGTAAAAATAATTTTTCATAACAACATCAATTTTTCATTCAAATGTTTTTTTTCATTTATAAATATTTTATAACCAATTAATTCATTTTAAAAAAAATTTAAACCGTAAAACATGCATAATTTAGTTAGTCTTATTCAAAACTGAAAATCCAATGGCTATGTGATAATTTTCACATTAAATAAAAAATACTTCAATAGTATATTGTGCGTCGATTAATCTATGTGTTTCATGTAGGAAAATATATAAATGAACTAAAATTAATTGATAGAGAAATATTCCATAAAATCGTAGAGTGTTACACCAACCTTTAGAGATAAATTTTGAAGTTCAGTAGTTGATGTTCACTCTATCTTCTCTTCCACTAGAATTTTTTCGCAGAAATTTAGGTTTTTATTTGAAATCATCAGAATATGTTGACATATTTTTTCATTATTCATATCATCATGGCCTTAAATGGTAATTTCCTAGTTCTTAACATCCAATTCATAAAAGTTATGGTACTTCCAAAGTTTATTCTCATTAAATAGAATTTATCAACTCCTGGTGATCTTGCAATGATCATTTATTCAGATTCGAAATAAAATATTTTCATTTACATATCTTATATGATAGAATTAATTAGCCTTAAAATTTATATTATATCTACCTTTTTAATCATCATGAGAATAATAAAGACTACCAAAGAATCTTAGGTGGTCATCATTTTGTAGCTGAACAAATATTGTTTTTTTGAATGTTATAATAGAACTATCATTTAAGTACTTTGGTTAATGAGATGATTTATTAGGATTATTGGATTATTCTACATTACTTATTTATCCATAAAGAAAATCACATACATAAAGCATTCTCAATCATTATGTAATTAAATTTTTTATATAAAATATTTTACATTGGTGTTTTAAGCACTACCTTTTAAATTATAATCCCATACATTAGGAAATGTTTTTTTTCTATTCCAACAATTTCACTAACCCCTGTATTTTAATCATAATCACTTCAATTTTTGGACTAAACTCATATAACCCTATTTATTACCATTAAAAAAATATAAAAATACACATCATTTTTGTACATATCAATTTAAACTCAATCCTTCTTTAAAGAATTATTGATTATAGTGATGAACTAAATAGAAATCTGTGGTATTGAACTTTGGTTGTCCCCAATGAATCATTGTTATAAATATTAAACTTCCAACTCTTATACATTTTACCACTCGAGTTAAATGAAAAAAAATATCATTTTCATAATAATAAAATAGCTCTCACTAATTTTGATGTCATTTTTATCAAGCTACATCATGAATTTCATATTTAAACCACTAATTTTTTTCTCACTAATATGTCCATTTCTGTAATGTTATAACATCAAATCTTCAAAAGATATTGTTTTGTCAATATTTTTTCAAATTTTCCATCTGATCAAATAAAGGGTCATTCTATTTTATCTATGTTCTATCTCTACGGACCCGTAAATCACAATCCAAAATTTTCTTGTAAATATGATACTATAACCTACCTCAATAACAAAAAAATCAATTTCATTTCACTAATTTTACATTTATATTTCTTACTCCAATGAGTTTCTAGAATCCTCAATTCATTATCTATATGTTGACATCACAATTTCCCACTATTTCTAAACCTTCTTCATCTACCAAGTGCTCCTTTTATAATCTTATGGATATATAATTGATCCTGAACCCCAACTCCTACATTGAGTGGAATGATGCATGAAATAAACAAACCATGATTATAATGGAATGTTGACACTAATTATCGGGTTACTATTTCACTCATTAGAGACCATGGAATTTTTACATCTATGATATATCCTTCTGATGAATTCTGTGGGACTTCGATAATCCTTATATATATTCTCATGTTTCATACAATTCCAACTAGTAGGACTTGAAAAAGATAATTTCCCTCAACGTCTATCATGAAATCTATCACATGATTTTTTTCAACCTCCATTATGAGGTTGTCACCCTCTTCCATTATCATTTAATGTATTACCATAAGGATCTTAAACATCATGTATTTATAGTTCTTCATTGATTATTAACTTAACGACGTCCCCAAATACTAGGTTGGTCATACCATATGTGTTTCTAACTATTTTTACAATAGAATCTCATTATTCAGGCAATGATAAAGAAAAATTTCCCAAGAATCATTTAAAATAGTTACTTTAATCGATTCGAGATAGTTTCATATCTTCTCAAAACTTTTCACCTGATTTAACTCTAGAATTACTTCTGATAACATCATGTTGAACAACTATTTCATTTGAATCATATTATTAAGTTATACAGTAACCCTATTTATATCATTCATGGATACCATCAACTCTACCATAGTTTTATTCTATTGTATATTAAAGGAAATGATCCCTTAGTATTTCTTCCTCACTTAAATATGATATTTCCAATTCATCATTTCGAATTCATCTTTATATAAAACGTCCAATTTGACCAAATCTGAATGATGTTCTAAGAAGTTTTTTATGAGACAATATTTTATATGCATCATCTGAAATCCAAATTCAATTCAATCAAACTTATTATCCTATTACCTGACTTCTTCCAAATTTATATCACCAACTAATAGTAAACTCCCACTAATAATGAATATAATATCAATCCATGAATGTGAGTATTGTATTATTCCAATATAAAGAATGTTGAATCTTGGATATAATATATATGCTTTGATTCCACTTATTTAGAGCACAAGAGAACTAATGTGGTACTATTTTATCACACTTCTTCATATATATTTTGATGCGTTCAATATTTTTTGTAATGATTAGTTGAACATATAATATTGAATCATTCAAATCACGAAAAAATTGGTCAAATATGATATTCAATGAAAATCCTCTTTAAACATAGATTCTTAAGAGGTAAAATTATCATTGATTCGATTCATTAATAACAATATACTTTTTGAGAAATTTTTTTTGGCGATTTTCATTGAAAACATAGTTTTTTGTAGATTTTACTTTTTTAGGACATTTCTATTTTTACGATCTTCTATGGTAAAATTGGCTATGTTGACTAAAATGGTTATCATAGTTAAAAAGTAAACACGGGAATAAATGCCTATGTTGGCCAATACTACTATCTAGGAATCAACTATATGAGTGGGTTGGGATAAATAAAAGGATTTGGGTTTGTGGATAATTTCTTATATTGATTAAACTTGACTACATGGATATTTGATTAAGTGATAACAAATGGAAACGTAAAGATAATTAGGTACATATGAAATCATGTATCTCTATGGAATGGCTGTGAAGTTAAACAAGAACATAAATCTGATTGGATTGGTGGGATGACTCATTTAAATAATTCATATAAATGAAGATTTTTCAAGTAGGTAGGATGGAATTATTTGAATTATGACATATAAATGGGAGCCCAGAGTAAGCTCTATTATGTAGGTGAGAGTTAGTATTCCTCTCTAAGTATGCAATTGATGTTAGGAAGGAGGTATTAGAGCACTATTTTTGAAAATAAAAGGGATAAGGAGGAGTATGAGGGAAAATATAGAGGTTTCAATGAGGGATAGTAAATAGAGACTGTCATGAAACTGAGGTAGATGTAGAGGGATGGAGATGATGTTACTAGTCAACTTTTTCTCAAATATGAGACTCTTTAGATAGTTTTTGTTATTCTTAGAGGCAGGAGGTAACCTATTGTTTTTCTTCTCCTTGGTTCCATTAAATTCGTTTATATTTGTCTCTTTTATAAATAATTTTTTTCACCCATTATTACTCATCAATGTGTTTTGATCTCAAACATTCATCAATGAAGAGTTAATTTACATGTCCTATTCGATGAAGTGAAACCCTGATGCTCCCAAGAGGTTTATATGTCTTGTCTAACACCATCTATTCTTTTTTACTCTTGGTAGAAAACAACTATGTACGTTGTAATGTGAGAGATAAACCACCCAATAAATGTTTCTTTCAGTATTTAACTATTTTTTGATATATGTGGCTCAATCTAGGGATCATTTATCCATTAGATAATGTTTTTATATGATTTAGACCAATTGATGTCAGTGTTAAGATGCAGATAAGTGGATCAACTAGAATCCATGTATGTTTCTTGATGATTTTGATTTTCCTTATATTTTTATTATATTGTTGTCCCTAAAAATTAATTAATATAGGTTCATTTATTTTTTCCCCACTCAATCCATTTTTTTAATCACTATCCACATTGTTTCTTCTATATTAAAAATTCCAAAAAAATCTTCAGAAGAAAACTAGTATATATGATACTACATACTTTAGATAATCCATTGATTTGTAAATTATGATATATTTATGTCCGAAAATTTATTTTTGGTCATATTCATTATAAAAACACAATCTTAAACTAGAATTGATTTCGGGGATGTAGCGCATGTTTTAGTGGTTTCACCATTTTTGAGAAAAATCAAAAACCAATAAAAAAATATAAAAAATGATGAGACCTTCTCAAAAATTAGAATACATGGTATGATTACATGCCTATAAAATTAGAGACCTATTTTGAAATATTTATTGAATAATATATCCACTAACTTATTTAAAATTATAAAGAACTTATATGACATATGGTGGACATCATAGCCAAATAAATTATAGAATTGTTTTACATTTTCAATGATTTTATTGAAGGTTTGGTTTCCAAATTAAAAAATAAATCATATCACATTTTTTAGGTGTTTTAAGAGGTTCAATAAAGGCTTGTGGATGATGAAAACCTCTCCCCTATACAAAAAATACTCCCAATTGCACTATTCCATGAAAAAGAATAATAAAATGCACTGCTTTAAGGAGATTATAATTTTAGTGATGAAGCTATGTTTTTATCCAATATTGATCATTTTGAAGATGTTTTAAATTCATCTAATAAAATTGTAGGTATTTCATATATAGTTAATTTTTATGATCTCTAGGATATTCAGGAGGAACATGAAGTTTCACCTATTGATGAATTTTTTGAACTCCTAGTTTTTTTTTGAAGATTTATAAATATGATCTTGTTGTTGAAGAAGAGTTGTTCAAGCTATTTACGTCATCCAAAGAGGGTGTAAAACCACATTTTTAATTTAAGAATATATTATAGATTGGATAGAATAAGAAGGCAAATATCACCCCTAGAATTAACCTATTAACACAAATCAATCAACTTGTAGAAGAAAGGATGTACCTTTTTCTATGTTACCCTCCACAGCGTAAAAAGAGGTGCACTACGGTATTGAAGTGGGACATGAAATAATTTGTACCTAGTTTACTCAAAAAATGGAAGTCATGGATTTGGGGATGTATATTATCTCCTAGTATCTAATAAATAATCCACAACCTCTATTTGATTAGGTTTAAACCTAATTTTTTCCATTTGTGTATGAACAAGACCTATCACTGCTTGGGGGGGTTGTCCCATGATCATCTTCTTAACTTTTGGTTTCTTCTATTATTATTTATTTCCTTTCTTTTTTTAATATGTGATTTTTATTATAGTTTAATACTCAGGTAGTGATATCGTATAGAAACCAAAGAAAAATAATGGTAACTTCAAAGTAGAAATCACTAGATTATTATCCATAACTCGTGATGTGTTCTGTCTCAATTTGAGTCATAAGTCATAAATTCTAATGATTAATATGTTTAGATGTTTTCGGAATCATAAATTGGAATCTAACAATAATTCAGAATTATATAACAAGGTGTATCCATATGGACACACAAAATCATTATAAGATTCTACATAAGTGGTGTTTTGAGTTTATTCCACCATCTTTTTTCACTTCCTTTTTATTAAGTATAGGGGAATAAACCTTGATCTTCATGTAAAAAAACTAAATGTGAATATGTTTTTCATTCTGAGGTGCCTATTTTATTTATGACTATAGTGTTGAAAAAATATAATTAATATGATTTTAAAACTTGGATAGCACCACCAACATTCATATGCATTCAAAATTGTGACTTCTGATTTTTTAATATGCTCCTTGATCCACAGTGAAATTTTTTTGTTATTAAAAATTAATTTGTGACCTTTGAAAACTATTTTTTTTAACTATTTAGTATTGTGGTATTATACAATTTTGATGATCAAGAAACCCCTAAAAATAAATCTATAATCTATGAAACCTAATACTCCATTTTAAATGTAATTGTTCTCCCCCATAGTATTCAAAATTGGAATAAATATTAGGTTTTAACTGTCAAAGATAGAGAAAATTATTTTTTTCCTTAATTGTGATTCAATTCTACAATATCAATCAACATCCCCAGTTTTTTTTTTCAAAATTCCTCTTTTTTTTAAAAATTCATACTATTTTTGGTCTGTGTAAATAGAAGTTCCTAGTGTATCATAGTTAAAAAAAATAGGAACTCAATGTGTTCATCCTATTAAAATTATATGAATTTTTATGTAATTCATTGAGTTTGGAATTCTTAGGAATGAGTGAATATTGAGTGTTTTTGTCCAATGTATTTATGTAAGTATTTCTTAAAAATAGGGAAAATGATTTTTGGAATGATAGAATGTATTGGAAGTGGAACTATAACTTTTTAAATCATTGACATGAACATAAAATTATCTACTTACTATGGATAACAAGCAATAAATTTTGGAGCCAACTCATTCAAGAAGTATTATATATCTATCAAATCTAGATTAAAATAGGAAATTGGGATCCCACTATGGGTATTGGAGGAGTGGTAATAGAGTGTGTTTCTCTAGATAAATCTAAATCAATATGTTTGTTTCATAGTTCTATTCATAAATTCTGGTCTTGAAAGATTTAAAATAAATTATCCTTGTCATATGTGGGAGCATAAAAGTGATGGGAATATTGATCCTAGATTAAAAAAGACACAATTTGTTTATATGAAAATCCTCTATGTTATGTCAATAAAGTGGGAATTGATGTATTTGTTTTATTAACCTACAGGATAGTGAATGTTTTGGTTACTTTTGTAATAGATTTAACTTCACATGGGTCTTTCTTGTACTACTCATTGAATTGGATTTTGAGTTTGTATTGACGTTTGGGGAAATTTGATGAAAACATATAGGAGGAATGATAATATATAGTAATGGATGATTTAATGAACATAGAATTGGTTAAATGGTGTTAAATATAAATAATATTATAGTCATTTAATCTGGAAACTTTTTTAAAAAAACATTTAAATGAATTAATTTCCTATGAGTGAAATTTTTTAAGTATGGGGGAGTATGATTTGGTTCTATTTTATCACACCGTTCAATATTTATTTTGGTGAATATAGTTTTTTTATGTTTAATTATGTTTATTGTGATTAATAATTGAATTTGGAAAAATAATGTTGAATCAATTATTCATTGAAAATATTCGTTAATGTTATATTTTTTAGTGGTAAAATTTTTATTAATTCGGTTAATTCATTATCATATAATTTTTTAGGAATAATTTTCATTGATATTCATTTAAAACATCTTAGGTCTCTGGTTTTCACTTTTTTGTACTTTTATGTTTTTAGGAGCTACTGTTTTGAAATCAGCTAGCTCGGTCAAAATGATTACATCGACCAAAAAGTCTACGTGGACATAAATAGTTAGGTTTGTCAAAAAACAACATGGAAAGCATCTACATGAAAGACGTCAGCTATGTAAAATGATTTTTATATGTCGATAATTTCATATTTCAATCAGATTTAGCTACATGTTTTTTCAACTATGTAATACTAAATGGAAATATAAGGAGAATAAATCGGGTGGGTATTCATTTAAGTACAAGATAAAGCTATTTCACTAAACAAACTCATCAATACAATTGGCTATATTGTCATATTTAGATAAATATTTCTTCGACATAAAGTTTTTGTATGCTATATGGAGGTTACTGCTTCCATTCAGACATATATATGGCATCCACGAGTAGGTTCAAGGAGTTATGTGAGAGTTTGTATTCTTCAATTAAGAAGAAGGTTCTATCAAGAAGAATGTTTGAGAGATATTTTTTAGCATTAATAAGGGAGGAGGAGAAGTCAAAGGGGACTTTAATAGAGTCCCCATAGGGTCTGGAAAAATTGAGTTCCCATTGGCTATATGAGGTGTAGAGGGGGGAGTCAAGGTGACCTGTTGAGTTATTCCTGGACATGAGTTAGTATAGGTATATTTTTTTATCCCCGAAAGAGATATGTAACATGTAGTTCGTATTCTCATCAGTTCCTTTTGTTTCCCTCTTTTACTCTCATTTTAAAATAAATGTTTATTATCATTTTTATTCCTCACTGTGATTTTATCTCAATCCTTTATCAGTTATGGGAATCTTTTCAATACATGTTCCGTGAAGGGAAACACAAATGCTACCTGTAATTCTAAACATCATGTTTAACACCATCCTTTTCTTTACTCATGGTGGAAAATGACATTATAATTGACAAATTGAAATCTCAATCACCCAAGGGATGTTTTAATCACTCATTAAATATTCTTTGAGAGTGTTTGATGACTCAAAAGATCAACCATCCACTAATGAGGTTCTGATATAATTTATTCAATTTTAGGTCAATGATTGGTAGTAGAAAACTGGATAGACCTAAATCTAGACATGTCTCCAGCTAACTTTTTGTTTCCTTCGCATTTTCTTGTCTTTTAGTCCCTTACCTTTTTTCTCCATAGGTCCATCACACTATTCCCCACTCCCGATGGGTTTTTGATCATTTTTTATGTTCTATCCTTTTATATCGAACTACAAAAACAAAAAGTGTTTTTGTAAGACCATTGGGGAATTCAATGCTACATGCTTGATATCAAGCCCTGGGATTGAAATTATTTTACATTAGGGTTATAAATATATTTATTTCCATACTTACGATTATTAAGTGATCATCAAGAACCATTGATTTAAAATTAATTAATTATCATTTAATAGATGTTAAACCAGTAGAAGAATAAAATGTAGCGAATCAGATACTCATGATATTCTTTTCTCATAGAACATAGAGAACTAGAAGATATGAATATTTTACACTCTACTTGTCACACTATTTAAAACATCGCAAAAAATCCATTCCACTAAACCATTATACATCATACAATAAAATGAAATAAAAATAATGTTAATTCACACAAGATTAACATTGTTCACTCATTATTTCCAACATTTATCAGAAAATAAAATAGAACATTTATTTACACAAAATTTTTAGGAATTAAAAATATAAATCATGAATTTTTCATATCATTGTTTTTATATCTATGTCACAATAATCTACTTGAGTAGGTGACCCATCATAGCTTTACAGTGGGGCCCATACAGGGATCCAGAAATTCTGACCTCTGAATCTTGTGGTAATCCATCAATTTATCGTTGGTTAGTGTCATACATTATTTAATTCTATGGAAATATATCCATCTTTTGGTATACATAAAAGAGTTCCCTAAAATTTATCCTCTTCTAGAAAACTAACCTAATGTACCTAGAAGAACTTTGGATTTCCCCCTTTTTGTGAACTAGTCCATTTTCACCCTATCAACTGTAAATCCCCCTTTTAATTACCATTTCATCCATTATATTTTTTGATATCATAAAATATGAATCTTATAAAACATAATTCATAATTCCCTATCATATTGTTAAATGTAAAATAAATTAGTACTACCATACGATTCATGAATGTTTAAGGTTAATGTTTTATAGCCTTTTGATAGGTAATTTTATACCTTTTGAGGTTGTGTATAATGAACCAATTATTAACCCTTTAAGGAAAAATATCTAGGACCAGTGGTTTAACATACACATTGGTGAATCTTGGACTAGTGGTGTAGATTTCATTTTCATTCATTTAAGGACAATTGTTCCTCATGGTTAAATATTAGGCAACTGTGACACATCAAAACTTGATTCATATTTTCATATAACTAGAAAAATAGCTTAAATTTTCAATGAAATTGTTGGGATGGGGGAATTATGTATTATCAACTCTTTATAACTTTCCATATTATATTATTATAGGGAGAGAATGTGTTTTTTAAGTTTGGTTTTCTTTATGGATCAAGTTCTCATGTGAACTCGATAAATTTATATAGGGGTTGCATTATAATATTCGCCCATATGTAATTAACTCCTTATCATCAATCAAAAGATACCATGAAGAAATATTTTTCCCATAGAGTTTGCGAACAAATGGGAGAAAATTTGTGCTTACACTAGATTGTAATCCAATCACATTGGTTAGATAATTATGTCATCATTAAAAATATGAGTTGTAAATATTTTAAACCTATTGTTTTGGGTGTGACAACTATTTCATTGGTCAAATTTCAATGTTCTATAATTTAATTCAATAAAAGTAACATTGGGAGAACATGTTTGTAGATATTTCACCAACATAATGTATGTCTGAGTTTAGGAACCTACAAGCATTTCACCAGATATAGCGTCATTTATTAATGTAATATCAGCAAATTATCAATATTTCAGCTCAGTGGAAGTGTGTTAGACAGTTTCAGGTCGTTGGAATCATTATTAGTAACTAAATGGATGACATTATTGGATATAGAAAAGTGTATTCGATGATTGGTAGTGCTAAGAAGTATCATCTGATTATTTTTCTTGATAATTCATTCATGATCTAAAGAAATGAAGTTGGATGGATGGGAAAGGAAGAATTTGGTATCCAAATTTAGTTATAAAGGTGGTATGTCAAAGTCTATAAATTCATTATTTTCATAAAGTCACTAAGGTTGGAGGAGGTAATATTCCCTTATATAATCATTAAAGGAAATGATCTTCAAATACATTAGTGTGGAGTTAAATGGGATACACAAACCAATGAATTTTTACATAAAAATGGTAATGGGTCTTGACACAAAGGCCAAGGTAACATTGGAAGGATCAAACCTAAGTGTATATAGTTGTTGGAGTCTTATGTGACATAGGTAATGGTAAAGGGTGAAATTTCTAGATAATAAATAAAGAATAGTGTAATTTCAATGATCAAAATATGGCATTAGTGATAATTCTCCTATTACTATTGGTAGGTCGTTGATACTTTGTTTTTAATTTTAACTCATATTTTCTTTATTTATTAGAAATGGGCTAAATATTTTTTCAGTGGATTTAGAAAACAATGTCCAAACCACATAATTCATCTATGAAAAATGACTATAATTTGTACATACATTTTTCTGAAAATTGTGTTCTTGTTTTATGATAAATTCATTAGATATAGGATCATGAGGGGACATGAAATATAAGGTGGGGGACGAATCTATTTATTTGATGGGGTGATTATACTTCTTAGTTCTAGTCTTTTAGCTCATGGGAGATGGATGATCATAAGTAGGAATTGATTCTACTAATTGATGTTCCATGGTTCTAGATTTCTTGAAGGGAAAACATTAAATAATAAAATTTTCACCCCCATTGCCAAAAATTAATGAAAGGGAATAGTTTCTTATGATTTATGGTAGCAGCATCTAAATTAGACCACTTAGTTATTGAAACATTTGGTGGTTCATCTTTTTTAGGTACTTGAAAAGAGATTATAAAAACAATATTGATGGTACCTGTGTTTCATTGGGATATAAAAATTTCCCTAACAAACATTTTCTAGGAGTGTGTTCTATTGTTAGTGAAATTCATATCTTTGTTAGAATACAATGAGATTCCTATTGTCACAACCGGTTATTCATGTCTTTGTTTTGATCCAGTTCATTTGAAATCCCAATACTTTTCTGGGGTCTTTTGTGAGATTAATGTTGTGTTTTTAAGTTTCATATATGTATAATCACCCTAATTTGGGTTCCCCATTGCTTTTCTAGGAGTTTTTGGAGATAGGGTGGTTACTTCATGATTTGGGCCAACCGTCAGCACATTTCCAGTTTTAAAAATCCAATTTATTTATTTTATAACTCTTTTTTTAACCTTTTTCACCCATTACACTTCCCACATGGCCTCATCTGATATATTCAGACTACTATATCCTTTTTTACCCCTTAAGAATTCATAATAATGGTGAATTGGGGTTAATTTTTTAGGCAGTGGGCCATCCCATGGGCCCATTTCCAGTTTTAAAAAACTAATTTTTTTATTTTTTATATAGATCAATATTTATTATTTTACGTTTATTCCACCTCTCATCCAAATCCAAAATACCTATCTGCACCCCAAGTATCTAGTTTACCACTTTGGAGCTCATTGGGATCTCGTATTTGGTCGAAAGTTCTCTGGTTTCCTCAAAACGTCCATAATTGAAAAGGTAAATTCTTTCATCCATAAATAATTCCATTATTACTATTGTTCCAAAAAACGTCTTTCCCTAGTTCTTCCAGACCTTAGGAAACTCTCCAAGAAGTTTCAATCTATTACCTTATCTCTAGGGTTGCAGATATAATGGAATACGATGAGTTTTCTAGGTGGAAAGGTGGTATTTTTTTTCTCATTTCTCCTTCCTCTTCTTACTCCTTTCATTATTTCTTGGTTTTAGGATGTCTCTAGTAATGGTCAACCTAAGTTTCTGTTATACCATGATTTTTTATTTTGTTTCTATTCGTTTAGTTCTAATCTTTATATTTTTTGGCTTTATAAACCCGCGACAGGTGATTTTGGGTGTGTGTTTCCATTACACCAAGGATTTGAGGTAGGATGTCCCTTGCACATGACTTTATTATTTAAGATTAATCATTCTCACACTGTTATAACCTTATTTATATGATATGTGCTGCTTTTAAACCATGGTTTTAAAGGTTTTTTGTGCAAATTATGTTTTATGACTTATTTTGTTGGAAATATAGTTGTTTTGGTATAAATGTGCACTCCTCTTGTTTGATTAATTATTCCATGAGATTCCAAACTTGTTTTATGATATTTTGAATATTTTTCAGTATATTGAATAACTTTATGGTATTAAAATGGTATTTTATCCCTTTTTAAGTGATTAATATAAGTTGTTTTGTTAAATAGTGCATTCCATGTGTTCGGTAAATTATCTGGTTGACATTTATGTGTCTAGTACAATTTAAAATGATTTGTGTGGATTTATAAATACTTTGGAAGAATGTAAAAATTTATTTTTGTATCCTTTTATGGCTTTCCAATTAGTATTTGGTTTTAAAAATAAATGGGTTTTGGATTACAACATGTTTTGGCCTGAGTTGCCGTAAAATGGCATGTTTCACATTCATATGAAAATGGTTGTGTTTTGAATATGTAACCTAAGTGTTTTATGTGATTTATGAATCTGTATTGATGTTTTATATGTTCTATATACACTTCTTTCAAAAAAATGAAATGCATAAATTTTTCAAATGTTATTTTTGGGAAAATGCTTAAAGGCCTGTTTGGCCTTTCCAAAAAATGAAGATTTGGTGTTTTACTTGTATATACCATGTTGTTTCAATTGGGACTATTTTATCGTCCACGAAATGATTTTCATAAATGTTTTAGGGCTTCCAAATATGTTTGGGTATGTTATTGGTGTGTTATTATAATTCAAATAGTGTTTTGGAATGAGTTTTATGTTCAAAGCCTCAATACAATCCTTGAAATTGTTTTACGAAAATTTGTAGTGGTTTGTTGATTTGTGAAAGAAATGTGAAGAATTTTTATGGGATGTTTTTGTTTTTATGTTTTGGGAATTGAATTTTGATGTGTAATGTATATTTTATAATATGTGTAACTTTATTGAGAACTAAAGGGATTCCCGAGTATCTAGGTGCGCAGACGTGTACTAGTATGCTAGTGATTCTGTAGGGTTTGGCCCCTGTTTCACATAGCACGTTTAACGATGAAAACACTAAGTAAACTATGATTATGATGATGTTGGGGGACCACTAGGTTATTGGTATGCTCCCAACTAGTAGCTTGTGTGCATGAGAATGAGTATTTGTTATGGTTACTTTCACAGAGATATTAGGTACCTGGGTTTCATAACTTACTAATGCCTAGGGGTGTTCCGGTGAGTTGTGCTCATTGGATATTTTGTACTCACCATTTGAATTCGGTGTGTTTGATTGGTAAATTCTGTATTGTGTTTTATTTATTTAAAATTGTAAAATCTTTAAAGAATCCCTCATTAAAACAATTTTCATTTTGAAGTTACACCTCTTTGAAAAATTGTTACTTGCATTTTTATTTATAAAACATGCAAGTTTTTGTCTGATAATTATTATATCATGGAACCTCATTTCAAAGACATACTTTTATATCTTGTACTCAAACCATGAAATTGATGTTTATTTTATTTTAAATGATTTTTATTTGGAATAGAATATCGGGATAACCTACTGAGTTTTAATAATCAAGCCTATAGTCTTCTTCTATTTTTAACTCTTATGCAGGTTTCATCTTGATTTCGATCGCCTTGGTCGACGTGTGATAATTGTGTTGGAGAGTGACCAGTGGTTTCATATGGAGTTAGTCGGTTATCAGGTTTGGTCAGTTGAGTTGTTGCTTTAGTTTTACATTTTGTTTCTTGTACGAATAATGTTTAGTTCATTTTTTATATAAATGAATTTTGGGATGTCCATTTATTTTGGTTGTTTGTTGTATTGTATTTATATGGTTGAAATCATTCCCTTGTGTACTCTATTGATTCCCTTGGTGCTTTTCTCCATCCCGAGAGGATTGGAAATGCCTCTCGGGATGTGTCGCGGGCTGGCATGGGTGACCAGTTCCGGGTCTACTCGGGATAGTTCGTGATAAAATGGTATCAGAGGAGATCAGATCTTAACAAATCATTCTTTTTAGAGAGACCTTTCTATTTGGGGATATCAAGTTAGAGGGAGTAGTATTTTTGGGACTGTAGGGGTAAGTGCAGGAAGAGCGTCGCAAACTCTTGGTCGTTCTGATTCTAGGGTTTCCATAGGAAGTCTGGTTTTATTAGTGTCCATTGTTCTTACTGATTGTTTGGAGTATGGATATGACAAGGGGAGTCTGAATAATGGAATCTATTATCATTCAGGGCTTGGAAAGCCATGTGGAGCCGGGTTATGGTCCTAATAAGTCTCTCTATTTTGGTTTTTTATTTGACATATGGTCATGTCACCAACTGACACTAGTTCCCTTTTGTGGGCTTCTTGGACATTTCTTGAATTCTGAATTTTTGTTTTGAAAATACTTGTGTGATAATTATAGAAATGTGTTTTAAAGGATCTATTGGATTTGTAAAAGTAGAAAATGGGTTTTCAAAAATTAAATATAAGAATGGTTTTGGTACGGTTGTGTTTTTGTAAACAAATTTTGGTGAGGAAGTGGAAATGATTTAACAGGATTAGATTTTCCCTAATCTAAACTTGTGGTTTGTTGAAATAAACTTTTTTGAAAGTGTGAATCATTTTAAAGTAATTATGAAACTTTGATTTAAATTTGGAGTTTTGGGATGTTCAAATGTGTTTCAATCTAATGAATATCTTTTGAAAATTCAGTTTTGTGTGGCTAGTGTTTTTTTGGAAAGGGGTTTTAGCTTTTGTGGTTGTGAGATTCTGAAAAGAGACCTTGCTGATTTTTTTTAAAAATGGGAAAGGAATATTTGGAATAGAATGGATGTTTTTGTATGTTATATTAAAATAAATTGATTGTTTTTTTAATCAAATTCTTTGTGATGTAGTGTGGTTTGTTTTGTGGAATATGAAAAGCATTTTTGACTTGGTGGTTGGTGTTCCTTTTGACGGTAAATGATTTTTGAAATGATGTTGTTTTGTTTTAGACTTTGGTATTTCCATGGGTTTTCACATGCATGGTTTTATTTATATCTGGAAGGATGTACTATATGGAATGGTTGTTGAGTGCATGGGGTGGAACGTAAATTTTCATGTGAGTGAGACTTGATGAAACACTATTGGTGAATTTGAAAATCCACCAAGTTAGTTTTTTTTTCAAAAGTGTTTTTAGCTGAAAAATTATGGTGTTGGTTTTGAACCAATGGTTATGTGGATGGTTTATACTATGTCTTGGTAGTGCTGTTTATTTAGTATTCTCCCTTATTATCTAGAATACATACTCTTGTTCCATCTTGAGATAGGATCTTTTTGGTGGCTTAGGTTTGGAGTAATGATCTCTCGGTTTCTAAAGATGTGTTGGATGTTGTGTTGTGGCCAAAAATAGTTCTACGTTTGCAAGATTTCCAATTGATTGACCTAGGTATTCATTCTCGTGTTTCACAATCTAGATCCACATCCTAAAATAATTCCTCATCCCATTAGTTTAAATAGAGAGCTGTTTGGGATCGATTTAAAGTGCATCCAGTTCGTGGTTATCCTTGTGGACATAACAGTTGTGTTTGTTGATGTCGATGTTTTTCACCGTATTTATTGTCCATTATGGTCCTCGTTCTGATTGAGTTAGAAGTTTGATATATATCTATGAGTTTCTATTTAGATGAGCGTGTTTTGTTGAGAAATTGATTTTTTTGAGTTGTGTGATACTTAGCACCTGACTGCGGGGTTGTAGATGCTTCATGATTTAGAGCTCCAGCCATAGGTCTCGAAGTGAAGATCTTCACGCAGTTATGAAATCTACAGAGGCGTGGGGTGCTTGACTAGGCTCCTGCCTCCACCATTTTGGTAATGTAGTTTCTTTGTCTATATTGTGGTTCCTCATTACTGTGAATTTACATTTGTCACAACATGTGTGGTTGACTTACCCCTCACATAGTGTCTATGGTTATGCCGTCATGGATGTGGGTTTCCGATCAATGTCCCTTTGTGGACCGCCTCTGTAAATCGGGTGCAGTCTTGGTGTTAACTATTCATAGGTGAAGATTTTTGGGTAGTTCCTCGTTCTCTTTTGTGGTTCCATTGGCCAAATTATTGGGCCCCCTTCTCTCCCCTCCCTGAGTGGTGGGGGTCCGAATCTGTGATGAAAGTGTTGGCCAAGTTCTCATCCCCTCTATTCGGGAGTGGGTGGTTTATATGTTCATGTTTTAACACTCTTAACTTGGGTTGGTGGGTTTTTGTGGGAGTGTTTTTTTTTTACTTTTGAATGTGAGGAAATGTTGAGTTCTTGTTTTTTTCATTGCTAGTTGGGTTATAATGTTGGGGAGACCCACCACAGGTCTATTTGATTTTTCCTCCTATGAACATATATAGTGATAGTTGTTTATTAATGTTGGGGAGTAAATTTTGTACTCACCTGGATTCCTTGGTTTTCTTGAGTTTTCTTTGGTTTGGGTGATTGTTTGTTTCATTGGAATAAGGCCCAACAATCGGGTTCTTGGCTTGGTTGTGGAGGTGGTGGCTTGACCGTTCCGTTGATTTACACAAAGTGGTTGTGAGTTGGGGTTTTGTTTAGGAAAGAGGATTATGTTATGTTGATGGAAAATTTTATTTCACTATATTGATAAGTTGGATCATGTGGATATGGAATCCTTAGGTGATTATCTTTTAGCTGGAAAGTGTAATGGATTTCTGGGGGTGGAAATCTTTAATTGTGGGGAGAATTGTCACAACTGTTTTTTCATGTCTGTATTTAGATCAGGTTCATTTGAAATAATGATACTTTTCTGGGGCCTTTTGTGATATTAATTTTGAGTTTTTAAGTTTCATCTATGTCTAATCACCCTAATTTGGGTTCCCCATTTCTTATTTAGGAGTTTTCGGAGATAGGGAGGTCACTTCATGATTTGGGCCAACTTTGAGCCCATTTCTAGTTTTAAAAACCAAATTTCTTTCTTTTATAACTATTTTTAAACCTCATTCACCCATTCCACTTCCCATGTGGCAAAATATGATATATGAAAACTACCATATCCTTTTGGACCCCTTAATAATTCATAATAATGGTAAATTGGGGTTACCTATTTAGGAATTGGGCCAGCCCATGGGCCTATTTCTAGTAAAAAAATAATTTGTGTATTTCATATCTAATTCAATATTTAATATTTTTCGGTGATTCCACCTCCCACCCAAATCCAAACACCTATCCTCACCCCTAGTATCGCGTTTACCACTTTGGAGCTCATTGGGATCACATATTTGGTCTAATGTTCTATGGTTTACTAAAATCGCCCAGAATTGACAAGGTAAATTATATCATCCATAAATCATTCCATTAGTAGTATTTTTCGAACAAATATTCTTTCACTAGTTCTTCCAGACCTTAGGAGACTCTCCAATAATTTTCAATCCATTACCGTCTCTCTAGGGTTGCAGATCTAATGGAAGATGAAGAGTTTTCTTGGTGGAAAGGTGAGATTCCTTCTCCTTTCTCCTTCCTCTTCCTCCTACTTTCATTAGTTCTTGGTTTTATATTGTCCCCTAGTCATGATCAACCAAAGTTTCTATTATAAAATTATTTTTTATGGGGTTACTGTTCATTTGGGTATGGTATTTATAGTTTTAGGTTTTATAAACCCGAGGCAGGTGATTGCGTGTGTGAGTTTCCATTACGCCAAGGATTTGAGGTATGATATCCCTTAAACATGCCTTAATTATTTAATTTTCAAAATTATCATACTATTATAACATTATTTGTATGATATGTTCGGCTGTGAGACCTTGGTTTTAATGTTTTTGTGTGCAAATTATGTTTTATGAATTATTTTGTTTAAAATATTGTTGTTTTGGTATAAATATGCACACCTCTTGTTTGATAAAATACTCCATGATATTCCACAGCTGGTTTATGATATTTTTAATATTTTTAAGTATCTTGAATAACATTATGGAATTAAAATGGTATTTGATCCCTTTTTAAGTTCTTAACATAAGTTGTCTTGTTAAATATTACATGCCACGTCTTCAGTAAATTTCCGGTTGGATTTGATGTGTCTAGTGAAATTTAAAATGATTTGTGTAGATTTATAAATATATTGGAAAAATGTAAAAAATTATTTTTTTATGATTTTATGTCTTTCAAATTTGTATTTGTTTTTACAAATAAATGGGTTTTGGTTTAGAACACGTTTTGGCCCGAGTTTCTAGAAAATGGCATGTTTCACATTCTTATAAAAATTGTTGTGTTTTGAATATGTAACCAAAGTGTTTTATCGGATTTATGAATCGGGTTTAATGTTTTATATGGTGTGTATACACCTCTTTAAAAATACTGAAATGCCTAACTTTCTCAAATGTTAGTTTTGGGAAAAAAGTTTAAAGGCCTATTTGGCCTTTCCTAAAAATGAAGAATGAGTGTTTTACTTGTATATACCATGTTGTGTCAATTGGGATTGTTTTATCAACCATGAAATGATTTTCTTAATTGTTTTTCGGGCTGAAAAATATGATTGTGTATGGTCTTGTTGTGTGTTTATAATTCAAATAGTATTTTTTGAATGAGTTTTATGTGCAAAGCCTCAATACACTCCTTGAAATTGTTTTATAAATATTTGTAGTGGTAAGTTGATTCGTGAAAGAAATGTGAAGAATGTTAATGGGTTTTTTGTGTTTATATTGTTTATAATGGAATTTGGTTGTGAAATGTGTATTTTATAATATTTTTAACATGATTGAGCACTAAAGGGAACCATGTTATCTAGGTGGGCGGACTTGTACTAGTATGCTAGTGATTCTGTGGGGTTTGGACCATTTTTCACGTAGCAAGTTTGACGATGACAACACTAACTAAACTATGATTATGATGATGTTCATGGTCCACTAGGTTTTGGGTATACTCCCTAATAGTGGCTTGTGTGCACAAGAATCGATATTTATTATGGTTACTTTCACCGAGATACGAGGTACCTGGGGCTCGCAACTAACTAGTGCCTAGGGGTGTTCCTGTGAGTTATACTCATTGTCTATTTTGTACTAACTGTCGGCATACGGTGTCTTTGGTTGGTAAATTATGTAGTGTGTGTTATTTATTTAAATGTTTAAAATCCTTAAATCATCCCTCATTAAAACAATTTTCATTTTGAAGTTGCACCACTTTGATAAATTGTTACTTGCATTTTTGTTTATAAAACATGGTAGTTTTTGTCTGATAATTATTATAGCATGGAACCTCGTTTGGAAAACCTACTTTTATATCTTATATTTAAAACATGAAATTGATGTTTCTTTTATTTTAAAGGAATGGAATTGTTAATAGAATATTGGGATAACCTACTGCGATTTAATACTCACACCTATAGTCTTCTTCTGTTTTTAGCCCTTATGTAGGTTTCAGCTTGAATTCGATGGACTTGGGTGATGTGTGATCATTGTGTTGGAAAGTGACCAGCGGTGTCACATGGAGACATTTGGTCATCATGTTTGGTCAGTTGAGTTGTTGGTTTAGTTCTAATTTTTGTTTATTGTACAAATAATGTTTAGGTCAATTTGTATATAAATTAATTTTGGGTTGTCCATTTATTTCCTTTGTTTGTTTTATTGTTTATATATGAGATAAATCGTTCCCTTGTGTACTCTATTGATACCCTTGGTGATTTTCACCATCCTGGGAGGATTGGGAACGCCTCTCGGGACTTTTCGTGGGCTGGCCTGGGTGACCGGTTCAGGGTCGACTCAGGTTGGTTCGTGACACTCATGGTCAAATGGTATATCAGGTTATTATAATAATGTCACCATAAGATGAATTTTTTACTAGTTTTGTTTATGAGAATTTCAAAATGAAAATTTATTAAATTGTTTTACGCAAAAATTTTCATTTAATGTGTGGAAATAAATACATTATGGAAGGCTGTCAAAATTATAGTGGATGAAAATGATCAATTATGTTTTTTGGATTTAGTGGGAGTGTATTCTTCTAGTTGAAATAATTACAATTACATAGGTATATATTGATGATCCAATTGTTGATGTTAGAGATATTTGAGAATGTTTGTAATTTCCAATTATGAGGATTCTAGTTCTGTTGAATAGAGAATTCACCGATAAGTTGGTTAGAAAAAAAATTAATCCATACTTTCATGCACAATGATTATTTTTGAAGATAAACATTAGGTTAAAGATGAATTGGATTCCTGATAGTATTTATCAATGTAGAAGTTAGTCTTCATCTCAAGTTGAGGATATTTTAACTACTGATTGTAAGTTTAAATCATAAAAGTTAAAATTATACAAGATATAAAAACTAATGGATGGAGTGAGTGATTTATATTTTTAGCATGTGTTCTCTAAGCCAATGTTTTTAGTTTGAACATTGGCTTTGAGGTTTCACTGATCAACATCCATTTGAGTTGGATTTGGAATAATGTTAAAGAGAATAAACCAAATGTGGTGGTTCCATCAAGAAAAAGTATTAGAATTTGTGGGGTGTCATGGATCTAATTCATCATTATATGGTGAATTAGAATGGAACAATAACTGTGGGAGGGCATGAAAATATCACTCAGGGGGGATCATGGTCATCTCATGTGTAAATAGGTTTCTACCATTGGAATAAATATTTCAAAAGGAGTGGTTGACATACATAATATAGGATTTTTGGAACTAATGTTTTCTTTAATGGTTTTTCATGAGAACCAAAACTTGATATAGATATAAGGATGTGAATTCAAATTAATGAAAATATGGGTTGTAACATAGTGATCTAGAGTGAAATATTTAGTTTCAATGGATACTTTTTATTTCACGATGGTCTCTATCATAGAGGCCAATGTATTTTAAATTACATTTTACAAAGGAATCATAAACATGATACAAAAGGATTAGAAGATTGTTTGTAAGATGAGAGGTTGATATTCAAGGGTTGGAGTTTCGATTGACTACTAGCTATGTTTTCCTATGTAAAGAAGACATTCCATGAACACTTTAAGAATAGAGTTTTAATGAATATGTTAATTTTAGAGAACCATGTGTTCTATTCAGTGGTAGATTTATATCTTATCCAAGAACATGTGTAGGGGTGATTAATTTTTATTTTTATTTAGTAAAATCTTATATTTTATTCTCCACATGTCAAGAAGATGAAAAATCATTATTTCATTAGTGAACTTTATGGTTTATTTCTACCTTTTTATGGTGAATCCGAATAAAGGAATATCTTAAGTCATGTCACATGTTCATTTTCTAGGTAATTATGCATCATTAAAACCATCATTGGATGATAATCAATGAATCATATGGAACCCTGGAATATATGTGGGATTTTACAAAGTTTAGAACCAAGAAGATGAAATATGAGTAAAGGACCACATATTTCTTAGTTTCTCTTATTTGATGTTTGGTCGGAGATTATCATGATGATCACATAAAAATTTATAGAAATTCTAGAAGGATTTTGGTTTTCATTATTTCACTAGTTTCAATGTTCATGAATGATCTTTGGTTCTAGATGCTTATAGAATAATATTGTTGGAAGCATACATTCGTAAGACTGTTTCTGTGGAAATGGTACATAAAATATCAAGTTAAGAGGAATTCATAAACTTAAATTATGAAATATAGGTTAATATTTTATTTATAAAAACTACATAGAGGGATTAAATTGTGTTTCATAGCTGTAGTGAAATTAAATATCAAGGTTTTATAGGTAGAAACTGGAATATCATTCACTAGAAGCCTAGATGATCTACAGAAGCACTGAGTAGAGAACAAAGTGTATGATAGAAAAGGAGGGTGACAAAAAGTTTATTGGTGGGAAATTGGAATGGTCCTGAGAATTTTATTTTATTTGGAGATTATTAGGAACATCCTTTTAAAACAATTTCCATGTTAATGACTGTTGGGTTTTGTGTGAGAACTATTTCTTTGGTCAAGTGGTCAAACTCAAAAAGTTCCTTCACTAGAATAAACTCTTATGATAACTTTTGTAACGCCCCAACCCCATTTAACCAGAGTTAGTGCATTATTACTTAACATTGTCATGATAGAAGAAATCTTGTCCTGAAAGTCCAATAAGTTAGCATCCTTAGAAGTACTAGATACATTCATAAGTATTACATTACCTAGTGAAATAAAAAATTCGACAACATGTTTCCCATTTTGAACACACTTATATCCTTAGACTATCCTTGTAGTTCGACCATAAAATACTTTTTCACATCTTGGGAAAAATAAAAACTAAAAAGGGGTGAGCTCAAATGCTCATTAAGGATAACAATATATCGGAAACATTCATAAATAAGCATAAACATTTAAGGAAATTTATATGACTAAAACAAAAGCTTTTAAACATAAACACAACATAATATGGCAAAGGTAAAATCAAATAATTCCATTTACTTAATCACATGGATATTCTACTAGTCGAATAATCACATGTAATATCAAGAGCCACTTTCATAATGACGTAATGCATACTGCCAGACTTCATAACAATATAGTCAAGGCCTTGGGTCAAGACTACAAATAATATTTTGTCATGGACTTGTTCCAAGAAACTATTTTGTCTCATGATATGATGCATAGAGGATCTATAACAGGCTCCACCTGTCACTTACTAAGTCCAATTCATTCCACATATGAAAAGTTTTAAACATAAGATAAACATTTGTATTAAAACAACTATACAAAATGTCAATACTTTATCCATAAACCATGAATGGTGTAAAAATAACACATCCATAGTCCAACATATCAAAATACCTTAAATAAAATATGAATGTTTTGTATCATAATAAATCAACTTCAAACAAGCTTAAAATCCATCAAATGATATTGACATAGATGAAATCAAAAACAATTTTAGAGAAATATCACTTTCTATATTGAAATCATTTAAAAGTAATATAATTATAAAAGAAAACTTTTATTTTCAAAATATTATTATAAGATTGTATGTGAATCTTCGACGATGATATAATGGAGGAAAATAGACACACCCATCATATAAGTTAAAAAACATTCTTAGCTTAATTCTGTCGAAAAGGTCATAAAGTACCTTGTTTGGAAAATGATAGAAATATTCCATTAAAAACATATATTGTAAAATAAGGGTATAAATTAATTTAACCCACATAATATTAAATAGTAAAAATTTGTTGAATTGAATTTTTAATAAAACACGGATGTGGATGATAAAGATGTCCCATTAGATACTTATGTAAAAAAACCTCAGATAATAAAGCGATTGTGAAATTAACACTTTCCTGGTACATTTTATTAGTATATGGTATGTTAACCTCCTTTATAATAGTTAAAACATTGTTATTAAATTATAAAATAAATATATACATAAATATAACATCATATATGATCCTATAATATTTTTTTGTTAATGATATTTCCATAGTATCATCGTTTCAGGTGTTAACTGTTCTGTTTTCCTTTATGTGATCGGTTACGTAAGACACATTTTTTATGGATAGTATTTATTTTATTCAAATCCATAATTATATTAAGTTCTTAAAAATTATTTTTAATCATAAAATGAAAATTATTCTTCAATGATTACGATGGGTAATGAATCTCATCACGTTCGTGGAGACGATAATTCGTACGCACTGACGAGCGACAATATCATTATATTGATGGGGAAATAATGTGTAATTGGATGTTATATCATATATACAGAATCATTAACATGTTATATTTATTATTTACATCCATTATACTCATTATTATACTCATCCAAATAATGAAGTGTTTGAATAACAAACTATACCACGACGAGGATACGGTATGCCGTACGTACGGACGTATATTAAATTTGTCATTCATATGATGGATTGAATAATGAATATTGTTGTACAATATTTATAATAAAATAAAATTATATAGAATATACTGGATTTATTATTTTGTAATGGAAACATCAAAGAAAGAGGACGTGGATGAAGAAAAGAACTTGAAAGATGGTGGTGAAATTATTACCTTTTCTTCGGGTGTTTCCTTTTGATTTGATCAAAAGGGATCCATAGGTTGGCGTTCTGATTAAAAAAATGAATCTAGATTAAAGTGTGGGAAATTTTAAGGATATTTTGGCAAGGTTTGGCCGAGCCAAATGGCTATGGAGGAGTGATGTTGAGAGAAGTTGAAGTGCCCTTTTATAAGAGAGGTGAGGGGCACCATAGGAAAAGATTGAAATATTATTTTATAATAAAATAATTTTCGGTTTATAATGGATCAAAAATGATTTATTTCTAGGATAATGTGGGTATGGGTCTAAAACCTCTCAACTAATAGGTTTTATATAGGTTTGGGTCACCATATTAACCTTATATTATATATTTAACTCTAAGTTAGATAGTTTGACATTTTCCATGTATTCTTTTATTGTTATAATAACTATTTAATAAACCTACTATAAAATTCTAAGAGAACCTCAAGTGGTTCGTTAATGATATAAATATCAATATATAAGTTCTTTGGTAGATCCTTATATTTTTATGACTGTTTTATAATTTAATAATTTAATATTTGTTTTAAAAACTCATTTATGACAATTTTGACACTATTTAGTATATGGTTTTTCAGAAAGTAATCACAACATTATTACATAGAAAAAAATACGTTTGATCTATCCTAACATTTCATATTCACCTATAAAATTATTTTATGTCATAAAAACATTGAAATTAGATTTATTTTAATATTTAAAATACCATTTATTTGATTCTTTTATTAATAAAGTAATTACTATATCACCATTGTGTCATAAATAAATTTAATTATATAATGTCTAAAAATTATAAATAAAATAAAATTATATAGGAAATTGTTTTATCTTTCTAATGAGTATTTATAGTCGAAATGATAACTTATATAACCACATTTAAAAATAGTTTTACTAAAAGATATATGTTTATGTCGTTTTTGTCTTTACTTTAAATTAATTAGTACAAAGTGTCATTATCACTATCAAGTGGCTCCATGGGGTCCCAAAATCGACCCAAGGATTCCCATGGTCGTAAATGTATCAACCAGTGGAAATAGAACACATTTTAGGTTAATTTAATATTATCATAATATTATTTTTTTACCCTATATTTCCGGATTTACCCTCTAACCATGGAAAATAAAATATTTACCGAAGTAATTATTCATAATGTATAAAAATAAAATTTACCTATTTACACAATTTGGACCTACTAATATCAAATATGGAATCCATTTTTCCAAATTCAAAACACAGAAGTGGCAGAAATTAATTTAAAATTAAATCCCGTTGTCAAAACAAAAAGCGTGTTTTTTAGAAATAATAACTATCAAAATATTGGCATTTGTTTATGTCCAGTTTAAATGTGAAATTACATAAAATGTCTTAAATTAAATTAAATTATAAAAATATAATCTAATGATACTTTAAAACCATTCAAATTTATAATTTAAAACTATAAATTATTTTGATTATAAAAGTTGTTTTTAATTAAAATTTATTATTTTTCTTTATTCATCAAAAATTGAATGTTTTCAGGAAAGTACCAAAAATTCATAAGATAATTTCAATATTCTGAATTCAAAAATGAAGTCCATTTTGAAAAATAAATTTCTTAAAATTTCAAAATGTTGTTATTAATATTTATAACGGCTAGTTTCATTGGTCGTGGTGTGTTAGAACTCCAAGTTCCGTACAACAGAATCTACTACATTATTCAAAGGGAAACATAACGTGAAGGCTTTGGGTGTTAAATTCTCCCCTACATGAAATAATTTTTTCCTCGAAATATCTATAATATTACTGCATAAAAATATTTGGGTGGTTCTTCATCTTAAGTTCCTCTAGTTCCCATGTTTCCTCTTCCATCTTATGGTTTTTCCATAGAACATTTACCAGATGAGTCGTCCTGTATCTCAACACTTGTTTTCTGGTATCAAGAATTTTTACAGGCTCATCACAATATGAAATATCGGGTTCTAGTTTAATTTTCTCATAGGTGAGTACATGTGTTGGTTCAAGCATGTATTTTCTCAATAGTGATACACATAACACATCATGAACTTTGAAGGGACTTGGAGGCATTGCCAAGTGATATGCTACAACTCCAATTCATTCAAGAATTTTAAAAGGTCTGATGTACCAGGGACTCTATTTACCCTTCTTACTGAAACATATAACACCCTTCCATGGAGATACCTTCAAGAAAACATGATCTCGTACTTGAAATTCCAAATCCTTCCTTCAGTTATCGGTATAGCTCTTTTGCCTACTTTGATCTACTTTGATGTGGGTTTGGATAATCTTCATGTTCTCCATTGTCTCCTCAACATGTTCTGGGTCTATGAGTTTTCATTCACCAACATCATCCCAACAACTTGGTGTGTGACATCTCTTTTCGTATAATGCTTTATATGGTGCCATATGAATACTTGAATGGAAGCTATTGTTATAGGACAATCCTACCAGAGTTAAATATTGATCCCACATACCTTGAATGTCAAGTGAGCAAGATCTCAACATGTCTTCTAAGGTTTGAATAGTCCATTCTGATTGTCAATCGGTTTGAGGGTGGTAGGATGTTCTCAAAAAATGTTCAGTATCCATGGATTTTTGAAGAGTTTTGTAGAATCTTGATGTAAAATGGGGATCATGATCAGAAAGAATCGATAGGGGTACTCCATGAAGTCTTACAAATTCATTAATATACAGTCTTTCCATACGTTCAAGTGGTAAATCATCTCTTATAGCATAAAAATGTGATGACTTGGTAAGACAATTAATAATGACTCATATTGCGTCATTTCTTATAGGAGTCTTTGGTATCCCCATGACAAATCCCATTGTAATATTATCTCCTTTCCACTCAGGTATGGGACGAGGTTTCATGACTCCTCTAGGTTGTTGCCTTTTATCTTTCACTAGTTGACAAATCATACAACATGACATAAAATCAGAAATACCCCTCTTCATGTTTTCCCACCAAAAATGTTTTTCAAATCGCTTTACATCTTAGATCTCCCAGCGTGTATAGAGAAATTGGAGCTATGAGAATAATACAACAATTACCTTTTTAGATATGGTATGTTAGGAACTCAATGTCTCTTCCCAAATTTCAAAATTCCATCTTCATATATGAAGTCACTCAATCACCCATCATTCACAGCTTTAATCATCTTTTTAAACTCCTCATCATCAGTCTGAGAACTCTTTATCCTTTCTAGTAAAGATGGTTTGGCAAAAATTTGAAAAAGTATTTATGTTTCACCTTCCATGGTTATTCCAATATCCATCTTTAATAGATCCCTGAAAATAGGAACCTTTTCTACTATTATCTTGTTCAAAACTCCATGATCCTTTCTACTCAAAGCATCTGCCACCTTATTTACCTTCCCTGGGTGGTAGTTTATAGTGCAATCATAATCCTTGGTTAGTTCAAGACATCATCTTTGCCTCATGTTGAGTTATATATATAATAAAATATACTTCAAACTCTTATGATCAGCATAAATCTCACATTTTTCACCATAGAGATAGTGTATCAATATCTTAAGAGAAAATATTACAACTTCTAACTCATGATCATGAGTAGGATAGTTTTTCTCATGACTTTTTAGCTACCTGGATTCATAATCAACAACTCTATCATTATGCATAAGGACACAACTAAGTACATTCTTTGAAGCATCATAATAAATAACAAAATCATCATTACTTGATGGTAGATTCGAGATAGAGGTTCAAAATAATCTTCTCTTCAGTTCTTCAAAACATTCTTCACACTCTTTTGTCAAAACAAATTTGTCACCTTTACGAGTGAGCATGGTTAATGGGTTAGTCAATCTGAAAAAATTATGGAAAAAACGTCAATAATAACCAGTTAAACCATTAAAATTGTGTACCACAGTTATACTCATTGGTGTTTTCCATTCGTGTATTTCCTTGGTATTTTATGGATCAACAGATGTTCCATCCTTAGATAAAATATTTCCATGAAAAGAAATTTTATGGATCCAAAATTCACACTTGTTAAATTTCCCATATAATTTATTTCTTCTAAGAGTCCTTAGGATAATGCAGAAGTAATTTTCGTGATATTTGTAGCATATTTGAGTATAAAAAAATATCATCAATAAATACCACTATAAATTCATCAAGATATTCCTTCAAAACATTATTCATTAGATCCATGAAGACGGAGGGTGAATTATTCAATCCAAAAGGAATTACTGTAAACTCATAATGCACGTACCTGGTTCGAAATGTTTTTTTCGGGATGTCTTCCTTCTTTATACCCAACTGATGATATCCAGATCGAATTTCAATCTTTGAAAAATATTGAGCTCCATGAAGTTGGTAAAATAAATCATCAATGTGAGGCAGGGGATACTTGTTCTTTATTTTTATAGCATTTATCTCCATGTAGTTAATGCACAATCTCATAGATCTGTCTTTCTCCATAACAAAAAGGAAAGGGGATCCCCATGGAGAAACACTAGGGAGAATAAATCCCTTATTACTCAATTTATCTAGTTGTTTCTTTAGTTACACTAATTCCTCAGTGTCCATTATATAAGGGTTCTTTGATATGGGCCTTGAATCAGTAATTAAATCAATAGAAAACTCAATCTCTCTCTCTAGAGGATGTCCAGGTAAATACCCTAGAAACACATCAACATATTCATTCACAATAGGTAGATACTATATTTTAACATTATTTTCCACTACCATAGTTATTGAATTCTCTTCCTCCCAATTATTTGAATTTAGTATAACTACTGGGAGTTGATCTAGATAAGAATCAGATGGTGATGTTTCTTCTCTAAAGATAAGGTACTCCTTATCATCATCGAAAATTGTAACCTCCTTCTTCTTGCAATAAATTTTCACATCATGGTTCGAAAGACAATCCATACTGACGATTATATCAAATTCAACAATGGGGATGACGATGAGATCAGTAGATAAAGAACATTTATATGCCCTAATGGGAACATATTCACAAAACATTGTTGCGATGACACATCCCTTATGTGTTTTGACTGAAAAATCCCCTGTTATATCCAATTGAAAATAACTAAATTTCCTAGAAAACTGGGAAGATATGAAATGATGTGATAATATAGAATCAAATAAAGCATTGGCTAAACTAGAAGAACCCATTAAATTATCTACCACCTTGACTTCAGAGCTTCAACCTCAGCATTAGTGATCGCATAATCTTGGCCTTGATCCCTTATACTTTTTATAGGTAATATCTCTTGGCTCTTAGGACATTCATTTTCAAAGATCCCCTTTTCTTTACAATTATATAATTTAACAGTGACATCCTCTTTCTTCCACTTGCAATCACAAGCATTGTGGCCTTTTTCACCACACTTTTAACAGACTCCCACTATCTTCAGGCAAGTACCGGGTTGTTTCTGTAACATCCCAAGTAGGTAATGAATAATATATATTTTTATATATATCTATTAATTAATTATATAGTGTTTTAGAGACTTAAAATTAAAATAGATCCAATCTTAAGCATGGAATACACTAATATTTTTAAAAGATTGTTTTACTGCCTTTTAATGGAAAACTATTTTTTAAATCAATATTTTGACAATTTTATAAGATCTATTTTTCTAAATAAACATATTATTTATTATTGGAACATTGAAATTTACATAGGATAATATTTTGGTATTTTTCTGAAAATGTTCATTTTTTTAATGAATAGTGAAAAATACTGCATTTTACATCAAAACTGCTTTTTCATCTAATTTAATTATATTTTTAGATTATCTTTTTAATTGGTTTTAAAGTGTAAATAGAATATATTTTGACCATTTAATTCAATATTGGTCGTTGGAATTAATTTCACTTTGAAATCGGACTTAAACTAGTGTCAATCTTTTGATACATTTTGTTTCATAAAAACATGCTATTTGCTCTGACAACGGGAATTAATTATTAAATTAATTAATGTAACTTATATGTTTTGAATTTTGAAAAATAGACATCATTTCTGAATTCGTAATATCAAATATATCTTACGGTGAAGTTACGGTATTTTTCTGAAAAACATCAATTTTTTATGAATAGTGAAACCACTAAGTGGTACTTAAAAAACTGATTTTTCATTTAAATGAAACTTTACCACCTCTGTGTTTTTAATTTCAAAAATCCTACATACATGGTTTTCATTAATATGTAAAATTTTGTTCAATGGGTTTAAAATAATTTTTTGGTGAATAGAAACTTTTATGTGTTTAATCGCGATTAGAGGTAATTAATGTAGTTTAAGGTAAAAATAATGTTTTAATAATATGAGATGTGCTTGAAACATGTCCTAACCTTATTGTATGTGTCATGGTCGACCGATAAAATACATGGGTCAACATGGGGACCCCATGTGGCCACATTGGAAGGAAAATGACATTAATATCTTTTTATTTAATGTTAAAGTAAAAATGACACAAACATGAGTTGTTTTACTAAAACAATTTTTACCTGGGGTTATAAAAGTCAGATATTTGATTATAAATAGTCAGTGGAAACATAAAAATATTTACTACATCATAGTATTTTTTATAATAATTTTTAGACATTAAATAAATTAAATTATTTATGACACCATGATGATGCAGCGATGACCTCATTATTTAACGATTTAAATAAAATGAAAAGATAATGTAAATTATAAGACCTACACATGTCAAAAACCTATTGGATGGGTATAATTAGAACCCTTATCACCTTATACTCTAATTATATCAATGTGTGACCTTTTAAATCCGAAACTCATTTTAAAATAAAGTAACATTTCTTTACTTTCCAAGAGTGCCCTTCCTCTCCTCTTATAAAAGGCGCCCACCTCTACCTCCTTACCCACACTTACAAAGCCTTTGGATAGGCAAAACCCTGCCCATTTTGTCTCTCAACATCACTATATAACTCTTATAAGCCTCACTTTGGGCATAAGTCTTCCCAAGGAAGCCTTTGAGCTCAAACCAAAGGGAGTTACCCTATTTTGAGATAATGTCTTCACTTGAGTCCTTTTGTTTTATTTTGCTTCTCCAACCCCATAAAAACTTTTTATTCATTTCTCTTGTAACAACTCTAGTATATTCAATATACTAGGATTTTTTTATAAGAAATATTCAATTTACACTTACACACACCTACATCTAATGGCTAAAGAACATATTGTTTCTGTGGATGGCGAATTTCTGCCTCACGAAATAATAATTGTTCAACAATCATATTACACCTTCAAAGGTGTCCATTAATATGTCACTATATTTATATATGATATATAATATGTTTATGTTTTACTTTAGCTTCTGTATTTTTCATTTATGGCATACTTTTATGGTTTCCATTATGGGTAAACGCGATATCATCATTTTATGAAGTGCGGACTACCGCCCCCTCAAAGTGATTTGATTCGTTAATTCCATATGTGGGACGTATAAAGGATGTAATTAATGATTTTATATATGATATTATACTTGAATTATAATATACCATTATATCATTATGATTCCATTTCATAAAATATTAAATAGAAATGAAAGTAGCATTCTTGTGTACGTACGGCTTACCATCTCCATGAACGGTGCATTTCATTTCTTACCTCTAAATGTAATGTAACATTATAAATGCATGTATATACTGGATATATATGATATATATGATATCTAAATCACGAGTATAACTCTGGATATAATGGATACATGATCAACTTGTAATTATAAAGTGTTTATTTTTGACTCAAGTACCAATGATCGTTAAAACGACCGTTAATAACTTAAATAATTACATAGTGTTCATGACATGGTAATAAGTGATATAAAAGGAATAATGAACTTGAAAAAAGGTTCTTAATCAAGAAGAAATTAACTCAAGTTTATTATTCAGGAGGATAAAGAACGATCGAGTCAAGTCAGACCCGAGGTAAGGGAACTTCTTAACCCAATTTCCGTTCTTTGGGTTAATCTCCTACTTTCAAATTATGCCATGATATTATTATGTCCTATCTTGTATATTTACTTTATTTATCTGTACTTATAGTGAATACACATAATAGATCTATTTTATTTACAACAATTATTTTGTATGGGACTTCGTCTCAATCTCCTTTCATTGAGGCATATTTTTTTTATACACAACCTTCTTTTAAACGGTGTATAAACCCCTTTGACTTTTACGTTTATTCAAAAGGAATATTTTTTATATGAAGTGTTTACTAAACGAAAAAAGGGAATGTTTTTGTCGTGCGTATGCAGCGAAAACAACTTCTCCACCGCCGTGACCATTATTTGAGTTTCGGCTTCCTCTAAAAGCCATGCCGTTTTTTTAAAGAAAAATATATACTGTGTTTTACTTTTCTTTTATTTTAGTATTGAAAATGGTTTTCATAATGTTTTTATAATATCAATGTGTCTTATTGATATCTTGTGATTGAAATGTGGAAATGTTATGTTTCCTTTATGTATGTTTTATGTGATATGATTATGTTATGTTTCATGGGCATTATTATGAAGGCGGGTGGTTCTATGATAAACTAAGGGCGGGTGAGCCCGATATAGCTCTCCAAAGCATTGGGTAACATGAAGGAGTGAAACTTTAAGGTTTATCCAAAGAGATTTAGGGAATATACTGTGATGGGTATTCCAAACGTAACCAAGAGGGTCACTCCCTACGTAATAATGTTATGAATGCCTCAAGTTATCTTTATGTCTTATGATTTTTATGATTTATTCATGATTTGATGAGGTATGATAAAGTGCTTATGTTTTACGGGTAATGTATGATTTTATTCTTATATATATATGTACCCTTGTTTCCATTCCATATTTTTATATCCCTTACTGAGATTTTTATGCCCAACCCAAGTTATTAAAATGTTTTTCACAGGTCAAGGGAAAGGTACATGGTAAGATGTTAGTGTCAAAGAAGTGTCAAGAAAGAATCCATGTTTTATTTTCAATTTGTTTCCATTGATGGGAAAAATAAATACTATCTTTTATTTTAACCACTTTGTTTAAATGTGGGATGTAATGCATGTTTTATAATATAATTCTCTAAAACACTAAACCTGAAAAGATCCTCAATGTTTAATCTTGTAATAACTCAAGATTAAGTAAGGTTTAAGGTTGGGGCCTTATAGTTAATATTAGAGGTCGGTTTAGACAACATTAGGAGTTAGAAAAGTGTTAAATTATAAATTAATGTATGGTATGATTGAAATGATATAGCATTTTAAGATTACCATGTTGCTTCTCCTAATATATTTCTGTGTTAAGAATGGTTTTTCATAGAGGAAACAGAACAGATTTTCTGAGAAGGCATACAGAGGGAAATGACCTTTCAAATCTGTATCCTGAAATGGTCAGAATCAGAACTAAACAGTTTGTTGCATTGATGGCTTAGTTGAATCAGGTGATAAATGGTGGTTGTGTTTATTGATGACATTTTGGTGTTTTCTAGAAGTAAAGATGAGCATGAAAGACATTTAAGGGTTTTCTTGAAAACCTTAAAAGAAAAGAAATTTTATGTGAAATTCAGAAAGTGTGAGTTTTTGTTGCAACAAATTTCTTTCTTTGGTCACATTGTTTCTAAAGATGGGATAACTGTTGATCCTGCAAAAACAAAGGTTGTTGAAGAATGGCCAATACCCACAAATGTAACTGATATTCGTAGCTTCCTTGGTTTGGCAGGCTATTACCAAAGTTTTGTTAGAAATTTTTCACGGTTATCTAGTCCAATGACTAAGCTAACTCGGAAGGGTGTTAAGTTTATCTAGACAAAAGAATTTGATGATTGTTTTTAGAAGTTGAAAAGAAGATTGTTTAATGGTCCAATTTTGACACTTCTTTCAAGGAATGGTGAGTTTGTTATCTACAGTGATGCTTCATTGAAAGGACTTGGTTGTGTCCTAATGCAAAATGATCATGTAATTGCTTATGCTTCATGACAGTTGAAAACTCATGAGGTAAATTACCCTACACATGATTTCAAATTACCTGCTGTTATTTTCGCTTTATGAATTTAGAGGCATCATTTGTATGGAGTAAAGTGTGAAATTTATACCGATCACAAAAGTTTAAAGTATATATTCACTCTGCAAGAATTTAACATGAGACAGAGGAGATGGCTAGAATTAATCAAGGATTATGATTGTACAATTCATTACCATCTGGGAAAATAAAATAAAGTTGCTGATACTTTGAGTCGAAAAAGTAATGCTTCATTAGAAATGTAGTGTTTGGAACATGATCCTTTGGTTAAGGATTTAATGAAATTTGTCATAGACGTTTTTGGTGCAGGATGTTCTCCTGTTTTGTTTCAGGTATCAATGTAATCTTCTCTATCAGACAGAATCAAGCAAGCACAAAAGTAAGACAGTGAGTTGTAGAAAAAGGTAGAGCTGGTTCAGAAGGGTAAGTTTTCAGAATTCAACATTGATAATGATTGTGTTTTGAGATTTGGGAAGAGATTGTGCGTGCCTTGTGATTCACAGTTGAGAGAGAGTTGTTATGTGAAGCTCATAGTTCTCTGTTTTCAGTTCATCCTGGTAGTACAAAGATGTACAGAGATCTGCGGGAGTATTACTGGTGGGATGGAATGAAAAGAGATATTGCTGATTTTACTATGAACTGTTTGACTTGTCAACAGGTTAAAGAAGAGCGGCAGTTACCGAAAGGGATGCTTCAGCCTTTACCAGTACTAGAATGGAAATGGGAAAATATATCCATGGACTTCGTTGTGGGATTATCGAAGACACCTCGAGGTAATAATGTGATTTGGGTTATTGTTGATCGCTTGACTAAATCTGCTCATTTCCTTGCTATACAGGATACTTTTTCCCAAGATCAACTTTCCCATTTGTATCTTAAAGAGATAGTCAGGTTACATGGAGTTCCTCTCTCCATAGTATCTGATCGTGATCCCAGGTTCACTTCTAACTTTTGGAATGGCCTTCAGAAGTCGTTGGGTACTGAATTAAATTTTAGTACAGCTTTTCATCCTCAATCTGATGGGAAGTCAGAATGAACAATTCAGACATTGGAGGATATGCTATGTGATTTATTGATGGATTATCAAGGATGTTGGGACCAACATCTTTCTTTGGTTGAGTTTTAATATAATAACAGTTTTCATTCCAGTATACAGATGGCGCCATTTGAGGCGTTATATGGGAAGTGGTGTCGAACTCCAGATTTTTAGGATGAAGTGGGTGAAAGGAAGCTAATGGGACCAGAATTGGTAGAAGAGATGGCAGAAAAAGTTCAGCAGATACATAAACACATGAGAACAGCTCATAGCAGGCAGAAGAGTTATGCGGACAATAGGAGGAAGGATCCCTCTTTTGAGGTAGTTGATCATGTTTTTCTCAAAGTATCACCATGGAAAAGTGTGATGTGATTTGGTAAGAAAGGAAAGCTGAGTCAAAGGTTTATCGGACCATATGAAATTCTGGAGAGAGTTGGATCAGTTGCATACCGAGTGGCTTTACCTCCGAGTTTATCTCAGGTACACAATGTTTTTCATGTTTCAATGTTAAGGAAGTACATGCCAGATCCATCTCATGTTTTGAGTCCAGAGGTAGTTCAGCTGGAAGAGAACCAATCATATGAGGAACAACCAGTCCATATTCTTGACCACAGGGAGAAAGTGTTACAGAATAAGCTGATTCATCAGGTAAAGGTTTTATGGAAAAACCACATGATTGAAGAGGCAACATGGGAATCTGAAAATGCAATGAGGTATAAATACCCCCACTTATTTGATAAGTAAATAAATTGTGGGGATGCAATTTTCTAAAGGGGTGAAGGATGTAACATCCCAAGTAAGAAATGAATAATAGAAATTTTTATATATGTCTATTAATTAATTAGATAGTGTTTTAGACACTTAAAATGAAAATTAATCTAATCTTAAGCATGGAATACCATTTTTCAAATCAAACTTTGGAAAATTTTATAAGCTCTATTTGTTGAAATAATCTTATTATTTATTATTGGGACATTGAAATTTACATAGTATAATTTTTTGTTATTTTTCTAACAATGTTCATTTTTTAATGAATAGTGAAAATTACTGCATTTTACATCAAAAATTCTTTTTCATCTAATTTAATTATATGGTTATATTATCTTTTTAATTGGTTTTAAATTGTAAATAGAATATATTTTTACCATTTAATACAATAGTGGTCGTTGGAATTAATTTCACTTTGAAATCGGACTTAAACTAGTGTTAATCTTTTGATACAATTTGTTTCATAAAAATACGCTATTTGCTCTGACATCGGGAATTAATTATTAAATTAATTAATGTAAGTTATATGTTTTGAATTTTGTAAAATAGACATCATTTCTGAATTCCTAATATCAAATATATCTTAGGGTGAAGTTTTGGTATTTTTCTGTAAAACATCAATTTTTGATGAATAGTGAAACCACTAAGTGGTACTTAAAAAAACTGATTTTTCGTTTAAATGAAACTTTACCACCTATGTGTTTTGAATTTCAAAAATCCTATATACATGGTTTTCATTAAGATGTAAAATGTGGTTCAATGGGTTTAAAATAATTTTTTGGTCAATAGTAACTTTTAAGTTTTTAATCGCGATTAGAGGTAATTAGTGTAGTTTAAGGTAAAAATAATGTTTTAATAATATGAGATGAGCTTTACACATTTCCTACCCTTATTGGATGTGTCATGGCCGACCAAGACAATCCATTGGTCAACTTGGGGACCACATGGATCCACTTTGTAAGGAAAATGACATTAATATCTTTTTTTTTAATGTTAAAGTAAAAATGACACAAACATGAGTTCTTTTACTAAAACAATTTTTACACGGGGTTATACAAGTCAGATATTTGACTATAAAAATAAATTGGAAAGATATAGAGATTTCCTACATCATAGTACTTTTTTTATAATTTTGAGACATTAAATAAATTAAATTATTTATGACAGCATCATGATGCAGCGATGACCTCATTATTTAACAATTTAAATAAAATGAAAAGATAATGTAAAATCTAAAACCTACACATGTCAAAAACCTATTGGTTTGGTATATTTAGAACCCTTATCACCTTATCCTAGAATTAAATCAATGTGGGAACTTTTAAATCCGAAACCCATTTTAAAATAAAGTAACATTTCTTTACTTTCCAAGAGTGCCCCTCCTCTCCTCTTATAAAAGGACCCCACCTCTACCTCCTTACCCACACTTCCAAAGCCATTGGCTCGGCCAACCCCTGCCCATTGTGTCTCTCCACATCCCTATATAACTCTTCGAAACCTCACTTTGGTCATAAGTCTTCCCAAGGATGCCTTTGAGCTCAAACCAAGGGGAGTTACCCGATTTTAAGGAAATGTCTTCACTTGAGTCCTATTGTTTTATTTTGCTTCTCCAACCCCCTAAACTCTTTTTATTAATTTATTTTGTAACAAATCCAGTATCTTCAATATAATATGATGTTGTTATAAGAACTATTCTAGCTACACTTACACACACCTACATCTAATGGCTAAAGAACATACTGTTTTCCGTGGATGGCGAATTTCTGCCTCACGAAACGATGATTGTTCAACACTCATATAACACCTTAAAAGGTGGCCATTAATATGTCACTATATTTATATATGATATATAATATATTTATGTTTTACTTAAGCTTATTTATTTTTCATTTATGTCATACCATTATGGTTTCCATTACGGGTAAACGCGATATCTTCATTTTAGGAAGTTCGGACTACCGCCCCCTCAAAGTGATTTGATTCGTTAATGCCATATGTGGGAAGTATAAAGGACGTAATTAATTATTTTATATATGATATTATACTGGAATTATAATATACCATTATATCATTATGATTCCATTTCATATAATACGAAATAGAAATGAAAGTAGTGTTCATGCGTACGTATGGTGTACCGTCTCCATGAACGTGCATTTCATTTCTTACCTCTAAACATTATGTAATATTATAAATGCATGTATATACTGGATATATATGATATATATGATATCTAAATCATGAGTATAACTCTGGATATAATGGTTACATGAACAAATTGTAATTATAAAGAGTTTATTTTTGACTCAAGTACCAATGATCGTTAAAACGACCGTTAATAACTTAAATAATTACATAGTGTTATTGACATTTTAATAAGTGATATAAAAGGAATAATGAACTTGAAAAACGGTTCATAAGCAAGTAGAAATAAACTCAAGTTTATTATTCTGGAGGTTATAGAATGATCAAGTCAAGTCGGACCTGAGGTAAGGGAACTTCTTAACCCAATTTGCGTTCTTTAGGTTAATCTCCTACTTTCAAATTATGCCATGATAGTATTATGTCCTATCTTTTATCATTACATTCTTTATGTGTACATATAGTGAATACACATAATAGATCTATTTTATTTGAAAAAATAATCTTTGTATGGGGCTTCGTCTCAATCTCCTTTCATTGAGGCATATTTTTTTTTATACACAACCTTCTTTTATACGGTGTATAAACCCCTTTGACTTTTACGTTTATTCAAAAGGAATCTTTTTTATATGAAGCATTTACTAAATGAAAAAATGGAATGTTTTTGTCATACGTATGCGGCGACAACGACTTCTCGGCCGCCGTGACCATTATTTGAGTTTCGGCTTCCTCTACAAGCCATACTGTTTTTTTAATGAAAAATAAATACCCTGTTTTACTTTTCTTTTATTTTCGTATTGAAAATGCTTTTCATAATGTTTTTATTATATCAATGTATTTTATTGATATCTTGTGATTGAAATGTGGAAATTTTATGTTTCCTATATGTATGTTTTATGTGATACGATTTTGTTATGGTTCTTGGGAATTATTATGAAGACGGGTGGTTCCGTGATAAACTAAGGGCGGGTGAGCCCGATATAGCTCTCCAATGCATTGGGTAATGAGAAGGAGTGAAAAGTTAAGGTTTCTCCGAAAAGATTTAGGGAATATACTGTGATGGGTATTCCAAACGTAACCAAGAGGGTTACTCCCTAGGTAAAAATGTTATGAATGCCTCAAGTTACCTTTATGTCTTATGATTTCTATGATTTATTCATGATTTGATGAGGTATGTTAAAGTGCTTATGTTTTATGGGTAAAGTATGATTTCATTCTTTTGTATATATGTACCCATGTTTCCTTTCCATATTTTTATATCCCTTACTGAGCTTTTTATGCTCATCCCATGTTTTTGAAATTTTTTTCACAGGTCAAGGGAAAGGTACATGATAAGATGATAGTGTCAAGGAAGTGTCAAGAAAGAATCCATGTTTTATTTTCAATATGTTTCCATTGATGGGAAAAATGAATACTATATTTTATTATAACCACTTTGTTTAAATGTGGGATGTAATGAATGTTTTATTATCTAATTCTATAAAACTCTAAACCTGAAAAGATCCTCAATGTGTAATCTTGTAATAACTCAAGATTAAGTAAGGTTTAAGGCTGTGGCCTTATAGTTTCATCCCAAATTTACCACTTGATTGATATTCAACATTTCCATTCTTCCCCTTATTTTCATTTCTAGAGTGTTCAGTAATATCTCTTCTTCTCTTTCTTTTCTTTGAAGTCATAAGATATAGATAATTTCTTTTCTATCTTGATAGCACATGAGATAGTATCTTCATATGATGAGAAGTATTGTGAGACTAATGCTCGATGGTAAAATGGATTTTACCGATCAATGAATCGATCAATTTTAATCATTGGGTTATGTATATAATTTTTCGCATGCCTTGATAACCTTGTAATGTTAGCCTCATAATTTGAGACATTCCCATCCTCCTTCTGCCTCAGACTTAGAAATTGTCTTTCCATATCCACTCGATGGTCACGAGGAAGGTATTTTTCTAAGAAAATCTCATTAAACACCCTCCATTACATGTTTGATACTACTTCATCTTCCTTCGTGTTTTGGATTAATGACAACCATTGATATGCATCTCCCATGAGGAGATTAACTTCCATGACAACTTTTTCCCTTTCACTACTCCCCAAAGCTTGAAATATTTTCTCTAAGGAATTTATTCATCGCATAGATAATTATGGATTTGTACTAACATTAAATGTTGTTGATTTTTTCCCCATTAATCATTCTAACATTGATCCTCTGCGTTGTGGATCAGGGTGCTCCATACGGGTAAGGTTATTATTCATAACCCGAGTGAGTTATCCCAATATTGTGATAATATGGTCAGAACTTTTTTCATCACCAACTCCACTGTAATTATCTTGATTAGGAGGAAAATCCATAAATGGATTACGTGGGTCGATATAGTTTCTATTCCTTCCACTAGGTGACATTTTTAAATAATGTCATACACTATATTAGTTTATGAATCTCAATACATAATTCCAAACTTGTAAAACAGTTAACATAAATTGAACAGTTTATGGATATAATCCATAACCATAAAAATGTTTTCTTTGAGGAATAATATACTCATAAACCCTTCATAATGTTTGGTAAATAAAATGATAATTATCCTAAGAATATCCCCCAAGAGTGTCGTAACTAAGAGTGCAATAAGGCCCGTTGGCGTGCACCAGTTCCTGTTCGAGTCTAGCTCAAAGCGGTGTTTTTCAGTTTTACACCTAGGTACATCTATGTTAGATATACCTCTACCTACTCATATCCAAACAGGGATTTATTTCTTGGAAAACTCATAAAATCTCTAGATTACCAAAATTCTAGGAAGTTCTTCTATACTAATCCTCAATGTTTATCTTAGGGAAATGTTCTCTAATCATATTTTTTCAAAATATAACTTCCAAGGATTATACTAAACATCCTTTGATACCAACTATAATGCCTTGACCCCAGTTCACCAGATTCTGTGCATTATTACATAACATTTTCTTGATTCAAGGAATCATGTCCTGAAAGACCAATCAGTTTAGTAGCCTTAGAATTACTAGATACATTCATAAGTTTTAAATTATATCATTAAATAAAAACATCAACATAATTCTTTCCGTTTTAACACACATATATCCTTAGCCTATCCTTGCAGGTCAACCATAAAATACTTCTTCACATCCTTGGAAAAATAAAACATGAAAAGGGGTGAGATCAGATGCCCAGTAAGGATAACAATATAGCGGAAACTTTCATAAATAAGTATAAACATTTAAGGAAATAAATAAGACTAAAACAAAAGAATTTTAAACTTAAACTTAAGCATAATATGGAAAAGATAAAATCGTGTAATTTCATTTACATAATCACATGGATATTCTACTAGTTAAATAATCACATGCAATATCAAATTTCACTTTCTTAATGATGGAATGCATAATTCCAGACTTCATAACCACATAATAAAGGAATTGTGCCAAGACTACAAATAATATTTTGTCAAGGACTTGTGCCAAGACACTAGTTTGTCTCGTGAGACCCACCGATGCATCGAGGGGATATAGCGGGCTCCACCTGTCACTTACTAAGTCCAGTCCATTCCTCATATGATAAGTTTTAAACATAACATAAACATTCGTTTTAAAACTAGCATAAGAAATGTCAATTCTTTTTCCATAAATGATAAATGGTGTAAAAATAACACATCCATAGTCAAAAATATCACAAAACATTCAATACAACATGGATGTTTTTTATCATAATAAATCAACTTCAAACAAGCTTAAAATCCATCAAATGATGTTGACATAGATGAAATAAAAACATTTTTAAAGAAATATATATTTCCATTTTGAAATAATCTAAAAGTCATTTAATTATAAAAGAAAAAATTTATTTTGAAAATATTCTTATAAGCTTGTATGGGATGCTTCGATGATGATATAATGGCAGAAAATAGCCACACCCTCCGTATAAGCTAAAAAACATTCATACCTTAATTTTGTCGAAAAGGTCATAAAGTACCTTGTTTGGAAAACGAAAGAAAGAATCCTTTAAAAACATATATGGTCAAATAAGTTTATAAATGACATTAACCCATAGTATAGTAAATTATAATGAAATTGAAATACATTTTTAAGAAAACATGAATGTAGATGATAAAGAGGTCCCAGAAGATACTTACGTAAAAACAACCTCAGATAATAAAGAGATTGTGAAATTAAACCTTACCACGTACTTTTACTTACTCAATGGTATGTTAAACTCCTACATAATAGTTAAAAAATTGTTATTAAATTGTACAATAACTATATAGATAATATATTACATCATATATGATCCTCTAATATTGAATTGTTAATAATATTTCAGATGTATCATCATTTTGTGTGTTAACTGATCTGTTTTCCTTTATATGCCCAGTTACGTAAGCCATGTTTGTTATGGATAGGATTTATTTTACTCACATAAAGAATGATATTAAGTTCTTAAACATTATTTTTAATCATAAAATGAAAATTATTCTTGAATTATTCCGATGGGGAATTAATCTCATCGTGTTCGTGGAGAAGGTAATCTGTACATACGTACGAGCGACAATATCATTATATTTATGGTGAAATAATATGTAATTGGATGTCATATCAGATATACAGAGTCATTAACATGTTATATTTATGATTTATGTCAGTTATACTGGTTATTATACACATCCAAATAGTTAAGTGTTTGAATAACAAACTACACCACGACCTGGAAACGGTAAGTCGTACGTACGCACGTATGGTGACTTTGTCATTCGTATTCTGCATTGAATAATGAATATGGTTGTACATTTTTTATAAAAAAAATAGTATATATAATATGTTGTAGTTATTATTTTATAATGGAAACAATAAATAAAGAGGAAGTGGAAGAAGAAAAAAAATTGAAAGAGGGTGGTGAAATTATTACCTCTTCATCAGGTGTTTCCTTTTGAGTTGATCATAAGGGCTCCATAGGTTGGATTTAAAGTAAAAAATAATGCCTCTAGGATGAAGTGAGGGAAATTGGGAGGATAATTGGGAAGGTTTTGGCTGATCCAAATGGCTATGTAGGTGTGATTTTGAGTGAATGGGAATGTCCCTTTTATAAGAGAGGTGAGGGGAACCTTAGGAATATATTGAAATATTATTTTATAATAAAATAAATTTCTGTTTATAATAGATAAAAAATGATTTATTTAAAGAAAATGGTGGGTATGGGTTGAAAAACGCCCAAAAAATAGGTTTTATACAGGTTTGGTTCACCATATTAACCTTATATTTTAGATTTAACACTTACTTAAATAGTTTAACTTTTACCATGTATTCTTGTATTATTATAATAATTGGTTAATAAAATTACAATAAAATTACAAGAGAACATAAAGTGGTTAATTAATGATATAACTATCATTATATAAGTTCTTTTTCAGAACCATTGATTTTTAGGAATATTATATATTTTAATAATATAATATTTCTTTTAAAAACTCATTTATGTCATTATTTACATTATTTAGTATTTGGTATTTGTAAAAGTCATCAAAACTTTATTACCTTTAAAGAAATTAATTTAATCAACCATAACATGTCATATTCACCTATAAAATTATTTTATGTCATAAAAACGTAGAAATCATATTTATTTTAATATTTATAATACCATTTATTTGATTATTTCATTAATAAGATGATTACAACATCAGCAGTGTGTCATAAATAAATTTAATTATTTAATGTCTAAAATTTATAAATAAAATAAAATTAGGTAGAAAATAATTTTATCTTTATAATGAGTATTTATAGTCTAAAATATAACTTATATAACCCCATTTATAAAAATTACTAAAAGATATATGTTTATGTCATTTTTGCCTTTACTTTAAATTAATTAATATAATGTATCATTATCTCTCTCAAGTGGCTCCATGGGGTCCCAATATCAACCCAAGGATTCCGATGGTAATAAAAGTATAAAAAAAATTGGAATTTTTCGCATTTTAGGGTAATCTAATATTATTATAATATTATTTTTTCTCTTATTTACTAGATTTACCCTTTAACAATGGTAAATAAAATATTTAGCGAAGTAATTATTCATAATTTCTAAAAATATAAGTTACCTATTTACACAATTTTGACCTCCTGATTCCAAATATGGGATCCATTTTTCCAAATTAAAAATATATAATTAGCATAAGATAATTTAAAATTAATTCATGTTGTAAAAAAAATGTGTTTTTAAGAAATAATAACTATCAAAAGATTGACACTAGTTTATGTCTAGTTTAAGTGTGAAATTACATAAAATGACCTAAATTATATTAAATGATAAAAATATAATCTAATTATTCTTTAGAAACACTCAAATTTATAATTTAACACTATAAATTATTTTGATTAAAAATGTTGTTTTTAATTAAAATTTCGTATTTTTCACTATTCATCAAAAATTGAACGTTTTCAGAAAAGTACCAAAAATTTACCATAAGCTAATTTGGATATTCTGAATTCAAAAATGAAGTCCATTTTAAAAAAAAAAATTTAAAATTTCATAAAATGGTTATTACTATTTATGACGGCAACTTTGATTGGTCGTGGTATTTTAAAACTCCATGTTGCGTACAACGCAAGCTACTGCATTATTCAATAGGAAACGTACAGTGGAATCATGGGGTGTTAAAAAATTTATAAATATTTAACACCCAGAAAATTTATGTTTTATTGTACCTGCATAATGTTAATTCGTCATATGAGGTATCATGGGTCGACTAAAATTCTAACATTGTCTCAAGATATCAGGCCAACAGATGTAGGTTGGACGGTACGAGTTCCCAATTCATCATCGTAATATATTGATCGATGATTATAGTAGGTGGATAACAATAGATAGATATTTTAGGAATACTATGGAGTGTCATATGATGATTTTACTTGGGTATTTAGTCGTGATGTATACGAATGCAGTGAGGTGGATGGAAGGGGTAGCTTCCAATTTCTGAACAAAATTCTAGAAGTGGCGACACAAAGTAAAGAGGTTCATGAATTTCGTGAAATCAATGATAATATAGGAAAAGTGAATATTTACTTATGGATATTTTAAATTAAATTTTATTCAAAATAAACATTTTATATTACATGGATATATATACTATTCACTAGTGTAGATGATCATTGAAACTGATGATACAGGTAATAAAATGTTTCAAATTGCATGATAGGGTAGCCTGAACATGTTGGATGGTTGTGATAATTGGTTGAATTTTCTAGATCGCTATACAAATGATATTGTTTTACCTATGTAATATGATCTTAAAATCACTAATGGGGACCGACTCAGAGGATGAGGATTCTCTCAAATGAGAATGCTTTGGAGCATCTGTTTGCTAGAGACTAAAGTTACAAAGGTAGGGGATAATTGTTGAAAGTTTGAGGACTGAAAGGAGTGTATGGGAGATGAATAATCTATAATACAGTGGTTGTTAGACTTATACTGTTATTATGGGTTGGAAATCGGTACATGGTTTATCTGAGAAACACAAATATACTTTGTTTCTAACGGAATGAATGAAATGTAATTGTTCTCCTATGGATATATAACTCAATGTCAAAACAGTGAAATCATCTAGTCTATTTCATTTATTATTATTTAATTAATGGATGTGGTCATCTTGTTCTTTTTTACTTGGGCTCTGATTTTAAGGATTATCATGAGGTTCAACAAACTAGATGATAGAGGATGAATTGATGTAGTCGATGGGGTTATTAGACTTCCTAATTTCATTGTTTTCCACATTAGTTATGGATGATAGGAAGTAGGACATAATTATGTTTATGGAAATATCATTATTCTATATTAATTAATTGGAGAACATTTAGTTATAATGACTACACACTCATCTATAATGAAACCAAATTAACATGTGTGAGACCTATATAAAAACTACCCAGTGTGATTTGTGGATATTGTGTCAAGGGTTTTGTAATATTTCCTCCAAGTTAAGAATATAAAATGAATGGTGATAAAAAAATATAACCCAAATATTTGGTCTATGAGATAAACTCATGTAAAGGTGGGTGACCTCATTGAGGGTGACCTAGAATATTCCTTAGTCCATAGGTAATGGACATGGGTGAGTAGTGTCACATTGAGGGGTAAAATCCATTTAATAAGGGGCATACACTAATTTGAAAATTTATAAATACATTTTCTGGAAATTGTGAATTACACTCAATGGTATCCCTCTATATTGAAAATTAGCACACATGGTCCTTGTAGAAAATGGAATCTAAGTTATTTTATCTTATACTCTCGAACATTGGAATAGTGTATGGAAGTTATTAATATGAAACCATATACTATAGGTCTTACATAAGTATATATATTTTTTAAGACCCTCTATAATTTTATTTATTCTTTGATTATTCATAACCATTTCAATTTTTGATTAATGAATTTTGGAACATAAATTAAATATCAAAACCAAAGTAGGAAACATGGTGCATAATTTTCCTTTGTTTATGGATTAGTTCTATACCTATAAAAGAAATTTTAAATTCTTAGTATCAATATAAGGGGTCACATGAAGTTATTCATATATAAGTTAAGATTTTTTCTTTGAGGAGTGGTCACATAAGAAATTTACAAAAGCATGACCCTTCACGAATGTCCATGCATGGATCATCTTATTTGTATTCCCTTTGACCAAAATTATGGCAGAGAAATCCTTTAATAGAAGTGGTGGTTTTCAATGAATCAACGCATTTACATATATTCATATAATAAAAAACCCACAAATGAAGGTATTCATGGGTAATTATATACACATTCTATTTTATCATTAAATTCCAGTCCAATAATGTATGGATAATTCTAATTATTGAATGTGGAAAATTCGAGCTTAAAAAATAAGTGTGTGTTAAAATAGTTTTACACTAATAAAGTTTCATAGAATAATAAAGTGTATTTATACTAAGGGAATTTAGTGGAAATACTCATCCGTGAAACCTAAAAATATACTCATGTTGAGGGACCTAATTCATTCTATAAGTGATACTTTTACTATGAAACATTAGCAGCTTCTGACATTCATGATTCCTCATCATTTGTGCATGTAAGTAGATTCAATTCTATAAATTTAATTAGTAACAAATGAAATATTAATTCATATGAATATGTTTTTTCACATTCATGGAATTAATCATTTAATTTCATTTCCACATGAATTATTTATAAAAACATACTCAACTTCAAAGGGATATAATTGTGATCTAAGTGTTCATTTTAACTCCATGATATTTTAAAGAATAGCTGACACATTCCTATTGTGGGGTGTACAAAAAACATTTACTATGTTAAAATATAGTATAGTGGTTAACCAAGGTTGTCTCTAGAGATGAGCACACAACAATCATGTTTGTCACTTGGTTTTTGAATTTATTTGGTTTAATAATTGAGAGAAATGAAAAAAATGATGAAAGATAGTATAGTATGGTAAAAAAATAGAAATATAATTTGATTTAAAATAATAATATAAATTGGGTGATCAGTTCAGGGTTGGATTTCCAATTTCTATATTTTCATTGTTTGATTTTATCCATTTCTCTTCTACTAAATCGATTAATGTTAGATTCCATAATCGCTTCCTATCACTTCTTTGGCCAATGGTGTTGGTGAGAGTAAACCTTAAAAAGATCTTATTTTGGTCTATTATCCTTCCTTTTGTGAAAGAGTTGAGGATAATACTCTCAATTAATTTATGAAATTCTTGATCGTGACTTCTTTATCCCAAACAATCATGAATATTCTCTAAAACTCTCACACGTACTGTCAATCGAAAATTACTTTAATAATAAGATCAGTTCTATTTCTCCATATATAAAATAGAACGTACTGATATAGATAATTTCCATTAAATAAAGCAATAATAAAAACAGAATATAAAATCAAATAAAGTCACATAAGATAATATAAACTATTATTACAAATTGAAACCAAATTTACAGAATACATAAAACATTTCGTAACTTTAAGAACATGTACTCAAAAATTACAAAAATATAAATACTAAAATTAATTAATCACTCATAAGATTTACCCCACTATGGTATGGGTAGTTAAGAAGAATTGGGAAGAATAATTCATTACAAAACTAAAAATTAATAAAAGAAGGAAAAGAAGAACATAATAATGGATCCTCCAGATTCTATCTTCCAGAAGATCAGCTTCAGTTCTCCCACCATATCATCGAATCAGGTAGAGGTCCCTTATTATAGTAGGTTAGTAATGTTGTTGGACATCTACCCATGGATGTTTAAGGAATTTGGAGCTGTTTTGAATGAGTTATAGCTGAATTAGTAGACCTCACATTTTCTAACCTTCAATCACTATTCCACCAACACTACATTTACCTATTTAATGAAGGCCTAAATCAAATAATATATCCACAAAATTTAATGTGAAACTTACTTTTCGGTTTTTCTTTATAAACCAGTAAGAATCACAAAAATTTTAAATCGATATCCAGAGATATGGATCATTGAATGAGTCATGGTCTATTATGCTCGCCAAAATAATTGTTCATATTGACTGATTTTTTTCGGCCTGTTGGATTTCGAACTGGAACTTAGTCCTGATGAAAATTTTGTAAAAAAATAACTATTTAATCCTTAAAATAGTAATCACATTAATTGGATCACAAATGTAGGATTTATTCTTGAAATACAGTCGCATCATAAAACTGTTAAGTGTCCAAAATTAACCACTTTTCACACATAAACTCAAAACTCACCAAAAGTCATAAAATAATGAAAATAAGATCAAATTGATTAATGGTAAGGGATTAAATAATTTAGAAACATATGTAGAAATATAAAAATATGAGCTCTGTCAAATCCCACCACATGTATCACTTGGAATCATGTACAAGTAAACATCAATATTAAATCAAAGAAATTTTTAAAATGCATATCCTGGAGATCCAACAATTTCCTAGCATGAAATAAAATATAGCATGCCACATCAACAACCATTATTCAATTTTCTCAAATAAGTTCATTAAATATATTTCCTCTTCATTTCATCTCACATGAACACAAAAAACATACCTAGCATTCATTTTCTCTCATCACACAAATATCAATTTTCAACAATGTCTTTCTCATCCAATACTCATGCAAGGGTTACCATAGGCCTGATAAATTCTTACATCTCCACCCGATATGAGTCAAGTAAATATGTTTATCATGGTTAATTTTCATGTTTGTTCTGTGGATTTAGGTTGGTAGGATTTTGATGTGAATTAAGTTGAGGCAGAATAAGGAATTATAGGGTCTATTCGAAAAGAAATTGCATAATTCTAATTTTTACTCATGTATGGTCTCCTCATTACTCCCCTTAGTAGTAAATAAGCTCCATCAGCTTGAAAAATCCATAAAAGTTCACATCATTCATCATTTTAGTAGAAAAATTTTCAATCACCTCAAACATTATATTTATTGAAAGCTCCAGATAGGCACAAATTTCTTTTTTCATTAGAATCTCTTGAAAGGCAAAGTTGCTCATACATGAATGCTCCAGATAATGCATGACTTTCAACATAATTTATTTCAGTATCAATAACATCTCTTCAAAATTTTATTTTCCACCCAATGTATCACTAAATGAGGTAGCTCAATACAGTACATCTTCCCCCACATTTAAGTTCAATTAGATTATGCAATTTCACATAAAGAGCATGTTGGATAGGGAAAATTGGCTTATGATGTGGCTAACCTAATATGATGTTCCTGGCTTCTGAGGGATACAATGATTAAATGTTCATGGTAGGCCACAATGAAATTGATTATTATGAAAATTGGGATTTAAATAAAGAAAATTCCTCAATCATTTAAAACACATGTACCTAAAACCGTCATGTTTTGACAAGAATAAATCAAATTATGGTGAAATTGGGCATGGTATGGTTCTCTCAAGAGGTTATCTAAAATAAAATATTATGAAAATTAGGATTAGAAGCCTCACAAGAAATTTATTTCAATGATCAAGATAGTGAATTGTGGAATGGGATTCAAAAATAAGAGTACCTTTCATGAAATTACCAAATATTTAAACTTGAAAAAAAGTAAATTTTAGCATTCATTTAAGCTCAGTATCATTAAATAAATTTTTTCACTCACTTATATAGATTTCAAAAATGGAAATGATAATCATTTAAGCTCAAATGTTTCAAAAACACACAAAATTTTCATAAACCTGCATTTTTTTTAAAAGACAGAAAAAACAAACAGTGGAAAATACTAAACTATAAAGTTTCTCTCCCCCATAACTAAATGACGCAATGTCTGCAATTCATTCAAGTGGATTTAACATGTAATAATATTTTAAATTGAATCAAAATAATCAAGTAATTGTAAAAGAAAGGTACAATGTGACATATTAGTTGTTCAATTATGAGTTATGCTCCTAAGTGTATTACACTACAAACCTATAAAAAAAATAATAAAATAAAACATAATAAATGTATTGAATGAAAATAAATAAGAAATAGAGTAAGAAAAGAAGTATAGATCTTGGTTTAAACCCCCATGTGGGCCCTGGGTTTTTAACTACCTCCATATGGGTAGTTTAAGTTGGTTATTCCAAATCTTACGGTGGGTTTAGTTTCATTAATATTAACCACCAACATGTCTTCCTTTTAGTTTGTACTTCTTCCTTTTTTTTTGAACTTCGTGGATATAATACACCAAATCTACCCCAATGAAAATGATCTAAAACTTGAACGGTGGGGTTAGGACAAAGAATGATTCAACCTCTTTATTTGTTTCCACATTCATTGCTTCTTCTTCATTCTCTAGTGGCTGTGAAAGGTATTTTGTATCAAAAGAAAAATCAATGGGAGAATTAGAAATTAATTCAATTCAAATAAAAATAAAGCATGATGAATAAAAATAAAATTCCTCCCTTTCCAAGTAAGAATATTGAGTCTTGTTTTCCTCATGAAAACATACTTGTATATCCACTTAAAATAATTCCAATAAGTGTTCATCATGTTTAGGGAGATCTATATGTTCTTTATGATGTGCATCTTTTTTTTCTTCCTCATCCACCGAGACCAAACAATTGTGGGCCAAATCAGAAAATTTATTACAAGGGGAGGTAATGGTCAATTTAGATTTAATAAAATCAGAAATAAAAGATTATAAGAAAATATTATCTCCCTGTGTTTTTTTTATATTCAATTTATTCTTTAATTGGAGGTACCTCTTATAGTTGAATTTTACAATATAAAGGTTGGTAGTTAGGATCCTCCATATTTTCTTCAAATTCCACTGCATTGGGGGTGTCTTACATCCATGGTTCTTCTTCAACTACTTTATAATGAATTGTGGATCAATTAGTTATTCACACTCATTCTAGAATAAATATAGATATTTTTGAAATCGGGAATTCTTCCTTCTTGGCCGCCCATTGTTATAAATTTTCAATAAGCTAAATAGGGAATTCTTTCTTTGTGGCCTCCCCATGTTTTTTCTTAGGTTCTAGTTTTTCCATTAATGCACTAAAAAAATCTTGAGTCCTGGGTTTCCATTCAGATTTTATTAAAAAATGTAAATATTAACCTTCACTAATCACTCATAAAATTTACCCCACGATGTTAAGGGTACATTTGAATAATGGGGAATAAGAAGGCATTAAAAAACTAAAAATAAATAATGGAGGGAAAAGAAGAACATGAAAATGTGTCCTTCAGATTCTTTCCTCCAGAAGTTAAACTTCGGTTATCCCACCATATCTTCGAATAAGGATGAGGTCCCTTCATATAGTAGGTGAGTAATGTATTTTTCCATCTATCCATGAAGTTTCAAGGAATTGGGATCATTTTGAATGAGTTATGGATGAATTAGTAGACATGACCTTTTCTCGATGCCAATCACTATTCCACCAACCCTACTTTGACCGGTTGAAAAGGGGATTAATCAAATAATTTATCCCTGAAATTTAATGTGAAGTTTACTTTTCATGTTTTATTTCTAACCCAGCTTGAATCACCCCATTTGGTGGTCGGTACCCTATGATATGGATCATTGAATGTGTCATGGACTTGCTTTCCAGACAGAATAAGTGTTCATATTGACTGATTTTTTGGAATGTTGGATTTCAAATAGGAATATGGTCCAAGAGAAAGATTTGGTTACAAATAACCATGTCCTCATAAAGAAATGAATCACATTAATTTGATCACAATTGTAGGATTTATCCTTGTAATACTATGGCATCATAAAACTGTTAAATACCCAAAATTAACCAATTTTCAGACTTATGCTCCAAACTCACCAAAAGTCATAAAATGATGCAAATAAGATCAAATTGATTAATGATAAGGGATTAAATTATATATAAACATATTTATAAATATGAAAATATGATATTTTTCAATTCCCCCATACTTATCACTTGGACTTCTGGACAAGTAAACATCGATATTAAATCAATGAAAATTTTAAAACACAAATCCTTGAGATCCAACAATTTCACACCAAGAAATAAAAGATATCATGAGTCATCAACAAAAATTATTCAAAGATATAAATTTTATTAGTTAAATATATTTCATCTTAATTTCATCTCTAATTCACACAAAACACTTACATAACATGAATTTTCTCTCATCACAAAAATATCAATTTTTAACAATGTCTTTCTCATACAAAACTCAGGCAAGGGTCACCATAGGCTTAATAAATTCCTACATCATCACCTGATATTATTTAAGGACATATGTTTATCATGAGGACTTTTCACGATTTTTTATGGCTTTAGGTTGGTAGGATTTTGCTGTGAAAAATTCTGAGCAAGAATAATGAGTGCTTGGCTCTTTTTGAAGAAAAATTACATTATTCTAATTTTTACTCACGTACGGTCTACTCATTACTCCCCTTAGTAGTAAATCAGTTCCATCAGCATAATAAATTAGTAAAATTTCACACCATTCATCATTTCAGTTGAAACTGTTTCAATCATCTCAAACATGATTTTTCTTGGATACTCCAGATAGGCACAACTTTATTTTCTACATTGGAAGCTCCAAAAAGGCACAAAATCTCATACGTGAAAGCTCTATATACGACACAACATTTAACATTTTTTTCAGTAGAAAGAACCTCTCTTCAAAATTTTATTTTCCACCTAAATTATCACCAAATGAGGTAGAACAATACAATACAAATTCACCAAACTTATGTTCAATTAGATTATGTAATTTCACCTCAAGAGTAGGTTGGATAAGGAAAATTGTATTATGATGTTGCTAACTTAACAAGTTTTTCATGGATTCTAAGGGATAAAATGATTAAATGTTCATGGTAGGACATAATGAAAAGGATAATTTTGAAAAGGGTTCCTTAAAACCAAATAAATAACACAATCATTTAAAACACATGTACCTCAAACCCTCTATTTTTTGATAGGAATTAATCAAATTCGAGTTAAATATAGCATGGTATAGTTCTCTCAAGAAGTGAGGTAAAAGAATAGTTTATGAAAATTAGGATTACAATCCTCATGGGAAAGTGATTTCAATGATCAATACTATTAATTGTGGCATGGTATTCAGAAATCAATGTACATTTCATGAAATTCTCAAATAGTTGAACTTGAAACAATGTCATTTTCATCATTCATTTAAGCTCAGTATCATGGGATAAATTGTTTAACTCCTTGACATGGATTTAAAAAATAGAAATGATAACCATTTCAGTTAAAATTTTTAAAAACATAAAATAATTTGAAAATAACACATTTTTTTTGAAACATAGAAAAAAACAATTGAAAATACTAAACTATAAAGGTTCCCTCCCCTGCACATAAATGATACAGTGTCTGAAATGCATTCAAGTGGATTTAATACGTAATAATATTTTAAATTGAATCATAACAAGAAAGTAAGTGTAAAGGAAATGTACAACTTTACTTATTCGTAGTTAAATGATGAGTTAAGCTCATAAGTGATTAAAACTACTAACCTATAATCAAAAGAACAAAATAATACATAATAAATGTATTGAAAGAATGTAAAGGTAAAATAGAGTATGAAAAGTTATATAGATCTTAGCTTAATATCCCATGTGGGCCCTCGGTTTTGACTTCCTCGAGATGGGAAGTTTAGGGAGCTCCATATGTTACTTATGATGTTCATATTCTTGTTCTTCCACATCCACCATGATAATACAATTGTTGTCTAAATCTGAAAATTTATAACAATGGGAGGTAATACTCAATTCAGATTAAATAAAATTAGAATGAAAATATTGTAAGAAAATATTATCCCCCTGATTTTTTTAGATTAAATTTCTTCTTTAATTGTAGGTTCCTATTGTAGTTTAATTTCACATGAAAAAAGTAGGTAGTTGAGCCCATCCATCTTTTCATCAAATTCCACCACTTTTGGGGTGTCTTCCTTCAATGGTTATGGTTCTCCTACTTTATAAGGAATATTTTGATCAATTATTTCATAACACACGTTCCATAATACATATAGATATTTTTGATCTCCCACATGTATCATATTAGTAAATTCATTCTTCTTGGCCTCCTCATGTTCGTTCTTAGGTTCTGGTTTTTTAGTCAATACACTGACATATTTGAATGCAAGTTCAACATTGTTCACTGGTTTTTCTATTTCATTTCTATATTCTTGCATCTGAAAAATATTATAACCAAACTGATATTCATGTTACACTTGTGGGTAATTCTTCTATGAATTAAATATATGATCATTTTAAAATAGCATGGAAAAAGTTTTTTTAACTTTTTTTTAATTTTTTTTAAATATTAATAATTAGATTGTGGCACTGCCTCACCAGTAATAGTGCCATGTTTTGGCACGTTCCTATCATGGGGTGTGGAAAAAACATTTATTTACTATGTTAAAATATAGTATAGTGGTTAACCTAGGTTGTCTCCATATAGGAGCTTACAATGATCTTGTTTGTCACTTTGTTTTTAAATTTATTTCGTTTTGAAATTGATAGAAATGAAACAAAAGGAATAAATTAAGTAAATTATGGAAAAAATTGACATATAATGTGATTTAAAGTAGTAATATAAATTGGGTGATCAGTTCAAGGTTGTATTTCCAATTTCAATGTTATTATAGTTTGATTTTATTTATTTCTCTTCTGCTAAGCCAATTAATGTGAGATTCCACAGTCACTTCCTCTCACTTATTTGGTCAATTGTGTTTATGATAGTAATCCTTAAAAATATCTTATTTTTTTCAAAAAATTTTCCTTTTTGGAAAGAGTTTTACAGAATAATCTCAATTAATTTTGTAAATTTTCGATTGGGTCTAGTTTATCTTAAACAATCATGAATATGCACAACAACTCTCACACGTAGTGACAATAGCCAAGTACATCAACACTAATATCTGATATATTACATATTATATAGACTATAACCTGGTGAGAGAGAAAATTTACATTAAATAAATCAATAATAAAAATTTAATATAATATCAAATACAATTGCATAAGAAAATATAAACTATTATTACAAATTGAATCCAACTTTATAGAATGGAGAAAACATTTTATAACTTTAAGCACATGAACTCAAACACTACAAAATTCAATTACTGCCCTTCCCCAATCACTCATAAGATATACCCCGCCAAGTTAATGGTAATTGAGAATAACGGGGAAGTTGAAATCATTACAAAACTAAAAAATAAATAAAATAGGGAAAAGAAGAACAAGATAATGTATCCTTCATATTATATCCTCCAGAAGTTTGGCTTTGGTTATCACACCATATTATTGAATCATCCTAAGGTCCCTTATTATTGGAGGTGATTAATGTAGTTTGAAATATACCCATGATGTTTCAAGGCATTGGGAGCCGTTTTGAATGAGTTATGGTTGAATTAGTAGACCAGACTTTCTATGGACGTCAGTCACTATTCCACCAACCCTACATTAACTAGTTTAATAGAGGAATAAATGTAATAAATTTTCTATGAAATTTAATTTGAAGATTTATTTTTGAGTTTTCTTTCGAACCCAGCTGAAATTAACCCTTTTGGTAGCCGGTAGCCATATATATGAATCATTGAATGATTCATGTTCTATTCTGCCGGCCAGAATAAGTGTTCAAATTGACCGATTTTTTTGTCATGTAGGAGTTCTAATTGTCACTTGTTCCAAAAGATAATTTTTTAGAAAACTAACCATTACATACTAAAAAAATTCATCACATTAATTGTATTCCAATTGTTGGATTTACTCTTGATATAGAGTGGCATCATAAAACTATTAAATCTCCAAAATTTACCCGTTTTCACACTTAATCTAAAAACTCAACAAAAGTCATAAATCGATGAAAAAATGATCAAATTGATTAATTATAAGGGATTTAATCATTTAAAACCATATGTAGAAATATGAAAATATGATCTATGTAAATATCTAACAAAAAAATACTGCAAATTTGTTTCTTGGATGAAAATTCTTCTTAAAAACATTAAAAATCCAATAAAATGTTAAAGGAACATTTACGTCATCAAAATATTAGTTCCATGAACCACACTCTATATGAAGTTCTCAAAACCTTGTCATTGTACTGAGCAATTTTTTTTGAGGAATCAATATCCCTTAATGAGTGGGAAATCATGTGACCTGTAGAGATCCTACCTAGGTATTCTATATGGATTGGGTTAATTCATTGGTCTTGTGTCATTCAAGTGAGAAACATATAATTGTATTCATGGAAAAGTTCTCACAAAATGTTTTTCACTAATAATTAATATATAATAGCTCCCATTATTTCATTCAATAATTACATAATGTAATCATATAGAAATAAATATATATCACACCATGAAAATCAATATCTAACATCATAATATCATAAAAATCTCCAAAAAATCATAAATATTATTTCCTTATAAAATAGTAGAAACAAAAAATAGGTTTTAATAACTCATATAGTATTCAAATTCAATATGTGAAAATATAAAAAATTAATGATGTTTCCTTCTCCAAGACATAAACTCTTTATTATCCTCAAATATAAATATCCACATCATCACAAAAAATCAATCATATCAAATCATTTAATGTATTTATCAAACTAAGTTAGTAAAATTGAAAATTAGGAATAAACTAATAAGAATCATATAATAAAATAATTGCAACTCCTCTCTCTTGAATAAAACCAATAAAAATGTAGTTTACCTTTCCATTTATTTAAAATGAACTACCTTCTCCCCAATTAAAACCATTTAGTTTATCTAAAATATTCCTACATATATGTGACATACCATAATAATAATTATTTCTCTCATCATAGAAGGATTATTTAGTTGGTGTTTTCACTATTCTCATGTACATTAATTCGAATCCATGGAATGATAAACATCTTAATTTTCAATTTTAATGGAAAAAATAAACATTAATCATGGAAAATATTGAAAATCATTTACTAAGTTTAATTTTTGGTGGGTATTGATGAAAAAAATCAATATAATCATTGGGAATAATATACTAATATATAAATTAGATGACTTGCAATTAAAATCCTAATTAAGTATCTTATATTAATACTTATATCAAAATAATATCATACATCTTTAACTCATTTTCATCTTCCTAAATATCACCAATAAACCCCTAAACATAATGAAAAATACTCCTTCATCATCACATTTTTCACTATTGTTTTAATGGAATCCATAAAAGTATAAATTGAAAACAATTGTGAAACTTTCTCCCAAAGACAATGATAAATCAATATATAATTCATTCTATAAAAATTATTATTCCGATGAAAAACCATAGAACCTTTTTTCCAATAGAAATGTTTTACTTTGTTATCATAAAACATACACAAATAAGGGTAGGAAAAGAAAATTAGTCTTGTAATATGACTCTCCTATCAATTTTTAATGATTTATATGTTAATTGAGAAATATTAAATATAAAGTTAGTCTCGGTGGTTTAGTGTATATAAATAAATATTGACACAATCAGCATTATGTAGCTTGAGTTTATATTTATGAAAAAGAAACAATGCTTCTTAGAAGACTACATGAAACAATTATCTCTAAAAAATAGTAGTTTATAATTAATATTTCAAATTATTTGGAATAAAACCCAGGAATGTAAATTTAAAAATTATTTAATTTCTTATTTAATTACTATAATTAATTATTTCATTGACTTTAATTTATAAAATTTGATGAATAAAAGTCCTTATATTTTTCATTTATGGAAATAAACCAATTTTTCATATCACAATTCATCAAATTAACAGTTTCAATCTAATATTAATTCATGTAATTATCATTTTACTCATATTATTTTATTAAAATAACATTTAGAACAATTTATAATAGAATTAATAAGACATACATACATAATTGACCACAAATATATCAAAAATATGATTTTGGTAAGATGTTTTATTCTCCTAAATGATATAAATGAAATCAAATGTACATAATACAAAATTATAAATAATTTAAGAATATATATTATATCAAAAAAATCTCATCACATTCATAATTTTTTAATATTATACCTTCTTTCATAAACCGTAAAATACATAATTAAAATAAAAAACTAAAAGTGCAAGGGATATTTGACGTATTCTAAAAAATATTTGATGATTCAATTCTATATCCCAAATACTCTTAAAATAAATACTAATAACTAATTCCTATAAAAGTAATAAAAACTTTTGTTGCATCTCATAATCACATTTTTTTAATGTCCTCTATCATGACATTACCACACCATCATAATTTATAAAAGAAAAGAACTAAATTATTATATCCATATCAATGAATTTTATATGTTGAGTCTCCTTTACATAAAATGGTCTTCTTCTATTCCTTGAAAAAAAATCTTCATTGAGGTAAATGTTTATCCACTTACGTTAGACCAACCAACCAATATATAGTTCATACATAAAGAGAAATAGATTATTCATGAACCAATAATTATAATTTTCCATTTTTGATCTATTCATAAATAAAAATTATTATCTACTGCCATTTTGATGATCCCTCATTTATCATTTTTCATCTATTATATCATTATTTTCTTCTTTATAGTAGCCTATTATTCTCTCTCGTTAATGATAGAAAAATATTTCAATTATTGATTTTTTATTCACATAAAGTATCTTCTTATTTACCAAATTTTTCATTACTCAATGAATGTTGACATTTGATTTCATTCCACCAACTCTCAAAGAAAATTCACCACTTTAACCAACAATTATATCACATCCCTAGGATAAAAATTGAATTCCACTCACTTCAATCAAAAATTTAAGCCACACTTACCCACAAAAATCCTCTTGAATCCCATCCAATATTACCTCTCATAGATCCCTATTCCAATTTTTACATCCCTTGGTTCCAAAAAATGTCCCAAGTCCTCCATTTCCAAGAGGTCCTCTAACAAAAGAATCAAGTCATCAACATGAGTATTATCCGTTAACCAACTTTATTTCCTATATTTCTCCAATAATACAATTATTATAATACATATATAGTCAATTAAGTGACACTATTATATTAAAATGTTAATATATTTAAGGAATAATCATTATCTATCCCCCTCTCATCCATTTTGAAAATTAAAACATCACTAATGTTCCATACGGACAATCGTATCCATGAATAATGTATTTTTTTTCATTACCACCTTATATGAATGGTTATAATAATATATTTAATGAATGAAAATTATATTTATTATTTTATTACTAAATTATAAATATAAATGGGTTCTTTTATTAATAATATTACTAATAAATTTATCCACATAAACTGAGCACACCAAGAGGAAAAATGATTTGTTCCTTCTAAACAATAACATCATATCATCTTTTTTCATATATATAATTCATATAAATCTTCAAAATAATAATTTATAAACATAATAAAATATAAATAATACCATTAGGCTTCTAATATAATGAGATTATAATAAAATAATATCTTTCATAACTAAACCCTCTTTCGATTATGATACATTCTTATTTTTGTAAATTTAACCACATACAAGAAAATTGCTATATATATTTATCATGTATTGCTATGGAATCAGAATTACAAGAAAAAATAGATATTAATCAGTATGTAATGTTTTTATATTGTTTATTTAAAGTTAATATTAACATTTAAACATCTTATTAATATTCCAATTTTTTCTTCATTAAAACTTACCGAAACTACCTTGTCACTGATTTAATCTATATGAATTATAAATAAAACTCTGAAATAGTCAAATTGGAATATTATAGATAATTTTTTTAATTAAATTCTATTACCATGAAATATATTTCAATGGTGAAATTAGTATCTATGAATAAGTATTGAAATCATAAATATGATGATTTTATGAAATAATTAAGTCTACTATCATGAGATGATGAATATAAAAAAATTGTAGATGAATATTAAATGAATTTTTATAATTAAACAGTATAAAAGGTAATAGATATGAATTAGTTTTTTAAATGAGTTATTAATATTGTTATGTTTTTTATACATGAGGTTAATGAAATTGTTCAAAATGTCAAAAGCTATTATTAGGGTTTCTTATCTTAATTTTTTTCCTTTGAGACATATTCTTCATTCACCACTTGTTTTACTTTTTATGGAAGATAGAATATACTATAGATCCCTTTTATAATAAAATTCATAAAATTCAAAATGATTTAAAAATAATTCTTAATTTATCTCTTTTAAGGGCTTTTGATTTAAAAGTTAATATAGTCGTAAGGGTTTTTCCCAATTCCACCACTTTGAAGCATGATTAAATGGTATACACTTGTCATTGTTTCTTATGGTTTAAATAATTACCCACTATATTATACTATAATTATTAAAGGTTATTAAATTTTATTTAGAAATATTTCCATGAATCTGTCATTCCTACTATTGTTATTCAATTTTTACCATATTTATACCTGTTTTTTTATTCAAATTCGCTTCTATGAGACATGTTTCAAATTATCAAGCAATTTCCTTTATATAGTATGAATACATACCCATTGAAATATTTTACAGTGATCCAATTACATATCAAGGTATTTAAATTTCAATTTTATTTCCATCCTTCAAAATAATTCTATTCCAAATGTTACAAAAGTCCTATGGGATTTTTTATGTCAAATCTTCAATCTTTGAGTTATAATGATTTTTATAGAACTTATTTCTATAGTGTTTGGGTTATTTCACACTAAGATTTTAATATATGTTAATTTATATTTCCTTATATTCAATTTATAGTTTCACTTGAAAATATAAATTTTATTATAAATTTGTCTCTTTATACAAATATTATATTATAACAAATAATTCTCAATGATTTTAATAGCTCTTTATCTTCCAGGTACAAATTATATATTTCAAAAAATATATTACTTTATTATATTAAAACCCAAAAATATTTCATTAAATTTGAACAACATATTTATCTTCAACTATATTAAAAATAAATACATATTACTCTTTTAAGGTTGTGAGTTTCAATAAATGGATTTCAAAACATTAAAAAGGAATTTCCTTCCATGAAGATATCTTTTATCTTCCACTCCACATTTAACGATGTAACCATTATTTAATTTTAGAGATAAAATATTGGGATTTATTTTAATGCGGTTTTTCAAAATTGTTTTCATGTTACCTTCTTGAAAATGATAATTGAAAGTGGTTCATAAATTCATCCTTTTATAGTAATCATAAATGTGTTTTTTAAATATGTTTTTATGATTTCACTTCAGTTTTACTCTAAAAAGAATAAAACATCAATTAATATTAGCGTTATATTTCATGTATTAAACATTAAATTATCTTTTTTACTTTAAAGTTCATACCCCACCTTATTTGTAAGGGTTACGTTCATAATCACTCTCTATCTCAATCAAGACATTATTTTTCTCCTTCAGGTCCATAATGTTTAATCTCATGGATATATGATATATCATTTTCATTAAGGACATAGTCATATATCAATTACTCTATATGATTCCAATACCCTAAATTTTTATCATTTTCTACCAATAAAGTTATTATATTTTTGGAATGGTGAATTATTGACAATCCAACACTAGTTAGGTAAATATTTATAATAATTCATTACTAATAAAAATTTATTATATATTATTTATTCCATGTTTTTATATGGTGAATACATAGGACTTAATTATTGATGGGTGCGAGAAAATAACATATCCCCCTGCTGCTTTTAAAAGTGTCATTAGAATTTCTAGTTATGTTATTAAGGGTATATATTCCAATTTATTACTATGTATTATCATGAGTCCTTGATGGTATTCATGATTTAATGGAAATACACATTGATGGTAATAATAAGATTTTTGACATTCAGTATTCCATAACCCTAAAATATGTTATTATTATCCAAATTATTATTTATATTTTTATATTTTCCATAAATATGTTACATGCTCAATAATTAGTTATATATAAGTATTTAATAATGTCATATTATAAATTCCTTTTTTATTCCTTGACTATCTCTATTGTATGCTAACAATTACATAGCATATGAGCTCACCCTTAGCTTTTTTCATTTTTCATAGGTTATGAAGAAAATTATTATGTATGATATGTCTGGATGGGTATCATGTGTGGATAATTTCATGAGAGATGTTGAATACTTGTTGAAAAATATTTAATCTTTTATTTAATGGGTAAAATTATCATCTGATGGGAAATATATGGATTTTATTTGTTAATGGTTTTTTCTAACTATATATAACTCTAAATTTAAGGATTATTGGGAGTGTAAGTGACTAAATATTTGGAATTAATATTTGGATTATATATGGTTAAATATATGTCACTTATACTGGTTTTGAGTTGATATTTTTAGTATGTGTTTATTAGTATTGAACCTAGAGAGTGTGGGTTTGGATCAGCACAGCCATTCACACCACCATGTTTGTTTCAATGAAGGGGAAAATTTTTATGGGTTGGTAAATAAGGGTGGAAGGATAAGTTCCCTTTCCAACACTACCAACTATAAAAAGTGACATACAACTATAGTGGAAGAAACCAAGTAGAACTATAAGAGAAAAATTTAATATAGATATCATTATAGAGGAGGATTAAACTAGTGTTAAACACACCAGAAACATAGGAGAGACCAGTGATTTTTAACTCAAAAGGGATAAATATCTGGTGCACCACCATCATTTAATCAGGGTTTTTTGGAGAAAACCATATAAGATGCTATAGAAGTCAAGAGAGAAAATTATCTGGGAATATGGATCCATATACCATTAATCATGACCTTTTTTCTTAAATGTGTTATGTATTTTTTAACTAAAATGAACATCCTTCCTTCTTAATAAATACTACTTATTTTCCAATGTTCTATGATTCAAATAAAATATTTAACTAATTAATTATATTTTAAAAATGTATTTTGAGGTAGAGTTAATTCCTATATAAAAGTTAATATCATTTCATAATTTCATATCATATTAAATCTACCATATCTTAACAAATCAATTAAAACATGGCCTTTTCAATTTTATCAAAATGTATTTTTTTAGTCAAGGATTTCTTTCCAAATACAAGGCCTCCAAATCAATATTGTATTAAAAATATATCAAGTTGTATCATTAAAAATAAAACAAATACCACATTAGGAATTACTTCTCCCGAAAAATAATGTGGTTATGTTCTTCATTACATCAATAACATACAATGCCTCAATGAAAAAAAACTCTCTAGAAAATTTATTCAACCTGATTAAATTTCCATTAGTTATAAAAATAAATGGTAAACAAAAAACTAGTTTAAGATTCATAATACTATTAACAAAATTTATAGAATGCTAATGTCATGTACCGTACCCTGGGGCCCCTATTGTGACTACCACAAGCCCGCCTTCCATAGGCCAGGGGCTGGCGACTAGCACCTGAAAGGCGTATTCCTAAAACTGGAAGGCATTGCCTTTAAACTTGTACAAACACACAAATTAGAATGCTAAATGATGAAACCACAAATTAAACTTCTCTAGTAATGATTTATAAAATTTAAGGGGTCTAGAATATATTCCCAACTAGCAGAAAAATACAAGTGAAACTAAGAAGTACAAAACAGCTGAAAAGTAAAAAGAAGCTCCTGGATTGTCTGCCACAGATCCAACCTAAAGGGAAGGTATAGCTCATGAACAGTAGTCCCTATGTCATGTCACACCAAATGGTCTAACTTCAAGCATCGTCTAGTCCTGGCTCCTTCAACCTCGATCAATGTTGTACATTGTCTGCAAAACACACAACCAGGTGCAGGCGAATACCATGGAGAGGTGAGTATAACGGTACTCGGTAGGGACCCCGAGACCTCGTATGTCTCCTAAAGTTCCATGAAGTAAAAACCAGAAAGCAATACCTCAACCCTAATTAGGTATATGCCCATACATATACATAAGTTATCAAGAATTACTCATCTCATACATGGGTGAAGAATATCACAAATGTAGCACCACAAAGATAGGAAGTACCACCAAGGTAAAAGGCATAGTTCAAACACATTATTTGGTCAAACCAGATTTTTAGTGAATTATAGAATTATATATTATTAGTCGTGAAGAAAAATCATCTTATTCTATCAAGAGACACTGCTTTAGACCATACGGAGTCTGAACCACACAGGATCAACATGTAATTAACCCCTGCAAACCCACATAGAATCTGACCCACACAAGATCGATAGGTAACTAACCCCCGTATTGACCGACACAGGATTGATACTGACTCACACAAGATCACTATGTACTGACCTCTTTCTGATCTCTCTCCAACCACCGCCTCACTACAAGCCATTGGATTATTCCCACCCAGTACGCTTGAGTTCTGTAGAATATTCCCTCGAGATAACGGTTGTACCTTGACAACCACTAAGCTCCGAAATTGAGTAACCTAATAGATCGTCATGTCAGAAGGGTTCCAACGCGACCAATGATGCATCAATAAGATGATCGGTCTGTGAGTTATAAGCGTTTTAGTTCTGGGGGCTCGGTTAGATTCGGGTTCGATCCAACCTTTCCATAATCAAACTATCTCTATAACTCAAGAGGAGTATAGCAACAATGAATATATCAATCCAAGGATGCCAACGCCATATTTGATTTTTCAAACATATGTCCGGTTCTTAGGATATGGCCCTTTATGTGTTTCTGGGTCTGGTCCGGTCTGACACGATCGGATTGACCCGGCCCGAACTGATCTCTGTTGGGCCACTGTGGGCTCAGACCACTAGTCCAAGGTATAGCTTGGCCAAAAAGGGGGCGACCCCCAAAGGCATCCTGACCCACAAAGGGTGTCCCCCAAATGCCAGCCTATAATGGTATCCCAGCCCATAAAGGGGAATCCCGCAAAGGGCGGCCCGCAAGGGGGCGTCCCGGCCTACTTAGAACATGGTCCGCATGGGGGTGACCCAGCTGCATAGGTCACGACCCTCAAGGGGGGCGACCCAGCCATGTAGGGAATGGCCCACAAGTGGGGCGTCCCTGTCATTGTCTGCCCGAGCTAGCGAGGGGGGCAGTGACCCCTGGTCTGCCAAACTCTAGAACGGACTGGAGACCATTCAGTTTGAGAAGCGGTGGCACCACATGGGCACTTCCCCGTCACCTCAGAACCAGTCGGAGGTGTGGGTTCTGCCTCTACCACGGCTTCGACCGTGACTTCTTCTCACCGACAGTGTGTTGTTCGCACCACCTCCCTGCTTGCCGGTGGTGCGCTGGTCACACCGCCTCTCCTTCTGCGGCAGGCCGATGTGCCAGCTGCCTCCTCCATTTTCTGTGGCTGACGAGTCGCAGCCCTCTGCTCACCAGCGGCGCGTGACAGTGCACAAAACATCCTCTATAGTAGGAAATTGGAAACCGCTCTGATGACCATCGTGGATTTGTGATGCGGCCTCCTCTTGTGACGTGTGTCGACGCACTGCCTTTATCATAGCTGATCAGTGCTGCCGCTCCAGCGATCTTCCATGGAGGCGCAAGGATATAAAGGTAGAGGAGGGTTCGGGCCATGTTATTTAGGCCCGCGTCCTCCAAATTAGTTCGTAAACAAGATGGAGGATAAAGAAGTTCGTGAAAAAGCCACTTGAAATAAACAAGAATTAAACCCTACCTCATAAATCCGTTTGAGAATGTCCGAGACTGAAGGTGGGTCATGTTCTTCGTTCCCACAATAGGTTCCCAACAACGTCACTCATACGTCGTCCTTTGGTTTGGTGTCAGTCATCTCCTGCCGTTGGGATTTGTTCTGTCATCTATGGTTTCGGCGTCACAACACTCCTTCAACTTTTCATTGCTTGGTGAAGCTATTCTGACACCTCTCCCAAGCTCTATATAAATAAGAGTGGGGTAGGGTAAGTAACGACGTGGGGAATTAACGGGCGCTCATTAATTAGGAACCTTCCTGATTTCCCAATGATGTCATTACTTAATATTGACAGGTCAAGACTATGATTTTCTTGACACATCATGGGTCCTATAGTCTTATTGTCCATTGGTGGAGAAGAAAGAAAATAAACTAATAAAATTATTTCATTTCTTTTCTTTTAAAAAGTTACAAAACATAACTTTTTCTCCAAACCTTATGCGTTCAATGTAATGTCTCCCTTAAGAAAATACTAAGGCTATGGATTTAACGGTGCCCTCATATTTTTAATCCGAGAATAGGTTCAAAAGTTAGAAAATTCCACTCACACGTTTACTGAATGTACCTAAAAAATTTTCATAAATTCATTCTGGGCACACCGGGCCTTGGATTCAGGCACCGTTAATTTTGGCAGACTCAAAATATTTTCATCTAATTAAAAATATTACATGGAAAATATGTGTCTTTACATTCTCCCCACCTTTTGGATTTTCTTTCCCAAAATCCACAACATAGACTAAGGAAAAAAATGGGGATACTGAGAATGAATTTGATCCTCCTTCTCCAATGTTCTCTCCTGGAGGTTCCCACACTACCAGTGAACGTGCACCAGAGGTATCGACTGGCCACAGAGGAATTTCTCCAATTGATCCTCAATCTCCACTGAAAACTTCGTAAACGTCACCCCATCATCAAATTGCAGCTCTCCAAGGTTAATGATTTGAGTTGGTCGTGCACGTATAGCCTCATTTGGGATACGTGGAAGAGGTTGTGCACACTCTCCAATTGTGGTGGAAGAGCCAAATAGAATACCACTTCGCATATCCTCTGAAGTATCATAAATGGTCCAACAAACCTCGGTGATAACATGTCGCCTCAGAAAAATCTTCATGATCCCCGTCGAGTTGAGACTCGCAAGAATACATGGCCCCCCTCCTGGGACTCTAAAGGTCTCCGTACCAAATCTTCATAAGACTTCTATCTACTCTGTACGGTCTTCATCCACTCCTGTATGATCTACAACTTCTCAGTGGTAGCCCGTACCAACTCTGGACCCATAAGTGCTGACTCCCCTGGGTTTGTCCATAATAGAGGTGATCTTCAAGGTCGATCGTACAAGGCCTCGAATGGTGCCATACCGATGGTGGAGTGGTAACTATTGTTTTATGAAAACTCCACCAACAGAAATTGATTCTCCCAACTACGGTAAAAATCTAGGATTCATGCATGAAGAATGTCCTCAATCGTCTAAATGGTCTTCTCCATCTAACCATCCTTCTGAGGATGAAAGGTGGTGCTCTAACGTAGCTGAGTTCTGAACGCCTCCTGTAATCCCTTAAACAACCGGGATGTAAAACGTGCTTCACGTTTATAGAAGATAGTTGATGGAACCCCATGAATTCGTACAATCTTCTATATGAAGAGGCTTCCCAATCCCTCTACTGATCCCTCCTCTTAGATGGGTAGGAAGTGGGCCGACTTGGTTAGTCGATCAACGATCACCCAGAGAGAATCATGACCCCTAGACATACATGGAATCCCTGTCACGAAGTCCATGGAGATTCCATCCCACATCCACTCCGGCTCCTCCAGTGGTTGTGTATAGCCTGCTATAACTTGATGCTTTGCATTCACTTGTTGACAAGTGAGGCATCGGGAAACAAACTCTACTAAAACCTTCTTCATCCCTATCTACCAGTGCTAACGCCAAAGGTCCTAGTACATCTTTGTTGCACTAGGATGTACCGCCAGAGGGGACGTATGGAACTCCCCCAAAACCAACTCATGTAGAACACTGGTACCATGGTACATGCTCTAAAGAGGATTACGTGCTCTCCGGCTTCATAAAATACATCAGCAACCTGTATGGAAGATATCTGAGCACGTGGAGCCTCATAGTCAATGTCCCCAAGATACACCTCCATGACTCGCTGAAGGAGGGTGGGAGTGACTATCATAGACTGTGGGTATGTTGGTCCATCTCTACCCACGAAGGATATATGGAATACGTCTAGCTTCTCTATCCCATCAATCGACAATTTTAGACCAGAACTCCTGCTAAGTGCAACTGCTACCATATTCCCCTTCCAAGGAGTATAGACTCTCTCAAACTCATATTATTGGAGGAATTATAGCCATCACTGCTGTCTCAGTTTCATTTCCTTCTAAGAGATGATATTCCAGAGACTCTTATGATCAGTGTAGACTGTAAAATGATCACCCATCAAGTAATGTCACCACACCTTCAAGGTGAAGACCACCGCTGCAAACTTCATGTCGTGGGTAGCATAGTCCTGCTCATTTTGCCTCAGCAGTGATGAGCCATAGGCAATCACTTATTGATCCAGCATCAAGACACACCCAAGTCTTGTTCTTGATGCATTGTACAAGAATAAATACCCAATGCCCTCTCCTGGTAGCCTTAAGATGGGGGCACTCGTCAGTCTCTTCTTCAGCTCCTAAAAACTCTGCTGGCATCTCTCCATCCATACGAAGGGTTGTCCCTTCTTTTTCAATGCTGACAAGGGTGCCTCAACTCTGGAAAAGTTAGGCATGAATCTCTAGTAGTATCTATCCAACCATAGAAAGCTCCACACCTCAGTCACACTCTTGGGTGGATCTGAAGAAAGTACAACCTCTATCTTCAATGGATCTGTTGCAACTCCAGCCTCCAAGATAACGTGTCCCAGAAAGTTGACGTCCTATATCCAGAAATGGAACTTCATTATCTTACCATAAATATGGTTCTATTGAAGTGTATCCAGAACTATTTGTAGATGATAGGCATGCTCCTCCTCCATCGCTGAGTATACTAAGATTATGTCGATGAACACCACCAAAAATCAATTGAGGTATGGATAAAATATCATGTCCATGAGTCCCATGAATATGGTTGAGGAATTTTTCACATCTAATGGAATAACGAAGAACTCAAAGTGGCTATACCGACATCAGAAGGTTGTATTATGCACATCCTCATCTCGTACCCTGAGGTGATGATAGCCTGACCAGAGGTCTATCTTGGAAAACCAATGAGCTCGCTTCATTTGATCAAAAATATAATCAATCCTTGGATGTGGATAATTGTTCTTCATGGTCACCTGGTTCAGGCGTCGATAGTATGGACAGAGTCTCAAACTCCCATATGTCTTCTTAGAGAAACAAATCAGGGCCTCCCATGTAAAGAACTATAAATGTCAAGGGAATTTTTTTTTTTAATTTTCTTTGTGTTTTTACGAGTACGTAGTTTCTGACGGCACCTGATTCTGAGGCCCGGTGTGCCCGGAATCAATTTCTGAAGTTTAGCTCGGGTACGTTCAGTGAACAAATGAGCGAGTTTTCCTAACTTTTGAACCGGTGCTCGGATTCAAAATCAGAGAGCTCCGATGAAACTGTAGTGCCAGTATTTTCTTAGGAAGACCCTTCCTAGAGTTTTGTTTGCTCGGGAGGAGATGTTAAAAATATGTGAGGAATAAAAATAAAATTGTTTCACAATTTATTTTTATTTCTTTACCTAAGGGTTAATTATGTGGAAGAGGAGGATACTAGGATGTTGGGGTGGGTCCCACATGAGCCCCCACCGCCTTCAATTTCCTCAACACCCTCTTTTGAATCCCCCTCTAGAAATTAATTTTCAACTCCCCCTTTTAAATTACATGACTTTTAAAACACCTCTTTAATGGGCCAACACACGTTAATTAATTCATGAATTCAATTTGACTTTCGAATTAAAGATGGCATGTGTGTGTGTGAACAAAATAAGAAAAGGTCTTATTTTATTGTGGGCATATTCGTTGTGTGAATCAAAGAGGATAAGGCTCTTGCGCTCGGAAGAACTCTCCTTCCTCGTTGAAGAACGTGAAGAACGTCAAGACCTCGACGAAGAACGCTGATACCGTAAAGGCAGACCGTCGTGTCGTCTTCTCTCCTCACCGCAGCCGGTGAGAGACACCTTTTCCAGAGAATGATGATGCACCGATTTCGTCATCAGGAGAACTCCAACGACGTATGGAGCCTCTTTCTGAAACACCATCTCCCGCGACGACATTTCTCCGCAACGATCCTCGTTCGACGACTTCTTCCAGGTAGGGGGTTTTTGAATAAAGTGTATGTCTGAATTATCCCCTCGTGCAAGAGTTTTGTTTAATTTTAGGGTGTTTCAATAATTTTAACTTGAATAAATTGTGCCTTCATTTAGAGCATGTCTTTTAAAGATTTCCATTTGAAAAACACCTAACGCGGATGGTGCCAGCCGAAAAAACACGGCCCGACAACCCTCTGCAGTTTGTTTATTGGGGTGTGGATCGACGGGCAATGACTAAGCGGGTCTCAATGAAATTTTGAACCCTTCGTAGTAATATTCGGGTCCTGAGAGAGCCGCAGGCGCAGACGGTGGGCAAAACAGACCACCGGAGCGCGTCTGGTGGTCCGCGGAAGGCGCGGCCAGTGCGCCGCGCCGGGGCGGCGACCGAAGGTGGCGGCTGGCACCGGCCGACCGCCCAGAGTTGATGGCAGCCCGGGGAACCACCGGTAGGAGCCTCCACATCTGAAGTCGCGGCGGCGGCGGGATGATCGGATCACGTGGCCTCGTGGGATCCGTGGGAGACGCGGCGACCAGCGCCGCGTCCGCTAGCAGGGGCAAAGCACCCCCCCCCCCCCCCCCCCCCCCCCCCCGCGTCCGTTTAGCGTGCGGCACCCGCCGAGCCGACGGGTTTGGGCCACGCCTCAATGGGACAGACCCAGACTTGGGTCGGGTCGACCCGGTTCGGGCCGCCAAGGGGGGTTGGGTCGGGCCGGGCCGGGCCTAGACCCCCATTTCGGACTATTTTCAGTCATTTTCTCATATCATGGGATTCATACCTCTGATCGATGCACCGTCAGTTGCGTTTGGATCTTTGGATTGAGACGGTCATTTCGTTTTATTACACTCAAGTTTGTTGAGAAATTTGGGTACGACCGACTTGGTTCGAACACGAAACCAACCGGGCCCTCGGAGCAGAAACACTTATAACTTGAGCTCTGGACGTCCGACTGACGTGTCGTCGAATTTGTTGGTTTCCTCTTAGTGAAACAGACCTTTTGGCTTATTCCGCTTGAGGTTTGGACACAGTTGGAGTGCGTTCAGGTTGGTTATGACTTAAAAACCAACTAGGACTCTGGAACGAAAAAGTCAATAACTCTCTGACCAGGCATCCGATTGACGAGCCATCTGTCGCGTTGAGTTCCATTTATCAAGACGGAACTTTAGGATACATCAACTCCGGACTACGTGACAGTTCATGTTTTGACCTCTTGTCTTGTGGAGCGGACTCTCCCGGAACGAGTATGTTGTGTGCGGAAACCCTAGAGCTTGCTGAGACTTGACGACTACTGATCGATCGACTCGGATTGTTTCGATAGCCTAGTGGGGAGCGCTTGGTTGTAGCGGCAGACCCACGACGAAGGAGCGCTCGGTTGTAGTGGCAGACCCGAGGTACTCAACATAAGGATTTTCTATGTTGGCTATGAGGGGGAGCTCTTGGTTGTAGCGGTAGACCCATGGTGGGAAGTGCTTGGTTGTAGCAGCAGGCCCAACATACTATGAGGGGGGCTCTTGGTTGTAGCGGCAGACCCATGGTTGGAAGCGCTTGGTTGTAGAAGCAGACCCACAGTACTATGAGGGGGAAATCTTCGTTGTAGCGGCATACCCATGGTGGTAAGCTCTTGGTTGTAGCAACAGTCCCACAGTACTTGAAGGGGGAGCGTGTGGTTGTAGTGGCAGACCCATGGTGGGAAGCGCTTGGTTGTAGCAGCAGGCCCACCATACTTTGACGTGGGTCCCAGCATAGATGAATCAGTGGCTACATCTGATCATCACTATCACCATATGAAGATGTATACCTGTGTGATCTGAGTCTAGATTTTCAATCAATATCTCTGATATGATTGACTTACTTTACTATGTGGATTAAGTTGTGCTTTCCTGTGTGGATTGGGTTATACTATCCTGTGTGGACGTGACTGAACCTGGGCTCGGATGTCAAAGCCGAACTAGAATTGATGACTTAGGTATATGTATAGTCATATACCTAAGAAGTGTTGGATGTTAATTCGTGATTGTATCTTTCCTTCTGGATTATCCTTTATGGATTCTGGGAGACCTTCAGGGGTCTCGGGGTCCCTAATGAGTATTGTATACTCACCCATGCACGGGCTTCGCCCGCACTACGTTGTGTTGGTTGCAGATGACATACATCACTAATCGAGGTTGAGGATTGTAGAGTTGGGCAGTTCCCGGAGGTGGAACTCACGACGAGTCAGTACCTGGAGGTGGACCACTGAGTGGAACGTACACGGGGCAGACGGTAGGACCCGGGGAGATGAGGAGGCTATCTGTACCCACTCTTCAGGTTGGATTTCTAGTGGACAGCTCGGCGTTGCTGCTTACTTTTCTGCTACTTCACTCTCTTTCAGTTTTTCTTACTTTCCGTTGTACTGCACATTCAGTTTGGGTTTCTATTATGGCCCACTTACTTTTCCGCACTTACTTTTGTACGAGTTTTACTGAGTGTTTGCTTATGCTGGCTTACTCTATGGTGTTTGTTTACTTTATAAATGCAATGCCTTCCCATTTTTGTTGGGATTTACGCCTTTGGTGCTTGTCTCCAGCCCCTGGCCTATGGAAGGCAGGCTTGGGGTAGTCACAGCACGGGCCCGAGGTCGGGTCGTGACAAATTGGTATCAGAGGAGTTTGATTGTACCACAGAACTCAGGACTCTGAACATTCTTCTTTGTGAAGCAATAGTGTTAAGGGTATTGAGTGTGGTTATCAGTCCTGGGAGTCCAGTGTTGGTGCGGTGGCCGACATATCCAAACACCAGGACCCTGACTACTGATTTCCTACTCAATGCACGAAAACATTGATTGCATGTATGTTTCAAATGTTTTCTTTGTGTTATCTCACCAGGTATATTGTTTGACCGTGGCGCACCTATTTCATTCAGGATGGCCCCATGATGGCAGCCAGCTAGGGTTCCGACTTTTGTGCGAGCCGACAGCCCACCGAGCGACGAGGCCTCGGTGGAGGGCCCTTTTCAGCGGAGGCACTGGAGGTACCTCTACTCGCCGAGCCACCGATGCTACCAGCCCCAGCCGCTGAGAGTGCATGTTGCCTTAGTGAACTGCATGAATTTCAGCGCCAGAGACCAACCATGTTCCTCGGGGAGACAGACCCTCAGGCAGCCGAGGATTGGATGGAGGCGGTTGTGCGAGTTTTCAGGTTAGTGGGGACACCAGCTGACCTCATGGTGATCCTCGCAGCGAGCCTATTGCACGCGGCAGCAGGAAGATGGTGGAGATTTATGCTCTAGGTGCACGACAAGGCATATCTCCTCTGGATGGACTTTGAGAGCCTCTTTCGCTCGGAGTTTGTCCCTGCCACCCTTTGTGCGGTGTGCATCCAGGAGCTACTACAGCCGCGGCAGGGCAGCATGACGGTCGCCCAGTACTCGGAGAGATTTACCGATCTCTTGCGCTATTCGACGGACATGGTACGAGACCCATTCTTCCAGGCTCGGATCTTCGAGTAGGGACTATGGCATGAGATTAGGGCATCGATGATCTCCCGCAACATTCCGACACATGAAGGGGTGTTGGAGCGAGCCCTCTTAGAGGAGAGTTTCCTTAATGAGCAGTCTCCAGCAGCGGGACCCACCACTAGCCGGCATGCGGCCGAGTCTTCTGCAGCGGGCAGTAGACAGATGACGTAGAGGTCTAAGAGGACTAGACCTATAGGTGATCGAACGCATGACTCAAGATATTGTGTGCGTGGTACCCGGGGTGGGCAACGACTTACCAGGAGCGGACAATGTTTCTCCTATGGCGGGGTTGGTCACATGGAACGTGACTGTCTGACCCACCATACAGATGAGTTGCGGATAAACGAAGGACCTCCTAGGCAAAGGTAGAGTTTCGATCGGGGCTGATCGCAAAGATCCAGAGACCGAGGCAGGGGAGCTGGCCGTGCAGCTAGAGGAGGACGACCCTTCGAGGTGTTGCCACCACCACCACAAGGAGGTCCACCCCAACCACAGGGAACAGGTGGACATGGGAGAGCTCCACTTCAGGCAGTTGAGTCTTTTGACTACGGAGCTCCAGAAGATGGCAGACAAGAGCGAAACTAGTTGGAGGAATAGAGGCCTTGTTGTTGGTGCTACTAGTTTTCTTTTTGTTGATGTTGTGGTTGTTTGTGTCTTTTTACTTTGAGCTACAGTAATAAAATCCACCTTCCATTACGGCGTTTACTTTCCTGTCCTCTCTTTATGTTGTTACTAAGAGTTTCCGGTTTAAAAAAACTGTTGACTTGACACTCACTTCTGAGATACCTACTGGAGGAGACCTAGTGACCACACACAAATGCCAACATTGTGACTCAACCCTTGGAGGTGAGAGAAACGGTTGTATCTCTTGGTAGTAGCATCGAGGCCTTACGACGTCATCCTTGGTATGGATTAGTATCATCCATGTCGGGACTGACTGTATTAGGCAAAGAACGTGGTTCATCTTGGGGATGAAACCAGATTTCTCTTATCGGCAAAGATGAAATCTTAGCAGCTCTTTTAGGACCAATGAAGGACCAGGTCATCGAAGAGCGGTTGAGGACAGCTCAGAGCCGACAAAAGTCTTATGCTGAGAGGAGGGGAGACCACTAGAGTTCGAGGATGGAAACCACGTCTTCCTACGGGTCTCACCTCGACATGGATTATGGAGTTTTGGCCGGGGCGGCAAGTTATCTTCGTGCTTCATCAGACCCTTCATCATCCTCAACGGGGTAGTTGAGGTGGTTTACCACTTGACCAATCCACCTCAGTTGCACCAGGAGCACGACGACTTCCACATATCTCAACTGAAGAGATACGTTCTTGACCCGACGCATATCATCGACCACAGGGAGGTGGACTTTGGTGATGGGGCGACTTTTGCAGAGGTCCCAGTGGAGATCGAGGGTCGACCGGAGAAGTTCCTTCATGGATGGTCGATTCCTCTAGTGCGCTTCATATGGCAGCGTGGGAACCTCCAGGAGAGCACTTGGGAGTAGAAGGCTCAAATGAGTGCCCAATACCCTCTTTTGATTTCCTAGTTTGTGTTATAGCTTTACGGGGACGTAATGCACTGAGGTGGGCGTAATGTAAAGACCCGTAAATTTCAATGGATTTTTTTTTAATTTTCATTGGGTTTTTATGAGTACTCAGTTTCTAACGGCACCTGATTCTGAGGCTCGGTGTGCCCGGAATCAATTTCTGATGTTTAGCTCGGGTACGTTCAGTGAACGAACGAGCGAGTTTTCCTAACATTTGAACCGTTTCTTGGAATCTAAATCTGAGAGTTCCGATGAAACCGCAGCACTGGTATTTGCATAGGAACACCCTTCTTGGAGTTGCGTTTGCTCGGGAGGAGATGTTAAAAATATGTGACGAATAAAAATAAAATTGTTTCACAATTTATTTTTATTTCTTTACCAGTGGGTTATGTGTGTGGAAGAGGAGGATGCTAGGAAGTTGGGGTGGGGCCAGCACAAGCCCCCACCTACTTCAATTTCCTCAACACCCCCTTTTTAACCCCCTCTAGTAATTAATTTGCAACTCCCCCCTTTTAATGACATGCCTTTTAAAACGCCTCTTTAATGGGTCAACGCACGTTAATTAATTCATGAATTCAATTTGATTTTCGAATTAAAGTTGGTGTGTGTGTGTGTGTGAATAAATTAAGAGAAGGTATTATTTTATTGTGGGTGGATTCATTGTGTGGATCAAAGAGGAGAAGACTCTTGCGCTCCGAATAGCTCTCCTTCCTTGTTGAAGAACACGAAGAACATCAAGACCTCGACGAAGAATGCTGATACCGCAAAGGAAGACCATCGTGTCGTCTTCTCTCCTCTCCACAGCTGGTGAGAGATGCCTTTTCTAGAGAACAACGACGCGCTGCTTTCTTCATCGGGCGAACACTGACGACGTACAGAGCCTCTTTCCGCGAAGCCATCTCCCGCGACACCGTTTCTCCGCGACGATCCTCGTTCGACGACTTCTTCTAGGTATGGGGTTTTCGAATAAAGTGTATGTGTGAATTATCCCCTCGTGCATGAGTTTTTTTAATTTCTGGGTGTTTGAATAATTTTACGATGAATAAATTGTTCATTCGTTTATATCATGTATTTTAAAGATTTCCATTTGAAAAACACATAACGCGGAGTGTTCGGGCCGAACAAACACGGCCTGACAACCCTCGGCAGTTTGTTTATTGGTGTGCGGATCAACGGGCGATGACGAAGTGGAACATAAAGGCATTTTGAACCCTATACAGTAATCTAAGGGTCCCAGGAGAGCCACAGGCACAGACGGTGGGAAAAACGGACCACCAGAACGCGACCGTGGCTCCGCGGAAGGCCCTGCCGGCGCGCCGCCGGCAGGAGCCGCCGCCGCTTCAGTCGCGGTGGTGCCGGGATGACCGGATCCCGCGGCTATGAGGGAACCGGGGGAGACGTGGAGTCCAGCGCTGCGTCTGATAGCAAGGGGGGGGGGGAAACGCCCCCCCCCCCCCCCCCAGTCCGCTTAGCGTGTGAAAACCGCCAAGCCGGCTGGGCCAGGCCGCGCCCTGATGGGTCGGACCCAGACCCGGGCCGGGCCAAGCACAGACCCCCATTTCGAACTATTTTCAGTCATTTTCCCATATCGTGGGATTCAGATCTCTGATCGATGCACTGTCAGTTTCGTTGGGATCCATGGATCCAGACGGTCGTTACGGTATAATAAAATCAAGGTTTCGGAGAACTTTGGGTACATCTGGGTTGGTTCGAACACGAAACCAACCGGGCCCTCGGAGCGGAAACATTTATAACTTGAGCTTCGGACGTCCGATTGACGTGCCACTGACTTTGTTGGTTTTCTATTAGTGAGACAGACCTTTTGGATTACTCCTCTTGAGGTTTGGATGCAGTTGGAGTGTGGTCGGTTTGGTTTTGACTTAAAACCCAACCGGGCCCCTAGAACAAAAAAGCCAATAACTCTCAGACTGGGCATCTGATTGACGTGTCGTCTGTCATGTTGAGTTCCCTTTATCGAGACAGAACTTTGGGATACATCAAATCCGGTCTATGTGACAGTTGATGTATCGACCTCTTGGCTCGTGGAGCAGACCCTCCCTGAATGAGCATGTTGTGTGCGGAAACCCTAGAGCTGGCTGAGACTTGATGACTGCTGATCGATCTACTCGGATTGTTTCGATAGCCTAGTGGGGAGCGCTTGGTTGTAGTGTAAGACCCAAGGAGGAGGTGCGCTCGGTTGTAGCGCAGACACGCGGTACACAACAGAAGGAGTACCTCTGTAGGCTATGAGGGGGAGCGCTTGGTGGTAGCGGCAGACCCATGGTGGGAAGAGCTTGGTTGCAGCAGCAGGCCCACAGTACTATGAGGGTAGCGCTTGGTTGTAGCGGAAGACCCATAGTGGGAAGCGCTTGGTTGTAGCAGCAGGCCCACAATACTATGAGGTGGAGCGCTTAGTTGTAGCGGCAGACCCATGGTGGGAAGCGCTTGGTTGTAGCAGCAGGCCCACAGTACTATGAGGGGGAGCGCTTGGTTGTAGCGACAGACCCATGGTGGGAAGCGCTTGGTTATAGCAGCATGCCCACAGTACATGAAGGGGGCGCTTGGTTGTAGCGGCAGACCCATGGTGGGAAGCACTGGGTTGTAGCAGCAGGCCCACCGTACTTGACAGGTGGAGAACTAAAGCAGTCCAAGGTTACTGGGAAGCGCTTGGTTGTAGCGGCAGGCCCACTGTACTCGATAGAGGAGGAGTTCCCCAGCAGCTATGGGTTCGACGGTAAAGACGTTCATACTGGAATCCTCTGTGGGTTCGGCAGTGATGAATACACTACTTATATCCTATGTGGGTCCCATCATATATGAATCAGTCGCTACATCTTACCATCTCTGTCACCTTACGAAAAAGTATACCTATGTGAGTTGAGTCTTGATTTTCAATCAATATCTCCAATATGATTGACTTGCTTTCCTATATGGATTGAGTTGTGCTTTCCTGTGTGGATTGGGTTGTACTATCCTGTGTGGACATGATCGAACTTGGGATCGGATGTTGGAGCCAAACTAGAATTGATGACTTAGGTATATGTATGGGCATATACCTAGGAAGTGTTGGATGTTACATCGTCATTGTATCTTTCCTTGTGGATTATCCATTGTGGATTCTGGGAGACCTTCGGGGGTCTCGTGGTCCCTACTGAGTATCGTATACTCACCCCTGCATGGGCTTCACCCGCAATACGTTGTGTTTGTTGAAGATGATGGACATCAGTGATCGAGGTTGAGGCTTGTAGAGCTGGGAGGTTCCCGGAGGTGGAACTCACGACGATTCGGTACCTGGAGGTGGACCACTGAGTGGAACGTACACGGGGCAGATGACAGGAACCGAGGAGATGAGGAGGCTATCTGTACCCACCCTTCAGGTGGGATTTCCAGTGGATAGCTCGGTTTTGCTGCTTACTTTTCTATTGCCGCACTCTCTTTCTGTTGTACTTACTTTCCGTCGTACTGCACTTTCAGTTTGGGTTTGTATTCTGGCCCACTTACTTTTCCACACTTACTTTTGTACCAGTTTTACTGAGTGTTTGCTTCTGCTGGCTTACTCTATTGTGTTTGTTTACTTTATAAAGGCAATTCCTTCCCCTTTTTCAGGATTTACGCCATTTTTGCTAGTCTCTAGCCTCTGGCCTATGGAAGGCGTGCTTGGGGTAGTCCCGGAACGGGCCCGAGGACGGGTCGTGACAGCCCAGGCAGAAAAGTAGGGCCTTATGAAACCCTTACTCTCTAAGTTCCCCAACTGTACCTAAAAATCACGAAGCTCTTTGAGAAGCCATCTGAACTTTTGGTGTAGATATCAGTGTCATCTAGGGGTACAGGTCGATGTAAAATTTTACCTCTCTGCATGGAGGTAGTCCCGAAACATCATCAGGAAACACATCGGCATACTGGTCCACCACTACATGATTGCTCGGACTCTCAACATCTACTAACCTAAGGGTAAGTTTAGCCGATATATGTGTGATCTGCTGCACCCTCCTCTAGGTAAGTCCATCTTGTGCTGCAAAGGATCCATTCTCGTTGGTGAAGCAAAACAAGCTCCCATACGTGCGGACACACCGCACTTTGCACCTAATACAGTCAATTTGTCCATGGACTATGGATAACCATTACATACTCAATATGATTCCGTAAGGCCTCAACGCCGCTACAAGGAGATCCCTGCTAAAGCTCTCGCCTCCTAGAGTAAGTTCACACTATCGATAGTAGTGTGTAGTCGTCAAATATTATCCTCTAGGAGTCTCTATCCATAAGGATCGAGCCAAAAGCTACACCGGAATCTCCGAGATCCGAAGGAGGGCTGGGGTAACAAAAGAGTGACTAGAACCCATATCTATAAGTACTAAAACAAAGGTATAGTAGAAACAGATCATAAATCTAATCATCTATGAAGTGTCATGTTCATTGGCCTCAGCTTCCTGGAAATGAGCTCATACCTATCCACTCGCTCCCTGGAGTCGGGGTGGGCCACCTCGTGGTGGTGGAAGTCGAATCTTGAATCGCTACCCACCACCTGCTACACGGCTAGCTCCTCTTCCACGTCCACCCGCCTACGGACCTCCTCGGTCGAATGTCTGCCTCTGCCTCGGTGGTCCCTCAACCATCTACTGGTCGTCTATACGGCGGTTCGGGAAATCACGGGCCATATAAACCTTCCCGCCACATGTGTAGCACTGAATGAACCTCTTCTAACTTCCTCTATCTCACGAGCTCCGCACCTCCAACCCTGCATCTCGGGGCTGTTCACCAGAATGTCTGGTCTGCATGGACCTCTATGCCATCTGCCTACTATCTGCCGCATGTGACTCAACTATGTGTCTCCTGGTGGTGGGTATCACTGTCGGTGCCTACTCAGCTAAGAATATCCCCACCAAAAGCACTCTCTCTAGCACCCCAGCCTGTGTCGGTATGCTAAGCGATATCATCGTTTCTCTGATCTCCCATCGGAGACCCTATTCAATGGTCCAGGCCCTGAAGAAAGGGTCTCATACCATGTCAGTGGAGTAGTGAGAGAGATCAGTGAACCTCACTGAGTACTAGGCCACAGCCATGCATCCCCAACTGTAGGTGCAGCTGATCTCATATACAGATAGAGAATAAGGTCATTGGGATGAATTCTACCCAGAAAAGGATCTCAAAATCCGCCCAGATGAGGTTTTCCTCATCGTGTATTTAGATAATCAAGATCCACCTCTCTCTACTACTGCCTGGAAGACACTTGATGCTAGGATCATTATAAGGTCAGTCGGTCAACCAACCAAGTGGAAAACTCTAACTACATCCTCCAGTCAGTCCTCAGCTGTCTGCGGGTCTGTCTCGCCTCAGAACCTCAGAGGCCTCTATCGCTGAAACTTATGCAATACACTCAGTCAGCGTGCATCCTCTCTTGGTGGGGCTGGTGGCAATGGCTTCCCAATGGGTAGTGGTGTTGGTACACCATCGGAATGTGCTAAATCCATAAGAGGGCCCCGCACTGACGCCTCTTCGCCTAGTGGGCCATCATCGCGTACTCTCTCAGGAATCCAGGATGGTTGTCTATGTGCCGGAATCCTAAAATAATATACGTGTGCCACGATCAATAAGTTATACCTCGCGAGCTAACTCAACAGATCAATATAAAACATTTCAAAACACACTCAATCAGTATTATCGTGCGTTGTGTCGGAAATCATAATTCAAGGTCCTAGTGTATGGATACGTCGGTTGTCGCACCAATACTAGATTCCCCAAACTGAAAACCATACTCATAACACTTAACATTGATTCCACACAAAAAAGAAAAGATTCTGAGTTCTTTAGTTGAACTGACTCCTCTGATACCACTTTATCGCGACCCATCCCCCGGGGAAAATGTCGTGACTACCCCAAGCCCGTCTTTCATAGGTTAGGGGTGGAGACTAGGACCAAAATGGTGTATCCCTAAAAAATAACGGAATTGCCTTTAAACATTTACAAAAACACAGAGTAGAATGCAACAAGATGCAACAAATAAGTAAAATACTATAGTAATGAGTGCTGAAAGTGAAGGGGGCTGTAATACAAGCCCAACTGGAAGAAAAATACATGTACAACTGAGATGTACAAAATAGTTGAATAGTGAAAAGAATCTCCTGGATCGTTCGCCACAGATCCTTCTTGAAGTGTAGGTAGAGTTCATGATCATTAGTCCCTGTGTAACGTCATGCCAAATGGTCCACCTTCAAGAACCGTCCACTCTTGGCTCCCTCAACCTCTATCAATGTTGTACGTAGTCTACAAAAGACACAACCAGGTGTAGGCGAAGGCCTTGTAGGGGTGTGTATAACGATACTCAGTAGGGACCCCGAGACCCCATAGGTCTCCTAAAGATCCATGAAGGGAAAACCACAATGCAATACATCAACACTACTTATGTATATGCCCATACATATACGTAAGTTATCAAGATATACCCATCTCGTACATGAGAACCACAAATGTAAAACCACAAAGATAGGAAGTACCACACAGGTAAAATACTTAGTTCAAACAGAGTCTCAGGTCAAGCAAGGTTTTCAGTGATGTATAGTAGTAATGATTATTAGTCACGAAGCTAGATCATCTTATTCAGTCTAGAAGCACTACTTCTGACCATACGGAGTCTGACACACACCGGATAGATAGGTAACCTACCCCCACTGAACCACAAAGGATCTGTCCAACGTAGGATCTATAGGTAACTAACCCCCACAATGACCCACACAAGATCTGGCTCACATAGGATCTATGCTGACCCACATAGGATCGCTCGATACTAACCTCTGTATAATCTGTCTCCAACCTCCGTCACACTGCTAGCCACTAGATTCCTCTCTCCTCGTGCTCTAGAGTTCAATAGAATATTCCCTTGAGATATTTTTCATACCTTGACTGCCACTAATCTCAAAAAAGGAGTAACCCAAAGGACCGTCATGTCATAAGGGTTCCAACGTGACAAACGGTGTGTCCATCAGACGTCCGGTCTGTGAGTTATAAGCGTTTTAGTTCTAGGGGCTTGGTTGGATTCTTGTATAATCCAACCCAATTTTACTTCAATGTTCTCCAAAACTCAAGAAGAGTGTATCAAAAAGAATCTTCTTGATGAAATGATCCCAACACTATAGAAGGTTAATCAAATGGACGTCTGGTTCTCAGGATATGACCCTTTATGTGTTTTTGGGTCCAGTTTGCCCGGGGTCCAGTCCGACCCGATCGAACTGACCTGACCCGACCCGATCTGGGACAGGTTGTAGCAGGCTCAGCCTGGCCCACAAGGGGGAGGCCTACAAATGTGGGCCATAAGGGCGGGCTGGTCCAAAAATGGTGGCCCGGAATGGGTTGCCCGAACCGCAAAGGGTCGGACCGAAAAAGGCGGCCCAGTCCACAAAGGGGGGCCCACAATGGGTGGCCCATAAAGGGGTGGCCTAGCCCGTGTAGGGCACTGCCGGGATACATAGGGTGTGACCCCCAAGGGGGTGGCCCGGCCGCGTAGGGCGAGGCCCGCAAAGGTGGAAGTCTGGCCCTGTAGGGCGCATCCCGCAGGGAGGGTTCCCTGGCCGCTGTCCGCCTAATCTGGCGAGGGGGTGTGTGTGACCCCTGGTATCCTGAAATCTTGAATGGTCCATTGGAAATTTGGTTTTTGAAGTAGTGTTTCCACATTTCCACCTTATGGTCACCGTAGAATCCATCGGAGGCGCGAGTTCTTCCTTTACCTAGTCTTCGACCGCTACATCTTCTCGTTAGCAGTGCGCTGGTCGAACCTCTCCCCACTCCTCTGCGGCACGCTGGCCGTACCACCTCTCCTCCCGCGGCTGGCCAATGTATTTTCTGCCTACTCCTTCTACCGTGTTTGACAATCCATGACCCTTTTATCCCCGGCGATGTGTGATGGCGCACCACACTTACTTCACGGTCGACCAGTGTCGGCCCCTCTGATGACCACCACAAATTTGTGCTGCAACATCCTCATGAGACGTGTGTTGATGCACTGTCATCTTCTTAGCTGTTTAGTGTCGTTGCGCAGATGATATTCCATCGAGGTGCAAGGATATCAAGATAGCAGAGGGTCTGGCTCAGGTTCGTTAGGCCCGCACCCTCTGCGTTAGCTCATAAATAAGAGGGAGGATAATGGGGTTCGTGAAAAATTCACTTGAAATAAACAAAAATTTAACCCTACCTTGTAAATCCGATGGAGAATGTCTGTGCTTGAAGGTGGGTCATATTATTCATTCCCGCAACAGGTTCCCAATGATTCCACTCTTACGTCATCCTTTGGTTCATTGTCACCCGTCACCTCCCATTGGGATCAGCTCCGTCCTCTAAGGGTTCGGCATCACGACACTCCTTCAGCACTTCGTTGCTTTGGCCAAGCTGTGTCAACACCTCTCCCCAATATTCATATAAATAGTATGGGGGGAGGGTATGAAACAAAATGGGGAATTAATGGGGGATCATTAATTAGGGACCATCCTAATTCCCCAATGACGTTATTACTTTAGAACGAATGGTCAATCCATTTATTGGCATGAGACATCGCAGGCCCAACACTCCGCTTGTCCGTTGGTGGACAAGAAAGAAAATAATATAATAAAAAAAAATTATTCATTTATTTTTAAAAGTCACAAAAAATAACTCGTATTCCATACCTACTGTTGTCAATGTAATTTCTCCCTTAAAATAATCCTGGCATTACGGATTCAACGGTGCCCTCATATTTTAAATCTGAGCACCAGTTCAAAAGATAGAAAATTTTACTCACGCATTTAATAATCATACCAAAAAAAAGTTTAGAAATTCGTTCTGGGCAAACTGGGCCTCGGAATCAGACGCCATCGATTTTCGCAGACTCATAATAATTCTATATAATTAAGAAAAATTACATGGAAAATCCAGGTCATTACAACTAAAGGTCTTGAGATGAAGATTAAACTGATGTTTTTTTCTCCAAGTCACCATTTGTTTACCATAAATAATTATATCTTCTACTAAGGTCTAGAAAGACATCCATATTTTTCACTAAATCCTCCAATAAAGAATGATGTTGTTTAATATACTATTTACTTTGGGGATTTTACAAGAAATTTTCATTAAAAATAGCTTCCATCGTATGCATGTTTTCAAAATGATGATATGTTTTAATACGCCATGGAATTTTTATTTCCAATGTTTTCCTTTATAAATAAAAATATTCATTATTCACTTCAGATATTAAAAAATTTACTCTAGAATTTAGGAAACTATAATTTTCATTCAAAAACAATAGCATGGTCTAGACCGTACTGGGGTGGTTTATTTACTTTTTATTTAAATCATCCTCAAACATTACAAAGTTATCTTTAAAGTTTTTTATGAAATAAATAATATCATATATCATCTTCTAAACATAATAACCAACAATTAACATAAAAATAACATTTTTTATCAAGAATCTATAAAAAACCTCTTCATAATCGTATATTCTCCTCATGAATAACCTATATTACAAAATTCATCCCTATTGGGTTTCATTGATATCATATGTAAATTTTAATACTCCTTATTCCCTAGACAAAAATCTTAAAACAGAAAAATTTAGTTATTAGTGTATCAGTAATACTCAATGTAGAAAATATAAGTTTAAGATAGATTTTTATACATTAAAATATACCATTAAAATTATATACTAATCATCCTATCGTAAATCAATATCATTTCTCTATAGGTGTTTAGAGAGATTTTATGATATTCCCTATATATTGTATCTCCCCTAGCTAATATACTAAAAGGTTACCATCAAGGTAAAATTATATGTATCCCCCTTTATATAAGATAGAGTCTCTAATGACACTTGTTAAATACCTACATATTTCACATATGTTTTATACATTAATAACAAACCAAAAGGGTAATGTTCTGGAAAAAAATAATAATCTACGTTAAATAAAAAATACATATAGTTATATGTGATATAATAAATTAATTATTTCTTTGAGAGGTGGTAGAACACAAAGATTTAGCATATTTTTCAATAATTTTTGTTTTTAAAATGGTTTGGTGAAAATGTCTACCACTAGTTGATGTGTTCCAAAATGATCAACCATAAAAAAATCCTTATTTTACTTTTAATTTGTTAGAGTCATATGTTATTTCAATATGATTCATATGATAATTCTATACAAGATTCATTGGTAATTCAATTTTAGTTTTCTTGTCACAAAAAAACTTTATATGTTATAAACACTTAACCAAGATCCCTCAAATTTTTCTTCATATATATTAATTGAGTGCATGCCTTTTTCCCTGAAAAATTCAATGCCTCTAGAATGATAAAAAAAGGTTCACTCTTTATTTATTATTTTTACGATTTTACAATTTTTTAAATGAAAAAAATCACCTCTAAAAATTGATTCTTTTTACACAACATATCATTCCCGATACAAAACCAAATATTCTATTGTATCATGACCTTTTCCATCATGAAACAACTAAACATAATCAAAGGTACACTAAATATACATCAATATTATTTTTAATATAGTATGGTTCTCTTATTTTGGATTACTTTGAATCCATATAGCCAAAATTTTGAGTAAATAATGTCCAGGAACATCACTATAAAATCAAAAAAAATCATCTAATAATTCTATTATAAAAATTCATATCTATTAATTGATTATTTTCTTACTTTATGTATTTAGATCCAACCATTAATGGAGTTGAATTTTGATTTATATAACACATATAAATCCTATAAAGAAATATTTAATATAATTTCATTAATAGTGGTATTATTAATAATTTGTTGACTTATATCCTAATCAAATAAGATATTTCACAAATATTTGACATCCCATACTTTTATTTAATCAGCTTTGTAAATTATGAAACTGATTCCATATTGTATCCACTGAATATGATGTTATTTACATATAAATGTATCATGAACTACAATTCCTTTGATTATTTCACATAGAGGTTTTGGTAAGAACCTTATCTTTTAAATACCATCATCTTCAAATAATTATCCAATTAATCATACCAAGCCTTTAGTGTATTTTTTAAAACAAATAATATATCCTTTAAACTATTCATTATTCCATCATCATTACTAATTTTTATGTCCACCATGTATTTGATATATAATAATTCTTTAAAATGTCTATTAAGTAATATTGTCTTCACATTTATTATCTTTTTTTAATCCCTTTTTAATATAAACCAACATGAATATCCATATTGACTGATTTTTATCCCATGATGACAATTTATCTTCTGTATATATGCCTTTAATTTGAGAATAGGATTTGCATACCAACATAGATTAGTCTCATATCACATTAAAATGAATTTCAATGTAATTTTTGAACAATAAATTTTTTCTAATTAAATTTTTAACTTTAAAACATTTAAAAATCTCCCAAATATAATTATTTTCTCTTTGATCTAACTCCATGTTCATTTCCATGGCTACTGATTCATTTTTCACTACATCTTAAAATGATACCAGTTCTACCTTTTATAATAGAGTATTTTTTCCAACAATCCTAATACATGGGGTTTCATTGATCTACATTATCTCTAATGATATTGGAATAATCAATTTCAACTCCCTTTATCCTTATTTGAGTACACAGTTGAAACTCTAAAACACTTAATTCTTCCACTAATTCTACATTTGAATCCTTATCATTATATTTTTTTTAAACTATATAATTTTCATAATTATTGCTTTCCTTTTCAAAAATATAAATCATTATTAAGTTAATAGACTTGTGTCAATATTTTAATTTAGTAACCTTTACATAATTTATAAAATTTTTATCATACTATTATAGATTTTCACTTGGTTGAATGACTAAGAAACAGTCCTTCATTGACTACATCACCGAATATTATTTTAGTACCTTATTTAAAATATATTATTTATATCCAAGAACCATAATGTTTTTTAGATTTATATAACATCCATGATATTCATTATAATGTGTTCTCTTCTCACCATAAATTTACAAATCTATATTTTGATTGGACACCGCTTATAGCAACATTTATTTAAAATAAGTCCATGATATACCACTCTAGATGACTAATTTCCTTTCCATTTTGTAAAAAAAATTTACTCCACCATCAAATAATCCATTCAATTGTATATTTTTAAACTATTAAACATTATTTTTAATTCCATGTTTTTTCAGGTTATTTAGCACAATAATCGATTTTTTATTTCATGATATTATCCATTAATTTTTTCGGATCAACCTATTTGTTTCATTCTCAGATTCGGAATATTTTAATTAATTCCATCACACATATTTTTGTTTGAATAAACATAATTAAAAATATTCAATTATAATTTAACTTGAAAAATATAAAAAAAAATATCATTGATTTTAGAAATGTGTCATTAGGCTACACACATCGATATGAGATTTTAATTGTCCAAAAATTCAATTTTTTAATGAAAGAACTCATGATTCATATTGTATATTTTTTTATGTGTTCCAATAGAATAAAATAGAAAGAAATGTTCCTTCCATTACACATAATGAAATAATATTGAATACATTTTCTATAACTAATATATAGAAATAAACCAAAAAAAGACTGTGCACACTAAAGTAAACTCTATAGGATTAAATTCCCCAAAAAAGAATTCTCGTGCTATTAAAACATAAAAAATATAATCTTTAAGAATATAATAGATATTATAAAGATATGTTCATTAAAATTATAAGTTAATTAGTGAATTTTGATGTGTGATGATAGTGGATAATATATAAGTTATAAATGAAAAAATGGTCATTATGATCTATTCGTTACTTGGATAGTATTTAATATGACCATCAGTTAATATCACCATAGGTTATTATGAAACATGGTAATAATATCTACAATATAATTAGTGTATATAAAAATTTAATGATAATATATAATTAATTTATATGGTAGAAACAATCTCTTCAACGAGTAGGATCATTGCATTTTAAGCATATTTATTATAATTTAGGAGAGAGCTAGAATCACTGGCGTTCACCCTTATCCATGACAAAGCAGAGCTTCAAAAATTAATGCTTGAGCAAAATTGACTACGAGAGAAGTTCAAGTTACTAGAGATGGCCACCTGGTCAATTTTAGATGATCCACCACATTAATGTTCCTCCATTACACACCTTACCATTAAGGTTTATGTCATTGTCACATGTAGTTATGTATCAACACTTTATTAAAATAAAGGTTCAATTTCATTCTATAAATTAAAATAAGGTTTCTTCAACCTTATTTTTGTTATTATTTTATTTATAAATATATATATATAAATATAATATGAATATAATTATTATTGTTTTGGGTAAAAATGAAACATAATTATATTTTTGGGAATTATATAATTTCAATTACAATTTTTAAGAAAGTTTATTCTCATGAAACTGCCTTATTAAACACTACTTATTTTAATATAAATGATAATATAATTCAATAATATCCAAGGTAATTTTTATAAATATTAGAAATTTAAAAATGTCCTAAAAACTATTATTTTTCAATAAATGAGATTTTTTGTTCAAAATCTAAAATTATCATACTTACAAAATTAATATTAAAAAAATAACTATTATATTTACAATTAGTATGTAAAAAATAGGTTAGGGTGAAACTTTCATAATTTTCAAAAATATGTTATTTTTAGTGAATATTAAAAAAGAATGCTTTTTTATTTTCATTATGTTTAGAATAACTACCCATGATTATCATATATAGGAAGTAAATTGTTTTTTATGAATAATTAAAACATTTCACAAAGAGACACCAAAAGACCATATTATTTTAGATGCTTCGGAAACATGGAATTGTAAACAGTGGTATATGGGTGAGAATTATTTTCTCTCACTGTGTTCTCTAAGACTCTCACCCCTCTTAGGCATATCATATATAAAATATATCTTCATAACATAGGGAAAGAATCATAATAAGGGGTAATATCATAAATTCAATAAGGGTAAAGAAGGGAGATATTTAAGAATATTCATAATCTTAAGGGAATGAGAAAGTGATCATAAAATTAAAATATCATACCCTATATATCAAAGATCATAAACATGAGTCATGGAATAAAGGTTAGTGGTTCATAAGGAATGAATCATAAGGAAATCAATAGCGTAAGCTATGAAAGTATAATATAGGAGTATGATGTGGAGTTTTTACATTCACATAAACATGTAATATCATTCCCAATAAGTCAAGATGCACTGCATGATCTTATCGAGGTAATTTATAAGGACTAAAACTATTGGGCGGGACACCCCATCATCCCGATTATTAGTAATTTACTTGTAATGGATCATGTTTGTCTATATTTCCGTAGTGGGTCAGGTTTCACTATCTTTGCATGGAGTATCGGGTTACCCATATTCTCATAGTAGATCATGTTTCACCATCTTCACATAGTGGATTGGGTTCCCCATCATCCAATAGTGCATTGGGTTTCCCCATATTCCCATTGTGGATTGAGTTTCCCCATCTTCCCTAAGTGGATAAGGTTTCCCCATATTCCCATAGTGGATCAGGTTTCCCCATATTCCATAGTGGATCAATGTTGTTGACTTTCATACCATAATTATCTCATGAGATATAAATCATTTTCCAATGCATTCGAGGGAGAAATAAGTCCCAGTCATATAATAATGAAATCATACATACATGTTCCACATGATCATGAACAATCATATCATAACCCATTTAATGAAATGGGTATCATAAACATGTTATCATAACAAAACCTATGAAAAATATAGAGTTTTTATAATCATTACATCTAATCAAAACCTATTAAAATAACAAGGTTTCATAATCATATATTCCATGAATTGGAAATAGGTTTCATAAATATATAACCTATGAAAAAGAAATGGGTTTAAGAAATATCATGTCTTCAATACATTAACCACTCAGATATAGAATAATAATGGAACCTTTTGATCATTTCCCTAGAATTTCATGAGTTACCCCAATATATGTAATCCTATATGGGATATAATTTGGAATGATCCTTTAAAAACAGTTCTGGATGAAATTATCTTTTCTTCTTTGAAAACTTCTTTTCAAAAACATTAATCCGTCTGAAACACATTTTTATAAAACTAAAATTGATAACATATGAAGAAGAGATTGAAAAACATTTTGAACCATTTTTATTTAAAACTTATATATAAAGCTTCAAAAAATTTGGAAAACCATTTTCCTAGAAAACTTATAACAAAAGCTCGAAAACATTTAGAAACTGTATTCCTTAAAAAATTATAAAATAAACTTGAAAACCTTTTGAAAACCATTTTTTTCTAAAAATAAATAAAATAATTATTATAAAACATTTAAAACATTTTAAAATAAATTTAAACATAAATTTTTTAAAACCTTTTTAGAAAACACGGTTTTGAAAGAACATGAATTTCTTACCGAAGAGGGAGGTAGAGCCGTTTTTTATTAAAATAACTTTATTAATTATCTTAAGTACCAAATAGTAGAAAAGTGGTTCCTATTCATGAATATATCATGAATAAAAAGAGTATAAAAAAATCCATGAGTCTTCTTTAAATATTTATCATAATGTTTCATTATTGGAAGCATAATCATAAATAATCTTGATAAATTGAAGTAATAAACGGTTACCAATTTGGTGGCCTTGAGTCAAAATAATATGGAAATAATATCATTACACGGAACATAAAATATCATGAAAATTAGTAAATTCATTATATAATATGTAAAATGTAATATATACACCTTATAGAAAAATATAGTCACATAACATCGCATGTGCCTTAATGAAGGAAAATTGAGACAAAATTACTTTACCAATTTGGTATCTTTTGAAACATAAATTAAATGGAAGATATATAAAAAAATTATATTTAAATATCCATGAAATTTATTAGAATAATAATATATTACATTCATGGGTAGTATAAACATCACACAAATGAAATGAGTCGTGAATAATGCTTATATCTCACAGAAATTAAAAAGTGGGATGGAATTCCCCCACCTTATGTCTTGACTCTCATTTTACTAATTAAAACCTCATATATAATAAATATATGTTTATTGTAATTGTAAAACAGAACCATATTCTTATATATTAAACCATATATTTCTTTATATCACCCTCTTATTACCACATCCATGTTATGGGTACGTTTTGGGTAATATCTGTTTTCTTTTTTCATAGTTCCTTAATTTTTTATATTTTTTAACTTTATACTTATATAATTGTTTAAATAATTTAAAGAATGATATAAATATAATTTATATTCATTATATGTTTATTATAATAATCTATGTAATATATAAGTATGAAATAGAATTCAACATTCACGGAGATGGTAGTTCGTATGTACTCATTAATATTCTTTCAGTTTTACTGTCATATTGAAAAAATAATGGAAATGACATATATGTATTTATATATATATTATAATTACATTCGAATTATTATTTTATATGGATCATATATTTTCACTAAACATGTCCTTAAAAAATTCCATATAAGGTGTGAACTAACCACATCGCTTTTAGGAGGCTGTAATCCACACATCCCTGAACGAAATTATAATACTTACAAAAAATGGAATGATTGAAGGTATATTTTATATAATAAATATATAAGAATAAAAAAAATCATAAATATCATATATAACTTATTAAAAAAATTCCCACCATAATTCCCAACCATGAGATATGGTAAAATAAAAAAACAAAAAACATTGTTTCATGAGGCAGTAGTTCATCGTACAAAACAACTATAATTTCGTTAGCCATTAGATGGATGTGTGTGTAAGTATAGGTAAAACCATTAGAATAAAAAACATCCCAGTATATTGATGATATTGGTTTTATTAGATAATTTTGTACTAATAATAATTGTGGTGATGGTGAAAGAATATAAAATAAAGGTGCATGCGGAAGGATGTTGCCTCTTCATTGGGTAAATCCTTTTTATTCTAGAAAAAGGGGTTTCTTGGTAAGATTTATGATAAATGGTTACATTAAATGATTAAGGGAGGTATTTTGAGAGCATATTTGACCAGATTTAGTGTGGTACAAACATGTTGAGATGTGTGAGTAAGTTGGATGGTTGAGTTCATTCTTATAGTGGAGGAGGTGTGGCATTCTTCTAAATTTTTTAATAGGGAATTACAACCACATTTTTCCTATGAAAATAATATACAGTCTTAAGAAAAATGAGATCCAATTGAGTATAGGGTGGAAATATGTCTATAAAATTTATTTTTTACAATTTTATAAGTCATTAATTCACTTATGTTTACGGTTTAGTCACTTGTTATGCTAATTTTCCTCTTAATCACTAAAATTAATTTTAATTAAATTCACTAATAATTTTTGTCAAAAACTAGGTTAAACATATTATAAATTATAAATTATGATTATTAAAAATATTGACTCGATTTTTTCAAATAAAAATCATATTAGTCGAGGAAATTAATATAAAATTAATCCCTCCTGCAAGATGATAATGTTGGTTTTTAGAGTGAAAATTTTCATAAGATTGCTAAGTTTCTATATCTAATTTCAAAATTAAATTAATACCAAGGAAGTAAATCTGATTCAATTATGTATAATTGATATAATTAAACTTTTAAACCAATTTTATATATAATTTATCCTTATAAATAAATTAGAAGAAAACTATTTTTGGATTTAAATATAGTATTTTGAACTATTGGTCAAAAAAAAGGAAACTTCGCATAAAATTCAATAAATTAAGCAAAACCTAATGTTTTTTATTTTTATTTTAAAAATAACGTTTATTTTTACATATACTATTTATAAAAGTTTCAAAATTTATATTTAAAATTGGTTCTCCATTAAAAGGTAGTAATATCACTTTAATAAAAATATATTTTTTTATGTGTAATATTAGGTTTGTTCCTATGTTATGCCTATACAAAATGTTTGATGGACGTTAAAATAAATTAATTGAATATATAAAACATATAATTAATTAATATAATTCTAAAATTGTAATTAGTCTAATTTATTTGGATAAAATTCATTTCTGAGCATAAATCTAGTATTTATAAAAACATTTCCCATATACTCATTTGGTTCTAATATACATTTATAATAAATTTTTAACAAGTGAATTCAACTACATATTTTAATAAGTTAGTTAATCCTTTTCATTACATCCAATATAACATCAATTTTATATATTATTATATTTAAATATAATATTTTTAATAGGAAATTATTTTCCAGTAAAACTCTTACATGTGTGTTACACAAGCCATCGAGGAACGACGACCTTGCATATAATATAAGATAATATCATTGGTCCATGTAGATAATTTTATAAATTTTATAGCATGTAGTGCAGGATTATCTTGGGGTTGCGTATAACTCATTCCAAACATAGTTCTTTAATATAAAAATCAATTCATAGTTTTTATCACATGCAAAAATCAAAAAGATTAAATTAATTAAAAAAATATCAAAATCTCAGGGTGTTACATTCTGACCCCTTATAATTATTTTCTCCCTGAATGTTTTTTTGGGTTATAAATGTTTTAATAAGAAAAAAGTTCTTTTTATAGAAACATACATCATTATATTAAATATTAAAATTTATTTTAAAAATGAAAAGATGGAAACATAATGATTACTCAAATTAATATATAACTAGGTTTCCACATAAGAGAACATGGGTGGGAAGTGAAAAACAAGGGAATGAAAGATAAATATAACTATGAAGTTCCTCTAGATAATGATAAAGAACAAGGTAAGGGTAATGTTAACAATAAAAAATTTATAAATTTGTGATGAACTAGGGGCCATTTTTTCTATCATAAATGAAGGTACAATGTTAAAAAGTTTTGGTATAATGATACTTTTTTCTAAATTTAAATAATTTTAAATAGAATATTTACATACATGGTTGAGTACAATATCACCCTTGGTTTTGTATTGACCAATTTCCACATCACCTCTTTATTTAAAAAGGAAGGTGAATTTTTTTCCTGTAACACTAACAAATCACAAGATCCATGATAAGAAGTCCCCATCTGTCATTAGTTACCATGAACCCAATTTTATTAGAATATGTTATCCAACATTCATAAATCCTCATGTGGTGAAATAATACTTTTATCTCACAAATTTCATTTAAAGATTAACATATAACTTCCATAAATGGTAGACCTTCTATCCCTTCTTAAAGATAAAAATCCGAAAAAATAGAAAGAAGGTAATGAAATATTTTTAACTTTGATCCCCCATTTATCATAATGTAGCTTTTTGTAGTCGCATACCAAACATGGGAATACATTTATCATATATTCCATTAAAACATGGTAATAACCTAAATTACCCCAATTCCTTATTGAAAACATGCATGTTTTATTATTCAAAAGTATATTGGATATATTTCATAAATCCAAAAATGTTTTAAACATCATTAATAATAATATAACCACTTGTAAAAATGTCCTTAATTAGTATCAAGGTAATCAGTTCTATCCAATTTTCTTATTCATATCCAATATATCTTTATCCAAACAACGTTATATTAACATAAGAATTATATCAAGTGTTATCTTCCCTTAATCAAAATGTCACTGTTTCATTAAATCTCATTTCTATTCTATCGAAAAAATTCACCATAATCATGTATATTCGTACCACGAAACATAAATTGAACAATCCTTTTATATTTCACTATTCATATAACACAATTCTTGAATCCAAATACATTAAAACATTTATTATTCCACTTAATCAATAATAAATAAGAATAATACCTCATATTATCACATAATACCTCTTTCTATTCACATTTCATATGAAGTCTCATCATCGTCAGTAATATAACCATTACTCATAGCACCTTTCTTATTATTTTAGAGATATTTCCACTAAGGATGTTGATTTGCATAATAATGATTCACTCTAAAATTAATTTATTTAACCTTTGATGATTTATTAGTGAGGGAGGTATTCCCATCCATTTATTTAACTAAACATTACTTTTTTCCATTGCAGTTAGTTGCTTTGTGTCGTTCTTTTCCATAGTTAAAACATCTTCTTATTCCTCTATGACATTCACTTAGGTGAATATTTCCACATTCTTAACATAAATGAAACTGAATCTTCTTTCCTTCGTGGTCTCTATTACCTGAACACTCAATGAACTCCTTACTTCTCTTATTTAGTGATTTTAGGAGTTGGTTATGGTACACGAAGTTAATCATGTTCCATGAAAACTGATTAGGCATGGTTACAACATTCTTCACTCTAATGATAATACCGTTTGACTTATCATCATAAAATATTCCATCACATTCAATGTTAATCATGTTACTTATAGTTCCCACCATAGAATTAAACCAGAAATCATTGAGTAGGAAATAATTATCATAGTGAGAAACCAAATAATCATGAAAAAAAAACTTATATAATGTCTAAATTATGACACCTTTCCTATATCATGATAGCTCTGGTTTATACTATGTTATTCATAGACAACATCTTTTTAAATCCTTCATGATGGTAATAAAGTGTTTCTGAATTTCCCAAGAATATCCCCCTAGAGTGTCAACACAGGTGTGTTGTAAGGCCAGTTGTTTTATATCAGGTTATGCCTTAGTCAGGAATGATGCAGTTTGTCAAATTTTTTACACCTACTCAGATCTATTCTTGTGCCACATACACTTGTAGTATATATACTAGGATTTAATTCTAGTAAAATACTCACCCCATATTTTACCATAATTATAATACATTTCTTTAATTGTTAACTCATTGTTACACTAATCCTAAAAGATACCCCTAGACATATCCTTAGAAATAACCCGAGTGATCTGGCTAAATGTTTCTCATCCTAGATTCCAAAGGATGCCCAAAAATTAATATTTATAACAACAATAAAACCCCATAAATAACTTACATATACATTATATCATTTCTATGTAATACTAAAAACGTTTCACAAATAGACACCCAAAACTGTATTAGTTTAGTGCCTTTGAAAAAATTAAAACATAAAAATGGGTACATGACTGAACTACATTATCTCCCACTAGGTTCTCCATTACTAGCTCCCCTCTTAGACATATCATATATAAAACGTATCTTCATAAATAGGGGAAGAAAATATAAAAGTGGGTGATCTCAAAACCACTGTAAGGGTAAACAAGGGAGATATGTAAGAATAAACATGAGTACACGGGTATGATAAAATGATCATAACATTATAAGATCATCCCATTCATATAAAATATAATCAACATTAATTAGGGCCTAAAGTTTTGGGGTTTATTCAGAACGAATCATAAGTAAATTAGGAGCATAAAAATGAAATCATAAAATATGAGAAAGACAAGGAATTATTGAATACACTTAAAGATGTAATATCATTCCCTATAACTAATGATACATTGCTAGAACTTATCAGGTACATTCACGGGGACTACACCAACTAGGTGGGACACAAAAACATCCTATGTCATAGTCCTTTCCTTGTAATGGATTGGGTATCGAAATAATTCCATACTGGATTAGATTTCCCCATTATCACATTGTAAATAATGATTTCCCTTCTTCTCGTAGTGGATCAGGTTTCCCCATCTTCCCATAGAGGATTGTGTTTCCCCATATTCCTATAGTTCAATGGGTTTACCCTTCTTCCTATAGTGGATCGGGTTTCCCCATCTTCCCATAGTGGATTAGGGTTTTTCATCTTCCTATAGTGGATCAGGTTTCACTATCTTCCCATAGTTGATCAGGTTTACCCATCTTCCAATAGTGGATTGGGCTTCCCAATCTTCCCATAGCGTATTGGGTTTCCCAATATTTCCATAGTGCATTGGGTTTCCCCATATTCCATAGTGGATCAAGCTGGGGGACATGAATCTCATCATTATCTCATGATATATAAATTGTTTCCCAATGCATTGGTGGTAGACAAATGTCCCACCAATCCCATAATGAAATAATACATACACATGCCATAAGATCACAAACAATCATTTCATAACCCATGAAATTAAATGGGTATTATAAAAATGTAATAATTTCATAAAATATGGATAATAGATATGTCACATAATCATTTCATCCAATCATAAACTGTGAAAATAATTGGGTTTCATAATCTTATAACCCGTGAAAGAGAAATGGGTCCCATAAACATATAACCTATGAAAGGGAAATATGTTTCATAAACATCATATATTCAATACATAAAACATTCAAAGAGAGAATATTAATGGAACCTTTGTATAATTTCCCCAAAAATTCATGAGTAACACCAATGGATTTTATCATAGATGGTAAAAATTTGGGAAGGTATTTTAATAACATTTAATGAGTAAATAGTCATTTCTTCTTTGAAAAATAATTTTTAAAAACAAAAAACATTTTGGAAACTGTTTTAACGAAAGTAAACAGGAAATATTTTAAAAGAATATTTTAAGAAATTTTTAAAACCTTTTTTTGTATAATTATATATAAATATTGATATTTTTTTGAAAATCATATTCCTTGAAAACTAATAAATGAAGTATCAAAACAATTTGAGAACTATTTTCTTTGAAGACATATAAAAGATACTTGAAAATTGTTTGAAAAAAATTCCATTAAAATTATTTAAAAAATATATATAAATATTTAAACATTAAAAAAACCTTTTAAATATATTAAATTTTTTGGAAATATTTTTATAAAACACATTTTTGAATGAAAATAGATTTCCGATCGAAGATGAAGGTAAAGTAGGATTAAATTAAAATCCCATTGTTAATTGGATTATGTACCAAAGAGTGGGAAAATGTTAATAATATTTGAGGATATCATGACTAACCTGAGTTAAATTAAATTCCTGATTTTTGTTGAAATATGGATCATATTGTTTCAGCAATGAAAGAAAAATCATAAAACATATCGATAAAAGATGAGATTGTAGAAATAAACTATCACCACATTGGTGACATTGAATCATAATATGATGGAAATAATAACATTTCATGGAGCTTAAAATATCATGATATAATTATTTTCATGATATAACATGTAAAAGGAAATATATACACCTCATACAAAATTATTGATTCCTTAAATGGCATGTTTCTCAAAGAAGGAAAATTTAGAAAAAATTATATTACTGACTTGGTAAAATTTGAAACAAAAATCCCCTGAAATAAATATGATAAAATAGATATATAAAAACAAATAAATTTAATTATATGAATAAAATAATACATTCATGGGTAGTATACACACCACACAAATGAAATGAGTGTTGAATAAGGCATGTATCTCCTAGAAATAAAAAACTATGATGAAATTTTCTTACCTTATGTATTAACTCTAGTGTTACCTATTCAATCCTATTGTATAATAAATATAAAATTATTATTCATATTACATAGAATAATATTCTTATATATAATACCATATATTGATTTAGATCACCCTCTTATTAGAAATTCCATATTAAGTATATGTTTTACGGAATATCCATTTTTTTCATGGGCCTTAATTTGTTATATTTTTTTTCATTATACATGTATCATGATTTTCAGAATTTAAGAAATGATGTAAATATAATTTATATTCATTATATTTTTATTATAATATGTTCACTAAATTTATCATCAATACATTCTATGTAATATGTGAACAAATTACATCGCTTTGAAGAGGCGGTAGCCCACAATTCACGAAACGAAATTATCCTAATTACACAAAATGGATGCATTTTTTGTATGAGTTATATAATAACTACATAAGAATAAATAAATAACAACTACAATATATAACATATTAAAATTTAGTTACAATCATAATTCCCATCAATGATTGGTGGAAAAGGAAACAATTAACAACGTTGTTTCGTGAGGTGGTTGTTTGTCACACAAAAGAACGGTATGTTTGATAACCCTTACATATAGGTGAGTGTAATTTCATGTCAAACCGTTTGAATAAAAACATATCAGTATATTTTGGATATTGGTGCCATTATATAATAATTTAACAAGAATAATTAGGGTATTAGAGAAAGAAATAAATATTAAGGATCTTGAGAAATGATTTTACCTATTCTTTGGGTAACTCCTTTTTCATCGCACAAAAGGCCTCCTTTGTCAGTATTCTTCCTAGTGGGAGGATTAAAATGGGAATCTAGGGAATGAAGAATATTATTGGATATTATTTTTGGTAATACAAATGGATTGAGAGTTTAGAATAAGTGGGAGGGGTGAATGACTTTTTATAGTGGACGAGGAGAGGAATTCTTGTAAATTCATGAAAAGGGGATTCCACCCATTTTTTTTCCTATAACAGTGCATCCAATAATGGTCCAAATTATATATAATGGAGGAAATGGTTGATAAATGTCCCTTCAATGTGTATAAGGGAATGATTAGGAGTAATTATATAAAAAAAGTAATCTTCAATAAGGTAGGTTGGATGAAAAAGGAATGGACAATGATTCAGTTTCAGATTCATAGGCCTCAAATCCCAAAGAATCTAAAAATGTGGAATATTACATTTGGCCCTTATAAAATAAATTAAATAACACCCTTTTGGATTCATATGGTTTTATTCGGCATATTCATGGGCTAAAAGGATGAAATGACTAGTCTATTTTTCTAATCCCTCTTCTTAAAAGTTCATTAAGAAAAGGAAAACTCCCTCAAAAGAGAATGAACATTATTTCTGACAAAAAAATGTGTGAGATTAAGGTTTCTAATTTGCTCATGGAGCCTATAACCAATGGAGATATTGAAACTCAAATAGAGGAAAATACTGTCATTGATCCGAAGAGAGCAGATAAGGAGGTTACTAAATCAGACAAAACTGAGGAGAATCTCATGAACTCTAATGAAGAAATGTTAGATAATTATTTCCTAATTAATATAGCATAGTAGGATGATCATATCATGTTTGAAAGACCATTTCGAGTTAATTTAAATGAATAACAGTCTTCTTGGATTGATAGGCATAATATGATTTTGATACAAGGTTTTAATGAGGGGAAACAAACATGGAGGAGCATGTCTATACATGGGACAAGATGGATATTAAATTTGAGGATCTCATTAAGGAAAATCTAGAACATGGGGTTGCCTCCATTTATGGGTGAATATTTAAGGAAAAATATTCTAACCATTTCAAATTATTATGGCATTTCCTGATAGTTTCATATGAGGTCTGAATTTAATGTATTTTGAGATTCTTGGTCTCCCAACTTTTCCATATATGTGATTCATAAATGAAAAACAAAATAATGTATTAATTTAAAAAATATATATGAAAACCCAATTTTAAATTTAAAATTAGTGTTTTTATTATTCCTTAAAAATAAAACTTCACCTAAAATATCAAAAATTCACCATAACCTAATATTTATGTTTTTATTTCAAAAATTACGTTCATTTTGTTATATAATATTTATAAATATTCCAAAATTTATATTTTAAATATGTTCATCCATAAATGGTGTTAATAAAACTTTTATAAAAATATAAGTTTTTATGTGTAATGATGGGTTTTTTCTCTCTTATGCCTATAAAATATATTTGATGAACATAAAAAATATTTTATTGAATTTATAAAATATATATATCATTATTATCATTCAAAAATAGTTATTATTTAATATATTCAAATATAAAACCTTTTTGATACTAAAATTACTTTTTTATAAAAACATTCTCTTTATATTCACTTGGTTTTTATATTCAATTCTAATTAATTTTTAAATAATGAATTAAACCATTTATTTTCATACATTAGTTAATACTATTCATAACTTCAGAAAGAATGACTATGTTTTATCTAATTATATTAAATTAAAAATTAATAATATATTATTGTTTAGTAAAAATTGAACTTGTGTGTCACGCAATGCATCGAGGAAAGTCAATCTTGTGGGTAACGTAAGATAACCTCGGTGTTCCATTTAAGTAAATATAAAATATATATTGAATGTGGTGCAATATAAACATGGGGTCACATATAACGCATTCCAAACAGAGTTCTTTAATATAAAAAACAATTTTTATTTTTTCATGAAATGAAAAATATAAAAAAGATTAAATTAGTTAAAAAAACATCACAAAATCTGGGGGTTAAACATTGTATGACATCATAAATATTTAATAATTATGTAATAATTAAAATAATTGAATCAGTATCCTAAAAAAGTATTTTTATTCATATAATTATTTTTAATTGATTTAAATTATTTTTCAAAAATATGTATATCGTTCTAAATTCTAAAAGTGAAATTATTATTTATAAAAATATGTTCTGTGGGAATGTTAAATTCTCATACAAAAAGTAAGAATAAAAATTGTATTTTTGATCTCCCATGGATAAAATTAAAAAATCATGCCTTGAATATCCCAAATAATTAGTTATAACCATGGTTCATCTAATGGTTTTCTGTTTTACACTATTTATAATTTCAAGGCCTATATTTAGAAATTAATAAAAAAAACTTATCATCATTTTATTATAAATACACAAATTACCACTCAGTTTTTTTCACTACCAATTCTTTTATAATGTATTTCTCATAATTTTCCATCTCAATATCAATTATAACTATTTTCAATGGTTCCACAAAACTCTCTTTATTATTTAAGAAGCTATATCACAATGTAAGTGATTCTCTCCATCTCACTTTTTATCTGTTTCCATCCTTTGTAGTCAGTAGAACAAATTCAAAGTTATTATATTATTAGGAACTTATGATCATTTAATTACCATCTAAAAAATTTCTCTCAATAAGAGACTTTCATTCTATCTCATTAATCTATATTCATAAAACACAACAACTAAAGACTGATATTTGAAATGAGTTAATCAGGATAGGACTCCATCACAAATCGTAAATTGAAATGGGAACCCAGTATGATTGAAATGTGGTTGATAGTGACATAAAAAAATCATTATTCCAGGATGGGAAGTCAAAAAAACTATTTTTAATAAAAGAAATTCCTTAATGAAAATAGTTATTTGTGATACATTCCATAAAATAAGAGATGTTATTATTATTGAAAAAATAATATTTCTAACAGAAAAGGTTCTTAGTGATGGATATTGATTTCCATTATTAATAACCTTTTGTGAGAGAATCATATTTACGTTGCAAAAAAATAGATACAAAAAAATTACATCACACAAATTTAAACAAAAATAATTATATAAAACATTACATATTTAAATTGATACACATAATATGTTCATCAACTACATATCATAATATTTTAATCAATAAAATATTTTATTGATCACTGTGGAGGTGGTGGATAATCTAAATGACAAAGTGGAGGAAAATTAATTTAACATCCTAGATTTTAAGGTACAGTTTTTCTTTGTTTAAGATCTTTTCTTTCTGGTTCTGAGGTTATATGGGTTGTTTTTGGGAGATTTTAATATAACATGGTCCTAAGACATCTTTTTGGACACTTTAAACTTGTATGTTTTGTCTTACACTATATGTTCTATGATAGGTACAAGTTGTAAAATAGTTTTGGGTATAAAATTACTTTAGGTTGTAAATTCTATGTATACATAATATGTTTTTTTAAACCATAAAAATAACCTTTACATCATAAAATCAACTATCGATATAAATTTAAACTGAAACAATGTTTTTTGGAGTAAACACATTATTGGGATTTTACACCATTTGTCCCCTATTTATGATGTAAATCACTTTGGACTAGTAGGTTTTATCATTAAACATTCCTATGGGTTTCCTTATTCACTGAAAAACCCTCCTCTCTTGTACCCCGGGTAGTTCTAGAATATTTTTGGTGTCTCCCCTCCTTTCAGATCACTACATTCGGTGTTGATCACACTGGTGGGTACATCTATTCTTTACCGAAAAATGTCATTTTTTCTTCTTTATTACCATTAATCATAGTTGTATTGTTGGGATACATTCATGGATCAGTTGATCATGTGATGTTGATTTTTTTATCCTTGTAGATTCATATAGTGATATTACATCAAAGGTTGAACCTCATGATAGATATATTATGGTTCTTGATTTCTTTGAGTTATGCTGTTATTTATCCCCTCCATAATATTTTTTTGGAATATGATTCAAAGACCTGGGAATCAATTATAGGCCCTTCATTGTTTTCTTTACATTCCTTCTAGATTTAGTGGATTAATTATGGTTTTCTATGACCCATTTATATATTTGGTGGTTCTGTATCTAGCCTTTGTTGAATGAATAGTGATTTATCTTATTTTATAAATTAATTTATAAACAAATTTTCATGATTTTCTTTTCTTCGTAAAAGTATTTGAATTAAAAGATGTTTCCCCTTTATTTTGTGTAAACTAAAATGGGTGTTTTCAAGTCATTATGAAATTGATTTTCAAAGCAGGTTTGATAAAAGAAAATGAGTTGTTTAAAATTTATTATGAACATAACATTGAAATTATTTGTGAAAATCAACAAATGGGAATCCTTGGGTGCTTATGTGGAAGGTGTATCATAATTTCATCATCTATTTTTCTATTCAGGGGTCACTCTTGGGGTGTCCCACTACACCATATAATTCTTATTCTAGGGACTTGATGTTTACATCATTTGGGGGGTTCACTCAATGGGTTTTCCTCTACTCCCTAGGCATGTTATTCTAGGGTCATGATTGCACACTGGTCGTTAATTTTGGTATAGGTAGTTGGCTAGCCTGACATGTTGTTATCTTTGGAATTTTTACCATAGTTATTTGAATTTTTATTATCTAGATTCTGTATAAATTCTTTGACATGATAATTTTTTTTGGAAATTATTCTTTGGAAAGATACATCCTAACTAGTTTTGTACAATGGAAAAGGGAACTATTTACCATGATTTGGATAGAAACTACTTTAACAGTTATCATGAAATTTTTTCCTTAAAATGAGGAAATTGGGATTTTTTTTATTTAGAAACATGATATGGAACACCATGGTTAGATCCTACTATGCCTGTTTAGCTCACACCATAAACACCCCTTTGGGGGTGTGTATACCTGGTTATGTCTTTTGAAGGAATGAAATTCAAGGTGCTAGATTGGGGAAGAAATATTTTTTATCTAGTTATGGGTAGTTGGTGGTGAGATTATATGACATTCCCCACTTATCTCATGCAACAGTTTATTTCTATTTTTCGTGTCCATTTTTTCAGACCTGTATCATAATGTTTGGTTTATCTACTTTGAGTTGTATCACTTCTTTTGTTTTCCATTAATTATGGAAGATATGTTTTTGGTTATTATTTCACTATTTCATTCTATTGTTTACCTATATTCAATATCTTCAACATTTATTTGGAATAAATAATACCCACTAATTTATTTTGTTTCCCAAATTCTAGTCAGAAACCTGTGAGGACCCACCACGTCCTTCGGGCATGTTTCTGATCTGGTTGTGTCCAAATTATTCTGAGTATATCAGGTCAATTAATTAAAAAATTTATCAATCATTATTTTTTCTTCAATATTTATTATCTTGAGTCATTTGGTAGACATGAGATATAATTTAATGGACTTGATGACTAGGTTGTGGTGAGGTCTTGGCCAACTCCTAGCATGACAAGACTCAAGTTACAATGGGATATTAGGATGTGTGTCTCATGTGTTGAGTTCATGGTCTATTTTTTTAATGTCATCATTGGGATGGATTGGATCATTACTCATCGTGATATGGTTCATTATTATCATTTTTGTGTAACAATCCTTTCTATAAATAGAAGATCTTTCTTGTTTCAAGGAGAGTGTGATATGGGTTCTTCGTATTAGAGAAATTCCCACCCATAGATTAGTGTTTTTTGGCTGCCTCTCTTCTTGATCCTAATGTTTTTTCACTTTTTTATTTTCCCATGATTGTCCTGTAATTACCAATTTTTTTTCCAAATGACCTCTCTGGTCTTACTCTATAGATTGATGTTTATTTTATAATAGAAATGGTTTTGGGTACACAGGTGATCTCAATAGTCGTGTATTGTATTGAACCAGTAGAGTTGAAATAACATAAGGATTGGTTGGATGATCTGATATTGAAAGATTTTTTTCCCTAGTTTTTTTTCATCAGAATCCCTACTATTATTTTTCAAGAAGGAAGATAGTTCACATTGATTTTGAATGGACTATCAGAAGTTAATATGGGTGAATTCCTAGAATATGTATCCTTTTCCAAATGTGGATAATTTATTTGATCACTTAAAGTTGTTAAAGTGGTTTTTGAATACTGTTATTTATTCATGTTTTCATTATTTTAGGATTTCAGAGAATAATATACTAAAAATGACTTTCAGGATTAGGTATTTCCATTACAAACATCTTGTGACACATTATATTTTGACTAATTAGATTCTGGTTTTCTAGGATTTGATGAACCAATTATTCCATCAGAATTGTGACACATTTTTCTCAGGTTTGGGGTAGATATTATGGTTTAATCAAGTTCCAAGAGTGAGCACGAGCACTGTCTAAGTTTGGTTTTCAAAATCTAGAGTAGTCACCATATTTATGGAAAACCTTCAAAATGAAATTTCTAAATCTAATAATAGAAGTTATTTGGACATGTCATTTCTTAACATGGATTATCAGTCAATCTTGAGAAGACTAAGGCTACCTTATGTAGGGAAGAGCCACATAATGTCATTGAGACTCATAGGATTATTGGTCTTATTAGATACTACCAACGATTTATTAAGGATTTTTTATAGTTGTCTTCACCCTTGAACTCTCTTACAAGGTAGGCCATGAGTTTCAAATGGGATTTTAAATGTAAATACTCTTTTGATGAGTTCATATGACTTATGAAACTAGTTTATATCTTAATCATTAATAAGACCAGTAAAGGGTATGTGGATCACTATGATGCTTTTTGGGATTGTCAGGGTTCTATGCTTTTTCATAATGAACATGTTGTGTCCTATGGATCTTTTCAACAACATCTGCATGAGTTTAATTACACCACTCATTTGGATAATGTCTTAGTAATTCCTGTGCTTATGTGGTGGAAGCATTAACATTTTTTTGGAATAAAATCGTAGAATTTTCTAAACATAATAAGCTAACCATATCATTTATCATAATTAATTGAATCTCAAATAGAGGTGGTGGGTGGAATAAACTCAAATGTTCAACATTGACACCACCTACACCCCATGGAAGGGGAATGTCATTGATAATTCTCCTAGTAGGAAAGCGTCTTCATAGGCTATTCTAGCTTCGAATAATTGGTGGAACCAAATGGGACACTTCACCCAGTTTCATATGTATTCTTTGGAGTATGATTTGAGCATAGTTCTAAATAGTTTCTATTTAGAGTAATATATCCTTGAGTTTATTTTTAAGATTCACCATCATAGTGATAAGTTCAATGGAAGCAGAGAAAACCATTATGGCGGGGAGATAATTTATGGTTTTCACTCCCTTTTGATTCCATTATCCACTTTATGGATTGTTTTATCATCGCAATATAAGTGGGGTGTTTCTTTTTTTATGACTGTCATATTTCTTCTGGGTCTATTCATATGAGAACTATAGAGATATATTTGGACATGAGATGACATTTCTAGTATATGGGTATAAAGTGAGACATTTCATATTTTTTGTCCCACTATTACACCTTCAAATAAGTAAAGGAAGAGCATCTGAATCCTTATAGTTTTCTTCATCATATTCTGATTCTAGTTTTTGAATAGTATGAGGTGTCCATGGACTTCGTTTTTGGATTAACATAGACACCCCAAAGGATAAATTATGTCAGGTTATTGGTTGATTGATTGATGAAATCAACCCATTTCATTCTGATCAAGGAAACCACTGTGGTTTAAAAAATGGGTACGATGTATGTGTACTCGGGTTTTAGGTTACATGGGCTTCCATTTAAAATCATCTTAGAGAGGTATCCCAAGATCAACTTATATTTTCGGAAGAGTATCCAAGTGGTTTTGGGGACTCAGGTTTAGTTTATTCGAGCTTAACATCCACTAAAAGAAGGTTAGATAGAGCATAATATTTAGATCTTTGAGGATATGATTCTTTCCTTCATTTTAGATTTTGGTGGACTATAGGATAGACATATAGGACTATTTGAATTTGATTATAATAATAGTTAGCATTTATCGATCGGGATGGTTCCCTTTGAAGCATTTAATGATTTCTTATTAGGATAACCTCTTTATTTAGTAGAGGTGGGTGAGGTTACTCTTATGGGACTGAGTCTCATTCAGGAGATTTTTGTGAGGATTCCTGATAAAAATCAGTGTATGGTTACAGAGTAGAGTCAATATAAAAATTATGTTCATTTTTTTCGCGATCCAACCCAGGTCAACCCTGAACCGGTAACTCAAGTCGGTATGTGGCAAGGCCCAAGAGGCGTCCTCGATCCTCTCGGGAAGGCGATAAGTTCCAAGGGCATCAATAGAGTTATTGGAAATGGTTTCTCCCAACAAGATAAATAATTTAATAAAAATAACTAAAATAAAAAAACAATCTAGAATTGATTTCCAAAATTATACATCATTTTCATTTTCAAATAATGAGACAACAAAACTGAACAATAAATAAAACTAGTATAGTCAAGATTAACAAGAACCCAAACATCACCAGCATGTGACCCAGAGTGTAACTATCAAACCAAACACCAACCATCCCCTAGGGAAATGAAACCAAATATGGGACCTATAAGAAGAACTAAAAATAAGAAAAAACTATAGGCATGACTATTAAAACTCAGCAGGTAGTCCCTTAATAGTTATATTCCTAATTTATATCCTTTAAATAAAGATACATTGATTTTTAGGTTTGAAATAAAATCTATAGTCATAGGTTTCTTCATACATTACATTAAAAAATAGCATATCACAATCCATTTCCCTCACATTTTAATCAAGGCTCACTCAAGCAGATAAATTATGTTCAAAGGGAATATGGATATAGAATACCGAATAAGAAACATTCAAGTTCCACGAAATTCGTTCAAAATAGCTTTCTTGAAACATTTTTAACAAAACACACATTCATAATTTACCAAGAAAAGTCCAAAACCTAGGACAAGGGATATAGTCACACAATGAGGGAAATAGATAATGATACTAGAGTTGGATCATCATGGGAATACCTAGGAACTCAGAGGAGAAACAGAATGTACTATAAAAGTGACTCATCCCGAATGCATTCACTACTCGATGACAACATAACTCCCTAACACCTGACCGTTTCCCTAACTATCCTGGATGAGGGGCATGATCCCATAGTAATAAACCCAAGTATCTGCCTGCTATGGGCCACTAGCTAGTACAAAAACTTATTCTAGTGTATCAAACGTTCTCCTAAATAATCTTTTCTTTTCTATTTTCCCATGTTATGTTGATAAGGTGGGGTAATAGCAAATTATAGTAACAAGTCACATATATATACAATCACCGACTACCAAAACTAGAATCAACCTACCCCCATTAAAGAGAATCCATGTCTTATACAAGAATCACATGAGAGAAGTCCCATAACAAGGACATCCCCACACAATTAACAACCAATTAGGCAATGGAACCCTCCTAGAGGGGTCTTCCAAAGAACCAATTTATGTTTCCAAAAGGGACTCATCACATTTTTAAAAAAATCAATTCATTTTATAAATACTCATAAACAAACCACTTCTGGAACCAAACACGCCTTTGGAAACCCTTTTTATCAATCCCACACACCATTCAAATCAAAACACACTTTCAAGAGACAAAGGGGAATAACCCATTAAGCATTAAATGTGAAAAAATCATTAGAAATTATTAAATCACAACTTTAAACATTAAAAATGTGTTTATGAAAAACAATCAATTAAATTATAAAACACTATTCATGTTAAAGAGCCAACTGGTCTATTTTCAAAACACATGGCATGAAAAATCATTTCCAACTATTCCAAAACATCAAAAATCAAGATATTTCATAAAATGAAATTATCCTTACAACATAAAAATATTATTTAGTAATTAAGGGTGGTGAAAATATCATGAAATCAAAGAAAACATCATTTTATGGGAAATATGAAATGTGTTCCTACATTAAGAATTGGGGATCTTCTGGAATCTAGTGTGAAACATCAATTGAACCACCACTATAAGCAAGAAATACTTAAATCAATATAAAACCACATGATTGAACCCAAAATTTCAAGATCCTACCCTAAAAATCAGATCCCAACTAATGAAGAAAATAAATTCTAAGAAAGGGGAAGAAAAACCGTAGGGAAATAAGTGAAAGCAAAGCATGATGAACATACAGAGGGATTTCATAAAGAAATTGGGAAAAAACAGTGTAGGAGAGGAGATCCAAGATGCCAATAGGAGGGGAAGGAGGTGTCTCGGTCGAAAAAACCCAAAATTAGGGAGAAAGAAGGGTATTTTTTGTTTTAAAATTGGGGGAGAGAAAAATAGAGAAAACACATTTTTTTAAAAACTGGGTTGGTCGCACTATCTGCTAGACCGTGCGGAAGTCATATGATAGCTACTGCTGAGAGACCAAGGTACCGCATGACAACCTACAACATATATCATGGTTTGACAGACTGTGCAGTAACCATGCGGAAACTATGCTAAGAATATTTTCCACCCAAAAACCAAAAAATTCACCCAAAACACAATGAAGAACCCTTGGATGACATATATGGAAAGGATAGAAGAGAAGAACCTTCCAAAAACTCAAACCCATCACGCTCGGTTCCTGATAAAAGAATAAAAACCCAAACAGAACTGAAACCAAAGTAGAATTTCAAAACAGTGTGTGATAATTCTCCCAACTATAATGCTTTCTTCCCTTAGAAAGACAACCCCATTCCCACCCAAAAGCAGAACAAGTAATCTTTTACAACTTGAGGATAATTCCAAATAATAAAAAATAAACATATTTCTAAGGAATCACCAACAAGAATATAAACTAATGATAATAACTCATGAAACCAAATTGGACTCCCTAGTAAGTGACACCCTACCTAAGATTTTAACACCAACAATTGATCATTCCATGGACATAAAATCTTCAACACCTTCAATTAATCCTTAAAAAACAACATCTTGAATGACTCAAAAGGGAACACAACCACATAGATCTTAAAAAAACGAGATGACCATGCCTCCTTATAACTAATGAGAGAACTCTAACACTCAAATGGGTGACAATGTGGAGACAAGGTTCCCACCCCACCTTCCATCAAATGGAACAACTGAAAACCATACAACTACGCAGGATGATTAATCTACCTCCACTTCCCATGATTAGAATAGATAATAATCCTAAGACATTCCACACCACTGGGGATCCCCTAATTATGAACCAAATTTTCTATGGGACCTAAGGCTGGAGCCCCGAAGACATAAGTATCATGTACATCGTAGTCAGGCTTCAGAAACACCAATACAAAATACACAGACCAATACATCACAGAACACACCTCCCTTGAAATAGGAGTTCATTAGGGTTTGGAAAAAATCACTCTAACAATCAAATGAAAATGGAACCACTGTCGAATGCCACCAGACAAGACTATTACAATTAAAAACACTATAGAAAAGGTAACCTAGAACTGAGCCCAAATAGTTCACTACTCCTACAATTGGGCTGGGCTTTCCATCAAAGAGTTTGGTCCAGCTTCACAGTTTTTCTTGAAAACACCCCGATAGAACTGCTTCATGTGACCCAAATGTCCACTGGTGTGGAAGGTTCTTGGATCACTTCAACATGATGGTATCTAAGGACCATTATTCCAAATTAATGGTAGGTCACAACATTGCGCCCTGAAGAGGTTGACCAGAGGTCTGAAGGCCTCTTAATAACCCTACAATTACACCATCATCTTACTACTTCCCATTCTTTGTGCCGGAATCATCTTCGACATTTTTGAAGACCAGAGGAAGATTTTCCATCTCAAGACCTCCTGCGAAATTAGTTTTAGTACCAATGGTTTTCCTCACAACATTGCAGAAGGTGGTCAGGTTGAGCTCTCCTACCTTTAACTATAGTATAGAATGGAGACCAAGCTCCAAATTCTGAGCCTTCCCAGGATAATTTTAAATATACTTTCAATCATATGGATCTAAGACTACAAAGTGATAATAGAATTCCAAAACTACTCCAACACCTTACTAAAGAATGTATAACTCCACCATCTTACTGACATTCAAATATCAGAAATGTATTGATGGATGATTGAACACTTGACAAACTCCTAGGTGATATATTTCTTATAATTTTTTGAGACTAATACTTCCACCATTTCTAGGATGGGGCCTTGACCATATAGTTAGTAATCATTACCTTCAATGTCATAGGAAACTTGAGGAAACAAAATCCCTTCTCGATCCTCCACATAGATTCTTCTACCTCAAGAGGATCCACTTGACTATGGAAAAGGGGATTATTTAACTTCTAGAACTCAAGAACATAGTATGTGAGTTGATCAACTTGAGTGTTCACTAGAGATGTACCACCCAAAGCTGCATCTTGGGTATCCATCAATCCTTTGAGAATGAGGGTTCTAATAAACAAGGATAAACAAGGAACTTAGTCCAAACAAATCCAACAACATGAACCCTTTACAAAAAACATCACAATAGAAACATACCTTACAAAAATTCAAAGGGCATGGAACACCAACACAAGCTATCAAAACAAAAAAAAATTACGCTAAAAAAATTTCATAAAGAAAGCAATGTTGAAATAATTCTACCCCCACCAGTGGTGTCCCATGGGCATCACCCATGAACATACTCATCCATTCTAAACACTCAGCCATTTTTTGATAACTATCTATGCATGTGGTCTCTCAATAAAATTCCAAAGTTAAAGCATTTAACCCAGCAATAATTTTCAAATTCCACAATACTCTTTTCAAAACCCACTATCCAAAAATGTTTTAAATCCCCTCATAATATCACAAAACCCCCTTCGCTGAAAATCCCACCATTCAGTCAAAACTCATTTTCCATATTTTCACATAAAATGTAAATCCTTTCATATATTTCAAATAAAATAGAAAACATCCCAAATATTTACCAACCTCCCAATCAAAACAAATTTTATTCACTTAAAAAGATCATTTCACAATAACCCAATTTTACACTAACCAATACAATGTCACTCCATTTTAAATTTAGTTTTTCACAATTAAAAACCATGAATTTTCAAAATAATTTTCAAAATTAAAGAAGTCCCAAACTATTAACAATGGGAAACTAACGTCGATGGGTGACGTGTTCATATGATAAAAGTTATATGTGAATCATGACACCATCAAAAAGACCATTCCAAGGTAATGACCCCAGATCAACATGTCTTTCCAGGCCCTGCGAGATCACAGGGGGCCACAACCCAACATCATTTTCATTTCCCAATGTAAAACAATCCACAAGAACAAAATACACTGACAAACCCAGATGACCCATGGTATCCCAAGGTTTGGGATGAGTATGATTTTGTGATGCTCTTCCCGCACCAACACCTTGATCCCCAAAAATCATACTCCTTCTACCATGACAATCCCAAATAATGATGGGTGCTCTAAATTGCAAGGTCTATTCATGAGTTGACCAGCTCTAATACAATTTTTTCACAAACCAACCTGGGTCGACCCTGAACTGGTCAACTGAGCTGATTTGTGGAAAGGCTCGAGAGGCTTCCTCGATCGTCTTGGGCAATCCACAAGCACCAATGGAATCAGTAGAGTTATTGGAAATTCTTTCACCCAGCAAGATAAACAATGGAAGAAAAATAAATAAAAGAACAAACAAAACTATAATTGATTTCCAAAACATTATATCTTTTACATTTTCAACTGAAGAGGAAAAAAAATTGAAGAATAAATTAAACCGGAATAGCCAAGCTGAACTTGACCCCAAACAACGCCTCTATGTGACCTAGAGGGTCACTCTCCAAACAAACACCCACCATCACTTGGGGCGACTGAATGAATTATAGGACCTGTATGAAGAACTAAATGATAGAAAATATTATACGTATGAGTATTAAAACACAATAGCTGAACACGAAATAGTTATATTCCCAATGAATATCATTTAAATAAAGTAACATTGATTTTCATGTTTGAAATAAAAACAATAAACATAGGATTTTCCATAAATTACATTTCAAATTAGAGAATCACAATCCTTCACCCTCAAATTTTAAAATAGGATCACACAAGGAGATAAATTAGTTTTAAAGGGAGGATGGATGAAGTGAACCAAATAAGAAAGATTATGTTTCAAGGAATTCTTTCAAAATAGCTTTCTTGAATCCTTTTTAACAAAAAACACATTCATAATTTATCAAGAACACTCCAAAAGCAAGAACATGGGATATAGTCACAGAATGAGGGAAATGGATAACGATTCTCGAGTAAGATCATCATGGGAATACCTAGGAACACAGTGGAGAACTAGAACATACTATACATGTGACTCATCCTGGAGGCATTCCCTACTCGGTGACATCATAATGACCTAATGCCCGACCATCTCCCTACCATGCCTGATCGAGGGGATCGATCCCATAGTAATAAACCCAAGATTCCACCTGTTACGTGCCACTAGATATTACAATATCAGTGAATACAGGAAGAAACATTCTCTGAAATCCTCTTTGCTATGTTAGGTTCTCATGTTATGCTTTTTATGGGGTTTTCTAAGAAATTCAAGTAAGAAGTCATGTATATATACAATCATCCACTACCAAAACCAGCACGACACCAAACCCCCTCAAGGAGAAGCCATTCCTTAAATAAGAATCTCATGGGCCATGTCCCATGCCAAGGACATCCCCTCCCATTTAACAACCCACTAGGAAATAGCTCCATCCTAGAGGGGTTTTCCAAAGAATAAATTTAAGATTCCAAATGGGCATCATCATATTTTCACAAAAACAAGTCATTTAATAAATACTCATACACATACCACTTCTACAACTAAAAACACATTTGGAAACCCATTTTAACTATCCCGCACACAATTCAAATTAAAATACACTTACAACGACCAATGGGACATAACCGATTAAGCACTTAATGTGAAAAAATCATTTGAAAGGCTTAAATCACCACATTGAACATCACAAATGTGTTTATGAAAACCAAACCATGCCATTATAAAATAGTAGTTTGTTTAAAGATCCAACTGGTCCATTTTCAAAACACAAGGCCTGAAAAATCCATTCCAACTCTTCCAAATCATCACAAATCAATAGATTCCATAAATTAAAATTATCATTACAACATCAAATTCCTATTTAGAAATTAATGGTGGATAAGGTTTCATGAAATAAAATTAAACCTAATTTAAAGGGAAATATACAATGGTGTCCTACCTCAAGAATGAGAAAACTTCCAAAATCTAGTGTGAAACATCAATTGATCCACTACAACACCCAAGGTAAAATCAAACCAACCTAAAACCATAATATTAAACCCAACATTTCAAGATCCAACAATTAAAAATGGATCCCAACCACTGTAGAAAAGAAAACCAAACTCAGGGGATGAAAAACCATAGAGAAATGAGAGAAAACAAAGGAGGATACATTTACACACGTATTTCATCAAGTAATCGAGCCAAAAAAAACCCAACGAGATAAGATCCATGAAACTAAGAGGAGTTGGAGGAGGCACCTAGTTCGAACAAACCCAAATAGGGGAGAAACTGCGGTTATTGGATTTAAAAGCATTATTACGGAAATATGGGAAAAACATATTTTTTTTAAAACTCGGTCTATGGCACGGTTAGTCTCCGTGGTCTTCCAGACTATGCAGAAGCCATACGACCAATACTTACGAGGGACCAATCTACCACATGGATTCCAAAAACATGTCACAAATTCTATAATAGGTTTTGTATCCTACTTCACAGATTGATAGGTCGTGCGGTGACCATGCTCAGGGTACTGTCCACCCAAAAACCCTCATATTCACCCCAAACACAAAGAAGACCCCCAAGAAGATAGATAGGCTATGTATAGAAGAGAATAACCCTAAAAAATATCAAACCCATAACACCTAGTTCATGATAAAATAACCGAAAAACAAATAGAGCTGGAACCAAAATAGAATTCCTAAACCAGGGCGTGACAAGTGTCCACATCGTCCATTATATTTTTCTATAGTTGAAAAAGTTTTCTTGAATTATTCTCCTTGGTTAGGTTAATGACAACATAAGAAATAGGTAAATTTGGTGTCGATATATGTTGGTCATATTTTGGTCACTCAGATACATGGGAATTTTTTGTATCAATTGGAATTACTAAATTAGTATATGAGTGGCCATGATATTTTCTACATATCCCATCTTATGAAGTACAATCCTATTCCCTCTCACATTTTGAGTTCCAAATAGATTGAGCTGTAATAATATGTTTTAGTTGTGGAGAAACCAGTGATAATTGTTGATTCTTCATTGAATGTCTTTCATCATATGTTTATCCAATAGGTTAGAGTGTTATGGTGATATGGATCAAAATCTGGTCGGAATTTGGATCACGATTCATCAGTGAGGGAGTAGTTCCCTCATCTCTTTACAAATAACCCTTCTTATAATTGATTATTTATAAATGTAATATCATATGGTGAGAATATTATGACATATTGTTTTCTCCCTTTTTTATATTTTAGATATTTTTACTCAGGTTGTGAGGGAATGAGAGGTGTTCTGGGGGGATTTATGTAGAACGTAGGTCTAGCTCGTCTGGAGGGACACTTTCCTGTCCCATATTTTAACTTACATTATAATCTCTATACATAGAACCATCCATAAAATGGATTATAGTGTAAAATATTTTAGGCCATAAATTATTATTTTATGCTCTAAGTTTCTTTTACCCCATAAGAACCACTTTTTAAACATTAAATCATCAGTTAGATAAAAGTTAATCTGATGCAATATTTTATTTGGCATAAACATGTTTCAGGGAGTCTACACCCTATTTCTTCTATTTGTGACATAAATACCTTCATCTCGATTGTATTATCTTTTTTTTCACCTAATATTATTCTTTTTTATTACACATCCCTCCTCTATTGAATCCTATAAATTTATAAGCACTTTTGGGTGTCTTTGATCCATCTAGATCACTTATTTTATAACTCAGTGTCGATGGTGGGTGTATCCCATCTATCTAGGAGAGAGGTTTTTCTACTTTTCCATTAATATTAGTCACAGTTAAAGTGTTGGGATGCATTTATGGCTTAGTTGGTCATGTTACATTGATTCTTATTTGATCTTTCTAGATCATTGGATAAATCTTATTTCAAATGATGACCCACATGCTGGATGTAGTGCGTCATGTGAGGTCATTTATGTATGGTTTGATCTATCATCCCCATCATATGTTTTTTTGTGGATTACGATTCTAATATATATGGGAATAAATTTTAGGGCCTTCATTTTTGTCGTTTTGTTCCTTTCAGTGTAGGTGGATTCCATTGTGGGGTGTGCACCCCAAGTATAAAGGTAGGTGGATCTAACTCTAACCTTTATTAAATGAAACGTGATTTCACCTATTTTATAAATTGATTTATAAGTAATTTTTCATGATTTATTATTTTATGTAAAGGTATTTTGAATAAAAGATAATTTTTCCCCTTGGTTATGGGTAAAGTAAAATGGTTGTTTTCAAACCATTCCAAAATGGGTTTTTAAAGAACGTTAGATAAAAGAAAAATGGTTGTTTTTGTAATGTCTCAGATATTCTATGTATTATTTTTAAATATTATATGGAATTGTTATGAGACCAGGTGCTGATACGGCACATCATTCTAAGGCCTGGTGATCATGGAATGGTGGTCCAAACTTTTTTAGTTAAGTGAGTCGGCATTGTGCACAGTTGTGGCAGTTTCCAAATGGATGCCCGGATTAAAAATTTGAGGGCACCGTTGTGACTGGGATGAAAACTTTACCTATAAACAAGCCTAAACTCGACCGGTGAGAGTCGATGGAAAAAGTTAATTTTCAAACGTTTTATGTAAAATAAAATAAAAAACTCACAAAGTTTATTTTATTTCCTTTTGGAAATATCCGCTGCAGCGTAGCGACGGGCAGCTGTTGCAGTAATTAATGTCATGTCATAATGGCTCAGAAATAGCAATGCTGAATTATTAATGTTGTAGCTTGATGGGATGTCAAACACATTTCAATTTTTATTTGGATAATCGAACGTCGATAGTTGGTGGAAGATTGAGAAGAAACATTGGAGAAAAATCTCGGCGATGAATGATGACGGATCAAAGATGAAAATCACTATGCCAACGAAGTTGAAGGATATCGATGAAAACAGAAGTGTGACACTTTCATCAATGATTGATACTTTATAAAAGGTAGGGGGTTTTATTTAAATTTTCTTCGCTGTTTTTGATTTTAAATGACGAACGTGGATCAACCACGAACAGGTTGAACCGCGGATTCGTACATTCTTGCGGGAGGGTCCTTTTTTGGGTTATTTAGGTAATTGATCCATGTTGATTTGTTGTTGTTTGATTTTTCTCCATTTAAGCCTACTAATGGGAGTGTATCAATGCTGTGACAAACGACAGTGGAGGTTCGTTCCTCGATTCTCTTTGGATTTCCTCCCCTCTTTTTCTTTCGCGTGTTCTTCACATTCTTCCTGAGGCGACGAACAATGGATCGTTGTGCATCCGTTCTGTGATGCAACGATCCCAAATTGAAGAATCGACACTATAATGACCTTGCAGAGGTGTGATGGCCATGACAGATGATGAATCGGCTGGTATTGGAAGATGTCGTTCTTCGAGCGTTCTTCATGCGAGAAGATCAAAACATGCTTTCGGGGCCGATTGAGGTCCAGAAACACCGGATGCAACTTCGTGGTGTTGGGGAGACAAATACCCGGGAGTTCCAGGGTGATTGGATGGCCAGATCGATGAACGGGGCATCACCGTAAGCGCGGAGGCGGAGGTCCGCGTTTCAAGAAATTTCTAGAATACATGGCGTGCACTTCTGAAGAACACACCATGTAGTGCTGGCGGCGATGACTAGGGTTTCGGGGGTTAGAGAATGATCACACGATGTGTGAAACTGGTCACATGACCTGTTGGACTTTCCCCAAAGCTCAGCATGTATTTTGAGAAGTACACAGGCACATGATGGACTACATGGCTTCAGACGACACAACATATACTCTCTACGCGGCATGACAGAAGTGGCTACATGAGACTCGGCTTGTATCCTAGGGATACATGGACAAGGGATGTATTACATGACAGCGAACTCTATCACACATCCAGGTGAGGCCAGTAATGCGGGTCACCCCATGTACCAATTACACGGGTTGGAGTACATGGGTTGATGATCGTGTATGGGCACATGGCCATCATACACGGAGCCAACCCCAGTCACTCGGACATGCCGTTTACACCGTACTACACATTGTGTACTCACTTTTTACATGACCATCCATACGAAACAGGTCGTTGTACATGGGCAATACCTGGGGTCAGACAACACGGCATGTAACTTTTCTACACGTCGTGTACTTTTTGGAAAATGGCATGTTCCTCTTGTTCACCGTATGTTGGACATCTTTTGTCTGGGTTAGTGCCCCTTCTTCTCATTCCTCTAAAGGCCAGGCATCATTTCCTTCTACAGAAGTATAATCCCTTTAGTAGGACTTTCTATGATAGAATTGGAACCCCTCTGAGAGGCCCATAGTGAGATACTCTATCCATTCCTGAACCTAGGTAGAGTCATTCATTGACATGACTTACTCTACTGGGCGTTAATCCTCTACCTAGCAGGTGAATCACCTAGCTGGTGAATCTGGATGAGTCGTGGTATCCGTCATGGCCCTGGCAGTGATCCTCATCTGTGTATCATGATCTTTCCCACTCAGGAGTGTGTCTCCTGTAATGAGTGCTTCTATCTAACATGATCTTCCCACTCAAGAGTGTGTCTCCCATAATGAGTGAATCTACCTCTTGTGATGTTTCCCGACAAACAGTACTTCTCGGACGGACGTCGTCAGAGCTACCAGACTTTTGGAGTGTGTTCTCCCAGAATGAGCACTTTGTGAAAATCTTCGACCTGAATCCCTAGCGGGGTATGCAGTTGTGTGACTTGTATCTGGACTACGGTTCTGGGTTTTGAGTATATATGGTTTCTGTTTCCCTTTCTATATGTTTTGTAGACATATGTTGTAAATAGCTGATTGTACCATTACTTTTTGTACTGTTTTGTGGTTTTCGGGGTCCTCTACTATGTATAGTTATACTCACCCCTAAACGGGTTTTTCCCGCACATGTCGTGTCCTGTGTAGACGAGAAACCTTTTGACAGATTCTAGGGTAGACCCGGACATGACCGAGGATTCTGAATTCCCTATTGTCTGAGGCGTTCCTTCAACTACAAGCAGTAGTCCATGTACCGCGTTGTGTTTACAGGTTGGACATTGCAGTTTCCAGACTCTTGTTTTTGGTGGGCTAGTATTCTGGACCAGTTTACTTTCAGTACTTTACGTTCTGTCATACTCTGCTGGTTGTGTTTAATTGTATGCATTCATCTTGTTCGTTAGTGGTTTTTACATATCATCATTTGTGGGCTTGGAGACATGTTCATGTGTATAGGTTCTTAGGAAATTCCTCCCATGTAGTAAAATGCCTACTCGCTGCTAGTCACCAGCCCCTGGCCTATTGAAGGCGGGCTTGGGGAGTCACGACGTGGGCCCCACTAGGATGTGTCAAGACAGAGTGGTATCAAAGGTGGTCGGTTCTACATTATGACCAAGACTCTATGAGATTGGTTTGTGGAATTAGTGTTAAGTGTTTTGATTTCGGCTGTCAGGCCAGAGACTCCAGTGTTGGTGCAACTTCCAACGTATCTGTACACCAGGACTCTGATAACCTACTTTTCAACTCGGTACATGAAAACATTGGTTGTGGGGAACTAAAATAAAGGTACATGCATCATATAGGAATGGGTTGTGCTTTCCTTTTCCTTTGTGTCAGCTATCTAGATATACTCATTGACCATGGTACAACTTGTTTCCTTATAAGATGCCTCTGCGACGCATACCCACTAGGATGTAGTAGCACGATCATGAGTATGACCTTCTCAGTGATGAGGCTTAGATACAGGGACCAGTTCCCCAGGAGTTTCCACCAGGTGATGCACCAACTATACCACCACCAGTGGAGTAGCACGTGGTACCTGAAGTACCAACCAACGAGAAGTATAGGCTAAGCACACTCCATGAGTTCCAGAGACAGAGACCCATCAGGTTTCAAGATGAGCATGAACCTTGGGTGACTGAGGACTGGCCTGAGGCAGTGACAAGGGTTTTCCATCTATTGAGGACACCAGTAGAGAAGATGGTGATCCTAGGGGTGAGCCTTCTTCAGGGTTCTGCGGGACGATGGTGGAGTCCGAACACAGAGACCCACGATGAGGATACTCTTTCATGGATAGAGTTTGAGCGAACCTTCAGGAAGGAGTTATCTCCAGTTATGACGAGATCTATATGCATCCAAGAGCATCTTCATCTCTAGAAGGGCAGTATGACTATAGATGACTATTCATAGAGGTCCACCAACCTCGCCCGATACTCGATATAAATGGTCAGGGATCAGTACATCAGATCTCGGACCTTTGAGCGAGGTCTACGATGAGACATCTGATATATTTTCATGCCTCTATGCATTCTGAATTATGTTGGACAGCTCGAGTGGGATTTGGTGATCGAGTGCTTCTTGGCGGAGCAGAGACAGCTGATGATAGTCAACGGTAGGTAGACATGTGTGGTGACCTCGATAGTAGGGAGTTGATGTCAGAAGCAGGGATCTGGACGTGAGAGACATCAGAGGAGGTCCCATGATAGGGGATCGATGGTCCAGGGCTGTCAGGCTGGATCCAGTCTTCCTTGGGAGAAGCGATGCTATGCATGTGACTGTAGGGGACATATCACTAGAGATTGTCCAACCCGTCGAGCTGCTGATAGGGAAGCAGTGGATGGACCACCAAGGCAGAGGCAGAGAGTGGAGCAGACATACCTGCTAGGCGACAGACATGGCAGAGGAGCCGGGAGAGATGCTGGTGGTGGCAGACACTTTGGCTTACTTCCACCACCACCCCCAAGTGGATCGAACCAAGCTCAGGGATCTGGGAGAAACGGATGGGGACAACTGCATGCGGTCGAGGCGTATGACCCAGGGACTCCAGGGATGATACGAGGTACGATTTGTTTCTTATCTACCTTTTTTTTCATACTTATATACACAAGTTCCAGTCATTCCTTCATAGCCACATGTCTTGTACTAAAACTTGACATTCTTGTAGAACCTTTGACTCGATCCTTACGCTTGGATACACCTACAAGAGGAGACTCGATGATCACGCACCTTTGTAGACAGTGTGATCTTACCTTTGGAGGTGAGAGTTTCAGTTGGAACCTCTTGGTGGTAGCGTTGAGGCCTTACGACGTGATTCTTGGTATGGATTTGTTGTCTTCGGTCCATATCTAGGTTGACTATTATAGGTGAAGAGTGTAGTGTGTCCGCCGTGATGGGACAATGATTTCCTTTGTCGTAGAAAAGGAGACCCAGGAAGCATAGAATGGGATCATGCATAGGAGGGAGCACCCGATCACACATGATATGGATAGGCTTACCCCCGGAGCAGTAGATGTTGTGAGCTCTCAGTTCCCAGCAGTTGTGGCGGAGTACCAGGACGACTTTCCTGAATATGTTCCAGCATTACCTCCCCATTGGGAAATTGACTTCTGCATCGACTTACACCCCGGGACGGCACCGATTTCTTAATTACCTTTTCAGATGGATCCCATAGAGCTTTGTGAGGTGAGGGTGCAGTTGGATGATTTTCAAAGAAAGGGTTTCATGAGACCCAGCATTTTACCCTGGGCTGCCCCAAACTTGTTTTCCAAAAAGGTAGATGGGAGTTTGAGGTTGTGCGTGGATTACCGGCACCTGAACCAGGTGATGGTGAAGAATAAGTGTCCACTACCGAGAATTGATGACCTCTTCGATCAGCTAAGAGGGTAACGGTGGTTCTCAAATGTTGACATTCAATCAGGTTATTGCCATTTATGAGTACAGGATGATGATATACCGAAGACAGCCTTCAGATGCCTCTACGGTCGCAATGAGTACATGGTGATGCCTTTCGGCATGATGAATGCCCCTGTAGATTTCATGGGATTGATGAGCCAAATCTTCTATCCGTACTTGGATCGGTTCGTCTTCATCGACGACATCCTTGTGTACTCAGTCTAAGAGGAGGTGTACGCGAGACACCTGTAGATAGTTCAAGACATACTCCGGGAGAACTATCATTATGGGAATCTCTCGAAGTTCCAGTTCCGGATTCAAGAGGTCCAATTTCATGGACATGTCATCTCAGAAAATGGTGTAGCTATAGCCCATGCCTAGGTGGAGGTGGTGTTAGCATGGGATCCACCTCAGAGTGTGACGGAGGTGTGAACCCTCCTTGGGTTGGCAGGGTATTATCGGAGTTTCATTCCTTATTTCTCCCGGATATCAGCACTGATGACAGCCTTGACCAGGAAGGGGAAACCCTTCGTATGGACGAAGAAGTACTAGTAGGCTTCCAAGTAGTTGAGACAGATATTGAAGAGCGCCCCAGTCTTGAGATTTCCTGAGGAGGGTGTAGAGTATATATTTTTCTGTGATGCATTAGCGACCGGGCTTGGTTGTGTCCTGATGTGGAGGCAGGAAATGATTGCTTATGGATATCCCTAGCTTACGCCACATGAGCATAACTATGAATCCCATGATCTTGAGTTGGCAGTGGTAGTCTTTCCATTTATGATGTGGCGACACTAACATATGGGCGAGTGGTTTATCGTCTACTCTGACCACAAGAGCCTCATGTACATATTTTTGTAGAAGGATCTGAATATGAGGCAGAGGAATTGGATAGAGTTCCTCCAGGACTATGATTTGGAGAACATTTATACTCTTGGGAAGGGGGAAAAAGTGTTGTATTCTCTTAGCAGAAGTTCAAGCTCAAAGCTGTAGTGTGAGGCGACAGAGCAGTTAGCCACGTTGCAGTTATCCTTCGTGGATAGAGAGGATACAACTTACCTACAGTCGATGGCTATCAACCCTATCCTCTTACAATGAGTTAGGGAAGTGAAACTTGGGGATGTCGACTGTGAGACTTTTCATGCTTAGTTATCCACAAGACATGATCCTGGTGGATATTCACAAGGTAGGGAGAAAATACTTCTTTTTAAAGGACGCACTGGTGTACCGGTGGCATTGTAGGGGGAGGTCCTGAGGGAGTTTCATACATTCCCCTTGGCAGTACATCCTGGAGTGTCAAAGGTGTACCTGGATCTCTGACGACAGTTCCTGTGGTCAAGAATGAAGAAGGTACTAGCAGAGTTTGATTCCCAATGACTCATATACTAGCATGTGAAGGCTGAGAACTAGGTTCCAGTAGGATTATCTCACCCCCTGGGAGTTCCAGAGTGGAAGTGGGATGGAATATAGATGGACTTCATTATAGGATTTCCATGGACGTACAAGGTTCATGATTCCATCTGGGTGGTCGTTGACCGACTCACCAAGTCGGCCCACTTACTTGCTATCAGAGAGCATAGTTCCGTAGAGAGCTTGGGACGCCTCTACGTGTAGGATATAGTTCTATTAGATGGAATCCCTTCGACGATATTCTCGGACCGAGATGCCCACTTTACATCCCAGTTGTGGAAGGGATTACAAGAGGCCTTTGGGACTCAGATACACTTGAGCACAGCATTTCATCCCCAAACAGATGGTCAGACGGAGGGGACCATTCAAGTTATGGAGGACATGTTGAGGGAATGTATCTTGGACTTTGGTCATAGGTGGGAGGACCACCTACCACTTGTGGAGATTTCATACAATAATAGCTACCACTCCACCATTGGTATGGCACCATTCTAGGACTTTTATGGGAGACCCTGCCGGTCACCGCTTTGCTTTACTGACCCCAGAGAGTCAACAATCATGAGTCCAAAGTTGGTACGAGCTACCACCGAGAAGGATTAGATCATCTGGGAGAGGATGAGGAGTACACAGAGCTGGCTTAAGTCTTATGCTAACAGAAAATGGATACCTCTGGAGTTCGAATAGGGAGGCCACGTATTTCTTCGGGTCTCACCTCGATGAGGGTTACAAAGATTTGGCTGAGGCGGCAATCTATCTTTGAGGATCATCGGACCTTTACAATTACTGCGCAAATATGGAAATGTGGCATACCTCCTAGCCTTACCGCCACAGTTTCATCGGGTACATGATTTCTTCCACATGTCGCAGCTGAGGATGTACTTGCATGACCCATTGCACGACATCGACTGGGGCAATCTGGAAATCATGGATGGAGTGACCTTTGCTGAGTTCCTGGTGGAGATCGAGGATCGGTAGGAGATTATCCTTATTAGGTGATCGATTCCCTTGTATCATGTCTGGTGGCAGAACATGAATCTTCAGGAGAACACGTGGGAGTGGGTGGCCCAGATCCATGCACAGAACCCACATATTTTTGAGTATCCTTTGTTTGGATTTTTGGGGATGTAAATCCCCAAGGATGGGAGAATGTAATGTCTCAGATTATCTGTGTATTATTTTTATATATTATATGGAATTATTATGAGACCCGGAGATCAAACGATACATCATTCTGAGTCCCGGTGATCCCGGAATGGTGGTCCAAACATTTTTTTGTTAAGTGAGTCTGCACTTTTTCACGGTTGTGGCAGTTTCCAAACGGATACCTGGATTAAAAATATTAGGTCCCCATTGCGTCCGGGATGACAAAATTACCAAAGAACATGCCTAACCTCGACCGGTGTGGGTTGAGGGAAAAATTTAATTTTCAGACGTTTTAAGTAAAATAAAATAAAATAAATTCGCAAAGTTTATTTTATTTCATTTTGAAAATATCCGCTGCAGTGCAGTGATGAGGAAACTGTTTCAGTCATTAATATCATGTCATAATGACTCAGAAACAGAAACACTGACTCATTAATGCCGCAGCATGATGGGATGTCAAACACATTTCCATTTTTATTGGGATAATCAAACGTCGATCAATTGCAGAATATTGAGAGAAAAATATATGGAGAATACTCTCGGAGACGAACGATGACAGATCGAAGCTGTGAATCACTATGCCAACGAAGACGAAGGATCTCGACAACAATGGTAGAGAGAACCTTTTGTCAATGATCGATCCTTTATAAAAGGTAGGTGTCTGTTATTTAAATTCTATTCCTCAATTTTTATTTTAAAAGACGAACGTGGATCAACCATGAACATGTTGATCTGCATATTTATACATTCTTGCGGGAGTGTCTTTTTTTGGGGTGATTCAGTGAATTGATCCATGTTGATTTGTTATTTTTTGATTCTGCTCCATTTAAGCCAACTAACGGGAGTGGATCAACATAGTGATGAATGACGGTGGAGGTTGTTTCCTCGATTCGCTTTGGATTTCCACCCCCCCCCCCCCACTTTTTGTCGCTTTTTCATTGCGTTCTTCATTGGGCGACAAGCAATGGATCGTTGCACATCTGTTCCATGACGCAACGATCCCAAATTGAAATATCAACACCACAATGACCGTGATGAGGTGAGACAGCCATGATGGACAATGAATCGGCTCTAATCGGAAGATTTCATTCTTCGAGCGTTCTTCACGCGGGAAGACCAAAACATGTTTTCGGGGTTGATTGGAGGTCTGGAAACACCGGAAGCAGCTTCGTAGCATCGGAGTGACCAAATATTTGGAGTTCCAGGGTGATCAAATGACCGGATCGATGAATGTGGCATCACCAGAAGCGCGAAGGTGGAGGTCTGTGTTTCTGGAAATTTCCAGAATACATAGCGTGTACTTTCGAAGAACATGTCGTGTAGTACTTGAAGCGACAGCTAGGTTTTCGGGGGTCACAGAGGGATCACACAGCATGTGACCTTGGTCACATGATGTGTTGGACTTTCCTTGAAGCTCGGTGTGCATTTTGGGAAGTAAACGGGCACAGGATGGACTACATGGCTTTAGACGACACAGCGTGTACTCTCTACACGGCATGATAGAAGCGGTTACGCGAGACTCGGTATGTATCCCAGGGATACACGGACACAGGATGGAGTACCCGACCGTGTACTCAATCACACATCCAGGAGAGGCCTGTAACACGGGTCACCCCGGGTAACGACTACACGGGTTGGAGTACACGGGTTGATGGCCATGTACGGGCACATGGACAATGTACACGAAGCCAACCCCAGTCACTTAGACACGGCGTGTACACTGCACTACATGCCGTGTATTCACTATTAACACGACCAGACTTACAACACAAGTCGTTGTACACGGGAAGTACCCAGGGTCAGACAACACGGCGTGTAACTTTTCTACACGCCATGTACTTTTTGGAAAATGGAATGGTCCTCTTGTTTATCGTATCTTAGAAATATTTCATTTGGGTTAGTTCCCCTTCTTCACAGTCCCCTGAAGGTTAGGAATCATTTACTTCTACAGGAGTATGATCCCTTCAGCAGGACATTATGTGACAGAATTGGAATCCCTCCAAGAGGCCCAGAGTGAGATACACTATCCATTCCTGACCCTACGTAGACTCAGGCGTTGACGTGACCAACTCTACCGGTCATTGATCCTCTACCTAGCTGGTGAATCACCTAGCTAGTGAATTTGGATGATTTGCGGTATCTTCCATGACCCTTACTGTGATCTTCATTTGTGTATCATGATCTTTCCCACTCAAGAGTGTGTCTCCCGTAATGAGTGCTTCAATCTATCATGATCTTCCGACTAAGGAGTGTGTCTCCCGTAATGAGTGTATCTACCTCTCGTGATGTTTACTGATGAACAGTACATCTCGGACAGACGTCATCAGAGCTACCAGACTCGTGGAGTGTGTTCTCTCGAAACGAGTACTTCGTGGAAATCTTCGAAATGAATCCCTAGCAGGGTATGCGGTTTTGTGACTTGTCCCTAGACTACGGTTTTGGATATTGAGTATATCTGGTATTTGTTTCTCTTGTTATATGTTCTATAGACATATGTTGTACATAGATGATTGTACCATTACTTCGTGTACTGCTTTGTGGTTTTTAGGGTCCTTTACTGAGTATTGTTATACTCACCCCTGCACGGGTTTTTCCCGCACGTGTCGTGTCTTCTACAGATGAGCAGCCTTTTGGCAGATTCCAGGGTGGACCAGGACAAGACCGAGCTTTCTGGGTTCCCTATAGGCAGAGGTGTTCCTTCGGCTACGAGCAGTAGTCCCAATACCTCATTGTGTTTACAGGGTGGACATTGCAGATTTCAGAATCTTGTTTTTGGTGGGCTTGTATTCTTCCCCGGTTTACATTCATTACATTACTTTCTATTATACTCTGTTGGTTGGGTTTAGTTGTATGTATGCATCTTGTTCCTTAGTGGTTTTTACATTTCAGAATTTGTGGTCTTAAAGATGTGTGCGTGTGTACAGGTTCTTAGGCAATTCCTCCCATTAGTAACATGCTTACTCAGAGCCAGTCACCAGCCCCTGGCCTATTGGTGGCAGGCTTGGGGAGTCACAGCACGGACCCCATTGGGATGGGTCGTGATAGTTTTAAATTCATTATTAAAATCCCCCTGAAATGATTCGGGAAATATAGGACATGGGAAGCCTTGGGTACCTGGTTTGAAAGAGTATCTTAGATCCATCATCCAATTTAATATTATGTGTTTCACTCTTGGGTGTATTCCTCTTCTCCCTAGGATATTTTTTCAAGGCACTTAATATTGACATCATTTGGGGGTTCACTCATGGGGCTTTTCTATTCGTCATAGGATTGTTGTTCCAATGGCAAGAGTTTTCACTAGTCATTGATTGTGGTATGGGTAGTCTGTTATCCTAAACTTTTGGGAACCTTAAAATGATTACCATTGTGATTTGTCATTGTACTATATGGCTATGATTTACCCTCTTTGACTTGATAATTGATTGTGGAAATTAATCTTTCAAACTATTTTCCCTAAGTTGTTTGGATCATTGAAAAAAGGAAAATATTTAACATGATTTTTATATAAACATATTTTTCATTTATTATAGCATGTTTTCTTTAAAATGATCATATTGAGACTATTTAGATATATACATCACAATGAAAACCAACGTTGAATTATAATGATCCTCTTTATCTCACACCCTATACACTCCTTCAGTGCAGTGTAGACCTGGTTATGTCTTTTGATGTGGAAAAAAGACAACATGACATAATGAGGAGGCGAGGTTTGTATCAATTGGGTATTGGAAGATGGTGGTGAGATGGTGGGATGTTTCCCACAAATCACATTGAGTGCCTAGTTTCACTTTTGGTTATCCTTTCATTCAAACATTCACCTTGGAGTTTAGTTTAGCTGCATCGAGTTGTATCACTTCTTCTATATTCATTCAGTTGTGGCATATTTTATTCTAGGTATTCTTCTAATATTTCATTCTTATTTGTATATATATATAAGTGTGTCATTTTTCTATTTCATGTTGGGATAAATCATTCCTTCTAGTTATTATTGATTCATGGGTGTTACTAACCCTCTCAAGGAGATTGGGAATACCCATCGAGTATGTGGTATTGTCATAGTGGGTTCCCAATAACGAACTGAAAAGTAATTTTGATTGTTGTATCATGTATACAGTTAGATATAAATGATGTATTCTTACCATTATAGTGTATATATTTTTACGTCTTATATTTAATGGTAATGTCTAAATATTAATTTTCATATCAAAAAGATATAATATATCTCGAGCTATAATGAGAACCTTACGATACTATCACATTAATCATAAGGAAAGGTTCTATGGTCTACTTACATCTAACTAACATGGTATAGTGGATGTCTTACTATCAGCTGATGGGGGGATCATAAGCATTGAGACTTATTCTCATGATGATCTCTCTTGGTTATCCCTAGTAGTGAGATCATGAAATCAGACTCACTGATAGGAACATCACATGATTCAGATGTTATTTGTTCTTCATATCAATGGACATATCTATTGCTAACCTGACCTGAGATCATTATCAATGTGTTTCTTTTGATCTTGTACTTTTATTCATGGAAAACCCCAAAATTTAAATCATTGTGATATAGCTTGTGTTGGGTGTGTCATTGGTGGTATGGCCTTGGATGAATGGTCAAGAGAGGACTTGTTGCTTCTAGGTTGAAGAAGTTATATATCTTTGTGGTTGTTGATCAGGATGGTAGTACCTTCATAATTCCATGGATACGGTAGTCAAGGGTAACTCCTTCCAGTGAGATCATCAAATAATAAATCAAGAATGGGTGATGACATAAGTGTGCATTCATCATTATGATATGTGAAAGAAAAAGGTATTATATTACACAGTGTGTGTTCATAGGTTGGTTGTCATTACAATGAATATCCTTATCTCTTTAGAGGAATTTATGGCTTTCTAGATTCTGCTCTTGGTCTATAGATACTATTCAATGTTATGCAGATAAGGACTTAGAGGGTCACAAACAATAGCACATTCAAGAATCGTCAATATCCAGTGGAATATGTAAATAAGTCATTGTGGTCCATAGAACGGGCTCCAAGTATGGACTCTATCATTGATCTCCAAATAACAAATAAATTTTTTATTATTCAAGTAAAAAATAATTTGTTTTAATTTATTTATTAAAAGTATTCAGATGTTAAGTAAATATGAGGGATAATATTAAATGGATTAATATTATTTTAATATTCTAGGTTTATTTAATATTAGTAGGAATTACGATTCGAGTAAAATGACTCAGTTTTATCAAGGAATATATTTAATATATATTAAAAGTATGTGATAAAATATAAATAATATTTATGAAATAGTTTAGTTCATCATAAATATATTTATTTCTTCTTTAGTGGGAGATTTATTTATGGGGGTTAGGGTACCCATTTGGGTATTTTTACTCTCACTATAAAAGCTAGGGAGAGGTTGATTTTGGTTGTGTAGTTCATACTGATGAAGTGAGAGCCTCTCTCGCCTCCTACCTTATAAAGAGAGAAAGTTTCTCTTCATGTTTTGATCCAAGAATTATTTCAAGGATCGAAGATAGAGAATCATGGTGATTGACATGACGTTGAAGACATCTTCGTTTCACTGCACTAGCACCCGGTGCTCGACAATTGGTGCTACTATTAATTCATTGAGCATGTGTGGATGATCTAGAGGGGTTTGAATATGGATTCTTCATGAAACAGTAATCCATGAAAACTGGCAGTAGAGAACACTCCAATTCTTAATGAGGTACACGTTTTAATTTATTTTTGTTCTTTGGACAATTTTTTTTGAGATCCTCGGGATTTTATTGGGGTTTGAATCACCATGAGCAACAAGTTTCATCATCTTGGTGATACAATATTTCAAAGTACATGTTTTTCCGTCTTACAAAACACAATAAAACATTCAATTTGTATTAGAGATATTGTATGGATTTTCAATGACAAGAAAATTAAATTGGGAATAAAATTTAATAGAGGGTTTAATTTTGGAATCAAGATATCTGACTGTGATTCAGTCCGAGGTCGGGTGACCCAGTTATGGTCATTTGAAAAAAAATTATTTATTAAAACCAGTTGATAAATAGGTATTAAAATTGAAATCAATCATTTTTGTTTTTCGTTGAACACATTGTTAGCTGTTAGTGAGGGATGAAATAAATTAATTTTGGCAAATATTTTTCTGGTCGGTTTTTGATTATACAGGAATTGTGGAATGTCATTATAATTATAATATTATAATCATTATAATTATATTATTTTCATGTTTTGAGGGTAGGGGATTTTATTTGAAAATGAAACAAATAAAAATGGGGAAATCCTTCAAAAATAAATAAATAAATTTAAGAGGGATTTTTTGATCCATGGGATAGAAATTAAAGAAATGGTGGGACCTGGGAACCACCCATATAAACCCTTGATGTCTTGCATCCTCCTTTCGGCGAAGCACTGGAGACCTGCTCCTCCTTCAAGCTGGGGATGCGCGAGATTCGTTCTCCTCCCTATCCTAGCCTCATCCTGTTGGGGGTGGAAGCCTCACTCTCTCAGATTCTCACACAAAAACAAAGAAACAAAACAAATTGAGGCACAAAAAATTTACATGGTTCGATCAGATGACCTATATCCATGGGGAAGGAAGCATAAACTTCTTATACAAACGGGAAGAACATATTACAAATTCCATCAATATCTCATCTAGATTCCCACAAAACACCACACACATATATATAGTATCGGAGGCAGAGGATAAATCAAAGGATACTGTAAGTTTTCTTTCGTAGGTCACCAAATGCTGTACGGAGTCTTCTTTGGCGGTACCACCTTCTATGGGTCATCAATGGGTGGCACCAAACATCTTCAGCAGGTCTCATCTGGTGGATGGATCATCAAAGTTGGCCACCTACCACAGCATGACGGTGATTTTTTTCCTTCAAAAACTCAACAAACACTACCTTGACTAAAAATATCACCATGTTGCAACACAAACAAATCATTATGTAACTGAAACAAATTTTCATGCTGCTGCTGAAACAAATCTTTCTTCGCGCTGCTGCCTTCTCGATGCCCGTAGGAATCTCAAGTTTGAGTCATATTGATCAAGTCCAAATAATGTTGGAACATGATCCCTGTATCATCTTTCTTGTCCATCGGAGGAGGAACAAGATCCCATATCATATTCCGGTGCAGTGAATTAATATCTTCTTCCATAACAGACTTCCACTAGTTGATTTCTTTGCTATCCAAAACTTCTCGATAGTAATCTGGAACACCACCTTCAACTATAGAAAGACCAAAGCTAACCTATTTTCCAAACCTAGAATGTCTCTGTGTAATCCTTCGTGTTCTACCAGTGGTGATACTCTTATCTGATTTCATTGCTCCACTTGTATCAGTATCATCATTCAAATAATACAAAGTACCTTTTAAAATACCTTTCATCACATGGAGTGCACTGTGGATAATTTTCATGAGTCCTTCTTCAATAGTTATCTGGTAACCAATCTTATCCAAAACACCAAGCGATATGAGGCTCTTCTCCAATTTTGGAACATATCTTACATCTGTAAGGCATCGATTTGTACCATCATGCATCTTTAACCGTATTGTTCCAATACCTCTTGTACGGAAAGTGTGGTTATTTCCCATAAACACCAGACCTTCATCTGACTCATCGAGGTTTGAAAACCAATCTCGATTCCTGCACATATGGAATGAACAACCTGAATCAAGAATCCAACCATCTGAATGGTTGATCGTCGAGAAAATGATGATAGTATCTTCAACATATTCAATATCCTTGGTTTTCCATTCAATATTGGCCATCAATTTCCCAATTTCGGGACTATCCTTCTTCAAGTACCACTTTTCATGATAGTAGACACACTCATCGTTTGCTGGACGTTTAAAGCTAGACTCGCCTTTTGACATCGATCAAGATTCATCTCTTCTGAATATTCCTTATTTCATGTCATACGACCTTCCACTAATTTTCATCAATCCCTCCGATGCGGAATCCCAATGGTCATATTTTTCCTTTGGAATGTTCTCATTTTCAACTAAAGCATTTGAAACATCAACAAATTTCTCCTCATCTTTACCATACTATAGAGTTGTAGTAAGGTGATCATAACCCTCCTGTAGAGATTTTAACAGCAACAGAGCCTTATCTACATCTTTGATCATTACTTCCAAACTTTTCAAATCTTCCAGGATTTTATTATACAAACCATGATGCTAAATCATAGAAATACATTGCTTGTACTGAAATCTAAACAATTTATTTTTTAGGTACAACCGATTTTCAATGCTTTTGGCCATATACTTATTCTCCAAAATACTCTAAAAACATGTTGCTGATGTTTCTCGCATCACACTATATTTCTGGTCTTTAGCCAAACTAAGCTGAATTGTATCGTGGGCTTGACGGTTGAGTCTCCTCCAAGCACCATCAGTGATGTCGATGGGCTTTTCTTCCATGGTGATATCTAACTCTTGTTGTTTTAGAATATCCAAAACTTCACATTTCCACATAATGAAGTTGTTCGTCCCGTCAAATTTATCCACCTCGAATTTGGTACTGGACACCATACATCTATATCCGGAAGTATTAGTAGTACTGGCGTGTGTAGATGGAATAAACTCCTGAGGCTCCTAGGTCGGTACCGAACTACTTTCGGTTTCAGGATTCTCTATTAAATAAATAGATTGGAATTTCTAAAAACAGACACCAACGATGAATCTGAAATAGTCGAAAATGCTGAAATTGATTATTTAATTTCCCAAAATGGATCCCAAATAAATATCGACTTTTCTACCCAAATATTTTTTTTCGTAAACAAACATAAATGACAACTCAAATTTTAACAAAACCAAAAAAAATCCACTTTATTGGGGTGTGGCCCAAATTCACCAAATTCCCACCCTCCTCAATTTTTTTCTTCAATCCCCTTTTACCTTTTGACTTTCATGTACACAAAAATAAAAAATATAATAATGAAATAAAAACACCCAAACTATTAAAATGCCCCCTCATACCCATGCCACCCCCACATGCCCCCATATTGGGTTTTATCATTTTCTTTCACTTTCGTTTCATTCCAACGACACACACTTTCTCTCTAAATTAATTTCTTCACATGAGGCTGTACAAAAACACACCTATCTACTTCATATTATCACCATGGATGAGAATCCAAGAAAAACAGAGTAGCCGAACATAAATCAAAACCAGAGTGGGGAGAGTTTCAGGAGTGCGTACAACACCGGATTTACCAAATTGTGGATAGTAGTTGTTGTACAGGAGTGTGGACAGACATGGTGAGGAGGAGATCCAGATTTGTATACACACTTTGAGTAGGAAGCGTGGACAGAAATGGGTTGCCAAAGAGTGTGATTCCCAGGTAATGGAACACTCAAACCTATGATACCATTTTTTTGGGGTGGAAGCCTCACTCTCTCGGATTCGCACACAAAAACAGGGAAACTAAACAAATTGAGGCACACAGAATTTACGTGGTTCGGCCAGATGACCTACGTCCACGGGGAAGGCAACAAAAACTTTTTATTCAAATGGGAAGAACATATTACAAATTCCTTTAATCATTCATGTCCAATCTCACAAAACACCACACACATATATATATATATATATATCAGCGAAGGCAGAGGATAAATCAAAGGCTGATGCAAGTTTTCCTTGGGCGGTCACCAACTGCTGCAGGGAGACATCTTCGGCAGTTCCACCCTCTGTAGGTCATAAATGGATGGCACCAAACATCTTCAGTAGGTCTCCTCTGGCGGCTGAATCATCAAATGTGGTCACCTACCACAGCATGATGGTGATATGTTTCCGTCAAAAACACAAAAAATCCACCACCTTCGTAGAGACACTCCATCAGTGAGAGGTAACCCCTTTTGTTTTCTTCCATCATAAAATTTCCCCAGTACATGGTATCCTAGAATATCATAGAATTGAATATAATAGAATAAAATAGAACAAACTTGGGTTTTTTTATTTATGGGGTTTAAAAAAATTATCTAAAAGGGATACAGTTTCAAGTATTTTAAAAAATGGGTCTCCAGATGTGTAAACCTACTTCACTCATCTTCAGCACGGAGAGATGCATGAACGGGGTTCACAATTCCTTCATCCCATCTTCAAAGGATGCGTGAACCCCTTTCACACTTCTCTCCAAGCCGAAGATTCTTGAACGGGGTTCACGCATCCTTCAAAGACGACATGAAGGATGTGTGAACCCCATTCATGCATCCGGCCAAGAAAATCTACAAAAATGCCCCCCCCCCAATTTGTTCTTCTCCTTTGGATTTTTCTGTGAAGCCCTGCAGAATTTCTTTCTCAACAAATCTTTGCTGCTTTTAAGAAGATAAAATTTATATTTACATTTTCAATTGTTTGATTGTGTTTATTTATTTCATTTTTATGATTTATTTATTTGATTTTTGAATTGTAGAAACTAGTGTTTGTGTGTATGGTTTATTTATTTCATATGTATTGATGGGTAAATTAGTGTCTTTTGTATGTTTTAATTTATGAACGATGTGTTTCTTTTATGAATTTTATTGAATGTTTAGGAAATTTATTTATTTCATGTCCAAAATGATGCATCAATTCATATTGAATGATTATGAAAATTAAATATGTTATCAAAAATTTCATTTTGAAAGTAATATTAATACTAATTATAATATTTTATAAAATAGCAATATAATTTGTGAATAATATATTTGTTATATGTATCATATTTAAATATATTAAAAAAAATATAGAAACCATTTTCTATTAATGGTATAAAAACATCTTTGTATAAATAAAATATTTAAATTATATTTGTTATAATAAATATTTTTTAATATAAAAGAGGTGCAGAAATTTAATATGTATTTCATATAGTAATAGATACAGTAAGTATACCTAAAAACATGGTAATTTGTGTGATGACTAATAACGAGATGACCGACCGATGTATAATTGAAATTGCATGTCTTATTTTGTGAATGTGGTTATTTAATTTGTAATAATGGCATTTATTTTTCTGTATTGATGAAATGTGAGTCATCTCCGACTAAGTATGTAAGGACCTGCATTTCCGCTTAAAAACATTTATGTATTTCATACCCCTATCCCCCTCACATGCATGTGAGTAAATTTTTAATTAAAAATCAATCAACAAGTGGTGTTCCTGAAGAGGCGTCCCCAAAGAGCTGTCCCCAAAGAGGCTTTCGAGAACAAGCGTTCGACCAGAGGCATTGCTGTTTGAAAGTAGACTAATGGTTGTGGAAATATTTGATAATAGAGAATCCATGAGTCTACCCATAGGTTTTAGTTAGTTTATCAAATAATGATAAACTAACCATAAGTCTCTAGATTAAGTCATGATTAATTATTCATAACTAATTAAAGTATATAATGTTATATTAAATAATGTACAATATTGATGTAGTATATAATATTTTATTAATTATTTTTTATAGGTTATAATGTCCCTGCAAATATATTGCAATGGTGAGACCATTTATACGGAGCAGGGATTTAGTTATAGTGTGCCACCTATCTGAGTGGTATATCTTCATGGTTGTATGACATTAGATGCATCTCACAATAAGATTTATAATCAGTTAAAATTAAGGGTCGATAAATCCATTTCTTCAAACAAATATCGATGTCTACAACATCGTGAATGTTTCTGGCACACCGAGTACGCTTTGGTCAATGATGTTGATTGGATGGATGCATTTTCCTTATTTAGACATCAGTGTGCTAATGGTTTGATGGAGTTTTATGTGGTGATCTATGATCTAGATGTGGTGCAACTAACAACTATAGAACTGTTTTTTGTGAGCTCTGTACAAGTTGGCCCTTCAAATAAATCTTTTTCATTTCCTCCTTCTCATTTGACACCAGTATTAGAATCAAATTATGAAGAAACTGATCAAAATTTAGAAGGAAATTTAGATGACATCCCTTTTTGCGCTGATATAGTGAATGAAAGTTTATCTTAGGAAGAAGAAGCTATGGAGCCATTAGGAGATGATGTGGGTGAGGGTGATGTGGGGAATGAACCTTCTAAGGTTCCTTTTAATAGATGTGGGTGAGGGTGATCTAGGCAATGAACATTTTGAGGTTCGTTTGAGAGATAGACATCCATGAAATCCACCAGTTAGTGGTAATCATCCTTTAGTATTGAGTTCCTTAGTTAATAGAATGTCTCATGAACAACATTTTGATTGGTATTTCATTACATCGGCTTCTGAATCCCTTGAATTATAGGGAATAGGTTTGTATCAAATGACAACTCCATCTATGTTGGGCAGGAGTTTGGAAGTAAATTGGTCATGAAAATGTGATAAAGCAATACCACATTGAACGACATTTCACAGTTGTGGTTAATGAATCAAAGAAGACAAAATATATCATTCGTTGTGAAAAATATGGGCCAAAATTTAAATTTATATTAAGAGAAATATTTGATAAATTTTTAGCATGTTGGAGGATAACCAAATTAGAAGGACCACACACTTCTATGCAGCCAAGCTTGTCTCATGATCACTCTTCTCATGATTCATATTTTATATCTAATGTTAATTGTGACATGATACAAACATGTCAAGATGTTCCCGTTTCCTTTGTTCAGGAAATAATTCAACAGTTGTATAACTACAAGATATCATATACTAAAGCATGGAATTCAAAACAAAAGGCAATTGTAAAAGTGTATGGTGATTGGGATGAATCTTATGCTATGTTGCCAAAACTTATGGAATTGTTATCTCTCAACAATAATATTGTTTATCAGTTGGACATTGTTGATTAAGTATCCCCCAATCACAGAGTTGATCGAACAAAGATGAAGTTCAATAAGGTTTTTTAGAGATTCAGGCAATGCATTCCTGCCTTTCCCTATTGTAAACAATTTATTCATGTTAATGAAACATTCCTGTATGGAAAGTATATAGGTGTTATACTCATTTTTTCCACACAAGATGGTAATCGTGCTCCTCTGCCACTTTATTTTTATGTTGTTGAAAAAGAAAATTTTGAATGTTGGATTTGGTTTTTGGCATGTGTACGTGTTCAATTCACACAAAACCATGGCATGTGTATGATATCTGATTGCCATCGAGCGATTATAGAGGTGGTGGTTAGTGATGTGGTTTCATGGACGGAGCTGAATTCTTATCATCATTATTTCATTATACATATTGCAAGTAATGTGCATAATAATTTTATAGATGATTCCATAAAGAAGGCGATCCTGAAGTTGGGTATGTTTTTCTAAACTTATTTTTGAACAAAAATAATTTATTATCCATTTTAATACATTATTCTCTTATGCTTTCAACATATCAGTCCCTACATGAAAGGTTTGATCGATGCATTGAAGATATATGAACTGCTAATGAAGATGTGTATGAATAAATGATGCAGATTTGAAAGAAAAAATGGTCATTATCATATGATGGTGGTTGAAGTTATGACCATATGACCACTAATATAGTGGAGTGCATAAATGGGGTCCTCAAGGGTGTGCAGAAACATCCAATCACATGGTTAGTGCAAGAGACATTTTATAGATGTGTTCACTACATTGTTGACCAGTCCCGAAAGGGCTATCAGAGGATGGAAAAAGGAATGCGTTTTACGCAGCATTTCCAAAGTGATATTGATCTGATACTGAATGGTTCTTCAATATGGACTATTCTAGCCTTTGATGGGGAAAATTACAAGCTTTCAAGTAAGGATGTGCTACGACCGGGATACATGCACTAGTGGTCGAGTGTTTATAGTGGCGATATATAACATATACTATGATTGCGGAAACTTTTAGGCATTTAGATATCCATGTGCACTTGTTATCATAGCTTGTGCTGCATTAAATATATCTTGGGAGCCATATGTTGACCCAATTTATCAATTGATCACTTTGGTTAACTATTATAGTGCAGCTTGGATGCCTGTTGGTGACTTTTATTCTATCTCATTGCCTACTTATTAGGTGACCATCATCATTGATATTTCCAGGTTTCAAAATTTGGTTATGTTTTCATATATGATTTTTTCAATGTCTGTCATCTATTAAATTATTGGTTTCATACTACTAGGTTTCGACCATGAGGAAGACCAAAATGTAGTTGAATCAGAAATCAAATGGATCGGCCTCAACAATGAGGAGGGAGAATACGATGCAGTATATTCCATGCAGAAGGACATACTCGTAAGGGATATCCCCAAGTGGTAGCACCGAGCTCCACATCTCATCATCAATGATCGATTTTGTGTATTGAATCATGAACATGTATATTTTGATTTCTATGTGGAAATTTCAGTATTGAATCCTTTTATTTCTGACTTTCTCTATTTATAACATGTTTCAATTTTGGTTTGTCTTGTTTTGTGATTCTCTAATAAAGAATTTTGTGATACTCAAACTATTCAAAAAAACAACATAGAATAGAAATTAATATATCATTCTTCCACATGTAAAAAAGATATTAATCCACACACTACAAATGAAGTATAAATCAAAAATATTAACACAATAATTTATCATTTGATTGTTCTATATTTATTTAAATAATAATTGAATTTTTTTATTGAACCTCTCATACCACATGCACCAATGCATACTACCTTGAGATTGTATGAGAAAATTGACATATCACTGATACCAACCATATGATTATCATCTATATACATTCAAGTAACATATGGTCAACACAAAAGAACTAGCTCATGGAAGCCCAAATGCAATGATTAGAACACCTATATAGGTTTTAATTAATGAAGAACTCATAAATATTGAATCTCAAAATTAGGTAATATGGTACTTTATTTATTGAGGGGATTTTTCAAGTATCTAAAACAGTAATCCATACACGGAAAAATCATGTATAAATTGAAAATATTAACACAAGCATTTTTCGTTAGATTGTTCTAGATTTTTTTTAAATAACTGTTTAAAATTTTTATTGAATTCACTATAATAATGTAATTATAATATCATTTGTGAAGATGACAGGTTTTCCATTGCTCACATATCAGGGTACTCATGTATCACGACTTCTTTTAGAGGGGCGTCCAGTGACTCCATTGAGTGTACGCAGATCTCACCATTTTCATCATACCGCACCACCTCCTGCTATAATCCCTCATCTTTATCATGCTGGATTCTATGGCGTAGCGATGTGCGACTTAACCTTTCTCGATCATCATCTCATTGATGCGCTTGTAGAGATATGGAGGCCAGAGTCACATTCATTCCATTTTAAATAGGGGGAGATGACTATTACCCTGCGAGATGTGGCCATTATGTTGGGCCTCCCCATTGATGGTGCGGCTCTGACTCACCGAGTTGGAAAAGATTTTTCGAAGCTTGTTCATAGACTACTGGGCATAGAGGACCCTAATTATAGAAGGACCATAGATGGTGGTACATTACGCATGCCTTGGTTAGACCAACACTTCACACAATTATTATAGAATGCCGATGAGTTCATCGTGCTGCGATTTTCACGTGCATATATTTTGAGGTTGATCGATGGCACACTTTTTGTTGACCAGTCCACTACTTTTGTACATTTGATGTATTTATATTTTTTGGAGGATTTGGATGAGGTCTTCTGATATACCTGGGGGTCTCCTTGTATAGAATATACATACTGGTCATTATGTAGCGCATGTCGCATCGATAAGTTGCAGATCACGGGATGCAAGGTTCTTCTACAGATGTGTGTATGGGAGCACATTCCTCATTTAACTCCATATGCTTGAGTGCCATTACCAGAATATATTGTATCAGAGTCTCTACATGGATGTTGGAATGTTATTTCTTTCTTATACTGTCTAACATAATTGTATAACTTTCTATTATGAAATGTAAATATAACAATATTAACTGTAGGTGGAGTCAGGAACATCGACATTCAGATTCCCCCAGACACGACATCCATGCCTACAGAATTATGTTAGACAACACATGACTACATAAAGTAAGTGATTATTATTTATATTGTTAAATATTTATTCTTTACAATACATGTATTCATTTATTAATTGATTATTTATTTTTTCTTTCAGATTTTTTGGATGTGATATACAGATGCTATTATCTAGAGTCTTACACCATACTGTATGGTGATGCTTTGTATCGACACCTGTAGGGTTCCATTGATTCATTTTCATATAGTCGACTGGCATCAGACCGCCAGAGTTATGAGGTATTTCAAATTCTTTCAGCATGTTCCTAACCCACCCAGTCAGTTAGATTCACTAAATTCCCTAGATATGTCAAGGAATAGAGATTTTGATTGGAGGAGAGATACCACGACAGATATATTGATTTATGGGATAGACGACAGGAATTCCAGTTACGAGGGGTAGGTATAGTACATTTTCATTTGGTTTATCAGATGGATTACACATCTTGGTACTACAGGTCCTAAGTCATATTTCTGAAATGACACGGAGGAGGCTTCCATGAGATGATATACATAGTTCCTTCCACAATTCAGTGGAATTTGTATTCATATTACTTAAAAACATAATTTTTTTCGTATAATTCTCGTATCTGTCATATACTACACATGTCTGATCCAGTATAGAACACTGTATTTGACCCAACATATTTTAACACCCTTGAATCACAGTTGTATCCTTCGATGGACGCTATTTATCATGGCATTTTCTTTGAATCACCACATGCTGAGGAGGCTGTGGAGCCTGCTGAGGCTCATATAGATGTACCAGAGGTGACGAACCTTTAATGGATCTTGTTGTTCCAGATGAGGTGGATGTTCAACTTGATCAGTCAGATGTTGGTCTTCCACCTGAGGAGGGTATTTGTCATGATCAGTCATATGCTCCACCAGCTTCTTCGTCTCAACCATAGGTAGATACAAATGCTGACTGGGTTGACCTTGATTATTTATTACAGACATCCATAGCATTTCAACCATCTTCTTTGCATGTTGGCGAGAGTTCCAGCCAGCCTCCACTGTCATTAGATGCAGGATAGGGTACAGATAGTGAGACTGTACATCCACCGCCTATCACATAGGAGGATGTGGGGGTGGCTGATGAGGATGATGTAAAATGTCCGCCAGAGCGTAGATAGAGATGGAAATGATGTGGACACATCCAGTATACACCTGGCTATGGGACAGAGGAGAATCCACACCAGAGGCATAGATTAGGTGGATTTTTTATTTACGATAAATTATGTTTGTGCATTACTATAATCATTTAAATAGTTATAATTTTTTTAATAATTGTCTTAATGTAATCAAGTTATCTTAAAAAATTAATAATTTCAATTTGGTATTCATTAAAAAATATTAAAACTCTGCATGAAAAGATATGTGATCATCAAGAAATTTTGGTAAATATTATTGATCTCAATGACATGAATCCTAAAATCATGGAACATGATTCTTTGTTTATTAAAATTAAATTGCATGAAGAATAATTTCAATGAATAATAATTGTGAAGAGTAGATGACTATGATTGAATATAAAAAAACCACAATATGAGATGTAGGGAATTAGAAGTTCATTTGGCCAATTTTGAGAAAATACATATTCAAACTTTATAAAAGGACACATGTTTTACTGGTACACAATCTTCACTGTAGGATTTTACTGTTAAAATACCTCCATAATGTGATAAAATTATGGACATTATGAAAAATATTTATTTCATATTCTTCTAAAAAAATAAAAAATCCTTATAGGGTTAAGAATGTGTTAGCATATGTATGAATAAGTATTGAAGAAGATCATCCTTGGTGAAGTTATATAAGATTTCTAAAATGATGTTTATGAGTGTTTCACTATAGGGGGAGGTAAATGAAGAAATATTAAATTAATGCAAGAATTGAAATATCAATTAGAATAAAATCTAATTACTATAGAACATTCAAGAAGAACATATTATAGAAATATTAATGTTTTTTAAAATCTTTCTTCCTTTGTTAACAAAACAAATATTGAATAGAAGGGGGTTGTAATTGAATTAATCAAATACATAAGAAATTTTTGTAAAGTCCCAGAAATTCCATGTATTGTTTTTAATTACATGTGAATTTTTCAAAACTGCGAAATCTGACGAAACTTGATTCCGAGGCCTTGAGTGCCCGGAATGATCTGTCGAAGTTTTGTTAAGCTTTAATTAGTGCGCGTAAACATTTTTCCTGAAAAAATAGAATATCTCTTAAATGATTACTCGGATCAGAAATCCAAGGGCACTGTTATGGTTAGAATGGTGGGTTTACCCTAAGAGTGACCTAAGTTTAAGCAGTGCGGGCCTCCTGTGAAAAACATAAAAATTCCATAACCGTAAATAAAATAATTATATAAATTATTTTATTTTTAAAATGCATGTAACTCACAAACAGTATCTCAGATTTAAAATCCAAGACCATCGATGAACTCATGAGGGAATTATTTATTTAAGAAGACACTAACTTTGGCTAGTGCGGGCCACTAGTGAAAGTTATTTTTTGGCCATAAATAAAATAATGAAGTGAAAATTATTTTATTATAAAATCTATAAATTTTAAACGGTAACTCAGATTGGAAATCTGAGAGAACCGTTGGGTTAGTTGTTGTGTGTTTCACTTGGGTAGAGCCTAAACTCGACCAGCGCGGGTCGAGGGTGACTGTAAATAATTTTTTTAAACAATTTTTGGGTACGTTCAGTAAACGTGTGAGCTGGTTTTTCTAGCTTTTGAACCGATGCTGGGAATTGAAATCTGAGGGCACCGTTGAACTCGCAGTGCTAGTATTTGCTTATGAAGACTTTCACCATGAAGAAAGTTAGTCAAGGGTGAAAGTTAGTTTTTGGGTTTTTCATGAAGGAAATAAATAAAAATAAAATTGTGCAATCATTTTATTTTTATTTGATGCAACCATGTGAGTTTTGTGGAGGTGGGACCACAAGAGTTTTATCCTACATGTGAAAGTTGAGAAGTGGGGACCACCGTACCTGAACCTCCCATGTGAGGTTCTGGGGGTGGGGACCACCCAAGCCTAACCTCCCATGAGAGGTTATAGTGGTGGGGAACACCCGGGATTGAACCTCCCTTTTAATTGAGAGAAACTCTCAACTCCCCTAATTAATGTGGAGGAGCATCTTGACTTCCTCCACATTAAATTGTGCCAAAACACCACTTTATTATGCCTATATAAATTAATTGTCATGACCCTTTTAAAATATTAAGTAACGGAGTTATTGGAATTTATGAAGGATCAAAATAAATGAACCATCATAATTTCCTTCATCGTTACATACCTCTCCCCCTCTCCTATATATATTGAGCTTGGGAGGAGGATTTGGGATGGCTTCACCAAGCGACAAATCACTGATAAAGTGCATCGATTCCCAACACTTGGAATATTATGCTCTCCAATGAAGAACGCTCCACCGACGAACAACGCCGACCTCCTTTGACCTTCTTCCTTGAGACTTCTTCCGACATGGGACTTCCACATCTTCAACTACGAAGAACAGATGCATGAGCCCAGAATTTGTGGTGTGTGTCGGACAAGACGAACGTCGAAAACTTCACCTCTTTCCTTCATGCACCAACGACATCAAGAGAGAAAAGGTAGGTGATTTTTGTGTTTGTTTTTATATTCCCGTGATTCTTTCCTTCTAAAACAAACAATGAAGATCAACGTCTAACTAGTTGATCCCCATATGTTTTACTTTTGTGGGTCTTGGGATTTATCATTGTGGGAGACTTTTTTGTGCTTCGTTTTTGTGAGCCAAATGCTACCACCCTAAACGCGGGGGGTGCGGACCAAACCAACATGGACCGACCCTTCGTCCATTCTCTTTTGGGGTTTTCTTCGAGACGGAGGAAGGAGACAACGAAGATGATGGCGATGAAGGCAACAACCGCGCCTCCCGTGGCCTCTACAACCCGCACCGCCCCCAGGGCTCCCCGCCTGAACTGGCTCTGCACCCGCACTGCCCCTGCCGGACTGGCTCCGCTGCCCCGGGCCGAACCGCGCCGCCTGTCGACTTCCGAACCACCCCTGCGGTCTCCACCCTTCTGGACGCGCCGCCCGGGGCCGGGCCGAGCCTCCCTGGCCATGTTTTCCGCTGGCCAAATCAGACCCGACCACCCCGGTCCCATGGCGCCCTTCCGAGCTGCCCTGGCTGTGCGGGCTGCCGGCCTCCCGCACCCCCGGCCGAACCCACGCCCTCACGGAACCCCGGCTGAGCTGGCCACCTACGCCCCTCGCGCCGCTCCGACCTCACTCACCCCTCGTAGTGCCCTGGTTGTGCCGGCCTCTGGTGCCCCTCGTCGGCGCCCCAACCAACCCGGCCTCCCACGCCCCTCGCGGTGCCCCGGTCGAGCCGGCCTCCAACACCATTCGCATCGCCCCAACCAAACCGGCCCACACCCTCGTGGCACCCTATGGGACAAGTCGTCCACGCGGTGCCCTCCAATGCCCAACCTCCCTCAGGAGGACCGTCGGCCTGTCCATGCTCTCGTGGCCGGTCCATGCCCTCACGGCCTACAGGGCTGGGCCAAGCAGGCTGGGCCGAACATAACGAGATGGCCCGCCCAATGGGCTAGGCCAAACCCAATGGGTCAGTCCATGTCGACCCAAATTAACACGGCCCAGACAAGGTCTGGCCGGGTCGGTCAGACCGGGTCAAACGGACCCGGGCCCACTATGACCTTTTACTTTATTTTGGGCATATCTTTGTCACCGGACATCCATTTGACGAACCGTCAGTGGCGCTAGTAATCGTGGAGTATGGCGATCCCTATTAGTATACCCCACTATAGTTTGGGGTATAGTTGGGACACAGTCAGGTTGGATCGTGTACAAATCCAAGCTGGCCCGCAGGACTAAAAGACTAATAACTCACAGACCGGGAATCTGATTGACGTGTCGTTTGTTGCGTTGAGACCCCTACGACATGGAATACCTTTGAGATACTTCTTAGTGGGACTTCTTGATAGTGGGATTATTGACTAGTAGCTTGTGGAGCAGATCCTTCCAGTGACGAGTGAGCATAGTGCGAAGACCTAGTAGCTGGCTGAGACCTGACAACAGTTGACTGTTTGACTCGGAGAGACTCTACTAGCCTAGTGGGGACCACCTGGTTGAGAAGGAAGACCCATGGTGGAGGAGCACCCATGGTGGTACGGCAGACCCACACTACACGACAGGAGGAGTACCTCTGTAGGCTATGAGGGGGAGCGCTTGGGTGTGGCGGCAGACCAACGGTGGGGAGCGCCTCTGTGTCATGTAGTAGACCCACGGTACATGACAGAAAGAGTACCTCAGCATTCCAAGGCTAGTGGGAAACGCCTATGTGTGATGCGGTGGGCCCACTATACTCAATTGAGCATTAGTTCTCTAGTAGCTGAGGTTTCGATAATGTGGATAAAATCCTATTTGAGCTAAGTTAGAACTTTTGTTTCTTCCTCATGATTGAGACAGATTACATAATAACTTAGGTATATGTATGGGCCTATACCTAAGTAGGGTAATCTATTTATTCCTTACATTGTGGTTTCTCCTTGGTGGATTTGTGAGGCCTTGAGGGTCTCAGGGTCCCTACTGAGTATCGTTATAGTCACCCCTGCTTGGGATATGCCCGCACCTTTTTGTGTTGGATGTAGACAAAAGATAACATTGACTAAGGCTGAGAGTACCAGGACTGGATGGTACCCGTAGGTGGACCTTACGATGAGTCGATACAGGGAGGAGACTAACAGACATGGCGTGTTGAGAAGGCTATCTGTACCTACCCATCTGGTAGAAATCCCGGAGGACAACCAAAAATCTATTTTTTCTTTCTTCAATTGTACTTGTACTTCCACTTCCATGTACTTTACAGTTGGGCTTGTATTTCCAGCCCCTTTTACTTTTCAACACTCTTTTTTTATACAGTTTACTTATTATTTTGTATCCACTTGTGTTTTCTGTTGTGTGTTCTTACAGGATATAAAGGAAATGCCTTCCCAATTTTAGGGAATTACGCTTTTGGTGGTAGTCACCAGCCCCTAGCCTATGGAAGGACAGCTTGCGATAGTCATGACACGGGCCCTAGGGGATGAGTCGTGAAAAATTGGTATTAGAGGAGTTGGTTCTACTGCAGATCTTAGGACTCTGATCTTCTCTATGAAGCAATAGTGTTATGTGTAGTGAGTGTGGTTTTCAGTTTAGGGAGTCCAGTGTTGGTGAGACGTCTGATGTATCCATGCTCTGGGACCCTGACTTCTAATTTTTGACTTAGTGCACGAAATCACTGATTTCCTGCATGTTATCAAAAGTTTTCATTATGTCAACTCCCCAGGTCAGCTCACCGGGTATAACATTTTTAACCATAGCTCACATGTTTTTTTTTCTGGATGCCTCCACGCAGAATGTTGTCTAGAGTTTCGAGAGTTGTACGCAATGATAGCCCACTGAGCGATGATGTTTTTTGTAGGGCCCTCTTCTTGTAGAGGAACCAGCGGAAGAACCACAGTTACCATTACCCGTTGGGCATCTGATGCCACCAGCCCCAACAGAAGATGTTGCACGCCGCTTGAGGATGTTTCATGAGTTCCAGAGCTAGAGGCCACCTAGGTTCAGGGGAGAGACGGACCCGCAGGCATTTGAGGATTGGCTTGATGCTGTTGTGAGAGTTTTCCGACTGGTAGGGACAAAGACTGATCTCGTGGTGATTCTTGCTACCATCCTTCTATAGGCAGCAGCAGGCAGATAGTGGAGCTTGATGCTTTAAGTCCACGACGAGGTGACGCTTCTCTGGGAAGACTTTGAGAGCCTGTTTTGGGCAGAGTCTTTTCCAGAAACTCTTCGTGTAGTGAACATACAAGAGCTACTACTTCAGCAACAGGGCAGCATGACTATAGCTCAGTACTCAGCATGGTTCATAGACCTCTCACGCTACTCCACCAATATGGTGTGAGAAATATTTTTCAGGGCCCAAACCTTGGAGCAGGGGCTCAGGCCGGAGATCAGGTCTTCGATGATCTCACTCAGCATCCTGATGAAGGAAAGGGTGTTAGAGAGATCCCTCTTGGTGGAGTGTTTCCTTACCGAGCAGTCACCAATAGAAAGACCCACTACTATTCATGACGTAGTGGAGTCTTCTGTAGTTGGAATAAGATAGATGTCGCAGAGGTCCATGAGGACCGTACCTACATGTGGACGACTAAATGACTCAGGATCGGTTTTGCGGGGCACTGTAGATAGAGCCAGACATTCCAGGAGTGGGTTGTGTTACACATGTGGCGAGCAGGGTCATATGGATCGTGACTGTCCGACCCGCCGTTCGGATGATTAGAAGATAGTCAAAGGACCACCTAGGCAGAGATAGAGGTTCGAACGACGTGGTCCGCAGGGAGCAGGTGGACATGGTAGAGGAGCTGGTCGTGCAGCTAGCGGTGGGAGACGATTTGATATATTGCCAGCACCACCACTAGAAGGTCCACCCCGACTGCAAGGAGTAGGTGGATAGGGGAGAGCTCAGTTCTTGGAAGTAGAGGATTACAACCACAGCACTCCAGAGATGATTCGAGGTACAATATGTGTCTACAACTAGCAACCATATCAATAGACATATGTACCATTCCTTCCTTCCTTCTAAGAATCTTGTCCAAGACCTAGAGTTTCTGGTTAAACTGTTGACCTGACCCTCAAGTCTGGAGATACCTTTGGGAGGAGACTCGATAATCACACTTACATCGATGATGTGATCTGACCCTTGAGGTGAGTGTTTCAGTTAGAACCTCTTGGTGGCAGCATCGAGGCCTTACGACGTTTGTTTGGGTATGACTGGACATCTACAGTTCATACTCATCTTGAATGTATTAGGAAAAAAGGTTGTGGTTTATCTACAACGTTGGTATAAGGTTTTCCTTAGTTGGCGAAAAAGGAAACCCAAGAAGTACATGATAAACTCCTGTATAGGATGGTGCGGCTGATCAGTCATGAGTCAGCTAGCCTCACCCTCGTGGCAGAAGAAGTTTTTAGTTTTCAGTTCCAAACAGGAGTGGCTAGAGTTCCTTCAGGAATATGACTTTTAGATAGTATATACTCCTAGGAAGGGTAAAATGGTAGAAGACACACTCTGCAAGAGGTCTATCCTGCAGCTGCTGAGCGAGGCAACAGAGTAGATGGCCTCTTTGCAGATATCATTTGTGGATCGAGATAGAGCTTATTTTCATCCGTCTCTTACAGTCACTCCACCACTTCATCAGCGATTCAGGGAGTCTCAGCATTGGGACACTGACTGTGGGACTCGATGAGCTCAGATATCCACAGGACAAACACCTGATATATTTTCTGAAGCTGGGGAGCACTTCATCCTCTTCAGAGGATGTACCATGGTACCAGTGTCACTTCGGGAGGAAGTTTTGAGGTTGTTCCACACATCCCCTCTATCAGTACATCCAAGAGTTGCGAAGAAGTACAAGGACCTCAAACAACAACACTGGTGACCGATAATGAAGAAAGAAGTAGAAGAGTTTATCTCTTTGTGCCTCACTTGTCAGTAAGTGAAGGCGGAGCATCAGGTACCAGCATGCTTGGTTCAAGCTTTAGAGTTCCTAGAATGGAAGTGGGGTAGATATCCATGGACATCATGATAGGACTTCAATGTACATCCAGGGGTCATGAATCGATTTGGGAGATGGTCGACTGACTCACCAAGTTAACCCACTTCCTACCGATCAGAGAGAAGGGTTCAATAGAAAGCTTGGAATGCCTCTATGTGTAGGATATTGTGAGGATACATGGAGTAAATTCTATGATTGTCTATGATCATGATGAAAATTTTACTACCCGGCTATGGAAGGGGTAGTTGGAGGCTTTTGGGATGTATCTCCATTTTAGCACCGCCTTCCATCCTCAGACGGATGGTCAGACTGAGCGGACCATTCAGATCCTCGATGACTTGCTGCATGCTTGTATCCTCATCTTTGGTCGCTGCTGGGAGGATCACATTCCACTGGTGGAGTTTTCATTCTACAATAGCTATCACTCCACCATTGGGATGACACCTTTCGAGGAATTATATGGGAGACCTTCCAGATCACCTTTTGATGGACTGACCCAGGTGAGTCAGCACTAGTGGGACCAAAGATGGTATGGGCTACAAAAGAGAAGTTTCAGATCATCTAGAAGCATATGAATACTACATAGATCATGTATATTTCGTATGCCGATAGGAGACTGGGACCTCTGGAGTTCGAGGATGGCGACCACGTCTTTCTACGGGTCTCACCTCGGTGAGGTTTGCAGTGATTTGGCTGAGGCGTAAAGTTATATCTGAGATTTATCAGACCTTTTCAGGTCCTCAGCAGAGTTGGAGAGGTGGCATACTGCTTAACTCTCCCACCTCAGTTGCTCCAGGTGTACAACGTCTTCCACATATCCAAGATGAGGAGAAACGTGCACAACCCTTCTCACGTCATCGGCCACAGAGAGCTGGACGTCAACAATGGGGTGACTTATACAGAGTTTCCAGTGGATATTGAGGATCTACAAGAGAGATTCATTCCTAGGAAATCGATAAATTTGGTGCATGTGCATTGGAATCACAAAAACCTCCAGGAGAGCACATGGTAGAAGGAGGCTCATATTCGTGCTCAGTACCCCCACTTGTTTTTCTAAGTTCTTGTAATGTAGCTTTCGGGGACGTAATGCCCTGATGTGGGGAGAATGTAAAGTCCCAAAAATTCCATGTAATTTGTTTAATTACATGGGAATTATTTGAGACTGCAAAATCTGATGGCGCTCGATTCCGAGGCCTGGAGTTCCCAGAATGATCCGTTGATGTTTTGTTATGCATTAATTAGCGCTCATAAGTAGTTTTCCTAAAAAAGTAGAATAAATATTAAACGGTTACTCAGATCAGAAATATGAGGGCACTATTGTTCTTAGGATGGAAGTTTACCCTAGGCTCAACTTAAGATTAGTCGGCGCAGGCCTCCTGTGAGAAAAAACCAAAAATGGCATAACCTTAAATAAAATAATTTAATAAATTATTGTATTTTTCAAATGATTATAACTCACAAATGGTATATCAGATTAAAAATCTGAGACCACCAATGAACTCATTAGGGAATGCTTTATTTTAGCAGATACTATCTCAGGGTGGTGCCGCCACCGGTGAAAGTTAGTTTTTGGCCATAAATATGATAATTAAGTGACAATTATTTTATTGAAAAATCCATAACTTTTAAATGGTAACTCAGATTGGAGATCCGATAGTATTTTTGGTTTCGTTGGGGTGTGTTTCACTAGGGAAGAGCCTAACCTCGACTACCGCAGGTCGAGGGTGATTGGAATAATATTTCCAATCTTTTTTTGGGTTCGTTCAGTAAACGTGTGAGGTGGTTTTTCTATCATTTTAACTGGTGCTCGGAATTGAAATCTAAGGGAACCATTGAACTCAAAACACAGATATTCTATTAAGAAGACTTTCACCTCGATGGCAGTTGGTCAAGGGTGAAATTTAGTTTTTGGGTTTTTTGTGAAGGAATAAAGTAAAAAATGAAACTGTGCAGACATTTTATTTTTATTTGAAGCACCCATTTGAATTTTGTGGAGGTGGGACCTTAAGAGTTTTATCCTACATGTAGAAGTTGAGATGTTTGTACCACCATACCGTAACCTCCCATGTGAGGTTATGGTGGTGGGGACCACCCAAGACTAACCTCCCATGAGAGGTTATGGTGGTGGGGACCACCTGGGAATAAACCTCCCTTTAAATTGAGATAAACTCTTAACTCCCCTCATTAATGTGGAGGAGCCTCTTGAATTCCTCCACATTAAATTGGGCCAATGCACCACTTTATTATGCCAACATAAATTAATTGGCTTGACCCTTTTTCAATATTAAGTAACATCCTTATTGGAATTTAGGAAGGTTCCTAACAAATGAACCATCATAAATTCCACGATTGTTACTTACCTCTCCCCCTCTCCTATATATATGGAGCTCGGGAGGAGGATTTGGGGTGGCTTCACCATGTGACGAAGCGCAGGTGAAGTGCCGCGAGGCCCAAGACTTTGAGGATTATGATCTCTAATGAATAACACTCCACTGACGAAGAATTCAGACCTCCTTTGACCTTCTTCCTTGGGACTTCTTCCAATTTTGGGCATCCACATATTCGACTATTAAGAAATGACACACGAGGCCAGAATTGGAGGTGTGTGGTGGATGAGACGAACGTCGACAACTTCAACTCATTCCTTCTTGTGCCAATGACATCAAGCGAACAAAGGTAGGGGATTTTTGTGCACGATTTTATATTCTCATGATTCATTCATTCTAAAATAATGAACTTGGATCAACATCTAACTAGTTGATCCGCATATGTTTTCCTTTTGTGGGTTTTGGGATTAATCATTGTGGGAGGGTTTGTTGTGATTCATTCTTGTGAGCCAAATTCCACCACCCTAAATGTGGAGGGTGTGGACCAAACCAACATGGTCCGACCCCTCCGCCATTCTCTTTTGTGCTGTTCTTCAAGACGTAGGAAGGAGAGAATGACGACGAAGGCAACAGTCGTGCCCCCCGTGACCTGCCCGACCCGCGCTTCCCCCGCGACGCCCCAGCCGAACACGCTCTGCCACCCCGGGCTGAACGGCACTGCCCTTCGACTTCCGAACCACCACTATAGTCTCTGCCCTTCTGGCAGAGCCACCTCGGGCTAGGCCGAGCTACCCCGGCCGCTTCGTCCGCCGGCCAAACCGGCTCTAGCCACCCTGGCCCTGATGCGCCCTTCCGAGCCACCCCTGTTGTGTCCGCCGCTGGCCTTCAGAGATCCCGACCAAACACATGCCCTCACAGAGCCCCAATGGCGTAGGCCTACCGCACCCCTTTCGGTGCCCCGGCCGCACCGGCCTCGCACGCCCCTCGCGGGGCTTCGGCTGCTTCGGCATCCCGCGCCCCTCGTGGTCCCCGACCAAGCCGGACTCCCGCGCCCCACACGGAACATCGGCCAAGCCAGCCTCCCGCGCCACTCGCGGGGCCCGGACGATCTGGCCCACGCCCGGACGGGGCCCTCCGGTCCAAGTCACCCACGCAGCACCCTCCGGGCCGAACAGTCCTCATGCTAACCCACGGCCGGTGCGTGCCCTCATGGCCAGGTGGGATGGGCCTAGCGGGCTAGGTCAAACCTAACAGGCTAGCCCACCCAACGGGTCGGGCCAGACCCAACAGGTCAGGATGGGTCTCCTTGAATCGACTCAGCCCATACGAGGTCGGGCGGGGTCGGTCCGACCGGGTCGGACTGGACCTGGGCCCACTACGACTCATTACTTTCTTTTGGCCATATCATTGGCACCAGACGTTCATTTGACGAATTTTTATCGGCACTGGTAATCTTGGAGTATGACAGTCCCTTTGAATATACCCCACTGGAGTTATGGGTATAGTTGAGATACGGTCAGGTTGGATCATGCACAAATCCAACCGTGCCCCCGGGACGAAAAGGCTAATAACTCAAAGATCGGGCGTCCGATTGACACATCGTCTGTTGTGTTGAGACCCCTATGACGTGGAAGACCAGTGAGATACTTCTTCGTGGGGCTTCGTGAATGTTTGAGTATCGACCAGTAGCTCGTGGAGTAGATCCTTCCATTGACGAGCAAGCAGAGTGCGGAGACCCAGTAGCTGGCTGAGACCTGACGACTACTGACCGTTTGACTCGGAGAGACTCTACTAGCCAAGTGGGGGGCGCCTAGTTGTTATGGTAGACCCATGGTGGAGGGGCGCGCTTTGTGATGCGGAAGACCCACGGTACTCCACATGAGGAGTGCCACTACAGAATATGAGGTGGAGTGCTTGGGTGTAGTGTCAGACCCATGGTGGGGAGCGCCTCTGTGTGATGCAGTATACCCACGATATTCGACATGAGAAGTACCTCAAAAATCCAAGGATAGTAGGAAGCACCTCTGTGTGATGCGGCAGACCCATTGTACTCGATTGGGAAGGAGTTCCCCAGCAGCTGAGGTTTTGATAATGTGAATAAAATCCTGGAAGAGCTGAGTCAGTACTTTTGTGTTTTCATCATGATTGAGACAGATTACTTAATAACTTAGGTATATATATGGGCATATACCTAAGTAGGGTTATCTGTTGATTCCTTACATTTTGGTTTATCCATGGTGGATTTATGAGACCTTGAGGGTCTCGGGGACCCTACTGAGTATTGTTATACTCACCCATGCACAGGCTATGGCCGCATATTGTTGTGTTGGATACAAATGACAAGCAGCGCTGATTGAGGCTGAGAGTACCAGGACTGGACGGTACCTGGAGGTGGGCCTTATGATGAGTCTGTACATGGAGGAGACTGACATATGTGGAGTGCTAAGGAGGCTATTTGTACCTACTCTTCAGGTAGTAATCCCGGAGGACGACCCAACAACTATTTTTTCCTTTCATCAATTGTGCTTTTAATCCCAGTTCCTTGTGATTTACAGTTGGGCTTGAATTTCCGACCCATTTTACATTTTGGAACTCTACTGTTATACAGTTTACTTAGTGCTTTGTATCCTGTTGTGTGCTTTGTTTTTTGCGTTTATATGATATAAAGGCAATGCCTTCCTAGTTTTTGGGAATTACACCTTTGGTGCTAGTCGCCAGCCCATGGCCTATGGAAGGCGATCTTGGGGTAGTCACGGCACAGTCCCTGGGGGATGGGTCGTGAAAATTTTTTCTTCTAAATAAATGTTGATTTTTTAACCCTTTTGTAGGATGCATGAACGGGTTTTACACATCTACCATTGCTAGGATGCATGAATAGTGTTCACGCATCCTTAGAAGATGGGATGAAAGATGTGTGAACCCCATTCACACATATCTCCATGCCGAAGATGCGTGAGCGGGGTTCACACATCACGACACCCATTTTTGAAATTATTTCAAAACATATCCCTTTTCCATAAAAAAATTAAAACCCAATAATAAAAAAACATTTGCACAATCTGAAATGGGTTTTTCTAGGTTGACATTGTCTTATTATGTAAGCTATAAAAACAAAAAATAATTATAAAACAACTAGGGTAAAAATATTTTTAAAAATACGCCAAATAGGTGTATTCAAAATGAAAAATTAAAAAAATAAAAATTTCAGCAAAATTTATCTTCTTTTTAAAATCCATCAGTATTTACATTAGAGTAGTCTGGATTCTGACAAAATCTCTCACCCAGGGCTCCATTTTATAAAAGGGATTACCCTATAAATCATTATGTATTTTCGATGTGGGATTCTGGTTCTCCCCTTTCATGCACAGAACATTCTGCATTTACGATGTGGGATTATGTTTCCAGTACGTTACTTTAAAAGATTATAAAATATAAATTATAAAACCAAAATAAATGAAACTTAAAACATGTATTAAACATATACAAAATAGTTGAAAACAAAAATAATTTCGTAAAAAAAATTGATTTAAATTTTTTTAATGTTTCATAGACATGTACTTGAAACTTAAAAATTTTTGAAGTACGTGAATTTGAAATCATATAAAATATAAACTATAAGACCAACATAAATAAAACATAAAACATGGATTAAATATATACCAACTACTTGAAAATAAAAATAATTTCGTAAAAAATGTTGATAGGAAATAATCTATATGTTTTCAAAGACACATACTTGAAACGTAAAAATGCTTCAAGTACATGACTTTGAAAGTCTATAAAACATAAACTATAAGACCAACATAAATGAATCACAAAACATGGATTAGAAAAACAAAAAATAGTTGAAAATAAAAAAAAATCAAAAAAATGTTGATGAAGAATAATTTATAGGCTTTCAAAGACAGCTACATGAAACTTCACAATGTTTCAAGTATGTATCTTTGAATGCCTATAAAATATAAACTATAAGACCAATATAAATGAAATTTTAAATATGAATTAATCATATAATAAATTATTTAATTATTTAATTAGTATTTAATAATTATTAATTATTAATTACAAATTATAATGAATAATTATAAAGAATAATTATATTATTAATTAACTAATTAATTATTATATAATAATTTTTTATAATTACAATATAGTAATTATAATGACAAATATAATTTATAATTATATTACTAATTAACTAAATAATAAATATAAAATTAATAATTATATTACTAAATAAATAATTTATTATTATAGTAATTTTCAATGAATACTAATTAATAATTATAATAAATATTTGTAATTTGTAATTTTATTACTAATTAAATAATTATAAAAAGGTCCTCAGCTCTATCTTTCTCAAAAAAATTAATTAATTTCCTATTATATAATTAATATTTATATTACTAATTATCTAAATAATAATTATATAATTAATTATTAAAAATTACTAATCGACTATTTACTATTTATATAATTAATGATTATATTACTAATTAAGATATTAATTATTATATAATTAATAATTATATTACTAAGTAACTAATTAATTATTAAATAAATAATGATTATATTACTAATTAACTTATTAATTAATATCTAATTAATTATTTATATTTACTAGTTAACTAAATAATTATTATAAAATTAATAATTACATAATTCATAATTATATTACTAATTAACTAATTTATAACTAATAGTTAATAATTAATAATTAATAATTAATAATAAATAATTAATAATTAATAATTATAATGTGTAATTATAATGAATAATTATAACGAATAATTATAAATAATATTTATATTACTATTTAACTAATTAATTATTATATAATATTTTTTCATAATTATTAATAAATAATTATAATGAATAATTATTATTTATAATCATATTACTAATTAACTAATTAACTATTATATAATGAATAATTATATTACCAATTAACTAATTAATTATTATATAATTTTTTTAATAATTACTAATTATAATTTATAATGAATAAATATAGTTTATGATTATGTTACTAATTAACAAATTATCTATTATATACTTAATAATTATATTACAAACTAACTAATTAATTATTATATAATTAATGATTAATAATTACTAATTAACAAACTAATTATTACAGAATTAATAATTATATAAATAATTATTATATTACTAATTAATAATTAATAATTAATAATTAATAATTATAATGAATAATTATAATGAATAATTATAAAGAATAATTATAAAGAATAATTATATTACTAATTAACTAATTAATTATTATATAATAATTTTTAAAAATTAATAATTAATAATTATAATGATTATTTATAATTTATAATTATATTACTAATTAACTAATTAACTATTATATAATGAATATTTATATTAACAATTAACTAATTAATTATAATATAATAATTTTTAATAATTACAAATTATTAATTATAATGAATAAATACAATTTATAATTATATTTCTAATTAACAAAATAACTATTATATATTTAATAATTATATTACTAATTAACTAATTAATTATTATATAACTAATGATTAATAATTACTAATTATCTAACAAATTGTTATATAATTAATAATTATATAATTTACAATTATATTACTAATAAATAATCAATAATCAATAATCAATAATCAATAATTAATAATTAATAATTAATAATTAATAATTATATTGAATAATTATAATGAATAATTATAATGAATAATTATAATGAATAATTATATTAGTAATTAATTAATTAGTTATTAAATAATAATTCTTAATAATTACTAATTGATAATTATAATGAATAATTATAATTTATAATTATATTACTAATTAACTAAATAAATATTATATAATTAATAATTATATTACCAATTAACTAATTAATTATTATATAATAATTTTTAATAATTACTAATTTCTAATTATAATGAATAAATATAATTTATAATTATATTACTAATTAACTAATTAACTATTTTATGCATAAAAATTATATTAATAATTAACTAAATAAATATTATATAATTAATAATTATATTACCAATTAACTAATTAATTATTATATAATAATTTTTAATAATTACTAATTTGTAATTATAATGAATAAATATAATTTATAATTATATTACTAATTAACTAATTAACTATTTTATACATAAAAATTATATTAATAATTATCTAATTAATTATTATATAATTTAAGGATTAATAATTACTAATTAACTAATTATTATTAAATAATTAATAAATACATTACTAATTAACTTATTAATTATTATATAATTAAATTTTATTTCTAAGTGACTAATTAGTTGTTAAGTAAATAATATTTATGTTACTAGTTAAATAATTAATTATTGTGTAATTAATTATTAAAAATTACTAATTAAACAAATAATTATTATAAAATAAATAATTATAAAATTAATAATTATATTACTAATTATATAATTAATAATTAATAATTAATTATCAATAATTAATAATTTCTAATTATAATGAATAAATATAGATTACAATTATAAAGAACAATTATATTACTAATTAACTAATTAAATATTATATAATAATTTATAATAATTACTAATTAATAATTATAATGAATAATTATAAAGAATATTTATATTACTAACTAACTAATTAACTATTATATAATTAATAATTATATTACCATATAACTAATTAATTGTTATATAATAATTTTTACTAATTACAAATTATTAATTATAATGAATAATTATAATTTATAATTATATTAATAATTAACTAATTAAATGTTATATACATTATAATTATATTACTAATTATCCAATTAATTATTATATAATTAATTATTAATATTTAATAATCCACTAATTAATTATTATTTAATTATTTACTAATAATTATTAATTAAATAATTAAATAAATTATTATATATTTAATTCATATTTAATGTTTCATTTATATTGGTCTTATAGTTTATATTTTATAGGTTTTCAAAGAGACATACATGAAACATTTTTAAGTTTCAAGTAGGTGTGTTTGAATGCCTATAAATTATTATTCATTAACATTTTTTTAGTTGCAACTATTTGTTATATTCCTAATCCGTATTTTATGTTTCATTTATGTTGGTCTTATAGTTTATGTTTTATAGTCTTTCAAAGTCACGTTCCTAAACCCTTTTTATGTTTCAAGTGTGTGTCTTCGAAAAATTATAAATTATTTTCTATCAACATTTTTTACAAAATTCTTTTTATTTTCAAATATATTTTATATATTTAATGCATTTTTTATGTTTTATTTATGTTGGTCTTATAGTTTATATTTTATAGGCTTTAAAATTCACATACTTGAAACATTTTTATGTTTCAAGTAGGTGTCTTTAAAACCTTATAAATTGTTTGCCATCAACATTTTTATGAAATTCCTTTTTTTCAACTATTTCTTGTATTTTTATTCCATGTTTTATGTTTCATTTATACTGTTCTTATAGTTTATATTTTATAGTCTTTCAAAGCCACATACTTGAAACAGAATCCCACATCAGAAATGCAGAATGTTCTTCGCAGGAAAGGGAGAACCAGAATCCCACATCGGAAAATGAAGAATGATTTAAAAGGTATGCCCTCTTATAAAAAGGAGCCATGGGTGAGAGCTTCTGTCAGAATCTATACTATTGTAATGACAATACTGCTGGATTTTAAATAGTAGATAAATTTTGTTGGAAATTTTATTTATATTTATATATATATATATATATAATTGAAATTATTTTTTTTGAAAAAATATATTTTTTTAAAAAAAAGATCATTTTTTTCTGTTTTAAAGGAAAGGATGTATCGCGGATGCCTCCTTTGGGGCATATTATTTAAAAAAAATTAAGCCATCACGTTTTACCAATTTTTTTTTAAAAAACTTCTTAAACAAATCTGGGTCGGTATGACCTTTTTTGGGCCTAATAATTGTTTCAGGACCAAGATTAATATAATCAATTTAAATTTATAATGAAATTACATTAATTAGAACATTAATTTTTCATTTAAAAAATAATAATTTTAATACATAGGGAAAAAATAAATTTTTCTATTAGATTAATTAATTTTATTAATTTTATTTGTGGAATTAAAATTATTTTTATTAAGAGACAGAATATATTTAAATTAATATAATTTAATTAATTAAATAAATTAAATTAAAAAACCCTCATACTTAATTTATTTTATTTAAATTTTTGTCACGCTTATAATTATATCGACATGTCTTGAACATTGACCAACACGTGCATGTTTGATATAATTTAATTAATTTTTAATCTCTATTGGATGATAATAGTTTATTAAGACGGTATGTGCATAATCAGGTTTTTCTATCAATAAATATAGTGGCGTGTGCAATCATTTTATTGGTCGGAATTTTACACTCTTTACTTCCCCTCGCTTGTGTAAGAGTACACTTTTACTTTTGTAATAGACGATGTACAATGTAGACCACGACAAGATGAGGTGGTACGCCATGAAGAGGATGGTGTATGCCATAAGCAATTCCAATACAAAAAGAAATCCAGATGATCAATTGACATACTAGATAGGGATGAGCTGCATTTTGTGTCAAGCTATGACTCAGGTATGTTACCCCTACGTTGTGGTTATTTCATTGAGTTAAATGGATCAACTAGTTTTAAATGTTCGTGACCAGTTGGGTAGTTTCATTCATTTATGAATTTATATATTATTTTATGCATTTTATAACTCTGGGAAAAAACATAAAATAATAAACAATAAATTTCATAAATAAGTAGTGATTTTTTTTCTATTAATGTACATTTGTGAGCATGACTGTCACGACCCGTCCTCGGGGCCTGTTCCGTGACTACCCCAAGCCCGCCTTCCCTAGGCCAGGGGCTGGCGACTAGCACCAAGGCGTAAATCCCAACAAAAAGGGAAGGCATTTGCCTTTGAAAAGAAAACAAGCACCATAGAGTAAGCAAGAGGAAAAGTAAACACTAAGTAAAAACTGTACAAGCTCTGCTGAAAGTAAAAGGGGCCGGAAATACAAGCCCAAATGTAAAGTACAACTGAAAGGAAAAACAGCAACTGAATGAAAAAATTGCAGCGTCGAGCCGTCCTCTGGAAGTCCCACCTGAAGGGTGGGTACAGATAGCCTCCACTGCTCCTCGGGTCCACCTAACCGCTCCGAGTACGTCCCGCCCAGTGGTCCACCTCCAGGTACTGTCCTGCTCCGCACGCCTCCTCCATGTTCAGCGATGTCCGTCGTCTGCAACCAACACCACGAAGTGCGGGCATAGCCCATGCAGGAGTGAGTATAAGCTACTCAGAAGGGACCCCGAGACCCCCGAAGGTCTCCCGAAATCCACAAAGGATAAATCACGAAGAAGAGATGCAAACACGAAGTAACATCTGACACGGCTTAGGTATATTCCCATACATATACCTAAGTCTGCAATTCCCCGTTCGGCTCCAACGTCCGTGCCCTAGCACAACCCAGTCCACACAGGAAAGCCAAACGCATACCCACGCAGGATAGAACAACACAATCCACAAAGGAGAGTAAACAGTAAATCCACACAGGATAGCTCAACACAATCCACAAAGGAGAGAAACACAAGATTCAGCTCACACATGTATACTTCTTCGGATGACGATAAAGATGATCATTGAACCATCTAAGTCGTCGGACCCACGAAGGATCGATAGGTACTAACCCCGCAGTGACCCACACAGGATCGGACCCACACAGGATCGGGCCCACACAGGACCGGGCCCACGCAGGACCTGTAGGCGCTGGCTCACACAGAACCGCTGAGCGCTGACCCACGCAGGATCGGACCCACACAGGATCGGGCCCACACAGGACCGGGCCCACGCAGGACCTGTAGCACTGATCCACGTAGGATCGCTGAGTGCAGTAGTCGTCGCAGTCCGCTGAGGATCTCTGCACAGTCGTCGCCGCAGTCCCCTGAGGATCTCTGCACGGTCGTCGTCGGAGTCCATGGAGGATCTCTGCACAGTTGTCGCCGCAGTCCACTGAGGATCTCTGCACGGTCGTCGCTGTCGAAGTAGCAGTCGCAGCCAGCCTAGGGTTCCCGCACACAGCAAGCTCGTTCGGGAAGGTCCGCTCCACGAGCCGAGAGGCTGATACATCAACTGACACAAATTCCGAAGTTGATGTATCCAAAAGAACCATATCGTCAATAGGAACTCAACGTCGCAGACGGCGCGTCAATCGGACGCCCGGTCTGAGAGTTATTGGCATTTTCGTCCCAGGGGCCCGGTTGGTTTTTAAGGAAAACCCAACCCGACCGCACTCCACCTGCGTCCAAACCTCGGGCGGAGTATGCCAAAAGATCCGTCTCACATAGAGGAATTCAACAAAGCTGACGGCACGTCAATCGGACGTCCGTAGCTCAAGATATGAGTGTTTCCGCTCCGAGGGCCCGGTTGGTCTCGTGTACGAACCAACCCGGCCGAACTCAATGTATTCTGAAACCTTGAGTGCGATATACCGAAACGACCGTCTCGATCCAAGGATCGTGTTGCCGCTGACGAAGAGTCGTTTGGAGGCACGATGCTCAAGTTACGAGCGTCTGAACGAAAACGTCCGAAGAAGGGGGGTACGGGCCCGGGCCGACCCGGTTGGACCGGTCCGGCCCGGCCGGTCGGACCGGCCTGGCTCGGCTCGGCCGAGCGGCCGAGCGCCGCGGGTGTTGACCCGCGGCCTGAGAAAGTCGCGGACCGCGTGGGCCGCGCTGGCGAACCGCGGACGCGGCTGAGCCGCGTCCCGCCTGGACGAACCGGACCCGCGCAGCCGCGGGTCCGTCGGCCGCCGCCGCCGCGGCTTCAGTCGCGGCGGGCTCGTCCGGCGGCGCGCCGGGGCGTCGCCGCCTCCAGCCGCCGGCGTCGCTCCGGTGGGCCGTTTTCTTTCCCGTCCGTGTCATTGCTCCTCCCGGGATCCGTTCTTTACTGCGGGATCGTCAAACATCCGCTCTGGCACGTTCCGTCGTCGTCCGTCAAATCCGCACAAAACGAAGAACCACGGAGGGTCGTCGGGCCGTGTTCCTTTGGCCCGCACCCTCCGCGTTAGAGATAAACAACCGGGAGAAAATTATTCCACAGAGGAAACAACAATTTTTAATAAGATTAAAAATTGTTCACAAAAACGGTTCTTTAATTTCTTTAAAGAAACATTGACGGGAATTAAATTTAAAAGGGGTAAATCCCATAATATAAAATCCCTACCTCGTCGATCGTTGCGCGCGGGCGTTCTTCGCGGAAAGGATCGTCGCGGAAGAGAGGGATCGTCGCGTCGTCGCAGGGAGGTGTCGCGTCGTCGTGGAATCCGGCGTTGAGTCGGAGAGCTCAACGAACCAAGAACAATAGATTTAAATTATTAATATTTAAATCTGTGTTTCGTTTAAAACCAAAAGAAAAGAACTTTTGAGAGGAAATCCGAAATCACTCACCTCAAACGGTCGGTGATCGGAGATCGGAGCGTGGAAGAACGTCACAGACGGAAGCGTCGTCGATTTCCGGGTTCGGCGTTCTTCGCGTTCTTCGCGTTTTTCGTGTTCTTCGCGAGGGGGAAGAAGAACAAGAATCCTCTCAAACCTTCTCCAAAGATTTGGGTTGGTCTTATTTTATTAATATGCCAACACACGAAACAGGTTATGAAACGATTGAATTAATTCGTTGAATTAATTCAACGAAAGAAACATGCCATTTAATTCACGAAAGAAACAGCCCATTTAATTCATGAGAGAAACAGACCAATTAATGGTCTGTTAAGAATTTAGAAAACGCGTCGGTTGACTTTCATTAAGACGGGTTTTCACGGGTGCGTTTCTTAGCGGAAAGAAACGGCGGGGCTCGTGCGGGCCCTGCCTCACAAATATCCTACCAAGGGGGTAGGATATTTCTGGATAGCATCCTATCCAGTTCAACTCAGTTCAAGCCGCCTTTATGTGGCTTCAAGTGGCTTCCAAGTGGCTTAAGTGAAATAAAATAAAGTTGTCGCAAAATTATTTTATTTCTTAACTTTAAGCCCGAAAATTAAAAACCACACCCGAGAAAACGCAACTCCGGAAGAGGCGTTTCTAAGCGAATACCGGCGCTGCGATTTCATCGGTGCCCTCAGAATTCGATTCCGGGCACCGGTTCAAAAGTTAGAAAAACCCGCTCGTCACCAAACTTTGGAAAATGATTCCGGGCACACCGGGCCTCAGAATCAGGTGCCGTCAGAAACTGTGCTCTTGTAAAATTCCAAAGAAAATTAACAAAAAAAATTTCCTTGAAATTTACGGGTCTTTACATTACTCCCACCTCAGGACTTTACGTCCCCGTAAAGATATATAAAAAACTAGGGAAACAAATGTGGGTACTGAGCACGCATCTGAGCCTCCCGCTCCCAAGTGCTCTCCTGGAGGTTCCCGTGCTGCCATCTGATGCGCACAAGTGGGATCGATCGCCCACGTAGGACCCGCTCCTTCCGATCCTCTATCTCCACTGGGACCTCCATAAAAGTCGCCCCATCATCCATGTCTATCTCCCCATAGTCGATGATGTGTGTCGGGTAGTGCACGTATCTCCTCAGCTGGGATACGTAGAAGACGTCGTGCACCCGGTGCAACTGAGGTGGCAGAGCCAGACGATAAGCCACCTCGCCAACCCTGCTAAGGACCTGGAAGGGTCCGATGAAGCGTGGAGACAATTTGCTGCCTCGGCCAAATCTCCTCAAACCACGTCGAGGTGAGACCCGCAAGAAGACGTGGTTGCCATCCTCGAACTCTAGTGGTCTCCGCCTCCTGTCAGCATACGACTTCTGCCGGCTCTGTGCTGTCCTCATCCGCTCCTGGATGACCTGGACCTTCTCTGTCGTGGCCCGGACCATCTCTGGTCCCACAAGTGCTGACTCCCCTGGGTCTGTCCAGCACAAAGGAGATCTGCAAGGCCTGCCGTACAACGCCTCGTAGGGTTCCATCCCGATGGTGGAGTGGTAGCTGTTGTTGTACGCAAACTCTACCAAGGGTAGGTGGTCCTCCCAACTGCGACCAAAGTCGAGGACACATGCACGGAGCATGTCCTCGAGGGTCTGAATGGTCCTCTCCGCCTGACCATCCGTCTGAGGGTGAAAGGCAGTGCTCAGACGTAGTCGCGTCCCGAACGCCTCCGGAAACCCCTTCCAAAGCCGGGAAGTAAAACGAGCATCGCGATCGGAGACGATAGTCGATGGCACACCATGAAGTCGTACAATCTCCTAAACGTAGAGACACCCCAAGCTCTCCACTGAGCCCTGCTCTCGGATGGGCAAGAAGTGTGCCGACTTGGTGAGTCGGTCAACAATCACCCAAATGGAATCGTGACCTCTGGAAGTGCGTGGAAGTCCAGTCACGAAGTCCATAGATATCCCGTCCCACTTCCACTCCGGGACCTCCAAGGGCTGTACCAAACCTACTGGTACCTGATGCTCTGCCTTCACCTGCTGGAAGGTGAGGCACTGTGAAACGAACTCTGCCACAGCCTTCTTCATGCCCGGCCACCAGTGCTGTCGTCTGAGATCCTGGTACATCTTTGCCACTCCAGGATGTACCGCCAAAGGAGAAGTGTGAAACTCTCTCAGCACCTCCTCTCGTAAGGCGATTGGTACCAAGGTACTTCCTTTGAAAAGGACATCATGCTCTGCTCCAAGGGAGAAACCATCAGGTGCCTATCCCGAGGATATCTGTGCACGCCGTGTCTCACAGTCGACGTCCCCACGCTGTGCCTCTCTGACCCGCTGAAGAAGTGGAGGAGAGACTGTGAGAGACTGAAGGAAGGCTGCTCCGTCTCTATCCACGAAGGATATCTGCAAAGCGGCTAGCTGCTCTGACGCCTCCTCAAGTAGCTGGATGCCCGTCCTCCTGCTGAGGGCATCAGCCACCACGTTCCCCTTCCCAGGAGTATCGACTATCTCAAAGTCATAGTCCTGGAGGAACTCGAGCCATCGCCGCTGTCTCAGGTTCAGGTCCTTCTGAGAGAAGATGTACCTGAGACTCTGGTGGTCAGAAAAGACTGTGAAGCGCTCGCCCATCAGATAGTGTCACCATGTCTTCAGGGCAAAGTCCACTGCTGCCAACTCCAAGTCATGGGTAGCGTAGTTCTTCTCATGAGGCCTCAATTGACGTGATCCGTAGGCAATCACGGCCCGCTCCTGCATCAGGACACACCCGAGTCCGGTCCCTGATGCATCGCATTAGACTACGTAACCAACTCCCTCCTCAGGCAACCTCAAGATAGGTGCGCTGGTCAACCTCTTCCTCAGTTCCTGGAAGCTCTGCTGACATCTGTCTGACCACACGAAGGGTTTCCCCTTCTTCGTCAAAGCTGAGAGTGGGGCCGCAACTCTGGAGAAGTCCAGCACAAATCTCCGATAGTATCCGGCTAAGCCCAAGAAACTCCGCACCTCTGTCACGCTCTTGGGTGGATCCCAAGCTAGCACTACCTCGATCGTCGCGGGATCCACTGCAACTCCCGCCTCAGAAATGACGTGCTCCAAGAAGTGGACCTCATGTAACCAGAACTGACACTTAGAGAGCTTGCCATAAAGCTGGTGCTCTCGGAGTGTGTCTAGTACAACACGCAGGTGGTAGGCGTGCTCCTCCTCCGTCGTCGAGTACACCAAAATGTTGTCGATGAAGACCACGACAAATCGATCGAGTTATGGATGGAAGATCCTGTTCATGAGGCTCATGAACACTGCTGGAGCGTTGGTCACGCCGAAAGGCATAACCAAGAACTCATAGTGGCCATACCGACACCTGAAGGCCGTCTTCTGCACATCCTCGTCTCGAACTCTAAGCTGATGATAGCCTGACCTGAGGTCTATCTTCGAGAACCACCGTGCTCCCTTGAGCTGATCGAAGAGGTCATCAATCCTGGGTAGCGGATACTTGTTCCTCACTGTCACCTGATTCAGGCGACGATAATCGACACACAGTCGCAAGCTCCCGTCTGCCTTCTTGGCGAACAAAATCGGGGAAGCCCAGGGCGAAACACTGGGTCGGATGAACCCCTTTCCCTGCAAGTCCTCCAACTATACCCGCAGCTCTCGAAGCTCAGCGGGGGCCATATGATATGCTGGGGTGGATATCAGGGCTTTCCCGGGGTACAGGTCAATATAAAAGTCTACCTCTCTGCGAGGAGGTAGTCCTGAAACGTCGTCGGGAAAGACGTCCGCGTACTGATCCACCACTGCAGGAAAATTGGGACTCCGCACGTCAACTGCTCCCAGGATGAGGCTAGCCAACTGATGAGTGATGGGCTGACCTCTCCTCTGTGTGAGTCCATCCTGTGCTGCTAATGCTCCCTTCTCGCTGGTGAAGGTGAACCTGCTCTCGTCGGTGCGTACACATCGCACCTTGTGCCTAATGCAGTCAATCTGAGCATGGACCGTAGATAACCAATCCATGCCCAAGATGACGTCGTAAGGCCTCGACGTTGCTACAAGAAGATCCCAGCCGAAGCTCTCACCTCCTAGAGTAAGCTCACACTGCCGGCACCAGTGCGTAATCGTCGAGTCTGCTCCCGTAGGAGTCTCTTGCCGTAATGATCAAGCCAACGGCTCTGTCGGAATCTCCGAGCTCCGAACAAGGGCAGTGGCTATGAAAGAGTGACTCGCCCCTGTGTCTATCAGAACTGTAACAAGGGTGGAATAGACACAGATCGTACCTTGAATCATCTCTGGTGCACCGTGGTCGTAGGCCTCCGCTGCCTGGAGCTGAGCCTGTCTCTGCCCGCCAGCTCCCTGTGGTCAGGGCGGGCCTCCTGATGGTGGTGGTGGAAGAGCCTCAAAGCGTCGCCCACCACCTGCTGCTCAGCCAGCTCCTCTGCCTCGTCCGCCTCCTCCCTACGGACCGCCACGGTCGACCCTCTGCCTCTGCCTGGGTGGTCCCTCCACTGTCTGCTGACCCTCAGTACGACGGGTCGGGCAGTCACGAGCCATGTGGCCCTGCCCGCCGCACTCATAGCACTGCCTGCCTCTCGGAAGACTGGCTCCGGGCTGGGTGCCCTGCACTGCTGAGCCAGTGTCCCGAGGTCGCCTGCCGGAAGGTCTGGTCCGCCTGGAACCCTGATTCATCCGCCGGCTACCAGCTACCGAAGACTCCGCTATCTGCCGCCCTGTGGTAGGTCTCTCTGTGGACTCAGCCAGGAAGCTCTCGATCAGGAGGGCTCGCTCCAGTACTCCTTCCTGGGTCGGGATGCTGAGGGAGATCAGCGATGCCCTGATCTCGTGTCTCAATCCCTTCTCGAAGGTCCGGGCCCGGAAGAAGGGGTCCCGTACCATGTCTGTCGAGTAGCGAGATAGGTCGGTGAACCTCGCCGCGTACTGAGCGACCGTCAAGCTGCCCTGCCGCAGCTGAAGAAGCTCTTGGATGCGCACCGCACGGGGGGTGGCCGGGACGAACTCTGAGCGGAAGAGGCTCTCGAAGTCCGTCCAGATGAGGGTGGCCTCATCGTGTACCTGGAGCATCAGGCTCCACCAGCGTCCAGCTACTGCGTGCAGTAGGCTCGCCGCAAGGATCACCATGAGGTCTGCTGGTGTCCTCACTAGCCTAAAAACTCGGACGACCGCCTCCAGCCAGTCCTCGGCTGCCTGGGGGTCCGACTCCCCCACGGAACCTGGGTGGTCGCTGGGGCTGGAACTCGTGCAGAGCTCCGAGGCGTCGTGCGTCGTCAGCTGCCAGTGCTGGAAGCATCGGGGGCTCGGCGGGTAAAGGTACTGCCGGTGCCTCTGCTGTCAAAGGGCCCGGTACTGAGGCGTCGTCGCTCGGTGGGCTGTCGTCGCGCACTACTCTAGGAACCCTAGCTGGCTGCTGTCGTCGTGCCATCCTGAAAAGGAAACAAGTGCACCATGGTCAGAACAGTATACCTGGTGAGCTGACACAAGTAATCACAAAGAAAACATGAAACACAAATGCAATCAATGTTTTCGTGCATTAAGAGGGGAATCAGAAGTCAGGGTCCTTGTGTATGGATACGTCGGCCGCCGCACCAACACTGGACTCCCTGGACTGATAACCACACTCAATACGCTAAACACTATTGCTTCACATAGAAGAAAGATCAGAGTCTACGGTAGAACCGACCACCTCTGATACCAATTTTTCACGACCCGTCCTCGGGGCCCGTGCCGTGACTACCCCAAGCCCGCCTTCCATAGGCCAGGGGCTGGCGACTAGCACCAAGGCGTAAATCCCAACAAAAAGGGAAGGCATTTGCCTTTGAAAAGAAAACAAGCACCACAGAGTAAGCAAGCGGAAACGTAAACACTAAGTAAAAACTGTACAAGCTGTGCTGAAAGTAAAAGGGGCCGGAAATACAAGCCCAACTGTAAAGTACAACTGAAAGGAAAAACAGCAAATGAAAGAAAAAACTGCAGCGTCGAGCCGTCCTCTGGAAGTCCCACCTGAAGGGTGGGTACAGATAGCCTCCACTGCTCCTCGGGTCCACCTAACCGTTCCGAGTACGTCCGGCCCAGTGCTCCACCTCCAGGTACTGTCCTACTCCGCACGCCTCCTCCATGTTCAGCGCTATCCATCGTCTGCAACCAACACCACGAAGTGCGGGCATAGCCCGTGAAGGGGTGAGTATAAGCTACTCAGTAGGGACCCCGAGACCCCCAAAGGTCTCCTGAAATCCACAAAGGATAAATCACGAAGAAGAGATGCAAACACGAAGTAACATCTGACACTGCTTAGGTATATGCCCATACATATACCTAAGTCTGCAATTCCCCGTTCGGCTCTAACGTCCGAGCCCTAGCACAACCCAGTCCACACAGGAAAGCCCAACGCATACCCACGCAGGATAGAACAACACAATCCACAAAGGAGAGTAAACAGTAAATCCACACAGGATAGCTCAACACAATCCACAAAGAAGAGAAACACAAGATTCAGCTCACACAGGTATACTTCTTCGGATGACGATAAAGATGATCATTGAACCATCTAAGTCGTCGGACCCACGAAGGATCGATAGGTACTAACCCCGCAGTGAACCACACAGGATTGGACCCACACAGGATCGGGCCCACACAGGATCGGGCCCACGCAGGACCTGTAGGCGCTGGCTCACACAAAACCGCTGAGCGCTGACCCACGCAGGATCGGACCCACAAAGGATCGGGCCCACACAGGACCGGGCCCACGCAGGACCTGTAGCACTGATCCACGTAGGATCGCTGAGTGCAGTAGTCGTCACAGTCCGCTGAGGATCTCTGCACAATCGTCACCGCAGTCCACTGAGGATCTCTACACGGTCGTCATCGGAGTCCACGGAGGATCTCTGCACAGTCGTCACCGCAGTCCACTGAGGATCTCTGCACGGTCGTCGCTGTCGAAGTAGCAGTCGCAGCCAGCCTAGGGTTCCCGCACACAGCAAGCTCGTTCGGGGAGGTCCGCTCCACGAGCCGAGAGGCTGATACATCAACTGACACAAATTACGAAGTTGATGTATCCAAAAGTTCCGTATCGTCAATAGGAACTCAACGTCGCAGACGGCGCATCAATCGGACGCCCGGTCTGAGAGTTATTGACATTTTCGTCCCAGGGGCCCGGTTGGTTTTTAAGGCAAAACCAACCCGACTGCACTCCACCTGCATCCAAACCTCGGGCGGAGTATGCCAAAAGATCCGTCTCACTTAGAGGAATTCAACAAAGATTACGGCACGTCAATCAGGCGTCCGTAGCTCAAGATATGAGCGTTTCCGCTCCGAGGGCCCGGTTGGTCTCGTGTACGAACCATCCCGGCCGAACTCAAAGTATTCCGAAACCTTGAGTGTGATATACCGAAACGACCGTCTCGATCCAAGGATCATGTTGCCGCTGACGGCGAGTCGTTTGGAGTCACGAAGCTCAAGTTACGAGCGTCTGAACGAAAACGTCCGAAGAAGGGGGGTACGGGCCCGGGCCGACCCCCCCTGGGTCGGCCCGAACCGGGTCCGACCCGACCCGGGTCCGACCCGGTGGGACCGGTCCGGCCCGGCCGGGCTCGGCTCGGCCGAGCGGCCGACCGCCGCGGGCTTTGACCCGCGGCCTGAGAAAGTCGTGGCCCGCGTGGGCCGCGCTGGCGAACCGCGGACGCGGCTGAGCCGTGTCCCGCCTGGATGAACCGGACCCGCGCGGCCGCGGGTCAGTCGGCCGCCTCCGCCGCGGCTTCAGCCACGGCGGGCTCGTCCGGGGGCGCGCTGGGGCGCCGCCGGCAGCTTCCGCGGGCCGCCGGCGTCGCTCCGGTGGCCCGTTTGCTTTCCCGTCGGTGCCGTTGCTCCTCCCGGAATCCGTTCTTTACTGCGGGATCGTCAAACATCCATTGCGGAACGTTCCGTCGTCGTCCATCAAATCCGCACAAAACGAAGAACGACGGAGGGTTGTCGGGCCGTGTTCGTTTGGCCCGCACCCTCCGCGTTAGAGATAAACAACTGAGAGAAAATTATTCCACACAAGAAACAACAATTTTTAATAAGATTAAAAATTGTTCACAAAAACGGTTCTTTAATTTCTTTAAAGAAACATTGACAGGAAATAAATTTAAAAGGGGTAAATCCCATAATATAAAATCCCTACTTCGTTGATCGTCGCGCGCGGGCATTCGTCGCGGAAAGTATCGTCGCGGAAGAGAGGGATCGTCGCGTCGTCGCGGGGAGGCGTCGCGTCGTCGCGGAATCTGGCGTTGAGTCGGCGAGCTCAACGAACCAAGAACAACAGATTTCAATTATTAATATTTAAATCTGTGTTTCATTTAAAACCAAAAGAAAAGAACTTTTGAGAGGAAATCTGAAATCACTCACCTCAAACGGTCGGTGATCGGAGATCGGAGCGTGGAAGAACGTCACGGACGGAAGCGTCGTCGATTTCCGGGTTCGGCGTTCTTCGCGTTCTTCGTGTTCTTCGCGAGGGAGAAGAAGAAAAAGAATCCTCTCAATCCTTCTCCAAAGATTTGGGTTGGTCTTATTTTATTAATATGCCAACACACAAAACAGGTTAAGAAACGATTGAATTAATTCGTTGAATTAATTCAACGAAAGAAACATGCCATTTAATTCACGAAAGAAACAGCCCATTTAATTCATGAGAGAAACAGCCCAAGTAAATGGTCTGTTAAGAATTTATAAAACGCGTCGGTTGACTTTCATTAAGACGGGTTTTCACGGGTGCGTTTCTTAGCGGAAAGAAACGGTGGGGCTCGTGCGGGCCCCACCTCAAAAATATCCTAACAAGGGGGTAGGATATTTCTAGATAGCATCCTATCCAGTTCAACTTAGTTCAAGTCGCCTTTAAGTGGCTTCAAGTGGCTTCCAAGTGGCTTAAGTGAAATAAAATAAAGTTGTCGCAAAATTATTTTATTTCTTAACTTTAAGCCCGAAAATTAAAAACCACACCCGAGCAAACGCAACTCCGGAAGAGGCGTTTCTAAGCGAATACCGGCGCTGCGATTTCATCGGTGCCCTCAGAATTCGATTCCGGGCACCGGTTCAAAAGTTAGAAAAACCCGCTCGTCCGTTCACTGAACGTACCCGAGCCAAACTTCGGAAAATGATTCCGGGAACACCGGGCCTCGGAATCAGGTTCCGTCAGAAACTGCACTCTTGTAAAATTCCAAAGAAAATTAAGAAAAAAAATTTCCTTGAAATTTACGGGTCTTTACAATTACAACATAAAATGGTCAAGATTAATAGAAATGTATTACATTTTTGGGGAAAAACTCATAAACCCTTAAATAAATATTAAGTCACTAAATGCCTTCCATCATTCAAATGTGAACAAAACAAGGTGTTCGGGGTGCTTGTCATCCAATGATGAAGGTGCCTCTTTCAACCATAGAGTTATTAGTAGAGTGATGGGTTTAATTAAAAAAAAATCAGAAATTAAGAATATAAATCTAAATTTTTGTAATTTTGGATCCATGTTTTGAGAATATCATTTTTATTATTTTAGAAACTTGGACTTCACTCAATAGATCAAGGAGTCATGAGTTAATGCAGTTGGTTGGTCAAAATCAAATTTTGAACTCTTCATGTAGTGGCATATCCAATGCTTATAGACTTTGAAGGAAGGCTCGAGGATCATTTCTATTAGATTAATCAAGTGATAGAGTATTATCATTATAGTACTTAGGGTTCCTATAATTCAATAACACAGTGGTAGAAATTTAATAATTTAATTAATCAATCAATATTGTCTAAATCAGTAATCAATATAAAAATTACAATCTGCAAGAATATATTTTGTTGAAAATGGAAAGAAAATCCACAAGAAACAATGTGATAATAATTGGACAAAGTAAATTTCCTTTATAACATTAATTACAAAGTGTAGTACATTCTCTTATAAACAATACTATTATAACATAAATTTAAGGTGTTGGGGTCTCAATACCTATGAATCCACCTTAGGAAGAGAGGGTGTAAAAATAATTACATAAGACTCATGTATTTAGAATATGATGGTTATGTCATAATTCTACCATCAACATCTGATACTAGTTTCGGTTACAACATCGGGACGTTTATGTTTACACATATTGACTCATATTCAAGAATATTAGGAGGAGAATGTGAGGTTTGATATGAATGGGTGATAATAAAATTGTCTTTATATAAATATAAAAGGTGGACAATGATATTTTAGGAAATCCCATTCTAACATTTTTTTCACCCAATTACTTCAACTTCATTTAAGATTAAAAAATTAACAAGAGGAAGTAAACTCTTTGTTACCCTTTTTGTAAGGTTCTCCAAGTACATAAAGAACTAAAATATAGTTTAATTATTATTTCATAAGGAAAAGAATTTTAAATGAAATGAAAAAAGGCCAATGGAATGTGTAATGCCAAAGGAACCTTTGTAACATCCTTCAATGAAATATGTAATAAATGGGATGTTTGTTTTATTTTCATATTATCAAATTAATTTATGGATGTTTAAACAAAATGTATTGAATATAATAAAAAAGTACCTACTTATTCATTACTGAATATTCATAAATTATAAGTATTGTTTTTGACATACTTCTTAGTTATTAAATAAAATAGCTATATCACTTATATGTTTCTAAATATAGTAAAGAAGTGTGTTTTTTAAACAATACAAGAAGTCAAGTGTATTTTCCATGTGGCAGAGAAAGGTAGATTATTATGTTAGCAGTGAGAAACACATAACTTCAATTTTCCAAGTTAATGAATGAAGTAAAACTATTATTGTTCCTAATCGAAACATTTATCTCGTTTTTAAATTGGTCATAAGGATAAAATACTCCATGTTTAGTAATTAATTTTATTTGTGGTGTCAAAAACTCAAAAAATTGTTTAGTGATACTTGAATCATAGGAAATACATGATGAATATAAAATGTAAGAATTATTTACCAAATTTTGGAAAGATAATTCCTTTTCAAGTAAAACTAAATGTGGACATCACGAATATACCAAATTTGGCACTTATAATCAATAGAGCTAAACACATTACATTTTATTGACGTATACACTTATTTAGTTTAGAAAAAGAAACCACTAAACATAAATATATGCCACAAAGCTTCCATAATTAGTTCAATAAAAGGGCGTGAACTATTCTATTGGTAAGGTGGTGGTTAATATACATAATATTCCATTAAGTAATTATGGAATATGATAATTAATTATATACATTTTGATAATATATTTGATACTTCAAGCTACATGCTGAAGAATATACTAACAAATAATCCATCAATCAATATATTGTAGTGTTGAGTAGTTCTTAAACAAACATTAACTTATCCATATTTGGGATATGATGTCAATAATTATGATTGATGATGAGTCTTCCAGGATAACATTCATCAAAAAAATATTGTTTTTAACAATTACTAAACACCAGAGTCGTGATGTAATTTGTATTACTATTGCAAATTTTAGAAACATTAATTTTATTTCAAGATGTTCTTTGTTAATAATATTGACATCCAATAACCATATTCCACCTATAATGAAAAATGGATATCATGTGAGTCATATTATGATGGAAATACATTATTTCATAAGTCATTTCTTTTGATCCAGTGTGTTTTTTAGGATATAATAAATCTTCCATCAAGCGAAACACATTGTGCATCTATGTAATTATCCTAATAGTTTCATAGGATATAACATAGAACCCTAAAATATAAAAGTGTTAGTCCTTTGTTAGGCTAAACTTCTAGAAAAAGCTACACATCTATGTTAGAGATATTTGGAGAAGGATTGACTTGGGTCTATTAAATGTCAGATATTCACAAATAGTTTTCCTAGGAACATGTACCACAAGTTAATGTGGAAGATGAATGTTGTAGAGACACATACTATGTAGCAAGGTTAAAACTGTAGTGATAGTTTTATATGCACTGTGGGTGGTGATAAATTATTCATTGTGAATATTAATTCCTATAAGTATGCAGTATTTCAGTATTAGCTAAGAATGACAAGGATAATTAAAATCCAGTAATGGATTTCATGTATCAAAGTTGATCGGGGATTATTATTTTGAATACTATGGATATTATTCTAGGGAGATTAATCATGTATTGTAAAATCATTGTACCAATAAGGTTTGGTTAGTTATAGAAAATCATTATGCCTAATTCTGTTAGAATGTTACTTTTCATGGAAAATTCATTGGTCATATTAGTTGGCGTTAGATGTCAAGAACACAAATCATGGAAGAGGTAAAAACAATGACAACAGAAGGGATGTTGACATCAAAGAATGGTAATAAAGGGTCCAAGTTACTATGATCAAGTTCATGATTAAAGTAAAAAAAAATATCTTATAGTATTAATTTGGAAATAATTTCTTCCATGTGTCTATCAATGGTTAGTTGGAGTTACCTTGTTTTCCAAGTCAAATATGTTCATCCACATAAGGAAAACATTTATTGGTCTCATTGATAGTTAAGAAAAATGATGAAAGTAATTCACTAATGATTGACTTAATGTAGTGACCTATGCTCTATGGAACATGATATAAAAGGTAGATCTAATCTTTATTGGACATATTAAATCAAACACATAGTGACAATATATTGAAAGATATAATCTGGAAAAATTCCAGAGATAATTGTTACCAATGTCACGTGGTATAAATCCCTCCAAGAAGACATTCATGAGCATGGTAGAAGATTAAATTAGTGAGATGAGTTCCTAATGCTTCAGTGATGGAATAATCACTTATTCCTTGATATGGACAAGAAATGATATTCGCAATATATACATTATGGTAGGAAAATATTAGTTATATCTAGGAGAGCTACATGTAAATTAGTTATTACTATATGATAGTACTTGGGAAAGTACAAAATATTTGTACCTGGTATGTGGAGAAGATGAGATACTAGTAATGATGGGGCTCAAACTAATCTTCCATTGATCAAAACGATCTAATATCATAGTTATGATAAGGTGATGAGATATAAAATCTCATTCTATCTAGTGGTAGCCATTTCTGCAAATATCGAATATGTTGCAGCTTCTTAGGAAATTAAAAAGTAGTTTTTAAAAGAAACAATTTGGTCTAGTTTTATGAATCATGCCTAGTAAGTAATGTTTTATCGTAATGATAATTCAATTAAAATCACTATCCAATATGACATATTTTAATAGAGTAAAATTTTTATTAACATAGGGTTAAAACCACTTGAGAAGTTTTACACAATGAGGTGAGGTCACAAATAGAAGAATATCCACTTGACGGAAACCTGGAAGACCCAACAACTGAAGAAGTGAATCAGTAGAAACATGATCTTCATCATATAAGATCTAGAAATGGTGGTACCATGTTGTCTCTAGTGCAAGTGGGAGTGTTGTAATAGTTGGTTTCCTAAACCCAATTAAATAGTACTTTTGTTTACCATATCATATATATATCCAGATATAAATTATGTATTTATACCATTATAGTGTAGAAATATCCATGTCAACTATTTCATGGTAATGACCATAGGGTAATTATAAAATCAAAAGGATATAAACAATATTATGAAATAATGAGAACATTTAGATACTAAGACTTAATCATAAAAAAGTTCATATGGTCTAAATACATATTACTAACTGGGCACTGTAGATTTTCTACTATCAGGTGTTGGTGGCTCATAACCATTAAGTCTTCCTCTCCTAAATTTTACAATTGGTGATCTATAGTTGTGATATCATGAAGACAGACTCTCATATAAGAACCCACAAGTTTCAAATTTCATTGTTTGTTCTGATCAATGGACATGTGTATTGGTCTTACAATGTGACACCTTTGTCAATGTGGGACATTTGATCATGTACTTTGATGTAATGAAAAAACCATAATATTGAAATTATGGTGAGGCAGCTTGTGTTGGGGACTTCATTTGTTGAATGACATTTAACGAATGGTTAATAGAGGATTTTCCACTTCTGGTTTGAGGAAGTAATATATCTCAGGTCCTGTTGATTAGGATAGTACTACATTTAGAATTCCTTGTCCAATGTAGTCGATGGTAAATTTTTCCAAGTAGATCAAAAATTAATAAAGTAAGAAAGGATGATGACACAAGTGTGTGTCCTAATTAATGAGATACAGAAGACAAGGATATTATATTACCCAATTTGTGTTCGTAGATTTGTTTACATTTATAGGACTATCCTTATATATTTATGGGATTTGATGGGTTTCTAGACTCTTCTCTTGGTCTATGGATACTATTCATTATTATTGAGATAAGGAAATAGAGGTTCACACATAATAGTATATTCAATAATCATCCATATTCAGTTTCATAGGTAAATAATACATGGTGGGCCGCACTATGGGGTCTAAGTGTTGTCCAAGCCACTGATCACAAAAGAGAAAATAAATTCATCATTAATAAAGTAAAGGATAATTTGGATGAATTTAATAATTGAAATTATTTACTTGTTATGTAAATATGAGGTATTATATTAAATGAATGAATAATATTTTATTATTCCAGGTTCATCTAATATTAGCATGGATTTTTAGTGGAGTTAAATGATTGGGTTTTATCATATGATATATTTAATATATATTACAAGTATGTGAAAAAATATAAATAATATTCATAACATGATTTTGTTCTTCATAAGTTTATTTATTTATTATTTAATGGGAGATATATTTCCTGGGGTGGGTGAACCCATACTGGTATTTTGAGTCCCACTATAAAAGTAGGGGAAAGGCTCATTTCGGTTGCATTGTTCATTCCAATGATGTGAGAGACTCTCTCTCCTACTGCCTCTAGAGAGATAGAGTGTTTATCTTCAAGAATTGATCAAAGAATGCCTTCAGGGATTGAAGTTAGAGGATTACAGTGATATACGGGTCATTGAAAACCTCATCGGATCGTTGTACTAACACCCGGAGTTCAATGATCAATGCTCCTGAGGATTCCGAGAGCATTTGCAGACGATCAAGAGGAGTTCGAATTCAAATACATTGAAAAACAATCATCTAATAAGAGCGTATTACAAGCATGATTTGAATCCTAAGGAGGTTAAAATTTCAATTTATTTTTGTGCCTTTGAGTAATTCATATGAGATCCTCAAGATTTTTCAAGGGCTCAGATCATTGGAGATGACATTTTTTTTCATCGCGGGGATGAAATTTTTTGAAATCACCATCCCACCATCTTTCTCTGTGCCCTGGTACCATAATGTGGTTGATTTTTTTAAGTTTCATATATTAATGATATCATGATTAAATTCATAACACTTCATCCTTATTCCATTAACAAGTCATCTCATGTACTATAGAAACTGCTTATGTTGTTGATCCTACCATTGACGTTGTGGCACCTCCTTATACTATTGTTGTCGACGAAGCTCATCTTTCTCTATATGTATTCTATCTATAATCTCATTATGAGCTCAAAATTTCTCATTATATTCTAAACACAAGTAAAAATACATTCCCTGAGCTCCCCCAGATCTGGATGATTACAATGTTGCAGTACCATAAAAACATTCATGTGTCAATCAAGAACAAAAACCAACCACTTGTCCTTTCTTAATAGCATTCTGAATCAACTGTATATATGATTCCTCAACAAATCCTGAATCACAAGTGTCATGAACCTTATTATAGTCTTGTAAATCATTATATATGTGAGAAATTTTGACATCATATTATTATTCAAATGCAATTTGAAATTAAAATAGATAAAATATTAATTCCATTTAATTTTAAAAAAAATACCCCCAATTTAACGACGTCGATAAATAAGAATCTATACAATGTTAATGTCAAAGGTACATATTTTTAAAAACATAAAATTTTGTTACATGAGGATCCTAACATATTATATGAATATAAGAAAAAAAATTACATTTAATGTATATATACATTATTAAATAAAATTATTTACAATATATCATCAATGAATATGACATATTTGAATACCGGCTCAATGAATGACCTACTGTCTCCCCCAGGTTTGTTTTCAAAATTTTAATTTTATCTTAACAATATCTCTTATCTAATATCAGTATAATTAATTCCAAAAATGGAATAATATGTAATCCAGATGATAAATACATAATGACTATTCAGAAAATGTGACTCTAGCTCTCCATATGGCTCTCTTCCTCATATTGTGAAAAAATTGAAAAAATTGTAATGTATACAAATCTACGTTGGATCTCAAATGGTGGATCTCATTCTATCTTCAATGAGATACGAAAAACCATAAAATAACAAATAATATAAAGTAAATAATTAAATTATTTTTAAAACAAATATAATTTATTTAGATACCATCTAGTGATCAATCATGAAGTGATAAACATACATGGGAATATGATCTCATGCAAAACATGGTCTGGAAAAATAATTACACTTAATCGTGCCTCCATTCCAAAATAAATATGTGAAAAAATATGGGGAAAACTTGAAAATAATCAAAAAATTAGTACAGAAATACATTAATGAAAATTAATGATAATTAATTAAAATACAAAACTGAACATACCTATAAATATTTGGGTCAAAAAAAGAGGTGAGTGTTGCTCTGGAATATGGTTGGGATTTATTTATTTTCCAGACTATAAACCCTTTGAGTCAAAAATGTAGTGGTCATATCCTACGAGTTTGATGATGATTCATCAAGTTGATCACCATGAAGAAAAAAAATCTATGAGGGTATGAAATATATCATATATATCTTTTCTTGTAATCTAAAATAAAAAAAAAGAATTTGGTAGCTGAGTAATTGAAAAAATGTAATATATATTAATTATGATTATAACCAGCATGAAATTGCATAATCTTTCAAATTCATCATAATAATTAAATTAAAAAAATGTCAATATATCTATCTTAAAGCTCAACATAATAAATTTCTATAGGAGATTCAATTTCATCATCCCTTTTTATTTCAAATTCATTAGTTATATCGTCAATATTATTGACAAAATCAACCCAAAATTGTGGGTTTTCATCCTCAATAATTTTATCACTTTTAGAAAAATATGTATTTATTGTTGTCTCTTAAAAAAATTCAATTTATTACACTTCAAAAAAAACCTCATCACTTATAATTAACATATTTGTATGAGATTTCATTTTTGTTTTACTCAAACAGTCAATTAAATATCTTAAAGCAACCTAAATATTTTCATTATAAAATTTTCATGCGTGATAATAATGTTTAAACAGTTCATTTAATACAAGGAGTATTTTAATATTAAATGCCAATGATTCCATGGCTTGAATGAATTCACAACCCTCAATTGATGTCAAACCAAAAACATTTAACCATTTTTACATGATTTTGTCTCAGATAAAAAATTGTTATTATTTCATATTTTATACCATAAATATCTGCTTCACATCAATTATAATAATATCCTTTAACGAAAATACCACAATTATTTTTTTTCATTCACCATATGAACATGTATGAAATAAAAATCCATTAACCACATATGCATTACAATATTAAACCAATTTGGATGTTGGGTCACTCAGTACACGTAAACAATTATTAATTTTTTATACATGTATCGATACCTATAAAAATAAAACAAATATTCAAATAAAAATATTAAATTGATTTCATATTTTCCACCATAAACAATTTACAATACTAATCCATTAAACCATAAGGAGAAATTATGTTATAAGCATTCTTTAAGAGAAGATACTATAATATATGTGAATTATTTAATGACATGATAATCATATAGCCAAAAAATGACTTAATACTAATCAATTATTTAAAAATGTTGATATTATCTTAATTTTGAACTCGATATACAAATTATGTCCTTTATTCACAATTAAGAAAAATATATATAATACTTCTTTGTTGTCCACTATCTAAAATTTACCATTCATAAACTCCACTAAATAAAATTTCAAGATGATTGAATACTAATAATTTATGGTTCATTAGATTTTCAACATTTCCCTCTTTATGACCCATTCGATTAATTTTTGAATTATATTAGTGTTGAAAATATTGATGACATAAAATTGACATTTCCTCTTACAGGTATGATTCTACGATTTTCCCTTAAACTAATGATTTTTTATATACCCTTTTATTCAATCTCTGTCTATATCCCTCATATGGGTATATACATAAGCATTGTACTTTTCCTATATAAATTTATTCATGCATAAAATATAATTTTACATGTTCCATTGAAACAAATATCTAGTTGAAATTTTTTTTATTAAAATTAAAACAGCATTGTGATGCAACACACTCAATGTATCACAGTAAATTGTAACAAAAAAATGTCCAGGATAAAATATGAAATTTTTTACAGCATATCCAAATTTGATGAATTCAAAAAACCATTATGGCCAACCAGTAGTAGTCATTATATTATAACGTGACAATCATGGCTATTTAATCTTTTGAAATGAACATTTCTAACACATCAAGAAAAATTGGAGAATTAAACATCTACAACCTCAAATATATAATCCATTCATATGATAATACCTAAATTTATTTAAAAACTATATATGTCATGGTTTTATTCATTAAATTATATGATATTTCAATTTAAAATTACTTATGATATAGATGATTGTAAATTTGGAAAAGATCAAATAATTCATTTACATCATCTTTAGTCTTAACAGGCATGTGTAAAAGAAGATAAAATATTTTATCAAATTTTTTTATCAATATACATGTCACCTAACATGTGGCACACCAGCAACACATACTAATATAGAAGATAATAAAAAATACTTCACATTATCCAATTATTATAATTCCAAAATCCATCTGTTTTTTATCTATTTAAAGTCAGTACAAAGACAATAATAGGTAATGAAGAGAGAATAGATTTTAAATCAATACTTGAGATCATTATTGGGGTTATATCTCAATTATTTGAGCCATTTATGAATTTATTTCTATTACTTCATAAATTGTGGTTTGTGGGAATAAAAATGGGATGATGGATGAAAAACTCCATTCTTCCATTGAAAATAATAAACTCTTTTTTTCACCCATTCATCATTGGAATTATTTTTTACCATGTATACTCCAGCTAGATAACATATTATATTCTATAAATTCACTAATTTTCCATATTATTATAGATTTTATTGTGAATTATATTTTTGAACTACATCATATATACTGATTTCATTACTTAATAATAAATTTAACTCATCAATAAATGGATTAAAATAAATGTAAATATTCCTTTTTATATGTCCCAGTATTAGTAATTTCAAAATGATATATTTTTCCTTAATTAAAATCCAATTTGGTCTATTTTATAGAGTTATAAAGACAATACAACAAGAATATGGAAAACCATAAGAACCCAATGGAATGAAAACATTAGTAGAAAGACACAAGAGTATGTTATGAGATTCTGAAGAAAAATATGGATGTAAATGATCAAAATATATCCTATAATCACCATTATATGGATTATTTAAGGTTTTACTGATAGAAACATTTGTTTTGTGACATGTCAATAATGAGGCTATGTTCTAAGACATTAAAAAATGATATGATATAGATGTAAGTAAGAAATACGTCAACTGATAATATGACTAAATCTAGACTTTTTGATGTCCCTCTTTGTACATTGATTGTCCACATATAAGATAAGTAACTAATGACACATTTTCTACATAATATATGAAAAAATAAATTGAACATGTATGTTTCTTCTAATAACCAAGATAGAATTCAAATAAAATCATTTTTATTTAATAGAAATTTTTAGGCAACACCTTTCCCTCAAGTAGAAATGATTTAACCAAATAAAATATTATATCAAGACAAATATTTAATATTCTATTTTCTAATTTAATTTTTTTTTAATTTAGAAACAACTTCACATTTTCATATCATGCAATAGAGATATTTTCCATCCTTATATACTCATAAATTTTAGATAGTTTCAACTCAAGAATTAAATTATTATTTTATTATTTTTTTGTATAAAACACGTGTAAGTAACCTTATATAATATTATTTGAAACAATGATGGATCTGAAACCAAATTTTTATATCATCTCTTGAATTGTGTCCATTATCATGATACCAAAAAAACACAACCATTCCTATAAAAATTCAATAGATGAACCCCAAAACTATCAAAAAATTAAAATCTCCTTAGATAACATTAATTACAAGGATAATTAATTATTCCTTTTGAAAGAATTCAGGTTTTGATGATGCTGATTAAAAACAATTTCAACACCCTCAATATATATAAGGTTTACACCAAAACCATTTGGATTTCAAAGATGATTTTTCCAATCAAAATCTTATAATGAAGAATATTTTCTACTTCCTTGTTCTATATTTCTTCAAAAAATTAAAAATATAAATATTTCGTATGATTAATCTAATAGAAGGATGGTGTAATCTATAAAGAAACCAAAAATATGAAAATTACTAATTAATTATAATTATTACTAATTATGCTTAATTATAGGTAATTAAAATTAAATATAGGTAATTATTTCTATGTAAAAAATATTTATAAATATGAAAATTACTTAAAAATCATAGCCAATTTTACTAATTATTGGTTATTATCACTAATTATTTCTAATTATTTGTATTTATTAATAATTATTTCTATTTATCAGTAATTATTACTAATTATAAGTATTTATTGGTAGTTATTACTACATATTAATTACTATCAGTGTTTCATTTATAATTATATAAAATTATCGATAATTATCACTAATTATTAAAAAAATATCATAAATAAATAATATTTACTAATAATTATCGATAATTATTTTTAATTATTACAGATTGTCAATGATTATAAGTAAATATTAATATTTATAAGTAATTAATATAAATTATTTTTATTATTGTAAATTATAATAAATTTTAGGTAATTATTATTAAATATCAGAAATTATTATTATTTATTACTACTTATCAGTAATTGATGAAAAATATTACTAATAATTGATCATTAATGGTAATTATTTCTAATTATTACTAATTATCAATAATTATTACTAATTATCAGTAATTTGGGATAATTATTTCTAATTATTAGATATTATTACAAATTATAAGTAATTATTCCTAATTATAATTAATTGTTAGTAATTGTTACAAATTATTGGTAATTATTACTTATTGTTACTAATTATTAGTAAATATTACCAATTATTGGTAATTATTACTAATAATTATTAATTATTACTAATTAGCACTAATTGTTTGTAATTCTTAATAATTATTTCTTGTAATTACTAATTAATGGTAATTAATATAATTACTATTAATTATTACTAATTATCGGTAATTATGACTAATTAAAACAAATTATTAAAAATTATTTGTAAATATTACGAATTATTACTTATTATCAATAATTATTACAAATTGATTTTAATTATAATAAATTATTACTAATTTTCACTAATTATGACTAATTATCGATAATTATTACTTATTATTACTAATTATTTTTAATTATCGTTAATTATTACTGATTTCTACTAATTTCTACTAATTATCAAAAATTATTACTAATAATCATAAATTATTTGTAATCATAACTAATTATTATGGATTCATACTAATTATCGGTAATTAACTATAATTATTACTAATAATTACTATTTTTTACTATTTTCAACTATTTGTTAGTAATTTTTTTTCAAATTATCACTATTTAGTAATAATTATTTATTAATTCTAATTATAAATAATTATCAGTAATTGTTTCTATTTTTTTGTAATATTATTTACTATTACTAATTATCGATAATTATTTCTAATCATTACTAATTATCAATAATTATTAATAATTATTCGTAATTATTACTAATTGTCATTAATTATTAAAAATTATTGATATTTATTATTTACTATCAGTAATTGATACTAATTACTAATAAATATCAATAAAAACTACTTATTATTGATAATTATTACAAATTATTACAAATTATTATTCACTCAAGCAAATGTTCAGTGGAAAATGCAACTTGTACTGCATCCCATTAGGGGTTTAACCCCCGACTATCCACCAAGGTGGGTTTATTTATCAAGTATCAAGAGTAGCTGCTGTGACACAAAATTGTGCCAGTAATTTTAGAAGCCACTTTGTCTATAGAAATGAAAATTAGGTAATCAAACTAGATTGATGGACGGTGTTGGAACAATAGTGAAGGTGGGTCGTTGTTCAGTGATGGTGGATGAAAGTGACGAGCCTCTAGTCTTCCATGATGAAGGGGTGCTCAGGTCTAGAAATGAGATGACCCTCTTGAGGAGTTAGAAAACAGTTTAGTAGTGACAGTAGGGAAAAGGCAGAGGGCTACTGGATGAATGATGGGGTGGGAGGCCATGCTAGATGTGGGGGTGTCCCTTGGGAGGACACATACCGTGGATTAGATTATGATAGGGCAAAATGTGGTGACTTCTTCTTTACTAAAAAAGAATGATAAATCCACATGCCAAGGGGTTTTAATCAACCAACATAAAAGTTTGGATTCAGATCCATATAATGATTGTATAAATAAATGACCTCACAGTCTAGATCATCCCATCGGGGGATATGGTCTAGGATATCATTTTAACACCCTTATCCCCGATGCTTTCATTTGGTGCATTGTTTTATTACATTGGCATGATTATAAAGAATCAAATCCCAAAGGACTGATCAGTTTAGAAGTTTTGGAATTCTAGATTACATACATGATACACATAATACATTGGAAAAAGAAAATAATCAATGACACAAGTAAAATTTCAATATCCATGAAAAATATTCAAAGAATTCATCTTCACAACCTAGTGAAAGGAAAACATGATAAGGGTGATCTAAAATGCTCAGTAAGTGTAAGTAAACTAGAAGCAATAATGAATTGATGATAGTAAATCAACATGGAAAGGTAATTAACAGATAACACAAGTAATTCAAAGAACTAGATAAGGAATAATCAATATGGAAAGGTAAATAACTGAAAAAACATGAAATTTAATCAATAAATTGACAATTAATTGCATCGATAGATTATATCATATGAAGATCTCAAGTATAATAATAATAATAAGTAAAATACTTATGAATTAAATTCATAATTAGTAGATGTCAAGTATAAGGCACATGAAAACATATACTATCAAAACCTTCCACAAGGTGATTTAAACCCATAGGTAGAAACCCATTTAATTTGGCCAATTGTTTTGTCTCATGGGAACCTATCGATGCATCGAGGGGTTATATAATGTCTGGGCGCCTCCCTTCATTGCCTGTCCAAATCCTTCCTCATATCAAGTAATCAATTTAATAAATTAATTATTATTCCTTATAAAATATCTGTATTGAATAAATAATATAGATTTATTAATAATTACACAGTGTATAAAAGTAGCAATATGGGTTTTTGGTGTTGATGAATGAATATACAATTGAAATATCTATAAAAATTCAAAAATAGAATAATCATTAAACATTCTACAGTGTCCAATTCCCATTTGAAACATTTGAATCATAATTTCTCATGAAGGAATAACATTAAATAAAACATTGGATATTATGGAAATAAATATATTCATGATATGAAATTTCAAAACGTGGTTTATACACTATATAAAAAACTAGATGAATAACATTACAATATTCCTCAATGAAATGAAATTGAGTCGAAATCCCTTACCACTTTGTAATTATTTATTTAAAATGTTGTCCATTTATAAAAGAAAATAATTTCATTCAATAGAACCTTGGAAACATTTAATATAAACTAAAAAACATTAGGGAATCATGATAGAGGGAAATTTTTTTCTTCTCGTATAAGTTAAAAACCCTTCCTTGTTCACTTTTGTAATAAAATTCATAAAGTTCCATGTTTTGGAAAATAACAGGAAGATTCCTTTTAAATAATTTTTTTTTTTTTAAAAAGGTAAAAATTAATTTAAATAATCATTTAAGAATAGTAAAAACATTTTTGTAAATGTTTTTAGAAAACACTAATGTGGAAGTTAAATATTCCATAGTGGAGACATAAACAAAAACAATCGTGAATGATGATGTGATTGTGAAATAAATACTCACCAATATATAATTAGTAAAACCATATTCCCATGAAAGAAATAAAATTACATAGAGATAAAAATAAAATAATATGCATAATAATACTTATAAAATAAATTCATGGGTGGTTTATAAACCCCACAAACTACACTTGTAATGTATAAGGCATGTGTCCTATAGAAATAAATGTGAGGCAATGATCTCATACCTTACATTTCCTTTTTAGTGAACGTCATTTAACCTCTTTTATAATTGTTTTATCCATGTAATTAACATATAACATAACAATTATCATATTTAAAATATCACATATTATCATCTTATAATATCTTATAACCCTTTTGTTAGTAGTCATTCATTACTTTCATTGTTTCTGGTGTTAATTGCCTAATATTTCAACTATGTTTTGACATGTTACATGTTGATCCCATTATTTAGAACAATATTTCACCATATCTATAATTTAAAACATAATTTAATTGTTATATATATATAGTATATATTTAAATAGAATAATCCTTAATATTTGTATATATGAAAAGAAATTCATCTTTTATTGAGACAGTAGGTTGTACGTATGCATGAACACAACTTACATTTCTTTTTCATGTTAAAAAAAATAAAAATAAAGGGATATATATGTATATTATAATTTAATTATAATTTATAGGTCACTTATATTAAATATTTTTATCAAAACAATCATTTATACGTTCCATGTGTAATGTAAATGAATCGTATCACTTTAAGGAGGTGGTAGTCCACACTTGCACAAATGATGTTGTCGTGTTAACAAAAAAAAGAATGTATAAAGGTGCATGTTATAAAATAATTACATAAGAATAAATACATAAATATAATATATATATATATATATAATATAATATTTGTGTTCCCATAATAATTCCCAACCATGATAGGTGGTAAAGGAATCACGAACGACGTCATTCCTCATGCTGGTAGTTCTCCGTACAATTGAACAGTAAGTTCTTTTCCCATAGATAAATGTATGTGTAACTTTAAATTGAAACCATAAAAAATAAAAATTTTACTATATTTTGATACTTTTGTTGTTATATAAACATGAAATAAAAATTTTTAGGGCCTTATAGAATAAATAAAACAAAAACGTCAGTTGATGAATGTTACTACTTCTTTGGGTATCTCCTTTGGATTTTCACAAAAGAACTTCATTGGCTGAATTGCTACCAAAGTTAAGAATTCTAAGATTAGGGGATGGATTCTGGGAGGATATTTTGATACGGTGTGTACAAAACAAATATTTTTTGATTTGGAAATACAAGAGAATAATTAGTTCCCTTTTACAGGAGAGGGGAGGGGAACTCCTGGAAAATCCTAAAAATAATAAATTAATATAAATTAATTTTATAATTGAATTTTCTCCAAACATATTAATTTACAATTTTGTATGATTTATGATCTATTTCCATTAGTAAAATAAAAATTGGACATGTTTTGACTATTTTTTAATCCTTTTCAATTTACTTCAACCGTTGTTTAACCTTCATAATTCTTACTGTGATATCATGCAATTTTCAATTTGAGGGTTATTATAATTACTATAAAATTTCAAAAAAAACATAAATTAGTAATTTATAAAATTTAACGACATATCCCAACAATTTAATCAAGTATTATATTTTTTTGAATGTAGTATCATTTAATAAAATGTTATTTATTTTAACATATCATTAATGTATATTTTGACACTATTCATCACATGGATTTTTAAATATATCATAACAACATGATATATTTTAACAAACTATTTAAATATATCACTAACATGAAAATGTAATCAATTAAATAATGGGATGAAAATAATCATATCAAATTATATGTATTTAAATATTTTTAATTTAATTTATTTTATTACTCCATTAATTAAATAATTATTCTATCATCATTATGTCACTATTTTTTGGTAATTTTTTAAACACTAACAATTATATATAAATTAAAATTATTTATTTAAGCAATCTATATTTCGAAATACTATTTATAGTTGACCATATCCCTTATTTAACCCCATATTAGAAATATCTCACTTTCTAAAAACCAAAGTTTGACAAAATTGACTTTTCATTGAATATAATATTATAAATGTCATAATATCTTCCATGTGAAATTAAAAGGTTATAATTTAATACCATGGATGATTTGGGTCTATAAAACTCATCAAATTAAATTATTACATGTTTTAGGGCATGTTTATAATATTTATAATATTATTTTTACCATTAATTACCCGATTTACCCAAAAGTGTGGTAATAAAACAAATCTTACTAAAGATACAATTTATATATTCCGAAAATTAAAGAGACATATTTAAATAATATATAAATATTTATTTAAAATATGGAACCCATTTTTCAAAATTCAAAACACACAATTTTCAGAAAAAAAAATTAAAAAATATTGTCGTTGACAAAAAGATAAATGGATTTTTAAATTAAAAATGATCAAAAGATTGAAACAATATTATATCCAAATTTAATGTGAAAATAATTCCAATGAATTAAATTAAATTAAAGGATAAAAAATGGTCATATTATTCTTTAAAACTAATTAAAAAAATATTTTAACACTCTAAATTATTTAGAGGAAAAAACTATTTTCAATGAAAATGCAATATTTTATAACTATTCATTAAAACATAAAACTTATCAAAATAAATACCACTATTTCAACCAAATAAATTTTATATATTATTATTTAATAGAATAAGTTTATTTTATCTAATAAAATATTAATAATTGTCAAAATTGGATTGAAAATAAGTTATCCAATAGAAAGCAGTAAAACTACCTATAGAAAAATATTTATTTTTATGTATAATATTAGGTTTTTTCTTATCATATGCTTGTCATATATATTGGATAAATGTAAAAAATATTTTATTAAATATAATATATATATATATATATTAAATTAATATCATTCATAAATTCTAACTACTTTAATTTACTATGATGAAATAACTTTGTAAGCATAAAAATATTTCTGTATAAAAAAAATCCTATATATTCAGTTTGGTCATTTATTAAATTCAAATTATTTTTTAGCAGATAAATTCATTAATATATTTTCATAATTTAGTTAATAATAGTCATAACTACCAACTTAATGTCTATGATATATCTTATTATATTATATAATAATATTTTCATAATAAAGTTTTGTTTAGTAAAACTCAGCCTTGTGTGTAACGCAAGCCTGCACATTATTGTGTGTGGAATAAGATTAACATGGTTGAAACAAAAATTAAATTCATTCAAAAAATGAAAGTATTTTAAATGATTGGGTTGTTACATTTTACCCACCAAATTGAAATTTCATCCTTTCAATTTAAACATGATCTCAGTAGTTTAGGGTTTGATATTTTAAAATAAACAGTTGTTGAAAAACTCATATCACAAAGAGGGTTAACAACATATCTTCTTAATAAGAGGGAAGAGGATGTGTGAGGTTTACCATAAAACTAGTATTTAAAATTGGATATAGTTATTAAAAATATAAATATGGGAAACAAATATAACCGTCATATTATGATGGAAAGTGATAGAGGACATGTTTAACTTAAAGTTGATGACCACAAAGCCTTAAAATACGGTTATGGAAATGATAATTGATATCATAAAAAATGATGATAATAAGACCTAATTATTTATAGATCTTTTTACTATTGTTGAAAAATTATTTCTCTATAAAGATATAAGTAAATATAAACACTAGATACATTTTTATAATAACAGTATTATGCTTCTACATTGAAATATTTATACTTCTTTTCATATAATAGGTTTCATCACATGGTAAAGTAATACGTTAACCTCTAAATCCTAATCCAGAGTTCTATTTAAACCATTTCATAAATGGTTAACCATATGATCCTTCCATGTATTATGATCCAGAAAATTAAAATTATTTCCAAGGAAGTTAGTAGTATCCAATTTACTTTACTTTTATCAATCATATCTTTATCCAAAAATCATTATATCATAACTATATTTAGTATTGTCTTTAACTCAATGTTTTCTTTTAAAAATAGTTTTACTTTTTACTTAATAACTTGTCTTTCTACAATTCTTCATATGATCTCATATCCTAAAAAAATTAATGTAGTACAATCCACATATATTCTATAGTTCTTATAAACAATACATCATTGATAAAAAACTCAAATTGCATAATTCTACTATCCAAACATAAGACATTAATAATTACTCTTTATATTTTTCAGTATAATGATATTGAATAAGACCCATTAGCCACTTTTAGGGCATATACATTAACCCATGACACATTGATTTTCATAGTGACCCATCACATTTTAGTGGAGGTATTGCACATTTGAATATTCATTTTTTCCCTTGATATCCAAAACATAGTGGCCTTTTTATCCACACTTATAGAAAGATCTCATTCCCTTAGATAATGTAATGAGGTGTTTATTTCATAAATTATTACATGTGGGGAAATACTTCTTTGACATTCTCTCTTTATACATATTTTTACTTGAAATCCTATATTTTATTTCATTCCTTCGAATCCATAAGACATGGAGAATTTATTACCCATATCTTTATCCCATGACACTATGTCCTCATATGTTGAGAATACATGGGAGTCTATTCCCCTGGAAAATATTTTCCTAAGACCATAAAAGATGTGATCCTTCTTACACTTTGGATCATGTACATTGGTGAGGTTTATGTTCTTTCTTCTAGGTTCCATTTATAAGTGATGACATAGACTAAATTAGTTCAAATCATCATAAAACATAATATATAATCCCAAAAATAATAAAATACTTAACATAAATTGAAAACCAAATGCATATCTAATCTCATAATCATAAACATGGTTTCTTTGGGGATGTCATTACTTCCAAATATTTTATAATTATGTGTAAATAAAATTTGAATTATCATAAGCATATCTACTAGGATTTTCAAACTAGGTACAAAGTAATGCTAATTGTCTTGTACCAGGTTATGCAGAGTCAAGCTTGACACACCATGTTGAGGTTTTTACCCCTACATACATCTGTGTTAGAACCATGTAATCTTTTAGTCTCCAGATAGGGATTTATCAGCAGGAAGACCCGCACGATATCTACATTACCAAAATTCTCATATTTTCCTCTATACCTATCCTAAAATTCTTTATTAGGATTATGACCCCTAATCTCAGTATTCTAAATATAGATTCCAAGGATGCGATAAACATCATCTGATACCAAATATAATGCCTCGACCTAATAAGTACATAGTGAGCACATTATGTCATTAAATTAATATGATTACATGGAGAAAAATAATGAAGGACCTGTCATTTAACAATTTTTGAATTCTATATTTCATACATGATACCCATTCTACATTGGGAAAATAAAATAAAGAATTACAAAATTGAAATATTTTAATCCTTTAAACACATTTAATGGATTCATCTTCATAACCTATATAAATAAAATATAATAAGGGTGAGATCAAATGCTCGGAAAGGGTGTGTATTGTGAAAGAAATAAGGAACGTATGAGAGTAAATCAACATATCAAGGTAAATAACTTATAACACATTGCATTAAAATAACTAGATAAAGAATAATAAATATGGGAAGGCATATAATTGAAATGACTACCATTTAGTCAATAAACTAATATTAATTACATGCATATATTTTAAAATATGAATATCTCTTGGATTTTAATAATAATAACTGAAATACATACAAATGAAATTTGTAATTGTTGGATGGAAATTATAAGGCACATAAAAACCTATATAGTCACAAAATTTTACAATATAGTTTAAAACCAAAGGAAGAAACCCATTTAATTTTTCCATCTTCTTTGTATCATGATAACCTATCGATGTATCAAGAGCCTATATAATGATCAGACTGCTCCCGTCACTTCCAGCCCAAAGCATTACTCATATCGAGTAATCGATTTAATAAATAATAAATAGTCCTTATAAATAATTTTTATTTAATAAATAATACATAATTATCAATAATTACCTAGTGTATGATAAGTAACAAAAATCAGAGTGGACTTTTATGAATGGAAATACTATCAAAATGTCACTAAAATCATTCATAAGTAAAACAATCTTTAAACATTACAAAGTGTCCCATACCAATTTGAAATAATGGAATAATAATTATCATTAAAAAGTGTCATTAAATGAAATTTATAATATATTTAAGATAATTGTATTCATTTTATAACATGTAAAAAATAATTATATACACCATATAAAAGAAACTAGGTGCATAACATTAAAATATGCCTCAATGAAATGAAATTCTGATGAAATATCTTACCACTTTGTATTCATTTATATAAAAGGGTGCTCATTTGTAAAAAAAAATATTTTATTTTAAAATAACCTTGTAAACATTAAAATTAATCGTAAAAACTATAATGCTTCATTATGGTGATAAATTCTCTTCATTCCATATAAGTTAAAAAAACATTTCTTTTTTACTTTTGTAAGAAAATTCATAATGTACCTTGTTTTAAAAAACGACAGGATGAATCCTTTTAATGATTTATTTAAAAAGTCAAATAAGGGTAAAAATGAAATTAAAAAAAATATTAGTAAATATTTTTTTATTTTTTTAGAGAACACTAACATGGAAGAGAAATATTCCCCAGTAAAGACATAGAAAACAATCCTGAATAATGATGAGTGTGTGAGAATAATCCATACCAATTTATAATCAGTATAATCATATTAACATGAAAGAAAGAAAATTATTTGGATAGAAAAATACCTTCATATTATTTATAATACTCATAAAATAATTTCATGGGCAGTTTAAACACCACACAAATGAAACAAGTAGTGTATAAGGCATGTTTCCCGTAGAAATAAAAGTGTGACAAAGATCCCTTACCCTGTGTTTTCTTTTGGGTGGACGTGCTTTAAAATTATATATAATAGTTTAAATTATGTTATTAAATTATTAAAAAACCATAATAATATTAATTATATCATATATTATCTTATAATAATATCTTATTACCCGTTTGTTATCAATCATTCATTATTTTCACTATTTTGAGTTTTAATTTCATAGTTTATTGTCAATGTTTTGCCATGTTAATTTTTGATCCCATTAATTATATCATGATATAAACATATATAGAATATAAACCATGAAATAATTATAATTTATATCTAGTATATATGTATTTATAATAATCTATAATATTTGTAGATAATAAATGTAATGCACTGTTCATGGAGATGGTAGGTTGTACATACGCATGAGCACTACTTCAATTTTGATGTCATATTAAAATAATGAAAAATAAATGATAAATATGAATCTTAAAATTCCAATATCATACATATTTCATATATATCACATATTTTCATTAAAACTATTATTTATACATTCTTTGTATAGTGTGAATGAATCATGTCCCTTTGAGGAGGCGGTAGTGCACACATCGACGAATGAAGTTCTTCTGTTTAAAAAAAATATAAAATATAAAGGTATATTTTATAAAATAATTCTATAATAACAAATTCATAAATATCATATATATATATGTATATCATAGAAAATTAGTGTGACATTCAAAATTCCCAACCCTTAGAGGTTGTAATTGAAAAAAGAAATGACATTGTTCCGTGATGCGATACTTCACCGTACATAAGAACTGTATGCTTGTTACCCATTATATGGAAGTATGTTTAAGTGTAGGTAGAAACCTTAACATAACAAAATATAATTATTTTGAGGATACTGGTTTTATTATATAAAAAATAAATAAAAAAATTTAAGGGGCTTGAGGAATAAATAAAAAATGTTCATTGGTGAACGTTACCACTTCTTTGGGTATCTCCATTGGATTTTCCCAAAAGGACTTCATTGGTTGGAATTATTCCAAAAGTAAGGAATCTAGGATGAGGGGAGGGATGTTGGGAGGATATTTTTATATAGGGATTCTGAATAAAATAGGTTCAAAAGTGTGAATAAAATATAAGAATAGGATCACTTTTATAGGAGAGGGGATGGTTGGTTTTGGAGATCCTAAAAATATAAAAATAATATAAATTAATTTTATAATAAAATGTATACAAATATAGTAATTTAGAATATATTATGATTTTGAGTATATATATTTTCATCCAATAAAAATAGATATTTTTTGACTATTTTTTAATGCTTGTCTTTTTGCTTTAACACTTCATTAACCTTTTTAATTCTTACCATGATATCATGTAATTTATGATATGATGGTTAATATAATTCCTTAAATTCAAAAAAACCCTTAAATGATTCATTTATGAAATTTTAAGACTTATACAAATAATTCAGTCAAATTGTAGATTTTTATTAGTATTATATCATTTAATAGAATACTATTTATTTTAATATATCATTAATATCAATTTTTACACTATTCATCACTTGAATTTTTAAAAATATCATAACAATATGATAAACTCTAAAAACTATTTTAATATATCAATACAATGTAAAAATCATTTATAAAATTATTTTATAACGCTATTTATTTGAAATTAAAATTATTTTAATATTTGTATTGTCATTTATTTGATTATTCCATTATCTAAACAATTACTACATCAACATTGTGATGCCATTTAGGGTAATTAATTTATGACTAAAAATTATAAATAATGTACCATTATGTAGATAATAATTTTATACTACTGAATGCTATTCACAGTATAAAATTTCCCTTATATTACAGCATATTAGAAATATTTCACTTGTTAAAAACAAAAGTGTGACAAAATTGTATTTTCATTGAATATAGTATTATAAATGTCACACTCTCATCCATTTGACTTAAAAATGTTATAATTTAGTCCCAAATATTATTTTATATGAATGAAAATAATAAAATAAAATTAGGAAAAGTGTTAGGGTAGTTTTATATTATTTATAATATGATTTTTACCTTTAATTACCTAATTTACTCTTAATTGTAGTAATAAAAAATACTTCTAAAGTTACTATTCAAATTAAAAAAAAATAAAAGATACCTATTTACATAATTTGTTACATAAAATTAAAAATATGAAATCAATTTTTAAAAAATCATAACACATAATTCTCATAAATTAGTAAAAAATATTCTCTTTAATAGGATGATAAAACACGCCTTTAAAGTAAAAAACATTAAAAATAGTGATATGTTTTAAATACCAATTCAATGTGAAATTAATTGAAATGACCTAAATTTTATTAAATGATAAAACATTGACCTAATTGTACTTTATAAAAAATTAAAAATATAATTTAACACTATAAATTATGTAGACAAAATGGTCATTTTCAATTAAAAAGCAATATTTTATCACTTTTCATGAAAACATGAAAATTTTTAGAAAAATATAAAAATTTCAACCAAATTAAAATTTAATATTATTTTTAGAAATAATATATTTATTTTTTAAAAAATTAATATATAAAATTTTAAAAAATTGGATTTAAAATAAGTTCTCCATTAAAAGATAGAAAAATTGCCTCTAGAAAAATATTGTTTTTTATCTGTATTATTGGGTTTGTTCTTATATTATGCTTATAAAATCTACAAGATGAATGTATAAAATATTTTACTGATTAATTATATGTATATATATATACTACATTAATATCATTCACTAATTGTAATTAATTTAATTTTAATGGATAAAAAAACATTCTGAGCATAAAAATAGTTCTTTATAAAAAACAATTCCTATATATTTACTTGATCCCTATATTCATATATAATTAATTATTAATGAATGAATTAAATCCTCTAATTTCATATGTTAGTTAATAATATTCATAACCCCCAACATAATGGATTGGTTATATCTTATTATATTAAATAATAATATTTTAATAATATATTATTTTTCGGTAAATCATGGTCTTACGTGTAAAGCATGCCAACTCATTTTTGTGGGTAGAGTAGGCTTAGAATGGTTTTGTGAATAACGAATTATTGAAAAAAAGTTAAATTTATTTAAAAATTAAAATATTGTAATGTCTTGGGGTGTTACAATCAAGGTCTTTAGGTGTGGTGTGTTCTGTGTTTCTTGTAATTGTTCCCAAATGACCTTATATATTATTACTATTTGGTAATAAAAATCTTTAATTATTACTAATTATTAATAATTATCCCGAATAATTTCTAATTAATGATAATTATTTAAAATTAAATTTCATTATTATTAACTATCAATCATTAATATAAATTATTCATAATTGCTGCTAATTACTTCTAATTATTTCAAATTTCTACTAAATATTTCTAATTACTCCAAATTACTATTAATTATTCCAAAATATTATTAATTGTTAGTATTTATTTATAATTATTAGTAATTAATATAAAATAATTATTGTTATTTATTATTACTGTTATCTATTTTTATCCTAATGTAAAATAAACTAAATAAATTAGAATTTAAAATTGTGTAAAATAAATTCTATAAAAATGAAGATTTTTTGGAAAAAATATATGATTGGGAAACATTATTTAAAATTAATATCTCAAAATAGATATTTGAGATATAAATCAGAGATAAATTAGAAAAAATGATTAGGAATTATGTAGAAAGGATGATGCTTTGGGGATTATATATGTCAGACTTGTTATGAATAAACATACGTGACAAGAATTCAATTCACAAATAATAGTATTTACAATAGAACCAGTTGTAAATACTACCCATCCTAAAAATTTATGGAGGATAATGAAGTGAAATGTGTGACACATGTCTAGATCCATCATAAGTAGTACCAATTATATATAATCTCTCTTTACTATTCTGATATATTATTTCCCATGCAATGAGGAATTTTGTGGAAAATAATATTATTCGAGAAGAAATTAAATAAAATTATTATATAATATATAAAATGAGTATGTGAAACATTTTCCACTTCCATTAAAAATAATTTGATTTTCAACAGAATTTCAAATTCTTTCGCAAATAGTCGTTTCACTTTATATGGGGCACGCTACAACCAAAACAATTTTCATTTCAAATACGATGAAATATATACTTATTTATGACTAAAATCTGATTTCATCATAATTAAAATTATGTTTTTATATTATTTACAACTGGTTATAGTTGTATTTCAAATAACACATCGCAAATTCCTCTTTTTTTACAGTGCACTTGTAAACCGTTTATGTTTCCAAAATTAATCATTGATTTTTCATGCCACCTTTTTTATGTTCTGCATATCCAACCATATTTTTATTCAAGGGTATTTATATATATGTAATAATACTTAATTTATTGGGCATTACTGTCTATTTAACCCAAACTCTTTTCCCATGGGTTTAATATGATGAAATGTTCAATTATTTAAACACTTATATACTCAAGGATTTTATATGAAACTCATTATATATATTCTATTGGTTATTTATGAAACTATTCATGTTACTATGTGTCTCACATGAATTAATACCTATGCCGGGTGCACCTTGATAGCTCTATAATAAAATGGGTAAATAATTAATCTATAGAGATGACATGTTTTTGGATACCTTGGTGAATTACCATTGTAATAATTTTTGGACACATAGGTGTTAAACCTTGGTGATATGATTAAGAATGTAAATTTTTTATTGTTTGTTCACATTTACTTGTTTTTTACCATATACATATCATAATTATCTCATGATATGCTTATATATTATCTATGATTATCACGCTTGTTCCACTTCTTTATACCTTACTAAGCTTGATGCTCACTATTTTCAACTGATGTATGTTCCCAAGAAATCATTTGTAGTGATGTGACCTTGGATAGATTAATAAAGTGTTTCAGAAGGATTAAAAAAGTGTTTCTTATATTTTCCTTATTTGATTCAAGTATAATTTACATTGATTCTAAGATAGTGAAACTCAAAAGATCCTATGTTGTTTTTAATGCAATATTTTGTTAATGATTTAAGGTAAAAATAAATAATGTAAAATGAAATTCACTATAGATGAACTGAAAGGAAATTCATGGTTATTTTTGAAAATTATATATGGAAAACATTAATAATATTCCTATGGATTAGTCCAAATTTCGGAAAACAACCTGAAATTTTGGAAATGTATAAATCTAGTATTTTATGAGAAATGAAATCAATGTTTGGATAGTGAAAGTGGATATTAATCTAGAATACATATGCATATGGGTAATAACCATGAAAGGGCTATTTGAGTATTACCTCATACTATAACTGGGGCATAATATAAGTGGCGATGTTGCACACTATTTTCGACACTCTGGGGAGATATGTTTTGGTAAATCGTATGTATTTAAAATCTCATTTTTAAGGATATATAGATAAATATTTTACGATATTATTATAATTTCCAGGAATCATGTTATTCTAAAATGGTATGACAATAATTTCCTTTAGGATTATTATTATAATATTTTAAATGATGAAAAGTTTCATAATTATATTTCTCCCCTCAAGAAATGTGGTAGGAAATAAGACTCATGGAAATAATTGATGTGATGTAAAATGAAACAATAGTCTTATGAATATGATGGAAACTACAGATTAAAACATCATGATAATTATGATTTAGTTAACTTGTTTATTGAATAAAAATCTAAACTATCTGGAGTGTATTTATTAACTAAAGAAAGAATAAGTAGCAATTAAATCCTTCATGCATCAATAACCACATATTTTTAGTAGAACCCATTACCCATTAATCAAAAAATAATGAATCAATACATTATAAATGATATTTTCTATACACTATTATTATATAAAAGATAAATTCACATTGGTAGTATATATCTTATAGGGAGAATATGATCATCATTGGACAATAACTAATAATATGAATACAAATGATGAGGTGGAAGCTGTGGAGTGGTAAGACTTTAAAAAAATATTTCAGCAAGTACTTCCTTATACACTTCGAATGATAATGGAAGGTGAATTCATTGAATTTCAAAAAATGGAAAATGAATTGATTGAATTTTTTATATGATAACATTAATATTTATGCAACACACTTCCTGAATTTTCATGGATTCTCATGAAAAGATCGATTGATTCTTTGGTGGGAAAGAACTCATCTACAGGAAGCTCTTGCAATCTATGAATTTGGGATTTATGAAGATATAGTGTGGTATTCTCTCAAAGTGGGAGTGGGTTATTTATATTATTAGTGTCCACTTAGATATAAAGATAATAATAGGGGTATGATACTAAATTTTAGACAGAATTTATACAATAAAAGAGATGGAGTGAAAAAAAATAACTTCCCATATTCAATACATGTGGGAATAAGTATTTTATGGATTTTCTATAAGGTAGTTGAAATTATTAAATGTGTAGAAGATATCATTACATAACACAAAACTGTCACATTTATGGAAATCATCAACATTTGAAGACCAACAAAAAATTAAAATATGGTGTAAGTACAAATGGTTGTACAATGCTTCAAGTGTGAGTAGCATGGAAATTTATCTAATAAATATCCAAAACAAATGATAATGGATGGAAACAACCATCAATTCCAATAGAGACCAAGGGAGAGAGATTTTTTATTTTCAATCATGATGGTTGAAGTCAGGGATCCAAATGATCTAGTTTAAGGTACAATAATCATACACTCAAACCTAACATGTATATTGTTTTATTCCATTTATATATATTCTTTTATTTTATTTGAGTTTGCAACAAACCTAAACTTATTCCCTAAAATTCTAGAGGTTTATTGTTTTTAAAAAACTATTGGAGGAACTATTAAAACATCAAGTATACATATGGATTTCCCTATTAACTTTGGTGATTACAATCTCTTTTCACACCTAGTAGTCCTTCCAAAAGAGGAATTTCACATAATAGTTGTGACATATTTTTTGTCATAGTATAATTACATGATCAAATATAAAAGTAAATAAATTTAAGATTTATTTAAGGGAAAAAATTATGTTCAAACGATAGATATCACAACCTAATTCTTTTCAAGAAACACTACTTATTGCATTCTTTGTGGAAATTATTGGTGAATAACGACAAGAAAGATAAAGTATAAGATTATGAAACTTAAAAAAAATCGAATATATTGATGTATTTCCTAAAGAGTTACCTGTACCTCCCCATGAATGATGGGTAGATATATCAGTTGAACTCATACATGGATCAAATATAATATCAAAGACCCCATATAGAATTGAATATCTTGAGTAAAAAAAATAAAGAATAAAATTTAAGATCTTTTGGAGAAGGGTTTTATTAAACTGAGTGTGTCTCATTAGGGAGCAAAAAATCTATTTGTGAAGAAGAGTGATGAATCAAAGAAGTTATGTGTTGATTATAGAAAACATAATAGGACCATGTTGAAGAAAAAAATATCATCTTACAAGGATTGATAATTTGTTCGACCAAGTTCATGGGACGTAATTCCTCTCCAGGATTGACCTCCAGTCAAGGTATCATAATCCATGTGTGAATAAAGAATATTTAATAAAGATTTAATTTTGAATAATATATTTACATTATGTGTTTTTTTATAAACTTTCCTATAAGTAATTCTACAACAATATTTTTTGATTTTATGAATAAGGTCTTTTGGGACTACCATGTTAAAGTTAATGATGTCTTTATTGAATTCATTCTTATATATTTCCAAAGCCATGTGAATCAAAGGGATTATCAATGGGAAATTATATAAATAATATGGAAATAGAATATTTTTAGATAATTTTTAAAATGTGAGTTTTAGTTATTACACGTTGAATTCATGATATACATTATGACAAGTGAAGGAATCATGGTTGATCCAGCAAAGGAAAATTTTATAGATGAGTCTCCTTGACCAACAACAATATAGTTATTTGAAGTCTCATTGTTCTTGAATGAAACAATTAATGGTTTATGTAAAAAATTTAATGAATTTCTAATATACAAACCATCTTAACTCAAAAGGTAGTTATTTTTTTCTAGACAATGGTTTTTGTTCGATTATTCCAAGAACTGAAGATGATGTTGGTTAGTAAATCTATGATAACTTTACCCTCTAATGTAGAATGTTTTTTTTATTTTTAGTGATTCCTCATTATAAGGACATCTTTGTGTTCTCATGGAAAATTTTAAGGTGATTGACTATGTATGTATACAGTTAAATCCTCATAAAAATAATTGACCTACTCCTTGTTGTGAGTTAGGTGTAATTAACTTAATTATAAAGATATTAAGACTTTATCATTAAGGGGAGAAGTGTGATATATACATAGATAACCAATGTCTGAATTATATATTCATTCACAATAAAAAAACATTATATAATTTAAATGGTTAGAGATTCGTAAGTAATATAGTTTTTTTCCCATTATTACCCTAAAATGAAAACAAACTCATTGATGCATTGAATATGAAAGACACTATAGTTATTTTTATGATGGGGTTTAAAGGGGATTAATTGATCAAGGATTTAGTAAATATTTAAATGGATGTCATTAGGGAATAAACATCATTAATACTGTGACCCTTAATTTTCGAACATTAACATTACATAAATTTTTACAAATACACAAAACATTACACAAACAAACACATGAAGACCATACTAGTCCAGTTCCTTTGGAAACATAGAAATATAAAAACTAGTAAATAAATGAGATACATTATCTCACACTAGGTTCTTATTAACTAACTAACTTCTTAAACACCTCAAACCTAATACATATCTTAATAGCCTGGGGAAGGAAACATAAAAAGGGGTGAGATCAAATTCTCAACATGGTTAAATAAGGGATACATGTAAGGATAATCATGTGTATAAGGGTATGAAAACATGATCATTGTCAGAACCCATATCCTAGGTACTATGTCGTTGCTACCCTATTCCCACCTTTGAAATGCCAGGGGTTGGCGAATAGCACTGAGTAAGAATATCCCACAAATTGAAGGCATTTTTCTTAGGACCCACACACACACACACAAATCCAAACCAATGATGATAGAATGTAAAAACACTATGAAAAATGCATGAATCCCTCTAAAACCCAACAATAGAGTATGAAATAAATAAAAGCAGTAAAGTACAACCTAGAAAATAATGAAAGCCCACACAAAATAAAGAGTATGTAAAAAAATTACTGAAGGTCATCCGCAAAAACACCAACTAATCTAATGTAAGGTACAACACTGGACTACTCTTAGTAAGCCACCAGAACTCACCTAGCTTTCTGTGAACATACAAGGCCTCACCGGGTCCTGGTCTTCCTGGAACACAATGAAATAGTTGACCGTATTCATACATGGTCACAAAAGTGATTGTAGGAAGCTTTTGGAAACACCACGGCTCGTCTGATCTCACAAGGCATCATCCAGTTATGGTCCTACTCTTCCTAGGAATCCACTAAAGCGTTAGTCAACTAACCAGGACACAACACATGTAGGAAAATACCATGAGAGGGTGAGTAAAACAATACTCACTAGGGCACTCCAAAAGAAAAATTGAAAGATCAGAAAGAAAACACCATAAAAAAGGTACATCCATATAAACACAGGTATATATCAACAACATGTATAATAAGAACATCCATGTATACAGGTAAATAATTCCAATATGCAATGTATCATCCACTTCCAACCATATGGTTTTTCTCATAGAATGCTCAATTCTAGTAGATCCCACTCCTCAATCTATCAGAAAGTAATCCCATAGAACAAGTCTACCAAAAGTATCTTAGAGAACATATGGTCTTGATACGTAATAAAGTTTCCCTGAGACAAATAGTCTCACTGAGACAAGGAGTCTCGATATCGCAGCCAAATACTTGGTCACATGAATATGCACAAGGCATTCTTATTATGGGTGTCCCACTCCACAAGCCTAGATGTCATTCCGGACTCTTATAAAAAGTCCTGCAGAACTTGGGCCCCTTCCCAAAACAAAAACACCGGTCAAGGATCATGAAATAGAGATAGGGGATTCTGAAGAATACTATGGACCCAACTTGTATTACACCACACTGTATGGGATTCAAAAATAATACATTAAACCCTATGATGTGGCTCTTAATGTAGGTGATTTCAAAAAATACCACGAACCCTATGATACGATCCACTAGATAGGGGATTAACTCCCCGTTCTTAGAGGTCATGTAAATACCCAACGAAGTCCATTTGGGGTGATAGAGTATCAATCCAATCCCAATAAGGATTTGAAACTCTATATAGGAATCGTCTCTCGAGAGGATTTTCATACAATACCGTACCGAACCCTTGAGGTAATAACCAAGGTGTTACTCCACTCATATACTGGTCCTTATTAATATCCCAACAAGCCATCACAAAAGGACTGCCTCATCGTAAGTGTATCTATGTCATAGATGGTTCATCAATCAGACAAATGGTTTGAATGAAATGGATATGGTTGTAAAAAGGGGGTGGTTGGGTCTGGGTTTGGTCTGATCCAACTAGACCCAACCTGACCCAACCCGTGGACGTGACCTAACATGTTGGTTTGAAACAGTCCAAACCAGCTGGGTCCGGCCCGGTCTACTACACCAGACCAGCCCACTGGAGTGGCTCAGCCCGAGGTGTTTGGCCTAACTTGATCAACCCAGTACACTAGAGCATCCCAGCTTGATCCTTCCAAGACATGACCGACACCGCGGGTCTCCATCATGGTCTAGATGGACCACGGCCTGCAGCCGCATCTACCCGCCTCACTGCAGTCGTCGATCTGCGGCCCCATATGTGCCACCCTCAACCACCTGCCATGGGCCTCCTCTACCACCACAGTTGTCAATTCATGAACCACTACCTTTGCAGCCTCCTACCATGGTAACCGTTCGTCACCAATATGGTTCCCACCTGGACCACTGATCAATGATGTTGTCGCAATATTGGACTTCTTTCCATATTGTTGAGGTGACAAAGATCAAGAAATCAAAGGATGGGGGGAATTCACATGAACACCCAAGGTGGACAGATCAGTTCTTGTTCATATCGGCCTTGAAAAATTCAAATTATTATTTTAAAATGGGGGAATTATGTTAAATTCTAATTGTGCATAAATTTAAACATGAATCAAACTAGACATAAATCAATCTAAACCTGAATTGATTCCCGAATAAGATTCCTAGACATAAATACCCAACCTAGATCTACATATGATCCCTAAATTAATCTGTTATCGATTGATTCACATTAATCATTGGGAAAATAATTATAAACAATTATTGAAACAAATAAAAACACATGCCCTACTTGGGGTTGGATCGGTCAATGATGAAAATTCTCCGTCGGCGTTCATCAATCCTTCATCAAGAAATATCGATCCTAAAATCCTCTTTTGTTTCATGCCAATGGCTCCTTCTGATCTTTCCTATCATCATAGCTCTCAATAAAGATCTCCATGTTTTGAATTATAACCCTAGACCCCTACCTCTAGGTTTAAAATATAAAGGAAATAGAAATCATTGTGGTTCCAAAAAAATATTTTTATTAAAAAAAAATTAATGACCACTTTTGCAAAATTTTAAAACTTTATTCTGGTATGCCCCGGATAATGTTAGGCCCTACCTAAGGAAATCACATCCTCAAGATTTCATCGTTTCTCTAGGATTTTAAATCCAAGTTACTATTTATTATTTATAATGATTTGAAAAAGAAAATAATTTTTATTTAATTATTTTGTTTATGGTCACATCCTAAAAACCATTTTCCACAATTGGCAAGGGGTACCCAATATTAGGCTTCATCTATGAAAATAATTCTCTCATGAGCTCAACTGTGGTCTCTGACTTTCAATCTGAGTCACCATTCATGAGTTATAAGGACATGAAAAAATAAAATAATATTATTTTATTATTTTATTTATAGTTATTCCATTTTTGGATTTTCACACAGGAGACCCACGTCGACTGAACACAAGTCACACCTAGGTTAAAACCGCTGCTCTGAATTTAATGTTGGACTCATATTTATGATTTCAGAACATGGTTACGAGTTATTCCACTTTTGTTTTTGGAAAGATGATCATGCATGCTATTTAATAACGAATCATTTTTCGATGGATCATTCTAGGAACTCATGGGATAAGAATCACACGTCATATTCACACCTGGTCTTGTAATTTTACCAATAAATTTTTAAAAATAGAATGTGTAAAATATAAGTTGTTAAATTATCCCAATCTTAAGGCTTTATGTCCTTGAAAATCCAAATAAAAAATTACTCGAGGATAATGTGAGAGTACCAGGCACGAATCTGAGCCTCCCGCTCCATTGTGATCCTCTTAGAATCCTTGTGCTGCCTTGAGACACACACCAAGAGAAAATATCATCCACAAAGGAACCTTGATATTTATTTGGTACTCAACCCATGACACTAAAACGTTGATGTCCAGCTCGCCCCAAATTTTAACGTGAAAAGATTTTTCATGAATCTCTTTAGCTGTGACACATGGAAGACACTATGCACCTGGTCCCACTATTTGTTAGATTCAGACAACATACTACCATACCAACTCTATGTAGCACCTGAAAGGGGAGCTATTAACCTTGGAGATAGTTGATCTCCCAAGAAAAACCTTTGTAACCCTCATCGAGGTGAGACCCAAAGGAAGACATGGTATCCTTTCTCAAACTCCAATGGTCTTCACCATCTATCAAACCAAAACATCAGATGACCCTATATATTCTTCATCCACTCCTAGGTGACCTGCACATTCTCTAAAAACACCTCCTTCATGTAGAGGAATCTCAAACCCATCTACTATACACTTTTTCTGTGTTTGTTAAGAAGTGTGATGACTCAGTGAGTTGGTCAACAATAGCCCCAATTTAATCATGTCTCCTAGAAATGCATGGTAAAATCATCATAAATTATACTAATATTCCTTACCAATTCCTTCTTGTTACCCCCATAAAGATAAGGAAAAACCCGAAAAACTGATTCAAACAACACTCATCCTTTAACTCAATTGTTATTCTCATATTCAACTTGTTCTATCATCCCCGACATCCTCTTTAACACCCACATGCATATTCCGATGCATCTATATACTCTAGGAATCCACTCCAACAACTTAACATCTCTTAAAAAGAACAAAATTCCCCCTATATTTTGAAAATACAACATGGTAATTCCTTGTGGACAACTGAGCACATAAAGTATCACTATTGGTATCACCGAGTAATGCCTCCTGGGCTCACTAGAAGAGTGGAGGAGTAACAACCAATAATAGGTGGTAAGATGTATCATCTCTATAAATGATGGATAACCTCAATGAGGCCAATGGATATGATTCCCCACTCAGTAACTCCTATCTGAATTCATACAGGGGGCATCATCTTCAAAATTATTCACCATTGGGTTCACTGCAACTCTAGCCTCTATGACGCCCTTTCCAAAAAATAGGGACCTTTCGAATCCAAGACAGATAGTTCAATAGATTTTTGTGAAGATGGTTCTCCCTAAGCGGGTCCTGATCCATACTTAAGTGTCTCTCATGCTCCCCCTAAAACACCGAGTACACTAAGATGTCCCCAACAAAGATCACTTGGGGATACCCGGGGTGAAACAATAGGTCTTACTTAGCCATTCCTCTGCAACTCCCCCAATTTCACCCCTAGCTCATGGATCTCTATGGGATACATCTAATATATTTCATAAATATCAGTGCCACCCTGAGGTGTAGACCAATGTAGAAGTCTAACTCTCTATAGAGAGGTAAACCTAGATCCTCTTCAAGGACGATATACTTATACTCAGTCACCACTAAGAAACATGATGACTCGTAACATCCATTGCACTAAGGGCTTGTCTAGCTGACTAAAGAGTGATTGGTTTCACCCTTCTATGCATGAATCTATCCAATGATCCATGGGTTTCCTTTTTTTCTGACCATGGAAAACCCAATTATTTCGCTGTGGACATATCACATCATTTTTCCTAATATTATCTATATGAGCTTGAACTGTGGATGAACAGTCGATACCATAACTAATGTTGTAAGGCCTCGATGCTTTTAATAAGAGGTTCCATCTAAAAATATCACCTCAAGTGTCAGATCACTCCATCGACATAAGTGTGATTATCAAGTCTCCTTCCATAGGTATCTCCGCACATAAGGATCAAGTCAATATTTTAATTATAAACTCAATGTATTGAACAAGATTCATGATAAGAAGGAATGAAAAGAACCTATGTCTATATATATAAAAGGTAAGGGTAGGAACATATTGTACCTCAAATCATTCCTGAATCCTTAGGGTCTTACGCCACAACTGCATACAGCTACCCCTACCCCTATCCTCCAGCTCCCTAAGCCTAGTGTAGACCACATTGGGGTGGTTTTTGTAAAATATATAAATGTATACCACATCCTACGGATCCCACAGATCCTCTTCCATGACTTATTACCTACAGATCTATCTTTTCCTGTCACTATATCTTCCTTGATGACCCATCCACCATTTCCCTATCAGATCCCTAATAGTCTGAATAATATATAGTGAAATTCCCTCAGTCAACTCATGAAAAGAATTATTTCTCTCTAGGATGATTGGATTAACACTATGATCCCTTAGCTATATATACTATATCTTGGGTCCTCCTCTCATTACATCTCACACATCCATGTCCTCGAGAATGACATTGACTTCCATATTCTGAGGTCTCTGCCCCGGCCTTTCCACTACTGACATCCACTTGTTTTATCTGCTTATCCAGGTAACATTAAACCAAAAAGGATTGCTCTAGAAACCTAGAATATGTAGAAGTGCTTATAGTAATAGTTATGGCTCAAATTTCCCTAAACACACCTCACTCACAGGTCTGATCCGTAAATCACAGGTCAAATCGTCTTCATCGAGTACCTGGTATGGCCGATACGCCCCGATGAATAGTCATCTACCGACAGGTCGTCCTACCGAAGCTGTAGAATCACTTGGGAACACATATACTTTATCATTTTATGTGGATATCCCCTTCATTGAGAAAGGTTCTCAATTTCTATCCAAAAAAGAGTCACCTCATTATATGATCGGGTAATCTAAATCCCACCATTTCCCTACTGAACCATGCAGAAGGTTCATTTCCAGGACCGCCATATGACCTAATGGAGACATGACTAGATGGAAAACAAGGACACCATGTCAAGTTAGTCATTAAATTCCTATGAGTCGGGCTTTCCTTAGAACCCAAGGGGTATCTGTCATAGAAACTTGTGAAGTATGCTCAGCCCACGCATCTCATCTGATGGTACAATGAGTACCATGTTCTACTCCATAGGTGGTGGTATAGCTAGTACACAATCAGGTGGTGTTGTCTCTAGTAATAACCCATATACCATTCTTTTCACCCTACTTATCATCCACATTATCATGCGGTAGAATCCAAGCTAGCTTTCTATGTGGAATCATTTTGAAACAATACAAAATGTACCATGATAAATAGAGTATACCTGTTGAGCTGACTCAAGAAGGATATGGAAAACTCAACCAATTCTTATATGAAGCGTGTACCATTGTTTTCACCTAAAAAATTTGTTTTCATGTACAAAGTCAATAAGTAGAGTTCAGGGTCATGGTGTTTGGATATGTCAGTCGTCGCACCAACACAAGATTCCCAGGTCTGAAATTCGAACTTGAAACACTTAACACTAATTCCCAAAACCAATCTCATAGTATCTAGGTTTTTAAGGTAGAATTGATCTACCTTTGATACCAATATTTCATAACCTATCCCTGAGGAAAATACTATGAATACACCAAGCCCACCTCCGATAGGCCATGGGATGGAGACTAGCACCGAGAATGTATATCCCTCAAATGGGTGGAATTTTCCTAAGGACCTATACACATAAATAAATCTCTAAGACAAAGATGTAGGAAAGTAAAAACACTAAGTAAGGAAAATTCATGCATCCCACAACAACCCAACAATAGTGTATGAAAGAATGAAAATAAGTAACATTCAATCGGGCCAGAATAAAAGCCCATAAAAAAGAAAGAGTCTAAAAAACACGAATTGACACTCGTCTGCAAAAAATGCCACCTGATCCAATAAAAGTTATGACACTAGACTACTATCTGTAATCCATGAGAACAAACCTCAGTCTATCTAAAAATAGTATTCCCCACCTGGTACTGGTCTTCCTAGAACACCATAAAATATTGACCATCTCCAAATAACGGCACTGAAGCGGCTGCAGGAAGCTGTCAGGAACAAATCATATAGTCTGATCTCAAAATGCACCATCCAATCGTGGCCCTAGAACTACTCCACCTAGGTCTCCACCAAAGTGTCGATTAACTACACAAGACACAACACATGAGGGAAAATGCATGCAAGGGTGAGTAAAAGAATACTAATTAGGGGACCCCAAAACACAAAGTGAAATACCACAAAGGAAACACCATCAATAACATACAATCTTCTCAACATAGATATAAGTCAACAACACATATAACAAGAACATACAGGTATAATCATAAAGGATTCCAAGATGCAATGTATCAGACACTAACAACCAAATGGTTTCGCTTGTATCCCACTCAATTTTGGGAGATATAACTCCTCGAGCAATCAAAATGTAATCCCATTGAACAAGTCTACTGAAAGTATCTGAGAGAAGATCTAGTCTCAACATGTCATGAAGTTTCCCTGAGATGTTTGGTCTCACCGAGACAATGACACTCGATATCACAGCCAAATCCTTGGTCATAAGATTCTTCTCACGGAATGATCATTCAGAGAGTCCCACCCCTCGAGTCCAGAAGTAATCTGGGACTCTTACAAGATTTCTGCCTGAACTTGCGACCCCTCCCAGAAAGAAAACATAGGTCAAATGTCATGAAATATAGATGGGGGATTCTGATGAATAGAGTGTAACCAATCTATATTACCTCACACTGTAGGGGATTCTCAGATAATACCATGAACCCTACGGCCCTTCTTGTAATTTAGGTGATTTAGAATAATACCTTGAACCCTATGATATGACCCACTAGATAGAGGACTAATGCTATATGCTCAGAGGCCACGTCAATAGCCAACAAACTCAATCCGGGGTGATAGATTATCACTCCAGTCATAAAGTGGATTTCATACCCTTTCTTGGACTCACCTCTCGAGGGTATTTCCATGAAATATTGTACCAAACCCTCTAGGGAAAAACCAAGGGGACACTCTACACCTATATTGTTCAGGACTAATAGCCCAACAAACCATATAAAAGGGAACACCTCATCGCAAGGGTCCCAAAGTAGTAGATGACTCATCAATTATACATACGGTTTGCATGATATAGATCTTTTTTGGAAAAAGTGGTTCGTGGGTCTGTTTCCGGTCCGATCATGTTGGACTGACCCGAACCGGTCTGGGGTCCACCGACATAACCCAGGTCCACCGACACAACCTGACCCGACCCGACCCATGGGTTCGGCCTTGTCCGCTACACCACCTCATCATACAAGAGCGGGCCAATATGATCCTCCCAGGATGTGGCAGGCGCCGCATCCCACCCTCGGCTATTACTATAGGTTGCTGCTGCGGTCCCACCGGACCGCAACCTCCATCTACGCCCACCCACACTCCATGTGACCCCCTTTGCACCACCCGCAGCCTCCTACCATGAGCCACCTCCACTATTGCGTCCTCCTACCATGGTATCCATTCATCTCCACCATGGTTCCCTCCTAGAATGAGGATAGTTTACGCCATTAGGATCTTGGATTTCATTCTAGATTATTATGGCGGTGAAGATAGAGAAACCAAAGGACGGGGATGAAGAAAATTCACATAAACACCCAAGGTGGACAGATCGAGCCTCATTTGTGTTAGCTTTGATCCAACCACATTAGAAATTAAAAAATGGGAATGTATGTTCAATTCTAACCATGGATAAATTTAAACATGAATAAAACTAGACATAAATCAATATAAACATGAATGAATTCCTGATTATGATTCAATGACATAAATCCCCGTAAAAATTCTATGTACAATCCGTGAATCAATCAATTATCGATTGATTAATGTTCATCATAGTGTAAATAATGAAGACAGAGGATTGAAATAAAGAAAAACACATGACATACCTCTGGGTTGGATCTGTTGATGAAGAATTTTCATGTTCGTCATTTTTCGATCCATCATCGAGCAATCCCGATCATAAAATCCTCGTTCATTGCTTGCCAACACCTCATCTCATGATTTCCTCACACCAGAGCTCTCAAGAATAATCTCAAAATTATGAATTTTGACCCTAGACCCACACCTCTTGGTTAAAAAAATTAAATATAAATATTCATTGCGGCAAAAAAATATTTTTATTAAAAAAACTTAATGACGGTTATGTCCAAAATATAACTTTTTTGTCTAGCCCATTATGCCCTGACTTTGGAAAGAACATCCTCACAAGATCAATGGTTCTCTTAGATTTCAAAACTGAGTTACTTTTTAAGACTAATAAGGATTTGAAAAAATATAATAAATTTTAATTAATTATTTTATTTATGGTCACATCCTAAAAACTACTTTTCATAGTTGGCCCGCGCCGACCAATGTTAGGCTCCAACTTTGGAAAGCATGTCCTAAAAAGCTCAATGGTGGTCTCATATTTTCAATCTGAGTCACTATTCAAGAGATATAAGGAGTTGAAAAAATAAAATAATTTTATTTAAAAATTTCTTTATGGTTGTGCGATTTTTAGGGCTTTCGCACTGGAGACCCACACCGACTAAAATTAAATCGCGCCTAGGGTAAAACCACTGCTTTAAATGGAAATATTCCCACACATTCCTGATCTGGGAAATATTTTAATAGTTATTAAACTTTTTAAAAAAACTTATCATGCACACTTTTAAAAATGTATCATTTTTTTGACAGATCATGGGATAATTATTGGTAGTTCATAAGACCATAATAAAAAAGAAATAAAGATCATAATACATGAAAGCATAACATATAAATAAAACATAGAATTGTGGAAAACACATAATCATCTAATTATTTCCATTGCATCCAAGGAATCTTTTCCATGATTATCTTATTAGAATGGTTTCACTCCCAATTCCATCATTATAGTCAGGGTTCACTCCCATGGACATCATAGAAGCATTAGTTTACTCCTCATACCATCTTAATAGTCTTGGTTCTCTCTAATGGGATTCACAGTATTCATGTTTCACTCACAATACCATCTTATTTTTTCTCATGAGATACAAATCTTTACCCAATGAATTAGAGGGAGATATAGGTCCTAACCATCACCAAAATAAATCATACATACATGTGATAGAAGATCATAAATAATCATATCATAACCCATTAAATGAAATGGATATCATAAAAATGTAAACATATAATAACCAATGTAAAGTGATAGGTTTCACAACCATTTAATCATTAGCACATCCTATGAAAATAAGCGGTTTTCAAAAGTATATAACCTTTGAATGAGATAAAGTCTTCATAAGCATTGTGCCATTAAAAAAATAATTCATGAAATGAAACAATATAAAGGGAAACATTTATTAATTTCCTCATAATGGCATTATTAACACCAATTGATGTTATCTTAGATGGGAAGTAATTTTTAATGATCATTAAAGAAAATTTCTTGAGGAAAATATCCATCCTTATTTGAATAATTATTTTTTATAACATAAAACCTTTTGAAAACTTTTTCCTTTCAAAATAGATTGTAAAACATATAAAGGAAGCATTGAAAAAAATGAAACATTTTTAAAATCCTTTTTCTTGGAAAATTATATTCATGTATCTTTTGAAATCATTTTGATATCATTTTCGAAATCAAATTTTTTTAGTACAGTATATTTTCAACCAAAGAGAGAGACTGTAAGATTTTACATTAAACATTATATTAAAGAAAAAAAGAGTGAAAAAATGGTTATAAAAATAAAGGAAATCATCAATTAACATAGGATAAGAAAACTCATGAATATTATTGAGATATGGATCATAATATTTCATCCATGGAAGCATAAACATAATCAATCTCGAAATGTGATGAGATTATCTCAATAAACTCTTGTAACTCGGTAACATTGGGCCATACTCTCTATGTAAGAGAAATAAATTTCATTAAGATTAATATATTGTTAAAATAAGGATATTCATGAAAAACATGTAAAATTTAAGTATATACACCTTGAAAACGTGTTTTGGTGCATAAAAACATAAATCTTATTGAAGGAAAGTTGAGACAAAACTGTTTTTCCAGTTTGGTAAATTTTGAATGTTAAAAAACAAAAAAGAAGGATCATAAAAATATATTTTTAATAACCATAAATTTAATTAAAATATAAATATAATAATATTTTGTTAAGTACATACACCACAAAAAAGTAAAGAGTGGCAAACATAGCTTGTATTTCACAGAAATTAAAAGTGAGATGAAATCCCCGTACCTTGTGTCTTCACTCTCTCTGTACTCGTAAAAGATACTTGTATAACAAATATAAGTTTATTATATATATTTTTAAGAATAATATTGTTATATATATTACCATATATGGTTTTATTATGACCATATATTATCCACATGTTAACGATCCTATGTTATGGTTTCACTACGGGTAAAATTCACATCATTCTTCGCATGTGCCTTAATTTGTTATATTGTTGGTCCTTATACTTATATAATGTTTCCAAAATAAAAAAATGATATAAATATTAGTTATATATATTATATTTATATTATAATAATCTATATAATATAGGATTTAAAAAATTTATACATAGTTGATGGCGACGGTATGTCGTACGTACGTATGAACATTGCTTCCGTCTTTATTGTCGTATTGGATAAAAGTATGAAAATTAAATACGTATATATATAATTATATGTATTTATATATTTTTATAATAATTCTAGTAGCATTAATATATCTTATTTATCAATTAATTTTACTATAATCATCCTTGATACTGTCCATGTGGTGTGTGAACAAAACACATCGCTTTGAGGGGATGGTAGTCCACACTTCCTCAAACAAGAATATCATATTAACACTGAATGGAAACTAAAGATATGTGTGTTGTAAAAGGAATAAATATTCCTGAATACATAACAGATATAATATATTAAATATATAAACATAGTTTCTATCATAATGGCCTCGATGATTGGTGGTAAATTAAAAATGAACAATCAACCATTTGGTGGGGCAGTAATTCTACACACACAGAAATAGTATGTTCGATATTGATTAGATGGTGTTGTGTGTAATGTAGGTAAAAACCATAGCATAAAAAACCAAGTATATAGAGGGTACTTGTGTTGTAATACAATAATGGAATAAAGATAGTGTAGTGTTTATAGAAGGAAAATAAATGAAAAGGGCTTGAGAGAAGATGTTACATCTAAATCAGGTAACTCATTTTTGTTTGTCCCAAAAGGATTCCTTGAGAGGATTTCTACCATAAGGTAAGCTTCAAGGTCTAAGGTTGGATTTTTGGGAGCATACTTGGGAATATCATGGATGAGCATAAGTAGATTTAGAGGTGTGAGGAATGGGTAGAGCTGGTGGACCTTCATAGTGGAGGAGGAGTGTCACTCATGTAAGTATTTGAGGAGAGAATTCCACCCACGTTTTTTCTATAGAAAGTTGACCGAATAATGGAACAAGGTCAATAAAATTGATTATAGGGTATAAATATGGGCATACAATGGTTTTTGGACAAGTTTCTAGGTCGTTTTGGGTCTTAAATTTAAGAATTAGTACATTATTTGCCAAATTTTTCTCTTAACTAGTGTAATTAATTTTAATGACTTTCACTAATATTTTTTGTCAAAAAAAATTTAATCATATTAGAAATTTTAAATTATTCTGAATCCAAATATGGAATCCATTTTTCCAAATTATAATCACATAAGCATATGAAATTAATTTAATGTTAATCATGTCGTTGAAACGACATTGCGGGGTTTTAATGTAAAAAGTATTAAAAGATTGCCTATTCTTTATATAAAATTTAAATGTGGAAATAGTTATAATGATCAACATTGGATTATTTGTTAAAAATATTATCTAATTAAACTTTTATTTCAAATTAAAATATATTTTATCCTTATAAACAAATTATATTAAAACCATTTTTGAATTAAAATCTTGTATTATTCACTATTCATCTGAAAATGAAGTTTGTTATAAAAATTCACAAAATAATCCCTATCCTAATTTCGATGTTCTAAATTCAAATATGAATTTTATTTTATCAAATTAAATTTCTAAATTTTTCTAAAACTACTTACACTATTATACATGGTTAATCCGAGAAAACGATGTTTTTAAACATAATAAGGACTTTACCAAAAATTATATCATTCATTATCAATATGTTTTATTTATATAAAAAAAATTTAGAAAATATTCTAAAAGTATTTATTACTATTTATATAACTATTTTTAATGGATAGATAATTATTATATTTTTAAATTAATAAAATGTTGTTTCATAGAAACTTAGGGTTGTGTGTATTGTACACCAACTCAGTGTAGTGTGTATCTTATTCCAACTCAGTTTTTTGTTAAATGTATGAAAATTCATTGTTGTGTGTAATGTAAAAAAATTTAGTTCAATTTGAATTGAACATTTTACTTGGTGCATTTCATGATGATAATTTTAATTTAAACAAAAACTGCCTATAAAAACTCTAGGAGTTACATTCAACCCCTATAAAAATGAATTTTACCCATGAAATCTTTCACTCAGGTAAAAAAATGAGGATACATATTCTTCATCATATCCTCAAGTTCCCATGTAGCTTCTTCTTACTAGTGATTTCTCCACAAAACTGTTACCATGATAGTGGTCTTCTTTCATAGAACATTCTCTGTTTGTTCTAGAATTTCAACATGTTTCTCTTTATAAGAATGATCCTTCTCCAACGGTATGTCATATGAGTTTAGTACATGTGAAGGGTAATGTATGTACTTTCATTGGAAAGATATGTGGAATACGTCATGCACATGATAGATATTTGGAGGAAGTGCCAATTGATAGGATGTTTCCTCAATACAATCAAGAATTTTGAGGGGGGCGTTATACCTAGGGCATAGATTCCCTTTATTCCTGAATCTCATAACATTATTATAGGGTGAGATTTATAGAAACACCTTTTAACTGACATCAAATTCTAGATCACACCAGTGCTTATCAACATAACCTTTATGCCAGATTTTAGCTACCTTGATATACTGCTGAACGATTCTAACCTTCTTAACCATTTCTATAGCAATCTCATGTCTTAATATCTTTCATTATACAAACTCATACCAACATTTCGGATCTCTAAATTTCACCCCATAGAGGGATTCATAAGGTGCCATATCAATTCTTGAGTTAAATCCATTATTGTAAGAAAACACAACCAGAAGAATGTGTTGATCCCAACCTCCTTTGAAATCCAGATAACAAGATCTTAACATATTCTCTAGGGGTTTAATTGTTCCTTCAGAATAATCATATATTTGAGGATGATAAGTAGTGATGAAAGTCAATTATGTATCAAGTGATTTCTTAAGACTTCACCAAAACATTGAGGTTAAACTCAAATCCCAATCATATACAATAGAATTTGGTACTCCATGTAGCCTTACTACTTCATTAATGTATAACAGGGAATGTTGATCAAGAGATAAATCATCACAGGTAGCAATGAAGTGATCTAACTTGGTAAGGTGATTATATACCGCCCATATATCATTATACTCTTTAGATTTTTGGGGTATTCCAACAACAAAATCCAAAGTGATTTTCTCCCATTTCCATTCTGGTATGGGCAATGGATAGAAAATAACTTATGGATTTTTTCTTTCAGCATCAACTTGTTGGCATACCAGGCACCAAGATACACACTCCACGATATCTCTCATTATTCCATCCCACTCGAAGTATTATTTTCAGTCCCTATACATCTTTGTACATCTAGGATAAATATATAATGAAGAACTATGAGCTTCCTCTAATATCTCCTTTAAATATAGCATAGTAGGAACACATATAGGGTTAATGAAGCTTATGATTCCATACAAGTAAATGTTAAACATCGGAACATTTGTAACTATATTTTGTAGTTATTCATATTCCGTATAAACCTACTTAATCATCCCTTGGATTGAGGATTGAACAATGATTTGAGAAAGATAATATTTTTTCCCTTCCTTCGGGATTTCTAGATCTCTCCTTTTAAAATATAGAAATATTGGTTCTTTTGTGATCTTCGTCATACATAATCTAGTAGGATCTTTAGGACTCAAATCATCATTGGTCCTTTTTGATTTCCTAGGATGGGAATATAAGAATAAATCATAATCCATTATCAACTCAAACCATCTCTTTTGGTGCATGTTAAACTTCTTCTGTGTGAATATATATTTCACACTTTTACGGTCGGTATATAAATCGTACTTTTCCCCATAAAGATAAATCCACCATATCTTTAATTCATAAATTACCACTGCTAACTCCAAATCATGATTTGGGTTATTTTTCTCATGAATATTTAAATGTCGTGAGGCATAGGCTATAACAAAGATATTTTTCATTAGAACACATCCCAATACCTTATTGGATGCATCACTATAAATGAAAAAACCCTTATCCACTATCGGATAATGTAATAATAGGTTAACTAACCAACCTTCTATTTAGTTCCTTGATAATTTCCTCACATTCATATGTCCAAAGGAACATAACACCCTTCTATGTTAACTCGGTCATAGGATTATATATCCAAGAGAAGTTATTCACAACTCGTCGATAATATCCAGCTAAACCAATAATCCTATGGATCTCAGTCACTATGGTTGATCTAGGACAGCTTTTAATATCCTCCATCCTTGTTGGATCTACTATTATACCATCTCTTGAGATGATGTGTCCAAGAAATGAAACATTTTGCAACCAAAATTCATAATTTTTTAATTTTTCATATAACTTATCCTTCCTTAGGTTCTTTAGTACAATTCTCAAGTGATATTTATGCTATTAATTTCAGTTTTAATGGATAATAATATCATCTATAAAGACTACCACAAACAGGTTGAGGTAATCTCAAAAGACTATATTCATTGAATACATGAATATAGTAGGGGGATTAGTAAGACCAAAAGGAATCACTATATATTTATATTGTCCATGCCCTGTATGGAGTGTCATCTTGGGTATATCCTTCTTCTTGACCCATAATTGATGATATCTATAATTAATGTCAATCTTGGAAAATTATTGAGCTCTATGAAGTTGATAAAACAAGTCATCAATACTGGGAAGATAATACTTGTTCTTGATTGTGATATTGTTTGACTACTGATAATCGATGAAGTTTCAACTTGATTAATATATCATTTTCACAAAAACAATTTATGCACTCCAATGTGACACACTTAACCAAATGAATCTCTTGTCATGTTTTTCATGGAGTTTCTTCTTTAATTCTTGCAACTCAAACACGGAAATGCTATAAGGAGTCATTGAAATTGGTGTGGAACTAGGTATAAGATCTATTGAGTACTCAACATCACATTTCGGTGGAAGACTAGGAATCAATTCCAAAAAGACATTCAAAACATCATGAACAACAAGAATATCATCGATGTTGATATTCCCACATACCTTTTTAGATAACAAACCATTTTTATGGGAAATAAGAACCATATACTAGATGTAATCTCTATAGAATGTTCATACTTATCTTCGCATTGACAGATAATCATAGGAGGGTTTTAATTATCAAACATAACTTCCCTTCCTTAAAATTTATGTAGGGTTTATATATAGAAATACAATACATTCCTCGGATGACATCAAATTTGACAAGTGGATTAATTACATGATTTTAACGAAGCACATTCCCACAAACTTCAATTGGAGAGGAATCGTAGACTTGATATGAAATCATCATACCATTAGAGGATTTCACTTCTAATTACACCTCTAACTATTTTAGAGGAATCATAATACCCTTAGAAAATTCTTTAGATATGAAAGAGTGGGTAGATCCAGAATCAAATATGACATTAGTTTAGAGTAAGAAACACTTATCACAATTAGGAACCGCATAATCATGAAAAGTAACTTATAGGATGTCTAACATATGAAACATTCATTAATATACGACACCTTAGTTTTATCCTAGGTTATTCATAGTCAAATTATATCTAAATACTTAATAATAGTTTGTGAATGGTTTTTTAATTCCAAAAGCATATCCCTCGGGAGGGTCAAACCTGGTGTGCAACAATGCCCTTGGTCGTGTACTGGATTACCCCGAGTCAAGCCCAAAATATCTTATTGTAGTTTTTACCACTAGGTATATCTATTAATGTTCCACATACACCTATAGTATCCAGATAAGGATGTATTTTTAGGAAACCACTCACTATATCCTTCACCAAAATTCCAAATCATTTTCTTATACTTTGACTCATCCCTATAATTATCCTTATACTTGTCCTTAGGGTTATCACCATAGTTATCTCATTATAGTTTCCAAAGGCTAACTAAAATTTTCCTCTGATAACAACTATATAGACCCTCAATTTTCAATCATTATCATATATAATTTTTTTTCATTACACAAAACATTACCCAAACATACGCATGAAGACTGTACTAGTCTAGTGCAATTGGAAACATTGAAACATAAACATTGGTACATATAAGAGCTAAATTATATCCCATTAAGTTCTTCTTGACTAGAACCCTTATTTGAAATATCCAAGATAATACATAACTTCATAACCTAGGGAATGAGACATAAAAAGGGGTGACCTCAAATGCTTTGTAATGGTAAACAAGGAATAGATGTATGACTAATCCGAAGAATAAGGATATGATAACATAATAATAATTATAAAATATCACACCCTAGATATCCAAGATCATAATATAGATCATGGAATAAATATTTGTAGTTTATAAGACATTAATCATAATGAAATAAATATCATAAGCCATGAAATCATAACAATGGAATGAAACATGGAATTGTGGAGAAAACCTAAGCATATATTGATTTTCATATTTGCCAGGGAATCACTGAAAAGAACATATTAGTAGTACGAGTTCACTCCCCATATCATCATAGAATTCCTAGTTCACTTTCATGTCCATTAGAGTAGCATGGGTTCACTTATCATACCATATTTGTAGTCATGGTTCACTTCTATTGCCATCAGAGTATTCAAGGTTCACTCCCAAGACCATGTTAGTTTATTTCATTAGATATAAATAATTACCCAATACATTTGAGGGAGTCATAGGTCCCACTCATTACAAAATGAAATCATACATACTTGATCCAAAATATCATAAATAATCATATCATAACCCATGAAATGAAATAAGAATCGAAATAATGTAACCATATCTTAACAAGTGGAAAGAGACAGGTTTCATAATAATTTCATCATATGAATAACCTCTGAAAATAAGCCGGTTTCAAAATCATACAACTTATGAAATAGATACGTGGTTCATAAGCATCATGCCATAAAAAAATGAATACATTCAAAGAAATATTATGGAAGAAAACATTTTATAATTTCTTCATAAAGGCATGATTAACACCAATGGACGTTATCTTATATGTTAATTTTTTTGAATGATATTTTAAAAAAAAAATTGAGGAAAATATGATTTATTCATTTTAAAGTGATTTTTGTAACATAAAATCTTTTAAAACCCCTTTTATCTTAAAATATATTTGAATAATTATAAAGAAACTTTGAAAAAAATTAAACATTTTTGAAATATTTTTTCATTGAAGATTATCCTCAAGGATCTTTTGAAATCATTTTGAAATCATTTTTTAAAATATGGTTTCTGAATATAGTATATTTCCAACCGAAGAGAGAGATAGTCATATTTTACATAAAAACATTATCTCAAGTACAAAAGTGTGTAAAATTGTACTAAAGAAGTGGATATCATGAAAAAACATTAGGATAATTAAAATCATTAATATTCTTGACATATGGATAATAATGTTTCATTAAGAGAATAATAAACATAAACAATCTCAATATGTGATGATATTATCTCAATATACTCTTACAATTCGATAATTTGGGGTCATACTCTCCATGTATAAAAAGGAAATTTCTTGAAGATTAATATATCATGAAAATAAGGATATTAATAATATAGCATGTAAAATGTAAGTATATACACCTCAAATAAGATTTTAGGTGCAGAAAAAAACATGAATCTCAATGAAAGAAAATTGAGACAAAACTATTATACCGATTTGGTAACTTTTGAAAGTTAAACCCCATGAATGATGAATCATAAAATTGGAATTTTAATACCCATAAATTTATGTAAAATATATATAGAATAAAATCATGGTCTGTATATACAACACATAAAAAGAAATAGAGGAAATCATAGCTTGTATCTCATAGAAATTAAAAGTGTGGTGAAATCCCCTTATCTTGTGTCTTGAATCTGTCCGTACTCGTAAAAGATTTCTATATACTAAATATAAATTTATTACAAATATTTTATAAAGGAATATTATTATATATATTACCATATATGGTATTATTATTAACTTATATTACCCACTTGTTAACAATCATATTTTTAGGTTTCACTTCGGGTAATATTCACTATGTTCTTTGCATGTGTTTTAATTTGTCATATTATTGTTCCTTATACTTATATAATGTTTAAATAATGCTGAAAATGATATAAATATTGGTTATATAAATTATATTTAAATTATAAAAATCTATATAATATAGTAGTACAAAATGTAATACCCCGTTCATGGAGATGGTAAGTCGTGCATACGCGTAAACGTTGTTTCGACCATTGATGTCGTATTAAAAGAAAGTAAGTAAATGATATATATATATATATGTATAATTTTTTTATTAGCATAAATATATCATATATATCATATAAATTTATACCCAAACTTAACAAATTCTATGTGGTGCATGAAGGAATCACATCGCTTTGAGGGGGTGGTTGTCCACACTTCCTCAAACGAGAATATCATATTAACACCGAATGGAATGTAAATAAATTTGTGTTTTAAAAGTAATAAATATTCTTAAAGACATAATAAATACATTATATGAAATATATAAACATAGTTTCCATCATAATGGACACCATTAATGGTGGTAAATGAAAAATGAACAATCATCATTTCAGGGGGCAGTAATTCACCAAACACAAAAACAATATGTTTGATATCTATTTTATGGAGGTTAGTGTATGTTATTGGAAAAACCATAGAATAAAAAACATAATAGTATATAGAGGTTACTATTTCTTCACAAAATAATGGAATAAAGAGAGTGTAGGCTGTGTATATAGAAAATAAAATAAAAGAGCTTGAGAGAAGATGATACCTCTAAATCAGGTAACTCCTTTTGGTTTGTTCCAAAAGGCTTACATGAGAGGATTTATGACCTAAAAGAGGATTAAATGTATAATGTAATATTTTTTGGAGGATAATTGGGAATATATAGGTTGAACTAAAAAGGTTTTAGAGGTGCGAGCAATGGGTAGAGGTGGTGGCCCTTTATAGTGGAGGAGGAGTGACACTCTTATAAATATTTGAAGAGAGAATTCTACTAACGTTTCTCATGTTGAAAGTGGTTCCAATAATAGTACAATAATGACAAAAATGTATTACAGGTTCTAAATATGGAGAGAAATGGGTGTTGGAAAAGTTTATAGGCCTTTTGGATCATAAATATAAGGTTCCGTATGTAATTAATTTTAATCACTTTCACTTATATTTTTGGTAAATAACAAAGTTAAAAGTTTTAAAAAATTATAAATTATGATGAATAAAAATATGGAATCCATTTTTACAAATTATAATTACATAATTGGAAGAAATTAATTTAAAATAAATCTCGCTGTCAAAACGATGTTGTGGGGTTTTGAAGAAAAAATGATCAAAAGATTTCATAGTTGTTATATCCAATCTCAATGATGAAATGGTTCCCATGATGAAAATTGGATTAATTTCTAAAAATACTATATAATTTAACCTTTAGATAAAAATAAAATATATTTTATCCTTATAAATAAATAAAATAAAGAAGTAGTTTTGAATTTAAATCTCATATTTTCACTATTCCTCAAAAAATGATGTTTGTCAGAAAAATATGAAAAATTCAACCTATCCTAATTTCAATGTTATGAATTCAAAAATGAAGTTTATTTTATCAAAATAAATTTGTATGTTTTTATTAAATCAATATCATTATTAAAATCTAATCATTCGAGAAAATGATGTTTTAACCATAAAAAGGGCTTTTCCAAAAATAATATCTTTCATTATCAAAATGTTTTAGTTATATAAAAAAATTTCAGAAAACATTTGAAAAGTACTTATTACTATAAATATAACTATTTTCAATGGATAGGATATGGTTATCTAATTTAAAAAAATAAAATTATGCTTCATAGAAACTTAGTGTTGTATATATCGTATGCTAACTCAGTGTTGTGTTTATCATAAGTGAACATAGTTTTGTGTGTATCGTACCCCAACTCAATATCTCAAGTAAAATACAACAAGGATTTGTTGTGTGTATCATACACCAACTTGGTTTAGTGTGAAAGTAATTTTTGAGTTAGTGCATTGCAAGATGGAAAATTTTAATTTATTCAAAAAAATGTCCATAAAAATTTGGGTTGTTATGATTAATATTTTCCCAAATTATTTCCCAACAATTATTGTTATAAAATATCAAGAAAAATAAAAGAAAAAATCCCAACTTTAAAAAAGATGATATAAGATGGAAAATATTCAAATTTTACTAAGTTCAATATTGATCTGGAGGGTGTATTGAGGTTTTGTATAAGGTTATATATCTAATCGGTTACAAATTTAAACAAAATAGATAATTTATGGTGATAAAAACCCTATATTCTCTATAAATAATAGTATAAGTGAAATTTATATATATATATATATATGTGAGGCCATTATTGTTGGGATAACATGGAAAATTTAGATTTTTGATTTTATATCAATCTAATTTTTCTATTAAAATGTGAAGGTGGAGTGGAAACTACCAAAATGAGTGTTACAACCACAATTCATACATTTATGGATGTGGGAAAAAATCACTACCTACATTTTTACTGGAAATACTAAGATATTGTTTGGAAATAATTACATATGGGATATCATTGATAAATTTAAATATTATACCAATTTCATCACAATACGGGAGAATTTCTCCCTTGAGTGACCTACAAATTTGTATATTCATGAAGTGGTGAGACCTCATGGGGAACCACTATCCATTTTTTAGGATGTGATCAATGATTTAATTTAATTTTTAAAGGATCCTTCAAAATACTATTAATACTCATGGAAACCATAGCATAACCGATCATCCTTGAACTGATGGTCATTATGGCTGGTCAATTCAAACATCGGAAGACATGATACAGGCTACCTCAATTTATTTTCCATAGAGTTTTGACCACCATATTCTACTTTTAAAATTATCCTATAGTAATAGTTTTCATTCAAATATTTTAGTGGATTATTATGATGAACTCTATAAGAAGATATGTAGAAAACCAACCTGTTGGGATGCAGTCAGAGATGGAAAGCCGTTGTGACCAGACGTTTTGAAAGATTCTATAAAGAATTTAAAATTCATACAAAACCATATCAAGGAAGAATAGAGTAAAAAATGAGTTATAATAACAATAAAAATAAGGAATTATTGTTTCATTTTGGGTTTCATTTATTCCTCTAAATATCACTGCCATAATAGGTTCTAAGATTTTAAAAAAAGGGTAGTCGAAGTCCAAGGAACATTAGGCCATTAAGATTCTATCACACGTTTATTACTACATTAAAATATTATAATTACAATTATTTATTACCCATTTCTCTATTATGAAATTTAATGTTAAATCCAACACATATAATAGACCCAAATGATGTGGAATTTGAACCTAACCTATTATGTAATTAAGAACTAATCTATATTTTTAATGAAATGGAATAAGTTTTTAGGAACATGGAATACTAACTAATGAAAATAATGTGGATAAATCATACATCCAGAGAACCAACCTTGGAGACCTAAGAAGTGATAAAATTGAAATACCATCATTTTTTAAGGACAAAATGTTTTTGGGAAAAATTTATTAAATAGAGGAGAATGTAATGTCCAAAATAATTCTTTTTTTATTAATAAAAGAACTCAATTTTCTAAATGAATATTTTTTATGTTTTAAAACACTATAACATAGAAGTAATTTTATATTTCATTATACAAAATTGAAAAATATTGACTATAAAAACTAGAAATAATACATCTTGTTAAAAAAAATGAGCATTACATACAATAATGTAAACATTTTTGGATTTGATTCTCCAATGATGATCTCAACTACTATAAAAACAGTAAAAAATAGAAGATTTAGAAATATTATAGACAATATCAGGGGAATTGTTGACCCTTTTTTAGTTAATTATTAAATGCTGAGGTAAGATAATTTTTGATTATATATAGTGTATAATAGTAAAATTTAACATTAGGATCCAATCATTACCTGAACATTGGTCAATATTATTGTTTTTTAATATGAAGTTCGACCAGTATTACAATTGGTCAAAATATCTATTAGTAATTATGACCCTTGGAATTAATGTTACTCTTTTAATTAGTTTACTTAAAAGGTAAAGACAATAGATAATTGATGTAGAATGGAGAAACTATAATCTCAACTACTATTATCATGCTTTTTAAATCACATTTATCATAATATGGGAGGGATTTTGTGTCACTATGGTTCATCCTTCATAAAATCAATGTAAATATTCAAAAACTAAGGCCTAATGAATGATATTCTATGGGATAAGATCAAGTTAGTGGAGATCACCACATAATCAATGTTATTTTACCCACCCCATGTAATTACCACCATCACACACCTTAGCCTCAGGGAATACGTGGATGTAATAAGTTGTTATGTATCTTGATTTTCAAATTAAAATTGGCTATTTGTTTTTCATGAAAATTAAATATAGGTTTACCCAACCCCATTTTAATTGTAATTTTATTTTACGAAAGGAACATGATAAGTAAATTTTTAGATAAAAGGAAAACATAATTATACTTTTAGAAAATATATAATTTTAATTAAGATTTTAGATAAATGATATTTTTAAGAAATAGAGTTATAAAACACTCTTTATTTAAATTTAAACGATAATTTAATTTAATATAGTCCCATGAAAATTTTATACGAGTCAGAATATTGATTATATCCAAAAACTTTTATTTTTCAAAAGAATTATTTTGACTAAAAAATTAAAATTCTCTTATTTATAAAAATATTTTGATAAAACAGATATTATATTTGAAATCATCACACCAAAATTAGGCTAGGTTAGAATTTTTAGTATTTTAAAAAATACATTATTTTCCATAAAATAGTAAAACTATAGTTTTATGTTTTCCATTTGTTTTATAACTTTATAAATATGAAAAAATGTTTTAATAATAAAAATAATTTCATCGATGGAAAAAAAATATCTAATTAAATTAATAAAATGTATTTTAGTGAATTAAAATGATTTTCTGAAACATATAAATAACATTCAAAATTATAAACAAAAAATTAATATTTTTTAAAGCAATATTTTGATGAAATAATAGTTTCTAATACCCAAGGTAATATTAATAATTATATTTCAGTTATCTTAAGGTGGAATTTTAAAATAATTCATTAAATTACCAAAACATGAGCTGAAATAGTGTTTAGGACAATGCTATTCCATTTTCCACAACATATAATTCTAGGGATTATATTAAAAAATCAATAAACAATTATCCTAATTTTTCTATAAATATTCACCTCTCCACCCCATTTTATTCACCCAAAGCCTTTGAGCATAAATTTACCCTCACTTCCCCTCACTATATACTTTCTAATGGGTGTCCATGGTTCCAATAAAATCTCATAATGGTTTAAGAAGTTATCTATGAAGGTAATGTATTCTCTTCTTCACATTTTTGTCCAAGTTAATCACATATATTTAGTCCTATAATTTCAAATTTATTACTTTATCATTATTAAATTACTATAAAACTGTTTTTATATCAATGGGAGACTTCCATTAACTTTTAATAGTAATGTTTCATAGGTAAATATTTATACATATTATGATGTTGAAATCATTCTTTTATTTTCCTTGACTGTTTTTAATTTTTGAAAATACCCTACCCTATTTTTATTCATGGGTTTCCATATATATGTGATAATAATTCATTGATTGGGTATAACCATATATGAAACATACTGTCTAATCTATTGGGTTAATAATGATGAAAATACCAAGTCTTTAAACACTTATGTATTCTATGATTTTATATAAAATGTGTTATTTATCATCTATGGGTTATTGATTAAATTATTTATGATAACTATAGAACCCATGAATTAAGACACTTTAAGGGTGCTCCCTGATATCACTCGATTGCATTGGGTAAAAAATTAATCATTCAATGAAATATTTATCATACCTTTGGGACTAACCTTGAAAAAAAAATTATGACACGTTGGTGTTAAACATTATTGATACACACATGAATGTCCCATTTTTATATTGTATCCAAATTTACATGTTATTCAACCCATACATATTATTATTCTCTCAGGTTATTCCTCATTTATTATACAGTATTAACACTCATGTTTCCATTCCCTTATCCATCCCTTACATTGCTTTATGCTCACCCTTTTCTATTAATGTATGTCCCCAGAAAATCACTTATAGTGAGGTAACCCACGATGATTAATAAAGTAGAATTTCAATATAACTAAATAAATATTATGTTTGTTATTTTCTTATGAACATCAGGTATTATGGTCTTAGTCTCCGTAACACTATATCTATGAATACCCTTGAGAAGTTTTAATGTAATATTTTAAGGAATTATATTTAAAATAAATATTGTATTAAATTTTGCAGATTTGGATTTAGAACAATAATCTCTCTCATACAAGAATGGAATTTATTTATGCAATCACTTTTCAAATTTTCAATACGTCTAATATCCCTAACAATGGAGAGTATTTCCATACATTATTAATGAATGTTGAAAAGTATCTAATGTCACAGGATAATATCCTATACCACCATGAGGAAACGTTTATTTTTCTTATTGAATAAAAATACTATTCTTGTTATTTTATCCATATATAATTTTTTTATTTTTCTTTTCTTATGCATCCCAAATCATTTAATGTAACTAAACATATAAAGTTACAACTTTTACTTATGATCAAGTGGTTATATTTATGTCTATGAAAATTAATTATCTAAATATACTTCAATTAATCTCCAAAAGACTTTATTTTACAACAATAATTGATTTTTAAATATTATCCATTTCCAAAATAAATTGTTTCATCCACATGGACCTTCAATGTTTTCAATAATTTTTTATTCCCAATTTTATGGGATGAATGGCCATTATCATAAATCCACATACTTAGATACTTCATCACCATAAGTGAAATATCAAACAAAATATCATTCATCTAATTCTTATTTTACATCCATGATACTTCACGTTTGGTAGCGAAAAATGTGGAAATATCCTCATCACATCCAATATTATAAGATAAGTATCACTCCTCCACTTCTATAGATGATTTTTTCCCTAGAATAATTGAATTCATTGATAACCACTCAATTCTACTTGATCCATTGTATTAATAGTTTTTTATAATTATATGAATTTCATTAATAGACTTATGTAAAGAGTTAAAATAATAAAAAAAAATATCCATAAAAATAATTTTTTTGTTGAGATATAGGATATGTTCATATACTTTTTTTGGGAGCTTCTAGGTTTTTCACCTTATAGTTAACTAATTTAATTATAAAAATAAATCATATAATAACCTATGTAAACACTTAATTGAGGGTAATATATTTTATAATTTATGTTATAGGTTCACTACCTCTAAATAACAAACTTTTCTTTTAAAATATCCTTGATAATTGAGAGTTATATCCAACTATTTTCATTACATTATGCTTTTTACTTACTCCTTTGATCATGAATGATTATCATTCGCATTCACATCCAATTACAATTTCACACAATTTATTGGGACAATAATCATTAAAAACCATATTAACAATATTTATGCATACTTTATAACTTTTTAAATCATTCATATATGATCATACCAAAATAAATATTATTTTTGGAACTTATATCATTAAATCCATCATTAATATTTTTATTAAAAGTTACCACTTCCACCTAAATAGATTCAATAATTTTCCTAACTCTTCAATAAAAATAAATATGGTCATTTTTACCTTATATTTATCATTATTATTCAATTTAAAATTGATAAATTCTCTTGAATTATCTTATATAGTATATTTCTATTATAGGGCCACCGTTAACCAAGTAATTACTACCTCATTTTGAATGAAATAATTTGAGAAATCCTTCAACAGTGTACAAATATTTCTATTTTTCTTTATTTGTATATGAAACTCCTTGAGATCACCTTTATGGTCCACCTTGATATCTGACACACATTTTGAATAATTTTTCCTCATAAATTTCAAATTTTAATTTATTTACAATTCCCAAAATATTGTCTTCTAAATATTATTTTAACATGGTTTAACCTTCCTAAAAATATACATCATCAATATCTTCCCATTTATATATCAAACTATTCCAATAATAGTTCCTTTTGGAATTATTTCTTGATTTGATATTTCTTTTAGGATAAATCCTTTTATATTGTTTTATTAATATTCCTTCATGTTACCATCATGAATCCCTAATGAACACCATATAGTAAATTTGATAATCCTTCCACATTTTAATCAAGAAAATGGAATCTGTCCATAAAACCATTTTTGGGGTTTTTTGAATCGTCTAGAAAAAAGTGATTGAAATTTATCACTTAAATAATCTTCTACGTATTCATGTTGATTTATTTAAAAAATTAATATTTACATTAATTCCAAAAACACGGATGAATGACTTGGTATTCCTTCTAGTTCCACACATATCTCATAATTGACCACAAGACTTTATAAGTTACCCAATTATAACTCTACTAGAGTCCACTCTACAAATTATGACACCTTTTTAGTATAAAAGTATTGAAATATCACCATTATTTTCTTCATTATCTCTAGATAATTTATTGCGTCAAAAATTTTATTTATGTATCTAATAGCCTTAATGATTCACTAAAATAAAATTTTAATATCTTTTGTTGGATACATATTTAAATCATTGAACATTTTTAGTAGCACTATCATATTTATTTCCTTCACCTTATTATCCCATTATTATATATTGGACAACTTATTAAGGATAAAAATATTGGATATGTAACTTTTCACCAATGTATATATAATATTTGGTAAATATAATGGAAAGGAATATTTTACATTTCAATAGTTTTGATAATTTTATTTTATATTTAATACAATGAAATATTTTTATGGAAATTTAATTGTTTTACATGGATTATAGTAGAGAAAAAAATTTATCTATAGAGATTATATATTTGATCTCATATGGTTCTTCTATGTAAGATTATTTAAACCATAAAATATAGGAACTCGATTTTCATTACCGAAATTATACATACCAATGATCAACATAAAACACATTCTCCAAGAAATAACCTTTTATATTTCATATTATTATTTATAATCACAAGGATAGAAAAACTCAAAGATGGGGATAAATTAAGGAGGCCAATTTATTTCTTCAAAAAAATCATCACATTTTATATAATTTCTTGAACCATTCAAAACCAATAAATTATATGTCACATCCAAAAATAAAAATTAAATGTGATTACACATGGATTTTAATTAATTAAACTAAAAGGGTCATATTTAAGGATCACACACTGATCATGAGTTTATGCACCAATTAAACCAGTATACAATACTGTGTTTAAAATGTTTTTCTAATGATTTTGACCAAACCAAGAGTTAATACCTTCTTATACATATACACTCACTATTTGAAGATACAATCTCAAAATTATGTTCATATGAATGTTGTATAATAATGAATATAAGAGAATATTATAAGCATTATTATAAAAAGTGTAATAAAAATTTGTTTCTCTTTAGTATCATCTTCTCACAAACAAAGTTCAATCATTAATGAAGTTATTTATAGAATATCTCACTATAAATGAGATGTGTAAATCACATATATTTTTCTATAATATGGTTTGTTTTTTCTCCTAAATTTCCAACACTAATTCTTAAATTATACAAAATTTTCTTTTAATATTACACTTATTTAAATTTTTTGAGTAACTATTTTAGAAAATTTAGAAAATATCCAGAAATTTCATGTCAAAGACTTTATAAAGTATAACATATTCCAATAATTTAAAATTTCACAAAACATTAAATATCTTTAGAAAATAAAACAGGTCATGGAAAATTTATGATTAAACAAAAAAATCATAAAATCATGAAATCATTATTTAAATAATTTAACATAAAAATCATGACCTTAAAATCTATATCATCTAAAGAAATTATGATTTCCATCATAAAAAATATTATCTTAACCTTACCATGATGTGACTTTCCTAAAAATAGGGCATGGTTGTGATCCTAGTTACTATATTGGATTTTAATACCTCTACCGATCAAAATGATCAAATACATAATATTAACCATGATTGGTGTCCTATTTTTATGAAAAATGATATAAAAAACTATTTTTAAAACCTCATAAATATTTTTATGAAAATTCAAAGAATACTCAAGATCTTAAAAAAACAATCACCATGACATGTTCTTCTCTAACTCTACATTTTCTGTCCATACATATGAATCGTGATCATATTCTCCATAAATGACCATGATAAATTATTTTTTTTAATTGACTTTAGAATAAATCATGGAATGGTATGATATACTGTTACCTTCAAGTATTTCCTAACATTTATTCTAAAAATATAGCTTCTATCATGATGTTGATTTCAAAATTATGATGACCTTCGAAATTCCAATATATTTTTATTTCTTATGGTTTCATTCATAACTAAAATAAATTCTTCATTTATCATTATGAACTACTACATAAAATATTTCCAAAATGAGGATGGTGGTTTGAAAACCATGATTTGAATACTCTCTTATAGTGTGTTTTTTCTTAATTCATCAATAGATTTTTTAAACGTTTACATGTTAGTTCTATGCTTCACTAATATTCAAACAATGCATTATTCCTTCTCAAAACCTCAATTGTCTTCTATTGATAAAAACCACAAAACCTCTTATCAATGTTCCATAAATAACATCCTTATGATCTAATATTATCATCTTGAATAACCTTGGTTCAAATATAGTTTTTAAAGATTTTCTATATCATATGATTATAATCGAGATGTTTATTTCTTGATTCAGTGAAATTTTCTCAATTAAAGGACACTTTTCTAAGAAATATATTACTTAATACTCATAGCACAAACACACAGAGTATAAAAAAGTAAAAAAAAGTAAAAAATTAATGAATGTAAGAAATTAATTATCCAAATTTATGAAAACTAAAAAAATTAAGATCACTCTTCCATTGATATTAAATCAAGAACTTTGATCACGGATGATGCATCATTAATTCTCAATAGAATTATATTTATCATTTATCATATAATTATTCATAAAAATAACGGAAAAGGTATATTATAGATGGAGATCAATTTAAAACCCACAAAGACTATTTCTTTCCAATATAAAACTGTAATTTGATGGTCTATACAAACTTAAAACCCTATATCCATCACTGCCATGTATCTCCATTTTCAATCTCCACCGAAAACAATCCCCCTAAAATATATCCCTTACATGTGTCAAACTACCATCACTCCCCATATCAAATGTTATCCCAAAAAAACTCAATTTATGTGTCTTCCTATATGCTTCCATCCAGATTCCAACTATCAGTCTGATATAACATCTTTATCAAAAACCCTAATTTTTTTGAGAATTTATTCCTATTATGGAATCTGGAACCTTAATCCTATTAGCATTCATGTATTAACTATTATTTCATGATATTTTTTCCATTATGTGGAGTTCTTCATCTGACCATCCAACATCATTTTTTCACAGTGTTACTCATCTTGTGGTCATCATCCTCCATTATTTATCAAACCAATTTCATGGGAATAATTTTCCCTTCATCTGTTTTTACAAACCCTAAAACACAATGCTTCGAGCTTCGTTGTATAGTGATTGGACTCTCATTGCTTCCTCCACCCACTTCTAAGAAATCAATATCCCATCTTTTCTATATTTTTTCATATCATACGTAACAATATACGGAGTTATTATATTGTAAATCACATGAAATACTATAGATATCTCTTTTAAAAGTGTTGGTAATTGGATTTAATAGTGTTAAATTTTTTTTGTTAGTTTAAGAATTGTTAAAACACACCTTTTACAATCAATAAAGATTTTCTTATAAAGGGGGCCTTCGTTGGGTCTTTTTTAGTGCTGATAAAGGCCCCCTTTAGTAGTTATTTTTTAGCATAGATAAAGGCACCATTTATCAGTGCTAAAAAATTAAAGATAAATTCCCAATTTATCAGTGCTAAAAAAACTATAAAAGACCCATTTTCATCACTATAACAAGTTCTGAAAAATGAGGCCTTTATCAATGCTTTTTTAGCACTGAAAAAATTTAAAATATATTTTTAGCACTCTCAACCCCCATTGTTAGTGCATTTCCCCTCCTTTTTCAGGAATTTTCATCTACACGCCCCACACCCACTAGGAACATACGCTCCCCTACCCCCTACATTTTTTAACCCTACCCCATATGTCAATAAATTTCCAATCCCATCCACCTGTTCACCCATACATATTATTGGATTCGATCATTGGACCTCCCTTTTTCAATTATAACACATTTTCCACCGTACTAATATTTTTTTATTTTATATTTTATAATATTTCTATTTATTTTCATATATATTTATATGTATCTTTTTTATTCATATATATATATATAATTATTTTTGAACACTTATACACAATATATGCTTGTGTGTGTTTGTGATATATATACTTATAATTATTCAAATATGTTATATATTAATATTCATTTACATATATTTAAATATAGATATATAAAAAAATTTATTAATATATAAATATAAGTATATATAAACATTATATATACATTTGTATAAGTATGTATATAAATAATTTTTTTATAATGAAAAAGGTTGGAATTTTTTTAAATAAATTGATTATAATTAATTCTATATGATTTATAGAATTATTTTTAAATATAATTTTAAAATATGTCTATATGTTGTATATTGAGATATAAATTTTATACATTACATATATATTTATCTATATATATATTTATGTATATATATTTACACATATATATTTATATATTTACAAATATATATTTATATATTTATATAATATTATATATTTAGATATAATTTTTTATAATATATTAATAAATATTTTTTATAAATACAATTACACACGATATTTAATAATAATAATAATGATTTATTTATAAGAATACATTTACATATGATGAATTTTCATAATACTAATACACAAACATATGCACATATTTACACACATGTACGCATTTATATTTTTCACATAAACTCACAAATAATTATATATATCTATCTATCAACTTACATTATAATATACATAGAAATGTATTTTTTTAATTACACACATATTTATATACAAACATTACTTACTTAGGTATATATGTAGATTAATTTATTTTATAAGGGAAATAAATTGGATAATTTTTTATTTTAAATAAAATAAATTATAAACAATTGTTTCAATGTGGTTTATATATTTAAAAATATAGTTTTATGTAAAAAGGATTAAATATGTATTTATAAAATTGATTTATTATATGTAAATATAATAAAGTATTCATATATTTAAGTATAAATAAAAAATATGAAAAATGATAAAATCTAAAAACCTTAATATTAATATGAATGTATGACTTTGTAATAAATTCATTTTCCATTTAAAACAAATAAAAGTAATTGTTAAATGATGTTGAAAACCAGTCAAATATGAATAACTTAGGATATCCCTACTAAAAACATTGTTTTTGAGGCATTATGGGCCCTTCTTGGCCTTGAAAAAATAGTTTTCAGGACACCCATAGAAAAATTGTAGTACAACACTTCATAATATTCGATTTGATATATGGTAGAGATAAAATGGACACTTGGATAAAATGTTATGGTTTCTTGAAGTTCAAGTCATCTTTTGAACATATCTTAGATCGTTCATTCATTTATTGAATTATTATGAGACAAACTTGTTGTTAAAAATTATATTATATTAATATTAATATTAGCGTATTAATATACTAATATATTTCATTTAATTACATATGAATTTTTATGAATTATACCATTTATCAGAGAAAGAAAAAATTGTTGATAAATAGTATCTTTAATGAATGTTAAGATAAAAGTGCTGATAAATATTATCTTTTATCAACACTTTTTTTAACAATGATAAAAGGTACCCTTTATCATTTATTTTTTCTATAATAGATTAATGAACCCTTTATCTTGGATTTTTTGTTCTATAAAAGGAACATTTTATCTACCCAATTTAAAATTACATAAAAAGATGTCTTTTAATAATTATTTTTTAACACCGGTGAAGGGTACCCTTTAAAAGTGCAAAAGAAAAATAAATAATAAAGTGAGTCTTTTATGAGATCGTTTTTTAGAAATTATAAAGGCTAGTGCTGGATATAACCAAATCCATTGTAGTTATATTTTAGTATAAAAACAAATTATATATATATATATATTGACCAAATTTTTTGACCGCCCTCAAATTTCTGATCAGCAATTGCTTCACCTCATCTATTTGGCATGTAGCGTTTTGCTCACCTGATTTTGGCCATCTATTTTTTGATTCATAAGAAACACATGCAATATTCTATAAATTTTCATCACTAATACCACATATTTCAATAAATAATATTAAAATTAATACTATTTGGTTTAAATTCCGATATGGTGACATGGATTTCCTATTATTATTATTTAAAATTCACCATCCATGATATTACATATTATAAGTATCAATATGTTTACATATTTAATGTAACACTACTACAGAACTATGGATAAACAGTGTTATACTTTATCAGTGCTAGCTAAAAACACTGATGAATACAAGTCTCTATCATCACTTTTTTTAACGATGTTAAATGAATCTCTTTATCAATGATTTTTTAGAACTATTAAATTGTGTTTTTTATCAGCTCTAAAGAGCAATGAAAAAAGTTATATTTACATAAAAAATATCATTAAAAACCATATATTAATAAGTATATGTTATATTTTATTAAATATGATTTATATATGAAAAAATATACATTGAAATAGATGTATAAGATATTTAATTAAAAATTAAATATAGAATAAAAATTATGTATTATTAGAAAACTTTTTTCATATCAAAATATATGTTGATATATATATATATATATTTAATTATATTACATAATATTACTATAATAAAAATTAATTTATTATAAATCACATTTATATGTCATATATTTTGTAAAAAATAGTATATCATTTATTTAAAAATATGAAGTAATTTATAATATTTACTAATAAATATTTATATACATTTAATTACATTTTTCAATCAATTTCATTTATTTTTTCAATTTGATATATATATAAAATAATAGATATTTAATTAGTAATTAAAAAAATTGAAAAAATATGTTAAAATTAATATTTCATACAATAATTTGACACTTATATATATGAAATAATTCCAATTTTATAGACACAAACGTATAAAATAATAACAAATTCTTAATGTTATTGTTTTAGATTTTAATTTATTAATATTTAATATGTAATGTATTTTTTTTAAATTAAAAATATTCATTCATTTGTTATATTGATATTTAATATATATTATTTATTTCTTTTTAATTAATATATATTTATTTATTTATTTTTTTCATATTTATGTTTTCGTTTTTACATATTTTTTAAATTATATTCATTTTTAAAATTTAATTATATTTATTGATTAAAATTTAACATGCTTTTAATAGAGTAGTAATTTACATAATTAATATTTGTATTCATTCTCATTTAAAAATATATTCATCTCTATTTTTCAAAATTTTGTATAATTAATAACCCCCAATAATTTTTTAATATTTTTTTAAATAAATTCATATTTTAATTAAATTTAACTCATTTTTAACATCCATTCATTTAAAATTATTTATTCTTTAATAATGTTTTGTGTTTTTAAATAATTTTTTTATAATTTATTCATTTAAAATATTTATTTGTTTATAGTTTTGTTAAATTATTCTTTTATAATGTTTTTCATACATAATCATACATTGATGTATTTAAAAATTTTAATAAGGAAATATTTTCAAATATAAAACATCAAAATAGTAGTCAATTTACTAAAATAAAGGTGAACTTTAGTTTATCAAATAAAATGTACTAACTACACTATCATCTTGATATTGAAATTTGGAAAAAAAAATCTCTGGTAAAAGAAATTAATCGAACAAACAATTGAACTGACACTTTATAAAATCAGAATTATGGGAAATGTTATTATATACAATATATAATTTTCCATAAACATGAACACCGAAAATATAAACTTTTGAAGCAAGTAAATTGCACATTATAAAATGTGTAATCAATACTTATAGATGTTTTATAACAAAAATATCCTCTCCTTAACCTTAACAATTAAGGATATCTATAATCCAGACATTAGGTATCCACAATTTTCATAAAACCGTATAGGTCTATCATTCCTACGAAATGAATCAATCGATACAAATATTAGAATAAATTATTTATTCCTACCCATGGTATCCTTTAATCCGAAACATCAGAATATACTCTTTATTCTGATCCCCAGAAGAATTTTATGAAAAACATGATCATATAGGAAATTATAGAAAAAAAATATCTTATGTCACTTATAATCCTCGAATGGATTCCTTAAGATAAAAACTCTCTAAATATTATATTGGAAATCACAAGTAATAATACATTATAAAAGCATCAACGTAACTTCATATCGTTGGTGATTCAAAATCTCTAAAACCATCAACTTCAAAATCTTCCTCCACCACAAATTTTGTTTCTATTTATAAGAATTTATTCAATGGTTATATTTTTCATTCCTCATAGGTGGTTGAAACGACTTCAGACAAAATCATCTTCACTTTATATGATTTAGTACATATTCTTCATCCAATTATTGATTCTAAAGAAACACCATTACAATGCTTGGATGGTTCTATCTTCCATAATGATTTAGCTTGAAAGAAAAATATTTAAGGTTTGTCTGGTATGTCTTTATAATAGATAATTTGAAGAGAATTTCTACATTCATCTGACAGGTATTCACAGTAAACATTATATAACATCATTTGTTACGATTTTGTTATAATTCATCTTGTGGAATTTATGGACCTTCAACTGATTTACTTTGAAATCACCTGTATGATCTATTAAGTACAAGTATTTTCAATTTATATGAGTTTTTACAGTTTGATTAATCTGTAGGACTAATGGAATGTTTTGTCTAATTTGATCTATCATGAAGACTTAAACTAACTTCCATCTGATTTTTAGAGTATTATATGTCTGGTAATAAAATATGTTTTCTTAATAACATTCTAAAACAATTTGGAATGTAACATGAACATAAAATAATGTATTTAAGGATGTGTGTTGTGTTTTTCAAAACCGTGGTTAGAAATATTTAAAATTAAACATTCAAATCAAATATATATATATATATATATTATTTTAAAAAAAATTAATTATATAATATAAAATAATTATTTACATTATAAATTCCATTTATTTTGTGAAAAATGGTTCAGACAAAAAAAATTAATCTTAATTAAAAATACTAAAAATTAGTATTGAGTATTGAAAATTTAATAATATATATATTTTATAATTTGATATAGACAAAAATTTTATTACATTAATTTCACACAAACATATAGGAAAGTAATGAAACTTTTTATAGAAATGTACACACACAGACATTTTTTTTCATTTATTCAATTTTTAGTTTCCATTGCAGAATTTTATTTATAAACATAATATATTTAATATTTATTATGTTTTTAATTAGTAAATATTATTATTTTTTTTTCATTTTTATTATATATATATATATAGTTTATTAATTTTCAATTTTGTCTATTATTTCATTTTCATTATAATTTATTCCCTGATAATCAGTGATATTTTCTATATTTTTGTAATTTACTCATTTCCTTTCATTATTTTCTTAATAATTTCTAATTTCATCCATTTTTAGGATTTATTTATACATGTTTATTCATTAAAATTTAATATTGTTAATATAGTTTATATTTATATACTTAGTATGCATTTATTTTCATTTTCACATATATTTATTTTTAATTTTCTTAATGATCTATATAATTAACAAATCTTATTAATTTTTTTAATATTTTTTGCAATCTATTGATTTCATAATTATCAAATTTCACTAGTTATAAAAATTCATTAATTTAATATTATTTAGTATTAATTATACACTAATATTTCTAATTATTTTACTTTTCATTTTTATTTTTTCATTTTTAATGTTTATTCATTAAATATTTTTCCAATTTATTAATTTATAATATATATTATAAATATTTATTCATTAACATTGAATGTTTTTAATATGGTTATAATTTAGATATATAATATGAATTCACTGTCACTTTTAATTTTTTAATAATTTATATAATTATTAAAACATATTCAATTCTTATAAAAATATTTTGGAAATCTATTCATTTTCTATTATTAAATTCAACTCACTTATAGAATTAATAAATTTAAGATTATTTATTCATTAATACTGTAATTGTTTTTATAATTTATTCATTATTAATATGTTTTCATTTAAGGTTTTTGAAATTTATTTTCACTTATTTATATTAGTGTGTTCCAAAAAGTACTTATGTTTTATCTATTCTTTTAATATTATCCCAATAAAATAGCCATTATCAGCGCTTTTTAATAAGGCAATGATAAAACCCTTCTGTTATTTTAAATAGAACCTAATAGGGAACCACATCCCTCACACCATTGAAGCTATCACAGAATTGAACCTTCATCATCGCTCCCCCTTAAACTTCATAGATGAATCAAAACACTCAAAACCAAATTTTTGTGAATATTTCATATCTTTTCTAGTGTATCTTTCGTTTCTTATGTGTTTTTAATTTTTTTCAATGGTTTTGGATTTTTTATGGGATTCAATGAACATGAAAAGGATTGAGATCCACTTATCTACAGTGCCACATACTCCCCACCCCCACACCAAACTTGTCATCTCTAATAAAAAGTTTTTCCTAGGGAATAATTTTAGTTTTCTTTCAACTGGAATAAAGAATCTCTGAAGTATCATATAGGTTAACATTCTATAAACTAGTGATTAGTAAACCACTATTTTTCTTCTTTCTATGTGTCATTTCCTAAGAAGTAAAACCTGAATTTTAGTGCTTCGCATAATCGGATACACTTCAAGCATGGATCATGGTATACCATGAATTCCTAGAGAATGTAGAACTTTTCTTTTATTCCCTATTTTTCTCTACTTCCTTTAAAAAAAAGAAATTTTGGATAATGATAATATCTTATTATTTTTAATCTATTTTTTATTTTAAAGGCTGCCCAATAACATGAAAATGAAAACAATAGAAACTTTTCGTTAATTTTTCCTATTATTTATGGCACACACACACATTCATCATGTGAGGATTGACCCACCTTTTATGTTAAATCATATCCAATTTAATTTTAATTAATTTTGACTGATTATAGAAAATTATTTTATTATTTAATAGTTTTTAATTAGTATTATTTATTAAGGCATTTATGATTCTGATTGTTCCAAATGTAAAATGTTGTATTCTTAAACTCACTATAATGATTTATATATAAATCTAAAATTTTCGCAATTATTGTCTTATATTTTCTTAGTATATATAAACCTTTTTATTCTAATTTATATCTCCTATTTCCAATTGGGATATAATACATTTTAAATTTAAATATCTTTTATAATCTATTGTAGATTTTTAAACCATTTATTTTTCATTATTTTTTATTTTTCAAATTTTAAATAAAATATATATTTGTTTCTTATTTTTATTTTTTATATTATATATGTCTTCATCTATATATATCAATGATAAATATATTCTTAACAACAATCCTTCAGGAAATGGAATATATTGGTTACAAAGTTTATTTTCATATTTTATTCTTTAGAAATTATCAACAAAAAATCATATTATTATTGTTTGATATTTGGATGGTAAGTTATATTAATTTGGATTCATTCATTTGAAATCATGTTCTACGAATTATATTTCAAAATTATTCATTTTTTACTATAAATTTTATATTACATAGTTATATCTCAAATGTCAAATGTTTTTAGGTTTTTCATCAAAAAAACACTTTTGGGATTTAAATTTAATTAATCATTTATTTATATTCAATGGAAAACATGTGATCATAGTCGTAGTTGAAATGAATACTATGATATTTTTATAGAACTTTTTTCATACTGTGTAAACATTGATTATTTGTAAAAATTCAGGCTATGATCTAATCTAAGTCATGATATTTTATAAAAATTCTATCCTATAAATTGTGGTTTTAATATTCTAATGATTGATTAAATATTTATTGATAATGAATGGATTGGAGGGTTGGATTACTAGTTTTCGTGGTTTTGTATCATTGATGTAATATAATATATTAATAATTCTATTTTTAGAGTCTTATTTTTAATAATATCATAAATATAATTTATTATATTCTCTCAATAGAAACATTTGAGAACTATCCAAACATTAAAATTCAACTAAATATTTTATAATTTGTTTTAGAAAAACTCGATCTCTTCAAAGAATGTTTGAAATTATTTTGAATTTTTTAACATACTCTAATTGAATTATCCCTGCAACCTCAAATGAAGTTAATTTTTTTTAACTCTATTACCTTTTTATGTAAACAAATTAAAATCCCTTTTTCCAACTAATTTAAAACATAGTTTAAAAAATCTTATATATTGATAAAAAACATGTTCAAGTTATGTAAAACTTACCAAAATAGATCTTTCATACACTAAAATATAGATACTTTGTTTACATATCGATGTAAATATAATATATATATATATACCTTTCATGTATTTACATATTTTTTTACACATTTATTATTATGAAATTATTTTAGATTAATATGAATAAAAATTAATTTTTTTAATCATATAACAAAAGGGCTATGAGGATATAGTTAAAGGATTCTTCATGTTTTCATTAGAGAGTGCATATAAAAATTCTAAATTTTTTTTGTGTTTATGTTGTTGTTATTCAAGATTAATTCAACCAGAAGAGTTGGAAAAAGATCATATTTCTCAAACAATAGATCAGATCTATATATATTTGACTAAAGATGCAGAAATATAATGTACATAATGATTTTAATGAAAATTCCATTTATGGATCATTTGATATTAATATCAGTGACGAAGATAATGGATATTATATGGACAATATTAAAATTAATATTGAATATGATCCTTGTGAATTTCCATAATCATTTAAAAAGTTAAATAATTGTTCTAAGAGACCATTGTATACTGGTTGTTCGAAATATAAAACATTTGTAGTTTTATTTAAGATATTTAATTTAAAATATTGTTGTGGATAATGTGAAAACAATATTATAGAACTACTTAGTGTCTTGAATGATATACTACATGATGAAAATGACCTTCCATGTTGAACATATGATGCTAAGTGAAAACAACAATCAATGGTCATAATCTCTGAAAAAATATGTGCTTGTCCAAATTATTTTATATTGTTTCTCAAGAATTATGAATCACTTAGAAAACTCCCCTTAGGTTTGGTTCAAATTTATACAAGTATACTGAAGTCCTTCAAACGTTATATGGTGCTTTGTTATGATTCCATGGATTATTCAACTATATGGTTTTTAAGAAACTACTATATAATTAACATGGCACATGGATATAAGAATTGAATATCAGAAACTACATCACCGAGTTGACTCTCCTCAGGGAAATAAAATTTATTATTAGTATCCAAAATTTTGGAAATGATTTGAAAAATACATTTTCTTACTTTATCTTCATTTGGAATAAATCTATTTGGTATTTGAAGTAGTGTGCGTAGTACATGGATAGTTATGTTATTAGATTATAACTTCCCACCATGGTTATTCATGAAGAAAAAATAAATTATGTTTTCTATGGTTATATTTAGACAAAAAAACATAGAAATTTAACTGACATATATTTGGATTAATTGATTTAAGACTTTAATTTTTTGTGAGATACAAGTGTTGCATATTATCATGCTCATATAAGTGAAGAGTTCACATTGATAGACGTGTTTTGTGAGATAATAAATGATTTTCCTACTTAGGAAATTTTTTGAGGCTAGAATATTAAAAGAATTTTAGGGTGACCCATTTTTTAAGAATGTAAACACTCGATTTAGTTGAAACATTCATAGAAAACTGTTTTTTATGACATCATAAATTTTTAACTCGAGGAAATAAATATTGACCCTAGATCGCACCATCTAATGAAAAAAAAAGATCAAGAAACAAAAATAACTCCAGTAATAGGTTCTCAACTTCTTGATAAAGTAAAAGATATTGATACTCATCTCTGTATAACTTTGTTCAAAATCCATATGAAATTCATTTTGAAGAGAAAATCAATTTTCATTGAATTCATGTACTGGAATTGTGTGTACATATAACATTTTCTTGATGTTATTACAATTCAAAAAAATGTATTGGATAGTGTTATTTTCAGGTTAATAAATTTACCAGGTAAAATATATATATAATTCATACTAGGTTTGACATAGTTGACAAGGGGATAATGTAAGAGTTGGCACCGGTGAAGGATGAAAGATGAACATTTCTTCCTCCATCATTAGGAACTCTATCGAGATAAGAAATTTTTCAATCTATTAACATCACTAATGGTCTCAAAGGTTCATAGGGATATTTATAAAAAATAAAAAATGTCACTTCAATTACTAACTAGATGTCAGGAGACTAAAATAACAATATTTTCATGATTTGATACAAGATTAAATGAATGTATATTTACATTGAATTATGTCTCTAAATTTATAAAATATATTGACTTAACATTTCTTATCTTTCAAATCCATATACAGTAAAGTCATATACCTAGTAAAATTTCCAATCATGAGTAAGGAAATTGCAGTCATATTATGTGAATTAGTGATGTTCTTCATATCGTAACTAATTTATATAATGTTCCACCTAATGGTTCACTTGGTTAGAGATATTAAAAAATGTGGCCCTCTACATTACAAATGGATATTCCCCATTAAATGGTATATAATTATTTTAAAAGGGTACATCAAGAATTTAATACAATCAAAATATTCTTTTTCATAATGATGTATTGTTGAAGATGATTTTGAATTTTGTATCAATTATATATTAGATATCTATAGAATTGGTTTCTAAAAATATTACCACAGCATATAACTTTTGGAAAAAATTATTTTTGGAATACATGTTTTGATAAATACTATTATAGTGTAGGAGTAATCTCACCACTACATTTTACATAATAGTGCAAAGGATACTGTATAGGGTGAATCCCACAATGTACTACATAGAAATTTGAATCCATCCTGAGCTAAATTATGTGTATCAAAAACCAAAAAATAAATAGATTATAGGATGTTTTTGGGATTACATTTATAGGGGGATATTAAAAAATAAAAATTCAATTAATAAAGGACTTCGATGGCTAGAAAGGGGACATAGTATAAATGTTATATCTTACACTGGTTTTCTAATAAACGGTAATATGCTCTATATAAAGGAACATGATGAAAGTATTATGATGAGAAATAGTATATTTTCATATATGGAATATAAAATTCATGTATCTGGTTCCAATAATAGAAGTCCAATTTTTGTTAATATTTCAAATTTTTGAATCATTGAACATTAAAAATAGTTGGATTATACAATATTTATAGTGACATTTTCTATTCAAAATGAGCTAACAATATAAATTCAGTAAAAGTTGATTAATTGAGGTCTATGAAGGTCAATTTCAAGGTTGAAGGGTATAAGGACGAACTGTTCATAATGGACTCATATATAGTGCAAGTATTTTATGTCTTAGATCCAACAGACATGAATTAGTCAATTTTTTTTCTAATAACTAAAACAATAAATAGATCACATGAGAAATCAATTAATTCTGACCCTTTCATTTGGAGATAAAAATCATTTTTATCATGATCCATCCCAATGGGGTTGTGCTGCAACTCCCCAATCTAGCCTCCAATTGTCTAGGGGATGGTGATTAGTACCGAGTAGGCATATCACTAACAAGGTGGGGGGAATTGCCTAAGTACCTGTACACATGCACACATATCTATCCCACAAATGAAGAAATGTAAAAACCACACTAAGGAAAAAATGAATGCATACCATGAAACCCAACAAAAATAGTATAATTAGTAATTTAAAGTGAAATAAAGTAATTCATCCAGAATACAAGAAGACCAAAAGAATGAGTCTGTAAACTAAAAAGTCCAACCTATGAAAAAAAGTATTGGAACTACAGTCTATATCCATTGGAACACATCAGCCTATATGAACTCACGAAGCACAATCTAGTCCTCGTCCTAGTCTTGGTCCGCCTAGGACTCTATCAAAAAGGTCTCTTGTATACAAAAGACATGACACATGTGGGAAAAGCCTATATACGGGTGAGTATATAATACACAAAAGGACACCCCAAAAAAATGATGTAAAATACCACCGAATAAAAATCACTACAAATTTATAGTCCTTTCAACAAAGGAATATGTCTACAACACTTATAGCATGAAAATCCAAATATGCTAATAAAAGATTCCAATCCTTAAATGTCTTATCCACTGATAGCTATTCTGTTCTGCTCGTAGCATGCTCATCCTGGGAGATCTCACTCATTGATCTATCTATTAGAAGCACATATAATTTATCTACCAAAAGTGACCATAGATATGAATGGTATAGATAAGTCACCTAGTTTCTAGGAGACATTCAATCTCGCTATGACACAGAGTATCGATACATCACATCCAATCATCAACCACTGGAAACTTCTAGAACCATGATCATCAATTATAGTCACATAGAATAGAATGAATCTAATATCAATACATAGATAGGGGGCCCACCACACATAGTTCACATTGGGGGATCCAAGACCTACTAGAAACAACATCCTAGATAGGGGAGTGGTTCCCGTATAAATATTGGTCACACCAACTTTATAAACTATATCGAAGGTAACACAAGAGAACTGAGGACCGACTGAGACACATGTTAAGATAAGTGATCCAACACACTAAGTCTACTGTCAATGATGGGTTGAGAAAAATCACTTCCAAACATGGTCTAGTCTCTATGACGTAAATGGGATCCTACGTCGAACCCTCATAGTAAAAGACCAAGGGTACCCTCTCAACCTTTTTTGTCATCTTATATGATTGGAAAGGGATCCTACATAGATCCGTAATAAGAATAGAAAAATATAATGATCTCATACTCTTCTGGTCCACTAAAATCCCACCAATCAATATCAAAAGGAAGGACATGTTGAAAGGGTCCCAACATCGTAGATGTCTCATCAAACAGACGCTCCATTTGAATGTTATGGCCATTTTAGTGAAAATGCCTGATTCGGATCTGGTCTAGGTTTAACCTAACCCGCCGGACCATACCTGGCCTTCTGGATGACGTGACCCAGTCTGGTCTGTCCCAAACCGGCATAGACCACTGGGCCTACTGAGCCAAATCCCGCTAGGATACAAGGTCCAGCATGCTAGGCCACTGGTGCATCTCGAATCATCTGTTTTGTCTCACACTATGGTCCAGTTTGGTTTGACGCATGCGGTCAGCTAAGACTGCATTCCCCCATTCAATACAGTGTTATTGTGTTTAATCTGGTGGTGTTCCATGTCTTCCTGCCATGTGTGCTCACCACTTTGGACTCCTCCAACTTTGATTGAGTTCCGGTTCACACGAATGTCATTGACGTAGTGCACCGCGAGTGCGCATCGTTAGTGCCAGCATACCGGTGGCCACCTCCATGGGCCACCTGTTCTCATATAGTTCTCCATCATTGTAAACATTAGTACTTATATGATTCTTGGGTAACATTCTTCATCACCCTAGGTTCGGATCAGCATCACGAGTTTTCCAAATTAAAACCCACTCAAATGGAGATATCTCCCAACTGAATTCGATCTATCTATCACCATAATCATTGTACATATGGAATTTCTTCCTAAAATTGGATCCTCGATTTTAGGTCGTTTCACTAAGAAATGGAGGCACAATAATCATCTATTCCTAAAACATGAAGAACATGAAACAAATTTGGTTAGACAATCACATGGAACAACCCAAGGAATAAACCTCGACTATTGATCACTTCGGCCTCAATCCATTCCATAAGAAGATCAATAAAACCAAATATGATTTTTATAATCATACCCTGATAATAAAACCACAAAAATATATGCCAACCCACAATAAGCATGATCCATGCATCAGTTTGTTCGTCGATTGATTCACGTTTGTCATATGAAATAAGAACTAGGAAGAAATCAGTTAAAAGAAGACGCCCTACATCGATTCAGTTCGATCACTGACAAAGAACAATCGTCATGTCGTTTTTGGGGGTAAAGATCCTTCGAATATGAGGTTCTTCATTAATCATCGATCCATGATATACCACATTTTATTGAGAGAGATCCATATTCTTACCTCATTGGAAGTCTAGGGTTACAGTGATAAAAATGAATTATCTAACAAAAATATAATAAAATAAAACACTTCAATGTGTCGAGAATAAAATATTTTCAAAAAAATATTTTAATAATATTTATGTCGAAAAACTATCTTTCAATGTTGGCCTACGCCGGTCACTGTTAGTCCATGTTTAAAGAAAACATATCATTACGAACTCAATGGTGGTATCATATTTCTAATTCTATTTCCCATTCATGAGTTTTAATATTTTAAAATAAAATAAAATAATTTAATTATTTTATTTACAGTTTCATCCTTTCTGTCTTTTTATTTGGATGAACTGCACTGACCAATGTTAGGTTGCACTTAGGGTAATGCTACTCTTCAAATAACAGCATTTCCCTCTGATATCTGATCAGGGAAACAACTTAAAAGTTATTTCAATTTCTAAGAAAATTCATTCACATGTGATATTCAAAACATAAAATTTTTACAATGAATTTTTCCAAGCACACTGAGCCTCAGATATGCACACTGTCTCAATTCCTGGTTTTAAGATTTTTCCAAAGAATTTCATAAAATAAAATCATGAAAATTTGAGTCATTATATTCTCCCCACATTAGGGCTTTATGTCCTCAAAATGCAAAAAAAAGGCAACCCTAAAAAAGGTGAGGGTAATGAGAATGAATATGGGCCTCCTCCTCTAATGTGATCTTTTGAAGATCCCTATGGTTTCACTAGACATGAACCAGGGTAATTGGTTATCGATTAAGGATCCTTGACCACTATTAGGTACTCGGCCAAAGTCATCCCATCGTTGATGTACATCTCACCCAAGTTGATGACGTGTGATGGATCATGCACATATCTCATCATTTGTAAAACCTGGAAGGTCTACCTTACATGTTCCAACTGTGTGGGTAGAGACAAGTGGTACCCCACCTCACAAACTCTACATTGTATCTAGAATGAAAAGTCCAACGAACCTCATAGATATCTTATCATTCCGGCAGAATCATAAGATCTCACATTGAGGACAGACCCAAATGATCTCATGGTTTCCCTCTTTAAACTCCAAATTCCTCCATCTATTATCGACATAATAATTCTTCTATCAATGTGTAGTCTTCATCCACTCCTGGATGATCTACACCTTCTCATTAATAGCTCACACAAACATTGGGCCCATGATTGCTAACTCTCCTGGGTTAGTGTAGAAATGTGGTGACCGACAAGGTCAAATGTACCAAGCCTAAAATGGTGTCATACCAATGGTGTAGGGGTAGCTATTGTTGTATACAAACTCCACCAAAGGTAGGAAATCCTCCAAAATACAGAAAAAACATAACATGAAAGCATGTAGCTTGTTCTCTAGAGCTTGAATGGCCCGCTCAGTCTGGTCTTCCTCCAGTGAGAGAAACATTGTTCTCAAGCATAATTGAGTCCAAAAAAGATATTGTAATATCTTCCATAACTGGGATGCAAAGCAAGCATCACGTTCTGACACAATCATTGATGGAACTCCATGGTGTCCAAATATCTCCTACACGTAGGTGCAATCAATTCTGTCTACTAAACTTTACTCCTAGCTAGCAAGGAATTGAACCGACTTGGTGACTACGTCAATGATCTCACAGATGGAATCATTCCCCCTTTACAAATGTTGTAAACCCATCAAGAAGTCCATTGTAAACCCATCCAACATACCTTTTGTCACCTCATGGGGTTGAGTCATCATTTATAGATCCTAATGGAAAACCTTCAATTATCAACAAGTAGGGAATTGGGACACAAACTCATTAACTTCCTTCTTTATTCCAATATATCGAACTAGCATCAGATGTCCTAGTGCATAATTACCACACTTGGATGTCCTGCTAAAGGGGATTCATGAAAATTCCTTAGAACCTCCTTTCTCAATGCCACTGGTATCATCATGCATCCTATGAAAAGAACAACATGCAGCTCAACTTTTTAATATCCATCAGGGGAAATCCCTGTGGAAATTTAAGCACATAGATCCTTATAGTCGGTATCCCTAATATGTACCTCCCTGATTCACTATAAGAGTAGAGGGGTGATAACTATTGATTAGAGATAAGATTCTCCATGTCCATAAGTAATAGATATTTACAACATGGATAACTAATCCAATGTATTATTCAAAAACTTCAATCTAGATCTCTTGATGAGAGTATCTACTACCACATTCCCATTCCTAGGATTGTAGACAAACTCCATGTCATAGTCCTCGAGGAACTCTAGCCATCACCTCTATCTCAAGTTCTAATACTTCAAAGTGAAGATATACGTAAAACTCTTGTGGTCGGTGTTGATGATAAGTTCTCCAATTAGGTAGTGTCACTATATATTCAATGCTAATACTACTGATTCTAAATCAATATCTTGGGTTACACAGTTTTTCTTGTGTGATTTCAATTGGCATTAACCATAGCCAATCATTTATTACCTCTTCATTAGGACATAACCAATCTTATTTCATAATGCATCACAGAACACTACGTACTCAACACCCTCCTCTGGAGACCTCAAGATGGTAGTGCTCATCAAACTCTGCCTCAATCTTCTTTGGACCCACTTCAACTCTAGTCTCCGAGTAGACATGTTCCAGAGAAAAAAGACCTCATGAATCCATGACTAACACTTCATGAGCTTCCCATGTAATGGGTTCTCTCACTTGCTACTTCTTGGATGATGAGTAAACTATAGAATTATCAATGAGGACCACATGGGGTTTCCCAGGGTGAAACACTAGGTCTCACAAATCCATTCCTCTGAAAGTGCTCAAATTGCACCCTCATCTCACGATGCTCTAAGAGAACCATCTGATATGATAGTGTAGATATCGATATCTTCTTAGGGTGTGGACCAATTCATAATTCTATCTCTTAGAGGGTAGGTAAACATGGAACATCATCATGGAATACATCCTTATACTCTTCCATCATTATAAGAAAATGTATACTCAAAATATCCATTACACTGAGGGTCTGGATATCCAACCGAAGAGTAATTGGTTACACCCTCATATGCGTGACTCCATCATGAGTTGCAAGGATTTTCTTTTTTTCTGATAAATAGGAAAATTTAGTTCGATTTCCATGTATAAACCACACCCATTTCCTAAAACAGTCAATCTAATAATGAACTATGGCTAATAGTCCATATAGAGAATAACATCACAAGGCCTCAATGCTAATACGATGAGATCCCAACCGAAACTCTCACAATTAAGAGTCAACTCACACTCTCATCACTAGTGTGTGATCATCGATTCACCTCTAGTAGGTGTCTCAAAGAATAAGAGGAATTTAAAAAGTTTAAATAGAATCTCCATGTATCAAATAAGAAAAGTATCAAGAAAAGAATTACTAGATCATATGTCAATCTACTATTTCTAAAGTAGAAAGACACAGATCAGACCTTGAACCATTTCTGGAGTCCTGGGGTCAAAAGACAAGATATATGGAAACTATCTCCCCCCTTTTCCTCTATTTCCCTCATTCTAGTATGGACCACCTGGGGGTGGAGGTGGTAACATGTCAAATCGTTTTCCACCTCTTACTATATCCCCAACTCCTCTTCCACATCTTCCACCTGAAAGACCAATAATTTCCTACCACTGCCTCTTCCAAGGTGGTTCATCAACCTCTTTTTTAGCTGCAACTCAAATGGTGGGACAGTCTCACACGAAATATCCCTTCCCATGACAAGAAAATCAATGCCTATTCTTTATGGAAATGGCATGCCCCTGGAATATCTGATGAAAACTCATGTTCTACGGCTTCTATCCTTAACCTGCTATCAGTAGCTCCTCTTCACACAGCATCCTAGGTGATCACTATCTCAAAAGCCAATGATATGTGTTAAAACACTATGTATCATCATCCAGCACAAAAATAGCCATGTACAACCCAGTTTGCTAAGTTGTATCCACCTGAACCACTGGAGGCGGGTCTATGAAATGACCAATAAGAGAATGTGCCACCTGTTGACCATTTTGAAGAAAAAATGATTCGTGACTAGCTCCCCTTAGGGAGGACTCATAAAAAATCAAAGAGAACTCTGAAACCTACTACAAAAACCGCACTAGCTGGAATTGTTAATACATCCGATTAGAAAACAAGATGTATCACAGTCAAAAGAGTATACCTGGTGAGTTGAATCAAGAGGGACATAGAAAACAAAACATATTCTTATATGACACATGTACCTTTATTTATTCCTTGTAAATATTTTATTCATGTAACAAATCAAAAATAAAGGGTCCAGAGTCTTGGTGTATGGATATATCGGCCATCACACTAACACTGGAGTCCTTGGCCCGATAGATGAACTCAAAACACTTAACATTGTTTCCCTAACCTAATCACACAAACACCTTGTAATGACCCAACCCCTCTAAACCGAAGCCTCTGCATTACTAAATAAATTAGCATGATTACAAGGAATAAAATCTCGAAGGACTGAGTAGTTTAGTTTTCTTGAAGAAACTAGATACATACTTGTAACTCATATTACATTGGGAAAGTTAAAAAATACAACACATAACAAAAACTAAAAGACTGCATCCATGAGAAATCAATAAATGGTCTCCTCTTTATAACCTTTTGAAGGTAAAAAAATAAAATGGGTGAGCTCAAATCCTCATTAAGGGTTTAAATTAGCAGAATAATGAATCAATAATAACTGAATCATTAACAATTAGGCATATTCAATTTGGAATGGTGAATAAATTAAGAACACATGCCTTTAATAAACTGAGAATGAATTTAAATCTATAGGTGTTTCATTCGTCAAAACCTCATGGATAGTAAATAACTGAAAATGAATAAAGAGAATGATTATTAATTAGATGTCATGTATCTGGAACATGATACCACAATACTATCGAAATGGTTTATGTCTATGGGTAGAAACCCTTCTGATTTTGGGAAACATACTCACAGGGTTTGTCACCAACTGATTTGTCTCATGCGACATGTCGATGCATCGAGGGGCTGTAGTAGGCCCCACCCACTAATGCATGTCCAAAGCATTATTTATACATAGATTTAAGGAAATTACAATATTCCTGCTCAATATCCTTATATATTTGAGGATACAGATTCATTAAAGGATGTTTATATAAATAAAGATACTTTTAAATGAGACCATTGACAAAAATCTTGAGGAAATAATCATTAAACATTCCAAAGTGTCACATACCACCTTGAAACATTAAAATCATAATCCCTCAGAATATCATGAGAATGAGGATATTATCTATATGATATAATAAATGGTAGTAAATACACCACAAGAAATAAATAAGTGGTGAGCAAGGTATATATCTCTAAATGATAAAGTGTGATGAGAAAATCCATTTTACTTTGGAAAGAAGAGTTATTTTGGAAAATAATTTGTATTTTTAATAAATATGGGATTAAAAGTTAATATCCCAGAAAAGAAAAGGTAAGGACATTGATATTACATTTGAGGCATAAATGTTGTCCCACTGTAGTGATATTATGTAAAAAGTGATTTTATAGAATCTTTTTAATTAAAACACTTTAAGACGGTTTATGGAATTCATTAAAGAGATTTTAAAGCACAAAGGAATGTTGTATTTCATAAAACCATAAATGTAAAAAATATAATTTAAAATGTGTGACATAAAAATATAAACATGGATTAAAACATATTATTGAGTTAACATCAAAATAGGTAAAGATTTTAGAAGTTCCTTTAATCAATCTTTCATTTCGGAAGAATTTTTTAATGATTATTTTAAAACTTGTAAGTTCTGACAAAATATAGAAAGATTTTGATGGGTACACATATATAGGACATTCAAAAATAATACATGAGGATTACATAATAATAATTAATAATTTCGTTGAGGTGAATAGAGAATAAGAGCAAACCAAATAAAAATGGATGTTCAAGCAGAAAATACATGCTACTTTGTAATCAATTGAACCATACGCCCCAAAATTAATAGTCATAAAATGATACATTGAATATCCTGAAAATAAATATATTCATGTTATGAAGCATAAATGGGAAATATACATACACCACACACAAGTAATATTAGTGAATACAGAATATCTCACAAGGATTGAAGTGGGATGAAGAAACCCTTACCAAGAATGTATAATTACATTGAGGAAAAATTAATGACATAATTATGTGTGAAAAACATAAACCCACATAATAAAATTGAATATACATAATATAAAAATCATATATCACTCACAAAAATTATGGTAAAATACAAAACCAATGATATTGATGTTTAACTCCACAAATGGAAATTGAGTTAAGATATCCATTACCTTAAGCTTGAAGGTGTTATTAATTGTTCATAACAACCTAAATAATAAAATTTAGATTCATTCAATAATAAGTACAGAATATAAAAAACATGTAATTGATATGTTATAAAATTATTTGGTTAATTCATGAAATTTTCATATGTGTTTTAAGAGATTCAATTTTATTATCTTGCAAGCATTTTCTCCCTAGGTTTTTATGATCTTTTTACTTGTACTCATGAATAGAAGTTCATTTGAAATGTGGTTAAACATCCAGAATTGTTAATATATATTATTAGTGACTTTAAAGAGATATAAATGATCTTTTAATTATTTTGGGTAATATACTTTAGGATGAATTATTAGTTAAAAGTTATTCATAAATTCTAGGATTAAATTTGCGAATTTTGTGCATAATGAAATTGTTTTGTATTATTAATTTGTATTATGAGTAAGGATTATAGAATATTTCATAAGTTAAAATAAATATATTATGATCTGGTTCAACCATTAAAAATTTTTAATTACCAATCTTTAGGATAGTAAGGCAAATTGAAAACTCGTCTTCCTTGAGTGTGATAATTTAACACATCTCGGCTGGTGTTTGAATTTATAGTATAAAAGGAGGGGGAAAGAGATGATGATAAAATTTTCCATTAGAATAATACAATTATAGTTAATTAAAGGTACTAGAATTATCATTTAATTTGTATGAGGGTAGATGACGAAAGAAGTATAAAATAATTGAACTCAAAATAGAAGAAAAATTGACAAATCTCTCGTGAAAATTCGACAGCCTAACAGCGTCACATAAAATTTCATAAAATAGTTTGATGAGAGAAAGGTGGTATGTCATCACACTTACAAAATATGGATAGTAAGGGGGATATTTAATGACTTATCCCAACATAATCCAAATTAAATTTAAAAAGAATAATATAAAATGAATGAAAAGAAAGAAAACTAAAGAGGATGTTTACCTCTTGATATGTTCTCCTTGAGATCCTTCTAAAGGCCTTTGTGTTGGCCTTTTGGTGAGATTAAATTCTCTAGGACATGGAGACGTTGTCTTGGGAAGAGTATTTGTAAGAATTTAGTTAGGGCTCATGGCTTGAGAGGTGTTGGTGGAAGAGGGTAATGAGGGTGGTATTTATAGTGGAGGAGAGGAAGTATTTTTCATTTTTTTTAATATTTATTATAATATTTTTGCTCAACACTATGAATAATATTCATTAATGTGACCCCAAATATTAATAATGGAATTTTAGTTCTAACCAAGTGTTATTAAATCAATTATGATGTCATAAATAGTGTATTATACTGATAATATTTATATACGGTATTTTACTGTATTTCACTATTCATAAAAAATTCATGAGCTTCAGAAAAATAAAAAAAATTCAACCTAACCATTTTTCAACATGTATAATTCAAAAATGACCTCCATTTTTTGAAAATAATTTTCTAAATATTATTAATTTATTTTTTTAAATAAAATCATTGTTAATTCAATAATAACAATGTTAAACGTATAATTATTTTTATATCACATTGAAAAATTAATTAATATCTCACCATCTTATTACCTTACGAAAATAAATTAATATTATTTGTTACTATTTATATGGGTCATATTACTATTCATAAGGGTATTTTACTATTCATGAAAAAAACAAGCTGGTTCTATCAGACTCCAAATTACTTACTGATCACAACTCTAGATGACCATTTCTCAAAATCCAATACATAGTAGATGAAACGTTGTTCTTAGTGACTAGATTATAAAATGTTTTGTTTTGTAGTGACTCAATGTTTCATGAATTCGAAATTAAATCAATTTGTAAATTCTTGGGGTGTTACATTATTCCCTCCTTACTGAAGTTTTTTCCTTGAAATTTGAAATTGAACTTTGAAAGTTAATGGTTGATCCTTGAAAATTCACTTCTAGGAAACCAACATTAGGAATAAGGTTAAAATAATCTCTTAATAAAAGGAGGTCTAAATTAATATATTACTACAAAACAATGAATTCTAATTGGACAACCTGGTCATGGAAGAATAATCAAACCATCATGTGGTGACATTAAACTCTAAAAACCCCATACAATGAATAAATAAATCATGCATCCTCTTGAAATATGGAAACACCATGAATAACTGTACAAACCATATTATAAACACACATTCTTCTATATTCCTTAAGTAAGATTCATGTTATTGGATATTTTCCTTAAATCAAAAACTGTTGTAAACTCCATTGATGGAAAAATAGATCACCTCTCGACAGGTCCAAAATCAGTTCCAAGGTAGTCAGTATTTATCAAAATCATTCATTTCATCATCATTATCTCAACATCAAATATATATATACATATATGTTTCTCTTTCCCTCAATAATATATATATATATAAAAGTTTAACTTTCTTCTGAATCACTTTTCCTTTATACCATTCATCATACGACCAAAAATCCTTAATGAAAGAGTAGTATTGTACAAGCCTTATATATATCACAATTCATATAACTAGTACATTAATGACAATATATTGAAATGACATGATTCTTGACTATGCATATTAATCAGTATACTTCTTCTGCAGAATCATCATAACTTGATCATTATCCAAAAATAGCATTTGGGGTATATTCCTCTGATGATTGGGACATTGATTCGCATAGTGTCCCATCTCCTTGAAGATGAAGCATTGTACATTGGAATCCATTTTCATAACCTTGAAATCATGAACATGGTGTCCTTTTTACACACATATAGAAAACTCCCATTCCCTTCAATAATTTACCATGGCGATTCTTTTGACAATTTTCACATGTGGGAAAATCTCCTTTTCCTTCTTCCCTTTATCCTTGTATTTCTCTTCCATCCTCCCAATATTTATATTCCTTTCAAATCCATAGGACTCAGAAATTTCAATACATAACTTGTTGACACATGATATTATTTTTTCATATGATGAGGATACTTGGGAGAAAATCTTCCATTGAAAATATGGCTTAAGACCATTAGAGATATGATCCTTCTTAAGCATCGCATCATGTGCATTGGTGATGTTTTTATTCCTTATTCTAGGTTCCATTTCTAATAAATTTCCATATTAAATATGAGCTCAAAAAATTTGAACTCTATATAACTCTAAATGTGTTATAGCACATAACATAAATTTATGCACCGTAAATCCTATAACCATATTCTTTGGTCACTTTGGGGGCCTAAATCATTCATAATTTCGGGTAAATAAAATGTGAATTATCCTAATAATATACCCTTGGAGTTTCAAACCAAGACTGCAACAAGGCCCATTTTCATGTACCAGGATATCCCAGGTCATGCCCAAAACTCCTTGTCAAAGTTTTCAATCCTAGGAACAGCTGTGCTATAGCCACCTCCACTTATTTGTATCCAGAAAAGGATGTATTTTCTAGAAATATCCATATAATCTATTCCTTTCCAAAATTATAGAATGTTCTTATTTATTTATCCTCATATAACATATTAGGTAACTTTCCCTAACCTACCTTTTCTAAATCTAGTTTTCTAGGTTTCTACTAAACATCCTCTAATACCAACTGTAATGCCCCGACCCCTCTAGACCGGATCTAGTGCATTACTAATTACATTGTCATTATTACAAGGAATCAAATCCTGAAGGGCCGAGTATTTTATAATTCTGGAAGAAACTATATACATACATGTAACTCATATTACGTTTGGAAAGGTAAAAAATACAACACATAACAAAAACTAAATGACTGTATCCATGAGAACTCAATAAATGGTCTCCTCTTCATAACCTATTGAAGGTAAATAGATGAAAAGGGGTGAGATCAAATGCTCAGTATGGATTAAAAATAGCAGAAGCATGAATCAATAATAACTGAATCATAAAAATTAGCCATGGTCAATATGGAAAGGTGAATAAATGAAGAAAACACACATCTAATAAACTTTGAATTGAACTACATCCATAGGTTTTGTCATAGTGAAAACCTCATGGATAATAAATAAATAAAAAACAATAAAGATAATTCTTATTAATTTGACTTCATGTATCTGGAACAAGATACCAAAAATAACATTTATTCGGTTTATGTTTGTGGGTCGAAACCCGTCAGATTTTTTTATACAAACTCGAAGGGTTTGTCACCAACTAATTTGTCTCGTGAGACCTATCGATACATCGAGGGGTTATAGAGGGACCCACCCAAGACTGCATGTCCAAAGCATTCATTATACATAGATTTAATTCAATTACAATATGCCTTCTCAATATCCATATATATATTTTAGGATACATATTCATCAAAGGATGTGGACATAAATAATGATACTATTAAATGAGACCATTGAAATTTTCATTAAGGAAATAATCCTTAAACATTCCAAAGTGTCCCATACCATCTTCAAACATTCAAATATTAATCCCTTATAATAACATAATAATAATTATACTATCAATATGATATACCAAATGGTAGTTCATACACCATAAGAACGAACTAAGTAGTGAACAAGGCATATATCTCAAAAAGTTAAAGTGTGAGGAGAAAAATCAATTTTACTTCAGAAAGAATAGCTATTTTGGAAAATCATATGTATTTTCCATAAACTTGGTTTTAAACATGTATATCCCAAAAAAGAAAATTTAATGACATTGAGATTACATTTGAGGCATAAATGATGTTCTAATGATGTTAAATTGTGTAAAAATTGATTTTATAGAAGCTTTAGAATTAAAACACTTTAGGGTGGTTTAAGGAATTCATTAAATAGATTTTAAAGTGAAAAGGTATGTTTTATTTAATAAAACCAGAAATGAACCAAAATATAATTTAAAATGTGTGATTTAAAAATATACACATGGTTTAAAATATATTGTTGAGTGAACATCAAAATAGGTAAAAATTTTAGAAGTTCCTTGAATCAAGTTTGCATTTTGGAAGAATTTTTGAAAGATTATTTTAAAACATGTAAGTTCCCAAAAAGCACAGATGGATTATGATGGTATAAATATATAGGAAATTTATAAAAAATTATGAGGAGTACATAATAGTAAATAATAATTTCATTGAGGTTAATATAGAATTAGAGCAACCCGAAGTAAAATGGAGGTTCGGGTATAAAATACTTACTACTTTGTAATCATCTGAACCCTATGCCCTAAAATTAACAGTCATAAAAGGATACCATTAATTTCATGAAAATAAAGAGATTCATGGTATGAAAAATCTATGGGCAGTATACATACACAATACACAAGTAATAGTATTGAATACGTAATATCATTCAAGGATGCAATTTGGATAAAGATACCCTTACAAAGAACATATCATTAGATTGAGGAAAAATCAATGAAATAAATATGTGTGAAAAAATAACACCAAACAATAAAAGTGCATATATATAATAAATAAATCCTTGGTAATTCACACATATTCTGGTAAAATACAAAACCAATGACATTGATGTTTAACTCAACAAATGGAAATTGAGTTTAGATATCCCTTACCTTAAACACGTAGGTGTTCTTGATTGTTCTTAAAGACCTGAATAATAAAATTTAGCTTCATTAACTAATAATTCCAAAATCTCATAAACTTGTAATTGATATGGTATAACCATATTAGGATCATTAATGACCCTTTTTATGGGTTTTAAGATATTCAATTTTATTGTTTTGAAAGCATTTTCTCCCTTGGTTTTCATGATCTGTTTACTTGTATTCACGAATAGAAGTTCATTTGAAATGTGGTTAAACATACATAATTTTAAATATATATTACCAGTGAAATTAAATAGATATAAATTATCTTATAATGATTTTTGGTTTTATAATTGAGGATGATTCATTAGTTAAAAGTTATTGATAAATTCTTGGATTAACTTTTCCCATTTTGTGCATAATGAACTTATTTTGTATTATTATTTTGTATTATAAGTGTGTTAGGAGTCCAGAATATTGAATATGGTAAAATAAATATTTTAATTTATGGTTCAAAAATTAAGAAGGATTCATGACCAGTCTTGAGGATATTAGTACAATTTTAAAACCCTTCTTCCTTGAGTGTGATAATTTAACACATCTCAGACGGTGTTTTCATTTATAGTATAAAAGGAGGGGGAAAGAGCTGATGATGAAATATTATATTATCATCATATAGTTCCATTTCATGAAAGGTACCAGAATTATCATTGCATTTTTATGATGGGAGAATACAAAATAATTATAAAAGAAAGGAACTCAAAATAGAAGAAAAATTGAGAAATCTCTCACAAAAATTCGGCAACCTAATGACGTCACATTAAATTTCATAAAATAGTTTGATGAGAAAAAGGGGGTATCTCATAACTATTAAATAATATGGAATGTAAGGGGTATGTGGATGGACATATCCCAACATAATCTAAAGGAAATTTAAAAATAATAACATAAAATGAATGAAAAGAAAGAAAACTAAAGAGGATGTTTACCTCTTGATCTCTTCTCCTTGAGATCATTCTTAAGGCCTTTGGTGTTTGCCTTTTGATGAGACAAGAATCTATAGGATGTGGGGAAGAGTTATTGAGAATTTTATTTGGTAGAATTTAGGTATGTCTCGTGGATTGAGAGGTCTGGGATGATGAGGGGAATGATGGTGGTATTTATAGTGGAGGAGAGGAGGCATGTTTCATTATTATAATCATTATTATACTATTTTTGCTTAATTCTATGAATAATATTAATTCATGTGACCCCAAATAGTAATAATGGAATGTGAGTTCAAAAAAAGTGGTCATACATCACTTATGATGTCATAAATAATGTATTATACAAATAATTTGTGCATACGGTATTTTACCATATTTCACTATTCATCAAATTCAGGAATTTCTGAAAAATCCCAAAAATTCACCATAACCATTTTTCGACGTGTAGAATTCAAAAATGAACACAATTTTTAGAAAATTATTTTCTAAAAATTATTAATTATAATTTTAAATAAAATCATAGTTCAATAAAAAAATTACAATGTTAAAGTTATACTTAATTTTATATCAAATTGAAAACTTGATTAAGATCTCCTCATCTTATTATCTTAAAAAAATATTATTTTCCTATTAATATGTTTCATATTACTATTATTAAGTGTATGTTACTATTCATTAAAGAAACAAGTTGGTTCTATTAGACTACAAATGAATTATTGATAACAACACTAGATGACCATTTTTCAAAATTCGAAACATAGTAGAAGAAAAAATTTTCTTAATGACTGGATAATAAAATGTGTTGTTTTGTAGGGACTCAGATTCTCATGTATTCTAAAATAAATCTATTTGTAAATTCTTGGGGTGTTACACTCATAATCCTATTGTATAAATGACCTGCTCTGATACCAATCTATCACGACCCGTCCCAGTGATTATCGTAGCAAAACTCCCCAAGACCACCTCCATTAGGTCAGGGGCTGGTGACTAGCACCATGTATGAATATCACTAGCATGGTAGGGCTCACCTAAGTACCTATACACATGCACAAATTTCCAATCCCACAAATGTTGAAATTTAAAAACCACTAATGAAAAAAATTTCTTTAATACCACTAAACCTAACAATAAAGTACAATAGGGAATGTAAAGTGAATTAAAGTAACTGGGTGAAAATACAAGCCCACCAAAAGAAAGTGTCTATAAACTAAAAAGTCTAACCAATAAAAAAGGTATTGGGACTCTTTTATATAGTCGTAGGAACACCTCAGCCTATCAGAACTCACAAAGCAGTTCCTGGCGCTCATCCAAGTTCTAGTCTGTCTAGGACTCTAACAAAAAGATCGTCTATCTATACGAGACACAACACATATTGAAAAAGCCCGTGCAGGGGTGAGTATAATAATACTCTGTAAGACATCCCCAAAAAACAAGAAGTAAAATACAATAGATGAATCATCACTAATAATATATTACTTTCTCAACAATGGTATATATCTAAAACACATATAGTAAGAACATCAAGATATACTCATATAAGATTCCAAGACTCAATGGTCTCATCTAATACTGGATATATGGTTCCACTCATAGCACGCTCGTCTTGGGAAATATCACTCCTCTAGATATCTGATATAAGAACGTATAATAGATCAAGAAAAAAGTAGCCACATAGACACATGTACTTGATAAGTCATGTAGTTTTCCAGAGACATTCTTCCCCACTAACACACAAAGAATCGATACATCACAGAAAAACATCAACCCCTGAAAATTTACTAAAGCATGCTCATCAGGTCTAGGAACATTAAACAAAAAGAATCTGATCCTGATACACAAATAGGGGGACAATTGCACCCAGGGCTCACTGGGGGGACACTTGGTCCTATTGAAAAAATCATCCTAGAGAGGGGAGTGGTGACTGTGTAAATATTGGTCACACCATCTCCACAAACCCTATCTAAGGTAACATGAATAGAATTGAGGACGGATCAAGCCTCTAAAAATGATGCATGATCCAACATGCGGAGTCATTGTCGAAGCTGAGCTGAGACCGCTTACATTATAACATGGGTTAGTCTCTTTTATGGGAATAAGATCCTACATCGAACCCTCCTCGTAAAAGACCAATGGTATGATCTCAACCTCTTCTATCATCATCTATGATGGGAATAAGATCCTACATTGAACCCTGATAGGAAAAGACAAATAGAACTCTCCCAACCACTGCTGGTCCAACTAAAAACACACCAATCCATCTTAAAAGGTTCATCTTGTCTCGAGGGTCCCAATGCCTCCGATGGATCATCCAATGGATTCTCTATTTGAATGTTAAGGCTACATTAGTGAAAAGGCATAATCTATGCCCTGTCTGGGTCCGACTCGACCCACCGGACCCGACCCAGCCCACCGACCGACTTGACCTAGTCCGGTCGTCCTGTCCCAAACTAGTATGGCCCACTGGGCCTATTTTACCACAACCCGCTTTCCCACTATAGTGGCCCACCTCATCTACTCAGTCCCATGGTGTTGGCCGGTTTGGTGTGCCGAATGCAGTCCCCCCAGACCATGTTCCCCCGGTCAATGTAGTGTCGCCACATTCAATGCATTGGTGCGCCGCATCCACCTACCCCATGACCTCACCACCAAGAGCTCCTCCAACCAAGGATGAGCTACAGTTCACGTAGCTACCGCCGTCAGTTCCGTTCTCTAGTGTCGGCACGTGGGTGGCCCCTTCAGTGGGTCACTAGTTCTCCTCGGATGCTCTGTTATTCGAAATAGAGGTACGTCTATGATACTATAATCACATTCTTCATCATCCTAGGATTGTGTCAGCATCACAATTTATCCCGATGAAAAACCACTCTAATGGTGATATATCTCGAATCTCTTTGATCTATTCATCTCCATCATCATTGGACCTCTGGTAGGTCATCCTGACATTGGGTCCTTGATTTTGGATTGTTGCACTATGAAATTGAGGTGAAATATTCATCTGTTTAAGAACCCAGTTCTTACTTTGAGGTATGTGTTTATTTTTCATTCAATTTTTGAGTCGTTTTTCAAAAAACTAGGAAAAATTGGCAGTTTTGGAAATTTTAGGGTTACACGCCATGAAATCCTAAGTAGAAACCATGTACCATTGACTGTGTATGGATGAAATATATGGCGTGTGGGAGTGTTGTCTAGGTAAAAATGTTAAAACAAGTACACTCCATGTACTCCTTGTACACTATGTGTAGTCAAGATGTGTATGAGGGATATACAAGCCGTGTGGATAATTCGGTGAGTAATATAAGTAAAACTATGTACACACTGTGTACTTCCTAATATAGGCCTTATTGTTATGTTGGAAAGGATTGGAAAATATGTCGGTGGATATTGGCTGCCAAATGATTAGTTAAAGAAGCCACACAGTGTGTATATCTAAGTACACTCCATGTATTGTATTTTTTCACTTAAAATGAGTATTATCCTCATTTCACATGATCTGGACATAACCCTCAAGAAACATCCAGTCAGGACATCAAATTGATCATGTTGCTTCATCTGAATTTGGATTTAAACAGTGTTTGATCCATTGGAACCCTCTTGGTAAGGCCATGATCCCTCTTGAGATGGTCATCTTGATTTCTATTTTAAACCATGTTATGTGGGTTTGAGTGTTTTTTTATTTTGTTTATCTGCCTCTATTTAGACCGAATTGGAGGTTGTTAATGTAAGAGGATCATCTTATGTGTATTATCTAGGTTGTACATACTTAATTTCATGTTTTTACGGACTCTTGGATGACACGTCCTTTAGTGCGTATTTGGGTATTTTGAGAGAGACCCTATTTATTCTACAGTTGCATGTTAAATTGATTATTAGACCCATGGGATGCCTTTGGGTATGCCGTTTACTTGTTTTTCTTGAAAGTGGACAGGAAAGTGGTTGTATCTCAATTGTAAAATTTTGGTCGGGTATGCCAAAATGGTTTTAAATGAATTATGATGATTTAACATATGATTTTATATTGATTAAGAATTATTAAATTTATCATAGGTTTTCAAGACCGTAGTGCTGGTTTGAGACAACACCTGGCTAATGCAATTCAACTATTTAGTTTTTATTTCCCGTTTAAAGTATTTTCATTTTTATTATATATGTAATTGCTAAATTGCATATACAGGAACCTTTGGGTTGTCTGGGGAATAACCAGAATATTTCATTAGTGATCTTGATCATAGGGTGGGCTTTGCCTGAATTAGATTAGGTGGTTTTGGCCATTGTATTGGGTTTCATGGACATTAGGATTGAGGTAGTGTGATTTTTGGGATGGTCATGGCTTGGGTCACTTGGATGGAATGACCATCGGATACTGAGCAACACAGTCACAGGGGCATGAGCTACCATAGATGTTGTGTCTTGGATACTATTTTGGGCATTTATACTCACATATGATTTGAGTAGTGTGCACATAAAGAGACTCTGTGATGAGGTGGTTTTCACCACTCATGTGGGTAGAGGCCCCCTTTATAATTTTGGTTTAGCTACTATTGGTTTGGGGGTGCTTGTCATAGAAATCCATGTAAAAGGAGAAGAGCCTTTGGGAGATAGTGATGAGGCTACCAGGTTGGGGGGCTATGGCTCGCCATGATTGAGGACATGGGCTGGGATACTATATTTTAGGGAAGACATTGGTGTCCCTCCGATTACTTTATTTGAGGGCAGACATCGCTCTCCCTCTAGTTACTTATTTGTGGACAGGCATCACTTTTACTCTGAGTTACTTTTTTTGCACGTGCCTTTGGGATGTTTGTACCTTGATAGAAGAGGTGTCCGGAGGCACATGGCATTAGGTTATGTGATTGAGTGGAACCATAGGTCTTACCTCAGGTTATAGACGACAAGGGTACTTATTACATGGTCCAAGAACTCTATTTACTTCAGATATTCTGGTGTTGGCTGAAGCAGGTGACACTCCATGGTGGCTGATGAGCACTAATTGAGTTTATTTTTATTTCTGCATCGTATTGTTTACAACATTATTTATAAATCCATTCTTAATTAAAAATTATACTAGGTACACATTATTGGGTGGTATCATACTAAGATTCATCTCACACCCTGTACAGTCCCTTCGGGATGCGTGTAGACTTTATGAATTTGCATGCAGGAAAAGGGTTAGGCCCACAAGATGGACTATAGTGATGTCTGGCATGGAGAATGGTATGGACCTTGAGGTCATGCCTACATGGAGTTTACCTTATTTTTCATTGTTTCAAGTATCATCACACTTACCCTTTATATTGTAGCTTTTATTGTTTAGCCATTAGATCCCCTTTATATCTTGACTTGCTATGGATGCATGACATGTCTGTTCTAGTAGATGTTACAAGTGGTTTCGTCATGCTGTTGTGCATACATTTTGCATCTTCTATTTTTCTATCACTTTCATTTTTTATCTGATATTTTTGTGCTTCCTCTATGTGTGTCTAGTTTGAGTTTGCACAGTCTCTTATTTTATATTATTACTCGGAAAAGTATGTTTATCATCATTCGAGCGGGTATAGCCTCCCCACTATATCGTTTTAGACCCTCACTATTAGAAGCCTTTGGAATTCAGAGAGGTGTGCCTAAGGTAGTAACAAACGACCCATTTGGTACTGTTCGGGTGGCTATTCAGGTACAGGATGTTACAATGTGGTATGAAAAGAGTTCTTGACAGGGATTTAGTAGCAGTGTCTGGAAGGCTACAAAATAGATTTAGTCTTATCCTTTTATTTATGCTGGTTTACTATTTGGTATATGGTATGCTAGAGATTGGTTATTTTGGGAACTAGGTTTCTAGCATGTTCTTGGGTGCATGCAGCACCAGTCATGAGGGATGGACCAAGTTACCTTATGTAGGAATTGTTGTTTTTTCCTTTTCTCAGATTACAGTTTATATTATATCCACCTTGGTGGATCACTTGTTACATAATGTAATTGACTATGGTATGTAACCCTTGACCCGGTGAGGTAAGGGGGAATTGGACCTTGTCCCGGTATGGTAAGGAGAGTTTTTTTGGATTTTGATAGGAACATTGTTAGGGTATTTCAATTTCATAACTGCAAGCATGCTTCGTGAGGTGATAATTCATTGTGAATAATATCAATATACATGCTTTGAATGCTTGTGAAATGTGAAGGGTGAAAATACTGATAGAATTTTTAGTTTATTGCAATGTATTGTGCTATGATATATATATTTTGAATTGCATATGGTAGGAGATTTGGGCTAGGCTCTTTTATGGGAAGGTAGGTATTATGGTTGATGTGATTTTGGTCACCATGATGGGGAAACTAGGTCGTCAGTTTGAGGCAACTTTGGTTGTCAGGATGGGCATGGACCGAGGTGCTTTGGATACATGGCCCTGTTGAGGGAGAGTAAGGAGGCCATGAGGCTGGGATGACGTGTTCATGGTTTCGGTAACAGAAATTAAGTGTAGTAGTTTTGAGATACCTTTCACTGCTTTCCTTATCTACGTTATATATATATATATATATATTGTTATATATGTGGCTTATTTCACCATTTATTGTATTCATCGGGTTCCTCCTAGACAGCTCGATGGATTAGCATGTGGGTGATGGTACAGTGTTGTAGGAGCATGATTAGGTTATGAAACCTGAGGGACAGGTAGAGATTGAGCCATAAATATAGGAGAATGGACAAGGTCTAGTTCATGATCCAGTGCATGTAGGGAAGTAGTCGGGTTTGGAAACATTCAGACCATGGATCGACGAGAAACTCTGGATTGGCCTAGTACATATCTTATAGGGGATTGATAGAGTCACGCAGGGTAAAGATCCCTCTATGGATTATCTTATATGTGAGTTCCATTCATAGAACCCGCTGCTTTTTAAGGGTGAGGGTGGACCACTGACGCTGAGAACTAGATAGAGATCATACAGATGATCTTCAAGCAGTTCGAGACACCTCTAGGGTGGAGGGTCAAGCTGGAGACGTACATGCTGCGTGGACCGGCAACGTGCTGGTGCGATGTGCAGGTATAGACTCACAAACATGAGAGACTGGCTTGGAAATACTTTGAGGACATATTCTTTGAGCACATTTTCCTAGAGACGCTGATGGATGAGAGTGATCGGGGGTTCTTGAGCCTTTAGTAGGGTGACATGTCAATCGTGGACCATGCTTCTACATTCACTGAGATGTCTCTCTTCACACCTGGAATGGAAAGCGATGAAACCTTGAGGGTGAGGAGCATCGAAGATGGATTATGGAAGGAAATTTAGGTACATGTAAACATATCAAGATTGGCTTCATTCTTAGATTTGGTGGATCAAGTACTCATAGTAGAGGGAAACCAGAGGGATAAGCCTCATGTTGGTTGGACGGCAACTTTAGGTGATGGTTCAGATTGTAGGAAGCGAGGTCGGGATGAGTTCCATTAGGGCACTCAGGCCAAGGAGTTAGCTAGACCACCTCTTGGTAGTTCATTGGTTGTTTTCATTTAGTGTGGGATTCCAAGGAATGTTCAGACTTATTGAGATAGGCCTCTAAGGGAGTGACGAGCCTATAGACATGTTGGGAATCATGATATGTTCTCTAGGAAACATTCTCAGATGACCAGTAATCATGGACCAAAATAGACTGTGGCATCTAAAGTTGGTTCAGGTTGGGTACTAGGAGAGGGTTGATGAGTTTTAATTACATGTGGAGAAAACGATAGAGATAGTGAGACCCTGTTGAGGGGTCAGTGGCCGGTGACTAGTGTAGTACCATAGGGAGGACAGGCTTCAGGCAGTCAGGTGTCAGGCTAGATGCACATCGCCGAGCTTCTAGGGACTGGGCAGGCTAATGAGCTGATGATTTTTAAAGTTATATTGTAGGTTTGTTCATGATCTATTTTGTTTTTACTCTTTTTTTCTACAGCATGTTGGGGTATGACTATTTTGAGTGCATGAGGTTCACAAAATATATGTGGACATACTAGATTATGGTTAGTGTGATTGGAACCATATAGGTTGTGTGATATATATATGAATTTCCATGGGCATTGGGGTATCCATGGGATACATTTTCTTGAGGTGTCTTTGGCATTAGGGCATCGAGGATACAGGTTACTAGTGGTTAAATGCACTGGGTTTTGATTTGGGAATCCATGGGATAAGAGAACCCATTGAGGCGTACAACAATGTGATGCTGATAAATTTGGGCGTTATTAGAAACATGGGAGAACCTAATGTGGTGCAAGGTGTGACAATACATAATGAGGGGGACATGAGTCCGGAAAGGGGTTAGTGAAACTTTTCTTGAATTGAGTTTTGGACTGCTGTTGTGCTGAAATGTTTTCTTCTCCACCCATGGAAGGGAAATTCAGGGATGATTCTCTTTATGGGATGATTCTGTAAGGGCATAGTTCTTACATTGAGGTATGAGTTTTTGTTTCTTTCAAATTTTGAGATGTTTTTGAGAAAACTGTAAAAAATGTGCAGTTATGGAAGTTTTAGGGTTACACGTCATGTACTTGTAATTTCAAACTGTGTACCTTTGGCTATGTATGGATTCCATACATGGTCTGTGGCTGTGTTGTCCAAGTATAAATGTTAAACCAAGTATACATTTTGTACTCCTAGTACATGTCATGTAGTCTATCCATGTATGAGGGATATACATGGCATGAGGGAAGTTGATGAGGAATAGAAAAAAAAAACTAAGTTCACAACAAGTGCTACCTAGTACACGCCGTGTAAATCCTAGTACACACCATGTAGTCATGTCGGAAAGGATTGGAATGTATGTTGGTGGAAAGTGGCCACCAAATGAATTGTTAAAGAATCCACACAACTTGTATATCTAAGTACACACTGTGTATTTTCTTTTTTCTCTTTAAATGGGAAGTAGTCTCATTTCATAGGTTCTGGATAGAACCTCATGAAACAGGCGGTTGAGACATCAAATTGATCTCATTCCTTCATCTGAAGTTGGATTCAAACACTTTTTAATCCATTGGAACCCCCTCGGTAAGGCCTTGATTCTTCTTGATCTTCTCATATTAATTTTTTTCTAAACATTGTTATATGGGTTTGACCATTTTTTTTTATTTTTTTTATCTACCTTGATTTATAATGAATTTGAGGTTGTTACGAGAGGAGGATCATCATACGTGTATGAGGTAGGTGGTGCATAATTCATTTCATTTTTTTTTGACTTTTGGGTGGCGCAGACATTAGTGCGTATTTGGGTATTTGGAGTGGGACCCTATTTATTCTTCAATTTCTTGTTAAATTGATTATTAGATATGTGGGATGCCATTGGGTATGCCTTTTACCTATTTTTATTGAGTGAGGCCAGGCGAGTGGTCGTTTCTCAATTGGGTCATTTTGGATAGGTATGCCAAAATGGATTTAAACGAATTGTGATTATTAAACTGTTGAGTTTAGATAGTTTAAGCATGATTAAATTTATCAGAGGATTTCAAGACCTCAGTGCATGTATGGGACAACACTTGGATAGTGGAATTTAACTATTTAGTTTGTCTTTCCTATTTAAAGTATTTTCATAGTGATTATATATGTAAATGTTGAATTATATATGCTAGAACATTTGGGTTGTGTTGGGAATGGCCCAAATATTTCTCGAGTAATGTTGATCACAGGTTGAGCTTGGGTCGGATTACTTTGGGTGGATTTGACCACTGGATTAGACATCACAGATGTTTGGATTGAGGTAGTGATACTGTCAGGATGGGCATGGCCTGGGTTACTTTAATGGAAAGGCCATCAGATACAAAGCGACATGGTCACACAGGCACGAGTTTCCAGAGATGTTGTGGCTTGGGAAATATTTGGTGATTAGTGCTCACCCGTGATTTGAGTATTGTGCACACAGAGAGATTTCGTGATGAGGTAGTTTTGACCCATTGGGTGGGTAGAGGCCCCTGATAGTTTCATTTTTGGTACTTTTGGTTTGGGGTTGTTTTCTGTATGAATCCACATGGAAGGCGATGAGTCTTCAGGATATAGAAATGATGATACCAGGTTGGGGTTCTAAGGCTCTTCATGATTGAGGATGCGGGATGGGATACTTTTTTTAAGGGTAGACACCGCTATCCCTCCGGTTGTTTTATTTGAGGGCTTACATCACTCTCCCTCCGGTTACTTATTTGAGGATAGACAGCATCGTTCCTCCAAGTTACTTTTCTTTTGTATTTCCTTCGGAATGTCGATATCTTGAGAAATAAGGTTTGAGGAGGAACATGGTTACAGGTTACGTGATTGAGGTGAACCAGTGTGTTCACCATGAATTATGGATGATAGGACTACTTGGGCCATGGGCCAAGAAAAATATTTATATCATAGATTCTGGTGTTTTCCAAAGTAAGTGGCACTCCATGGTGTCTACTGAGCACTAGTGGAGTTTATGATTATTTGTGCATCAAACAATTTAATTATTTATTTATAAATGAATGCTTGCTTTAACACTTATATTAGGTACACACGATTGGGTAGTATCTTACTGATACTTGTCTCACAGCCTCCACGATCCCTTCAAGATGCATGTAGGATTTATAAATTTGCATGTAGGAAAAGGGTTAGGCTCAGGAACTAGACCGTAGTGATTTTTAGCCATGAGACTGGTATAGTCTTTGAGGTCATGCCTAGCTATAATTTTATTTTGATTCCTTTCATGTATCAGCATGCTTACCTTGTTTGTTGTCGTTACTGTTGGTTATCCATTGACACCCCATTATATCTTGACTTTAAATGGATGCATGAATTATCTGTTATAGTATATGTTACCAGTGGTTTCCGTATGCTGTTGTATATAAATTCCACTGCTTTTGTTTTTTATCACTTCTGTTATTTATTTGATATTGTTGTGCTTCCGCGATGCGGGTCTATTTCAAGTTTGCAGAGTCTCTTATTTTATATTATTACTCATACTAATACCTTTATTATCCTCCCATAGGGTATAGACTTTCCACTATACCTGTATAGACCCTCGCTGCTAGTCGGAAGCCTTTGGTGTTCTGGCAGGTGTGCCTAAGGTAGTAACACCCGACCCATTTAGCACTTTTCATGTGGTTGTTCAGGTTCAGGACATTACAATCTATTCATAAAACATGAATAACATTAAGAACATTGGGGGAGAAAAGCACATGGAACAACCCTAGGAACGCACCTAATTTTTTTAATTTTCTGACCTCAATTCGTTTCTTAAGAAAGATCAAGAAAAAAAGCATATTTCTTTAAACAATCCCCGATAATAAAACCCCACAAATACAATCCCAACCAAAAATACGCATGAACCATGAATCAATCTATTCGTTAGTTGATTCGCATTCATTATATGAAATAATAATGGTGTAGAAATCAATTTAAATCATAGGACCAACCTCGATTCTGTTCAATCACTAATTAAGAACAGTCACCACATCTTTGTCGTGGGGGACGATCCTACAAATCTGTGGTTCATCGTTGATCATCAATCTACAATATTCCATTGTTCATCAAGAGAGAACCATATCCCTACCTCATAAGAGTTCAAGGGTTATGCTGATAACCTTTAATTTTCTAACAAACATGTATTAAAATAAACCAAATCACAATTCTAAGAATAAATTATTTTCATTAAAACATTTTAATTATGTTCACGTCCAAAAATTATCTTTCATAGCCGACCTGCATAGGCCGATGTGAGGCCTCACCTAAGGAAAACAATTCATTACAAACTCAATGGTGGTTTCATATTTCTAATATAAGTTACCAATCATGGGTTTTTTGGATATTAAAATAAAACAATTTTAGTTAATTATTTTATTTACCGTTATATCCTTTCTGAATTTCTCTTCAAATGACTCGTGTCAACCAATGTTAAGTCACACCAAGGGTAAATATTCTATTCTGAGCTCAATAGTTCCAATCATATTTCTGATATGGGATACAAATTAAATGTTATTTCACTTTTTAAGAAAATTCCTGCATGTGGGATATTAAAAACATAATATTTTTCAATGAATTGTTCTAGGAACACCGGGCCTCAGAATCAAATTCCATCTTGGTGTCTTGTCTCCAGATTTTCCCAAATAATTTATAAAAATAAAATCATGAAAATAAGATTCATTAAATTTTCATGATAGTCCTTATGTAGACAATGTATTATATGTTTGATAGAATTGGAAATAATGGATTTAGATACATAATAATGTATCCCAATCCGTTTTAAATTTAAATAAATAATAGAAATTAATGATCATGTTAATTTTTTTTAATATACTATGTTTTTATCAGAATATTATGTTTTTTGAACATTATTAACAAAATATGAATTGAATGCTTGGCTAATCTTGCAGATAATGACTTCCCCAAAAGTTAATTTTACCAATCCTAAAGAAGATGTCAAGTTTCATGATGAAGCAATACAATTATTAGCAGTCAAAAACATGTTGATGAAAAATAAAGAATGATGTAACATTATTGTGTTAACTAAAATCATCAAGTAATGAACAAAAGGTATACAATTTTAGGTTAATATGAATCAACATGGACAACCTATTGGTCCCGACAAGTAAATGTCCATTAGTAACATTGGGCTCACAATGAGATTTCTTGTGTCAATTGATATAGATTCATGGAACAATATCATGATTGAATTGATGGTAACAAACTAGAAAGATATTAGTGTAATGTCATATTATAATTTCTATGTTTTACAGAAAAATTGTATAATGAAAAAATAATTTACTTTTCATTATACCTTATAGTGTTCATTATTTTAGATATGGTCCATATGATATATGTCTTAAATGTCAATGGAAAATCTAATATAGGATTATGGACACTTCTTAAACATCACTTTCTCCAGGATGATGAGGAGAAAGTAAACCCCCACCAACAAGTTACATATGCATACATTATGAACAAGGAAACATGGAAATATTTCATTTGTATTAAAAATGAGAAATCATTTAAAATGAATTTTAGTTGTGAAAATTTTAATTTTAATTATTTATTTTATCTACATTGATTTAAAATTGTTATGTTAGAAAACAATAAAGGTGTGATGAAGATAAGAAATGTGAATTAAAACCAATAAACCCCTATGATAATTTTGGGATGAGATACACTAAACTTAATTCAATATGAATTTTAAAAATACTGTTAATGTTTTATGTGATATGAAACAACATATTCCCAATGTTTATATACATATTGGTGAATCAGAATCCAAATACACATCCATCCAAAATAATGTTCTAGGCAAGGTGTCATGTATAAATAAAAAGGTAAAATAATTGGATGAAACCCAATCATAGTATGATAATAATGTGTAAGTATGACATAATATTTATTTTTAATTATTTATAATAGTATTATATGAAAATGTATATTTATTTTCATATGTTTTTTAAAAGGTTTATACAAAAGAATTGATATCTACTATACCAAAAAATAACTGATTTCACAAGCATTAAAGCGGTTGGAACAGTATGGATATATTAGGGGTATGGTTTTTGGAGTGTCACCTTATACATATTTTATGAATACAAATCCATATATAAACACAAATGAGATGATGAAAGGATAACAGGCTTAGATAGATTCTTTAAAATATATTGTTTTCTAGTCTATTTTGGTAAACCAATATATATGAAAAGATCAAAGCATACCAGATGTAGAACAATTATTGCAACATGAAGTTTCACATAACCCCACATGCATTGATTCAATACATTCCCCCCAACTATATGAATTACATAAGATAATCTATTTTTTCATAGCTCTTTATCATAAGTGTAGTTCAAATAAATTCTGATAACTTTATTGGCCTAAAATTATGATGGGTGAAATTGTATGTGATTTATATCAATCAATACCCACACATTGTCTTGTTGTGAGGGTAAATAAAAAGTAAAAAACTTGGAAAAGATCAATTAATAGTGGGAATTAAATTCGGTCTCAAGATGAGTGATGGGTTATCTATTCCACTTCATGATCTAGTTATTTCCATAGTCAATACAACCATCGATTTGATCATATGATAGTTGTTTAATAATATAAATATACATGAGGCATGTCTTTAATAATTTTTTTTAATTAAAAACCTTTACTAATTGATAAGAAATGTTCTAAAATGAGGTATGGTATTTTAGAAGGAAAAATTAATGGGAAACAAAAAAATTCAAATCAATATAATCCAATGGATCATCCAATTAAAAAAGGACCTTTTAAGAGTAACTTCGCCCCACTAGTTCCAATGCAATAAATATTACCATTAAATTTTCATGTAGATATATCATTCAAAGATGGAAATAATTCCAACATTTTATATCAAGAAGAAATATTAAGAGGGAAAAATTGAGATGTGGTTGGTACTGAGAGTAAAAATGAGACTATCAAGTTTGAATAGTGGAGAGTCTAAATTTTGAATTCATGAATGATGTAAATTTCCATTATCTGTTTTCCAAAAAAAATAATCTACTTTGTCCATTATAGTTAATAACTATTAATATTTTCTATAGGCCTATATATCACTACTATATATAGGGAATACCTGTGAATAAATATTTAGACTTAGTAATCGATTTATCATTTCTATTGAAATATTTTCATTAAAATTAAGAGAAACTCAAAAGAAAAAAATGACCTAAGAGAGACATTTGAAAAAATAATAACAAACTAAAAACTCTTCTTGATACCAATAATTGTAGGGTAAAACTATATAATCTAATAAAATATAGTATATGTTCATTTTTTCTTACTTTTTTTATTTTTTTTATCATATTCACATGATGTTAATCACAGTCAATTTGGATATGCCAAATGCTTATCCTCTTGATCCAAAGCATGTAATTTAAATAAATAGACTCCTCATGATATCCATTTCAAATTTTTAATTCACTTCAAATATTATTTTATAGATAAACATCATTTTATGAATTTTCATTTCTGTTTTGAAATGTTTTTTTATGATAGGGATATTTATAAATATTGGCTAAATCATGGTATGATATCAGTGAATAAATACAAAAAATTATATTTCTTTCTTCAAATGGAAGAAATCTAAGTTATACCTAGTAGGATTTAAATATCAAAACATGTATAAAAAAATTAAATATTTTGGTCAATGTTTAACCAGTTTTAGATACAAAATAATGAAATTGATTTTGGATATTATTTTTTGAAATTTATGAAGGATATTATATACCATCAGAAAACTTGCAACACAGAATATGTAATTTCTATGGTTAATTATAATATCATTTAAAATATTTATTAATATTTTGTTTGTATTTATTTTCTTAGTATTTCCATGACCAATAATAGTCTATAAACTAAAAAGAATAAGTAAATTTGTTTAGAGATGAGTGGGAAGAGTACATGGTATCAAAATGTTTACCAAAATAAAGAAAAGGTGATTACCTATTATGTCGGTGTTATGATATGAAAATAATAAAAAATCAAAATTTCCCTAATTTCCTTTCATAAGGGGTTGGGATGCATTAGTAGAAACTGAAAAATTCTTTTCTAAATAACAATGATTGAATGAAATATTTGAGATATTTCTCAAGGATATTGGACTTAAAGGAAATATCCGAGTTAATGGAGAGATGGATATGGTTCAAGGATCATTTTAACCATAAATCTAAATAGATATTACCAACTTTTGGGTTTGGTAATTCCATGAACTCAACCTCCCCATTTTCATTTTATATATTGATGTCTTTTGATGAGTTTGTAAAAATATTGAAGGCCATATTAAAATATCTTCCATGTAGCTAACAACCTCAATTCTCAATATATAATCTAGGAATTAACTTTTTGGAAGTTGAACCGTGACTAGTAGTTGAAAATTTTAAGACACTGGTTCTTTTATACAAGTTATTTTCACATGAAACATATGTCATATTGTCTACAAAGAGCAAACAATATCAGATTATTTTCAAAATTTAGGATAATGATCCATAATTTGTATCAGAGATATATGAATTAAAAATGGATAAATTTGATAGACGATGTGTATGGTATGACTCTATGTGTGTGTTTTCAATATATAGGTATATTTTTTCATTAAAATGTGCATCACATTATCAATACTAAAAAACAAGCTAGGATTGTCTAAAAAATTTATCAATTTTTTATATAAATCATTTATTCCATTTAAGAATTTAACACACATAAATCTGAAACACGAAGTTTCATATATGACTCAAAGTACAAGTTTTCATATTAATAGTGTCATTTTAGTTTAAAACACAAGTCACATTTTCAAAACTGGAAAATGAACTAAAACTATTTTTAAACTTTAGAAAAAAGTTACATAAACCATTTTGGATGTGTAAGAATTTAATGTATATAAATTTGACACATGATGTGGCTATAATTACTCAAAATATGTGTTCTCAAGATTAAAGTGTTATTTTTTGTTTAAAATAAAAATCACGTAGCCAAATACACAAAAAAATCTCTAATTGTGTGAAAATATTATGAAAATGATCCAAAATTCATTTTATATGTGTATGAAATGAAAAAAAAATTAAATTTACACATGATGTCTCTAGTATTACTCCCAGTGTATTTTTTCAATATAAATTCATCATTTTTGTGTAAAACCCATGTCAAATATGAAAAACTGAGTAAACAAGATTGGAATTTCTTGAGGATTTAGGGAAATGATAAATAATTCATTACTAATGTGTAGGAATAAACTAAATAAAAATCATAAAATCTTTATGGTCAATATTTATCCAAGTTCATGTTTTTAGTATGAAATTTTTATATTAGAGTAAAATGAAGATCACATATCTAGAAATTATTAAATGATCTCAGATTGTCATGAAACTTTATGAAAATAATCCATAATTTATTTTTTTCATTTATGAATTGACTGCACATCAATCCAACACATGATATGGATGCTATGAAATCAAGATTCTATTTTTAATATAAAAGTGTCTTTTAAGTTTAAAATATGCATCCCATTTTCAAAACTAAGAATATAATATTGGGTTATTTTCAATATTATAGAAAACAATCCATCAACCATTTGTAATATTTACGAATTTATGACACAATAATCTAACAAACTATTTGTCCAGAATGACTAAATGTATGTGTTTTCAATATACAAGGATCATCTTAGTTTAAAACACATGTCACATAGCGAAAACTATGAAAACAATCATGGATTATTTTAAAACATTATAAAATTGACCACTTTACAAGAGTTTTATGGAAAATATAATATCATTTACATTATGTGGCTGATATTACTCATAGTGCTTGTTTTCAACATAAAAATGTCATTTTAGTTCACAATGCATGTCACATAGAGAATACTATGAAAACAAGTGCATATTATTTCCAACATTTTTTAAAATAAAAGATAATTATTTTGACTTGTGTTTGAATTAATATCACATTATTTTAACATATTATGTGGGAGGTATGAATCAAAGTATTTTCTTTCAAAATAAATGTTTCATTTAGTGTAAAACGTGCATCACATATCTAAAAGTGGGAAAATGATCTTGGGTTGTTTATGAAATTTGGGACAATGATTTATAATTATGTTTTGGATTGTTGGAATTGAATGCATATAAATCATACACATGATGTGTATGGTGGGACCCTGAATGTGTATTTTCAATATAAAAATGTCATTTTAGTGTAAAACACACGTTATATAGTCAAAACTAAGTAAATGATTTTAAATAGTCCTAAAACTTTTTGAAAAGAATCCATAATTTATTTTTGGAAAGTTGAAATTAACCTCACATAAAAATGATACATGATATAGATGGTATCACTCAAAGTGTTTGTTTTAAATATAAAAGTGTCATTTTGATTTAAAAAACACATCACAAAGCCAAAAATCAGTAAACGAGATTGTATTGTCTTGGTATGTTTAGAACAGAGTTCATAATTCATTTTTGGCATGTGGGAATTGGCCATATATTAATCCAAAACATGATGTGGCCGAAATTACTCTATGTGAGTGTTTTTAATAAAAAAATTCTTCTTAGTTTAATTATATAATTATTAATAAATATTTAAGTAATTAATATATTTAATAACTGATAATATGATTAATATATTATGTAATTAGAAATATAATTTATACAGATTATCAATTAAAAATGTAATTAATAATTCATAATTTAATGATTAATTAATATTATAGTTAACAAATAATAAATTTTATAAAATTTTCAATATAATGATTAATAATATAATAAATGGTTTAATTGATAAAATCATTAATATATATATATATATAAATTAATAATATAATTTTTCATATGTGGATTATATAACAATAAAATTCTAATAGTTTTATTTTTTTATTTATTTTTACTAAAATAATAATCGTGTTTATTGCAAGGAAACATTTTTCCATGGATGTTGATCTTTCAAGAAACCATGTAATTAGTGTTAAATTTTGTATATTGGTTGATTTTTTTTGTTTAATTTTACATATCACATAAATATAAATATTTTTTAAAATTAATTTTGAATTGAAATGATAGTGAAATGTTATATTTTTATTTCAATTATATATATTTATATTCCAATCCACTTTTTATTTGAATTGTTGTTATATGGCTATTATATGGAAGTAGTTGTGCAGTACCTGTGTTGCCTTTTTCAGAGATAAATTTGTTCTCATAAGGGAATCCTTTTTTATAGATTTCATTTATCTCTCATAACAGTCAACTTTATCTTCACAAAATAAAAAGTGAAAATTAAGGGGACCTTTATTAGCCCTAAAATGAAAGCCTTGACAAAGGGGTCCCTTATCAGTGCTTTAGTTTTAGCACTGAGAAATTTTGAGTGATTTTTAGGGTTGTCAATTATCATTTCTTTTTAAAGCTCAAAAATCATATTTCTATTGTTGTTATAATCTTATTTTATAGTAGTGTAGACATTCTTTTTTCAAAATTACCTATTTAGAATTATACTTGAGTGATGGTTTTTTTCTTTGGGAATTTATGAACTATTTGAATACTGATTTGGAAATATTTTACTATGGAAAAGTTGTATCATCAGAATGAATGCACCAATATTTATATTTGTTTTATACTTGGTTAATTTTAGTTAGGTTTTTAATGTTTCCTCAAATACATAGTTTTATTGGATACATGGTTTCTTCTCAACCCCACTCCATCTCATTACATTTATTTTTTCAATGTTTCTCGATTTTTTATTCTACCCATTTGACAATAGACAACTATCAATAAACTCACCATAAAAAAACAATATTATAAAATTCCATTTCATTTTTGACCTTGGTACAAATTTATAGAATTTTTTTTAATATTGGTTTTTCTATTGTTTTTTCACTGTATTCTGATTTATGATGCCCAAAAACAAAGGTTTATTGAATCGACCTCATTTTCCTAATGTAGTATAGATTATAAATTGTTCACTAAACTTTTTAATATAGAAATGTGTTCTATATTATCAATTATATACTCTAGTAGGTGATTTTATATAATATATATTATAATTATTATATATATATTATGAATATGTTTTCGTTATATATACTGATTATATAACATTTTTCATATATATTATGTATAAAATTTTATGTGTGTAACGACTTAATCAACTCTCTATATGTATTAAACATATCAATACAAAAATTTTCACCTATATTGATTATTCCATTTTTCCAAATATTATATTATTTTGGATTTAGTGTTTTGTTTACTTATTTATCAATAATGGATTACACTCTATATTGAATATTATTCTTTTTATCTAAGGTAAATATTTAGTCATATGTAATATATATCAATATTAATTTAGTTAAATACTTATTTATCTGTAATTGTGCATCTATATTAACTCTAACAATTATGTAAATGTATTAGTCTTCACTTAGTCTACATTTACTATGTATTAATTTTTATATTCATGTGTTGTCTCATTTTTGAAATATAATCATACAAATATATTAAGTGTGTATTAATTTTTTATGTATTCTAAAAAATATTCTATATATGCAATGGTCTCTCTATGTCACACAACCAATGAATTAGACATGATTTTTAGTTATGTCATTCATTTTAATTAGGATTGCATAGCTAGTGGCGGTATGTTATTCTTGATTTTCGATTGTGAATGTTTATTTCCTAATATTCCTAAAATTTATATATATATATATACATTGTATGATAATATTATATTATATATATACTTCTTGATATATATATGTATTATTCAATTATATATTTATGTTTTTGTTATATTTTACAATCATACATTCATTAAATCACTTATAAATTCATCAATATTTTTTTTTACATTTAGATATATATTCTTAAAAATATTTTGATACACACAATGAGAGACATATGTGTGTGTGTGAGTGTGTGTGTTTATAATGATATTTATATATATATATATATATTATTAACTATATATTTTTTTTAGTTTTTTTTAAATTCAACGAATGATTTTCTAATAATATTTCTCTACTCCTTTTTCATGTAGAAATTATATCAATTTAAAATTCTCAATCAAATTTATCATTATGAATTCAATCATCACTTTCTTATACTAAAACATTATCTTAAAAAAATTCATGGAAATAATTCATATAGTATTTTTTTTAAAAATTAATCACTATTGATTTAATATATGAATTAATCAATTGAAAATATAATTTGGAAATTAAATTAAATCAACACATCATGTATATTTTTAATTCCCATAATTTTCAACTTATTTAAATTAAATTATTTTACTTGGAATTTTTTTCACCAATTTTTTAATTATATTTGTATTACGAATTATTCAGTTATTTGTCTCTAATTAACATTCTAAATTGTAAATATGTTATTAATTATTAATTATAAAATTCTCTTTTAAAAAAATGAAATTATCATTACAATTTTTCATTTGTTGTAGAAATACTAATCAGGTTTTAATAACCCTTATGAAAAGTTTCAATTTCTAATTATAAAAATACAGTTGGTATAATTGAAAATAATATTTAAATAAACCATAAAAGTTTTTTTATAGATCTAGAATTAATTTTACTTCATAATAAAAGTCGGTCCATATGTTTATTTTTTCCAAAAATGTTTTCAAATACATTTTAATTTTTTTATATAATTGTTTTCACGAGATCAAAACATTTTTTTTATTCTATATAAAGTTAAATTTCGTACATTCATCCTTTTTCTAACAAAATTTCATCTGGCATATATGTTGTCACCAAAATGGGAGAAGAAGAAAAAGAAGCAGAAATCCTCAAGGGGCTGTCGCGCGAAGACCATTCGCGGAGCCCCAATCGCACCACACCCACCGCAGAGAAAGGATGCGGGCAGCTTCGCAAACGGATTTTAGATTCGCGATGTCTCCACGGAGTAAGGTGGCGGTAACTCTCCGTGATCACTATTGATGTTCATGTGCCCACCATGGAGCTAGGTGGAGGTAACGCTCTGTGAGTGCCCTTGACGTTCGTCAGCCTACCGCTGAGCAAAGATGCTATAACGCTCCGTGACCGCATTTGACATTCATGAGCCCGCCATGAAGCGAGCTCCGTCTTCGTGCCGAGTGAGCTCTGCTTCACGACTCCTCTCCCTTATAATTACTGGCTTCCCCCCATGTCCCAGGGTGGATCTTCCAACCTTTCAACTTCTTAGCACCCGAATCATTATGCGCCTTCTACTCTGAGAACCATTAGGTGTGCGAGGTACATTTTTCTGTGAAGTGCCTCCCTTTTCCTTGTTTTAACCCCCTATTCTGATAGGGATGCCTTTCATGGAGGCTAAGGGCCTCCACGAAGGAAGGTGATCTCCAAGGGGACACGGGTCATCATGGGGTGTTTATGCTTCTCGAAACACCCTTCATGTACACGTGATCCACATGCCAAGGTAGGGTCACCGTACTTCGCGAAGCACATTGCTTCACGATACCTTGCTTCGTGAGGCACCTTTTCTCCACAAGGTAGTGATCCATGAATGCCTTTCCACTTCATGAAGCACCTTCGGTATGCACCTCTGCCCTATTATTAGGTCGAGGTTCCCCACTTTGCGAAGCACAAACCTTCGCAAGTACCCTCCGCCATGTGGCGCAACAGAGTTTCACAAGGCCCCTTCCTATGAACCCCTCTACTTTGAAATTTCTTTTCCCGTGCGACCCTATAGATTTTCCGGATGTGATTGCAAATTCCCTTGGGCGATACTGCCTATTGTGTTTCTTTGCCCCTTGCTTCTTTTCATAGGCATGCTAATGGCTATTGATTCTTCGCATAGCCACACTAACGTGGACCCCCAATTGTTCGCTCCATAACACCCCCAAGCCACAACATTGCATGTCCCTTCTCTTCACCAAGGAGCAGAGGTTACCAGTTATGTAAGTCCTCGGGATGCATAGCAAACCCACCTCATCTGAGTTATAGGACGTTAAACTTCCAAGAACCACCATCCTCAGCACATGATGTTAATCTGTGGCCTTGCCTCGTGCCTCGCATGCGGGGTTCCCCAACCTTGGACATTCTCCACACCCACTAGTCTCCACGAGGATGATATCTTCCCTCACAAGGGATTAAATCCTTCTTATCAGAGTGGCGTTTTTCCACAGGGAAAGGGATAACATCTTGGTTTAGGCCCCTAGATTTTCTTCCAGGAGGAAATGTCCCTGCTCCTCCTTTGTTCTTCGGTCCCAATGACCAGGGGGGAGGGTGAAATGGACATCGGACCCCTCCTTTCAATAGTGCCAAGTCCCTTTCCCACTGGGATTTGTCTCTGTCGGCCCTCCATCCTAGAGTAAGTCCCAACCTCTTCGGGCTGCTAACAACGTATAAGTCCATGTTTCTTCAGTGGTCTGTGATCACGTGTAATCCCCACTTCACTTCTCACAAACACACCTTTCACTACGTGATCGTCAGGTCTCTACTGCCTCTTGTTTCTCACACCAAGCATGATTCCCATGGGCTTAGAGTAAGCACCGACAATGACATCAACCTTGGGTAGACTAGAGTGTAATCCCCACACATACACATGTACTATGGGGCCTTTGATCCTTGCTAAGGCAAGGTACATAGGAAGCCTCCACGAGGTTCAATCCCACCATCCATTGGTCCCGACCATCTTCACATCGGTGCACTAATCTCCTATCTGAACTATGAGTTCATTGATCTTTTCCATGGAAGAGTACATAGGATGCCTCTACGATGTTCATGCCCACCACCCATGGGACCCCAAGTCCTCCTTTACGTCGGTTCACTGAACCACCTGAACTATGTGGTCTTTGATCCTTGGTAAGGAAAGGTATGTAGGAATCCTCCACGAGGTTCAATCCCACCATCCATTGGTCATACAGACCCCCATTAAGTAGGTTCACCAACACCTTGGTAATCTTAGAGTGTAAGCCTCACACCACCACATGAACTATGTGATATTTGACCCCTGTTAAGGTAAGGTACGTAGTAAGCCTCCATGAGGTCCAAGCACACCACCCATGGGACCCCAGGTCCTCCTTCACATCGGTTCACTGACCCACCTGAACTACGTTGTATGTGATCCTTGCTAAGGCAAGGTATGTAGGAAGCCTCCATGAGGTTCAACCCCATCATCCATTGGTCATCCTGACCCCATTCACGTCAGTTTACCAACACCTTCGGCTGCCCTAGAGCGTATGCCCAAAATTCCAACATATGAACTATGAGTTCATTGATCCTTTCCATGGAAAGGTGCGTAGGAAGCCTCCCTGAGGTTCAAGCCCAAAATTTGGTTTCTCCTACCATCTACATGTCATTTCACCCCATCCCGCATGACTTTAAACTGTGGACCTCATTCAGTGGTAAGTTGTGGTCACTCCATTCAACGGTAAGTCGTTGTCACTCCATTCAGTGGTAAGCCATTGGAACCCCAATAATAGGTGAGACGTCATCAGATAAACTATGTAGACTGTGATTTTGAACCACAGGGATATGTAGGAAGCCTCTTAGAGGATCAATCCCAAATCTATTTTCATCCCCATCGCGGGTCCATCCCATTCACCATCCACTTCATTCAACCGCTCCATCATCCATCCTGATTGTTACCCTGGCCACAACATCCCAGTTGGATCGTGTCGCCTCATACCCCATTCCCCTCGACAGTAACCGGGAGGTCAACCACGTGTTTCCCCCTACATCAGTGTTCCCTCCGAGGGTCGCACTCATCGGATTGACTCTAATCAGTGTTCTGATCAGTTTGATCTGTCTCCTCTGGACGTTAAACTTGCGGCATACCCTATGTTAATCATGTGAAGCTGAGGAAAACCATAGTTAAATGGCCATGGCATATGATTCCCTACATTCGATGTGGTATTCCTCTGGCTTCCGAGCCCTCAGGAATCCATATAATAAGGGACAGAAGAAAAATGCACCAGTTTCCCAGTGTCCAGACACGTTAGTGATGCCCAACATGACTACTCCCCTAACTGAGGGTTTCTTCTCTGACTGGACCCCTTCTAATGTCCTAATAGAAGCAGTGTAATTAACCGGTGTCCCTGAAGATATGGAACTAGGAATAGTTTCATGAACAACGTATAAAATCTATAAGGGAGACCCGAACTAGGTGATGAGTTCAAAGGAGGAATCCACAGAAGGAAGAACCGACATCTCTTCATCTCGTTTCGATCAAGGAGCAAACGTCCCGGAATAACCGACGGATGCCACCCGCCTTTGGAAAGAGGGAATACAGTGCAATGGACAGCACCCCCCCTCCAAATGAGATGGACGTGCGCACCCTGGTGAAAGCCTCAGAAACAGAAATGGTGAACCGATGTGAAATTATTCTACTCAACATGGAGACTAGTAGCATTAGAAGCATCATTGGATTGATGTGTCACCAGATCCTGTTATCTGGTAGCAAGTCCCACTATGCTAATAGAGGGCCTGGCATGAAACTCACTTGATTTTGGGGAAGTAGTACATTGGAAATCATGTTCTGTGGCATTGTCAGCATGGATACTTCTTACTAGCAATGGAGGATGGGATGGCGTTGGGGCATTGGTCATAGATTCCTTTTTCTTTCAGCACTGACGAGTTAAAATCCCTGCTCTCAAGAATCAAGTTGTTTCTTAAGGGACGCGATCACCACCTTCCCATCAATGCAGGGGTAGGGGCAGTGCCAACACGGCCATTCCACATGGCATCACCTCTTCCGCGACGACCACTACATCTACAACCGTGGGGGTCCCACTCCCCCTCTCTCTGTCTGAGGTCATCCAAAGAAGGGAGATGAACATCCTCGTGCACCGTTACGAGGAGGAGGCCATAATCCCAACCCAGGATATGGCCCTCCTAGATCCGGTGGCTTCTGCACCTCATCGCCAATGCCACCCCCAAGGGCCGTACAGGGATCCATTTCTCCCCACCCCGACATACAATCTTTTCAAGAGCCTGTCCCTGGGACACTTTGACGACTCCCTACCTTATGCAGATGAGGTAGGTGACATCCGTCCTAGCCCGGTCAGAGTCTCATTCTAGGGTCTTCCAGTGAAGACTCCCACCCGGCCGCATCATCACCTCCATCCGATCTAGCTGGAAGAGGAGCAGGTAAGCTACGTACCTGCACCACCGACGATGGTTCGTACGACCCGATGCCAGCGTCGGGCGCAAGCTGAGGAGGACGCCTGCCAAGGGGCGTCAACATCGACAACTAATATCAACCGAGACACCGCCGACATATATACTCAGTTCCTTGCATACACAGAGCATGGGAACTTATATGCCCGACCTAGATCGAGGCCCCAACAGCCCCATGGGTGGGCTGGGCCGACCCTCTTGGTCGCAGACACAAGCAGTGGCCATTGTGAACCAACCCAGAGCTATGCCACCCCATACGAAGGTCCTCCTTGTACCACTACCACAAAGAGTGATAGTCTCCACCGCTTTGAGGCTCAAAATGGAGGTCTTCCCGTGCCACCCCCAATCCAAATGAAGGCCTTCCCTGTGGCTATGATACGTAGAACAGAAGCTTCTATCGTTCCCATTACACTGGGTATGGAGTTATTACTCTTTCCCCCAACCGCCGGGGTAGGGACATTTCCCATCCGGTCTCTCTTCAATGTGGGGATCCCCCCCATGTACTCTCAACAGCTGGTGAAGGTCCTCCTTCCCTCGACAACTAGAGGGGTGAGGGCTAGCCTCACTCCACCTTCACCCAGCATGGAGGTCCTACCCGTGTTCAGCTACACTGGTACAAGGACCTTCCTCGTACTGAGGTCGTGGGGGAAAACAAGCATGGAGGTCCTCCCCGTGCTTCTTCCAGTTCCAGCGGAGGTCTTCTAACTCTAGTGCTACCCATGGAGGTCATCCCCATGTCCCCTTTGACATTTGTCATTGTTCTCCTCACACCCCGGCTTTCTCGGGTGGAGACCCTCTCCACCCCAGCACTAGTGTGGTCGAAGGACCTCGTGTTAGAAATTTGCTCTGTCTCGAGGGGCCACCCAGGGGAAGGAAGGCGGGTCTTCGCTTCCATAAGAGGAATTTCAAGAAGTTCTTAATAGAGATCAGACCAGTCCGCTTCTCAGACTTTGAGGGGGAATACGACTCGGTGTGTGAACCCTCCTCTCGCTCATCTGAGTGAAGGGTTGGGTAGGGATGAGGCACATCAGCCTGGTGCTCCCAAAATATGAGGTCCATAGGATTCCCACCTCCCTCCACATGTATATCCAGGAGGATGAAAATCTAGCGACCCCGCAGGTTACAGTTGTGCAATCACCACCATCATCACTGAAATCACTCTCTACCTCCACAAGAGATCACAGAGAGCTATTCTGGGGACTACTGGTGGGCGAGAAGCATTGCATCATATCACTTGTAGCCCTATCCCTTGAAATAGGAATTGAGGTCGTCAGCATGTCTTATCGCGACGTGGCGGCCAGATCACTACACTCTTCAGAGGAAATCCTGAGATTCGGCGGCCAGTCAGCCCGTTCGCCGTACTCTCCACCAGCCAGCCTGTCGTCCCAGCGGTCTACCTCAGTACCACTACCAGTTCCTCAGCCACCCCTAGTTTACAAGTGGGGAAATTAGGGGCTAGAACCTAAATCATAGCTGAGGAGTTTATGGAACATCCTCGCAGTAGACCACTTCACCGAGAAGTTCTGGCCTGTGGCAGCACCAAATTTTTGCGTAATATAATCCCTCCCCCCAGAGAAAGTTGACTGTTTCCGCAACACCCTTCGGGTGACACATTTTAGTCTTCATCTTCAGAGAGTGGATTATCACATGATCCAAGAAAATTTCGAAGACATCATAAAGGAATGTCGTTTGGTCGATTTGGCCTCACTCCTTGTGGACGAGCGCCCCGAGTCACCATATTTCTGTGAGGCCCTCTGACAATAATACATTCATAGTTTCAAGGTACTCTGAAAAATTATAAAGGAGGCTACCCCCCATGTGAAAATCCATGGCTAGGGGTAGTATGCTTCTCTCATCATTAGTACTATCTGGAGGCAGCTCAACTCGCTTGGAAACATCGAAGACATTCCCCCGGGAAGGGTCACGGTTAACATGGCCGACATAGTGGACGAGGAGGATAAGTTGGAGCTTCTTGATGCGGACTTGCCCCCCGAGAGAGTTCCACCACTATTGGACCCATTGGGGAGTATTACTCATCTGCAGAGGAACCTACTAGGTCTCCCTGCGCCCACTGAGGCATTGGTACTGATCCCGAATTCTGGTAATGGAAAAGAGCTTGTCGGAGCTTCCAAGCACTCCGAACCATCCACCTTAATGCAGAAGACTGAAGAAGACCCTAAGATGGCCACATTGTGCCAATAACTTGCTGAGAATAGTGAAGGCCCCACTACGCCAATCCTGGGCCATTACAGAAGGGGTAGGAACAACTTCCCATCAGTGAGTTGCCCCTTAGCCACCCCGATCATGCTACTCCCGCGGACATGGGTAAAACTAGAGCTCATGGAAAGAGGGAACGGTATGTCTCACCAGACCCTCAAAAATGGTAGTATAATCCAAGGAATCCAACCTAGGTTCCCCCAGATACCCCTCAAGTCGCTCCCTCAGCCGCTCCACGAGCCGCTGAGCCTGTTTACCATGTTGAAGATCCCGCCAATGTGCTTGTAGTTAGGGATCCCATCAAGATAGGGACCGCTGCCCAGATGATCCTATGGAGGCGCTCATAGTCCTCCTTGAGGAATTGGAAACAAGACAGTTGGAAATCCCACCTAATGGTATTCCATATCTGGCGTGGGTGGATGATATGTCAGCACCTCCAGGTTTCGAGAATCCCACCTTCTCCCCCTTTAACGGGACGGGGGACCCGCCACAGCACGTGACCCATATAAACTCAATGATTGGACCCATGTTATGGACTTTAGTGTAGTACTAGGCTGACAAGATCCGCTGTTTTATTAAGAAATTAGAGGGGCAAACATTCATCTGGTAAGCCAGCTCCCCGTTGGATCTATAACTAGCTGGGAGGACCATCGCAGGCAATTCCTCAACCAGGTCACCTCTACCACCCATAAAATGAGCATCATAGACCTCTTCAAGTTAAAACAAAGGCTTCATTAGCTATTCACAGACATTATTGCCTGATTGAATGGTCTCACATACTATCCTGATATGCCACTGACTTAGGAGCAATTACTGACGATGTGTGTAGTGAACGTCAAGATGGAACTGGGTCCTTATCTGATCACCCAGAACTACCCAATAGGATTCTGAGACTTCTCAGATAAGGCCCAGTGCTTGGAGGAAGCCCTGCAACAGGCCAGCCATGCACGTCCATTTCCCCCCATAATTCCAGCAAGGAGGGATGCCCGAGCCGAGCCCGCCATGGTGGCCCAAGTAGAAGCACCCAGGCAACTAGAATTGCTACCAGTGGCACCATCCCCACAGCCTCGCAGAGGCCCTCCACCTTAGGCCTAGCCTCTAGCTTAGCAGCATCCACCTCAAAATCGGAAAGCTCTTCCATGGAATGAGATGAAACCACCCAGGTGGGACAATTAGGGTTCGCCTCCTTGACAGGCTTATCTAGCCCCTTGTTCGGGCAAGGCTCCAAGGCCCCCCATCCCAGACAGAAGAAACCAGACCTAATCTTTCAATGATAATTAGGTTTCTAGCTATTTTATAAGTTCCTTGGAATAAGATATCATACACTTGTCTAAGTGCAGAAGGCCAGAAGAGGTGAATCTCACTGATCTCCCCAACTACTACCCCTATAATCGGATCCTGGGGCACACCATCAAACAATGCTATTTTTTCAAAGACTGACTTCAAGACCATGTTGATAACAACATAGTCCGATTGGTTATAGCCCCGGAAAAAGTGGCATGCGTTGTCGTAAGGCCAGACAGCAGCAACGACGACGAAGGGAAGTGGTAGTAGGTTTCCAACTACGAGTCGTAGAAGTATGATGACTAGATGGCTCAAAGAATGGTTTCTCATGCCCATTGTATCATTCATGCATTCCTGAATCAGCCGGATCCTTTAGAAGCCACAACCACCACTTCTGCATCATCATCTCAGCTAACCACTTCCTAGAAGAACAAGCATCAGCAGCACAAGGGAAAGCAACACGCCCCACCAATGTCATCGTTGCCCCGCACTCTGGGTGACTTCATGCTCCCTGAGATGGGGTTCCTCCCAGAATCTGTCCAGTAGTGGATTACTCTTCAAGTGAAAGTCCAGGGTATGCATAGGTTAATACCATGGAGTTGGTAAACACCTATATGACTCCCGACGATGTGGAGCACCCGACGAACCTCCCAAAAGTCCCCAACCCATGCCAACGTCATTGGATCCGCGTCCATATTGGTCGTCGAGGAAATTCAGTTGGCACCTCTAGCCGGACTGTGCATGCCACTTAGACAAGAAAATAGGCCCAACGTAGATCTCAGCACGCATATCCTTTTCATCTGGTGTAGTTAGGCTCGCCTCCACCACCGTTTTTGCTGCTGGATCAGGAAGAGCTACCTGGACCATGCCACGAATAGCCTATCCCTACTACAATACCATCATAGTCTTATGTTCGTCATCTGGGATCTACTCTCTGGGCATTAACTAGTAAACAGTGGGACATGCCTAGCACCAGCCAGTTGCCGGTCCAGCCAGCAGGGCCCGCCATGCCTCCCATCACAGAGCGGTCTCCTACAAGCAGACATTCACGCCTAGCACAGAAACGTGATATCCTCAAGAACCTTCCAGAATCCAAGTGAGATTTCCATCATCGAGGCCCTTCTCCTATTGTCAGATATGCATGAGGCCCTCGCTGAGGCTTTGAGATGCCGCCTCCAGTTTGAGATGGAGGTAGCGACTGCAGACGCATTTCATACTGAAGTAGTTGAGAACACCGAATGGCAGGCCATCATTTCGTTCTCTGGAGGAGATGAAGTCCCTCCCATACAGGGGCATATCCTCCCACTATACATCACCGGCCAATTTTATGGTGTGAAGGTTCACTGTTGTCTTGTTGACTCTAGCTCCAGGATTAACCTTATCCTGACGTGGACACTGCAAAATATGGGGTTATCCGAAGATGACTTGACTCCCTCTGACTTAAGGATCCAGGGATACGATAGGATAGAGCAAACCCCAGTTTGTAAGATTTGTTTGAAGACCCAGTTCGGTGGCCAAGTTTCCAGCAGTGAGTTTATGGTTGTCTCTCAGGGCACCGCATATAATGCATTGCTGGGAAGACCATGGCTCCACCTACACGTGAAGATCCCCTCGTCATATCATAAGTGCCTCAAGTACTCCCTTAATGGTCGAGTAGGAGTACTCCAAGGTGATTCATATTCTTTCACCTCATGTGACGCCTGCTACCTGGATTCAAACTATTACAAGATCAATGATAAACAGATTCAATCATATGAGGTTGAGCTCATCACAGTCGCAATTGACCCCTGGGTAGGTTTGGATGACGCCTATGTCTTCCCAATCGATCGATTGGAGGCCACAACCCCCGACATGGGGAAATGTTTTTTTCTCTATTGTAAGAAGAAATCATATTCCCAAGTCTATGCAACAGAAAAAATCACCTCATACTCCTACACAAACCTGGATCAGGTGATCCCGGAGCATCCTACCCCCGTACGGTATCGGGATTCCCGCCCCATGGAAACGTAATTACGTCATACATGTATGTTTTTTTGGCTGGGATTAACCGGCTCAATAAAATGTGCCACTATTTCTTTGATATCATCAATAATTTCCCCTTGTTCCAAAGTCCATATGGGATCGGATCGACTACCTTTGTTGCTATGATTTCAGCAGCATGTGAATCTCTAGATATGCTATTCACTGCTGTCCAGGCTGGTACCACCCTCCCGTCAGGATCTGCTGACCCAGAGGAATCTTCTCCCACTGGGAATCCCACCTCCTCAAGTGATGAATAGGATCTGGAGCATGGTCCCCCCACCTATAGAGAAGGAATCTCTTCCATTGTTGATGAATTGGTACAGGTGAACCTTTTTAGCAAGGCAGATCCGAGACCCACATTGATCAGTGCTACCATGTCCCTTGAGGAGCAGTAGTATTATATAGATTTCCTAAAGAAGCATCATGATGTATTTGCCTAGAGCTATGACCAGATTCCAGGACAAGATCCTCAGGTATCCATCCACCACCTTGGTCTCCCAGCAAATCATTGCGGGTTCAAGCAGCCTCCCAAAAAGATGCACCCTTATCATGGTTCCATGGTCGATGTCGAAGTTTAGAAGATTATCAGAGCCAACATCATCAAGGAGGTTCAGTGCCCCAAGTGGATATCCAACATTGTGCCAGTCAAGAAGAAGAATGAACAGATCAGGGTATGCGTTGACTTCTGAGATCTCAACCGTCATTGTCTGAAGGTTTTTTTACCACTTTCGATGACATAATTGTTGATCGATGCTACGACTGGGTTTTAAGACCTCTCATTAATGTATGGTTACTCTGAATACAACCAGATCCTAATGGACCCCGAGGATAAGGAGTCCAAAGCTTTCAAGGAATCCCATGGTACTTTCTGTTACAAGGTTATTCCCTTTGGCCTGAAGAATGCAGGTGCCACCTACCGGCGAGCCATGAACTTCATATTCAAGCCAATCCTCGAGACATTGGTGGAGTGATATGTGGATGATCCGATGGTCAAATCTAGCTAGTACCAAGACCATCTCAATGACCTTGAGAAAGTGTTCGGCTTCCTTCATTCCCACCAACTAAAGATGAACCCGTTGAATTGTGCCTTCCGGGTCACCTATGGGATGTTCCCTGGATTTGTTTTCAGGTACCAGGGCATCAAGATCGACCCAGAGAAGATGATTCCCATCATCTAGATGCCTCCCCCAAGAAATATTCTGGAGCTTCGAGGTTTCCAAGGCCACTTATCCTACCTACATCGATTCATTGCAAATTTGGCCGGCAAGTGTAAGCCCTTTTCTCAGCTCATGAATAAAGGCTCCACCTATGAGTGGGACAAAGAGTGCCATACCGTGTTTGAGGAAATCAAGCAGTACCTGATTCTGCCTTCGGTCCTGATGCCACCCATATCCGAGACGCCGCTGATATTGTATGTGACTACCCCGGAATGGTCTCTTGGTGCCCTTTTCTCCCAGAAGAACAACAAGGGGGTGGAAAGAAGCCTCTACTACCTCAGCCACATGCTCATCTATATGGAAAACAGATAATTCCCCATCGGGAAGAGCTGCCTTGCGCTGTTATTCGTAGTACAGAAATTACGACACTACTTGCAACACCATGAGGTATAGTCGGTGTCACGGGTAGACCCACTGATTTACATTATGATCTGCCCCATGTTGACTGGCCGTTAATCATGGTGGATGGTAATCCTCTAGAAGATTTACATCTGGTTTTTCCCTCAGAAAGATATCAAAGGATAGGCATTGGAAGATTTTCTTGTCGCACATCCAACCCCTACAGACCATTCCCAGGACTTGGATTTTCCTGACGAGGAAATCCTCTCGGTAGATCATGCCATCCCATGTTGGAATATGCACTTTGATGGTGCCTCCCGGAGCCCCACCAGTATGAGGCTCAATGATCCCAGACTCAATAGAGTATGCATTGGTATTGTCTTTATTACACCAATGCAATCTATTCTTCCGTACACATTCCTTTTGTCGGAAGGCCGCAACAATAATGAAGCAGAGTATTAGGCCCTCATTACTGGCCTCTAGCTGGACCTCGAGATCAATGTTCCCTATTTTCATGTGAAAGGTGATTCCGAACTAGTCGTCAGGAAAATCAATGGTGTCTACGTCATTAGAAAGCCAGAGCTCGTACCATTGTTGGAGCGCACTCTCCATTTAATGGCCCAGTTTCCATCTCGGCCAGAAGTTACTCATGTCCCTCGATCTTAGAACGGTCAACATGATGTCTGGGCCGGCCTGGCTGCATCACATGTAGAACCCGAGAAGGATGATATGATTATACACATGGCACATCAGAGATTCATTGCTCCCATCAGCCTAGATGATGACGATGGCCTACGAGTAAGCCATTTTACCATCGGAGCCTCCACTCCAAGACCCCCAGGTTCCTCAGATGTAGTGGTTGAAGTGAACCCCGACTGGATATCCCCCTTTTTTCTATCTCCAAAATGGTTACCTCTCGGCTGATCGGGCCGAGCGTGAAAAAATCCGACACTGCGCGGTGCAGTTTACCCTCCAGAGTGGTCCTAGTCTTGAGCAGATAATCTAAAAATGTGGGTTTGATGGTGTTCTCCTCCATTTCATCCAAGGAGTCGAGATTTCTCAGGTCATGCAGGAGATTCATGCCAGTTCATGTGGGGCTCACCCGACTTGGCCCAAGCAATCTCATCAGATCCAGAGATTGGGGTACTTCTGACCCTCCATGATCAATGATTGCACCGAGTTCTCCAAGAGATGTCACACATGAAAAATTCATGCTAACTTCATCCATCGGATACCAGAACTTCTCCACTCTACCAAGTACTCTTGGCCATTTGCGGTGTGGGGACTCGACGTCATGGGACCATATCCACCAGCGATAGCCCGCCAGTGCAGGTTCATCCTGACTGCCAGATATTTCGTTTCTAAGTAGGAAAAATCAGTTTCACTCAAGGAGGTCAAGGCCCATTATATCATTGACTTTGTGAGCTCCAATATCATCAACCAGTTTGGAGTCCCTCATGTTGTCCTCACCGATAATGACAGAAACTTCCGAGCAGCCTAGTTGAAGAGGTTTTACACCAACCACAACATCTTTTAAAACCATACCTCTAGCTAATACGTGCAATAAAATGGGCAGATCGAGGTGTTCAACAAGAAACTCTCTAAAATATTGCAGAAAATGGTTGGTTAGAACAAGAATATTTGACTAGACAAGCTCCCCAACACACTCTGGGCCTATCAGATGATGACTTGTAATTCTACCCAGGTAACCATGTATTCCTTGGTGTACGGAGCTGAGGTGGTCCTACCCATCGAGATCCAGCTGCCTTCATTACGCACAGCGGTCTATGACCATCAGGCGCCAGATAAGGTAGCCTAAATTTGTTTGGCTGAATTGGAAGCACTTGAAGAGATTTGGCTTCATGCCCTGTACAATCTGAAAATGCATCATAATAATATTTCTAGAGCCTTCAACAAGAAGGTTCGCCTCCATAATTTCCTACAAGGCAACTTGGTATTGGCCCTCCAGACACCAATGATCCCTGGAAGGAAGCAACCCAAGTTGGAGCCCAAATGGGAAGGACCTTACATAATTCACAGGGTTTACCCCAATGGTCCATACTCCCTAATGTCCATGGATGGTGAGCGTATAACCCCTCCCACCAATGCCAAGTTTCTCAAGAAATACTTTCCCTGAGCCAGCTGGTCCAGCATGACCTTAAACTATTCTGTGCTACATGACATAAACTATGAATAATCCCACAAGACGTTAAAATGTGCCATTAGAAATATGTGTGGCTTTATTCCCATCCACATGGGATACGTAGGAACACTCAAGCATTTTGTCATGAGCCCATCCCCAAACTCTTGTCTTTGACTAAACCCCCTGGGTATAGTTCTCTGGGAGGATCCTTGCATGATATGGTTTAGGCTTCCTTAGCCCCACTCATGCTAGGATTATAATATTCACACCATGTGCCCACTCCCCGTTCTACTATCCTCCCACATCCTCACCTCATGATGTTAAACTGCATGGCCTTCAAGAACTACATACGGCTTGATTCCCATCCTTATGGTATACATAGGAACGCCTAGAAAGTTTGTCTGTTGGCCCAGCCCAAATGCTAGAATCTCCCCTCAGGTTAGGAAATATGGTTTGGTACAGGTTTTTTTTACACAATACACGTCGATCTCATCTTGATTCCGTTGTACGTACCACTCCCCAGAGGTTTCCACCTCTTTCACCGCCCTTCTTGACTTTAAAATTTATGGGTATAACTATGCTTCACCCACTCCTTTGATTGGGACTCCATCATCCTTTCCATCTAAAAGGGCCCCCAGACGGTAGGGATGCTATGTACAAGGGCTCTCCTACCACTTTGGGCCAACTCTCTTGAGGATGCTAAGAAACAAACCAATACAAGTCCCGCAATGCGAATATAGTCAGCATTGGATGCTCATTTTTTGTTCCCATTTTAGGTCACTATAAGGAAGCTGTGTTTCGAACCTGGTAAATAGATATCTTTATCCTCACGGCCACCCCAAGATGTCCCAAACATTGAGTGCAGTGGATCATTGTGCCCCATTGTATATCCAAGAAATGAACTCCAATCGGGCGATGCCAGCCACTAGACCCCTATTTGGCAGGGAGAGCAGAATCCGGATCCTTGTTTCCCACACTGAGCACTAATCACATGGTCATAGGAGCTATGATGAGGTGGTAATCGCACAAGAGTTCGTATGGCTAACATTGGTCGTGACGCCCGGCCTCAGTCCCCTTGGCTTTTCTGGCCCCTTGGCCCTTTCTGGCCCCTGGCCCAAGTTCTCATTTAGGGTCGTGTGGTGTGGAGTGGACCTATGTCCTTATTCGCATCGGGCTATTTATCCATGCCACACATATACCCTTGAGACATCCTTCCCTTCATTTATCGTCCATACCACGAGAACATGCCCTATCGTGCTTCGCGTGCCCAGTTTCGGGCCCCCAGCCCAGGATCTCCCTTATGGGATTGTACGGTGTGGTATGGGATTATGTTCTCATTCACATCAGGTTATTCACCACTCTGTACACCTACCTTGTTTGTGGTATCTTACCTCTATCTTCATCCTCACTGTAAGACGTTAAACTATGAATTGACTGGGTCTTCCCATTTGACGCCCAGCCTCAGGCCCCTTGTCCATTTTGGGCCCCTAGCCTAGGCTCCGTATTTAGGATGGTATGGTGTGGTAGGGGATTATTTCCTCATTCATTTCGGGTTACTCGCCATGTTTTACACCCCCCCCCCCTTTAGGGTATCTTAACCCTATGTGCGAGTCCAGAACTACATGTGGCTTGATTCCCATCCTCATGGGATGCATGGTACCGCTCGAGCATCTCATCATTGGGTCCAGCCCCATCTTGGCCGCTTGGCCTGCATTCCCCCAGAGAGAGGAACATATGGTGTGGTATGGAATTATGATCTCACTCACATTGGGTTTTGTAACAACCATGGCATTTACCTCCTCCTCCTGAGAGTTTTCTACCCACTTGTGCTATAATCGTCTTATCAAATCGGTCTCTCTCATGATGAGCCCCTCGGCCCTCTTCGACGATTCACCAATGTGCCTAAGGGTACTCTAGTTTAGTACCTGCAATGTTGGACTCTACTCAGACATTCTTTCCCCCATTTTTCAGGCTTCATGTTCCCCTTAATTTGGGCTTCAATAATCTTCCACACCCAAAGGGACCCCCAAATGGAATGGATTCTAGGCCTAAGGTCTCTCTTACCATTACAGGCCAACATCCTCTAGGGTTCTAGACAACAAATCTATACATGTACTGCGTTGCAAATATGGTCAGCACTTGGATATCATTTGTTTTTCCTCATTTCAGGATAACGCAATATGGATGTTCTATTTCGAACATGGTCAATAGTTATCCTCCATCGTCACACTAACCCCATTAAGCCCAAAATGTCGGTTACTTGATTTTAATCCTTCTCCACCTCATCATGACCTAGTAGACCTTCAAAATTCATAGTACTATTCCTCAGTGCACATCTGCACGATAGGAGGAAAAATCCAATATAAGGAAATCATTTGGGGCTCCATCGATTTCCCTTTTTCATATATTTCACATATTGAAAAGACCTTATCCACCCTTGTTTACTACACCGAGTTCAACTCATGTAGGCTTAGGGATTGAGCTACGATACGCCTTTACTTGTGATAGTCTCGCTTCTCCATGGTCTGAGTTCTATGACCTTAAACTAAGATCTTTTCAAATTTCCCCTTATTAGAACTATGTGTAGCCTGATTCCCATCCTCATGGGATACATAGGACCACCCGAACATCTAGACTTAGGGTCCAGCACCATCTCTCAGAAATCTCCCTTTCACCTTGGCCCCTTTGCCTACCCTTTCCTAGGTATGGGAGTATATGGTGTGGAATGAGGCTATGTCCTCATTCACGTTGGGTTTGTAAAGACCACACCATGTACCTCTCCCACCTAGGAGTTCTCTATCCATGTATTCTATTCTCATCCCTTCAAATTGGTTACTCTCAAGTTGAGAACCCTCCTTGACCCTCGACGGTGATTCAACAATCTGTCTAAGAGTACTCTGGTTCAGTGTTTGGAGTGTCAGATTTTATGTGGACATGATTTCTCCCACGTTGAGAATATGGTCGGTGGCCGATGCTCATTTTTTTTTCTCACTACAGGCTAAGGCGATATGGGTGATGTGTTTCGAATGCAGTCAATATTCATCCTCCATAATCATGCGCACCTCTTTAAGCCTTGAATGTTGGTTACATGATTCACATCATTGTACACCCCATTATGTCCAAGTGGAATTTTTACACTCCTGACACTATCCCTCAGTGTGCATTTTCATGTTAGGAGTAAAAAGCCATAGTAACGGCGTCATTCGAGGCTCTGCACCGACTTCCCTTCTCCATGGTCCGAGCTCTATGACCATAAACTAGGATATATTTTATAACTATGTGTGGCTTGATTCCCATCCTCATGGGATATGTAGGAATACCAGGACGTCTCATTTTCAGGTCCATCTCAATTAGGAGCTAGTTTCTCTTACCCCTTACCCTTTTACCTCTATTTTTATCCTTGGGCCTGAGGTTTCTTCCACGTAATCACGTACGGTGTGGTATGGGATTATGCCATCATTCACATCAGGTATGTTTTATTGCACGATGCACATTACCCCTTTAGCCTTTTCTCTATTACGTGTGTGCCACATGACGTTAAAATGCACACCTGATCCCATAACATGACCCTAAACTGTGACATTATTGTCTTGGTCGCACGATGAAAAACAGCACTACATCATGATGTCCTCACTCAAGGGGGCACCACATTTGGTATCAGTCACACGCCATGCCTTTTGTCAATTCCTACATACAGCTTGATTCTTGTGGCGATTTCGGGACTTGCTATCCTAGGCATGTCGCTTAAAAAACCATTCTCCTTAAAGGACAAACAGGATACATCAAATACCGCTTCTTTTGGTGTGAGGACCACACCCACACACCCCTTTTATCCCTAGAACTTGGACCTTACCATGCCACCCCTTAGATTATTTATGTTAGGTTTTATAACCACCCCACAAGGTGTCTCCCATGTTTCCTACCATCCATGGTCCAAGCTCTATGACCATAAACTATGACCACTCTGCGTCCTTGCAGCAAGACGTTAAATTGCACGACATCTTCTAGAACTACGTATGGCTTGATTTCCATCCTCATGGGATACATAGATACACCTAGGTATTTCACCTTGGGTCTAGCCATAGAAATCATAAATCCTATTCCTCCTCATTTTCAGACCCCTGGCTAGACCCCTTGTGGGGATCCATGTAACTGTAGCTTTCCCTGAACAAGTTAGGGATGCCCCACGATGACATTGGGATGCGAAACCTCCCCCGCTAGATAGGACCTATCTAAAATAAAGAATGATCCATGATCAAACCAATGCGCCGATCTAATGTGCTTCAACCATGGTGGCGTAATTTCGAGAGTGTTGGATTCTTTTTGAACAAACCATCACTCAACATTCCACGATTTGCATGGCCCTTATTCGAACCCTCGTCATATTTCATGTTTAAGGGAACCCCCTAACAGTATGGATGCTCAGCCTATGGCCCGCCTATTGTCCTGGGCCAATGTTTTGGAAGACTAATGGATGCCATTTTGAGTCAGGCCCCATGTTTCGAACGTGGTCAGCGGTCAGCCCTCATTTATTATCCCCATTCCAGGCTAACACAATAAGGATATTGTGTTTCAAATGCGGTCAACAGTTATTCTTTATTGTCACGCCACCCCCATAATGTTCTGAATCCTGGGTATCATGATTCACACCTTCCCATCTATTCAGATTGATTCCAGTTCCCTTGGAGTTACCCCGTTTGTGCACAATAGCACACTGGGAAAACAATAATTCGGTTGTTCTGAGAGCTTCATTCTCCAGTTAGGTCTCTCACATTTACTCCCAGAAAGCCAGGACGGTTTTTCAAACACCAGATGCCTGAAGCTTGGTTTTCACTCCTACATTTGGATGGGTGTGATAAGGTGGTCATCCCTTGTTTCTCACATCAGCCCCGACCCATGTGAGCTTAGGTAATGATCTCTGGACGCTTCACAAAAATTACAAGAATGTAATAAACCAATAAAAATAATGGAACTAATATAGGATATCTATCAAAGAATGAAAATATGTTTGAGGTTTAGTAATCATTACAGTACCCGAGGGTCATTTCCCCCCATGGATGGGTTAACCTCATCAAAAGTGCGTAGCAGCTCCGCCAACCTCTGGTCAGTGGTGTCCAGGAGTTTCAGCCACCAATTCAGCTCCTGATCCTCTTCAACAGCGATGGGGCGAAATTCAACGGCCGCATTTTGGGCCCGTTCTACATCGGTCTGAATAACAGTCATCTACTTAGAGGCTCACTTCATGCCCTCTTCAGCCTCTGCCTTCAAGGATTTCAGCCGTGATACGAACTCTGATTGCATGTCAATGGAAGCGTAATGATCATCCACCCGGGTATACAACTGTTGAACCTCATCTTCATCCTCCTGGAGCCTCTTGATGTTTACTGCTTTCCTCCACTGCCACCCACACCGAGGCCATGATCATAATTCTGAATCTTTTCTGCCATAAGATCTCAGACGAGCAAGTGGGGATACTGGGAATCCACTCCCCTAGTACACTGTTCATTTAGTCAGAAGAATAGTCTCTCCATGTCATCCAACCATAGTGCTTGGGGGTGTCATAAATGAAGAGCTTGATCAGATTCCAGGATCGATGACGGACTGTCTTGATATCCTCTTCATCAGAGGTCGTCTCGTCCCAGTCGGCACGATTGGTAGGATCATATGGGGGAACATCCCTTGGAACTCTTCAGCAGGGTCCACGTCTGGTGTTTGATCATGCATGGAGGGACCTAGAATATCTGATCGATCCTCATCATTGGATCCTGCCACAATGATCTTGGGTTCAGCCCTGCTGACTGTCCCACCAGTGATCAAGAGCGCCACCGCTTGGTCAGTTTGGTGCTCCGCCTCCACGATCATCGGCATTCCCCTAGGAAAGACACCGAAAGAAGCCCCAGCCAACCTCGCCAAGGTGGCCCATGCCATTTAAATAACTATACATTCCAAAAAAGGACATGGATGTCTGTAAACATAGTTAGGGGATGTCCACCATAAAATTGGTAGAGGGGACTTACAATGATCAAATTCTTGGTCTCAATCTTGGGTTGATTTCATCAGGACCCCGAAGCGTGGCCCCCCGTATATGGTCAGAAGGTCTGAAAACTCCGTAGGGGTCATATCAGGTAACCTAGCCCTGATGGATGCAAAAATTGATGTGGTGACAGACATAGATCCCGAAGGTCCCTCGTATGTATCCACTGAGGGACTAGAACGAGTTTTGTATATAAGACTCTCTTTCATGGTTCAGATGTTAACAAATAGTCTGGAATGACCTCAATGTGTGTCTTAGAGAATGGGGTTTCAGATTTTTTTACCTTAAGGGCTTCTTAGAACTCTTCAAGATATGAGCCTTGATCTCGAACTTCTCCCTTCTCTAATGGGCTCCCTCTCCCGGCCTCATCACCCCAAGAGGACTCTTCTAATTCTTTATGCAGAGGGAAGAACTCTCTTAAATAAGCATCTGACAACTACGGGGGAGTAGTGTAGTCCTGCAACACGTTGACATGGTATTTCATTGGATGATGGGCACCTCGGGAATGCACAAAGTCCTCCATCTCTACAAGGTACCACTTTGCCTCCGCCTGGGGAACTGCAAAGCCATACCTAATAGGGAATATTCTCAGTAAATCCCTCCCAAGATGGTTCTGGTGCTGCCATGACTTGATGGAGCCAAGAAATTTCATGTTGACTTCCCAAATGTCTCAGGCCTTCATGAATACATCATTCTCAGGTATGTTGATATGGTGCAACCGCTTCCATAGAGCCTAGGTGGGTATCCTGCAGAATCATCTTGGCAACCTCCCCTCTGGATTGATCCGATCTTATGGAACCGCAGGGTCCGCTACCACTGCTAAATCTATGGCTGCTGCTTTACCCTCAACTGGTGCGGTCCACACCACCACGGCAGTCTCGCCACTGCAGGATTCCCTTCCTGCCTTCTGGTCCCAACCCTGTGGTCGGGGATGTTTTCCATCACTGACCCAAATGGTTGGTTGCTTCAAAATCTCCCCTGGATAATCTCCCTCCCAGCTTATGGCATACTTCTTCATGAGCCCAAAGACGACGGTAGGCAAATTCAGTTCGTTCCGCATCTTCCCATCTTCCCGTGTGAACATGAGCCACATCTGCCTCATCAAACACGGGTGTTCCTTGTGGCACACCTGCAAATAGACCTGCAGGGTCAGTCGCTGCATTCATAAGAATTTCCTTGAAAACTGGTGTGGGGTGTTCGGCTAGCAGAGGGGCTGACAGTCCACACTTACCACTAAGAATCCACCTCGAAAGGCTAGAAGAAATTTCTGGTTCTCTTCTGTTCCCTGGCCATCATCAGTGAATACCCTCTTCAGCAACGGAAACTGGTGAAAATTGAACTCTTCAGACTTCCACACCCAATTCAATATAAACGGTGTGGTCAACGTGGCCAGAAAGCTCCCCACAGCATTTAGGATTTATGGGAAGAAGTTAGAACCTAGAGGAGAGATAGGGTTCGGTTATTCATAAACCCCGTTAATATGTGCCTCTATCCACCCATACTGGAGGTGGAATGGCTGACATACCCTCTGCGGTCTCCTCCCCTCGCTGATATTCCACAACATCTTATACAGTTTGGCGATAATCGGGATTCCAAGGTTGACCCGCCCTCCTGTCACCAACGTGGATGCCATGATAAATGTATTTGGTCTTACTCCCATGTTGGTATCCCTCACCGGTAGGATCCAACCATAGATAAGAGAAACAATAAATGCCGTTGGCCTGAATATTGGATGCTACTCAGTACTGAAGATAAACGCCCCAAGTCTTCCACTGGATGTCCTCCAAGAGCCACCAGTATGTGTGCTATTTTCCCCATTGAGCCCCCTTCGGGAAAGTCTGAGGCCTTTCTGGAAACTGTTGGTCTACTGAGAAATTTGGGAACTGCTTGAACCACTGCTTAAAGTGGACATCTCTCACTGCATCTTTGTCCTCTCCCGACAACAGCACTTTCAATGACATTTCCAGCCATGACATCTGCTATGGATCCTCCCACGCACTCATGAAGGGGAGTAATTCATCATAAATATCCTATAGTATCATAACCCTTGAAATCTGGTGGACATCCCACAAGTTAATACCAACCTCCCCATGGTATAAGTGGAAGGTATTGGTCCTCAACGACCTTCTGCTCAACAGTTCCAGCATTAGCTATTTCGGTTGATATATGTGGAATTGGGAGGCCCAAGCTACCTCATACAATCCCACTCTCCTCATCTCATCCCCAAACACATCACTTGATGCACCTACCTAGTAGGCCCAGGCCCAATCGTCTATTAAATTGCCATCCTGGCATAGGCCCCATTCCTCAGACCACCCATACCTCGGGTTCCTCAATGTTGCCTTCAATATCATGTGGTATAGAGGATGAGACATATCCAGCTTCATCGCCTTCCCAACGACGTTATTCAGGTGTTTGTATAGGCATTCAACAACAATGGGTGTGGATTATTCCTGGGCATGGCTGTTAGCAGCACTGAACCATTGGCGCTAGCAGAACAAACTCCTAAACCAGTAAGCTGGTTCGTCCCTACTTACTTCAGGGATGAATACGTCATCCCTCAACCCAAAGACATACAAAGGCAGCCTCAAACACAATGGGTAGTTCTTTTGGCTCTCCGGCATCAGTTCCACCAACGAATCATGGTCAGAGTGGCTTCAGACTCACTCCCCTAGGGCCAGACTATTCTCCATCTCATCCCTCTAGGCGGCATCTGCAAGAACCCCCTCGACAGCTTCTTGATGAGCTATTCAGTTTTAGAACTTGGACAATTTTTGAGTTGGTTCATGAAGCTCATTTTTGGAGAGTGTTCGCGAATCCACTTTCCGAAGTCCTACTTATGCCTTCTAAGTCTGGATCACGATGTTCTATTGTGAAGTCAAAAGATTATTGTGCACCGCGAAGCGAAGACCCGATTTGCAGAGAGCAATCGCAGAGTACGCGGAGCTTCACGAATCAAGAGTTCAAAAAGTCAATTTTTCAGAGAGGGGAAAGGAAAAAAAGAATTCAAATCCCCTTTATATAGGAAATGACCTTCGGAGCTTTGCTCCCCGACCATTTCGTGCCGATCTTCACAGCACGCTCGGCCTACGGGTCGCCTATCCACCTCGCGAGCCCCCTTCACGATATAGCTTCGCAAATGACCGAGGATTTTTGTGATTGACCCTCCATTTCTCTGCAGATCCAAGTCTGAGGGGGGACATTTTTTTGCACCAAAATGGGAGAAGAAGATGAAGATATAGAAAGCCTCAAGGGGCTGCCACGCGAATACCATTCGCAAAGCCCCAATCGCACCACGCCCGACACGGAGCGAGGAGGCAGGCCGCTCCATGAACAGATTTTATGTTCACGAGGCCATTGTGGAGTAAGGAGGCGGTAACTCTCTACAAGAACCATTGATGTTCGTGAGCCCACCGCGGAGCAAGGAGTCAGTAACACTCTGTGAGCACCTTTGTCGTTCATGAGCCCGCCACGGAGCAAGATCTGTCTTTGCACCGAGCGACCTCTGCTTCGCGACGCCTCTCCATTATAAATATTGTCCTCCCCCCAAGTCCCAGGGCAGATCATCCGACCTTTAATCTTCCTTTCTCTCAAATCACGAAGCGCCTTCTTCTCTGTGAACCATGAGCTGTGTGAGGTACTTATGCTCTGTGAAGTGCCTCCAATTTTCCTTGTTTTAACCCCCTCTTCCGAGATAGATTCCTTTCATAGAGCCTAATGGCCTCCACGAAGGAATGGGATCCCCAAGGGGACCTGGGTTATTGTGAAGCATTTATTCTTCACGAAACACCCATCATGTACACGTGATCCACATGCCAAGGTAGGGTCACTGTACATCGCGAAGCACATTGCTTCACGATACCTTGCTTCACGAGGAACCTTTTCTCCACAAGGCAGTGCTCTGAAAATGCCTTTCCACTTCACACAAAACATCTTATATGCACCTCTTACTTTTTATTAGGCCAAGGCACCCCACTTCACAAAGAACACCCCTTCGCAATTATCCTCCGCCGCGTGGAGTAGTAGAGTTTCACAAGGCCCCTACCTAGGAACCCCACTGCATTACAATTCCTTTTCCCGTGTGACCCTCTAGGTTTGCACAATGTGATTTAAAAGTCCCTTGGACGATATTTCCCATTACGTAGTTTTTCCTCATAATTCTACTCATAGGCACGCTAATAGTTATTGCTTCTTCGCATAACCACGCTAATGTGGACCCCCTAATGGTTCGCTCCATAACACCCCCTAGCCATGGTGTTGCATGTCCCTTCTCTTCACCAAGGTGTAGAGGGTACTGGTTATGTAAGTCCTAGGGGTCCAGAGAAAACCCACCTCGTCCGAGCTGCGGGACGTTAAACTTCCATGAACTATCATCCTTAGCACATGACATTAAACTGTGGCCTCGCCCCATGCCTCGCACACGGGGTGTGCCCACCTTGGACATTCTCCACACCCACTGGTCTCTACGAGGATGATATCTTCCCTTATAGCGGATGATATCGTCCTTATCAGAGTGGAGTTTGTCCGCAGGGAAAGGGTGACCATCTCGGTGTAAGCCCCTAGTTTTTCTTGTAAGAGGCAGCATCCTTGCTCCTCCTTTCTTCTACGGTCCCAAGGACCAGGGGAGGGGGAAATGGACACCGAACCCCTCCATTCTTCGGTGCCAAGTCCCTCTCCTACTGGTCTTTGTCTCCATCGGGTCTCCATCCTAGAGTATGTTCTAACCTCTTCGAGCTACTAACCATGCATAATCCCATGTTTCCTCTTTGTGCTGCGATCACGTCTAAGCACCACTTCATTTCTCACAGACGCACCTTTCGCAACGTGATCAACGGGTCTCTACTGCCTCTTATTTCTCACACCGATCATGAATCATATGGGCTTAGAGTAAGCACCGACCATGAAATCCACCTTGGGAAGCCTAGAGTTTAAGCCCCACACTGGCACCAGAACTACGTGGTCTTTGCTCCTTGCTAAGGCAAGGTATGTAGAAAGCCTCCATGTGGTTCAATCCCACCATCCATTGGTCCAGAACATCTTCACGTCGGTGCACCAATCCCCTATCAGAACTAAGAGTTCCTTGATCTTTGCCAAGGAAGAGTACGTAGGAATCCTCCACAAGGTTCAAGCCCACCACCCATGGGACCCCAGGTCCACCTTCATGGTGGTTCAACGACCCACCTGAACTACGTGGTCTTTGATCCTTGTTAAGGAAAAGTACGTAGGAAGCCTCCATAAGGTTCAATCCCACCATCCATTGGTCATCCCGACCCCCTTTACGTCAGTTCACCAACACCTTGAGAAGCTTAGAGTGTAATCCCCACATCACCACATGAACTACGTGGTCTTCGATCCCTGCTAAGGCAAGGTACGTAGGAAGCCTCCATGAGGTTTAAGACCACCAACCATGAGACCCCAGGTCCTCCTTCACGTCGGTTCATAGAGCCACCTAAACTACATGGCCTTTGATCCTTTCTCAGGAAAGGTGTGTAGGAAGCCTCCATGAGGTTCAATCCCACCATCTATTGGTCATCCCGACCCCCTTCACATCGGTTTACCAACACCTTGAGCCGCCCCAGAGCATAAGCCCCAAATTCCACCATCTGATCTACTTGGTCTTTAATCCTTACCAAGGCAGGGTATATATGAAGCCTCCTTGAGGTTCAAGACCAACATTTGATCACTTCAACCATCTTCACGTAGGTTCTCCCCGGTCCCGCATGGCGTTAAACTGTGGACCTCTTTCAGCGGTAATCCATTGTCACTCCATTCAGCAGTAAGCCGTTGTCACTCCATTCAGTGGTAAACCGTTGGAACCACAATCCCCGGTATGTCGTTGTCAAATGAACTATGTAGACTTTGATTCCCTACCACAGTGATACATAGTAAGCCTCTTCAAGTCTCAAGCCCAATACTTTCGTCATCCTCATGGCAATTCCGTCCCATTCACCGTCTACATAATTCAACCGCTCCATCATCCATCCTGATTTTTACCCGGGCCGCCACATCCCAGTGGTATCATGCCTCCTCATACCTTATTCCCCTTGATAGTAACCGGGAGGTCAACCACACGCTGGCCTCAACATCAGTGTTCTCTCTGGGGGTCGCACTCATCTGATCCACTCTAATCAGTGTTATGATCAGTCCGATTTTTCTTCGCTGGACATTAAATTTGTGGCATACACTATGTTAATCATGGGAAGCTGAGGAAAACCTCATATAAAAGCCCATGAAATACGATTCCCCACGTTCGATGTGGGATGCCTTAGGCTTCCTCACCCTAGAGAAGCCCTATAATAAGATACAGAAGACATACACGCTAGTGTCCCAGTGTCCAAACACGCCGGTGATGCCCAACATGACTACTCCCCTGATTGAAGGTTGCTACCCTGACCGGACCCCTTGGAATGTCTTGACAGAAGCAGTCTAATTAACTGGTGTCCATGAAGATGTGGCGCTAGGAAGAGTTTCACGAACAAAATATTAAATATATGTGGGAGAACCGGACTAGGTGATGAGTTCTGAGGAGGAATCCACATAAGGAAGAACTGACATCCCATCATCCCATTTTGATCAAGGAGAAAACATCCATGAATAAGGGACAGATACTGCCTGCCTTTGGAAAGCAGGAATATGGGGCAATAGACAGCACTGACTTCCCCCCCAAATGATACAGATGCACGCGCCCCAGCAAAAGTGTAAGAAACAATATATTTGACATAAAATTCTCACATCCATCATTTTCGTAATATTGATGGTGAGGATTTTTATACATCTTATTACAATTATATTTGATTTTATTTTATTTGTTAAATTATCAAACTCTTTATCACATGCCTAATTTTTTTAGTAAAAAAATATTTTTCATTAAAAATAACTGATATATTTTTAAAATTAAATACTCAATACTGCATTATTTAATATACATTTTTTCTCTGCATTAATTATTATTTAAAATCATTAATATTTTTATAATTCAGTAAAACCAAATTATAACAACTATATTAGCTAAATCTATATAATCATAATGTCATTGTATTTCATAATTATTTATATTCAAGACCTCACCATATACGATTGATTTTTAATAAATTTACACCAATATTAGTTAAAAACATTCATGATTAATTTGTGTTATATTATATAGAATATATATATAGTTATTTATGTATAATCTACTATTAATGTTTTTTCCATGTTCTTGAGAAATAGTGTTATAAATAATTTACTCTAAACATACTCCAACCATATACATTCCTCATTTTTATTATTATATTATTTGTTCTAGATATACATTTTTTTATTCAGTTTCAACTTCTACTAACCATATAACAGCTGGTATATGTAAAATAATAAATTGTAATATTCATAGATTATTACATCATTATGGTCTGAATTTTAATTATATATTTTATTATTTCAAGGAATTTATAAAAATAGTTCTATATCATCAAAATTATCTAATAATTTTATTTTTATTAGATATTTTTTTATTTCATGTTTTATCAACATCGAATGCCAAAAATTAGATTTTAAATCCTAATATCCCATCACTGAAAACATTTTGATAATGAATTTGTATATTCATATCTTTCTCAAATATGTGTATTCAGTTATTTTTTATTTAGACATTATTTGAATATCAAAACGTTGATGTTATTTAATAATGTCTCAATGGTGTAGAACTCATGTATTTATTACAACATTTATTTTTTTAATCAAATATTTCCTTAGGTATTTGAATTGTGTTTATTCCTAGAATAATATAATTATCTTATATTTAAATTAATCTATCATTATAAAATAGTTTTCCTCAGATGATATTTAAATTAATGTGCATATATATATATAATGTTTCATAAATAGATGTATATAATGTCATTAAACCTTAAAAACTCAAGAAAAGTACCAAATATAATAGATCATAAGGATTGAAAATTCTCCAGTGTCCAATAAACATGAAGGTCAAGGATAGTAAGGTCCATATAGATATCTAATACCATCTTAAAAATTAATAAATGTAGTATATTGATGTAGGTTTGAAAACCCCTGAATTATATATAGGTTCCTCCAAAAAAATTAACACGCCATGGGGAAGAACCACACTAAGGATTTAATATATAAATACTGAAACTGACATATTTCCCAACAATACTCAATATACTAAGTTATCCCAATATATGAAAACTCTCTAAATATGAATATAATATTAATGTAGTGGACTCATTAAAATACAATAATAGATGTGCCATGCACCCACATCCCCAAAAACTAGTCACCCCTCATACTATAGCCAATTCCATGTCCAGATCATATTGTAACCAAGTGACCTTGATAATTTCCACATCACCAAAACAATAATAATATGATGAAAACAATATCTATGAATTATGTTGAAAAATAATATGGTGAGTAATCCAAAATACATTTCCATGATAGCTTATATGTTATGTATTTACCTAATACCAAAACCCTCATATGTAAATTGGTTTGGTTTTTAACTCGTATAGTGAATTGTAATATCGGTTAACTCCACAACATACATTACCAAACTGAAAAAACATGCATTTTGATAAAATAACACATAAGACCCATCCTAGGTTATGTATCTTATCATGTATACCTTTTAAACTATTCTATCACACATATAATCATTATCACATAATTACCATAACTTCCACTAAATACACAACATAATTCCACACATTCACAACTCAATTATGTTCAATCAGTTTCCACACCATCATCAAACTAAGAATAATTTACTATCATATCACATAGTTTTACTACCACATGGAATTTTTAGTTTAAAAATTTATTAAAATTATTTCACAATTCAGAACCAATTAAATTATTTTTATAAATAGTTTATTAAAAAAATATGATTACTATATTAGGAATTTATTTTAGCATTCATAAATGTATTCATACCAAACACAATTTCCTCTTTATATTATTTAGTTTTTTCATCCCGTGTTTAGCTTATAACTAATATCATCAATATAACAAAAATAAGTCCCCACACTTCCACATAAAATATATATTATAACATATTAAATATATTAAGACATATATTAAAATAAATCCATTTCCATAGAAATCATGAAATTATAACTTTAATAAATCACATAAAAGGAACTAAATATATATCCCTAATATATTTACATTTTAATTTATATTATTGAATCAATATCATATATATAGAAAAATAAAATAAAATGAGGATAATCCACCTAAATACTAATTAAAAATAGGTATATAGAGATAATGTTTTCCCAAATTACATATATCAATCGATGCTTGAATCATAATTTCATTAAATAATTATTCTTGATGATCAAATAATAATGATCTCATGAATAATATTTATCTCACATAATCACTCTACTATATATATATATCAAAATTATAATCTATAAATCTGCATGGTAATAAAAGAAATATGGGATAAGAAGGATAATTGTTGGATGTATATTCGGACTCATAAAAATATTATCTCTTGGAGAAATAAGATCCTAAATCATTAAATGGGTACCCAGGGAAATAGAAAATACACCCACATTATCCAAAAGTCACACAAGAAGAAAATAAATTTAATAGAAAGAGGGAAATAAAATGATCAATTAGATAAAAAGAAATAGTAAAAGAACTTATAATACAGTATAGGTTAATGCTGTATAAATAGTTGAAAATTCAAAAATCAACACAAGACACCTTATACACATACTAAATTTAAAAACCACAACCATTAAAATTTTATTATATATTGGATCGTTGTGCATAAATATAACATTATTCTTTAATGAACCCATTCATAGGGATGATTCGAGATTCTTGGAGAAATACATAATTATCTTCATCTTCCATTAAAAATTTCAATTTTAAACTCAAAACCATACAACATTCATTCTGGGATAACACATATTACCAAAGAGATATCTATAACTCTTGTAAAATAATCTCTTTAAACTATAACTTTATCATCATCCCATAATGGAAATATTTGATACCAAAATCATTCCTAATGAAACAACATGATTTAATTTTAACCATCATGACATAAACATATAATAAAAATTTCATATAATTAGTGGTTCATGCTCTTGATGCAAAAAAAATTATTTAGAATAATGTGTCGTAATGATCATGATAAACTCATATTTTTATCAAAAAACCATTCTATGTATTTTCGATAAAACAAATGGTAAACACCATATGTGTACTAATAAACCATAATGATCAATACTGGTTAAAATATAAATATACAACATACCAAATACAAAAATAGAAAAGTTGATGGAGGGTGAACTCCATAGATGTATAATGGAAAAATAAAGGAAAAATATCACAATATCACAATATATATGAACCGTCTGATATATGGATGTAGGTTAAATTAATGGGAAAATATGATGAAGAAAAAAAATATTGGGTGATGATACAAGGGCTAACACTTGTGAAATATGATTCAGCATCGAAGATTCAATCACCAGTAACAAAGTGATATATATATATATAACAAAATAAAATTGATAATGATTAATCTTTATTTAATACTTCGATAGAACAGAACTTATCATTCACATTATAATTACCATTAAAACACCATAGAAACAAATAGTATGCTAAATAAATGAAGTATATAGTGGCTATGATCTTTTTGGAATCAACTAATTAAAAATATAGTCATCTCTTACAAAAATATATAAGAAAATATGACACAGAATAAAATAATCTTAGAGAATATACCAAAATATTCAAGTCAAATGGACACATATATCTAGTATTTCACTTATACATGGAAATAAAGAGATTACATGAAGACCTTGAAAAACAACTATGAAATTGATAGATTAAAATTTACAACTAATATATTTAACATATCTCTACATGACCAATCAAATAGACATATTCCATATATTGAGAAGATAATAAAAAATCCAGGTGATAAATAAATAAATTAAATAGTTACATTGATGAAGATAATAAATTTCATACAAAATAGGAAAATTGGAAAATGATCATAAGATAATATAAAACTTTTTTAATGGTAATAAGTATAAAGATTCAATGATGAATCTAAAAAAATTAATTTTTAAATGAGAAATGAGAATATGAGAATCCATGTCAACCACCAACGATTATTTTTCTCAATGATTGGAATTTTGAATCTATATAAAGGACTAACGAGATTAAATAAAAATTTTAGATGAAAATTAATTATATATAAATCATTTGAGATATAAAAATAGCATCAAAAGAGCTTGTACACTTTTCAACATACCTTTTCTCATATAGTAAGAGGGATCATTTAATTCTAGGATTTTTTTATTTTTCTTTTCAATCTTTTATTCCATATCCTCTTCTTATTTTTTTTTTAAAATAGAACAAGGTATATATCCTTTATATTCACTCCATCATCAGATCTTTTATTTCTAGCTATTGAAGAATCATTGAGGGTAGGGACTTTCATTATACTGATATTTTATCAAAGAAGTTCCAACAATTAGAACATGTAATTTTTTGATCCTTTATCAAAAATGTTGTTTTTATAATGTATTTTCCATTTCATCAAAAATTTGGGGAAAATTACCTAGAATTTTTTAGATCAAGGCAAAAGATCTTTCTTCCTCTTTTGTCTAATAGAAAATATTTATTTGGGAAAAAGTCAAATTATTAAAATAATTATGATTTGTTATTATTATTTATCCTAAACCTATTTAATATTTTCTATGTATTTTATATTTATACATTGATTTAGTTTCATTATCAATTTCAGCATTGAATGTATCACTATTTTCATTATTTTTCTATATATTTATTTCACGATGGCCAATTCAATAGAGTGGGTAGAATTTTTTCACCAACTTTCATTCATATTTTACATTAAGATCCATAAGTATATATTCCCTCAATTTTCAATCATAGACATTAAATAGCTATTTTATAATACTTAAAACATTATACAAACAGATGCCAAAATAATGTACTTGTCTAGTGCCTTTGGAAACATTGAAACATAAGCATTGTTACATAAATGAGCTACATTATCTCCCACTAGGTTCTTCTTGACAAGAACCCTTCTTAGACACATAAAAAATAATAAATATCTTCATAACATCGGGAAATAAACATAAAAAGTGGTGATCTCAATTGATCAATATGGGTAAACAAAGGATATATAAGAATAATCATGACAATAAGGTTATGAGAACATGATCATGAAAATATAAGATCATACCCTTCATATCAAAGATCATATACTCGAATCATAGAATAAATTTGGGTATTTTATAAGATATAAATAATATGTAAATAAAGAACATAATCCATGAAATCATAACATAGGAAAAACATGAAATTGTGGTAGACACATAAGCACATATTATTATTTCCATTATAATTAAGTAATCACTTCAAGACAATCCTAGTAGTACTGGTTCACTCCCCGTACAATCTTAGTAGTCAGGGTTCACTCCCATGGCCATCTTAGTGGCATGAATTCACTCCTCATGCCATCTTGGATGTCACGATTCACTCCCATGGCCATATTAGGAGTATGAGGTCACTCATACCATCTTGGTAGTCATGGTTCGCTCACATTACTATCTTAGAAGTCTAGGTTCACATAGAAGACCATCTTAGTCTATCTAATGAGATATAAATCTTTACACCATGCTTTGGAGGGAGATATATATCCCACAAATCTCATTGTGAAATCATATATACATGTTCCACAAGATCATGAATAATAATATAAAAACCCATGAAATGATATGGGTATTAAAAACTTGTAATCATATCATTACCTATGGTAAAATACATGTTTCGTAATAATTTCATCATCAAAAAAACTCATGAAAAGAAATGGGTTTCAAAAGTATATAACACATTAAATATAAATAGATTTCATAAACATATAACCCATTAAATCGAAATGAGTTTCATAAATACCATGAAATTAGGCATAACTATTCAGTGAAAGAATACGAATGGAACTATTAGATAATTTTATTAGAAAGGTATGAGTAACATAAATGTATTTAATATTATATGGAAAATAATTTTGAAATATCTTTCAAAAAAACATTTCTTGAGGAAAATTTCCTTTCCTCTTTGAAAAATTATTTTTAATTCATAAAACAATTTGAAGATCATTTTCTTATAAAATACCTCGAAATCATATAAATAAGACTCAAAATAATTTTTAAAAACTGTTATCTTGAAAACTAATAGAATTATATTCAAAATATTATAAAAAAAATTTTCTTTGAAAACACTTTTAAAACATTAAAATAATGGGCTGAAATGTTTTGAAAACCATTCCATTAAAATAACATTGAAAACATGTAAATAAATATTGAAAACATTTTCAAAACAATTTCATTGAAAGTAATTTTTAAAACATATAATTGTAACATAAAATAATTTTGAAAACCTTTTCTTTGAAAATAAATTTTAAAACTTATAAAGAACCATTTAAAATATTTTTGAAAACCATTTTTTTAAATAATTTTGAATACTTATAAATAAATCGTTAAAATGTTTTGAAACCCTTTTTACATGAAATCTTATAAAATAATATTTAAAACGTTTTAAAAATTATTTACCTTGAAATCTTAATAAATAAGTTTTAAAAAATTTTGAAAACCATTTTCCTTGAATAAAATATTTTGAAAACGTATAAAGAATTATTGAAAATATTTGGAAAAAAAATTCATTCAAAATTATTTTAAATTTTTTTAAAATTAACCTTTTAAACATGGAATGTATTTTTCATATAAATTACAATTATTAAATATATACATGATGTATGAGGTAAGAATAATATTCCTTTTTCATGGGAAGAGGTTATAGAAATACCTTCTTAGTAAAATTAATATAAGATTCCTTTGAAAACAGTAAAAATACATGAATATATTATGAATAACCATAGGAGAAGAAAATTCATGAGTTTTTTTAGATATTGATCATAACATTTCAATAAAGAAATCATAAACATAAAAAATATTGAAAAGTGATGTGATTTTCTCCCACTAGGTTCTTCTTGAATTGAACCCTTTTTAGACACATACAAATAATACATATCTTCATAACTTTGTAAAGGATTCATAAAAGGGGTTATCTCAAATGATCAGTAAGGGTAAAAAAGAGAGACATGTAATTATAATCATGAGAATTAGGGTGTGAGAACATGATCAAAAAAATAAAATATGAAACCCAACATATTAAAGACTATATTCAAGAATCATGTCATACTGATTGGAAGTTCATAAGACATGAATCATAATGGAATAATGAACATAATCCATGAATTCATAACATTGGAATAAAACATTGAATTGTGGAAAACACATAAGTATATAATATTATTTCCATAGTATCCAATTCATCACTACCAATACCATATTAGAAGTCCATATTAACTCCCCATATCATCTTGGTAGTCATGGTTCACTCCCATTCCCATCATAGTAGCATGAGTTCACACCTACTACCATATTGGTAGTCATGGTACACTCCCATGGACATCTTAGTAGCATGAGTTCACTCATCATACCATCTTGGTAGTCATTGTTCACACCCATTTCCATCATAGTAGTCAAGGTTCACTCTCAAGACCATATTAGTATATCAAATGAGATATAAATCCTTACCAAGTGCATTTGAGGGAGATATAGGTCTCACCCATCTCAAAGTGAAATCATACATACATGTGCCTCACGATCATATATAACCATATCATAACCCAAGAAATGAAATGGGTATTATAAAAATGTAATCATATCATAACCTATAAAAAACATACAAGTTTCATAATCATTTCATTATAAACATAACCCGTGAAAAAAATAGAGTTCTGAAAGCATAGAACCCAAGAAAGAGAAATGAATTTCATAAAAATATAACCCATGAAAGAGAAATGGGTTCCATAAAGACCATTAAATTATTCATAACAATTTAGTGAAAAATATGAATGGAACCTTTAGATAATTTCTTAAATAGTCATGAGTAATATCAACGGATTTCATCTTAGATGGAAAATAATCATCAAATATCGTTTGAAAAAAATTATTGATGAAAATATAATTTCTTCTTGGAAAGGGGATTTTTAATTCAGAAAACCATTTGAAAATAATTTTCATAGAAAATACCATGAAAAAGTACGAATGACAATTGAAATTATTTTGAAAATATTTTACCATGAAATTTTATATGCTAAGATTCAAAACATTTAAAAAAACATTATTTTAAAAAATATTGAGATCATTAAAAGTTATTATCAAAATGTATTTAAAACCATTTCATTGAAAATAAATTTAAAAAAATTTTATGAAAGCTTGAAAACATTTTGAAAACCATTTTTTTAATTTCACTTTTAAAACATACAAAGAAAGCTTAAAAACGTCTTGAAAACCACTAATTTGAAAATATATTTTAAAACTTATAATTAATGATTAAAATAAAATTAAAACCTTTTTTCATAAAAACATAAAAAGTAAATTTGAAAACATTTTTAAAACTATATCAATTTAAAATATATAAAATATGATTGAAAACATTTCGAAAACCATTTTCCTTCACAAAAATAATTGGAAAAATAATAAATAAATTCTTGAATTTTTTTTAAAAAAATATCTTTGAATATTATTTTTAGAAAAATATTTTAAAAATTATCCTTCTAAACAAGAAATATGATTTTCAAATAAATGATGGCAGTTAAATCTTTACATGATGTACGAGGTAAGAATGACATTCCTTTTTCATGGTAAAAGGATAAAAAACACCTTGTTTGGAAAATGAAAATAAGACTCACTTGAAAACATTGGTAAAATAAATAAAGGGAAATAATAATTTCAATTATTATAGTAGTATTTAAGAATATTCATGGAAACCCATTTTAGAAAACAAGGTATTGAAGGGATATAGATTTCCGACTATAGAGAGGGAAATGTCAAGATTTATTAAAAGTATTTACTTACCAATCATAAGTACTAAAGAGTGTAAAAATGGTACCAATACATTAATATATTATTAATGAACATAGGAGAATAAAATAAACGAGTCTTATTGAAATATTGAAAAAAATATTTATTCAACGGAATCATAAACATAAAAAATCTTGAAAAGCAATGAGATTGTTTCAATAAACTGTTATAACTTGGTTTTGGGGAATCATACTCTCCATTTAAGAAAATAAAATTACATTAATCTTAAAATATGATAAAAATAATTATATTCAAGATATAACATGTAAAATGGAATTATATAAACCTTGATAAAGAATTTTGGTGCATAACAAAACATGAGTCTCAAAAAAGGCCAATTGTGACAAAACAAATTTTCCAATTTGCTAACTTTAAAAACATAAACAAAATGAAATAAATATCATTGAATGGATATATAAAATACCCATAAATTTAGTTATAATAATTATTTAATACATCTATGTTAATTATACAAATCACAAAAAATTAATGGGTGGTGAATAAAGCATGTATCTCAAAGAAATAATAAGTGAGATAAAATCGCTTTACCTTTTGTCTTGTCTCTCATCTACTCATTCAAACCTCCTATTTTTTAAATAAAAAATTATTATAAATAAATCAAAAAACCATATTCTTACTTTTAATAAAATATATGGTTTTATTATGTCTTTATATTACCTACTTGTTAACAATTCTATATTAAGGTTTCCCTTTTGGGAATATCTGCATTGTTTTTTACACGTGCCTAAATTTGTTATATCTTTGGCCCATATAATTATATCATGATTTCCAGAATCTAAAACATGATTTAAATATAATTAATTTTAATTATATTTTTATTATCATAATCCATTTAATATATAATTACAAAATGGATACACCATTCATGGAGACTGTGATTCGTACTTGCACATTAACTTTATTTTTGTTTGATGGTCGTGTCGAATGAAAGAAAGAAAAATAAATAATTATATATATGAATATATATGTGTATATATATATAATTATTATATTATCTTGATTATATCATATATATATATATATCATATATATTTACAAAACCCATCCTTAATACTTTCCATATTGTGTACGGATGAATCACATCGCTTTGAGGGGAGGTATTCCACATTTCCTCAAACGAAATTATCTTATTCACACAAAATGGAAAGAATAAATACATCTGTTGTAAAATAATTACAGAACAATAATGACATAATAAATATGATATATAACATATATAAACAGATTTTCCATCATAATTTCCACTATGATAGGAGGTAAATGAAAAACAAATGATCATTGTTTTGTGAAGTGGTAGTTCACCATACACAAAAATAGTATGTTCACTACCCATTAGATAGAGGTGTGTGTACATTTAGGTCAAATTATTACAAAAATACATCCAAAAATATTGATTACACTATTTTTTTATAATATTATGGAATAAATAGAGTGTAGGTGGTGTAGAAAGAAAATAAAATAAAGGAGCTTAAGATATGATATTACCTCTTAATCGGGTAACTCTGTTTGGTTTGTGCCAAAAAGAATTATGTGGATTAATTTATGCCAAAAATGAGGATTCAATGAGTAATGGTGGTATTTTCGGAAGTTTATTGGCTATATATTTTTGAAACTACGTGGTTTGAGTGGTGTAAATAAGAGAAAGAGGTGGTGGCCTTTATAGGGAACAGAAAGGACACATTTGGAATTTTTTAAAACAACGTAGGTGTACGCGTTTTTTTGCCTAAAAAAGTAATAAAAACCCAAAAAAACTAAAACATGGAAGGTTAATGGCCAAATAATGGCCAAAACATTGGTTTTGGACATGTTTCTTGTTTATTTTGGGTCTTAAATTTATGTTTCATTACTTTATTAACATAATTTTATACTTAACTGTTGAAATTAATTTTTGTCACTTTCACTAATATTTTTTGTTAAATTTTTTTTGACATTATTATAATTTATAAATTAATCTGATTCTGAATATGGAATAAATTTTTCAAAATTATAATCAAATAAGTGGAATAAATTAATTTAAAATTAATCTCCCAGACGGGATGACACTGTGGTTTTTTAAGGTCAAAACATCAAAAAGTTTTCTATGTTTTTATACCTAATTTCAAAGTGAAATTGATTCCAATTACATATATTAAATTAATTAATAAAAATATGATCTAATTTATATTTTAAACCAAAATAAAAAATAAATATACCATATAAATAATTTATACAAGTTTTGAGTTATAATATGGTATTTTCACTATTCATCCAAAAATGAAGTTTCTCCAAAAAATCAAAAAAAAAATTTATAAGATAATTTCAACATTATAAATTCAAAAATTTATTCAATTTTATAAAATTTAATTTCTAAATGTGTCTCTAAAATTTATTTTATTTTTTTTCACAGAAGGCCATGAAAAGTAGTTTATTTGAGAAATTTGTATTTTTAAATATATAATCACTTAACCAAAAATTATATCTTTATTCATAAAAATGTTTTATTTATATAAAAACATTATAAAAAATATTTAAAATGTAGTTGTCACTATTAATGTTTCTAATTATAACCTCTAGAGTATAATAATATCAGTTAAATAATTATAATGATAAAAATATGTTTTGAAGAAACTGAGTGTTTCATGTAATGTACTTTAGGTCACATGCTAACCACGAGGTTCCATATAGAGCGAGATAAATTTTTTGTTTTCTATAGTTCATTATTAAATTGGTGTCTAATATAACTTAATCCAAACATATTGCTTAAATATAAAGTGAACTATTTTCTTGTGTTATGTGAAATGGAAAATATCACAAAGGTTAAATTTATTGGATAAAAAAATTCAAAAAATATCATGGTGTTACATTCTACCCCTCTTAAAATTAATTTCTCCCTAAAATTTTTTCTAGTTTGTTAGTGGTTTAATACATTAAAGTTTATTTCATATAATTCCACATCCTATAAATGAATACTAAAACTTCCCTTAAAATGGGAATATTGGAACACTAACTGTAACCCAATGTAACATATAACATGGTTTCCACATAGTAGAACATTGGTTTGGGGTGAATATTGGACCTGGAAGAAAGATGTAAATATTTATAAGGAGTGACTAAGTACATCAGTCATAAATAATTAAATTATAATAGAAAATTTGAGGGCATAAAAATCATAAATCTGTGATGATTTAATAGGCCATTAGTTCAACAAAATTAAGGTATTATGTCAAAATATTATATTTTTATCATTATCCTAAAGTTGAGAAATTAATTTATTAAATAATAATCTAAGGAAATATGATTACATGATACTTTTCTATAAACAAAATTTCATTCACTAGTTGTCCTTTTGTCAATTTATAATTCATCTATTACTTCGTGTAATGGAAATCCAAAAATTAACATTGATGTATGATGTGTTAAAATACACTTTTATCATATCTTAAGGCCTCTAAAAAATGAAAAGTATACCTATTTATCTATAACCATTCTTAAAAATAAATATGTTCAACACATTAATCTATAAACATAAAAAGTAACACTAATTTGTCATCATAAATAACTATTTATCAAAAATAATTACACATTTACCAAGACATCTCATAGGCCAGTGCTAGGAATGAAAACCTTATCGTCATTCAGTCATGGGTTCAAGACCCGTAGAATTTACAAAATGGATTGTTTTCACCTGACACACATAATATACTTTTCAAAAACCATACTAATATAATTTCCAAAATAATATGGACATATTTGAAATAATTTTAAACACTAAATATCCTTTTAATCAATCTTTTCAATACAATCTCAGAACAGAAATACTTCCTACAATGTTTAATATAAACTATTCATGAATGGTAACATTATAACCCCTCTGAAATATGAAAACACCAATCTTCATAAAGAAAGTCATGAAATTATCTTAACATTGATTCCCCCATATATCAAAAATTATCTCTTGGTTTTCATATTCCAAACATGGGAATACACTCATCATATATTCTCTTAAAACATGTTAATAAACCGAATTACTGAAAATATTTATTGAAAACATGCACGCTTCCTTATTCAATGCATATTGGATTTATTCTATTTATCCAAAAATGTTTTAAACCTCCCAGGGGATTGCATAAACCACCTATCAATAATCCCTAAGTCAGTTCCTAGGTAATCATTATATTCTAATTTACTTATTCATATCTCACATATCATTCTCCAAACAACATTCTCAAAACTTAAGGAAGATATTGAGTATTATCGTTACCTAAATCATTTATTTTCCATAAACATCACCTTTCCATTATATCACTTTTCTATCCCATCAGAACCATTCAACATGTTCTTATATGTATGTAGTGGAAAATATAAACTGGACAATCCTTATATATTTCAACTTTAATATAACACAATTCTTGACTCAAAATACATAAATGATTTTGTTATTCCACTTAATTCTTATTCCCATAGAATGAATACCTGGTCCTCTTACACAATACCTATTTACTTTCACATTTCATCTATTGAATCATCATCATCAACAATGTAACCATTACTCGTACCACCGTGTCGATGCTCTTCAAGAGATTTCCTATTAGAAAATTGTTTTTCATAATGACCATTTATTCCACACTAAAAACACTTAACCTTTTATGATTCCTTTGGGTGGCCAATATTCTATTCCATTTTTTTAACTGAATTCATCATTTTTCACTTGTAGTCACTTTCTTAGTGTCATTCTCCTCCATAGTCAAAACATCTTCATGTTCCTCTAAGCCATTCACTTGGGTGATTCTTTCCACATTCGTAACACAAAGAAAACTGAATCTTATTTCCTCTGTGGTCTCCATTACCAAGACTCTCAGTTAACTCTTTAATTCTCTTCCTTAGTGGGTCTAAGAGCTTGTTAAGATACATATTATTGAACATTTTCTATGAAAACTAATATGGCATGATCACAACATATTTCACTATAGTGATCATTCTACTTTACATGTCATTAGATTATTGTCCATAACAATAAATGCTAATCCAGTTCCTTTTGGATTATGTCATTGTATAAAAGTAGTAGTATTCTGTGATAATTACATATGATAGATCAAAACCACATTTTCATGAAAATAATTACATATAGGATGTATAAATCCTCACACCTTCCTTAATCCTAACAACCTTGGTTTGTCCTCAGTTATTCATATCCAAATTAAATTTAAATCCTTCCTAGTGGTTCATGATGAATTTGTGAATTCCAAAAGCATATCCCACTGGAGTGTCACACCAGGTTTGCATCAAGGCTCATTATCATGTACCATATTACCTCATGTAAGGCCTATATCATCTTTTTAATGTTTTTACCACAAGGTACATTTGTGATAGAGCCATATCCACTTGTAGTATCTAGACAGTGATGTATTTCTAGGAAACCACTTACTCTATCCTTTACCAAAATTCCAGGAAATGTTCCTATACTTTTCCTTATTTATTCAATTATCTTTATACTTCTCCATAGAGTTCTCACTAAGGTATTCTCAGCCTAAATTCTATAAGAAAAAAATCATTTCACTAATGCCAATTATTGTGACCCTCAAATTTCCTAAAAAAACATTAAATAACAATTGTGGTATACTTAAAACATTATACAAATAGACTCCCAAAAATCGTATTAGTGTAGCTCCTTTGGAAACATGGAAAACATAAAAACTAGTACATAACTGAGGTACACTATCACCCACTAGGTTCTTCTTTATAATAAACCTTCCAAGACACATAAAAAATAATGTATATCTTCATAACTTGGGGAAGGAAGCATAAAAATGGGTGATATGAAAATATTATTAAGGGTTAAAAGGGATATATATAAGAATTATTATGAGAATAAAAGTCTGAGTACATGGTCCTGAAAATATAACATCTTACCCAACATATTAAAGATAATATACATTAATCATGGGATAAATAATGGCAGTTCATCATACATGAATCATAAGGAAATAAAAAACATAATCCATGAAATCATAACATTGGAATAAAATATGGAATTGTGGAAACACCATAAGAATATAATAGGATTTCCATAGTCAACAAGGAATCATATCCAATACTATGTTAGTACTATGGGTTCACTCCCTATACCATATGGTTATTCATGGTTCACTCTAATTACCATCTTAGTATCATGAGTTTACACCTCATACCATATTGGTGTTCATGGTTCACTCCCATGGCCATATTAGTAGCAAAATTTCACTCCTCATACAATCTTTGTTGTCATGGTTCCTTCCCATGGCCATATTTATAGTCAAGGTTCACTCTTAAGACCATCCTACTCGATCTCATGAGATATAAATATTTACCCAAAACATTGGAGGGAGATATATGTCACACCCATCTCATAGTGAAATCATACATACATTTTCCACAAGATCATAAATAATAATATGATCGTGAATGAAATGAAATCGGTATTATAAAATTATATTAATTTCATAACCTATGAAAAAATATAAGTTTCATATTTATTTCATCATAAACATAACTAGTGACAAGAAGCGACTTTCAAAATCATATAACCCATGGAATATAAATGAATTTCATAATTATATGGCCCCTGAAAGAGAAACGGGTTTCATAAAGACCATGACATTAATAATAACCATTTATAGAAAGAATTTGAATGGAAGAATTAGATAATTTAATACAAAGGACTGAGTAACATCCGTGGATTTCATCATAGATGGAAAAAAACATTGAAATATATTTCAAAAAAATATTTCCTGAGGAAAATATCCTTTTTTATTTTAAAAAATTATTTTTATTGTATAAAACCATTTAGAACTAATTTTCTTATAAAATACCATGAAAAATTATTACAATGACTTGAAATAATTTTGAAAACCATTTTCCTTGAAAACTTATCGAATAAGATTCAAAATATTTTTCATTGAAAAAAAATTAAAACTTTAAATGAAATCTTAAAAATATTTCAAAAATCCATTTCATCGAAAATAAATTTGAAAACTTTTAATGAATGATTCCAAACATTTTGAAAAATATTTATTTGAAAATATCTTTTAAAATATATAATGAAATATTAAAAACATTTAGAAACCCATTTCTTTGAAAAGAACTTTTAAAACTTATAAAAAAATCATTAATATGTTTTGAAATCAATTTCTTTGAAAATAACTTTGAAAAAATATAAAGAATGAATTAAAATGTTTTTAAACCCTTTTTACTAGAAAACAATTGAAGGAAGCTTGATAATGTTTTGAAAAATATTTCTATTGAGAAATTATAATGGATTTTTGAAAACATTTTGAAAACTATTTTCCATGAAAAAAATATTTTTCAGATTTGTAAATAAATCATAAATTTATTTTGAAAACAAATATTTGAATAATAATTTTTTAGTTTTTTTATAAAACAATTAACCTTTTAAACTTTAAAAGGAATCAACATGGAAATTATGGAAGTTAAATCAGTACATGTTGTACATAGTAAGAATAATATTCCTTTTTCATTGTACAAGGTTAAAAAAATACCTTGTTAAGAAAAATACAAGAATATTCCTTTTAAAAAATTGGAACAAGAAAAAATGTTAAAAAATTCATTCAATGATTATAAGTGGATTGGAGAATATTCTTGGAAACCGTTTTTTAAAAACATGGTATTAAAGGAACACAAATTACTAACTGAAGAGAAGGCAAGGTTGGGATTATTTAAAAACACTTTCTTAACTATCTTACGTTTCAAATAGTGGTAAAATGGTACCAATAGATGAAAATATTGTTAATAACCATATGAAAAAAAAATAAAGAGTGTTCATAAGATATTGAATATAAAATTTCATCAAAATAATCACAAACCTAAACAATTGTGAAAAGCAATGATATTGTTTCAATAAACTCTTACGACTCTGTATCTTGGGAGCATACTATCCATGTAAGAAAATGAAATGACATGAAGATTAAAATATCATGAAAATAACAAGATTAATTATATAACATGTAAATAAGAAGATATATGATATAAAATGTAAAATATAAGTATATAAACCTAGAAAATAATTTAGGTGGAAAATAAAATGTGAGTCTCAAAGAAGGAAAATTGAGAGAAAACTATTTTAGCAATTTGGTACCTTTTGAAACTTAAAACCCAAGAAATAATGATCGTATAATAGATATATAAATACCATTAAATTTATTTATATGAATAATTGAAAACATCCATGGGATGTATACACACAACACAAAAGGAATGGGTGGTGAATAAAGCATGTATCTCAGAAAAATGAAAAGTGAGATGAAATCCCCTTACATTCTGTCCTGACTCTCATCATACTTGTTAAAACCTCCTGTATAATAAATGTAAATTTATTATAAATATATCAAAGTACTATATTATTTCTTATAATACCATATTGGGTTTTGTTATGGGTTTACATTAATTTCTTGTTAACAATTCTATGTTAAGGTTTCACTTTGGGTAATACCCGCCCTATTTTATGCATGTATCTTAATTTGTTATGTATTTGGTCTTTATACTAATATATTGATTTAGAGAATGTAAAACATGATTTGAATATAATTTATATTCCTTATATGTTAATTATAAAAATCCATAGAATATATATGTATGAAATGGAATACACTGTTCGTGGAGAAGGCCAGTTGTGGGTACGCATGAACGCTATTTCTGTTTAATTGTCATGTTGAATGAAAGAAATTAAATTTCATATATGTATTTATGTATATATATATATATATAATTATTAAATAATATTTATTCTATCATATATATATATATATATATTATATATATTCAATAAAAACATCCTTAATACATTTCATTCCGTGTATGAATGAATCACATCGCTTTGAGGGGGAAGTAGTCCACACTTCCTCAAACGAAATTATCGTATGAACAAAAAATGGAGAGTATAAAGATATGCATTTTAAAAAAATTAAAGAAGGATAAATACATAATAAATATAAAATATAACATATATAAAAATATTTTCTATCATAATTTCCATCAAAATTATGTGATAAATAAAACATGTCCAATCATCGTTTCCTGAGGTGGTAGTTCGTCGTACAAGTAAACAACATGTTTGTTACCATTTAGATGGTGGTGTATGTATGTTTAGGTCAAAACCTTATCATAAAACATAATATTATTTTTTTGAAATTTGTATTTTATCCAAACATGGAATAAATTTACTAGAGGGGGTGGAAAAATAAAATAAAAGAAACGAGTTTGAGTGAAGATGCTACGTCATAATCGGGAACTCCTTTTGGTTTGCGACAAAAAGGCTTCCTTGGATTGAGTTCATAAAAAAGGAAGGATTAAATAAGTAATGTTTTGATGTTGTGAAGAGTATTGAGCCATTATTTTCTGAACTTAATTGGTTTTAGATTTGTGAAGAATTTGAATATTTGGTGTCCATTAATATGGAAGGGAAAGGACAAACTTGGCATTTTTGAAAACATGTTAGATGTACCCACATTTTTTCCTTCAATAGTCCTAAAAACCATCCAAAACACAATAATATAAGGTTTAAGGAATTATAATGACCATAAAATTGGTCTTTTAAATTTTTATAGGTCGTTTTGGGTCTTAAATTTATGGTTTAGTACATGGTTAACATAATTTGACTCTTAATCGTTATAATTAATTTTAATCACTTTCACTAATATTTTTGGTAAAAAACAATTTTTAACTCATTATAAAATATATATTATGATGATTCCAAATATGGAATCCATTTTTCAAAATTTTTATAACATAATTAGAAGAAATTCATTAAAAATTAATCTCGTTTGCGAGATGACACTGTGTGTTTTTAATGTAAAAACGTCCAAAATTTTGCAAGTTTTTGTTCCCAATTTCAAAGTGAAATTTATTCCAATGACCTAAATTGTATTAATTTATATAAATAAAATATAATTATATTTTAAACAAAATTAAAATATAATTTATCCTTTAAAAAAAATTGACGAAAAGGCAGTTTTTTAATTAAAATATTGTATTTTCACTATTCATCCAAAAAATGTAGTTTTCTATAAAAATACCAAAAATTCCTACTAGGATAATTTTTACATAATTAATTAAAAAATTTAGTTTATTTTATTGAATTTAATTTCAAAATGAATCTAAATTATATTTTATTTTTTTACCAAAAAGATCGGAAAATTAGATTATTTGAAAAAATATTATTTTTAAACATATAAGGACTCTAAAAAAATTGTATCTTTCATCCTCAATATGATTTAATTATATAAAACCATTATATAAAATATTTTAAAATTAGTTGCCACTATTCATACTTCTAATTTTTACATCTAGATTATAATTATATCATTTAAGTAATTAAAATAATAAAAAGACATATCATAGATTTTTAGTGTAGCGTGTAATGTACGTCAAGTTTGTGTTTCATGCTACATATTCCAAGTAAGTGTTTCATGTTACATATGCCATGATTCAAGCTAACAATAGTGTTCTGTGTAGATTAAGATAAAATTTATGTTGTGTGTAGTGCACAACTAACTTGTTGTTCTATATAACACAAGCCCAACATAGTGATTTAATATAAAATAAAATATTTTCTATGTTGCGTGAAATGAAAAATATCAAAAAGGATAAATTTATTCGAAAAAATAATAATTCAAAAAATCTCAGGGTGTTACAATAAGATTTTCCACATTATATAAATTTAGATAACATTCATAAAACTACCATATAGAAACGAAATGCATGAAATAAAATAAGTATACATTCATTTAATAAAATATCATTATATATTTAATTTATTAGCTTAACATTATATTATATATTTACCCATTCATACTTTACCTATTTTTTATAGAATGGATTTGTATACACCAATTTTATGATCTATGCATGTATTTATAAAAAGGGGGTTTTATGTAAAATTTCAATTTACCCCCTATCATCCCCACATGAAGTTTCCCAATTACTGTTAATCTCATTTCCATTCCATGATGAATTTGTGGTGTTAAAGTTCACCCATAAATGAATATATCCTTTCGGTTCTAACAAGCTAGTGAGAAATGAATCACTTCAAAACCTGTGGAATCTCTTTGATATAGGTTTATTTTTATTGGATATTGTCTTATTTTAGTTACTCAAAATTATTAACATAATAAGTGAGTCTCTATGAAATTTTATTCTTTATAGATTCCAATAATCGATATCAATATCACCCATTTAGTTTTTATACTTTATGTAAATTTTTTCAATCCTTGTTTTCCTACATTTTTAGGACCATTTTAGAAATTGATAGTTTGATTTCATCCAATTTTTAATTGAATTGATTTTCCCTAATAAATATATATAAAGAAATAATTTCATATATCTAAAATTATTCCCTATTTGAATAATTCATAGAAATTATTATATTCCTATGAAGGTGTTTGGTATCCATAATTTGAATAAAATTTCAAATTTATTCCATCACTTTAGGATACTCATGATATCTAAAATTTTCATCATCTTTTATTTGATAGGGATTTACTAGAGAGATCCGCTGTTTCTAATGCTAAAAGTACATTAAATCATTCAATATAAGGTTTTGGGGATTATATGAAATTTTGTGTAACTTACTAATACTCAACAATGGAATATGTTTAAGACCAAATGATCACACTGAATATTTTCTCAGTATATCAATTATAAAAAATGTTATGAACTATAAGTTTATGTTTAAAAATTTCTCATTAACACAATCATATAAAGTGCTAATGATGAATAATGAAAAAAATTATTGATATACCACTCAACACACATAGTGAAAATTCTAAATTCGCATTAACTATATAAAGATTCAGATTCATAAAAGGATATTAGAAACACCATGTAATATATATTTTATAAAGATTTATATTATGAAGAAGAACACAGTCTATGAGATTCAACTATTAAAAAAAGTTCCTACAAAGTATAATATGAATTCTCTTAATCAAATATATTATTGTTTAAGATAAATATAAATAACTTCAAGTTATATTTTGAAGGATTTGTGGACATAAATCTTGAGACACAATATTAATTAGAAGTGATATCTCAATGGACTATTATCCCAACTCATATTAAATTATAACAATCAATCCTCTACGACCAATAAATAAAACTTTGTTAAAGAGACACACTATTGGATGAAAATGATACTCCCATGGGAGAAAATCATTGCTAGATCTCCACGGACTATGGTTATAACCTATGAACATCTTCCTTCAGCACATGGGGGCTATTTCGATGAAAATAGTCTCAATCCAAATTTTCATGGAAATGAACTATGGAATTAGGGATTTAACATTTTATCTAATGAGTTATAGCTAGGGTAAATGCCTGTGACTCTATGTATTTGGGATATTTCCTTGGAAATAACCCCCATGGGTTGTTCCTATGGTCATATGGTATGTTAAATAGTAAAATCTTCACTTTTCGGTTTTGATATGACACCTCCCAATTACTCAATGGAGACTTCTACAACATCAAAAAACAATATTTCATACCTATATGTATTTATATATTAAATTTTATAGATGATATTAAATATATAATACTATAATTGATATGTTAAAATAAGATATTAAATATTTAAAATCATGAAAGATATGGGTTCTAAGGTCATGGGAAGGTTAGACCATGGCAGTAATTACAACCCCCTGATACCCTAATACCATGGGTGAAGTCCACTTTGTTGTAGGGTAAACCAAAAGGTCTCTATAGCTATGGTTCCTGAGGCTCATGATGGTACATCCACCCCACAGGGTTCTACATCAATCAATAGTGTGTGTTTTGTGGTAGAGGCATCTAAGGATACAGTACCATCAAAAGTTATATTGCCCACGAATGCTTCTCTTTCATGTGTTCCTCTCTTGTTTTCCCATGATGAAAATTGCATTACCATGTTATCTTATGGACATGACTTATGTTTATCATGAATTTATGGCCCATATATCCATGGGAAACCATGAACCATAGCTATAATCTATCCTAGACCATGTTTGTACCGACCATGACTTTAAAACCACGGTCATATTTCATTTATATTGTTGTTATGTCACATAGAATTCCCACCTATAAAGGATAAAATAATTTAAATTTCCTAATGTCATAAAATTTTTATTTAAAGAATAAATTGGCTGCATTTATTAAAATAAATTCCTAATTCTCTAGTATCCTCTAATGTAATGATAGAGGATTCGATATTTTAAAGGAAATAGAACTATTATATATTAATAAATATTAAAAAATATGAACTATAAAGTAGGTTAGATATAAGTAATCAAAGAAAATATTGATTCCAAAATAATTATATTTTATAATTTATAGACCAAAGAATATATGCGTTTTGGATTCTATCTTATACAATGCTCATAATAATGATTTATCAAAACAAATATAGAACCACTAGTCAAAAAAAATCCCAAATATAAAAATTTTAACATAGTAATTGTTATTCAATACTCATGGAATTATATTCAATGTGGTATCGTTGAGAACTTGAATAAATTATTTTTATGTTTTCAATATATATTTTCATTATATTTTCAAAACAACATCTCTAGGAGGCTGTTAAAATTCACAATTATATATATTATGATTAAATTCAATGTCCATATCCTATGTGATTTTTCATATTACTATTCTTTCATTTTCTTATAAAATTTATGACTTCTGTTTACACAAAAAAATTTAGAGGCTAGAAATTCATTCAAACTCACTCCTTCATAGCCTATTATTTCTCAATTTTCCAAATATTTTTTATTGTATATTATCTTCTTACAAAAAAAATTTCTGTTCTAAAAAATCTTCACTTGAAATGTGAAATTTCATCATTCCTTTTTCATACTATAATTTACAAACCCTCTAAAAAAATTACTAATTATTCTTTGAATTTATTAGTGAATGGGTTGAACTAGTAATCTTCCCTAATTACTTTGAAAAATTAACTCTAGTTTAATATTCAATAAACAATATTCATTCTTCTTATATATTTCTTGTATACTCATAGTGGATCAAAATTTCTTTAAATATTATGGATGAGATAGCCAGGATGACTAATGTAAAAAGAGACATATGATGAAAGTACTAATGAATAAAGAACTAGAATAAAAAATGAGAAGAAATGTGCATGATTCACTCGATTGGATAATATCTACCAAATAAACAAAATAAGGATATTTCAATCAAATTATTTATCCTTGATATCATGAAGGATGTTAAAATACTGTCAATATTATTCTCGTTAATGTTCCATCTATTCTAATAATATCCCTTTATTTTCATAATTGTTTAGTTTTCATGAGATAGTTATTAATATTATCAATATTTTTTAAAATTATCTATGTTCGAACCTGTATTTACAATGAAATACCCTATTATGATTAAACTTTTTAATAATGGGAGTGTTTTTAACATTTACCATTATAAGGAAATAACTTTTTTACAAGAGGAGAAATTCTCATCATCTTTCATAAGGCGGAGTTACATGTACCCTTCATTATTCATTCACTAAGGGAGGTGAATGAGAGTATGATCCTTAGTACAATAAATATAATGGTTTCAATTTTCAATATGGATATTTTATATCTCATTTATCTATTTGATACTCATAAATGGGAAGAGTTTAGTTGAAAGAAAACTCCAAATATATATGAAGGATAGGTCATGTCAAAACTTTTTGGTTTTAAAAAATTAATAATTCATATAATTAATATCAATAAAAAATTAATCATTAATATATCATGTATTTTGATCAATAAAATGGATTTATTTTTTGAGTAATCTAATAAATATAATAACACACATACTTTGGATGGATATTTATTAATGATCACAATTCACTAAACTTTTATCTCAAAAAACATTATAATTATTTTTATTTTACCTAATGGTTATCAAAAGTGGAATATAATTGGTTAATACTTAGTATTATACTATCCAAATACTCTAGAATATACTTTTTTAATGAATATAATGTCATTTCTTTTTGTAATGGGTCATTCTTTCAGTTGAATTTGAATTTTGAGTTTGGTGAGTGGACTAAATTTGAATTTAATATTTTTGAATATAAATCTAAGAGTTTGAACACTATGAGTTGTTTTTTAGATGTTTTATAAGTATTGATGAGTTCCACAAGGGTTGAGGTGAGTTTTAAGTGTGTCGGCTAGAAGAAATCATCTTAAGATGATATGGGAAGAGGCACACAGTTTGACCAAACATTGCGGCATGTAAGGTGAACCCTTTGATACCATTCTTTGTACTAGAGAATGGTTACGGAAACTTTTCATGCTGGGGCACACAACTATGTAATATTTCTTGAAAATTTAATAAAGCGTTCACATGGGATGCACAAATTTTGAAAAACTATGTGGTCTGTCCGACACACATAGTGCCACATAGGTACTGAGTGTGCACGGTTGACACATGATCTAGGAAAATCGTTCGGCCCAACTATGAAACCATTTTTAAAAGTGATTTCCTTAGGATCTTGTCCCCACACAATTAGCTCATAGTTATCCAATATATGCATCAAAACTGCATGGATATTTTAATGTGGTGAAATTTACATATTACCCCTCCCTTCTATTTCTTTCTTCATCCTCATTTATTCTCCAATTCATGCATATAGTAGGGGATCTCCTCCATTGTTCTTCCTATTAATATAAGTCTTATATCATCCATAAAACCACAGATTTGAGCTTTTTTGGTGTGTTGTAAGCTTAGAGGTAATCCCTTGATTCCTCTTACATCACATTTTCTTTTACCTTTCTATTTGTAATGAAATTTATATATGATGTGTTTTGCCTATTTTTAGAGTGTTTCTCTAAAATTCAAATTTATCACATTTCTTGTTGAATTAGATTTTGATATCTCAAAATTGATTTCATATGAGTCAAATGTAGATTTCTCCAAGATTTTTATTTAAATATACTGGTTTCATAGTTTTTGTTCTCAATTACGTACGTGTGGGTTATTCGGGTGAGACCCTTAACAAGTTAATTCTTGTCTTAAAATCATTTAATTGATGTAATGAGATGCCAATGGGCATGTTATTTAATCTTTCATTATGTTAATAAAAATTTGGGGTTATTGGATGGTTTGGAAGGCCATTTTGGTGTTTTTAAGTTAATATAATTAAATGTTATATGACTAGATGAGTTCAGTTGGAATTTGAAAGGCATAACCTTTGGTATTTAGGTTATGTAGATCACTAGGAATGAGATTGAGATTTTTGCTAGGATGAGAGTGTTTCTTGAGGTATTTCGGATGGATATTACCATAAAAAATTGTGGTTAAGTGATTATTGGGAAGAGTTAGATGGTGATGAACACTCCACAGATGGGTGATGAGGTTTTCATGTAGCAATCAGGTTGTTAGTTTGTGTGGCATAGGAACTTGTTGGTGATTGCTTCTCACCGTTGTTGGTATATGTTTCCATTGGAGTAGCGTGCATAATTATAATACCCAATTGAGTTATTATTTACCATCATTATAGGTGGAGGCCTCCATAGTAATATTGGCTCAAGGGATGGTGTTTAACATCAGTTATGGAGGAGGTGCTCATCATATAGAACCATTGTTGATGGAATGTGTGACCATCGGTCAGGGGATGAGGATTTCCATATAAATTTTGGGGTTATGGGACAAGAATATTGGATTAAATATATCAATATTCCTTTATAAATGTAGATATTGATACGATAGTGGTAAATTATTCATTGTATTATGGATATTGTTGTACCTTGGGACGTTGGGATATTGAGCTAATGGAGATTTGATGAGTAGATGTCTGTGTGACTTGAGACTTATTTGATGGGAGTGTCATCAGGACGTTAGTTTTACACAATAATAGGCCACATGTAGTATTGGTTGTCACAAGGTGTTAATTAACATATATGTGGATGAGATATCAAGGTTCATATGTTATGACAGATAGTGTATATATCATTCTACTCTGATATTGGAAGAAGTATGTAAACACTTCCTCAGAGAACTTGAACATGAGTAAATCAGTTTATGTAATGTAAGAATGATTGTAGGTTATATTTATTTTCATATGAATTAACTTGTATAAATATGGATGTATGATTGGAACTTGTTGGTGGTGGAATACTAAGTTAATACTCACACCCCACATGAGCCCCTTCAGACATGTGTAGAATTTATGGTTTTTAGATCTGGTTAGGGATTGGGTTCGTTCTCTAGACCACATTGATCAGGGATACATTTCTTCTTGGGATAGATCGAAGATGCACCATATTTGTTATTTTCTTTGAACTAGATATTTTTTGGGGCTTTTGAGTATATTTTTATATGATCGACCATGGGAGATCCTGCTAGTCTATTTTTGAAATACTTTTATGACTTCTATTCTTATCTAAAAATGGTATAATAAATTTGGATTATTTTTACTACCATGGTTTATTATTTATTTCTTTGAGTTTAAGATTTCTTATTCCATAAGGTTATAGTATTATATAACCATTATTAATATCATAACCAGAGGGTGTAGTCTCCCATCTATCACCTAATAAGACCCTTTCTATTAGTTTTCTGCCTTTGACATATGAGGAGGAAAGACTAAGGCCTAGTGGTCCTCTATCCCAAATCATTGGTTTTAAGTGTCTCCAAAGTTGGGTAACCACAAATGGTATAAAAGTTTTTTATTTTTCTTTTGGTCTTATTTTTTTATCCCTAGAGGACTGGAGACCAGATCATAGTTAGAACTGGGTAACGAGATCTTATTTTTGTTCCTGAAACCCCATGCACAAGGGATAAAACAATTTTCTAGGGGTTCTAAACTGTTGTTCTCCTTTGTTATTATATAGTAGATTTTTTTCAACCAAGAGTAGAGCACTTGTGTATGATTTTATTAGATTATGAGATTTTCACCCTTGTGATGATATGCAAATGGAGGAATATGTATGCATCATTATAGGAACGTAGGTTCATATGATGTGTTTATATTATATTTATTGTTATATGGATCCTGGAATTCACTTATAGGTGTTGGGTTATTTTAAGTGTCAACAATAATCTAAATATTATTTTACAATAAACCATTTTAGTGGAATTCTACTCAGCCATCCCAGATATATGGTTTTTGATGAGATCATTATGTGACACTATGCATTTGTGTTATATGGTCCTCACTATATTATGGGTAGTCATGAATAGTTAATGGGGTGTGAGATGATAAATATTTCAAAAAGAAGCTAAAATGTTCTTTCTTGTATAGCCTTTTGGTGGCATTCTAGTTAGCTACCCCATATTGATGATATCAGATATATATAATATGTAATTATTAACATTTTTATAGGTAGGAAAGGGTCCATGATGGTAGATGATATGTGATTCCTGACTCTAATATGGGTAGGTAAGGGTCTATGAGGCTGGATGACATGATACATTGGTGGAGTAGGGATGTGTATGAGTGGTGAGATGTGCTTCCAATTATAGATTCCCTAATCTATTATATACATGAATTTTACGGCTATTTTGACCATAGTGTATGGCCTTTAGAGTGATCCCGCCTAGATGGATTCTGGTGGATCATTTTATGGATGGAGATGTGGTTTGTCTAGAGAATTCATGGGATAAGGCCCCTAATGGTCTGGATGAGCATGATCCATAGGTAGAGGTATTGAGGTGAGAAGGGAAGTTGTTATAGATTCATATTTTGGACCATGGCTAGACAAGAAGCTCGGGGAGAGAATGGTATGAGTCATAAAAGTTATTAATAGGGGAGATCAGGGCACTAATCCATCCATGGATTATATTTCTTATGTGTTCTAGTCTCTTCACCTTACATTAATTCAGGGTGAGGGTGGACCGTAGCCAGCAAATAACTGGATCAAGTCTATCTATATGATTTGTCACCAACTCGAGACACTCTCAGGATGGAGGCTGAAGCTAGATAATTACACGCATAGAGAACCAGAAAAGAAATTGTGAGATGTACATGTGCAGGCTTATAGACATAAGGAACTATCATTGATTGACTTAAAGGTCATTTTATTCATTCAATTTTTCCCAGAGATGTTGATGGTGGATAGATCTTGTATGTTCTTGAACCTACAGTTTCGAGAAACATATTTTATAGATTATAAGGTTAAATTCAGATACCTACCCTGATTTGGGATTTCTATGGTAGGAGAAAAAATCACCAGGGTGAGATGGTTTGAGGAAGGCTTGTGGCATTCCATCATGGTGTAGGTAATATATTTATATTGACCTCATTCTAAAATGTATTTTATCAGGATGTGATAGATGATGGGAATCTGATGGAGTGGAATTATCCAAGCTAGGTGGAAACACCAGATGAGGCTCATAGTGATTCTTTTGGTGTCTAAAAGTTTGGTCGGGATGAGCCTTATTAATGTAGTGAGGATATTTATTTTGTTAGACAAACATCGAGCGAGTCACCAATTTTGTGCTTCTAGTTGGATAGTCAAGACAAGTTGGAACTCATTATGAGAGACTTCCAATGAATTTCTGGGCATGTGGTTATATGGGGTACATGGAGAGGTTTGGCAGGAACACTTCCCTGGTAGTTGGGTATCAGGGACTAGGTCATTCTTTAATTGTCCAATGGATCTTTCAATCACCATGATAGGGATGTAAAATCATGTGTCACTTGTTTTAATTAATTCCTTTTCACCATTTCATTATAACCTCTCCCACCTATTAAGATTATTGTGTCATGTATGAAAAGAAGAATTAAAATGAAACACATCACAATATATATTTACATGGTTGGTTAATAAGAACTACACCTTACCATTTTGGTTAGACCCCTAACTAGGATTCACCACTATAATCATGTTACCAAATACAATGGTTCAAGAAGAAAATGGTTAGACACCCTAGTTCAAGATCCTTCAATAGATCATGGTTATACCCCATGGGAACCAATTAGTCTTCCCCAATTGGTTATACACCCAAACCATTTGATTGGTTAGATCCCCCATACTCATGAGCCACTTCATCAACTATTTAGACCCCCCAGTCACATTATCCTTCTTCTTCAGATGATCTGGCCCACTATATGATGATTTCATGATCATACACTACAAGATTGCTGGATCACACTTGCTCGTGTACAACTTCAGGAACCTTTCAACAGATTATGGCCTTTCTGAAACAATTTTCTTCATAGTATATAATTAGTTTCCTTAGTAAAACACTTCTCAAGAAATTATTATTTCTCTCTTAAGTCCCAACCTCACTTACTGTTCACTAGTCTTTAATGATCTGAACTAATATCAATACAATAATTACTCATATATATAAATTTCCTCTAATATAATTCTTTTCCAACTGTATAAACACACTACACATTGATTATGAAATTAATAATTCATTTTCTTCATGCATATAAAATTCAATGCATGGCTTTCTTTATTTTAAACATGCATTATTTCATGTGAATTCGAATACACACATTGTATACACTTCCCATGAATTTAGTTCCTTGGTTGACATATAAATTGGTCCTTCACAAATTAAAACACACTACAATATTCAAATTTATATGAATAATATTAAACGAATTCATATTTCATATATCATGCAACACATTTGCAAACTGTCTATTTCACAAAAACCCACTTCACTATTCCTTGTCACAAGTATATCATTCTATCCCATTGTGTACTCATGTAATAAAAGGTGGAATGGATCTTTATCTTCATTTATTTCTTACTTCATTATAAATAAATCACATATAAAGTTTTATACTACCTCAAGGATGCATAATAATGTATGCATGTCGATATTCATTAAAAAACCCTTGACGGTATCAGTTTCTATATCGATTGTATGTTCATGAAAATTTATGCACATAACGAAGCTCAAAATCCCAAAAAACTCGTGGTATTTTATTTGGATAACCTGGTGGGTATGTATAATAGTTTGTAAAATCAAAACACTATCAATGGAACACGTAGGCTTTCGAAAGTAAATCACGCACACATGGAAACTCGACGCGAATTCAGAACATATAATTGACTCTACTTTACTATTAAAAACATTGTTGAACATTATTTAATATCATAAATAAAAATGGAGAGTTATGTGTTATTTATAGATGATTTCACCCACATTATCTTCATTCAAGGGGATTTATCTTGAGTGCATTGGCTCACTCATTCTTTATGACCACATAAATCACCGTCACTATAAAATTGATTTTATCCAAACACTATCTCCTTAGTTTGAGCAAACCTCATTACTAAAAATGAATTTTCATGTTGATTGCATAAAATATGAATCTCTATTTGAACAAATTCTTCTCAAAAGCTTTATATCAGTCCATCAGTGGTGAAGCATGAACATTATAATGAACAAAATATCCAGTAATGAAGGAAGAAGGTAGACAACGATATCAATGATGATCGAATGGCTTGAATAAACCTCGCCGGATATTGAAGCTTCATTGTTTAGGTTTAATGAAAGGAATACAGTACCTGAATTCAAATGATCACATATTGGATATTCAATAGGTTATGGGATTATTTTTATAAAAATGAACAACATTGACCTAGCATATGTGAGTTTGGGGTATTCTCTCATGACCTACTGAAACCACCCCATGCCAAAATGATTCCCCTTCATCATCCCACCCCACACTATGGTTCCTGTATTCCCCAATTAACTTAATATGAAATTATAGGCTCATTCACACCAACTTACTCACATGATGGTTGTCTATGGGTTGACTTCCCACCAAAGTAGGGGTTGTGGTCCTCCATAGTTGTCATGTGGGGGAGGCCAATTTGTTAGTGTACTCTCAAATAAAATAGTTATCCAATAAAATTTGATAACACTCACCATAAATCCACTCAAATATTTTATTCTTATATACTATTATTCAATATTTACTACTTGAAACAAATAATTGGAATTATTAATAGAGAATTAATCATCATAATTAAAACTCATTACCTTTTTATGTTCACAACCTGTTGAACATAATCAACTATAATATGATTGTAATAAACCAACTGGGTTCTATAATCTCCCAAATTGGATTTTTTCTAAATATGTATTTCATTTTAATCATTAATGATATTTTCTCCCCCATATTTGTAATAAAACCATAGATATAGGTATGAGAAGGAGTTCTCATCTCCATCATTCAAATTTTAAGAAAACATTATTATATTATGAAATATATATTTTGATTTACATTAGATTTGGATAAAATAACATTTAACATTGAAATGATCTAAAATTAACCAACTCTAAGTATATCTAAGCTATGATCTATGTAGAAAACAAGGGTTATCAAATTTAATTTCAATGCAATCTATATGTTTCCACCATGTGATACAAGCATTAAAAACTTATATGAGTAGGTGTAAAAATGTTTTACATCGATCTCCTTGATGATGATAAGATATATTCTCCATACATTTAGAATATAGAATTATCATATTCACACCTCACCATAAATATTGATATTCATAAGATATAAATGTAGATAGAGATATATAGTGGTTGTTTTTCAGTGCTCCCCCACATAATATGCACAAATCCTATTAATCATGATTGCATTAATTCATGAATGAACTCCAAGAATCTTTTGAGACAATATGAATTGTTGTAAAAAAGGAAACATGATACCAAAAGTCTTCCGTGATGTATAACTTTCTAGATGTAAGATTCTCATTTCCTTAATAAAATTATTTTATCCCCCTTAATACATGTCTCTCCATGAATTTCGTTGATAAAAAGAAACACAATGACTATATGGGAATAAGGAGGATCTTTAAAGATCCTTAATTAAATAAATAGGGCTGAAAGTTTGTTCTCAACCCAACTATATTCTTAGATAAAAAATCATTATTCACATTATCTACCAATGAAGATTCAATTTTCAATGCTTCCTTTATCTTTATTGTCATTTTACGACTATTCCAATAATATAATCAAGCATTGTTTAGGAACATGATAATTCTTATATTTATGTTTTGACTCCATATTCATAATTCTAAAAGTAATAGGTTCTTTCCCTTCCTTCAACGAGATGTTTTATTGTCTAGGAAACTATAACAACCTTGCTTTTATTTTACACTTACACATAATTCATTACATGTAATTTCACTACATACAACATATAAGATCAAGAAGTTTAGTATCTTTGGGTGTTAGGATCATTAAATAACAACTTAAAACAAGAAATATAACACCATTATTGAAAAATTCCTTTACATGACCACAACATTCCTTCATACATAACATTGCATGGGATAAACTGAGGACATATATAAGAAATGGGTGAGATACAAATAATATTAGGGGAATAAACATTTAATAACATGAGGAATACAATAAATGTTATACAATAGGTATATCAGTGGATCACAAGAGAAACATGAACATAAAGTCATGATAAATCATGATAATCATAACGTGGAGATATGGCAGCAATATTTAACATGATATTAGCATGAGCCAAGTCTCATTACACATAGAGCATGAGTAAACCCTCATTTCACATAAAGCATGAGTAAAACCTCATTTCACTTGAATTATTATGAGTACACACTCATTGAACATGACATATCATGATACTATACTTTACCCAATGCATTAGAGCGCTATAAGGGCATACCCTACTTAAACATTTTATTTCATGCATCAGTATGCCACATGGATCATATATCAAGGAATCAATCATCATTATTTATTCCATGATAAAGGGATTTGGAATACAAACTTGAATATTTATAATCAATAAGTAAATTTTCATAAAGGTGAATATCCTTGATAGAGAATTGGTCAAGGTATTTACTACACAGTGACATTGGCTTTGAAAATCGGTGTAATTTGGCAGCGTAACGGAGTGACGTAAAAATTACTAAAAATAGTTGATGAGAGAGAAATGGGTGTCTAATAATATGTACATGAAACGGATAGTAAGGGGGTCATATAGATACATGTCCCAACATATGTAATGGAATTTATTTTCATAATATAATATAATTTCTTGAATGTAAATGAGGAGAGAGAAATTCCATATGAAATTTTGGCGTAGTAATGAGTGTACATAGAAGGAATTAATAAGAAATAAAGGGGTATCCCATAATTAAAACATAAATAGGGAATTATTGGGGGGGTGAAAAATAACATCCCAAAATATTTAATTGAAAGTAAAAGGGTATAACAACATAATGAAATTGAGACAAAAATGAAAATGAAGAAATCCCTTACCTGGAAGTGTGATCCCAAAGACTTATGAGGGGCTTGATAGTGGCTTATTGGGAGCTTGGGGAACCTTGGGAGGATTTCAGAGAAATGAGGGAATATTTTGGATGAAATCCAAAGGCTTCGAGTGAATAGGAAGTTGGATCTTGGGTGGCTTTATAAAGGAAATGAGAAGAAATTCTTTATTATTTACGTTTGGGACACCACACATTATACTAATCAAAATCACAAACCAGCCCATGGGTTTTTACCATGGTTTTTGCCAAAGGGGAGTAGAAAATAGTATTTTATAACTTAAATGGATGATCATATTAAAATAATAGGGTTGCTTATGTGGGGGTGAGTAACACTCTCATGGAAAAAAATTTAAAAAGATAGAATGTTTTATAAGTTTTGAAGGGTCCACTAAGGCTTTATAAAATAAATCAAACAAACCTATAATCAAATTATTTTAATAGTACATCATATTTTGGCCGAAAATAGTATTTTATTACATCACTACTGGGTCATTATGTTGTCATAAAACACATTATATATTTAAATGGTATTAATTTTTACCCAAAAATTCGACTGTCTTAGAAAATTAAGAAAAATTCACTATTGGATAATTTTGACATCCTAATTACAAAAATAATTTTAATTTTATCCATATGTTTTTCTAAATATGGGTATTTTCACTTTTAAAACAAAACCCAACATTTATTAAAAATTCCTGGGTTTTCAAAAAAATTGCTTTCATACCTATATAAAAATTACAATTGTATTCATAAAAAATATACGATCATTTATAAATAATAAAAATTTATTTAATAATAATTATTTTTTGATAAAATATTATTTAATTCAACAAAATTCATTAATTTATCAAAATAGATTTATTAGTTGAATATTAACTAAAAAATTTTTGTTCTTTAAATACTATTTACAAAGTAACAATAACAAAATTAATGTATATTATTTATTATATACAAATATAATGCACATAATCATAGAGCTATGTTCTTGTTACATAACCCCTTATAACACCTGCATAAGACCATAGGGTACGATGTGCGATGGTGGCATACTGTAACACCCCAGGTAAATAAATAATATGACATCATTATATTTATCCATATTTGTGAATAAAATATTAATATTACTTTAATGGGGATGCTATGCTCGATGGCATACCCAATACGCAACAACGAGTTTCTTGGGAATCTTACGTTGCACTCTAGTAATAAAATAATATTATTTTAAATGGTAGTTAACACATAGCCGTTTTATTGGCGGGAACGGATAAAAATAACTAAAATTTGATTATATATGTTTTGAAATGTTTTTACATTAATCCAATAAAAGATAAAGGCTTAAAATACGAAAAGAATTCAAGTTTATGCGTATATGCCCTAGTTTTCACTAAAGGTTCACTTATCGCCTTTTAATGGTGAACCGTCATTAAATATAGTTTTGTTCAGTCTTATACATTCTATTGGACCTAATGAAACTCTTCTTTAAAATCAGGACATCAGAATTTACTTTGTGTAAATTTTTGGTATTTTTCCGTTAAAGTTCATTTTTTTAATGAATAGTGAAAATTTTGTACTTTAATTCAAAACCTCTTTTTAATCTAATTTATTTATATGATTAGACTATCTTTTGAATTGGTTTTAATGTGAAAGTAGAAAATATTTTTACCATTAAATCCAATAGTGGTTGTTGGAATTAATTTCACTTTGAAATCGGACTTAAACTAGTGTCAGTCTTTCGATACTTATTGTTTCATAAAAACACGCTATTTGTCATGACAGTGGAAATTAATTATCAAATTAATTAACGTGACTTATATTTTTTGAATTTTTTAAAATATACTTCATTTTTTAATTCGGAATATCAAATATAGCTTAGGGTGAATTTTTGGTATTTTTCTGAAAAAATTCAATTTTGATGAATAGTGAAACCACTAAGTGGTACTTATAAAAACTGATTTTTCGTTAAAATGAAATTTTACCACTTATGTGTTTTGAATTTCAAAAATCAGACATACATGGTTGTCATAAAGAAGTAAAATGTGGTTCAATGAGATTAAAATAATTTTTTGTTGAATAGTAACTTTTAAGTTCTTAATCGCGATTAGAGGTAATTAGTGTAATTTAAGGTAAGAATAAAGTTTTAATAATATGAGATGAGCTTGAAACATGTCCTAACCATATTTTTTGTGTCATGGCCGACAAATAAAAACCATGGTTTAACTTGGGGACCCCATGGAGCCACTTTGGTTGGGAAATGACATAAATAACTTTTTATTTAATGTTAAAGTAAAAATGACACACACATGAGATGTTTTACTATAACAATTTTGACATGTGGTTATACAAGTCATATTTTTGACTATAAATATTCATTATAAGAATAAGAAGACTTCCTACATAATTATATTTTTTTATAATTTTTATACATTAAATAAATTAAATTATTCATGACATCATGATGATGCAGTGATGACCTCATTATTTAACGATTTAAATAAAATGGAAAGATAATGTAAAATATAAGACCTACACATGTCCAAAACCTATTGGATGGGTGGATTTATAACCCTTATCACCTTATACTATAAACACATCAATGTGGTACCATTAAAATCCGAAACTCATTCTAAAATAAATTAACATTTCCTTACTTTCCAAGAGTGCCCCTCCTCTCCTCTTATAAAAGGCCCCCATCTCTACCTCTTTACCCACACTTCAAAATCCTTTGGCTCTACAAAACCATGACCATTTTGGCTCTACACATCCCTCTATTACTCCTTGAATCCTCACATTGGGCAGAATCCTTTACAAGGAAGCCTTGGAGCTCAAATCAAATGAAGTTACCCGATTTTAAGGTAATGTCTTCACTTGAGTCCTTTTGTTTTATTTTGCATCTCCAACCCCCTAAAATCTTTTTATTCTTTTATTTTATAACAAATACAGTATCTCAAATATACTAGGATTTTTTTATAAGAATTATTATAGCTACACATACACACACCTACATCTAATGGTTAAAGAACATACTGTTTCTGTGGATGGAGAATTTCTGCCTCACGAAACGATGATTGTTCAACATTCTTCTAACACCTTGAAAGGTGGCCATTATGATGACAGTATATTTATATATGATATATAATATGTTTATTTGTTTACTTAATCTTTTGTATATTTCATTTATGTCATACCTTTATGGTTTCCATTTTGGGTAAACGCGATATCTTCATTTAAGGAAGTGCGGACTACCGCCCCCTCAAAGTGATTTGATTCGTTAATACCATATTTGGTACGTATAAAGGATATATTTAATGATATTATATATGATAACATACTGGAATTAAAATACTATTATGTATAATTATGTTTTAATTCCATTAAATATGAAATAGAAATGGAAGTAGCGTCCATGCGTACGTATGGCTTACCGTCTCCATGAACGGTACATTTCATTTCTTATCTCAAAATGTTATGTGCTATTATAAGTACATATATATAATGGATATATATGTAATATATTACATCTAAATGATGGATATAATTCTGTAATTATAACATATATATATCTCTCATTTTGTTTTAATTCCATTAATATGACAAAAAATGAAAGTAGCGTTCATGCGTACGTACGGCCTACCGTCTCCATGAATGGTGCTTTTAATTTTTATCTCCAAATGGTATAGAATAGTATAAAATGAATATATACTGGATATATATGATATTTAAAACATAAATACTATTCTGGATATTATGTACCTATAACTACATTGAAAATTATTTTCCAACAAGTTCAATTTTTGACTCATGTACCAAACATCGATAAAAACGTCTAATATGAACTCATATTGTTAACCAATTATTATAACATTAAAATATGTGATATTAACTGAATAATAATCTTTATAGTAGGTCCTTAAGCAATTATAAATTGACCAAAGTTTATTATTCAGGAATATAAAGAAACGAACAAGAAAAGTTGGACTTGAGGTAAGGGATCCTACTCCTCTCTTTCTTTTTAAGTACGATCTTTTATGTCATTCCTTTTAAAGCTCATATTTCTTGTTATTGGGATGTTATTTTATATTACTATTACTTTAATTTTTATTATTAATATTATGATAGACCCTATTATCTCTCATCAATCCATTTTGGAAGTTTTGGGTGGCGCTGTTAGGCTGCCGAATTTTCGTAAGAGATCTAACCTCTCTCTTTCTTTTTAAGTACTCTCCTTTTTGTCACTTCTTTTAAGATCCTATTTGTTATGTTGGGGGAAGTTATTTTATATTCCTATTTCTGTAAAATTTATGTTAATATGATTAGAGACCCTATTTTCTCTCATCAATCCATTTTGGATGTTTTAAGTGGCGCTGTTAGGCTGCCGAGTTTTCGTAAGGGATTTTTCATCTCACTTTTATTCCTGTGAGATTTATGCTATATTTGCCACAATTTCCTTTGAGTGGTGTATGTACTTCACATTACTCTAATATTTCTGTAAAATAATTTCGTTTATGTGTATTTACATCAATGATGTACTGTCCTTCTTTCATGGGATGTATGCTTCGAAAGATACCCAGGTCGGTAAGGGAACCTTTCACCCTCCTCTTCTTAAAAAACTTCTTTTGTAAAGTCTTTTAATTTACATCTTATTATGTTGGGTTATGTTCTTATATATCCTTGTTGATGTAAAGTTTATGTCCAAGTGATGATATACCATTAACTCTCTCATCGATTAATTTTCTGAATTTTGAAGTGACGTCGTTAGGCTGTCGAATTTTTAAACCCAATTTCGATTTCTTTGGGTTAAACTTGTACTTCTTGAACATGTAATCCTATGAATATGTGTGAATTAACTATGATTGTTTCACACTTAATATCCACTTATATTAGTTGTATTTATATTTCTCACACATAATTATGTGATAGATTTATCCTTAATTTAATGATACCATCTTTATAATGGATTTCATCTCAATTTACATTTCCATTGAGACTTCATTGTTGTTATGCACCAATTCACTCTTATATTTTGTGTATACTATCCTCTGACATATTATATCATGAATCCCTTTATTCTCATGATATTATAAATTTCTGATTAAATGTTATTCCGCAATTATTTGTATTCAAGAGTCTCTCATTTTTTTAAAAACCCTTTAACAAAAATATCGTTTTAAATGTTTTAAAGATTTATTATTCTAAACCCTTATCTTTAATGTCCATGTTATCAAAGTGGTTTTCAGTATTTATTTATATGGACATTAATGTTTTAAAATTATAATTCCAATAAAATCTTCAAAGTGTTATGGGACACTTTGGTTCAAAAATCTCTTTTAAATGGTTTTTGAAAATGGATTGCTTAATTCAATATCTTGGAATTACTTCTTGTGATTGAAAATGAAATGTTGTTATTGAAATGATTATATTTTCAATATTTTATGTGTAATGATGGTACTTGGACATTTAACGGGTGGTTACATGATAAATCATATGACGGGTGGTGCTGTGAATACTAGGACGGTTGGTTAAGTTATAACCTCCAATGCATTGGGTATGGAAGTCGGCTGTATGGAAATTCCATTAAGTATGTGTGGAAGTCGGTCGTATGGCTATTCCATTAAGTATGTGTGGAAGTCGACCTTATGGTTATTCCACTTAAGTATGTTTATGTCCCAAGTTACCTTTATATGTTATGTGATCTTTATATGGGTTTTATGGTAATCTTTTGGATACAAAAGCGTAAGTAATGATATTTTACTCAGTGAAGAGATTTTAATACTTCATGAAGGTGAAGGTATTACTTTGATAAAGTATACATGGTTTACTTGTTGTTTCAAATAACTAACAGTTTTCATTCTTTGTGTATTCCTTACTAAGCTTTTTATGCTCATCCCAAGATTTTGAAATGTTTTTCACAGGACTTAACATGGAATAGGGTCAAGGATGGGATCAAGGGAAAGTCATGCTACCTAAAACATGTAACTAGACATATTTCTTTTTAAGAGTTTTTATTTTATGGAAACTTAGTAGAAGTTTCTACTTTATAATCTTTTGAGATGTAATAGTTATGTCCTAATTCTCTAAAACTCTAAACATGAAAAGATCCTCAATGTGAATTATTCATTTAATTCAATATTAAGTAAGGTTTAAGGTCGGGGCTTTATAGTTGGTATCAAAGGTCGGTTTAGATAACTTTAGAGGTTAGGGTATTCTTTAAGCATAAGTTACATTACCATAATGGTTAGGATTTCAGAAAGAGTCCTAGTTTTAGATAAAGTGAATGAGTAAGTATATTTTAGTGTTTATATTCCTCATTAGTACATGATGGTTTTGTTGATATACTCACACTGACATTTTTTTTAGTGAATGGATGGATCTAGCAGGCACCAAAGTGACAATAGGTTTGAAGGAAACTAGGGTGGTTCTCTGATTAAGAGGCTGGATGAAATGAGGTATTCAATGAGGAAACTCGTGGTTGTTCTAAACCATCTATCAAGGAGTCATGATCAACCACTTGAACCTTGGTATGTTCTGTAATGCATCATGTACGAGATGACCAATTAATGTGGAAGTTTAGGTAATAATTATAAAGGTAACCATTAGGGTTTATATGATCCTTACTTTTGAGGTAATTAGGGGTTTTTATATGTTATGATGGAAAATTAAAGGCATGAGATAAACATGGGGTTAAAATATGTTATGATTATTTTTGAATATTTTATCTCATTTTGGGGGATGTTTTATGAATTATATAGTTTTTTGAAAAAGGACAACACACAGACCGTGTGAGAACCCGTCGCGTCGGACAAAGCTGTGGGAATCGAACCCACAACCAAAGTGTGACTGGTATTTATCGCTTATCACTGGACTATGTAAAGTCCCTAGTTAGTTTGACTGATTTTTTTAGTTAGAATATTTTATGAATTATGAGTATGTTGATTTTGGGTTATCTATGGAAATTTATTAACCTATCATGGAGGATATGTGATTAGGTTAATTACTTTTCATTACGAGACTTTAGGAGCAACTGATGTTGTTTGGAGATAAATGTTACGATTTAACTTGGAAGAATATGTGACTAAATCCTTCAAATATTTGGGTTTCAATCTTAGTTTGGTTTACTTTGAATAATTTTATGGACAAATTGATTATCGAATGGTCCTCGTTGAACTTTGGGTTTTGTTGGACAAATTTTGGAGATTACGAATAGATTTTCTTTTTATAAAGGGTTATCCTTTTCTGGATTATCTGATATTTTACTAAAATTTTTGTTTTTGGTTTTGGTTATTGTCTAAAGACATGGGAAGTATATAGTTCTCTTTTTTGGATTAGGTGATTCTCTAGAAGTTGATTATAGTACTCTTAATGTGATCAAGTCTTCCTAAATACTCGTGTTTTGGAGAAAATATGAGTTTGTGTAAGGAATCTAATAAAAGTTGAAAGTCAAAATGATTAGTGATTATGTTTCCTTATGAATAAATTCCTCAATAAAAATTAACTTAAAACAAAAATGTTTTCTATTAACTTTTTCTACTGGGGAATCGAATACCGTTTAACCCATCACAAGTTTGTGATTTTCTTGTGGTTAAATTTCTCATAAACATGTTTTATATCACTCTCCATCAGAACATGACCCTTTGTTTTTTTCATCCATGTCCATATTTTCATACTTGGAATCCTAGTATGGGTTAACTCGGGTGACCTTTGTACTTATCTTTATTTATTTTAATGTGATTGTTTTACCGACTCTTGTTCTGATGTGGGACTTTCAAGGATGTTTCCATGCCCAATTTTAAAATTGCGAGGACGCAATTCCCAAAAGGGGGGAAGGATGTAACACCCCAGGTAAATAAAGAATATGACATCTTTATATATATCCATATTTGTGAATAAAATATTAATATTACTTTAAAGGGGATGCTATGCTCGATGGCATACCCAATACGCAACAACGAGTTTCTTGAGAATCTTACGTTGCACTCTAGTAACAAAATAATATTATTTTAAATGGTAGTTAACACATAGTCTTTGTATTGGAGGGAATGGATAGAAATAACTAAAATATGATTATATATTCTTTTAAATGTTTTTACATTTATCCAAAAAAGGATAAAGGCTTAAAATACGAAAAGAATTCAATTCTAGGCGTATATGCCCTAGTTTTCACTAAAGGTTCACTTATCGGCTTTTGATGGGGAACCTTCATTAAATATAGTTTTTTTCACTCTTATAAATTATATTGGACCTAATAAATCTCTTCTTTAAAATCTGGAAATCAAAATTTACTTTGTGTAAATTTTTGGTATTTTTCCGTTAAAGTTCATTTTTAAATGAATAGTGAAAAATGTTGTATTTCAATTCAAACCCTATTTTTAATCTAATTTATTTATATGATTAGATTATCTTTTGAATTGTTTTTAATTTGAAATTAGAAAATATTTTTACCATTAAATCCAATAGTGGTCGTTGGAATTAATTTTACTTTGAAATCGGACTTAAACTAGTGTCAATCTTTTGATACTTATTGTTTCATAAAAACACGCTATTTATCATGACATCGGGAATTAATTATTAAATTAATTAATGTCACTTATATGTTTTGAGTTTTTTAAAATATAATTCCTTTTTGAATTCGGTATATCAAATATATCTTAGGGTGAAATTTTGGTATTTTTCTGAAAAACATCAATTTTTGATGAATAGTGAAACCACTAAGTGGTACTTATAAAAACAGATTTTTCATTTAAATGAAATTTTACCACTTCTGTGTTTCGAATTTCAAAAATCTGACATACATGGTTGTCATAAAGAAGTAAAATGTGGTTCAATGAGATTAAAATAATTTTTTGGTGAATAGTAACTTTTAAGTTCTTAATCGCGATTAGAGGTAATTACTGTAATTTAAGGTAAGAATAAAGTTTTAATAAAATGAGATGAGCTTGAAACGTGTCCTACCCTTATTGGTTGTGTCATGGAAGACCAAGACAAGCCATGGGTCAACTTGGGGACCCCATGGATCCACTTTGGTTGGGAAATGACATAAATAACTTTTTATTTAATGTTAAAGTAAAAATGACACACACATGAAATGTTTTACTAAAACAATTTTTACATAGGGTTATACAAGTCAGAGTTTTGACTATAAATATTAATTAGAAGACTAAAAGGATTTCCTACATAATTATATTTTTTTAATAATTTTTAGACATTAAATAAATTAAATTATTCATGACATCATGATGATGTAGTGATGACCACATTATTTAACGATTTAAATAAAATGGAAAGATAATGTAAAATCTAAGACCTACACATGTCCAAAACCTATTGTATGGGTGTATTTAGAACCTTTATCACCTTATCCTCTAATCACATCAATGTGGGACCATTAAAATCCGAAACTCATTCTAAAATAAAGTAACATTTCTTTACTTTCCAAGATTGCCCCTCCTCTCCTCTTATAAAAGGCCCCTGCCTCTACCTCTTTACCCACACATACAAAGCCTTTGGCTCGGCCAACCCCAGACCATTTTGTCTCTAAACATCCCTCTATTACTCCTTGAAGACTCACATTGAGATGAAGCTTTTCCAAGGAAGCCTTTGAGCTCAAATCAAAGGAAGTTACCCGATTTTAAGGTAATGTCTTCACTTGAGTCCTTTTGTTTTATTTCGCATCTACAACCCCCTAAACTCTTTTTATTCTTTTATTTTGTAACAAATACAGTATCTTAAATATAATAGGATGTTTTTATAAGATTTATTCGAGCTACACTTACACACACCTACATCTAATGGTTAAAGAACATACTGTTTCTGTGGATGGTGAATTTCTGCCTCACGAAACGATGATTGTTCAACATTCTTCTAACACCTTCAAAGGTGGACTTTAAGATGACACTATATTTATATATGATATATAATATTTTTATTTTTTTACTTAATCTTCTGTATTTTTCATTTATGGCATACCTTTATGGTTTCCATTATGGGTAAACGCAATATCTTCATTTAAGGAAGTGCGGACTATCGCCCCCTCAAAGTGATTTGATTCGTTAATACCATTTGTGGTAAGTATAAAGGATATATTTAATGATATTATATATGATACCATACTGTAATTAAAATACTATTATGTATCATTATGTTTTAATTCCATTAAATATGAAATAGAAATGGAAGTAGTGTTCATGCGTACGTACGACTTACCGTCTCCATGAACGGTACATTTCATTTCTTATCTCAAAATGTTATGTACTATTATAAGTATATATATATAATGAATATAAATTTAATATATTACATCTAAATTATGGATATAATTCTGGAATTATAACATATATATATATCTCTCTCATTTTGTTTTAATTCCATTAATATGACAAAAAAATGAAAGTAGCGTTCATGCGTACGTACAGCCTACCGTCTCCATGAACGGTGCTTTTAATTTTTATCTCCAAATGCTATGGAATAGTATAAAATGAATATATACTGGATATATATGATATGTAAAACATCAATACTATTCTGGATATTATTTACCTATAACTTCATGGAAAATTATTTTCCAACAAGTTCAATTTTTGACTCATCTACCAAACATCGACAAAAACGTCTGATATGAACTCATATTATTAACCAATTATTATAACATTAAAATATGTTATATTAACTGAATAATAATCTTTATATGAGTTCCTTACGCAATTATAAATTGACCAAAGTTTTTTATTCAGGAATATAAAGAAACGAACAAGAAAAGTTGGACTTGAGGTAAGGGATCCTACTCCTCTCTTTCTTTTTAAGTACACTCTTTTATGTCATTTCTTTTAAAGCTACTATTTCTTTTTATTGGGATGTTCTTTTATATTACTCTTACTGTAATTTTTATTATTCATATGATGAGAGACTCTATTCTCTCTCATCAATCCATTTTGGACGTTTTGGGTGGCGCCGTTAGGCTGCCGAATTTTCGTAAGAGATCTAACCTCTCTCTTTCTTTTTAAGTACTCTCCTTTTTGTCACTTCTTTTAAGATCCTCTTTGTTATGTTGGGGGATGTTCTTTTATATTCCACTTTCTGAAAACTTTATGTTAATATGATGAGAGACCCTATTTTCTCTCATCAATCCATTTTGTATGTTTTAAGTGGCGCCTTTAGGCTGCCGAGTTTTCGTATGGGATTTTTCATCTCACTTTTATTCCCGTGAGATTTATGCTACATTTGACACAATTTACTTTGAGTTGTGTATGTACTTCCCATTATTCTACTCTTTGTGTAATATACTTTAGTTTATGAGTATTTACATCAATGATGTACTGTCCTTCTTTCATGGGGTGTATGTTTCGAAAGATACCCAAGTCGGTTAGGGAACCTTTCACCCTCCTCTTCTTAAAAGACTTCTTTTGTCAAGTCTTTTAATTTACATCTTATTATGTTGGGTTATGTTCTTATATATCCTTATTTATGTAAATTTTATGTCCAAGTGATGAGATACCATTAACTCTTGCATCGACTAATTTTCTGAATTTTGAAGTGACGCCGTTAGGCTGTCGAATTTTTTAACCCAATTTTGATTTCGTTGGGTTCAACTTGTACTTCTTGAACATGTAATCCTATGAATATGTGTGAATGACATCTGATTGTTTCACACTTAATATCCACTTATATTGGGTGTATTTATATTTCTCACACATAATTATTTGAAAGATTTCTCCTTAATTTAAGGATACCATCTTTATAATGGATTTCAACTCAATTTACATTTCCATTGAGACTTCATTGTTGTTATGCACCAATTCACTCATATATGGTGGGTATACTATCCTTTGATATATTATATCATGAATCACTTTCTTATAATGATATTATAAAGTTCCGATTAAATGTTATTCCGCAATTATTTGTATTCAAGAGTCTCTAATTTTGTTAAAAACTCTTTAACAAAATATCGTTTTAAATTTTTTAAAGATTTATTATTCTAAACCCTTATCTTTAGTGTCCATGTTATCAAAGTGGTTTTCAGTATTTATTTATATGGACATTAATGTTTTAAAATTATAATTCCAATAAAATCTTCAAAGTGGTATGGGACACTTTGATTCAAAAATCTCTTCTAAATGGTTTTTGAAAATGGATTTCTTAATTAAATATCTTGGAATTACTTATTGTGATTCAAAATGAAATTTTGTTATTGAAATGATTATATTTTCAATATTTTATGTGTAATTATGGTTCTTGGACATTTTACGGGTGGTTACGTGATAAACCATATGACGGGTGGTGCCGTGAATACCAGGACGGGTGGTTACATTATAACCACCAATGAATTGGGTATGGAAGTCGGCCGTATGGCTATTCCATTAAGTATGTGTGGAATTTGGCCGTATGGTTATTCCATTAAGTATGTGTGGAAGTCAACCGTATGGTTATTCCACTTAATTATGTTTATGTCCCAAGTTACCTTTATATGTTATGTAATATTTATATGGGTTTTATGGTAATATTTTGGTTACAAAAGTGTAAGTAATGGTATTTTACTCAGTGAAGAGTTTTTAATACTTCATGAAGGTGAAGGTATTACTTTGATAATGTATACATGGTTTACTTGTTGTTTCGAATAACTAACAGTTTTCATTCTTTGTGTATCCCTTACTGAGCATTTTATGCTCATCCCAAGTTTTTGAAATGTTTTTCACAGGACTTAACATGGAATAGGGTCAAGGATGGGATCAAGGGAAAGTCATGCTACCTAAAACATGGAACTAGACATATTTCTTTTTAAGATTTTTTATTTTATGGAAACCTAGTAGAAGTTTATACTTTGTAATCTTTTGAGATGTAATAGTTATGTCCTAATTCTCTAAAACTCTAAAACTGAAAAGATCCTCAATGTGAATTATTCATTTAATTCAATATTAAGTGAGGTCTAAGGCCGGGGCCTTATACATACTCTTGGGGTGGCTCGAATAACATCGCTCGAGTGGTAATGTCTATCAAATTCAACTTCTCCCATAATCAGTTCCACACAAGATTAACATATTCAAGCTCGGCTTGGGATTGGTGAAGAGAAAATCCCAATGAATCCACCTCCTTTCCATGCTCCGAGAAATGGGATTCATATGGGGAAAGTCTTCTGGATGAGGTCTTCGCTTTCTTTGTCTGAGTAAATTGGATTTGTTAAAGCCCAATATTTATACTAATCATGTGATCACTGTTCAACTGCTATATTGGAAAAATTCCCAATTTTTAATGGTATTTTAAAATCCAAAAACAAAAAACCAAATAAGTGAATATGTTATATAACCATTTCACATAATAATACATTTAATTAGATCAATAGGTATTTCCATTAATAAAAGTTTGATTCATTACAATCTTCCCCCCTTAAGAAATTTCTCCCTAAATATTTTCTTTAGACAAATAAAAACAGATGTGGGTAACACTACTTCATCACTTCCTTTGATTCCCAAGTCACTTCTTCAAACTTGTGGTTTCTCAACAACACCTTGATGAAGGGAATTGTCTTATTTCATAGAATGTTTTCTCTAAGATCTAAGATCTTCACCGATTACTCCTCATAATAAAGATCATCCTCTAACTGTAATACATTTAAAGAGAGTACAAGTGAAGGGTTTGGTATTTACTTCCTTAAGAAGAATACATGAAAGACATCATGTAATTCAGAAATAGTAGGTGGAAGTGTTAGTCGATAACCACAACCCTGACATGATCAAGAATCTACAAGGGGCCGATGTAACTAGGACATAAATTCCCATTCTTTCCAAACCACATGACCTTCTTCCACAATTATATTCATAGAAATACCATGTCTCTGACATTGAACTCGACGTCTCATCATCGGTTATCTGCAAAACTTTTCTATCGAGTTTGGGATATCGTGATATGTTGCTGAATGGTTTTCACCTTCTCCACCATTTCTTTGACCATTTAGGGTCCTAGTAGCTTATCTCACAAACAACATCCCAAAACACCGGTGTTCAAAACCTTTTCCCATAAAGGGCTTCATAAGGAGTCATTTTTATTCTTGAGTAGAAATTTTTATTGAATGGGAACTCAACCAGAGGAAGATGTTGATACCATCCAAATTTTAATTTAGATGACCATGATATCAACATGTCCTCAAGTGTTTGGATAGTCTTCTCATATTGGCCATCAGTTTGAGGATGATAAGACATACTGAAGTTCATCTCAGTATACAAAACATGTTTTTGACTCTTACAAAACTTAGAGGTGAATCTTGGATCTCGATCGGATATAATAGACAGTGGTACTCCTTATATCCTTACCACATCCTTGATATATATTCACGCCAGTTGATCCAATGAGAAATCCTCCCAAATATCAATGAAGTGTGCACCCTTTGTAAGACGATCCACAAAAACCCAGATAGTATTGTTTCCTTTGGATGTATTTGGATGTCCAGTGACATAGTCCATGGTAATGATCTCCAATTTCCATGATGGTATGGGTAATGGTTGCACCATCCCCTTAGACATATGCCTCTCAGCCTTCACTTGCTGAAACACTAGGCACTTTGATGTATAAACAGTGATATCCTTCTTCATGTTATCCCACCAATAATTCTCTCGGATATCTTGGTACATCATTGTGTTTCCTGGGGGAATAGAAAAATTTGAACTATGTGCATCATCCAAAAGTTCCTTCTTCAGATCCGGACGTGATGGAACACATAGTCTTTTCCAAAAACCCATAATTCAATCTACTTTAACATTGAACTCCGAGTATTCCCCTTTTCTGATATCATTCACTTTCTTTTAAATTTCCACATCAACCTTTTGATCATCAGTTCACTTTTCCAAAAGATACAGTTTAGCAAGCATTTGTGAAAGGACTGATAATTTCCCTCCCTTAATAATTCCCATTTCTATCCTCTACAAATATTAGAATGTTGGATAATTTTCAATTCCCATAATTGATAGAATTTTTGGGTCCTTACTACATAGAGCATTTTCCACCTTGTTCACTTTCCTAGGGTGGTAATGGATTGAGCAGTCATAGTCTTTGATCAGATCTGACCATCTTTGTTGGCATGTGTTAAACTCTTTATGCATGAATATATCCTTGAGGAATTTTTGGTCCATATATATTTCAAACTTCTCCCCCAAGAGATAATTATGCCCAATTTTTAAAAGTAATATCACTAAAACCAACTCTAGATCATGTTTTGGATGGTTCTACTCATGAACATTCAATTTCCTTTAAGTATAGGCAATGGATTTTTCAATTTTCATCAACACACATCCCGAGAACTTCTTAAAAGAATCACTAAATACCAAAAAAGTTCACCACTTGTGGGTAATGTCAGTACGGGCACAGTGATAATCCTATTTTTCAACTCCTTGAAGATTTTTTCGCATTCATCACTCCAAGAAATCTTGACTCCCTTCTGAGTCAGCTTGGTAAGAGGTTTGGACAATCGTGAGAAATTTCTCACAAATTGGTGATAATATCCTGCTAACCCCAAGAAGCTATGATTATCTATTACCGATTTTGGCCTTGCCATCCCTCAATTGCAGTTGTCTTGGAGGGATCCACAGATATCCAGTATCTTGTGGTGATATAGCCCATGAATGATACCTCATTCAACCAGAACTTACACTTGCTGTACTTGGAATTTATCTTCTTCCTTATCAAGTTTCCAGTGCAATTGTTAGATGTTCCTCATGATCCTCCTAGGTTTTGGAGTATATTAGAATACCATATATGAAAACTACCACAAATTTGTCGAGGTAATCTCTAAAGACTCTATTCATCAAGTCCATGAAGATTGCAAGAGCATTAGTCAGTCCGAAAGGAATTACTATGAATTCATAGTGCCCATATCTTGTACAAAATGCAGTCTTGGGGATATCTTCCATCTTCACCCTTACTTGATAATATCCCGACCACAAATCTACCTTGGAGATGTATTGTTATCTAGGAAGCTGATCAAAAAAGTCATCAATTCGAGGCAGAGAATACTTTTTCTTTATCCTAATTTTGTTAAGCTCACAATAATCGATGCAAAGGCACATTGACCAACACTTCTTCTTGACAAAGAGGACCGGTGCACCCCATGGTGAAGCACTTGGGTGTGTAAACCCTTTAAATAGATTCACCTGTAGTTGTTTCTTTAGCTTCTCAAGCTTCACGACTACTATTCAATACCAATCTTGGATATTGGAAAAACCCCAGTTGTAAGATCAATTGATAATTCAACATATCTTCTATGAGGACGACCCGAAAATTCCATGGTAAACATTTCAGCGAATTTCCTAAAAAGAGGCATGTCTTCAATGATGGTTTCCTCCTTAGACTCAATCATCTAAGCAAGATATGTGATCTTATAGGGAAATAATATCCATGATTGAGATGATGTCCCTAAAGATGATTCATCTTCCTCCTTGCATTTGTATAGAATCGGCGGTCGATTCTCCATATGGAGAGTGATTTACCTCTCACATCAATTTATGTTGGATCTATATAGGGATAGAGAAACCATGCTGATAATTGCATAAAATTCTACCAGAGGGAGTATGATCAGGTTCTCCAGGAAGTTCAATCCACTAATTATGGTACAGGAGGTGTTATATTCATGGGATGCAATGATTTACCCATTTGGCTTACTCACCGACATCTTTACTTCCATGATTTGTGGTGGTGTTGGGATTGTTCTACTAAACATTAGGGATATAAAAGAATCCGTAGAAAGAGAATAAAAATGTGTGTTTTCTATTCATGAAGGAATAACTAGTGTACCTATCACCACTTCGTTGTTAGGGTTCACTTCGGTGGATGTGATGGAAAAAAGATAACCCTTACTACCTTGGAGGTTATAGGTTGCCTCTGAAAACCCCGAGATTAGGGAATTTATTTTCAAGATTCCCTGGTTCTTTATAGTTGATGCAATGTACAACTCATTGAGAGTCAAATAGAGAATTCCTTATATCTATCGTAGTTGCGGGTTTTTCTTGTCGTCGGTTAATAGCTAGGTTCTCTTCTCTTCCACACCAAAATCATTTCCTCGTCCCCTTCAAGAAAATTCCAGGGTGCTTATTTCCACACCTTTGGAAAGTGGGCTGCTGTATTTTTATAGCACCATTGGATTTATCCATCGGACCACTAGAATTGAAGTCCACCTTACGCTTCTTATTCCCATGATACCCCTAAGATTCTCCGGTATTTATTTTGACCTTGAGGGCACATCATACAATTTCCTCATAGCTTTTGAAGTCACGGATCGTGAGGGCTTTCTACAGGATAGATTTTCACCCATAAAATAAGTGGTCAAACTTGCATTTGGGGGTAATGATAAATATGAAGGTGTGTCATTAAAGCTTTGTGATATTTTTCTCATACGCTCTGATTGATTCGTAGTCTTTTTTCTCAAGGGCAATGAAGTCCCATTCCATCGTAAGTCATAGCGCGCAAGGAAAATATTTTTCAAAAAACATTTACCCAAAGTCCTTCAATTCCAGCACCTTGATATCCTATTTGGGCTTCATATTTTTTATCAATGTTCACCATTGATAAGATTCACCCTCCATACGATAAGCATGTAAAAGAACCTTCTCTTGTTCGGTACATTGAATGATGGAGAAGATGTTTTCAATGGATTTAATCCATTGTTCAGTGATTGAGGGATTAGATGATCCATTAAAAGTAGGAGTACTTTGTCCCATGATGCTCTTGATAGAGAGTAGTTCTTTTTTAGGTGGGGTTGAACATTCCTATTGACGCATATTTCTATTCAAATCATGAGTTAATTGTGAGTGTATCATGGAAATTTTTTCAATTCCTGCTCCCAACAGATTAGGCATCTCATTAGAAAAGTCATCATATTGATCTTCACATCGGTTGTTTTCCCAAGTACTAATATTACCGGCCATTGGCTGGAATAAAAGGATATTTAGGGGTAACACGTAAAGGGTAATACAAGAAATAAATAGATGATTTATAAATAACTTTTATTTCCTTAACATATGAATCTATAGGATTCAATCTATGTTATCCATGATCTACTTTCAAACATATATTCAAAGGGAATTTTCCCCCTTAATAATAGTTTATACTATGATTGTGAATTTACAAAAACATATCCCCCAGGAGTGTCATAACCAAGAGTGTAGCGAGTCCGGTTTTGATGTACCTGGATACCCCAGGTCAAGCCCGAAAATCCTGGTCAGACTTTTCACTCCTAGGTACATCTATTCCATAGCCCCCTCTACTTACTCGTATCCAGAAAAAGATTTCTTTGTTTGATAATCCACTTACTCAATACTCACCAAAATTTAGGGATGTTTTTTTATACTTAGTATTTTCTCAATGTACTCACTAATGTTTTCTAATACTAATCAAAAAAATGACTAAACCTCCCTCTAATACCAACTATAACAACCCTACCTTTATTTCACACTTAAATATAATTTATTACCTGAAATGTCACTTAATAAAACACATAAGATTGAGATTTATAGTTTCTTTGGGGATTAGTATCATTAAATAAAAACTTAAAACATGAAATAGAACATCTTTTCTGAAAACTTATTTTACATGACCAGAAAATTATTTTATACTTAACATTGCATGGGATAACCTGAGGACATACATAATAAAGGGGAGAGTTATAAAGCCTAGTAAGGGAAAAGAAATGGAATAACATTTGGAATACAATACTTGTTAGAAAATAGTCATTTCAAGGGATCACAAGAGAAACATGAACATAAATGCATGATGAAGAATGATAATCATAACATGGAGATGTGGAATCAACATTTAACATGATATTAGCATGAGCCAAGGCCTGTTGCACATGGATCATGAGTAAACCCTCATTTCACATGAATCATGAGTAAACCCTCATTTCACGTGAATTAGCATATGTCAAAACGCATTGCACATGACATATCATGATATTATCCTTTACCCAATGCATTATAGCACTATCAGTGTGCACCCTTCTTAAACATTTCATTTCTTGCATAAGTGTGCCACTTGGATCAAACATCATGGAATCTATTGTCATCATTTATTACACAATAAAGGGATATGGAATAAATACTTTAAGCTTTATAATCAACAAGTAAATGTGAATAAAGGTGATTACTCTTGACAGAGAAATGGGCATGGTATTCACTACACAATGACATTGGCTTGGAAAATTGGTAAAATTTCAATAGCGTAACGGAGTGACGTAAGAATTTCTAAGAATGGTTGATGATAGAGAAAGTGGTGTCTCGTCATATTTACATGAAATAGATTGTAAGGGGGTCATGTAGATACATGTCCCAACATATGTAATGGAATTTAGATTAATAATAAAAAATAACAAGTGTACTTGGAAGGAATTAATGAGATAGAAAGTGGTATCCCATCATTCAAACATAAAGAGGGTAGTATGGGGGAGGTGCGAAATAATACCCCAACATTTTTAATTGAAAGTAAAATGGTATAAAAACATAATGAAATTGAGACAAAAATGAAAAGGAAGAAATCTTGTACTTGGAAGTGTGATCCCAAAGGATTGGGAGGGTCCTGATAGAGGATTCTTGTGAGCTTGGGGAACCTTGTTAGGAAAATAGAGAGAGGAGGGAAGAGGTTGCACAAAATCCAAAGTCATAGATTGAATAAGAATTGGGAGGTTGGGTGGGATTATATAAGAAATGAGAGGGAATTATTTATTATTTAGTTTTGAGACACCACACATTAAAATAATAAAAAACACAAACTAGCCCATGGATTTCGCCAAAGGGGAGTGGGAAAAAATATTTTATAAGGCCGATGGCTGAAATAATTAAAACAATTGGTTTGCTTATGTGCAGGTGAGTCACACTCTAAAGAAAAGCAATTTAAAAAGCTAAAATGTTTTATATGTCTTGAAGGGTCCACTAAAGCTTTGTAAAATAAATGAAAAAAAACTATAATCACATTATTTTAAAGGTAAAAAATATATTGGACGAACATAGTATTTTATTATATAACTATTGTGTCATTATGATGTCATAAAACACATTATATATTTAAACAGTATTTAATTTTTACTAAAACATTTTAATATCTCAAAAAATAATGAACAATTCACTTTAGGATAATTTCAACATCCTGAATCCAAAAATAACAATAATTTTATCCAAATAATTTTCTAAATATGTGAATTTTTTCTTTTAAAATAAGAACCGACATTAATCGAAAATTCATGGGTTTTGACAAAAACATTTTTGAAACCTTAATAAAAATTACAATTGTATTCATAATAATTATATGATCATTTTTACATAATAAAATAGTAATTTAATAACAATATTATTTTATTAAAATATTATTTAATTCATAAATAGACCATTAATTTATCAAAATAGATTTCTTAGTTGAATATTTACTAAAAATACTATTTCTGCTTTAAAAACTATTTGCAAAATAACAATAATAAAATGAATGTATATTCTTTATTATATACAGAAATAATACACAAAATCATAGTTCCAAGGTCTTGTTACATAACCCCTTATAACACCCACATAAGACCGATTGTTAAGGTGTGCAGTGGTGGCAGACTCTTGGGGTGGCTCGGATAACATCTCTCAAGTGGTAATCCCTATCAACTTCCACTTCTCACGTAGGCATTTCTGCTCGAGATTAACGAATTCAAGCTCGTCTTGGGATTGGTCAAGAGTGATGCCTAATGGAGCCACCTCCTTCCCATGCTCCTAAAAATGGGCTTCGTAGGGGGTAAGTCTACTAGGTGAGTCCATCGCTTTCTTTATATGAGTAAATTGGATTTGTTAAAGCCCTATATTTATTTGAATCATGTCATCACTATTCAATGTCTATATTAGCAATGGTAACAATTATTACTATTATTTTAAAATAAAAAAACATAAAACCAAAGAATTTAATATGTTATATATACTATTCACATAATAAAACATTTAATTAGATGAAGAGGAATTTCCATTAATACAAATTTGTGTCTTTACAGAAACCATTTCAAATATTTTTTACTTTAATTTTAAAACATATTACACCTTTGGTAGAAAACTTTTTCATTCATCAAGATACCCCTTCTTGGAAACATATCATATTTTTCATCAGATATGTATTTCAACAAATCAATCCCATTGTTTCTCTTCTAGATTGATTCTTTAATTTATTCTAGATTGATTCTTTTAGTATTTATTTTCATGTAAAATTCAAAATAGTTTATGATGTGACGTTTCCTACTATAATAAATGCATATTTTTATTAGTGTGGCACTCTTTACATAATTAAACATAGACTTATTGTGAGTTTTTTGTGTAAAAACCTTATTATTTTGTTCACATCCCAAGGCTAACCTTTTATATTATTTTTGTAACTGATTCATATCATGTGTGTCATTATATTCATACAAACATATAATTTTTTATTACTCGGTACTTACCAGCACTCATCATAATAGTGGAATTTTTTTTGTATAAATCATTGAAATTTTCAAAGTATTTTAATCGTTTATTGGTTAAAGGATTCCATTCTTATGAATTATAATTTTATTGTGTAGGTTTCCTATTTTATTTATATTTTCTCCCCCTAAATTTAGGAGTTTTTAAATTTTCCATAAATTGAAATTTTGGGCCAAGAATTTATTTCATGATACCCAAACATCCAAAAAAATGACATTAGCCAAAAAAAATATTGAAATCTTAATCTATGGCACATTCTGACTATCTTTGAAATTTTTAAACTTTTGGGTATCATATTACTTGTTTGATTCTTTATTTAGTAAATAAGAATTATTACAGTTCTTCACATCCATAATTAAAAATGTATTGGATTCCTATGATTTTTTCTTCACCCATGTTTTTCAATATTTTAAATTTAAATATATAATAGTAAAGAATAGCATTAGAACAAATATATTTAATAGGACAAATGGTTACCTTCTTTAATGAGATTTTAATAGATTTATACTTTGATAATATCATGTTTTTATTTCCACTAGATTCACTCTTTTCATATTTATGTCTACTATTTGAAGAGTTCTTGGAAGTACATATTTTTTCAATATATTAGGATGTATAAGATTTTGTTTCTTCCAATTTTATTAGTTTCAATTATAGTACAATACATTTTAAGTTGAGAGAAATAATTTTATCTTCAATTGATTTCATGATTCTTTCCTACTAAGAATTCTTCTTTTGATTCTCATATTCATGCATCCTATTTTACATCATTAAAATAGTTTGAAGATCATTAATTCTTTCTTGTTCGACAAATAGTTGATCGTATTTAACATTCATGGATTTATTATTTATATTTAGAAGTTCATGGATAATTTTTGTAAATACCATTTATTAATCTTCACTCTCAAAAAAATTATTTTCAATTTTTTCAATAAAATCATAATATCATTCATTGAAAAGATATATTATTTCTCCCTTTTCTTTTCATGTTTTGTGAGAGAGTTGGATATGCCAACATTTTTATCCAACTATTATTCCATAGCATTATCTTGTTCTTCCAGCTATAATTTTTCATCCCAATATCCCATAAAAACATTGATCATATAAGTGACCACTTCATTGGGATCATTCTTTAGATTCGATATGATTTTATAACTGAACATATCTTCATCACAACTTGAACTTGATTCATCAAAATTATAATCAACTAATTTAAATGAAAAATTTCCACTTTTAGTCCGTTTAACTACTAGTTGATCATAAATTACTATTGAATTCTTATATATTATCCTCCACTCTTTTATCTCTATTTTTCTAAGTCATGAATAAAACATCCACATTTCTAACAGTAGGAGTAGAGATATGATTTTCTATAGGAAGATATTCTAAATTTTCTTAAAATTTGAATCTTTACACTATATACATTCAAAAACTATTGGGAAAGTAAAGTAGATCCAATCATAAGTTTCCTTATATATGATATATACCAATTTAAGTTTCCATTGGATCGTACAGTCATACTTAGAACGGGGTGAATCCGGAGTGAGTTATTTTACTAAATTATTCTTCCCATTCTAATTCAATCATTTATCACTTGTTAAGATGAGTAGATCTAGTATTCAATTAATAATGTAAATGAAACATTGGAAACAATATATTTACAATGTTTAGTACAGACTTCTACTCCTTTCCATGCTAGTTAGACCACCAAACATGAATTCACCACTATAATATTTATATCAACTACAATGCTTTAGGTAGAAACTAATTATACACAACAATATTATATCCTTTGGTTGATCCAGGTCATACACCTTAGGATCCAAATATTCTACCTTAATGGTTAGATCCACCCCCATGATTCACTATTTAGAACCCATAATGACTCGATCCACTTCAGAAACCGGTTATACACATGGTAACAGGGTCCATATTCTTCATCATAAGATTCGATCTATGATAATATGATCTTTTAATCGTACTACATGAGCTTTATATGTAACACTCTCTCATGAAAAACTTCTGGTACCATCTTACATATTCTGGTATTTCCCAAAAAAATCCAAAACAATGTACATAATTAGTTTCTTCAGTGCAACACTACTATGGAAATTCTTCCTTCTTCCAAAAGTATTGGCCTCACTTACTATTCACTAATCATTAATGATAGGATATTATCTCAATTAACTAGTAACTCAGATATGAATTTATTCTAAAATAATGACGTATCTTCAATATAAACATATTTCACACTGATCATTCAATTTGAATTTCATGTGCTTCATGAATGTAAAATACAATGCATGGTCTTCTTTATTTTATGCAAGTATAATTTTATGTGCATAAAAATAAACACAATATCTACACTTTCTTTTCATATAGTTCTTCAGTTCACATGTACATTCATAGGTCCTTCATAAATTATATAACTTAAAAATATTCCGCATTATATTCATAATATTAAATGCATTCATATTTAAAATATCATGCACCACATTTTCTAACTATATATTACACAAAAATACACCTTACTATTCCTTCACACAAGTATATCATGTTTTCCAACTATGTCTACATGAAAAAAAATATTTCACTAATATTCCTCATCACATATTTCTTCCATTGTGAAAAATCAATCACACATACTATTTCACACTACCTTAAGCATGAATATAATCTTATGCATGCTAATCATCATTCGAAAACACTAGACATCATCTATTACTGTATATAGTGTATGCTATCCAAAGTTCAAGAACATAAAGAAGATAAAAATATCACAAAACACAAATTTTATTCTTCATGTAAGTAAGTGGATATCTAAATTGATTCAAGGAATAAAAAAAACAACAAGAGAATTCATGGTATTTAGACAACATAACAAAGAGTGCATAGAAGCTCTGTGAATTACAAGCACTCCCACTGCATTATATCAGTCTAAATAACTCTATTAAAGATTCATTAAGCTCATAACTGAAAATAGTGAGGTCTGGGGTATTTATATTCAAATTCTACCACCTCATCTTTATGTTCACCAACATAGCTTGTGCACACTGACTCACTCATTATTCATACAATCAAAAGCACCATCACTACAAATCTAATTTTATCCACATTGTATATACCAGTTTGAAAAATCTCTACTTCATGAAAAAAATATTCATGTTGATTTGATCACATTCATATATCTATTTAACCAAAAGTTTCTCAAAATCTTATGTTCAATCCATTAGAGGTGCGGTATGGATATTCCATTGAATAGAAGAACCTATGTTGAAGGCAGGAGGTTGACGATGATAACGTTATAGATAAAACGGCACAGATCAGACTCATTTGATAGTAAAACATCCTTGTATATTTTTAATAGTGGATAAATAGTACATGAACACTATACACCCCACATAATATATTCATTTGGTTGAATTCTATCATTTATAACATCGTGCATCTTTGACCTTGTATATACGAGTATGTGGTCTCCTACAATAACTCATTAGTACCACCCTATGCTAGCCAGCTTATCCACTATAGTTCCTCCCCACAAGGTGGTGACACTATAATACCATGAAATTATGAATGAACATTGTGCTCACGCACACCCACTTCCACCTGTGTTTTTTTGGCTGGAGGTTGACTACCCACAAAAGTAGTGGTTACGGTACTCCATAGATGGCTAGTTTGAGAGGCCAATTTTTTAGTGTACTCTAAAATAAATGTTTAAGCCTATTCCATCCCATAATACTCACCGAAAAACCACAAAAATATTTTCTTCAGTTATATTTTTTATATAATGTTCATTTTTCAAAAATACATTTTCATTAAGAGCAGCAAATAATTCATCATAATTAAAACTAATTGACTTTTTATCTTCACAACAAATTAACAAGAATTTTAACTAAAACCCAACCTTAATTAACCACTTGGGTTATTCAATAAATATTTATATGATGTAGTACTAGGAGTGGTACCAATATATATTAGTTGGGATTCTACTATGTGCATATGTTGATGAAGAGAGAGAGACCCAGTTGTAGGGTCTGTGGCTGGTATCTTTTTCAGCTCTGCAGGAAGGTCTGGCTTCAGGTAGTCAGGATTCCATCTAGGTGCATGTAGTTGAGTACCAATGTGAAATACTATCTAGAGATCCAATGGAATTTTTATTTATTCATTGATCATGTCATTTCCTATTTTTTTGGGCTTGACTGTAAGGGTTCATGGGGTTAACATGATTTGGATGAAATAATCATGCCTTGGTTAGTATGTGTCTATCGAGTATGATGATTCGTTTGAATGAGATGTGTAGGCATCCATAATTTTATGTGTATGAATATATATATATATATATATATATATTCGATGCTGGATTTCATTTAAGAACTAGTTGTGATGCAGAATGTATGGGAATATGATTAGACACAGGACATGTGGGCATGAGAAGTAATACGGGACTTCATGGGTGTCATGTATGACATAGGATATAGTTAGGCACATAATGAGAGTAAAGAATTATAGTATTTAATATGGGTATTTTTATGTCCAAATATGGTTGGCAGAACCATTAGAATTCTGTTTTGGGTTGGAAAATGACTGGGTAGGTAATTGCAATGGTGGGGAGAGCCACAACGGGAATCGACCTGTGACTAAGTAACATGGGTAGACTAGGATTATTTTTATCATATAGTTTTGTTTGGTATCATCTCTATTTTATACCTCATAGTTAAAAGATGATCTATTATAAAGTGGAGTTACTGTAGCATTCCTTGTTTTTGGAACTAGTTATTTTTTAGGTTAATTTGATTTTTAGGTTTTGTGAGCAGGCCAATATTAATTTTACGATTCAAAACATAAATCCAATAGTTTGAATGATATGAGGTGTTTTTTATTGATATTTTTTATGTAGTGGTGAGTTCCACGTGGAATCAGGTGAGTTTTGGGGGTGTTGGACCCCGAAATCTCATTTTTAGAACGTTGTGCGAAGATGCACATGGTTTAATCAAATTGTGAAGCACTATTTTGTACAAGAGAATTGTTAGGAAAATTGTGTGAGGTGTGTCATATATACATGTGAGATGACTATAGTATTTAATAGATTTTGAACTTAGTATTCACACAATTTGAAAAATTAAGTGTCCTCACCGTCACACATAGTGCCACTTAGACAGTGATTTCCCATGGTTGGCGCACGATCTGACCAAACCGTGCGGCCAAACCATGTGACCAGTTTTAAAGGGTGATTAATTCGGATAGTGGAACTGTACAACTGGTGAAAGGTTATCCAAATTGTGGTCCAAACCATGTGTTTCATTTTAAATGTTTCAATTACTAAAATAACTCTCCAATCTATTTCATTGTTCTCTTAATTTCCTTCTCCCACTCACATGCACGGTAACAAGAACTCCTCCATTATTCCCCCACATATACTTTAGTATATTTCATCTATCTGAACTCATATTCAAATTTTGTCATAGTTCATTAAAATTTTAGTAGTAAGCCCTTGATTCCTCTTTCTTCCTTTATTCTATTACCTTACAATTCGAAATGTTTTCCCATACAATATCTTTCGCCATATTTTCATAAAGTTTGTATATAATTTCCATTTCTATAGTTTTAGATGAAATTAGACACCTATACACTATGATTGACCACCTATGAGTCTATGTTACGTGGTTATTATATTTTTACTTAAATATACTGGAGTTTTGGGGTGTATTATTAAATAAGCCTGTGTGGGTTATCTGGGTGAAACACTTAATAATTTGATGCTAATATTTAAATCATTTAATTAACGTTATGAGATATTCATGAGAATAATCATAAATATTCACTTATTTTAATAAATTATTGGGTCTACTAGATGGTTGGACATGTTATGTTGGTGTTTTTAATTTAATTTATTTAAATGTGATATGACTACATGAATTATGTGGGAACGTGATGGGTGTGGCCCTAAGGTATTGATGTGATGTTGATCACTGAGATTAAAAAAACATTTTTTCAAGCTAAGGGAATTGATCGAATTATGTGGGATGGTGATTACCATTGAATATTGAGGTGATATGATCTTCGGGATGAAGCATGTGGTGATGATGATGCCATAGATGGGAGATGAGGATTACATGTGGAAATTAGGATTCTAATTGGTGTATATTAGGTACTCATTGGTCATTTCCACTCATCATTGTTATCAATAGTTTCCATTGGAGTCATGTGCACAGAGAAATGGATTATTTAAAGTGGTGTTGACCACTCATTTTTTGTTAAGTCCGATATATTTATAACAAATTAGGAGACGACATTGACTATCATTTATGGAGAAGGTCCTCATCAAATAAAGCCACAATTGATTATATGTGAGACAATCAGTATGGTGGATAAGGCTCTTAATATATATTGGGTCTTATGGGCTATGATTATGGGATTATGGATATCATTATGCCTTATGATTTTTTGTTTTGAGCTGACAGCGATTAATTATTCATTGTAGGATGGATATTTTATCTACCTTGGGATGTCAAGCTATTAAGCTAATAGGTATTCGATGAGCATAATTTTGAGGGACTTGTGACGTATTATATAGAAATTGGATTGGGACATTGGTTTTACTCCATGTGAGGCTTCATGTGGTATTGGTTATCATGAGGTGATGAGTATCATTTATGTGGGTTAGATACTATTGTTCTTTTGGTACAATGGAATGTGGATATAATGTTCCACTCTGTCACTGGGAAAAGATTGTATACACTTCCTTGTGGATGTTGGGAACAAGTAAAGTGGGTTTTTTAATTTATTCATGAGTTAAGATTCTTTTTACATTCAAAGGAATACAACTATATAAATATGGATGTAATATAGGAACATGTGGATGGAGGACTACTTAGTTCATAATCCCAACCTACATGGTCCCCTGGACACACTATAAAATATATGGTTTGGAGATCAAGTCAAGGTATGATTTTTTCTCATTACCATTGTGATGAGGGGTGAATAGGTTCTTGGGATGGATGGAATAAGGACTGTGGTGGTTCTTTGATCTATCCTAGAGTTTATTTTGGGTGTTTTGAGTACATTTTTATATGATCAAACATGGGTGATCTTGAAAGTCTATTTTTGTACGGTAGTCATGAAATGTGTTCTTATATACCAATGGTGTAATGCCTTGGGATTGTTTTTACTATTTTTTATATATTTCTTCATCAGAGTTCGTTATTTCCTCTTCTAGGGCATTTTGGTATTATATTACCACTCTTAGTATTATCACCAGAGTGTATAGTCTCCCCACTATAAGCTAGTCTAACCCCGCTACTAGTTGGTATCCATTAGCGTACATAGAGGTGTACATAAGGTCTAGTGGTCATCCCATCTAGAGCATGGGTTTTCAGTGGCTCTTGGGTCAAGATGGTAAAATGAACATAAAATAATCATCTTTTTTATATAGTAAATATTCTTATGTTTTTTATGTAAAACAAATAACAAGTGGTAAGTTTTGTTCAAAAATAATATAAAGATCACATGTAGATAAGAAACCTTTAGAAAAGGTACCAATGGACAAAATAATAAAGAAAATAAAGGATGAATTATATTTATGTATGATAGAATAGTAAATAAAAAACATATAAAGAATGTAATATATTGAAAATAGCAGACATATCACTAGAGAATAATGTAATCAAATGATATGATGACTTGAACAATAGAAACTAAGTAACAAGATATGTGAGTTATCATATAAAATAAATTGTAGAAAAAAACAACACATACTAGTAACATAATAAGATAGATGGATTTCATTATAAAATAGATATAATATAAGGTGATGGAATATATCAACAAATTAAACAATATCATCCATTTGAATTTAAAAATGGAATAATATAGAAATGAATGATATAGTTAATAGATAAAGTTGATACATGTGATGTCTATATAGAATCAACTTCATCATCCAAAAACATATTTCCAAAATATAATTCCATGAATATATATGAATAGATGAATCTAATAACATCTAATAAAATAATAGTGACCAAAAAATATAATTATATAAATTTTCACTTCCATGAGGCCATTGGAAGATTGGTATAAGACTATGTAAGAAACAAAGACATTGTAAACTACTATAAAGAGTAGTAGTTATATTTTTTAAAGTTATACATCACCCTTTAAATAGACATATTATACAAATGAATAAGTCAATAGTATATCTACATGTGATATATAAATAAATTAATAAGAAAAATCTTTAAAAAATCAGCAATAATTGGAAAATAATTCCATGGTCATAAGAGAATCCAAAATGATGTAATGGTCAAAATGAACAACCATCACAGTGGAATCCACAGTGTACTATATGATCAATTGTGCTATAGTTAGTTGAGAATATAAGTCAATATCTAAAGAATAAATTCCCCAATGTCCATATGTCGAACATTATATAATTGACTTAAAATAAAATGTTTAAAGAAAAAATCAATAAAGAATTTATGTTTATCATTCAAGATAAAAACAAAGTATCATAGAGATATTATTCACTTTGAAAATTCAATTTACTCAACTTCTTCTCCCTCATCTTCATGGAGAAACAATTTTTATGGGAATTGTTTTCTTTCACTTCAATAATTTGTTCCCTAACTTCTACATATTTTATATTCCTATCAAAACAACACAATGACACAATACATTAAATTCAATTCATTAATCCATCTTCCATTTATAGTTTAAGTAGAGGTTTTGGGTATATAGACATTAAATCTATCAGTCTCAGATCAAATAATTTTATAGAATTAAATTTTTTCATTGAAACGACCTTGATCAATGGTGTCATAGGGATAAGGAATTTTCTCTGTCATTATAAAGAGTAAATTTATGATATTCAATGTTGGTTTATCAAGATATAAAATCCTATTACCTCATTGGGTTAAAAGAGATGATGTTTTCAGGGAGAGGAACATGTAATTAACATACATAAGAGACATATAGATTGCTTATCCTAATCATATATAACATTTTTTATTAGGGCAATTAGGGGCCTATATACCCTGAGAGGGGGGGTGAATCAGGGTATGGATATTCTTTTTCAAAGTACTTCCTGCCCCACTGGATCTTAAACAATTTATTACAATGGTCACTTTATTTGCTCTTGTGCGATTATTATGATCAGTTCTTTTCTGGTTTGTCTGATGATGATTCTTTGAATGCAATGAAGGGAAGCTACTAGGCAGACACAGAGATTTTTAATTGGTTCACCCGCACTGGGCTACGTCCAAGGAGCATACAACGACGATGTGTTGTTGTACCAAATTCACTATGGCTCACTGCCAATAATGTTCACAGGGTTCGGGCTATATCACTTCTATGCCCAGTCTCACTGCCTTTACAAGGTTTAGGGTCAACTCACTACTTTCCCAAGGGTCACTCACTGCTTCTATCTCTCTGGGTCACAACTGGTGGAGAGGATCACCTTCTTCCTCTTCCTATGCTCACTGCTCTGTGAAGGGAATCCTCTCACAGTTTATAAACCTGTAGGTCTCTTCATTATCATGAAGTAATGCATCCTCGACTGCTGATAGATGCTCTGTTAAAGTCCAACTTTCATCCACTGATGAATACCTCTTTGCCTCTGAACACTGGGAAACTACCTTTGGAAAGTACCTTCGCAAAGTACCCTACTTCATGAGGCTTCCAATTTCGTGAAGCTCAAAAAAGCCTTCACGAAGCTCCTGTCTTTTCGCGAAGCTCTCTCGCGAAGCACTCCCATAAAACTCAATCATTTGTATAGAAACCTCCCTCACAAAGATCACTAAGCCAACGTGGAGCTCACAACTTTCACAGAGCTACAATATCCGCCGTGAAGCTCCTCTTTCGCGAAGCACATTGGCTCCGTGAACCACCTTCGCAATACGAGAGCAAAATATTTTCTCTGAAAATTCTCTCTGCTTCTCTCAAGGGGGCCGGCCTCTATTTATAGGCGATTCCATCGACCCTCGAACATTCGGCACGAATTCAACTCCACGTCATCTCAAATCGCGAAGCTCCGAAGTTTCGCCAGAATTATGTCCAAATCACGAAGCACCACAAAAAATTTCCGTTCGCGGAGCTTGTCGTAATCGCGGAGCATCCCATCAATTCCTTCACGCCTTCACCGCGAAGGTCCCTCACAATGCCCTTCATCTCCGAGACACTCCCTTGCAAAGCCCTTAACTACCGTGATGCGCTTCACCCTCTTCCATTCGCGAAACTTGTCGTAATCACGAAGAATCACTGCCTCCATTCTTCTGGTCTCCACGAAATCCAAACCATGAATCCTCTCTTCACGAAATTCATGCCATTGCCATATTTAATTATGATCTTCATGGAAATCCTATTTTCGTGAGGCTCACCAAACTCCAAATTTTGAACACCAATAATTTGGAAAACACTGGGAAAAGGCGCCACCTTGTACTGCTCTTTTGTACGGCCTCCAGATCGTCCTTTCCTTTGTCATCATTCTTTGTCAACAAGTACTGTCAACAAATTCTCAGGAACTCGACAATTCTCCATGGAAACCTGCTTTTTCAACAAACACAATCAACCCAAAAATACTTCAATGTTACCTTGAAGGATTTTTTCCCAACATTTTTGTTTTTCTTCATCTAGGATATTGAACGAATTTTTTTTCTTATTTTACTTATCCATGTATCACTTTTTATTGTAAATTTTAATATATTTACTCAAGAATGACCATGTATGGAGAGTGAGCAAGAAATTTTCACTCACAATCCTATGGTGTTTCCTTCAATAAACTAAACTAGTACAACCTTACCTTATTTCATATAAACTAATTAAATGGGCATATTAAACTCAACATGGTTGGTGAGGACTCAGCAAGTGCATAAAAGATACCCAAGATCAAATCTGGGTAGAGGCATAATTTCTAGGGGTATTGTCGCGGTATAGTAGAAGGTAATGTTCGGTACTGTAGCAGCTGAAATTATTCATCTTTTTGGACTATTGGGCCACCGGTTTGGTCCCCGGGTCCTTGAAGGGATTCAGGACACCCAAGTCCATTGGGATAGTAATGTTTTAGACCAATTAAAGGCCTTCAGGCCACCTCATGGCCTTCGGAACACCTCATGGCTTTCGGGCCACCAGAAATATTTCTTAATACACTAATAAGACTCTATAATGAGTAGAATCCAGATGAGCATTCCAAATAGGCGCATTCACTAGAGCATAAGATAACAAATTTAGAAGAAATGGAGGGTATGATATTACCATCAGGATGAGCTTATGCATTCACATGAATCCTAGCTGAATTGCCTTGCGAAGGTGGAGAGATGACATCATGATGTATAAGCTAATGAGGAGAAGTTCCATATAGTTATAGTCCAGATATATTCCTCATAGACATATAGGACTTGTAAACTCTAAGCCTACAGGACTTGTACGGGTTCCCCCTCATCCCATGAATGGTGATTATAAAAAATAAATAAAAAATAAATAAATTCATTAAATTGATCAAATAATATCAAAACTCATGAATTTAACTATCCGAAGAGTCATTTACCCAATAATTATTATTCTACTGATTTTTAAGTTTAAAATTCTATTATCCATTATTATTTTCTTGATTTTATTTCTCAACATAATATTTAGTAGTTTTCAGTCTATTTTTAACTTTAGCGTGAATGTTGTAAAGGGGGTCTTATCGTTAGCTTTTCAATTCACAGCCACCCCCATTAAAGGCGGATACAAAAATTTTCATATTTCCCATTCTATGGACCAACAAATATACATAATAAAGATAGGTAGTGACACTATTCTTCGTCTATAGAACATAATAGAAATATGAATCCCAAAAAAAATGCAGAGTGTAATGGAATCAATTATATCATGAACTTTCTTTAGGTAATATAATTTTACATAAAATTATACTTTTTAGATTTCTCCTCCTCCTTTAACTCCAAAAAAATTTAAAATAATAAAATCACTAAAATAGAATATTCTTGAGGTACACTATTTATTTTAGAATAAATATATCTTTTTAAACCCATTTCAAATAAATTTTACTTTGTAAATTTTTTCTTTAAATATATTTACATTATAAGTTTAATATGAAAACCAATAATCATTAGTGTTATTTACTTTAAACATTTTTATGTATAAAATCATATATTAAAAGATTATAACATGGTAAAAATAAATTTGTTTAATTTTTAAATATGTTATAATAATCAATCAACATAGTACAATTCCACTGAAAATAACATTACATAGTAAATGTTTTGTTTGTATTATATAATTGTTGTTTACTTTTTGAATTTCTTCTACCATGGTTCAATAAAATATCAATTTATTCTTAATTTATGAATTTATATATATATATATATTGTTCAATTAGTCAAACTTATCCTTAAATAGTTCACTCTGTAAATTTTCTTATTACTATTTACATTGTAACATTCCAATATTATTTTTAAATCTCATTTTTTTTACTTTTTAAAATAATATTATAGATATTCTCATGGGATGATGATAAAAAAATATTATACTTCTTACCAATATTTTTTTATCAATGTCAATCTATAAGTTGGAGGGAATCAATATTCTTATAGATGTTATGAAAAAATACACCAAAAGAACATACTTTAGATTGAGGAACCACTAAATAATGGAACTCTATAAATGAAAGATATGTTTTTGATTGATTATTAGAATTAATAAATAAGTGTGGAGTTAGTAATTTCATTAAATGAACTAGAAATGTGTGGAAGTCTATTTTTCCATAAGTATATTTATATACTAGATCATTTTGTTTCCATAAATATGGTAAATTCAGGAAGTTTACCCCCATTGAAATAATCAATGAAATAATATATTGAATAATCACCAGAATATTTTCTTATAAATTAATTTGAGAAACCCTAACTACTAGTGTTTTTGGAAGTCTATAAGGATATTATTAAATGATATTAGAGAATAAGTTTTTATAAATTTCATTGAAGATGAAAATTATTGTATGTGTATCATAAAATTGAATATTTTTTGTATTCCTAAGATAAAAAACCTGATCTATTGATGGTTTTGAAAGAATTAAATAGATTATGTTGTAATGAACTAACCCTAGTCAACTATACCATCCACCCTAAATAGAATACCACATTGTGAGAAATAGAAAATATCCACATGTTTCACATTTAACTAAAGAAAGATAAACGTATGATTTAGAAGAAAGGAATTCATATCCATAAGACATTGAAGTTTGTGAAAAAGTGGCCAAAAAAGAAAGATAAAATAGACCATGATAAATAAGTATCCATATGACCATAAATCACCACCAAACCAATCCCCTATGAAGGAAACGAATGAAAACAAAACCTCACATGGTAAATGATTCCATTCACTTTACGTGACTCCAGAAAAAAGGTTCTACGATTACCAGAATCCAAAAGTAGGGTGTGATCAAAGAGCCCAGTAGTATTCTGCTAAATGATCTATAAAAGTTTTAATATAATGACTGAAAAGTTATAGGTTTAATATAAAATCAAATTTATAAATCTTTTTCATAAATGAAACAATTTTTCAAACATTATATCATTTTCCATATATGCATTCCATTCTCATTAAATCAAGGAATATGTAAAATATAAAATAAATTCAGATAAAACCAACCATGGATACACCATAACTTTATAATTTCTATAAATATACTTGAACTAATCCATAATGAGATAAACTAGGTATAAATGACAAAGAAAATCCTTTGGGCTATATCCTATGGGAATATGTACTAGACGTAAAATTATCCGAGACCATGAATATATTGGTTCCACCTGATATCGAGCCCTGTTATAGTCCATTAATATAAAAAACCTATAATCATGTATGGATCACTAAAGTGATGTGACCATTTCCTGATGAAAGGAAGATTTCCAATGTGCTAGGTTTTCCAAAGACATTTCAAAATTCATGATTTCCATTATTAAAACAATTTTATATCAGTGAAAATATATTTTTAAATCCAAATAATTTAAAATTTTGAATCTATTCCATCATATCATTTCAAATTTCCAAGAGTGAATTTTCATTCAATAAACCAAATTAATTGATAAGAACATATATAATTTCAGGAATTATAACCACTTTCTTAAATAGACCTACTTAAAGAACGATGGAAACCTAGACACCTTTGACGATGGATATTCCAAACAAATAGATCGGCCATTGAATGTCAAGGCATGAAAAAAATGGAAAAGGATTGATATAAAACAGTAATCAATCACAATATGAATCTTAAAATCATAAAACATTGTAATCTCATGACCTGGTTTACCATCAAAATAGTTTCTAGACTGATAGGTCACAAGGCCTCAGGCATATCTCCCTGTACGCTAGAGGCTATCAACTAACAATGAGGGTATCATGAGGGGATAGTGGGTAGACTATACCCTCGTATCAGAGTAACATAGCGATATTACATAAAAATATATAGGATACATACTCTAATTAGTAAATAAAAAGACAATGGATATGTGATAAAATAATAATAATATTCAATTGAATAAAACTGCCAATGCCATTTTATACAAAGAATTCATGATACATGATGATAGATAATCTAAAATGGTAAACATATACCTATATTTTAAATACAATACAATGTAAGACTCATCTAAAGAGAAAATAATGAAAAATACCAAAGGAAATCTCCATAAAAATCCCGAACTCCTGGTCAGTCATTTGCTTCTAACTCTAAGGTACAAGAACACAACAACAAGTACGATCCAAGGTCCTACGAACAATAAGGTATTCTAGGGTAACCCAATGAAATATTCTCCCAAAAAGGGTGTGAGATATAAATCTATGTAGGCTGAAACCCATTGTGTTTAGACCATTCTAGATAGAGTAATATAAATTAAATGTAGTGCATGTACAGAGAAATAATAAACCAAACTAAATAATTAAATAACCATCTGTCCAGTCTCCTAAGGGACACCTGAAGACTATACCTGCTTCGGAACATAGACGGAATGTCTGATCTTATCAATATATATATATAATAATATATATAGTGTAATTAAAAACACACACACATATATATATATATTGTTAGGTTAGATCAGGACGTAACTCACAGACATCCAATACTAGGGGATGCTCTCATGGTCTAACCACTGGCGTAACTCCAATAGATTTCATGGTCTATTGGAAATACAAAAGGAATCACTCAAGGTATTTATTACCCAATTCCTCTCATGGTTCATTGGACTCCTCAAAAAATCTCACACTATCTTCCTTACCCAATTGATCTCAGAGTCCCTTGGAGTCATCAGCGTATAAGGTGTAATAATTAAAATAGCCAAGTCATGAGGAATATACCTATCATGCTCTTGTTAATCCATTACATTTATATCATAATTAATTAGAAATAATCATATCATGCACATACTTATCCATTTCATTTATATAATATGGCATGAGTCATAAACCTATCATGCACTTACTAATCCAATTCATTTATATCATAAGACATGAGGCATAAACCTCTCATGTGCTTACTAATACATTTCATTTATATAAGAGGCACATTAAATTATAACAATTATAATTATGGTATAACATATTAAGGATTTAAATTAAAAAATTTACAAGGGAATGGTTACATATTTAATTAAATTCAATAGGCATTATCCTCTCTTACATGTCATTAACCAAATTCAACTAAGCATTGTAATTCATTTAATATAACAAATTCGTACCACTTTAAACATTCAAAGAAATATATTCCATTGTGAAAAGTCATTCCATCCAAAACATGATATATAACAAACTATAACATCAAGGAATAAAACATAGGACCAAATAAATAAGGCAGGAAATCATATAAATAAAAATGTATAATCATCACTATGAGTTTTTTAAGACAACACACCTCCGATGGTGGGGTTTTATTATAAAGCCATGACATTGTTTATTGAAGAAATAATTTATCATAACTATCAATTTTCCTAAGAAGTCACAAATGTATATAAAATAGAATTTACTCCAAAAACTACACAACATTATTTAAAGGTACAAAAGTAGTTAATTAATTAATTAATAAAATAAAGGGGCTAGGAGGGGGATACAACCTCAAGAAGTAGACCATGCCAAACACTTGGAACTTGATGACTTTGATGATGGAAATGATCACTTAGGATTTCAAACACGTAAAATCCTATATATATTTACCTTAATATAATTCAAATATACATCTATCCATGGGGGAACATGTACAAGGAATACACACACACACACACAGATATGTATTTGAGTGAAAGACTTCATAAAGTCGCCAAAGGATCTAAAAAAACTAAGGACCCTCAATCAAAAAAGGAACCCAAAAAATAATTGAGACCATGAATAAAAAATAAAACCTTACCTAAGATGGTGTTGGAAAGCTGAATTGAACCAAACTGCTTCACCTTTGGAAGAGAATGTCGGAATACACATAAGGGCATTCAAAGAGACCTTCTGCATAACCTAACAATGAATGAAGACCAAAATTAGGTCAACCCATAATCCTTGTGTTTTGAACGAACATCACTGGGTGACATGGAGAGAGAAAAAAGACCAGAATAAGGAAGGAAATGGATAGATGAAGCTTGCCTTGAAGGATCATAGAGAAACCATAGGGTGATCCAGATGAAATTTATGAGCAAAAGAGGTGATGAGGTGGGGGTGCATCTCTCGCCCAGGGCTCCTGGAAGGGGGTATCATGTGAGTGAGGTTAGGGGAGAGGTAGAAATAGTTTTTTTTATTTTAATTAATTCTAGTCCATTTTTAAAACATGGTCTCAGTGAACAGTTTGGGCCACATTGTTTTTCAAACCATGCACCAATTGTGCACCCTTTACTGGGAACTTGAGGGACCTTTCTTGGCATGGCCACATTGTTCATAAATAAATCACCAACCGTATAGTGAATAGTTCTTAGGTACTCTGTCCTTCAACTAACTGTGTGGGCTAAGTAAAAGTTCTGTTAAACTGTGTGTAGCTCATGCGAAAACCTCTATACACCTAAAAAAGACCCCACGGTTTGTTGTAGAGGGACTCATGGTTTCAAAATAACCATGAACCCTGTAAATACTATCAAGATATCATATTTCAAAACCTTTTACTTATAAAACTCAATTAGAGTTATAGGGAACATCCCAAGATTTCACCGAAGTCCAAAAACATTACCTTTAAGGGTTAAAACTCTTATAATCTCATTCCAGATCCCGGTTTTAAAAATATCCCACCCAATAAATGAAAACGTTCAATTTCGTTTACATTTTTGTCAGGTTCAAAATCATAGGTTGTTACATCCACCCCACCATAGAATTATCATCCCTGATAATCCTTCGGGAACAACATGAACATCATCCCACCTACAATAGTCATGAAGATTTGTAAAGAAATTCGCATTTCGTTTCCAAATTCCAAACACACCTATAATAATTTCGATAATAACATGGTTCTTAATCCATCTATGATCGATCCAATTATCTCTTTCCAACTGAAACACCCACAAGGCACTTACTCGGTCTGGTTTAACTAGAGACGTGATCACATTGTAATCTCATCAATCCCCTAGACAAATGAGCTTCTGACCTTAAGGTTTAACGTTATGAATGGGTTGATCCCAATCCATAAAACATAGAAAATAATAATTTCTTATCAAGTACATTCCAACAATTTTAACAATGCTCTTGGCATGATTTTGAACTTACCATATGATTGATCCCCCATCGTATTCATTTAACAAGGGCGAGCCAATTTTTTAAAAATGCCATGTACAACACATAATTCAGTCATCTTCACCTAAAGACATTCCATGAACGGTCCGTCATTGACTGTTAATATTAAACAATAAGAACCCCTAGTCGATCCACTTTGGCTAACCATTTACAAGAAGAATCAGCTTAGATGGCCAGTAAAATCCAAAAATAACCACAATTCCTTCTTCCAAGGAACCTTGTGTTTAAAGATAACACTTTCACTAAAGCCTATACCTGACTCTCGGTGACATTTACTGATCAACACTCCACTTGACCCTGAAACCACTACTCCACAACATTAACATGGTGGGTAACTCAGATCGAGACCGAGAAGAATCACCCCCATCTTAATACAACAACTCTGAGCTCGGAAAAATGTTTGGGTAACCATAAAAATCATATAACTGGAGCCCAATGAAATATTATAAGGTATTCCAAATTCTGTAACAATAAGAGAGAAGTTGGCACAACAATACAACGTCCACATTATATCATCGATAGGTCCAAGATAGACATCTGTCTGGCAGGAATGTTAGAAGAAATAACTGGTGTATTGGAGTCTTTCTAGGTAATTCTTACTTGGGAACTCAAGGGTCACTCATCACCAACATACCTTGATAAGAACCATTCATTAGTGTGCAACACTGAAGGAGAACCACCTAACAAGCTCAATAGATCTTCAAAACATCAGTGCGGTATAAGATTGACACTCTCTCAGTGCATCTTGGAGAAGTCAAGATAGATTACAAGATCTTCACTTAGTAGAATACACTAAGAGAGTTTTAAATGGATTCCAATCAACCATACTCCACTACTAGAAAAGAGAACATTCAAACCACAACTTTTCAACATCAAGGAATAGGAGATCATACTCCCCTGTCGACGTATCATCACAACCGACCACAATTCCTTTTCTAACTGAGGCATTTAATGATCATTCAAGATTACCCAATGAAGTCATATAAGACTAACAATGTTTCTCAGAGGTTGGATTCAAATCTAACGACATCAGTGTTGTCATGTTGAGCAAGCAACGACAAGATCAAACATGAAATCCTCAAGGGAATCAGGGAATGAGTAACCATTTTCAAGTGGTCCTTCTTAGTGTGTTCCTTATACTTGGATGGACACATAACCACTAGAACTGACACGATGCTCCCCACCTTAAAAGTGTAATTGTCATCAAAATAAGAAATTTCCAGCTGCTCATAATAGAATTAGTTCATCTTCACATTAAATTTACATGTAATACACCTATGAGTCACACTCATTACATCATAGAATTTGTAAGGAGAGTTAAATCCAAATCTATTGGTGTGTCAACACACCTAATTACCCAGAAAAATCCTCAAAATAAATAAGACGTATTTGAATACATAATTCCAAGGTCACTCTACTTAGAGATGACCTGAGACCACACTCAACAACACAAGGTTCGATAACCTAAATTAGCTCAACTAATTGGTTACTACATTTCACACTTGACAGTAGCACATATATCAATGAATACTACCCTAAGGTTACATGAACAAACCAAATATCCTAAACACTACTTATAGTATTATCAGCCCTCTGGACACAAGTATTGGATGGCCTATACTAGAGATTTATTCTCTAGTCATACTACCCCATATAACATTTAATTTGGAAAAATACATGCCAAGTCGTCCACCACTAAGGAATATGAAGGGCCAAACGACCTACTAATCATCTGACCATGCTAGAGGCATGTATAATCAGCTGAAAGTGAGCATTACTCAATGATCACACCTGTATCAAAGCCCAAGAAACACATGACCACCCATCAAAAATGGTTTAATTTAGAATCTGAATGACTTTCTAGGGACAATGGCACCTAAATGGCACCAAAGTCAGAATGATGACAGAATTAGAAAGGATTTTAAGTTCCAAGGGTACTAACTGTCATGGTTTATCCCCATTAGAGAATATAAAGAGTTAAACAATAATGATTTCGTTCCAAAAAAAGTCATTGGGCTCAAAAATTCAATAATATAACCCATTACTAAAGAAAATAATCCCTATAGAATTTTTTTTTGGTCCTAGGTAACTCAAAGGAGAAACTCAAACTACCCTTACATTAGGGTTTTAAACAAAGGACACCACCTAGGGTTCCATTTCCAAGCCCTTTACATTTAATCACATTTATCCTTTGAAACAATTAAATTGTTTAATTCAAAACATCAAGTACTATTTTAAAACAAAACACAAGGTACTTAATTTAGCTAACACCCCCAAGGAAAAACATGAAACTTATATCATACTTCCTTTTAAAACATTAAACATTTTTCACTATCCTAACATAATTTGGTAATTTAGAATATAAATTCCTTTTTAACAGACAAAGTGACCTAGGGAGGTCCCAACTTGCCAATATGGGTTCTTTATAAAAACCCCAACATCATTTTTTCAAATATAAAAGTTTTAATCACCCAAAGGGGTCATCTCATAATAAACATGCACTGATTGACCTACATGGGCCCAGCTGTGCATTTAGAAATTAACCAGTTCATTTCAGTTCAAAATTACTAAACTTTTCATTTAAAACCATTTTAATACATATAAAATTGCTTTCATTTTAATATGGGTTTTCATTTCTGAATTCATGAAGTTCCCAAACACTTCATAAATTAAAATTTGACTGCCATTAATTGAGACCAATTTCAATTCATATTTCAACCTGCTCATAAACCATGGTCCAATTATGAAGGTTTCTATATACCAACCTATAAAGTTCCCATACACATTACAATTTGGAATTTGGATCCTTTTAATCAAAATGAAGTAATTGCATCATTTTAATTTAAAAACCTATACATTTAAACCATAGCCTTAAAATATATAACTTTATGTTTCTATAGATGGTTTGAATACACAAGTTATGCATTCACCATCATAAGGTTCCCATACACCTTACAATCAAAATTTGTTCCCATTCATTCAAAAACACTATCTATTTATCCCATGAGAGAACCCCTATATCAAAAAAGAAAAACATTCCATTGTAAGAAATATACACAGAAGCATGATATAGAACATGATCATGGAATATATGAAAGACGTGCTAAATAACTCATGAATCATGGATTAATAATAACTAAGAATGTTATATAGGTAAGCATACTAAGAATTACCTAATCATGGTACAAAACTATGCATGGGTAAGAACTCAAGGAACAAAATCAAACTTAGTTGGGAACCTACTAATAAAACTACATGGCATGGAATCAACATGAAATGTTAAGTTTTTATGTGCCTAATATGGTGCATGCAATGATTCATCCTTTACATACCAGGACAAGGGTAAATTTACATAATATTCCATAAATAATTAGTAATGGTTAGTACACCCATCACCCATGGTGAAATCATATGAACTATAAAATAAAATAATAGAAACAATAGTCACACCCATGGCCACATGATCATTTCACATATGTTGGGTAACCAGCCCAAGAACCGATATTAACCAAGCACTGAAACATTCCTATTATTCTATCTACCACCCCAAAATAGTAAGGGAAATACAAATTTTTAACCTATGATTCCACTCTGTAATGTATTGACTTGGATTACCATCAAACTAATACCCATACTGGTAAGTTACATAGCCTCAAGCGCATCTCCTCCAATGCCAAAAGCTAATGACTAGTATAGAGGATCTTCGGGGGTGATGGTGGGGATATCATAACCTCATATCATAGTAACATAGCGGTATAAAAGAAAAACAAATATTAGACATAGTGGTAGAAGTAAATAAATAGATAAAAAAGTAGGAAAAGGATAATAATAATATTTAGTTGAATAAAAGTGGCCAATTCCAGTTTATACAAAGCAAGCATGACAGATGATGATACTTAAGCTAAAATGGTAAACATACAATAGGTTTTGAAATACAATACGATAAATGACTCATGTAAATAGAAATGAATGAAAAATCCAAAAAGAAATACACATGAGAATCCTGAGTTCCAGCTCATTCCTTTTCTCTTAACTCCTATGTATAAGAACACATCAAAAATCAAGGTCCAAGGTCTCGCCAGCAATAAGGTCTACTTAGGCACCCTAGTGAAATGGTGGCCTCAGTAGACTGTGAGATACAAATCTTAGTAGGATAGAACCCTTGGTGTCTATACTAATTTAGACAATGAATTATAAATTAATTATTGTAATGGTATTGATAAATAATAAATCGAATTCAATAATTAAATAACCACTCATCTAGGATTCTAAGGGACACCTGATGGTTATACCTCATTCATCTTATAGCTAAAAAATATGAACAATTTACTAAATATATAATTGTAATTTATATATATATATATATATATTATAGTTATACACATATATATTAGTTTTTGGGATAGATCTTGATGTAACTCGTAGACATCCAATACCAAGAGAACATCTCGCAGTCTAACCCCAACCCCAACTCCAAGAGCTCTCAAAGTTTCATTTAAGTCCCAAAGGAAGAACTCATGGTATTCTTTACCCAAAGGCTATCATGGTCCTTTGGAATCCTCAAGGAGGTTCACAGAGTCTTCCTTACCCAAGGGATGTCACGGTCCCTTGGAATCCTCAGCCTATATGGCATGACATTCACAATATATAAGGCATGACGCATATACCACTCATGCTCATGTTAATCCATTCCATTTATATCATAATTTGTGAGGCATAATCCTCTCAAATAATTATAAATCTGTTCATTTCATTTCATAGGGAATGAGTCATGAACCTCTTATGCACTTACTAATCCATTTTATTTATATCATAAGGAATGTGACATGCACATGAGCCTTAGCCCAGTTTGTAAGGACTCCGTATGTGCATCCAAGCGACCCGAGATCAAATGCAGGCAGAGACAGAATTTCTGGTACTGTAGCAGTACTGTAGAAGGCACTGTAGTGGGAAGTATGAAGTACTGTAGCAGGTACTATAGCAGGAACTGTACCAGGCACTGTTTGGTACTGTAGCATCCGGGAATATTCCCATGTTTGGGCCTTCGGGAAACCCAGGCCTTAGGGGCACCTCAAGGCCTTCGGGCCACCTTTAGTGCAGATGCAAACCAGACAACCTATAAAGAACACGCTCTACGAGGAGGAGGATCAAGGAGAATTCATCACAGCAGAAGCTAAACGGATTGCAAGAATGAGAGGGTATGGAACCTGCCATCGGGACAAGCCTTTGCATGCACGGGAATGCCTAGCCAAACAACCATGCGAAGGTGGATAGATGATTTCACGATGAAGATGATGGGGAGGAGCAGTTCCATGTAGTTAGTCTGGGTTGTATGTAATGTTTGAGCCTATGGGTAATGAATTATTCTAAGGCCTACAAGCCATGTATTACTTACACAAACGAGCCTTGTAAGGGTTCCACCTCACCCCTTGAAAGGTGGATTATCAAAAATCAATAAAAATAAAGGCCTTAGGGCTATTGGAGGATAAGGAATGCGACATAAAAGTGTCACGAACAAACTAATCCATTTAATTTATATAAGAGGCACATTCATTTATCAAAATTTTACTTAAGGCATGACATCTTAGTCATTTAAATTGAAATATTTACGAATTCATGGTCACATATTCAATTCAATTCATGAGGTAGATACCTCTCATGCATGCCATTATCCAAATTCAACTAAGCATTGCAATTGATTTATTATACAAATATCATTTCAATTTATACATTTGAGAAAGATCATTCCATCATGAAAATTATTTCGATAAACATATTCTATATACCAAACCATGACCTCAATGAATGAAACAATGAACCAAGGCAATATGGTTGGAAATCTTGAAAATAATAAATTTCTAATCGATCGAAAATTGATTTTTTATTATTAAAAAATAGGGAATGATCCCTTCCACAAAGAAAAATGATCAAGGAGGTATAAAGGGATGATTCTATAGGGAATACCCATGGACAAAGAGATTACATTCCCAAGGTAATAAACCCAAGTTAAATAAAACCATCACTGGTTCTGTAGGAGTACTCCCCTAAGAAAGGGCATTCACAGCAAAGTTGGCCTCTCTTCTAATATGACGAATAGAATATCCATTAAACATATCCAGGTCGCAGCTTCAGGCAATGTAGGTAAAATTACATGGTGGAACAACTTTCTTATGTAAAGCCCGAATAATCACCTCATAGTCTGATTCCACTTCCTAAAACATCAACGATAACCTTTTGCAAAGCATGACACCAGTGTGCACCACTCTTAATTCTACACCTAATGAACTTCCTGGCCCATGAAAGCTACTATAAGAAAACATAACAGAACCATTATGATCCCACACCAGACCTCCCCTATGCATATGTCCATTCATATGTGGTCCATAGACTTTAATATTGAATCCATTCCACATGGGATTCCATTTAACCCAACATCCCTTGGGTCTAGGTCTATCCAATGGTCGGTTCAAGAGACTATAAAGAATAGCATAATGTTTTCCAACCTTAACCAGAGAGCCTAATTCATACAGCAGAGCCTTTATTCTCACATGTAAAAGAAAAAATGGAATCTGAACGTCTATACTTTCTTTATTCATTTCTTCCCAGTGCATCTAGAAGATCAATGTAACAATGATATTGGGGATCTTAGACTCCTTCTCATGGTGTTCTGAACCCAAAAACCAACTCACGAAGAAGTCCTGCATGGATGTGCATGCTGAATTGTTCTTACCCCATTTATCAATAATAGACCATAGACTGACAACCCATTCTCTATTGATAAACAGGTATACCACTAACACCCACTATGGGTTATTACAACATAAGCATCATGAAGACAAATGAATTCCCTTCTTTTGGATATTATCCTCTATAGGGAGATCTTGTTTCCATGCTCTTAAAACCAGAAAACTCATCTACATGCGGACCTCATTACACCACAAGCATGATCCTAACTCATCACAATACCCTCCCTAGGGAATCAATCCATGATAATCATGACCATTAAATTATATTGATCTAGACTCTATAAAGCAACATCATACATGTTCCTCAGTAAACACAATTTCTTTAAATAGGTCCATTTGTACTATGCCCAGAAGGGTTTGAAGTAATCTGGGATAGAGGCTAGCCTCTCTTACCGACATATCCAGACCTGGACTGTTTAGAAAAAAATAGCTTCTACCCAACAAAATTCTCTCTCCACAAGTTTATATCGCCTCATCCAACCACCAAATGAAAAGACTCCTATATAATTTTGATGTGAAACACCATATTTTTCACAACCCTAGATAGTTTCTTATTGTCCTATTCCTCCCAATTTTTTCAATATTTAGTTCTAAGAGTTCTACCCCTCATCTATTTCCCAACGATAAAATCACATGCCAAACGAGCATGTATAGACTGCATGGAAATTGAGACATCCCTTAGATGGACTCCTCCTTCCTCTATTGATTATTCCACCTGATACAAGAGGCCTAATGAGACCTTCATGTGGGGTTGGAATACCAAATTAACCTATTCACTAGCTTCTCCATTTTAGAAATAATCCCATTGGGTGGAGTGAGAATGGACATGACATGCATCAGAATTGAATAAAGCATGCTATTTATCAAAGCCACATGACCAACGAAGGAGATAAAACAATTATTCTAATTCTGAATCCTCCCAAGCATTATTTTAATGATATCCTCAATGAATATATTTTTCACACGACCATTAGATAAAGGTTCCCTGTGATAAAGCATTGGTAACTATTTCTGCTGAATTCCCAGAATGTCTTGAATGACCTCACACCTTCTTCTTGAACATTTATTGGATATAAATACATTTCCCTTCTTGGAGTTAAACCATTGGCCACTTAGGCTACCAAAAATCGACATAATATACATAAAGTTAATAATAGAAGATCTATTTCCACTCAAAAGGATGAGAATATTGCCAGTAAACATAAGCTGAGAACAGGATCCATCTAATTATTGAGAATGATATGGAAAAATTCTATGTTCCACCAAAAAGCTATGTAAGTCTTGGGAGAGAGCCATTTGTGCAATGATAAACATGATGGGAGATAAGGGATCCCCTTGTTGCACACCCCATACATTCATGAAAAAACCAAAACCTTTCCCCATTAGAGAAATGGTGAGACAAGGAGAAGAGAAGCAACAAAAGCATAAATCACAAACCCATTCATGAAAACAAAGCTTCCTCATCACCCAAATTATGAAACTCTATTCCAACATTTCATACACCTTATCTATGTCCACCTTAATAATCACATTAGACCCAAACCCCATCTTATTCAAATACTCCAATATTTCTTAAGCAACACCAACTACCCCTGGAATACCTCTACCTTTGACAAACCCATGTTGTTCATGAGAAATAATCTTTTGAATCACCTTATTCATCCTCCTAGCGAGTAAACATTCAAAAATATTGTAATATAAATTGGAAATATAGATTGTTCTATATTGATTAATGGAGGAGGGTTCTTTATATTTTGGAAAAATAACCACCCTGGAAGAATACCAACTCCTGTTGATGGAACCCCCCAGATGTAATCCTTCACATCCTTCATTACTTGATACCCAAAAAAGTTCCACGACTCCACACAGAAAGCTACTGTAAAACCATCTGGACTGGGATCACTATCCAAAGACATGTTAAAAACAACCTCCCATACCCCATCACTAGATAGTATACTCCTTATAGAGTTTTTATACTCAGAATCAATCATTTTAGAAATTATCCCCATGAAAAAATCCTCCTCTATCACCGAGAAACCCTTCCCAAATGACCCTGGAAGGTTACTAATAAGTAGTAGCCTAAAGTGGTTCAAATACATCCTTCTAGAGACATTAACATCAAAAGAAAATGATCCACACTCAATCCTAATATTAATTTTCATATTATTTCATTCCATTAATCATGCTTGTAAAAAACCACTGTTTCAGTCACCTTCATTAATCCATCTAAACTTGGATCTTTGTTTTTAGCCCCTTTAAAACTCCAACAACCATTGAGCCAAAAAAGAACATTTATAACATAACAACATATAGTTAGAGTCATCCCAACTCTATTGAAGCATGTCCCCCAACCAGCCTATTTCATCTTGAAGCAACTCCACAAAATCAACCACTGCTGTTTTATTCAAGAACCACCTCCCAATATCAGCCTTGAGATGCTTAAGATGCCCAGATAGCCCAACCCAAGATCTTCCATACATATTCTACTCTATGGAGTCTTTCATCATTTTCATGAAACCATCCAAACTATTCCAGTTAACTGAATACATAAAATCCTTTTTATCCAGACTCCCTTGCTTAAGATCCACCATCAATGGTTCATGATACGAAATATCTCAAGATAATTGAGAGATAGATGTCATGGAAAAAGACGCTAATCCATGAACGTTTTCAAGAAATCTATGCAGTCTACTCCAAATACAACTACCACCTCTATGGTTGTTATAATCATGTATATTATCATCTACTAAATCCCATGTCCAAGAGTCCCCTTATATAAATGATTTTATTAGACTCAAGAATACAATTATTATATAACATTGGTCCACCGTTCTTCTCTTAGATGTCTATAATAGAAGTAAATTTACCACCTACAGACTAAGGTAAATCAACCACATCATACGATTCGAGGAACTCCCACAAGTTTCTTATCTCTAGGACATCACTACTGGCATAAATGAAGGAGAACAAACCTTTAAAGCCTCAAATCCCAAGTTTCACAATGATACACTGTTCTGCTACCTGGACCAACTCCACCTAAATATATTTTGTTCCATAGAATCCATATATGTTTATTAACTATATTTCCATGTAAGTGATAAACAAATCCCATATTTTTTTAAAATAAATTGTTCTTTATAGGGTCATTGTTATGTTAAAGAATGATCGCCATAGAAGACCTTCATATCCTGGACTCAGAAGACAAAAAGTCACCTTTTTCAGGTACCCACAGATCATGAGAGTTCCAAACAATTATAGAATGTATTAAGGGATGAGATTCTTATCAATTAGAGCATTTTTACCTGATCTCAGGACAAACAGAATCCTACAACACTCCTCCTTGGACATCGAGCGAGTAACCGGTCTGGAAGACCCTTCAAGAGAATAACCCTTCTTTGGGATGTGAACTTTCCTCTTCAAAAGACTATTCAATTATTCTAATAGAGATAATTTGTTTCCAAAAATGATAGGTGGGGACATTGGATCTGCCTCCTCCTCAAGAAAAGAGACTATAACTAAGAGAGGTAGTGAGTTATGTGATGATATAATTTTTATCAACACCCCCACTGTAAAAGAACTCATTGAAGACATTGCCTTGGAGCCCCATATCATAGCCAGGAGAGATAACATCAATGTTTCTAGGGACATAAGATAAGAAATCAGAACCTCTAAAATAAGAGTTGATAACCCTCTTGGGATGCATGAAAAAACAATTGGAACAACTTTGTCTTTTTCTTTGGTATGCGGAGAAGAAACCTTCGTTGCAACCAACACGGATGAGCTACCTTCCGCCTCTGTCAGTGTGGATAGTCCAGAAACCAATAGTAACATTTTGGATGTCTCAATAACCTCTGGCCAAAAGCTGTCAACCTACACCCCTTCAGAAAAGGACAACCACTTTTCGAACATAGATCTGACAACATTTGAAATTTCAAATGATTATTTCAGACCGTTGAATTTTTCCAACCCCCCCCCCCCCCAAAGAAGACGATGGCCAGTACCATGACATAGCCTCCACACCAGAACTACTTTCAAATCCTACCTTACCACCAGAACCGACCACAGTCTCAGATGCCAGAGCCATCTAATGGGAACTCTACATGGGCATGGCCCCCCAGCTCCATGATCTTCCCTTCGCTTTCCTAAAAAACTCCACTGCGTGCCCTTGGAAACTGCATATAGTACAGAACATGGGAGGAGTTTGAGACACCAATCACAGCCACCACATAAACCCCTCAAGAGATCTGATATGAACTTGTGGAGGAAACTTCACCAAAAGGTTTATAACAAAACCAATCCATGGATTGGATGTGTTAAGAAACCACCCTGTATTCTCATCAGAATAGAGAAAGCTCCCCAAAGAGTCTCCCACCACATCCAGTATTAATGGATTATGTAAAGAAAGGGTAATAATCTGATGATTGATCCAAATTGTTCCCATACAAGATTATTTACCGTAGTGTCATGTAACACCCCAAACTTCTACGGTACGCTTCTCTTTGAATAATGTGATAGCGTGTGTTGTACGCAACACCGAGTTCTAACACACCATAACCAATCAAACTAGACGTTATGAATAGTAATACCTACTTTCTGAAATTATATATATATTTTATAATTCAAAATGGACTTCATTTTTGGTTTCAGAATTTCGAATTTATCCTATGGTGAAATTTTGGTACTTTTCAGATAACTTTAATATTTTGATGAATAGTTTAATTAAAAACAACTTTTTGAATAAAAATAATTAATAGTGATAAATTATGAATTTGAGTGGTTTTAAAGTATATTTAGAATATATTTTTACCATTTAATACAATTTTGGTCATTGGACATAATTTCACAATTAAACCGAATATAAACAAGTATCAATCTTTTGATAGTTATTATATCTTAAAAACACGCTTTTTGTTTTAACAATGGGAATTAATTTTAAATTAATTTCTTCCACTTCCGTGTTTTGAATTTGGAAAAATGGATTCCATATTTGGAATCAGGATGTTCAAATTGTGTAAATAGGTAACTTTTATTTTTATACATTTTGAATAATTACTGCGGTAAATATTTTATTTACCATGGTTAAGGGTAAATCCGGTAAATAAGGGTTAAAAAATAATATTATAATAATAAATAAATTACCCTAAAACGTGTCCTAACTTTATTGGTTGATAAAGTTTCGACAATGGGCATCTTTGGGTCGATTTTGGGACCTCATGGTTCCACTTGTAAGTGATAGGGACACTTTATTTTAATTAAGTTAAAATGAATACAAAAATGACACAAACAAATAACTTTTAGAAATACAATTTTTATATAAGGTTATATATGTTGTAATTTCGACTATAAATATTCATTAGAAATATAAAAATATTTACTACATAATGATATTATATTTATAATTTTTAGAGATTTCATAATTTAATTTATTTATGACACAATGATGATGCAGTAATTACCATAATAGTGAAAATTTAAAATAATTGATATTGTAAATACCCAAATAAATATAATTTAAACTTTTATTGCATTACACTAATTTTCTAGGATACTATGACATATTAGGATTGATTTAATTTACTTTTTTAGAAGTAGTAATTCTGTTATTAGTTTCACAAAAATCAACTATTGAAGAGTGTCAAAATTGACATAAACGAGTTTTTAAAACAAATATTATATTATTAATTGATATTAAATTTTTAAAAATATAGGGTTTGGACAAGAGACTTATATCATGATATTTTTATCATTAATAGACCACTTGGGGGTCGCATGGATGTATATAGTATGTTTATTAACCATATAATATAAAATACAAAGAGACATTGTAAAAGTGAAACTAATTAACTTAGAGTTAATACTTAAAGATAAGGTTAATATAAGAACCCAAACCTGTCTAAATTCTATTGGATTAGTGGTTTTCGACTCATACCCACCTTTACATTTAAATAATCCACTTAGGAGCCATTATAAACCGAATATGAATTTATTATAAATTAATATTTATAGCTTTTCCAAAGGTTCCCCTCACCCCTCTTATAAAAGGGAACTCCCCCTTCTCATTACTTCACAACTTAAAAGCCTTTTGGTTCAGCCAACCTCTTCCCAAATACTCTCTAAACTTCCCACAATTCATCCAAGAGGCCTTACTTTAGTCATAAATCCAACTTAAGGAGCCCTTTTGATCAAATCAAAAGGAAGAACCTAAAGAAGAGGTAATGTTTTCACCACCCCTTTTCATGTTCCTTTCTTCTTCCACTTCTTCATTCATTGTTATTACCATTATAAAATAATAACTCTAGTATCTTATATATACTGTGATGTTATTATAAATATGTTACAACCATATTCGGTATTCTATCTGCCCTTTGAATAACATGTCACCATACGTACGGACTACGGTCTCCACGAACGCTATGAGATTCATTCTCCATCGTATCCATTCAAGTATAATTATCATTTGATGATTTAAAAATGATGTTTAAGGACATGATATCATTCTGTATATGAATAATATACAACCTATCCATTACAAACATGGATTACGTAACAAAACATATAAAATAAAACGAGTAAGTTAACACCCGAAACAATGATAATACTAAGATATTATTAACAAATCAATGTTAAAAGATCATATATGATATCATATGAATGTATATGATTCTTGTATAATTTAATAACAATTATTTCACCATTATACAGGAGGTTAACCTACCCCAACCAAGGAAAAGTACAAGGTAAGGGTTTATTTCACAATCTCTTCATTATTCGAGGTTGTTTATACGTAATAATCTACTGAAATCTCTTTATCATCCACATCCATGTTTCTTAAAAATGTATTTCAAAACATTTTCACTATTTACAAGAATATGGGTTAAAGTCATTTATAACCTTGTTTGAATTTTTATAAGTGGTTTATAAAGGAATCTTTCTGTCGTTTTCCAAACAAGGTGTTTTTAACCTTTTCGAAAAAATTAAGGTAAGAATGTTTTTTTAACATAAACGGCGGGTGCGGCTATTTTCTGCCATTATAAAATCGTCAAAGCTTACCTTACAATCTTATAAGAATATTTTCAATGAAAATGTTTTATTTCATAATTATAATACTCTTAAATGATTTCAAAATAGAAAGAGATATTTCTCTAAAAAGAGTTTTGATTTCATCCATGTCAACATCCTTTGATGGATTTTACGCTTATTTGAAGTTGATTTATTATGATAAAAAACATCTATATTGTATTGAAGGTTTTGTCATATGTTTGAATGTGGATGTGATATTTTTATACCATTCATAGTTTATGGTGAATGTATTGAAATTTCGTATGCTTATTTTAATACGCATGTTTATGTTATGTTTAAAACTTTTCATATGGGAATGCGTTGGACTTAATATGTGACGGGTGGAGCCCGCTATAGCTCCTCGATGCATCGGTTGGTCTCATGAGACAAACTAGTGTCTTGGCACAAGGCCTTGGAAAAATCTTATTCCTATTCTTGGCATGAGGCCTTGGCTATGTGGTTATGATAGTCTGGCATTATGCGTTCCATCATTATGAAAGTGGTTATTAATATTGCAAGTGATTATTAGATTAGTAGAATATCCATGTGAATAAGTAAATGGAATTATTTCATTTTAATTTTTCCATAATATGTTGAAGTTCAAGTTTAAAAGGCATTTGTTTTAGTTATACATTGCCTTAAATATTTATCCTTATTTATGAAAGTTTCTGCTATATTGTTATCCTTACTGGGCATTTGAGCTCACCCCTTTTCTATGTTTTATTTTTCCCAGGATGTGAGGAAGTAAGTTATGAATGACCTGCATGGATTTTATGAGGGGATAATAGTGTCGACTATGGAGACATTATGTTGTTGTAGTAGTTTTCCACTTTATGATGTAATGTAAAACTTTGTGAATATATCTAGTGTTTCCAAGGATTCTAAACCAATCGGTCTTTCGAGATTTGATCATTCTTGTGATCATGCCAATGTTATGTAATAATGCACCGACTCTGGGTGACTAGGGTCGGGGCGTTACAGTTGGTATCAGAGGAAGTTTAGTACAAACCTTGGAAGATAGATTTAGATAAACTCTGATTACATCACATTGACCTAAGATGAACTTTGAGGATTAGTATAGAAGAACTTCCTAGAATTTTGGTATTGTAGATATTTTGTGAGTTTTCTGAGCAATACATCCCTGTCTGGATACGAGCAAGCAGAGGCGGCTCTGGCACAGATGTACCTAGGGGTAAAACCTGAAAAACCCGCTTTGAGCTAGACTCGAACGGGAACTGGTGCACGACAGCGGGCCTTGCTGCACTCTTGGTTACGACACTCCCGGGGGATATTATTAGGATAAATCTCATTTTCTTTAAAAATAATTATGAAGGGTTTATGAGTATATTCTTACTCAAAGAAAACATTCTTATGATTATGGATTATATCCATAAATAGTTCAATTTATGTTAAGTGTTTTATAAGTATGGGATTATGTATTTTGATTCATAAACTGATCTATTTTATGCCATTGTTTAGAAATGGTGCCTAGTAGAAGAAATGGAGACTATATCAATGCACGCACTCCATGTAGGGATTTCCCTCCTACTCAAGATAATTATAGTGGATCTGGTGATGCAACTGGTGCCGATCAGCTAATCACCATACTGGGACAACTCACTCAGGTTATGAATAATAACCTTACCCGTATGGAGCACCCTAATCCGCAGCGTGGATGATCAATGTTAGATCGATTCATTAGGAATCAACCACCAATGTTCAATGGGAGTAGAAATCCTTTAGTAGCTGAGAAATGGATAAATTCCTTATAGAAAATATTTCAGGCATTGGGGAGTAGTGAAAGGGAAAAAGTTATCATGGCAGTTTACTGACTCACTGGAGATGCTGATCAATGTTGGTCATTGATTCAAAACACTAAGGAAGATGATGAAGTATTAAATATGTAATGTAGGCAGTTCAAAGATCTGTTTTTAGAAAAATAATTTCCTCGCGACCATCGAGCAGATATGGAAAGACAATTTCTTTGTCTGAGACAGAAGGAGGATGAGAATGTCGCAAAGTATGAAGCTAACTTTACAAGGTTAGCAAGGTATGCTGGAGATTATATATGTAACCCATGAAGTATGATTGATCGTTTCTTTAATGGGTTAAAACCATTTCTCCATCGAGCATTAGTCTCACAATCCTTTTCATTGTAAGAAGACATTGTCTCATGTGCTATCAAGACCGAAAAGGAATTCTCTAAGTCTTATGACTTTAAAGAAAAGAAAGATAAGAAGAGACCTTCTGATCAATCTGGGAATTGAAATAAGGGGATGAAGGGAATGTTTGAATATCCATCCTGTGGTAAATGTGGTAAGAAACACCCCGGTACTTGCTTGAAGGGAACATGAGTCTGCTATAAGTGTGGTGAAAAAGGCCACCAAGCTCGTGATTGCAAAGGGAAGAAGGAAGCTACCAATGTTCAGTGATACAATTGCAGGGAGATGGGACATTATGAAAATGAATGTCCTAAGCGTCAGGAGAACTTACTTCAGAAAAGGCCAAGGGATCAAGGCCAAGCTTATGCTATCACTACTGCTGAGGTAGAAGCTCCGAAAGACGTGGTGGCAGGTAATTTAATGTTTTCCTCAAGTTTATCAAATGCATTATTTGATTCTAGATCATCGCATTGTTTTATATCTTCCCAGTTTTCTAAGAAAATTAGATATTTCCAATTTGATTTAACAAGGGAGTTGTCAGTTAAATCTCCTAAGGGAAGTATCATTGAAACAATGTTTTGTGAATCAGTCCCCATTAGAGCACATAAATGTTCTTTATCTGCTGCTCTCATCGTCATACCTATGATTAAGTTCGATATAATCCTCTTTATATACTGGCTTTCAGACTATGATGCGAAGATTTATTGTAAGAAGAAATAGGTTACGATTCTTGATGATAATGATAAGGAACACCTTATCTTTAGAGCAGAATCGTCACCACCTAATTCTTATCTAGATACACCCCCAGCAGCTCAACTAAATTCAATTATTGGGGAGGAAGAGAATGAAATAACTATGGTTGGGGAAAGGAATGTTCAAATAGAGGATGTACATGTTGTGAAAGAATTTGTAGATGTATTTCCGAAATATTTACCTGGACATCCTCCAGAACAAGAAGTTGAGTTTTCCATTGATTTAATTCCTGGATCAAGGCCTATATCAAAGACCCCTTATAGAATGGCCACTGTAGAATTAGTTGAACTAAAGAAACAACTAGAGGAATTCAGTAATAAAGTATTTATTCTCCCTAGTGTTTCTCCATGGGGAGACCCTGTTCTTTTTGTTAAAAAGAAATATGGATCTATGAGGTTATGTATTGACTACAGGGAGATCAATGATATAACAATAAAGAACAAGTATCCCCTACCTCGAATTGATGATTTATTTGACCAACTGCATGGATCTCAACACTTTTCAAATATTGACCTTTGATCTGGATACCATCAGTTGTGTGTGAAGAAGGAAGTCATTCCGAAGACAGCATTTCGAACCAGGTACGGGCATTACGAGTTTACTGTAATGCCTTTTGGGTTGAGTAATGCACCCTCTGTATTCATGGATCTGATGAATAGAGTTTTCAAGGAGTATCTCGATGAATTTGTGGTGGTATTTATTGATGATATCTTGGTATACTCAAAAAGATACAAAGATCGAGAAAATCACTTGCGCATTATCTTGAAGACTCTGAGAAGACATGAATTATCTGGGAAGTTTAGCAAGTGTGAATTCTGGCTTCAGGAGATTTATTTTCTTGGCCATATTGTCTCTAAATATTTAATCTATGTTGATCCTTCTAAGACTAAGTCAATCCAAGAATGGCCAGCACCGACGAGTATAACTGATGTACGTAGTTTTATTGTTTTAGTAGGTTATTATCGACGTTTCGTCCAGAATTTTGCCTGATTGGCTAACCCATTAACGAAGCTCATACGTAAAGGGGTTAAATTTGTATGGAAAAAGAGTGTGAAGAATGTTTCGAAGAACTGAATAGAATACTAGTCAATGCTCCTATATTTAATCTGCTATCGGGGAATGACGGGTTCGTTACTTATAGTGATGCATCGAAGAGACGAATTGGTTGTGTCCTTATGCAGAATGATAGGGTTATTGCCTATGCATCACGACAGTTGAAAATTCATGAACAAAACTGTCCTACTCATGATATCAAGTTAGCAGTTGTGATCTTTGCTTTGAAGATATAGAGCCACTACCTCTATGGTGAAAAATGTTAGATTTATACTGATCACAAGAGTTTGAATTATATTTTCTCAAAAAAAGAACTCAACATGAGGAAAAGGAGATGGCTTGAATTACTCAAGGATTATGATTGTACGACACACTACCACCCGGGGAAAGCAAACAAGGTGGCATATGATTTGAGCAGAAAAGACCATGGAGATTTGAACGTGATGAGAATTGAAAGGGATCCAATTTTTATGGATCTAGTAAAGATGAACATGGGAATAACTAGGGAAGGAGAAACATCACTGATTTTTCAAATGGTTGCCAAACCATCTTTACTAGAAATGATTAAGAGTTCTCAGACTGATGATGAAGAATTTCAAAAGAAGATTAAAGCTGGGAATGATGGGAGACTGAGAGACTTTGTGTATGAAGATGGAATTTTGAAATTAGAGAAGAGACTTTGTGTTCCCGATATACCAGATCTAAAAAGGGAATTTATGGATGATGCTCATAGTTCCAATTTCTCTATACACCCTGGGAGCACCAAAATGTATAGAGATTTGAAGGAAAATTTTTGGTGGGACAATATGAAGAGTGAGATTGCTGATTTTGTGTCAAGATGTATGGTTTTTCAACAAGTGAAATCTAGAAGGCCACACCCTGGAGGGGTCATGCAATCTCTTCCCATACCGGAGTGGAAATGGGACAATATTACGATGGACTTTGTCATGGGGCTACCAAAGACTCCTAGAAGGAATGATGCAATATGGGTTATTGTTGATCGTCTTACCAAGTTAGAACATTTTCTTGCTATAAGAGAAGATCAACCATTGGAACGTCTAGAAAGACTATATATTAATGAAGTTGTGAGACTTCATGGAGTACCCCTATCGATTTTTTCTGATCGTGATCCCCATTTTACTTCAATATTCTGGCAGAGTCTTCAGAAATCCATGGATACTGAACTTCATTTGAGCACTGCCTACCACCCTCAGACAGACGGAAAATCAGAAAGGACTATTCAAACCATAGAAGACATGTTGAGATCCTGCTCACTTGACTTTTAGGGTATGTGGGATCAGTATTTACCTCTGGCAGAATTTTCCTATAACAATATCTTCCATTCGAGTATTCAGATGGCACCATATGAAGCTTTATACGGAAAGAGATGTCGTACACCAACCTGTTGGGATGACATTGGTGAATGAAAACTAGTAGGCCCAGAACTGGTGGCGGAAACGATGGAAAAGGTGAAGGTAATCCAAAATCACATCAAAGCAGCTCAAAGTAGGCAGAACAGCTATGCTGATAATCGATGGAAGGATTTGGAATATCAAGTCAGTGATCATGTTTTCCTGAAGGTATCTCCATGGAAGGGATTCATACGTTTTGGTAGGAAAGGTAAATTGAGTCCCAGGTACATCGGACCTTTCGAAATTCTAGAACGAATTGGGGCTGTAGCTTACCGATTGGCAATGCCGCCAAGTCTCTCAAAATTTCACGATGTGTTCAACGTATCTCTGTTGAGGAAATACATGCCTGACCCAACGCATGTACTCACTTATGAAGAATTAGAATAGGAACCCGATCTGTCTTATTGCGAAGATCCCGTCAGGATTCTTGATATTAGAGAACAAGTACTGAGAAACTGAACGACGCGTCTGGTAAAAGTTTTGTGGAGAAACCATAAGATGGAAGCGGCAACGTGGGAACCCGAGGAACTTATGATGAAGAACCACCCGAGTCTTTTCATGCGATAATATTCTAGAAATTTTGAGGACGAAATTATTTAGAGGGGAGAATGTAACACCCCAAGCTTCTACGGTACGCTTCTCTTTGAATAATGTGATAGCGTGTGTTGTACGCAACACCGAGTTCTAACACACCATAACCAATCAAACTAGTCGTTACGAATAGTAATACCTCTTTTTGAAATTATATATATATATTATATTTCAAAATGGTCTTCATTTTTGGTTTCGGAATATCGAATTTAGCCTAAGGTGAAATTTTGGTACTTTTCGAATAACTTTAATATTTTGAGGAATACTGAAAATTACTAAATTTTAATTAAAAACAAATTTTTTAATAAAAATAATTAATAGTGATAAATTATGAATTTGAGTGGTTTTAAAGTATATTTAGAATATATTTTTACCATTTAATACAATGTTGGTCATTCAATATGGTATTTCAACATCAAATAATAAAATATATGTTTTTGAAATGGGTTAACTTATCATTGAGGGTGAATGTTAATAATTTAGTGGAACAAATATGAACCAAACAACCACATCAACGATTTTAAGGGAAAATTGTTTGATTGATTTTGTGGTGCTCGTTTGGATATATTAAATAAAATGGATTTAATTCCTATTAACATTTTAATTTTTTAATTTATAAAATAGATAAAAATATGTTTTATTTACATGTATATAAAAAACTTAATGAGAGACATGAATGGTTTTTATCATGCATTTGATAAGAAACTACAAAAAAGTGGTGAGTGAAGGTGTTATTGAATTCTAATATTCATCATCTATAAAAATTTCAACCCGAGTCACTCATTAACAAGGATATAATATTAATTTAAAATAAGGAATAATTAAAAGAGGATATATAAATTTATTATCTTATATGTATTTATTATTATTATCTTTAACAATACAATTTTTTCTTCATATTAAAAGTGCTACATTGCATTGAGAAGAATTTATTACAGAGTGAATTCTTTACTAACATATACCAACAATTGGGAAGTAAAATGAAAAAAAATAAATACATGGTTTATTCAATTAATTTGATGTAGGGAGATTATAATTATTCAATTTCACTCCATATAATTAATTTATCCAATTGACTATTACTATAATATAATTAATTTTAATTGTATCATTCGTATTTTTATTTGACTATTTTTGAAAAAATTTCATTTTATCACCACGTTAGTACTATAAAAACAAATATAATAGCTAAAAATCGCCAATAAGAATTTTAAAAAATAAATGATTCCATAATTTTCTATTTACATTTAATTTTTAGAATAAAGTTAAAGCATATCATGGATATATACCTCTGATTACCATTTCATAAACTAATTTCAAGAAACTACATTCCCATTTTCCTAATAAATATCAAAACAAATCATCGGACGTTTCTAGTGATAGATACATTGGAAGATAAATATAAGTATTACAACACTTTGTAACCGAGAAGGTATAGATATAAAATATGTGTTTATAGTATAAAATCTATTAATCTAGTCATAAATTATATTTTTTAAAATTTTACTCATTCATGAAAAATGGCTAGGCATTATTCACAACCACTACAAAATATACTCCCACAAGTTATTAAAACTACCTCATTTATTCATCCCAATAAAAACATGCATCAATAAAATTTATTACAACTACCTCATTTATTCTATCATGACATACAAATAAAATAAATGGTATCATTATTTATAAAACATATATTGTTATATAAATGTGATTATATTATTTAGATGGGAACACAATAATAAGTTATTAAAAAATGAGTATCCTTAATGTAGATGAATTTAAAATAGATTTTATATAATTTTAAAATTAATTAGGATAACTATTACTCAAAATAAATGTATATAAATTCCTAGTATATTTTAGTTATTCCCTAAAATTAATGATTGTAAAATGTTTAATGAATGTGGAGGGTAGGGTTCAGGGATATTAATTTTTTGTGTTTTGACCAGCCTTGAACTAATAAAGTGAAACAAGAATTAGTTATCTTTAATACATTTATAAATGAAAAAAATTAGAATGATAGTCTAAACAAAAAATACAAATGAATGATATAAATGTATTATATTTCACTTAATTTTGTGAAATTTATATGAAATTTATCTCATTATGTAAATTGATGTGTGATGATTTAAAAAAACCTATAAATATTAACATTATCATAGTGAATGTGTTTTCTTAAAATAAACAAAAACCATAAATAATTTCTAGAATTAGAATTCATTCCTAGCTAATGAAAACCATGAAATATCTCAAATAACTCTATCATTATTGTAAAAGAACGTAGCAATCATTAAAAAAATTCAAAATAACATATAAGATGAATACATTATTTATTTATTGATAATAATTTTTCTATAATATCAAAATAAAATATAGAAATAAATTATGTGTTACATGTCTAGTATCATATTTTAACATACATTAATATATTACATACATTCTCAGAGATCAATTGGATAAGTTAAACATCAACATTTCATTAAATGATCTATAAAAATACTAATATATGGTTGATCATTGATTACAGTTTAGAGTTTTACCATACACTGTTATAGATTAAAGGGAAGAAAATATTTTAAACGCATTTATGAGACATAAGTTATTATTTTATCCCAAATTTAAACAATAATATTTCAAAGGACAAACCACCAAATGTTCCATGGAATATAATTTAATGGATATAGGTCAATCAACTAATTTTTAATTTATATATAAATTAGTGTACATGTTTAAATATATGAAAACAAATTAAATCAATATACCACTATATACCACTAATATAAGAGTGTTTAAAATAATAAAATAATATTTTTGAATTAATTACTATTTTTGAATTATTTTTATCAGATTATGATAATTTTAATCAATATAAAGTAATTATAATTCCACAAATGCGTTTATAAATAAAAAATAAATAAAAAATTATAACGAGATTGTAATGAATAATATTGTTTCCATTTAACTAAGAGTACACGATTTTCTTCATTTTGGATTGTACTATCTTCATGAAATTTCTAAAAAATCATAAATTATTAAATCTTATTTACATCTATATCTCATAATATAACATTTTAATTTGAAATATTACTTATTTATAAAGATAAGGGAAATATTTCAGTTTTTAAATGAAGCAAACTTCATAAAAAATTTATATTGTCATGATATTTTTGGTACACCACCACCTTCGTTATTTATGTCTCATAAAATAATATTTATTATTTTTTCCCATAAAAATTTTAACACCACCTTAAAATATTGATTTTGGGAATGTATTTTATGCTTATATCCTGAAAATTTATACATTGTGAGTGTGAGTCATGTAAAATGATTTTGAAAAGTTCAGTTTTGAGAAAATGGTAATATTTTTTTAATCTTTTTAAATCTAAATCAAACATTAAAATTTATATGTTCATGAAAAATATAAAATCATTTTTACAATCACTCAATCCCATTATTTATTATAGTGGTGTATATCTCTCATAAAATGAATTCAAACAAAACCCCAAACTATTCATTTTAATTCAATAATAATCAACAAATAAATTATGTGTTCATTTTCCATAATAGTATTATAATAAACTAATATATCAAATTATAAATTGATAAATTTTTATTACCATAAAAGTATTTTTTTATTTGAAAAAACTTATTATTCTTTAGAAATTGTTCAAATTGTCGAAAAAATACATAACCATTAAAAAAAATTAAAATGATCCTTTAAGACCATATTGAATCAATGAATAAGTAATATATTTCATATTAAAAAATTCAACATATTATTTAAAAAATAATTCTCACATATATCATTAAACAAACACAAATTATCTATTCATATTAACTGACCATTACTATATAAAACATAAAGTTGTGTCCAATATTACTAAAAATAAACCACATTATTATCATAATACACACACTTTAAACCTAGATAATAAACTTGATCTATAACTCATCTAATTTTCAAGGTTCTTTATTATTTTTTTTATAAAATTTCATATGCACAATTCATGACATAATCTTAGATATGATTTTTCTATTATTGTAACTTGGTGAATGAAAATAATGATAAAATTATTGCTATTATTCACATTTATAAATTGGTAAAATAATAAATTAAAAAATTTATAAATTTAAACACATAAAAATGTAAAACTAATAAATAAAAATTTTGTCGTGAAGATTTAATATGAAGGAAACTATTATAATTTGGGTTTCACATTTAGTAATAAAATTCTGATAAAAATGATCACATTTCTAAAGTGATCATAATCATGAATTATCCTTGTATTAACTAAGGAAATTTTTTATTTTATCATCATTATCTGAATTAATGGAATAGAAAATGAGTCTAGACTACTTTTTCTTTCAAGGAGATATACGATAGTCTTTATATCTATAAAAATAAAATCATTCAAGAATTTGTTTCATAAAAATTTACTAATAAGAATTCATTTACTAAGAGATTTATAACCAACAACTCACATTAACTTTAGTGGAAAATAATTTTTAAACGTACTTGTTGGTGAGGAATTTACCTTTATCATCGTAGTCTATACATTAGTTATATGTTTATAAAACCACATCATATTAGTCAACTCACACATATAAAATTGGTAATTATACTATATATAAAAAATGAAACATTAACGATGATGGTATAATATTAAAGACACATGAATGAATGTATTGAATTTAGTACATTACTAATCATGATGTTGTTTTAAATGGACACCACATTTATTTTTTTTAATTTATAGCATGGTTTGATAAATATGTAAAATAATCCTGAGATAAAAATGATATTATCTATAGCTTAATTAGAATAGGTTCTTCTCATAATATATTACTCCTTCCAACCATATAAAATATAAAATTCAAGGTTTTTATTTATTAATATAAAAAACATGTATAGGGTTGGAACTCAATTATATGTACATTTTTGAATAACCCAATTATTCCTTTTATGATTTTTATGTTCACATTGATTTGATAATTTTTAATTTATTTCACAACTTGTTTTTGTAATAAAAACGCAAAACAAATAACGTAATATATATAATAAAAAAATTAATTTTTTTAATACATTAAATATGTAATAAAACATAGTATAATATATGAGAAATAAAAATATAAAACACGATAACCTTCAATATCATATATTTACTATATACATTTTATACTTATGTTTTTTATTTAATTTTACATTCTATACTTATTATGTCAGTTTACTTTGTAATTTAACTATATTTCAATATTGTGTTGAATTATTTTATTTAACGTAAACTTTTTTTCAGTAAAAAACATATGTTTTAGATTTTTTTGTAAATATCATATGAAATTTATTAAATATATTTCCTATAAACCAAGTGAAATATGATTTACATGAGTTTTACACATTATTTTATTTACAATCAAACCTAATTAATTTGTTTTATTATGGTAAAAAGATAAATAAAAAATAGTGGCATGAATTTCTATTACTAAAAAAAATAAACATTATAATACTAAATTTAAAGGGTGAATTTTTATTAAATATTTGAACAAATTTTTCATGAATAATTCAAAATAAATTAACATATATTTTTTTAATAAATTCATATATAACAAAATAGAATCTTAATAAAGAAATAAAATTAATCTTTAATCAGAAATATTTGTATCATTTTTTTTCAATAATAATCATGATAAAAAATTAATTAAAAATTAACTTATTGATTATGATTGAAATCAAATAGAGTAAGTATATAAATTTATACAAAAAATCCTAACAATAATTATTACGGATACAAACTAAAAAATATACATGTGATTTTCACTGTAAGATAAATTTCAATCTTTTATAATAAATAATATCAGATTAAGGAATAGAAATTTATTCTTACCTATAAGTTAATTATGACACTGTATTGTACAAATATACATTGTACATACAAATACAGTGTTGTATTTTGTAAAGATTCATTTTTTGAAAATATTAATGGTAAAATTCAAATTTAGGATTTTCAATAATGAATATATCTAATAGTGGGTACATTTAAAAGACTATAAAATTATTATTTGGATATTTTTTTAATATTTAGGGATTATTTAATTAAATTTAAAATTGAGTGATAAAAGTTTCATTTAAGAAAATTAGATGACTATAGAATATTATTCTAAGGGTATAATTGATCATATAATATAGTATTTTTTTGGTGTTTTTTACATAAAAATTAAATACAGAAGATTTTTTGATAAATTATTGTGGATTTATTTATTTCAAAAATTATTTAACTTAAATTTTTATGGAAAAGCTATCACTATAAGGCATTTATTTTAATTTATGGTTAATAATGAAGTTATATGAATAGAAAACCTCCTATGGTAAAATTAATGACGTGTGATCAAGTAATAATGAAGTGTAATCCTATCATAATTGATTTTAAGGTATAATATTAAGAGGAGTTAAAAAATTATAATATAGTTATATAAGTAGAAATTATGGGATGTATTTATTTTTATTATAAAAAGTAGGTAATGAAACCATGGTTTCTCACAACACAAACAATATACTCTCTTATTCCATTGATAAATTCCCTTGATGTTTTCATTATAGGGTGATCAAGGGTGGTCATTTTAAAACGAAGAGTGAAGAGTGATAAAAAGATAGAATGAATTTACAAGGAAGATTAATATATTAGTGAATTTGATCAATTTTCCTTCTTCTTTACTTAAACCATACTTTTTTCCATAGAGTGTATAGTTAGAACATGGTAATAAAAACTATTAAATTTGAGTGTAGTCATTATTTAGATGTTCTTTATGTTCTACATTAATGAAATTTAAATGATATTAAAAATAAAAAATTTGAATTTAATGAAGATATTGATGGATTTATGATAATTATATTGATATAATTAGATATTTCTTTTGATGTGATCTTCATTATTCATGGATATAATAATTTATTTTATAAAAAGTTTATTTGATGAAAAAAAGTAATTTCGTCATACTAGAATTAATGAGAGAAGAATTTTATTTAGAAATATAATATTGGGATTATGAATAGTTATTTTTAAATTTTATTTTTCTTGTGACTATATGAATAAAATGAATTAATAAATATGTTAATTAACAATATATACTGTTGAATTTTAAAGAATAATTTTATGTATTGTGGTATGGAAACTCATAGATCTCGGTGTTAAATTTATTTAATTATTGATTTAATTAAATATTTGGTTTGAGGTGGTGTTTTTAGATTATTTATATATAAATTGGGTTTGATTAAAATTCAAACAGTTTTTATGACACCCATTTTTATAATAAAATATTATCCTATTTCTCTTAGAGAGCTTATATCAGAGAAATATAGGGTCAGGATAAAGAAGTATAGTGTCATGTTGAACCCATACTAGGGCGGTGCAACAATATATTTATTGTTATATCTCCAAGTGATTATGATAAATCTTAAAGTGTTTATTTTAATAAATTGTTTATTATTTCTCACCAAAACACAATTAGTATTCTCTTAGGCACATTGTGGAATCTTGGATTGAGGGATGAGTATTTATGATTACGTTTGATATAATAGATTTACCAAATCCATGGTTATAACAATAATTATTATGAAGTAATGTGATATTGATATATTGAACTTATATAATAATGGGGCATAGCATATGGAGTATATGGAAATTTTTTATCATTGATACATACCATTATTTCATCTTGTGGAGGGTGGATTTTTTGCATATTTGTAAATTATTTTGATCAATATGGACTCATTAATATGGAATCTTCTGAGACATTATCTTTCATGAGTTCGATATTTCACTTCTCTTTCATGTAGGATAATAATGGTTTTTTCTTCTATCAGGGTAACATATGATTATATTTACCATGGGAGTACAATAAATATACGATCTTGTAGAAGTACAGTAAAGGTATGATTCCTATTAATAATTAATGACTGATATTGTATATGAGATCCTTGAGCTACACTTTTATTTTATGTTTTTTTAAACCGATGGGAGGGTAATTTTCTTGGGAACCACAATTTGACTATTGTTTTCATATGTGCAACCCAAAATCTAAAGAGTAAGAAAAACAATAAATGGATAAATTGTATGACCAATCAACACCACACGTATGAGAATGATTATTAATATGGTAACATTTTTTTAAATATTATTATCATGTAAATTAAATTTATAATATTATTCTAATTATATTATTAAAAAGTAGTTTAATATAATTTATTTTTGATTTTGGGAAAGGAAGTCATTTGGTTTGTGGGGGAAGGTTTTTAGGAAACCTTGTTATTATTTTATTACGATCTATACTACATATAAATATAAGAATCATGTTTTTGGGTTCTTCATTGTGTATAGTACCTTTTTTTGGTTGGTTTTGGACTTTCCCTAAGTTGGGATAGTTTTTCATGTTTCATATTTCACATCTGGACTAATCAGTAAGATCAATTTGCATTAGAATACTTAGGATTTAAAAAGGAGAGAACCATTAGGTATGCATTTCTACTAACTCCTACTTCTTAAATATTTTTTATAGACATGAAATGATTTTTATTTGGGTTTTCTTGTGTTAGATCACATGGCTTGTTTTTTTAATATATATTTGACTTGGAACATATTTTCGATGTACCATTAAGGTATATTGGGGTTTTTATATTATTATGTATTTTTTGTTCTATTAGTATTTTTTTATCTCCAAGTTATTTCTTAAAATTTATGATATTTAAATACATACATGTTGATTATAATTATTTTTTATTTTTTTATTTTTTTTACTCAAGATTGGAATATTTATTGTTGTTAGTTTCATCATAAAATATGATCAAAACATAGAGTGGGGTTTGAATAAGTGAATATACTTTTTAAAAAACAATTATTTCTTTCTTATTGGAAAAAAATCTAATACTCACTATAGTAAAAAATGTAAATAAGTAACACTATTTATTTTTTAATGAGGATTTCCTATAAATTATGTGACTATATCAACATTGTGTTCTTTTTATTATCCCACCTAAACTTCTATTTTATTACTAATATTGTGATACGGGTAATTTTATATCATTGAACCTGATATAATTTTTATAACCAACATGTTTAAATTAATAACCTACTTGTTATAGAATAACACAAAACATTATAATTAATAAATAATCCCCAGGGTATCTAAAGTCAATTATATACTGGAATGTTGTGATCTTATTCCTTTTCACTTCTACTGTAATTCAGTGTGTGGTTATCATCTCACAACTAAGTAAGGTGGAAACCCATATGGGAATTTTTCAAGGACTTACCTACACACACATGCATGAGATTGTGTAATATTGTTAATTGTTGGAACACTTTTCATTTCTCACACCGCATCAATTCTTATGGGTTCCATTATTTTCCATAGAATATAAGTAAGATGTATCAGTTCGATCCCATGCCCAAAAAAGTATGTCAAGTGGCCTAATAATGTTGACCAAAAAGTATGATCTAGACCATCAATTTGATAATTCATAATCTAAGATACATGACCATTTTCCAGCATGTGTGATTTGGGACACATATTCAATTGGGTGAGATCCAATGGATCGTATTAATATAGAAAATATATTCTATCCTAGAATAAGTTTCTACCCAAATAAAAAGGTTATCATACCTTATCAAAAAGGTTTACACTAATTCCTATAATATATAGTCTCAATTGGATGGAAAAATAAATTCAAAAAATTCTCAAACAGTTAAATATCTCTTAAGGATTGAGATTAATTACAAGTATTTTGAAATCAGTAAGGGTGCTTTGTTAGATTGAAATAATAGAGGCCTTTCATTACTCTCTTATTTATTAAGAATCATCAAGGATTAATATCTATGAATTATATCTGTAGAGTAATGAATTACCATTTTATCCAAAAATATGATTATATTACATCTCATTATACACCTAATTTTTTGGGGGCATTTACTTTGATGGAGAGTGACATCATAATATGCCTCTATGGGCACCGTCTATAAAGAAGCATGAAAACACAATAAAATTACCCACCAATATCCTAAACACTATAAAGTTTCATTTCCTACCAATAAATATTTTGAATTTATAATCAATTTTAATAAGTTGGATCAATTCAATGGAAAAAATTTCAAGACATGGAAAAAGAGGGTTCACTTTCCACATATTGTTCACAAAGTAGTCTATGTTCCCCCCACTCCAGAACCCCCACATCCTAATATGAGGTTCTCAAAATTTCCCACATATGGAAAATAATTTGGAATGTAAATATCTTGATTAAAAGAAACATTATAAACACTTTAACTGATGATATGTTGAAAACATAGTAAGACCTCCAGAAGGTAAAAGAGACGTGGCATGTTTTTAAAAAAATACGTCAATGTGGATATATAGAATAGGATATTCTTATTAAGTAATTTGAATTCATAAAAAATAGTAGATAGAAGATCTATTATTGATTATGTCAATTAAATATAATATATCATTTAGTATCTATAGTAAAACAATATGAATATAGATGCTTCCATATTTTTTATATCCCTCATTGATAAACTCACCCCTTCATGGATGAATGAAAACAATTATCTAAAACATAATAAGGAGGATATTTTGTTAAATGATTTTCAAAACATCTTAAAAATTGTGGAGTTATATATAAATCCATGTGAAGGAAAATGAACCTAAGGATGATAAAAAAACAGTTACATGGTATTTGGATTATGATCATCTAGGTCCAAAAGGGGTAATACATACAAACCATCGTTAAAAAGGAAATTTAATATGTAAGATGAGGAATTGGAATGAAAATTCTATAGAAACACCATAAATATTAAATAAAACTATCATGTCCATACTAAGAAATATAAAAATAACATCCCAAATGATCACTTTATGATAATAATATTTGCAGATAATATGTTTAAATATTTCTTTGTGGTGAATCCATTTTTGGGAGACACAAAGGCTTATTCAATAAAATATTTCTTTTCAATAGTATATAATCTATTAATGAATGGATATTACTCAACATGGGGAAGTTTTCAAGAAAAATATAAAAGGGAATAGTTTGGCGGATCTTCTTTATACTTCATGAATGCCTTTCACCACAATTGATTCTTGAATTTTCCAAATGTTTGTAGGAAGTTATTTTCGTGGAGTTTATGAAAGAAGAATCGGTTCCAACTGATGTTCAATTAAGCTAAATTTGTTTTGTATAAGGGTGTGATATGTTTTGTAAAGGGTCATCTATATGATGAATTCATAAAATAAAATATAAATGTTTTCTCTAATTAAATTACAAAGTATTCTTATTTATGAAATAATCATTTAGGTCACATAAATTTTAAAAAATTACTTCAGATATAAAAAATGTAATTATTAACTATCATGGATAAAAATGATCATAATATTTTGGATTTTATAGAAACTATAATAGTTAGAAAACCATTTCTAGATATATAATATAAATTTATTTTCTTAATAATTAATCTAATATGATGTGTGTTATTTTCATGATACATCCACTATAGTAAATAAAAATTGTTTTGTAAATTTCATTAAAGATAGTTCTAAATATTTCCATGTCTATCATTAACAAGATAATGATGAATCTAAAAATTACATTATTGTTAATAAAATGAGGTTTAAAACTAGTTTGGACTTATATTAAAGATCCTCATTTCAATAATGGGAGGAGGATACTATAGTATTTCATTGTTTAAATCCCTAGGAATCATACAAGATGTTAAATATCCCTATAAACTTGAATCAAATTGTGTTTATAAGTAAAGTGATATAATAGTAAATAATGTGGTTATAATAATTATCATTGGTCGATAAGGAGATTTTTAGGAAGAGGCATTTTAACTACATGCCACATTATAAATAGTGTTATGAGAAAAGGGAAGGATATAAATCTATATGAATTATGGAATAATAGGAAACCAAACATTGATTATTTGAATATTGTTTTGGACAATCAAGAAATTATTATTGTTCTTGATCCAAAAAGGTAACATTTTAGTAAAATAGGTATTGGTAGAATGTTTCTTGAATATTATCAGCATTCAAAAGCATATAAATTCATGTTTATAGGATTAAATTATTTAGGATATATAAGCACAATTATTGAATCAATAGAAGTTATATTTGATTAATATTGGTTTACCTATTAAAATAATATATCCCAAATAATGAATTATGAATCAAATAATAATGGATATTAAAAAGGTATGATTGTGGAGGTTCATAAAATTAAATGACGTAGGATACCAATGAATTTTTGATCCTATATATATATATATATCTATCTATTAGAGATAACTATGGATATTATTATTACAAAAACGTTTGTTTTACTTAATATAAAGTCTGGCCTAAAAACATTAAAAGAATTTATGCCATATTCTAATTCATATCATTAAAATAAATCTATAAATGATGAAATAAACTCTATAAGTAGGAAAGAATAATTTGATATTTGTTAATAATTCTCAGGTTCCAAAATTTATAGGTTATTTGTGGGTAATTAGAATAAAATTAAACATGGATATTATAATTATAAAATATAATCCTAGATTGATATAAAATGAGTTTACTCAAATGGAAGAATTCAAAAGATTTTATACTTATGATCTTGTGGCTATGATGTCCACTATTAGAGCCTTTATCACCTTATCTTATATATATATATATATATATATATTATTTTCAAATTTATAAAATGGATGTTTAAAATAATTCTTTATTAATGAATTTGATGTAAAATTTTACATAGAACATCCAGAAGTAGTTATAGTACCTGGATAAGAAAATAAGGATTTAAAAATGATGAAATATATATATGGTATAAAATAAAATGAAAAAAATTGCATGAGAAATTTAATGAATCTACAATAAAAATGGAGTTATAGTTAACCAATCTAATAAATTAGTCTATAGTAAGTTCCATAATAACTATGAGGTGGATATTTTTTTTCATTGATGGCCTAATAATATTTATAACTAATTTAAATTATGAAAAAATTTAATTTCTATTTTATCAAGAAACATTGTTATAAAATACATAGGTTAATAAAATTTCATTTCTAGAATTAAAATTTTAGGAACAAGAAACTTATTTTTTCTCCCTATCATTATATAGAAAATTTCTTAAACTAGATGAAATAATTAATTTGTTCATTGGTTTTTATCCCATATGATTCTATGAGTGTGATGATACCAAATCCTTGTAGGGTAATTTCTCAATTGGAATCAGAATGTTTTATTAGGTGTCACAGGTATTCCATGATAATAAGAAAACCAGATATTTCATATTCTATTGTAAATTTGAGTAGGTAGATAATTTATATAAGTTATTCACCATGGGATTTTGTTAAAGGATTACATAAATATCTTAATGGTACTATAGATTAATATATATTTTATAGTGGAATACCAAGGGTGTGGGATTAATTTTATGAATTAATTAGGATTATTAATATGTAGTATCACTCTTATAAGTTTTTTTTGGTTTTCTACACATGTAAGTGTAGTGATATCTTAGGGATTTAAGAAATAAAGATGTAAAATATTCAACACCAATGATTGTGAGTGTTTTGATTTATAAGATATTAGAGAAGGGGTAGAATGTATGGGATCTATTTTATTATATCTAACATTATGAAATATGTTGATGTCTCTAGTTTTTATTAATTTTTATAAATATGAAATGTTTCTTAGTGAACATTATAATTCATATAATATAAAATTTAGATACATTGGTCTCAGATATACCTACTTGAGGTAATTGATATAAGATAGTATCATAACTATGGACTTTATAAAATTGATATATAATTGGTTAATCCACTAACAAATTAAATTTCTAAGGTGTTGTTATAAAAAAATATCCTTAAGTATGGGTTTAAATTAATTCTCAAAAATTCACAAATGGTGTTCCATCAACTTACAATGTGATAAATTCACTATTTTAAGTTCAATTCTAGAAATAATATCTCATGTGTGATATAGAAATAAATGGTATATTAAATAATAGAAAAAAAAAGATGTTGGTTCCCATGATAAAATGAGGGTGGGGTTAAAATTCTTCATAAACTAGGGAAATCAAATAATTTTTAAAAAAAGAGATCATTTTGTATTTTCCAATGTGAATGTAGAAGAAAGACCACTCCAAAGAACTTATTATTTCTTCTCAAAAAAATTCATGAAAGGATAAGTGACACATATCAATAATAGTGTCTCGTTGTATATTGAGTAAGTTAGTAATTGGAATGGACTTGGTTTGGATGAATCTTGAAGATAATAAGAGTTACATGTTGAAGGAAATATCCACATACTTCTCTATTCATATTTAATTTCTCTCTAACATATGAATGTTGAAATTAAGGGATAAATTTATTTAGGAAAATTCATTCCAAGAGAGAATGATGATTTATTGTCAAATGGGTTTTTAATATTTTAAAATATTGGGGGCTATTGGAAATTAAAGGTTTCTAAAATATTTTAAAATTTTTATTTTTTAGGGGTTGATTTTTTAAATCTGTCATTATAAAATGGGTTATAGTGGGTTATCCTTTATAAGGGGAAACACTTTTATTTTTATTTAAAATTATTAAATGTAATTGGATACCTAGTTGATGGTGAGTTGTATCATTCACCTACACTTTTTATTGAATAATGTGGAAATTTATGAGAAAACATTACACTTCATATGCCATAAATGAACAATGATGTTCCATTATTTTTCTTGATTAATTGGTATTTTATACTAGTTTGGGCCTAGGATCGAAATAGTATGGCATGTTGGTTGACCGAGTTCCACAAATGGTAATAATTTTAATATTAAATATAATTGATCATAGTCCAAAGGTAACATTAGTTTTCCAATGGGTGTGATATGGGCCACTTATTAAATCCAGTGTGATCTGATAGTCATGATTAATCATTATAATATATTTCTTTAAAAAATGATTTAAAACCCAAATACAGTGTCTATGATAACATATCCAAAGGGTTCCTACAATTTCTATTGAATGGATTCTCCATTGGATAAAAAATAAATTCAAGAAATTCCCAATCAATCCAATCCCTCTCAAATATTTATATTTTTTCAATTAATCATCAATAATGAAGGGATTTTCAGTGTATAAAAAAATATATTTTCTTTTACTTTTTTGATTCTAAAACAACATCAAGGATGTTTCTCCACTAAGTATAATTATAGAGTGGAATCCATAATTTTAGAATAAATTTTATTCACTTAAATATCATTATACTACTGATTTGGTGTGGATAAATATACTCTTATGGAGTGTGACATCATAATTTTCCTTGAAGAGAAACATGTACTATAATCCTTGAAAATTATATCCCATAACTCTCCAATTTCCCAAAAATTGTGTATTTTTGGGTGATTTCTTCCAAATATGTTATCACTAAGTGGTTGTCAGTACCAAATTGATACCATAATAGAATCAAAGATCAACATTCCTACCCACGTATATCCAAAAATATTAATTTTAATATGTATAAACATTTTATTTATTACACAGAGATAGTATTATAATTAATATAAATGATCTATGAATCCAAATTAGAGGAAATATTAAAATTTGAAGTGGAATTTTTGGAGAACCAACTTAGGGGAGGGGACCATAAAATAATATTTTATTTGAATTCTTCTGATCTAAAATCCTTGGTACAACTGATAAAATGTATGGGAAGATGTGTAATTAACTATTAAAATATGACTATGGTCCCTTATAATGGGCCTAGGTCATGACCAATTTCTGATCCCAAAAATCAATGGTGTTAGATAATGAACCAAAAACTGAGCCTTAATAAACAAAACAAATTAGAATCTAGGATACAATTTGTAAGTGACATAAATAAATGTGTTCCGTCTGAATTAATTAATAAATAAATTTATTTAATAAAATGGATGAAAATTAAATACACTTTAAAAAACAAAAATGTTATACACTAAGGAAATTAATGCATTCTAAAATTAATAGTGTGGGCATAAAAAAAAGTAGGACCTTCTCCCAATAGAATAATATTTCTTTCAAAAAACTACAAAAATGATTCCATGATCATTTAAATTATTACAGATTGAAAATATTTATCATGTAAAAACTAAAAAATATTTTAATACATTCCAAACATCCACTATAGGTTAAAAATAAAATTTTGAAGCTAATAAATCCATATATTCTTTAGTGTGACTATGGAATTAAATTGTTCTTTTTCACCCCTGAAGTGTAAAATTATAAAAATAACCTTGAAAAATAAAAAAATTATAAAATTAAAAATGCAAGACCTTTAAGAATTTTCTAAAATAGTTATACCATGTCTAAAAGTATTTATTTTTTATTTATTTATTTTTTATATACTTATTTGATATTTTTGAATATAAAGTTTTAATATCAGCACAGGATGTATGATTTAGATTACTTTATTTATATTTATTTTTAAAAATTTACTACCATATATTTTCTATGTTCTATGTTAGGTGAAATATAAATATTTGGTTACATTCAATTAAGAATATTACTTTTATTTTATAGTAATTAATACAAATAATTATTTTAATAGTGCATTATATATTAATATATTCAGAAAATATTTAAAAAAAGGTATCATATGAAAAAAAAATCATTATAAATGTGTATATATAAAGGGGATACATGGGTTTTGAAATTGAGATATTTAAACCTTTAAAAATTTAATGTATTATATTCCTTCCAAAGTACAAACTTGCCAAGACCAATTTCATCTAAATGTGTAAAACAGCCATAGTTTTATTCCCATGGATTTATTCTATAAGGTATGTAAAATAATGGTACCGTAATAATGTTAAGTACCTATATTTGGATTGATTTATTCAATAAACTTTTAGGGGTATCCCAATTAAGATTAGGTTTACATGGAAACACATTTTAAATAAATAAAATACTTAATTTGGTTAAAACGTTTTCCACTCAATAATATAAGATTCATATATGATATGTTTTTCATAATGGTCTACCAAAATATCTATGCAATGAGAGAAACCCCAAAGATAATATAATATTAGAAAAATATGTATATTTTATCACTTATAGATATGATTAAATTTTAATATCGGTTCTCATTTTAGTGTATGCATATATAATAAAATATTTTATTATATACATATAATACAATATAAACTTCCTGTAACATCCCCAAAACTGAATCCCTCTAATGTGGCCAAATGGGTTGGAAACAATAGCTCACGTGCACCTCCTCATATGCTAGAGGTTTCTGACTAGTAGAAGGGGTGTGAAAAGTATATTTTGGAGACTATTCCCCCTGGTTACAGTGTTACAAACAAGCAGAGTTATCATATACAATAAGTATCATAGTATGAGAAATAATAAAAATAATACAATACTGTTGAAAACCAAACAATAAAATCAAACTGAATAATTAAATAAATAATAAATGAATAATGAAATTATAGGATGAAATTTAACAAAATTTCATACTATCAGTAAAAAAATAAACTACTATAACACTCCAATAAAGACTCAAAGTCCCCAGTCCACAACATGAAGATAGTCCCGTTTCCAAAATCCATCCCTTAAAGAAAGAAAAAAATGTATGGTCCCTTTCCATTATTAAATCATCTATCCATCTAATATGTACTGATACCATAATTATTCCCAAATATGGTGTGAGTATAACTCAGTAGGTCAACATGGCCATGTCTAAACATAGCCTATCTGATAATAAGCATATGGAATAATGAAATAAGCATGTGTATTAATTAATAAAATAGTTAAATTAATACCACATAAACCAGATTAGGCAGCATAATATAGTATCTCTTAAATAGTCTCACAACCATTCTAACCATAACAATATATCCATAATAAAATGAAACCTTCTATAGTGTCACGTGTGAATGTCTTTGTGTAACGCCCCGACCCTAGAAACCCGAAGTCGGTACCTTAATTTATTTAATTGGAATAATTACACAAAACATAAATAATTAATCATATTTAAGTTTTGGAAAATAATATTATAAAAATTATATTAATTTTATATTAAGGATAGAAATTTAAAAACAATACATAACAAAATCAAATAAACTGCATCCTTGAAAACTCATTCAAATATCTCCTTTTCCTAACTTGGGGAAAGGATACAAAATAAGGGTGAGTTAAAATGCTTAGTAAGGGTAAAGTATAGTAGGAAATGTAATTAATAAATGATATTAATTAAAATAGAAAGGTAAATAACTAATACCACATTCCACTTGTATAACCAAATAAGGAAAAATCAATAGAGTATGGTAAGTAACTGAAATTGATTCCATTTAATGAATAAGAATAGAATAAACTGAATCTATAGATAATTTCAAAGAGAAAATATCATAGATAAATAATAACTAATTATAAAAGAAGTAAATTTTTAATTATTTGATGCCATGTTTCCTAGGTACATGTTATAATTACTATTAAGACCTTTAATAATATTTTTTATAACATATCAGTAAAAAACCGATCTGATTGGCCAAATGATTCATCTCATGAGACTACCAATGCATTTAGGAGATATCTATAATCGGGCCTCACCATTTCATTCCTTTCTAAATAATTTATTTTATATTAAATAATATATTTAATTTTTGAAAAATATGCCTTATTAAATATCCATATTGAGTAAAATATATGTATTTACTAATATTTTCCCAGATAATCAAATAACTATCAAGTACATACTATATGTAAAAATCATAAAAGGTTTAGGAAAAAGTTATTCCCATAAAATAAGAACATTTATATATAACATAAATGTTATTTCCAATGAAAATGTTCATAAGGATGTGTTTTTTCAAGATAATGTAAACAATCACAAAAAAAGGTGAGATTGAAATGATAACTTTTACAACATTGTAATTTCTAAGTTAAACCCCCTTGGATGAGGTAATTCACTCTGAAATATATAATACCATGAAATATTATTTATTAATTACATTAAATGAAAAATTATATGTTTATACACTACATTAATTTGAATTGGAGTGTAAAAAATAAGCCTCGATGGAATGTAAATTGAGATGAAATCACAGACCTTACACTCTATTTTTTTTAACACCATTTAACCTCTGGTATAATGGTTTTAAGATGTTTAATAACTTATTATAGAACCATAAAAATTTTTATAATATGATATATGATCCTTTTATATCATATTATTATCCATTCATGAATAAACATTCATTATTTTAATCGTTTTGGGTAATAATTGCCTTGTTTTTTCGAGTAGGTTTAGAATTGTTTTTTTCTACTACATAGATCACCAATTATTAATCTATATATTGTAAAAATTATATAATAATTATATATATCCATTATATATGTATATATAGTAATCCACAATTTTAGGATATATTAAATGAAATGAAATATTCATGGATATGGTAGGTTGTACATATACATGAATGTTGTTTCCATTTTCTTATCGTGTTAAATGGATGAAAATTAAATGATATGTAAGTTTTTATATTATAATTATAGTATTTTGTTCATATAAATCACATATTGTAATTTAAATAACCCTTAATACATTTCAATTAAATATTGAATGGATCACATCGCTCAGAGGAGTCGGTAGTCCACACGTCCACAAATGATGTTATCGTATTCCCAATAATTGGAACTCATGGAGGAATATATTATATAATAATTAAAAAAGAATAAATACTTTAAAATATTATATATATTATTTTTAAACTATAATTCCATAATTATTTCCAACCTCTAAATGTGGTAATGGAAAAATTAACGACCTCAATTCGCGAGGCGGTAGTCCGCTATACACTCGAACGATGATTGTGTATCCCATTTGATGGAAGTGTGTGACAATATAGTTCATAACCATGACATAAAATAAATAAATTATTATATATCAAATATATAAGAATAATTTAATGGGTTGATAAATAAATGAAACAAACTTTACCATTGAAGAATGTTATCTATTTTTTAGGTAACTCCTTTTGGATTATACAAAAAGACTTCATTGTTTTTCATTTTTCCCAAATAGAATATTTTAGGATGAGGTTATGAATGTTTTTAGATTATTTGTCCAGGTTTTGGATGAAATAATGGTTTCTATATATGCAAATAAGTGGTATGGGTGAGTGACATTTTATACTGGAGGAGAAGTGATATTCTTGAAAATTTTGGAAAGATAGAATTCCACTCACATTTTTTCCAGGTAATGTGGCACCAATAATGAACCACATTAGATACAATTTCATTATAATGTCTAAATATGTCCATAATATAAGTTTTATATGTGTTTCTTGGTTATTGTGGCGCTTAAGTTTAAGGTTTAGTCCCTAATTAAGCTATTTTTTCTCTTCACCTCAATAATTAACGTTAATTACTATCACCAATATTTTTGGTAAAAACTCAATTGACCTTTATATAAAAAATAAATTTTTTTTATTTAAAATATGGAATCCATTTTTCCAAATTTCAATTAGAGAAGTGGCATAAATTAATTTAAAATAAACTTCATGGACGGGATGGAAAATCAGGTTTTTAAAGTGAAAATTTTCTACAATTCACTATGTATTTTTATAAAATTTAATATTAAAATTATTTTAATGAAATATACGTTATAAATAGATTTAAAATTGATATAATAAAACTATAAAACTAAATTAAAAATATAATTTAACTATAAAATGTATTTATATGAAGAAAAAAAAGTTTCCAATTAAAATTCTGTATTTCTCACTATTCATCATAAAAAGAAACTTCATAGAAGAATACGCAGAATTCACCCTAAGATAATTTTGACATTATCATTTCAAATTTTAAGTTTATTTTGACTTAAAAAGTATATTAATTTTTCTAAATTTAGTTTTAAAATAGGTGTTCCGTTAAAAGGTGGCAAAAACTACCGTTGGAATAATATAGCCTTTTATGCCTAAAATTGGATTTATTCATATCTTATGTTTGTTGAATTTATAGGATGAATGTAAAAAAAATATTTTATAAAAATATATAATATGTATTTCATTAATCTCATTAACTAATAGAAATTTATTTAATTTATTAAGAAAAAACACCTTTGGGAACATATAAATAATTTTTTATAGATATATTTCCTTTAAATTAAATTGGTTTTAATATTAATTTATAATTAATTGGTAATAATTGAATAAAACCATATTTTTTATAACTTATTTAATATTATTCATGACTTTCAATTTAATTTCAGGGTTATATCAAGTTTTGTTAAATTATAATTTTTTCATAATATATTATTGTTTGGTTAAACTTGGTCATGCATGTAAAGAAAAATATCAAAGTAACTATGTATTGTGTGTAACACAAGCCAAATTAATGTTGCATGTACCACTAGACAATATCATTATTGTGTGTATTACAAGAATATTTTTTTATTCCATATAAATCAAGGTAGTAATGAAATTAAATTTGTTATGAAAGTAGAATATTGTAAAGTCTTGGGGTGTTACACTCTGAGCATGTCTCACAACCCTTCCAAACATTACCATATATCTATGGAATAAATCACACGAATCTATTTCAATCAAACTATTTATTAATTTCATTAATAAATCAAGGATGACCCTAGTGTATTAGCATTACATCCTATATCAATTTCAAGCTCGGTATATAATTATTTCATCATGTGTTAAGGCCAACACTACTATATAAGAATTTCAGCATGTGTCAGTAGGCATATCCTATAATATAATAATTATATCATGAATCACTGTCCATATCCCACAATATAATAATTACATCATAAATCATTAGTCACTCGACTCCGAATAATCATTACAACATGAATCACTGGGAATAACTTCCAGGTTATCACAATATCACATCATAATGATCATTGGTTAATTATGAAAATTACCATTTATCATTCAATTATGACCTCTGTTAAACATTTGGTCATTAACCAATAACATTCCATTCATTTCAGTAATCGATATAATCCAAGGGGAATCTATACCGAGAAATCACCCAAAATTGGTGTCATCCTAAACACACTTCAAGCCAGTAATCAATACATTTATAATCATGGGTTCTCTCACCAAAACAATAACTATAACCTAGATCATAAAATATTGGATCTAATGTGATTCCAAAGAATAATTCAATTTTTTGTTTAATTATTTTAGGTTCAAGTTATGTTTGTAAAATTTCAATATTTCACATGCTTTCAAATTAAATAGACATTTGAGTAAGGCTTAGATCCCTACATTTAGATGATGATTAATTTAGTGCTTCCCAAGGTAATGACAAAGAGGAAGAAGGTGAAAAAGAACACATAATAAAACCAAGGATCGTTAAAAAACGGGATGTTTAGAAAGGAGAAAGTATTCCAAAATTGTTTGGGGAGCATTCTAGGGCAAAGAGGAGGTAGTTTCATGTGGCCAAAATAGAAAATTATCCACACTTCACTTTTAAAACTATTTAGAGAGATATTACAAGATTTGTAACTATTTTACATGTCATGTATTTCCTTTGAGAGGGATTCACCAAAAAATCCATTACCTCATCTCAATTTAAATTTTCTTGACCATTACATGATGTGAATCATCTACACAACGTGTAGGTACCTCACACCATGTACTAGTTTGACAACTTGTGTCTAGTTGAAGCTACATGTTGTGTAACCTATTAATGGACTGTAAATTCTCAATAAACAGTTTTCAACCATGTTTCCTCAAAGAGGACCTAAACCAACTCCAAATCCTTCTAAAGCAATGAAAAATTCCTAAACCCCATAAACATGTTTATACCTAGAATCCATTGATTAAAAAAATATCCTTGAAAATTAGGTAATTTTACCTAATAAAGTCTCTCCATCTCTAAATAATAATCATCCACCAAGGCATAATGACAAAGGGAAACTAAACAAAAGGTCGTTACACAAAAAATTCCAATAGGAAAATACTTAGAAAAAATGGATCTTAAAACCTCCCCACCATATAACAAAACATCCCCAAGATTCTCCAATAATTAATGAAGTGTATTGGAACAAAATTCTAGATACTATTCTTGCATATCAGACTTCATCTACCTAGTCTCCCCTTGAACATGATTTTTCTTCCACTACACTCAATCCAAAGGAATCTCCCTACCCTTTAGATATTCATAAATAAAGACTAAAATCTATATCAGATGATCTTTAAAGGACACATAATAACTAATATCTATATTCTCTATGTCCACCACATGTGAAGGGTTAGGATAATATCTCTACAGCAATGACACATGAAATAGATCATGGATGGAATAGTAGAACTATGGAAGGGATAATTAGTACATCGTTAGACTAAACTTATCCACTATTTCAAATAGTCTGACAAACATGGGTGATATATTTCCCTGTTTATTAATATGATGTCACCCCAACCTTGGAGGCACTCTAAGGAAAATAGGATGACCAACCTCAAACTCTAGTGGGTGTCTCTGATGGTCAGTGTGGGATTTCTGCATGCTCAATGTGGTCACCAACAACAACCTGCTAAACTAAACATGACCAGATGTCTCCATCATGATACTATGTCCAATAAGAACTAACTCACCTACCTACAACTAAAAAATGCGCTGGGCAATATGGCCTACCATTAAATGCATCAAAATGTTCAATATGGATTGTATCCTAGAATCATTTATTGTAATACAAATCCATGAGTTCCATATTCTTCAACCATTAACCACTAAAATCCAAAACAAAAGATCGTAATATACCCAAAAGGACCTGAATAAGCCTCTTGCATTGAACTTCATTCTCAGGATGATAGTTTATACTCAAAAGAACTTGTAATCCTATAGCCTTACAAAGACCCTGCTAGAACCACGCTTTGAAATGAGGATCTCTATCAGAGGTGATACTCCTTAGAATAATGTTCATATGAATTACCAAATAAAAATAAATACTTCACATATAATAAATTTGGAAGGTATCCCTGATAGGAAATAAATAGGATACCTTCATCAGTCGATACAAAATCACCAATAAAACATCAATATTATAGGTTATCTTAGGAAATAAAATCACAAATTCCATAGTGACATAATCAAATTTTCACTCCGGAATGGACAAAGGATGAAAAGGCCCATCTAGCCTCGAAAGCTCATCATTCACCTACTGACAAGTGAAATATATTTCCAAAAATATTTCAACCTAATCCTTCAATCCTAACCACCAATACTATCTTAAAAGATCATGGTACATCTTCTTAAAAAATAGGTTGTGCCTCCCATCTAGAATCATAAAACTCTCTCATCAGCTCCTCTTACAATCTCGTAGGAACCCATACTCAGATAAGGAAAAGTAGATAATTTTCAATTCCATGAGACTATACTAATAGTGTATCCTACCATATAAGATGTCCCTCCAAACTAATCCCTTTGGATCAGATCAGTACTCGGTCCTGATCATATCCAAAATCTTGGGAATAATAGATTTTTAACTCTAAACCTCTCATCCTTAACACTTCTAAACATCTAGATACATGTCTGTAAAGGGTTACATCATCCTCCACTCATCGCAAAACTCCCACACTAAATCTTTTTGAATCTTTTAGATCATTGAATCAGCAACGATGTTTCCCCTACCCTATGTATAATCCAACTTGATGTTGATATACTATAGATACTCATTCCACCTCCTCTACCTATGGTTCAGGTCCCACTAGGAAAAGATGAACTTTTGACTCTTGTGCTCCATTTATACCAAAAAACACTCACCCATGATATAATCCATCCAGTTTCATAATTCATGTACCACTACTACTAACTGAAAATAGTGAGTAGATTTATTCCTCTTATGAGGTCTCAACATTTTGGAGTTGTAAGAAACCACACGATCCTCCTTAATTAAAACTTATCTAAGTATATATCTAGATGCATCACAATATATAATTTATGATTTACCCAATATATGTAAAGTGAGTATAGGTGTTGAGGTCAACCTATATTTCAGTTCCATAAATGTTATTTTTTAATAATCTAACCAAAACAAACTTCACTCCCTTTTTTCATCCCTAAAATAATTGCTTCTATATAGGAGAAGACCTGGATAAAATGTCAATAATCATCTGCTAAACCCATAAATATTGGATTCTTGAATACATTCTTGGTTTTCCCCAACATACCATGGCTACAACCTTCTCCAAGCCCACTGAAACTCCTTTCTCTAAGATGAAATTTCCCAATAAGTGCACTATATCAACTAATAAACTGCATTTGGTTAGCATCACATAAAGATAATTCTCTCTCAATGTACTCAAGAAGATTTCAAGATGTTGTGAATGACCATCTTCTATTTTGGAGCACACTAAGTAATCCTAAAAAATCACTAAAAATCAATCCATAAAATGATATAAGTTCTTATTCATCAAGGACATATATATCGACAATGCATTGGTCAATAAAAAATGAATCGGTGTGAACTCATACAATCCATAACATATCCTAAAAGTAATCATAGGTATATATAATGTTCTCACATACAAATGATGGTATCCAGTTATCAAATTGATATTGTAGAAGATATTATCACCTCTCAAATGATTGAAGATATCTTTGATGCATGTAAGAGGATATCGGTTCTTGGTCATAATCTGGTTCAGTCTCTGATAATCTTCACATAAGTGAAATATACCATTATATTTCTTGGAAAAGGGAAATAGAGATCCCCAAGGAGATGTACTAGGATATATAAAACCTTTATCTTTTATATATTCCAAGTTCTCTTTCAACTCCCAAATCTCGTATTTTTCCCTTATACAAGGTAGGATAAAAACTAGCTCTTCTCTTGATACAAACTTGATCGAAAAAATTATCTCTCACTCATGAGAAAGCCAAATAACCCATCATCAAAAAAATCTGGAAACTTTTATACCACTATAAGAGTATGATCTCATGGTATTACACAATAATAACAGTAGGGAATATCTATTTGAGATATTAGAGAATCCAATATGCATTGAATTAGTTCAATATGTCCAACATGAATATCCCAATCACCCTAGTGAGAATAGCTACCTCCTTCTGAATATAAAAATATAAATATCCTATGGTAATAGTCGATATGATCTTGATATAGAACTATGCAATCCACAATAATAAAAAAATCAAATCATCTCATTTCTAGCACAAAAAGTTCCCAAAATAAATGGTAACCACCAATCCAAAGATAAAATGACTTTCAATGTTTTATATTTCTAACCGCACTCCCAACAGTGTGTCGATGATAAAAAACATTCTAATATTTCCACATAAAGGACAAAACCATTTACCAAAAGAGAAGATATAATGGAATTTTAAGCTCTTATATCAAAAAAACACAAGAAAGGGAAGATGATTCAAGAATAATACCTCTAACAGTATACGATCTTGTATCCACACTTTCCAAAGTTTCCTTTATAACATGCGGATGACTAGAACCTCTTCCCAAGGATCCAACCTAACTACCCTAAGTTATTCCCTATACCAGGTAATTTTTATCCTATTCTAGGTTTCCATATCCCATTCCTCAACCACTACATCTTTTATAACTCAAACTACCTATCTACTAAGGAGTAGTTGCATCCTTCCTTGAATCTTGTTAGTTTCCTAATCCCCTTCTACAACTATGCTACTGCATGCCCCAAAAAACCTCCATAGGTGGACCATCCTACTGTAACCATGAATCTCTAAAGTGGGGTATGGACACTAAGGTTGATTGTTTCCCATATTTCCACACCGATTTCACTACAATGGAACATGATCCTAAGATTAATGTCCTCTTACAAAAATTATCTAACCACTATTTACAAGAAAACAACTATTATATAGATGTTTCTTTCAACTAGAAGAATATTTCCACATTCTCCCTACATAAGTAGCATGGTTGATACTTAAGGAATCTCTCATATTTCCTTCCATTATGATGAATGATTCATCAAATCCAGAAAACTGATTAGAGGAAAAAAAACATTCTCCTAAAACCTAATCTTGTAATAAAGTTTATCCTGAAAATTTATCTCTCGAGAGTTCTCATTGGTCACAAAAGATGGAAAGAAGTATTATAGGTCGGTGAAATGTTCAGTACAGTCCAGCACTAACATTCCCTCCTTTTTTAGGTGCAGGAATTCATGATCCTTCTCACCACTCAATGTCTAATATATCCCTATGTTCTTATCATGGTGCCTGAATACTCATCTTATAGTATACTAATACATGAGTATAAATATCAATAACTAATAAAATAAAATAATAATAACGTCGCATAACATGTGAATCACCCCTGGTAAAATAACATCAACTATAACAAGAAAAAATATAAAAAGCAATCTATCCCTAAGCACTCGAATTTTTAATGATACAAGGGTTAGCTACTCCCATGAATGAGATCATTACCAAGTCCTAGAACATCCATGTCACCCTTCTACCCTTTCAAAATAGTAAATAAATAGAAAAGAATTTGGGTGTCCTCTGATACCACTTTGTAACATCCCTTGATATGGAACCCTCTCCCAATGTCCAAATGGGTTGCTTATGACACCTCAAATCTTCCCCCCTATATTCTAGAGGTTTACAACTAGCAGTGGGGGTGTAATGAATATAGTGGGGAGACTATACCCCATAGTTATAGAGTTAAAACATATTGTATTAATCATATTTAATAAAATGAGAGCAGTGTAAATAATAGAAACAATAAAATATTGTGGAAAAAACAAAAAAATAGAATCCAAATGAAAAATCCAACAAACAATAAAGGAATAATGAAATTAAATACTGAAATGTAACTAAATTTCATGATTTTAGTCATACATATAAAATACTATAAGACTCAAATAAAGAATCAATGTCTCGGATCGTGAGCCCCATGTCAGTCATGTCTCCAAACTGTTTCCCCATTAGCAAGAAAAAACACAACAAGGTCAATTTCCCTTATCAAATATAGCATTCAGGTAATCTTCTTCGATACCATATGACAACATGATTCGGTGTGAGTATAACTCAGTTGGTTGAGACCACCATGTCTAAACATAACCAGTATAATAATAAGTGTATGAGTAATGAAATAAAGAGGTTTATTAATTAAATTAACCATTAAATTAATATGATGTCAATGTTCTTTGAAAACATTTTGAATAATATTTAGGCATGTCCCAAAACCATTAAAAACACAAACATATATCCATGTTAAATCAAAACCTTCTATGGAACCGTGTTGTAATGTTTCATCATTTCTCACAACCATAACAATCATAGACATATATCTATGGTGTGAATCACAAAAATATGGGTTAATCCTTATATATATGAATATCATAAATAAATCAGGGTCAAGCATAGTGTATAATCATTATATCAAGTATCAGGAACAATTTTGGTATATAATCATTTTTTCATGTTCTAGGGCCAAGCCAAGTATAAAATAATTTCAGCATGTTTCATGGGGAATAACCCTTTATATAAGAAATAAAGCATGAATCACTAGGAATATCCCAGTATATAATTAATAAATCATGAATCATAGGGAATATCCCACTAGATAAGCAATATAGGGCATATCCCACTATATAAGCATTACAACAAGAATCATTGGTCATATAAGAAAGAATATCACAATATCACATCATAAGGCTCAATGGTCAATTATGACTAAATGGGAAGTGACCTTTTCTTATTAAAAATCATACAAAGAAACAAACCACCTCTCATGGGGATGAAAGTAATGAATCTTGAGGGAATAGCCCTTGACAGTGAGTTTAAAATCATTAGGCAATGACCCTACCCCATCCTAAATGATGATACTATCTTCTTGTCTCTCTTTACAATTACACATTCCATTTATCATTTTTAACAAACCAATTACGTTCCAGTCATTTCAATAATCAATCCAAGAAATGGGGAATTTATACTAAGAAATCAGCAAAAAATAATTTATTACTAAAAAAACTTCAATCCATTAATCAGTTAATTTATAATCAGGGGTTCACCCACCCAAACGGTACACATAACCAAGATTATAAAATATTAGATCCAAAGTGATTGTAAAAAATAATCCAATTAATCATTTAATTGATGTAGTCACATGTTATGTTCATTTAATTATAATTATTTTATATAATATGAAATTAAACAGAAAATAGGGTTATGTTTTGGACACCTACCTTAAATTAGTGATTAACCTAACACCTCCAAGGATAACACCAAAGAGGAAGAATGAGTTGATGACTAGAATATGATACTAGGGATCAATCACACAAAAATGATGTCCAAAAACGAGGAAAGGCTTCCAAAATCTCTTGGGGAAACTTTTAGGGATGAGAGGATGCAACTTCACATGGGTGAAAAGAAAAATCATCTCAAAAGAACTTTTAGAACTGATTGCTCAAGATATTACATGGTTTGTAACTCTTTTACACATCATGTATTTCTTTTTAAAGAGATACACCAAAAAACTCATCACCTAGGATGAATTTTATTTTTCCTAAACATTACATGATGTGTAATAAAATAATTCCCTATAATAGTTTTAAAAGGTCTATCTAAAGGAATCTACATAGTATGTAACCCGTATACAACATGTAAATTCCCTATAGATACTTTTTAGTCTAGTTTCCTAAAAAAGGACCCTAACTAACTCAAAATCCATAAAAACTATGTAACCCCCTACTAAACCCATTTAATATATTTATACCTAGACTCCACTAATTAAAAAAAACTATATCCCTAAATATTAGGTCATTTTCCCCAAAAAATGATTTTTGTCTCTCAAAAAGTCTCATCCACATTGTCTAAAAGACCTAGGAATACCAAATAAAATGAATTTAATGAAAAACTCCATAAAGGTATGTACGAGGATAAATATGGGATATTACACTTCTTATAAAGGCCTATATTGTAAATAAAATTACAATATAATTAAATATATATTATACATAAATCTTGGAAAAATTATAATATTAATGGAAGAAACTTCTAAGACTAGTATAAAAACTTAATAATTGTTCTTAAGAAAGAATTTATTTTTTTATTAAATAAATTCATTCCCAATAATTTGAGAGGATAATTTTTTTAACAAGTAGATCTAGAAGCTTACTTGTATAAAAAAATGTATCCACATAATGGATATACTCTAATGCTAATTTATATGGAACCTATGTTATAAGAGCAATGTGAGATCATGGATTGGTTCATGATTATTGATAAACCAATGTGGATCTATCAAGAAAAAAAATGGAATGTTAGATATGAGGATTCTAAGGATCAAAAGGATCTTTAATATATACTCAAACGCTCAATTATATTTGGTTATTAAATGACATTGAGGGGTTTTGGTCTTCTTATAGTATAGAACACATTATGGAATTCAATCTGTAATATGTTATGAAAAGGAACCGAAAATTATTGTGTATTATAATATAAAAGAGTTCGATAATTATTTTTGATATCTTTTAAATAAGTTAAGGATAGATGAAACAAATATAGAAGCTCTAGGACATACTGTTGTTATAATAGTTTAGTTGTATAAAAGTTTACCCTTTTAGGAGAAGAAAAATTATTAAGAGGTACAATAATCATCTATGTATCTTAAAACCTAAATATGGTATTAAGAAATATAAAAATTTTATGTAACGTGGTAAAACTATATATTTGGTATAGAATTACCCAAATTACATTATGGGGTGTAAAATATTAATAGATGTATGTCATGTTTTAAAATAATAGAAATAATTAAATTGATTTTGAAGTTTATAAGATAATAAATGTATGAATGTTTATACGATTTCAAAATTAGATAAAGTATTGATGAAGTGTTATTCCCATACTATGAATAATACCCTAAGTGGGGGTGAATCAACATATATCAATAATAAAAAAACCCTCCCAATTATCTTATTCTATGTTTAGTTAAAATAAAACTCTACTAATCACTATATATGAAGGTGATAAAGAACAAAGATAAAAAAATATATTTTACTAGGTTTCCCCTCACTATGATATTTCTAAGTAGAAAAAACTAATTGGTGCACCGATTCACCAAAATAAAATATTACTTATTTCTTATTTACAAGTTCAAAGTAGACTCATTATCTCTATTTGTTTATAAACAATCACAAGAATATTAATCCATTTCTCACTCAACTAGGAATAATAAAAATCTCCATTAAGTGAATAAATTTTGACATCATAAATAAATAATAAGAAACTATACAACCATTTTCATAGAAATATTTTCCATCTTTATAAATAAAATGACCAAATTTTATTTCCATAACATATGATCCCAATAATTTCATCTTTATCTAGTTCATATCTTTTATGTTTTCTCTTTTATTTAGTACTAATTTTCTTCTTTTCTTCATGTGAGAAGTTATTTATTATGTTAATTAGAATCTAACCATGTTTCCCTATATTAATGTCTTCATTTATCTTTGAGAATCTGCATTAAATTCATCCAATAAAATCATTAAAATCCATGTCAAAATCTCCCAATTTGAATCTCAAAACTTTCCTATTAATATTGAAAATTATTATCATAGATTTATTCAATTATTGAAACACCAGGATATATTTATACAACACCATGATAGGTTTTTTTAATAATTTTAACTCCATAAACCATGTTTATATAATCCCAAATAATCTTAAAAATATTATCACTGCTAACATTATAATATTAATATCTTTACAACACCACAATGAAGAGTCACCACATACATGAATTGTTAATCTATTAACTTCTTCTCCAGATGAAACCAATAGAAAACTTCCAATATTATCTATCACCTCATTGTTTTATTTATACAATAATGGCCAAAATAATAAATTTTTTCCTCCAAGTTTCACAGAACTGTTTTTCAAAAATTTATTCCAAACCCTGAGAATCAAAATGCCTTTAGTTAGGATCATATTACTCATTTATAGAAAAACACCTTGCATCATTAACATTTTATTCCTTTCATTATATATTTATTTTTTCTTCGGGATTGTAATTAACCCAGTTTTCTATCCATCACAATGTAGTGAAATCCAACCCCCCAATTTTAGAACAAATATTAAAACCATGCTGAAAAATTAAACATTCTATCATTTTTTCAATGGTAAAGAAAACCATGATGTAATCTCTAGAACCATGGTTTGGTTTTCGTCTTTGTAACCAATATCAACAAATATATTAAAATAAATTCATATAAATAATTTTCAAGGAAAAATTTATTTTTATAATTTTAACCCATCTTTATCAAAAGAAACAACACAAAATATTCCAAGAAATGTTTCTAACAATATCCCCATTTTGGATTATTTTAAACACATTAAAATTAAACATAATTCTTCAAAAAACATATATAATTTCCATAATCATAATATATATAGTGTAATAAAATATTATCTTTTGATTGACTCTAATACCACATGATCCATGCTCATTATGAGAAACTGAAGATAAATGGAAATGTATTAAATAAAATACTTCATTATTTTCATAATTTTACATCACCTGTCACATCACTTGTGATTTAGAACAACCTTTTTCTAATTTAGTGCATTAATTTATTATTCCATTAGTGGTTACAAGGAAAAAAACACACGACCCAAGTCAAATAAAAAATACCACACCTTATTCAAGGGGTTGAACCACTCCCTGAAATATCCATTACATTGAATAGACCAAAGGCCTAGTGACCCTAAGTGCATTACATGGGATTGCACCCCTATTTTTGTGGCTCCAATGCAACATTCTTACGTCACCACATATTTCACCACCAACATTATAAATCCCCCAAATATTTATCCATGATTTGAACCCTAGTCTCTTGGAATACTACACGTTGGGAGAATTATACCCATTTAAGGAAACTAAATACCCCATTTATTATCACATTAAGAGTAAATTTGGAGAAAACACCCCTCTCTCATTATTTCTCAGTGATTCTACCACTTTTTCATTGAATCTGAGTGGAAATTATTTAAAGGTTATAATAAAAAAATAATTAACTCAGCCAATCAATTTGTTATAGATTAAAATCCTTTGAAAGAAACACTTAATAATTACCAAATATAGAATGAAAATACCTTTAAGGGAATTGTGGTTATCTCTACAGACCATTCATGTGGATAGAGATGTTTGATCTCTAAAATCTGACTAATACAACTCAAAAAATTCTTTGGAAAGTCCCATTATCATAAAATCTTCATGTTGAATTTGAGTAATCAACATTCCAATTTCTCTAAATCTTTTTCATATTTCTCCTTAAAGAAATAGTTGATCATAATATTCATTTTCATTAAATGATGAATAGTATTTGTTTTCCTAGTATTGATAGAACTCATGTTATTATAATTTACTTGAAGAGGATAATTTATTTTTACATTGATATCTACAAGACATTGATTCATCCAAAACATATCGCACTATTGAGTAGTTATAATGTATTAATATTCAAAAAACTCGATAAAAGATAATATATATCCTTAATCAAATAATAAATAAATAACTATTTAAGAAAAAATATACCTATTTATGAATACTTACTATCATTCATAGAACCAATCCAATCTACATTAATATGTACCAATAACTTTTTTGTGGAATCATTATAAAATAATCCATAATATACCATTTATTTGAAATACATATGTATTCTTTTTACCAATAGTGTGTCAGATTATTAGGAAAAACCTTGATTCTATTATCTGAAAAAGTATTAAACATATTTTATAACTTGATTCTAATAAAAATAATAGGATTACAATTATTTCCCTATATTATGTCACATTAACCTTTTTACCCTATTCATCTCTTGAGAAATTAATCTGAGTTGAATATGGTGTTTTCATTATTTTTTTATCATATATTACATACCATTTTATCACCGCATTTGAATATTTGTATAGAGTAATAAAATTACCATTCATTTATTTAATCAATAAATTATTTTTCTTTTTCCTCTGATGGATAGCCTCTTCATTTTTGAGAGATCTCATTGAATACTTCTTATGGGCTTGGGTCTCATTTCTCGATCTAAATTCATATTCAATAATTGATTGTTTTGTTAGATTCACACTGAAATTTTATTTATTCATATCTTTTCATTTCTTGTATGACTTCATATCGACAGAGTTATTTATGTTCAAGATAATATCCCCTATTTTTATGATTTTCATTCATTCATCATTTTTCTTTCGATCTGGACTGAATGATAGTTTGATTCTAAATGATTTCTATTATATGCACCTATAGTATGTGGTCTATACCATTTACCTTATGTATTGGTGTTTTATTAACCATATTTCTATTTCTCTACATTCAATATTTCCTATAATTATCATGAAATTTAATTAAATGTTTAAAGTGAATGAACGAGAACTTGTTAGGTTGCACTTTGAGTCTCTTTTTATGGTTCGATGTCATTTAGCCTCAACCTTGGCCACTAATGGGGTGTGAATTTTATTTTTTCCTATGTTATACCACCGTTATTAGCATGTGAGAGATAAAAACTTATTTTTGGATCCATAATAAATTTAATGAGAATTGACTAAATGATTAGAATAAGGTTATTCCACTTTCTGTGTGATTTCATGATGTTTATATTGTTGATTTTTTAAATTGATTTTATAGAAATGATGGAAATGAGTTAGAAGATGTCCTTGAATGTGAATATTTGTGAAATATTTATTTAATTGAGATGATGAATTAAAATCATACTATATTACTTGGGTGAACTCCTTGGATCTAAATTCCATTAGAGTTCATAGATGATTCTACCATGGATATTTTTTACGATAGTATATGACCAAGGCCAGTTTACTCCATGGATCTCAATTCAATAGGATTCCATGATCCTTACTACCCCTTGGATATGGTTTTCTTGGAATTCCACTAGACATGCACTGTTGACATGCTCCTTGGACTCTACCGATTTCTTTACTGAATTTCCATTGAGATGCTACTGGGACTCGACAAGGATGTCTTGGTATTCTATAGCTAGGATCTGACCATTCATGGCTTGACACTGGATTACAGAACATAGTATTTTTCGATGACATTGATTGCATAACATAGGATTATTTAGATAATTTATGATTACTGGATTATACATCTTGGTTGCGGTGGATATTTTGTTAGGATTAATGGTAGCCTTGGTTTGGGTATCCATTTATATTTGTTTTAAAGGATAGTATCACTTATTAATTTATTCATTACAGCTACCCTTATTTATGTGAGTTGGAATATTTTTTTATAAGGATCCTTGTTTGGATGGACAAGATATTAATTTACTTTTGTTATTTTATACATGTTATATATAAATATAACATAGTAAAATTTTTATATTACATATAATGGACTTGTTATAGACACAATTAGTGGTGGCCTACTGAGTTTTATCTCTCACCCAATTCAGGCCTTCATTGGGTACCCAGATAGACTTCATGGATATAGGTAAGGACATGGGAAAGTTCACATTGTATGATTCTTACTTGGTTGTGCATATGATCCGGGAATGATGGTACTAAGATAGGATTGAGATTCTATCTATAGATAGTATTATTTTTTCTTGTTGTTCCTTTTTATACATGTATTGTAATGGATTCATCTGTACCTACTTTATTTCATTACAGAGACATAACATGTCATGTCATTTTGTATATGATATTGCCTTTGTCACTATTTATTATTTACTATCTTTGAATTTTATCTTCTATATGATTTATATAAAACTTTTGGGATTGGATTTTATGGATACTAAAATTGTTATACACTCTAAAATGATGTAATAGACTCCTCATAGACACACCCTAGGCCCTCACTTCTAGTTTATATCCCCAGGTGTATGAGGAGGCATACATGAGGCCATGTGACCCACCAGCTTGGAGCACCATTTAGTGGTCCCAGTTTAGGAAATTATGATCTTTGACATGTAATATCATGTTTCATACATCATCTAAGGTTATTATTTCATCAAAGGGAATTTGACATGAAAATTACCACATATTAATTTTCATTATGTAATCTCACTTTCTTTAATGATTTTTAACTTTATCTTAAAATATCACCGTATTGTAATCATTTTTCAGTGGAAATTAAATTTAGCCAAAATATCAATATTCTTGTACAATGGATTCAATTATTTCCTAAACATTATGCCATTTTAGGAAACATTGGTTACATTGATAGATGTTTGATCAATTGGGGAAATATTGATAAATTTGTATCCTTTACTCAAAATGGATATTTTATAAGGAACATTTCTTATGAATTAAATCGATTATTTCATATATGAGGAATGTTTTGGACTGGTATGACATAGGTTAGGGACAATATAATGTAATCCCCTTGATGTATCAATAGAATCATGATATGAATCAGTTGGTCAAATTAGATGTGTTTTTACCTAATATGTTTTAAACCATCTGGAGAACAGTCTTAACAAAAAAGGTACCATGTACCTTGGAAACATGTAATCCAATATTTAATAGTCATTTGAATGAGTTCCAAGGATGTTTATATTTTACTTTTTTTATGATTTATTTTGTTTCGCCAATTTAATTTGTTAACCATTTATAAAATCTGGTCTTCCAAAACAATTAAAATAGTTTTCCCTTTGGGGCTTTAATTTTTTATATATGTGAATGTAATAAAGTAAGGCACCAACTCTAGGATACTAGGGTCAGGGTTTTTATAGTTAGAATTAGAGATAGTTTTATAAAACCCTTGGGAACTAGATTTAAGAAAACATAGATTTGTGAAATCAACCCTATAATATAATTTGAGTATCATTATAGAAGAACGTCCATATGTTTTGGTAAGGTAATGATTATGTGGATCATCCAAGTAATACATCATGGAATGGATATTACAAGTGGACAAGGTTCTAGCATAGATATACCTAGGGGTAATAAGCTGGAAAAGGTAATGTAGGGATTGACTTGAGTATAACCTGGTACATAAAAATAGACTTTGTTGTGTACCTAGTTCGAAACTCAAAGGGTATATTCATAGGATAATTCACATTTTTTTGAAATCCATTATGAAGGATTTGAAAGTAATGATATCCCCAAAGAAACAAAATTTTCAATTCTAAGATTAACAATGCCCACATTTCTTATTTAGGTTGAGTAGTAAATAATATTTGGAATTATAAATTATGACATAAAATTCATTATTTTATGAGCTAATCCAGTAAATTCCCTTATTTAGAAATGGTTCCTAAATGGAAGAATTGTATCAATACTCAAGGAAAAAATCGATATTTACCTGTTGAGGAAACCAATATAGCTATTATTGGAATATATAAAATTGTGGCTATATTTGGATATCATAATTAGGTTATTAAGAACGAACTTACCCATATAGAGAAACCTATTCCCCAGAGATATTCTCCTCTGGTTGATTTTATTATGCGATAGAAGTCTCGATTATTCAATAAGACTTTTAATATTACTATAGTAGATAAATGGATTAAGTCCCTAGAAGAAGATATTGATTGGATTGGGATGTGGTGAAAAGGAAAAGGTTGCAGTAGTATTAAATTACTTCAAAGGTGATGATGGTCAATGGATACCTTTACTCCAAAATACTAGGGAGGAATAGGAAAAAGAACTCATGGAATAGAAAACCTTTAGAAAGAAATTATTTGATAAATATTTCCCTTGTCAGAAACAAATTTAAGTGAATATAATTTTCCATATCATAAATAAAAAGGAATAATAAAGTCTCATGTATTATTAGGATACCATTATAATTTTTTCTATGTATTCTACAGATTACATACTCTACACAGAGTGAAATATTAACCATTTCATTGAAGGTTTTAATCCAAGTCTCTAAAGGGCATTGGTCTCTCAAAATTATTCATCATAGGAAGAAATAGTTTTATGTTCCATAAAAATGGAAATGGAATTATCTAGATACTACATATTCAAGAGAAAAAAAGAGAAAAATATGTCATAAAAACACCATGAAAAAGTAAATTCATCAGATAATAAAAACAAGATGAAGAAATTACCACTATGTGGTAAATATGGAAGGAATCCCCAAAGGAAATAAAAAAAGGGAATGAGAGTGTGTTATAGGTGTGGATAAGTGGGTTATCATGTTAAATAATACATGGGACAGAAGGAAAATAGTGTTATTTTGTGTTACAATTGAAAGGAGATAAGAAAAAATGAAAATGAATGCCCCAACCGTCAAGGGAGTCTACCATTAAATAGGCCATTGGGGATGGAGAAGATTATGAAATCACTATATCTATGATATAAGTATCCAATTATGTGCTGGTAGGTACATTAATCTTATCTTCAAATTTATCCAATGATTTATTTGATTCTATTTCATTACACTATTACATATATACCCAGTTTTCCTTCAAAATTAGATATTTCTTGTTTGATTTAAAAAGTGAGTTTTCAGTTAATATTCTTAAGAGAAGTCTCATTACAAAAAATATGTGTTTTGAAGTCTTCATTATTACACATAAATGTGCTTTATTTTCTAACATTATTTTCATGCCTATGGTCAAATTCGATATAATCTTTTGTATGGACTATATTTCAAAATAGTATGCAAAAAAATTATTTCAAGAAGAATAAAATTATAATTTGTGAGTAATATTTTGAATTTCTTGTCTTCTGATTAGAAATTATATCATCTCTTTCTTATCTAGATCCTCCACTGGTAGCCCTACTTAATGAAATTCTTGTAGAAGAAGATAAAAAAAATCTAGGGATACACTGGTAAATATTTAAATTTATTATGTACTGATTATACAAGAATAAAATAATGTATTTCCTAATGAATTACATAGACATCCCACAAAGAAGGAAGTTGAATATTATATTGATTAAATCCCTGATATAGAACCAATATCAATAACTCTATATATAATGGCCAATATAGAATTATTGGAGTTGTAGAAATAATTATTAGATTTTAGTAAAAAGTATTTATTCCCCATAGTGTTACTCTATAGGGATCCCTTATTCTCTATTTAAGAAGAAACATAGATCCATGAGGCTATGTATGGATTATTAGTAAATCTATATTACTATGATAAATAAAAAGTATCCTCTACCTTGAATTTATAACCTATTTGATCAAATCCATAGAGTCCTATATTTTTCAACAATTAATCTCCATTCTGTGTATCATCAATTACCTGAAAAGAAGTAAGACATTTCCAATACAACTTTTCAAATGAGCTGTAGACATTATGAGTTTACAGTAATGCCATTTTTATTATCTAATTCACCCTATATATTAATAGATATAATGAATAGAGTATTCAAGGAATATCTTGATGATTTTGTTATAATATTCATTATTGATATTCTTGTTTATTTGAAAATATTTGAGGACCATTAGAATTTCTTATGTTTCATTATTTGTACTATTAAAAGTAAATAGTTATATGGGAAATTTATTAATTGTGATTTATAGATCCATGAATTTTCTTTCATGTCTATATTCTCTCAAAAAAAGGAATCTCAGTGGATCCTGCAAAGAAAATGGATATTAAAGAATGGCCTACACTGACGAACATAACTTGGGTATATAGTTTCATTGGTTTGTCTTATTACTATTGATGATTCATTCTGAATTTCGCACAATTGGCTAACTTGCTAACCAAGATTACACAAAAGGGGATATATATTTTTTCAACCAGGGAATGTGAACAATTTTTTGATGAGGTAAGGAGGAAACTAGTATATGCTCTGATATTGAATCTACTACGTATATGTGATGGTTTTGTGATATATAGTGATGCATCAAGAATAAAACATGGTTTTATATTAATAAAAAATGATAAATTTATTGTGTCCACATCTATGAAATTAAATATTCAAAAAAATAACTACCTAACCCATGATCTTGAGTAGGAAGAAGTGATGTCTCCTTTGTAGATACGAAGACATTATCCTTATAGTGAAATATGTGTGATATACATGGATCATAAAAATACTTAAATATATATTTTCATTGAAATATCACAATATGAGAAAAAAGAGATGTATCTAGCTACTCAAGGATTTTTATTTATCAATACACTACCTCCTATGGAAACAAAATTATTAGGAGGAGGCATTGAGTAAGAAGGATCCTGGAATTTTTATCCAAATGAGGATTGAGAGGGATACTCTATTCATAGATATAATAAATATGGATATGATACTTACTAATAAAGGGAGGACATCAGTATCTTTTCAATTGATTGGAAAATATCTTTATTTGAGAAGATAAATAATTCTAAAATAGATGATGAGAACTCTAAGAAGAATATTAAAAATGTGAGTGATGGGAAATTAGAAGATATAATTTATAAATATATTGTTATGAAATTTATAAATAAATTAAGTCTTTCATTTATACCTGAGATAAAAATGGAATTTTTGGATGACGCTCAAAGCTAAAATTTCGTTATATACCATGGTAGCTTGAATATGTATAGGGATTTGAAGGAACATTTTTGGTGGGATAACATGAAGCGGTAAATTGATGATTATGTGTCTAGATGTTTAGTTTTTCAATAAGTTAAATCTATGAGGTATTATCCTTGAATAGACATAGAACCTATTCTTATTCTTGTATGGAAATGGGATGAAATTACTATATACTTTATTATAGGACTACCAAATACTGCTAGATACAATTATGAAAAATTTGTAATCATTTATTGCCTAACCAAATCTATGCATTTCCTCACTATAAAAGAAAACTTACCTCTTAATAACCTCACAAGGCTCTATATTAGTGATGTTATGATACTTCATGGATTCCCTCTATCAATTATATCTAATCAATGTCCACACATTACATCAAATTTAAGGGAAGTTTACTCAGAAGGATCTTGATACTATGATTCATTTAAGAACTACCTACTATCCTCATATTGATGGATTGTGTGATAGAACGAATCAAAAAATGGAACACACATTGAGTTTATAATCACTCGACCTTAAAGGTATGTGGGATTAGAATTTACCTTTGGTATAGTTTTCTGGAAAAAACTATAGTTTCTACTATTGTATTGAAATGTCTTTGTATGAAGAATTATATGGAAATAAGTGATACACTCAAAATTATTGGGATGATGTTAGTAAAAAGAAACATGCATGAATATAACCTATTGAAGGGACAACAATGAATGACTTTTTTATTCAATATCACATTAAATCATCTCAAGGCTGGAAAAATAGTTATGTAGGTAATCAGTGGAATTATTTGTAATTCTAAGTGGGAGATCATTTTTTCATGAAAGTATCTTCAGGGAAGGGTGTTATAAGGTTTGGTGGGAAAGGTAAAAATATCCCTAGGTACTTTAGACTCATTTATTTTTTTAACATTATCTGTAGTGTTTGCTTATCATTTGTGAATTATACCAAAAAATTATAAGTATGTGACATGTTCCATATATCTTTGCAAAGGAAGTACAAGCCAGATCCAACTCATGTGTTCACCTCTGTTGAAATAGAGATAGAACCTGGTCTATCATACATTATAGAACTTATCCTGATTATTGATAATATGGAGTAAGTACTGAGGAATTGAATTGATAATATCTTAAAGGTACTCTAGAATAATCATAAATTGGAGGAAGAAACATGAGAAATAGAGGATATTATGAAGATTAACTACCCTCATCTGTTTAGAATGATATTTCCACAAATGTTTGTAGATGAACTTTTTTTAGTATGTAATAATATAACAACCCAACATTTTAAAATATTTTCTTTTTAGAATAAATTTAATTTTTTGAGAACATGCAATGCACACAACCCTGGGTTTAAAAAACCACTATTTTTAATGATTTTTAAACATTATTTAAAATTACATTTTAAAACTTTTAGAAAATTTATTTGAAAATTGAAAATTCATTTTTTAAATCATAATATAAATTTTCTTAGGGTGATGTTTTCTGATTTTTCTAAGAAGAGTCAATTTTTGATGAATATTGAAAATAATGGATTTTAATTGAAAATATCATTTTCATAAAAATAATTTATAATGTTAATTTATATATTTATTTTGTCTCAAATTCAAAATAGTTCAATTATACAACTATTAACCCAATTTAATTCATTAGAGCCATTTTTATAAATAAACATTATATATTGTTGAGCATTTTCTATATAAAAATATGACTTCTCTCCACGTCTATGGGATTAACATTATATTAATATTTACCACTTATATGAATTTCTTTTTTGAAAAATGGATTCCAAAATTTTAATCAGCATAATTTTTAATTTTTAATTAGTTCAACTTAAGAAGAAACCGAGTTTACTTAGTTGTTAAACATAGAAAATACGGTTTTTAAATTACCAAAAACCTGTCAAAAATCCATTTTATGGCCATATTTTGACGTTATACCTTATTTAATAGATACTTTATCATTATTGGGTCCTTGTTACCTGAAAAAAACCATTGGTGTAGTTAACTCTTCCAAAATATTACAAGTATACTACTCACCACACTTAAAAAAGGTTATCCCCACTCCTCTCTACTTCACACCTTCCAAAAAAATTGGTTAAGAAAATACTTTCCAAAATCAATCCTAAAATCCCCTCCAATCATACTACAGGCCTTATCTTGGGTATAAATTCAATTTGGAAATCAATTAGTTTTATCTTTTTGGGGATACCTGAAAATGAGGTAATATTTTTCTAAAAGCATTTTTATTTTATTTCCATCTCCAAATCCTTCAATTATTATTATTCCATGATTATATAACAACCATAGTATATTACATGTAATGATATTTTTTTATGTTAAGTTAAGGACATACAACTTCACACACATCAAAAAAATGGGTTATGAAATCATCATTTGTGTGTATAGTAGACTACCGCCACACAAATTGACGTCGGTAGTTTTCCAATTATCACATTTAAACATTATTAATAATGATGTATATATAGTTTATATATGATATATATTATATTTATGATGTTATTAAGATTCTTGAAATATTTTATCACACATACCTTCATAATTTCTATTTTTTGGAATATGATAATGTCGCTTGTGTGTACGGTGGACCACCACCTCGCAAAGTGATGTGATTTCTTCCCACTTTACATGAAATGAATTAAGGATGTGTTTTATAAAAACATGTGATATATATGAAAAACATTATACTACAATTATATATATATATATCATTTACTTTTAGTTCTCTTAATACGACATGAAAATGGAAACATCGTTCCCGCATATGTACGGCCAGCTCTCTCTATGAATGGTGTATTTAATTTCATATCACAAAATTTTAGGTATTACACTAAATACATATATAATGAATATATATGATAATAATATCATGTATTACATTTTGGATATGATTAAAACATTATCTATGTAAGTGGAAAAAAATAACAGGTCAAAATATACTTGAAAAAGAAGGCAATTAACACCCAAAATAATGAAAATAATGAAATATTATTATCAAAAAGGACATACTATGTTATAAAAGGACCATATATGATATTATAATTATTAGTATGGTTCTGTTATAAGTTAATATAATTCTGAAAAATGATTATACATGAGTTTGAAAAGTGTTCAACTGAAAAGAAACATAAGGTAAAGGATTTTGTCTCAATTTACATTCCATTGTGACTTATTTGTTTTTATTCACCAATTAACTTATATGTGTTGTATATACATACCATTTTATATTTAATATCACGATTCATACTTAATTGTTTTTTAATTTCAAAATTTAATTATTTCATGCAAGTGTATTTTACTTAAAATTTACCAAGTGATAAATGGTATTATGCAGTCTCACTTTCTTTTGTGATGGTTAACTTCGTCATGAAAAAATCACATTATTGTAATAATTTTTCATTGGACATTAGATTTCTTTTTAATATCCATATTATTTTACAATGGAAATTATTATATAATGAATAGTATACAATTTTAAAATATGGTGTTTAATTTGAATGATATATGATCAATTAGTGAAATACTGATAAATCTATCCTTTTTACTCAATACAGATGTTTGATAAGGAACATTGTTTATGAATTTAATCTATTTTTTGATATATGAGGAATTATATGGAAATTTATGACATGGTTTTGGGGTCATTTAAAGTATTTCTCATGATGAATTTTTAGTATCATTAGATGTATCAATTGGCCAAATCAAATGGGGTTTTCAATGTATGTTTTAAACCATCTTGTGAATGGTCTCGATAGTAAAGGTTCCATGTACATGGTAAACATGGAATCCAATATTTAATAATTTCCTTAATTTATAATTCATTTGATATTATTATCCATGATATTTTATCCATGACATTATCTATGGATTCATTTTATTCTCATTTTATTTATTAAATGGAATGTTTTTCTGTTCTTTAACATACCATATTGATTATGATTTATCTAGATATTTATGTGGAATCTGTGGTTAGTTATCAAACATTCCATTTTTATTATGATTACTGATTCATGATATCTTATGATGTAGTTAAAACTTACTAATAATTTTATCTCACTCTTATTTTATCTCACTCTTATTTTATTTTTCAGTCCTTTGGGATTTGAATCTTGTATCAATGCTAATTTAATAAATTAAGTCACCATATCTAGGCTACTGGGGTTGGGGTTATTAATTGAATTTAGAACCAAAATATTCCAAAATGACTAGTTCATCAGCTTCTATATATACAAATAGCATATCCTTTGTACAACTCATACAATTAAGGATAATATTGACTAGAATCCAATAGAAGTCCCTTTGGTTGTATCGATATATTCCTATTACATTTAAATTGTATTAATTATCTAACATTGTATATAGAAAATCATACATGAATGAATTGACTGCTGATGTTTATGGAATCATTTCTATCTAATGTCTTTATTTATGTATATAAGAACAAATTTTCATAGAAATAGGAATTCTGGTGACACTAGAAACAATACCCTCTTGGATTATTCCATAATTAATATGATTAGTATCTTGTCAATGTATATACTTTGAGTTATTCCAAGAAACATCTTGGATCTGCCATGATGTATTTTGATCACATTAATAAATCATCTTTCACCAATGTCTTTCATGGAAATAATGTATACAACCATGATTTAACTAACAATAAGAATGATATTTCATTTATAATGAGTAGTATGATGTTGAAAATAAATATTATAAAAATGACCTCACTCTCACAAAACCATATATAGACACAAGTCTCATATTCATTCATTATGAAAAAAAATTATTATGGATTCAGCAAACCAAATGTTCCATGAACTGGATTGATTCTTTAATAATTAAATAAAGAACTAAAAATTTCCATAAAAATTGAATCTTTTAGATTATCAAACTCTTCAGGTTGTGTCATATAGAAATCTTCCTAAACATTTGGATTAAGAAAATAAATTTTTATATCCATCTTCCAAATCTCATAGTAATTGAAATAATTTATGGTAAGTATAATTTTAATTTATTTTAACATATAAACTATTGAAAAGGATGAATCCTAGTATATGTATTGACACTATTTATACACTTTTGTAACAATCATGTCATATAGGTACTTAATTTTCATTCCATATCCTTTTTCTTCTAGAATACCCATTTACAGCCAATGGGAATTACATCCACTAGTGAACCTACCAAGACAGAGATATAGTTTTGTCACATGGAATCAATTTCAAAACTCATATCCTCTTATACTTTGGTGGCTTCTGTGCCACTTACTTATTCCATCTTGATAGAAAGATTATTATCATTAACTAATAATCCATCACCATCCTTGGTGACTAGAAAACCATAATATTTTGGTTCTTTAACCTATCTCATACTCCAACATAGTACTTTTCTTTCTATAATTACCAATTCCAAGGTGCTCCGTTAAATCATTTCCTATTCCAACTCTTGTGTATATTGATCTCGGGATTCATTGAAGTAATTATCTCTCCATGTATCTCCTTTATATATGTAGTCCCTTTCATGAAGTGTGGGATATCTATTAACAAAAACAATCTTCTCTAATGGATCATATAAGTAATTACTTTTTTTACTTAGGATTCCTTATAAAGATACACTTAATTCCTCAAGGTGATTTTTTTTTCAAAAAAAATTAACCTTAATACATGTTTTTCAACCCCACAATTTTATATGATTCAACTTGGGTTTATTACAATAATGAAGCAGATATAGAATATCATTTCATTATTTAGTTGTAACTAGGTTTATTATATATTTTAATGTTTGTAATACATAATCCCAAAAGTCTATTTGAAGACTTTAATTAATCATCAATGATATCACTATGTCTAATAGGGTGTGGTTCCTAATTTCCCTTACACTATTCCATTATAGTTTATAAGGAGAATTGAGTATAAATAAAATCAAAAACTCCCATAAATAATCATGGAATTCTTGATTAAAATATTCTCCACCATAGTCTGATTAGATTTTCTTAATCTTTTTACCAAGATTGTTCTCAAATTCATTATTTTATTTCTTAAATATGTCAAAGGAATAATACGTATTCCTCATTATGTATACGTATCCATATGAACTAAATTCATCATTAAATGTTATGAATCATGATAACCCACTCCTAGCTTCAACTAGAAATGGTCCACACACATTAGAATGAACCAACTCACGAAGATAAGTGGCCCTTTCACCTTTTACACTAAATGTGGATTTGGTCACTTTTCCTTAAAAAAATGTATTATATACACCATGTGGTTTTGGTTCAAATGAATCCCAATATCCATATTTCTGTAATCTTGTAAACCACATTTTTTTAACATGACATGGATGGTGATTCCATAATTTGGTGTGGTATGATTCCAGTGAATTATCTTTGTTATCTATTTACATTAGTTAGTTTTTTTCCACCTACATATGAAGAATATTATTTTAATATGTCATACCATAGAAAATTATTTCTTTATAAAATATTATACACATATTTAATATTTTAAAATAAATCCATCTAAATAAATTTTGGAAATAGAAATAATGTTTTTGGTAATTGATGTCTCAAAATAACAATATTTTAGAACCAAGGACATTCCAATCAAAACAAATATGTGGTATTACCCAATGACCCCATCAGAAAACATAACTCATTTGACTACTTCAAAATTGGCCTCACCTTAGGAAAGAAATTTGAATCTACATTCTTCCTATATTTTAATACATATGGTATCACCACATGTTGTATCTAATATCCAATTTATAAAAACATATAGATTTTAGTTGATAATGAATCCACCAAAAGCTTCTCCTTTCATTTTATTTTTGTGCAGTTTTTCTTCTAGTTTCTGTTCTTACCGCGTGAAAAAAATTATAACGTCTTGTTCCCTTTATTTCTCATTGTTTTTATTTTCGATTAAAGGGAATTTCAAAACATATTTTCACTTTTAATTAGTCTTGGTGCACTTCACCTAGCCTTTACTTTTATTCACTATAGGGGAAAAATGATATTTACGCTTCATATATATGTCAAATTGGTGAATAAGAGTGATAAGTTCTTTGAGAGACATATCTATGTTGTTTATATTGAAATTGACAAAAAAATACTAGACAATTTATAAGGGAGTGATGAAATAATTGGATAAGTCTTTAGTTCTTATTGTATATTAATACATATAACCTATATGCACTCAATGTAGAAAATTAGTTTTATTACATGATGTACAGATAGCTCACTTTCTCTAATATTTCATATTAATAGATCATTGGATATCTCTAACCTTTATTATCACTCCCTCTCCAGATAAAGTTCACAAATATTCTTGAGCATGTTATAGGCATCTTGAATTTTGACAGCTTTATGAGTTTTCTAGACATGGATAACATCATTAATCACTATACATAATGCACTTCATTTAGGTGTTTCTAATATAAATTAAAATCCTCCAAACTTTCTCCCTTAGTGGGATGATCAAGGACTGAGGACTACAACACATAATATTTTCATTCATGGAGTTACAATTTTTAGGTGTCTAAACCATTTTTATAAGGTACTTATAATTATGAGGGGATTTTACTCTAAAATCTATCATAGGGATAAGGTGGGTGATTCAATTATCATTGTTCAATAATAATATATCATAATATTAGTACTTTTCATTCTTACAAATTATATGATAGATAATAATAACATTTGTTTTATTTAAGGACTCCCACTATTTTATCAAGTCTTAATGTCCCACACCATTGAAATCAGAATTTCCCATAAACATATATGTTCAAGTGTAAAGGATCCATATTATCCTCTTTATAATCTATACTATGGCCATGAAAACCATAAGTTGGTGTTTAGGTAGGAGGTTTTTCCAACTATGGGCTTGGAACTCTTTATTCTATTGAGTGGACTCCCAAATCCTAAAATCCATACGTGGTTTTCCTAAGTAGTGGCCTTTAAATTTGTATTGAATAAATTGTGGTTGTTAGATTCATTAAATGTTTTGTTAAGTTGACCCACTATCTTAGATAAGACTCCTGAATAATTAAAAGGGTCCCTCCGTTATGGGATAAACCATCACATTAACTATGTTTAGTCTTAATTCTGATAATGGAAAAAAATATTTACACAATAAAAACTAGATGGATCTTTTTAATTATGTAGAAATTATATTATTTTATCTTTTATATGTCTTTTTAATATTAAGACTATTTTACTTAAATGATTAACCACATATCAATAAAAAACATTTTTATTTTAAATCCAAATTATTACAATAAAGCATTTATTTATGTGATAGAAGTCATAAATCTATAAAATAAATCATGCATAGATAGAAATAAAATAAATAAATAAATAAATTACATAATCATGAGATAATTAAATGGTTGATTTATTAGGTGGAATATAAATCAACCTATAACCTTAGGGTGTAAAAGGTTGTGTTGGTTTTGGAATGAGATGTTCCATTCCACATGTTCACTCATGTATTTCATGGGTTGGTTTTATTTCGGTTCCACCTAGAACTGCCTTAGCCTCATTTTTACCTCAAACTGAATCTATTTGCATTAAAATGCACCTTTTATTACATATGGTTTATGTCTCACATGAAGGTGAGGGGAAACAAAGGATTTTTTAGGCGAATTTCATAAAAAAACATAGACATGTAGGTCCTACATAATAATGGAGGGAGGGTTGACACATAGAAAATTAATTTTTTTTAAATATTAAATAATTTCTAACCCATATAATAAATTAAATTAAATTAAAACAAAACATTCATAGGTATGGATGAAGATCATGATTGGTCGTACAGATGTAATTACTATGAATTTAAAACGTCTAGCTAGTATTCATTTAAATTTATTATTCAATAAGATAAAACACAAATGAATTAATTCAATTAATTATCTTATTAACCATTTAATTCATTTTATCTTCTTTCATATCGTTTCCCTATATATTTTAGTCCACTATGAATTTAAATAAAATGAAAATTTTAATTTTATTTAAAATTTAATAAAATAGTAAACATCGTTTTACCTGGAATATACTCGGTGGGTACCTATCCAAACTACTCATTGTGATACTTTCCATATAGAATTCACTCAAATGATATATTATGTACATGATATATTTCATAATTTTCTAGAATATACTATCAAACACAAAGAACACATGAAAATTATATTATCTGCACAATTTAATGCACCCTAATTTTTTTAGAATGAAACAACCATATATGACATAAAGTGTCAAATATTTTGTAAAATTATTTAAGAATTATATAAAATATAAAAACTTATAAATATAATTTAATATTAATTAAATGAATTTATAAATAATTTTCAATGAGTTTTAATGGAATATTTAGTAAAATTTATATTTCTTTTTAAACAGGTAATGTAAAAAGTGTGTACAACCTGCCCACATGGTGTGTATTTTTCTTCACCAGACCCAAAGTCCTTGTAGGGGTCCTGGTATATTGAAAAAAGATACGTGGTTTGTGACAAATGATAACACATAATGTAACACAATGTAATATATTTATAGTCCTTAGTACCTCTTGATGGGTTCTTCATAAGTGATATTTGTTTATTATTTACTGATCTTGGTTATGGAAGATAGAAATGAAGTAGAGAAGAAGATATCTCAACAATTGGATAAACAACAAATAAAAATTGAAATAAAATTTATCTTTAAAATGTGTAATGATCAATAATCAATTATATAATTATAAATTTTAACATGGCCTCCCTAATTCCACTAGATGGTTTTGGGTGCAGTATAAGTTCATGTTGGTCCAATGGACAACTCAAATTTTGGTGGATATGAAGGATCATTCATAATGTGCAGGACATAAACATCGTGACTAATGAAAATATTTTTAAGGAATATTAAAAAATAAAACACCAGGACTAAGGGATTTTCTTTTCACAATGATTATATAATTAATTTAGGAATAAGAAGAAATGTTACATCAATTTTTAGATCTTTATTTATTGATTATGTGGATCATTCTAACATGATTGACATAGTGTCATTTTCTTGGAAGGACCCAAAGTAAATCCCCTCTTGTAGTGATCCTCACATTCTATTTCAATCTCTAAACAAAACTGATGAATTATTAGATTCTAGAATGTCTGATTGATCACCATTCATTATTCACTATTGTAACATCCTTGCCTGACTTACCACTTAACTGGTAGATAGACCAGTCACCACATGGCCTCAAGCGTTCCTCCTTGTACACCAGAGAATACCAAATAACAATGAGGGTCCTATTGTGGTATGTTGGAAATACTATACCCTCATGGTTAGAGTATCATAGATGTATCACTATTTAAAATTAATAAACAATAGAAAAGGAAATAAAAATAAAATATATAATAGTAGAAGAATAATTTAATAACTCAATAAAAGTGGACAACACCAATTTACAATAGTTCTTGTATGAAAGATGATTCTATAGGTAAAAGTAATATGAATTAAAATTATAAATACAGTGTAATAAAATATTAACTACCCAATGACTATCTCTATGAGCATCTCAAGCACCACCTAATCCCACTTCCAAAACCCCATCCTAGAAATGTAAATAAAAACATTGGAAGTAGGATAATTCCCTTTATAAACACCTACAAACATAAAGTGTACTTGATTACCAATGTTTCCTAAGCATTATGTGACATAGAGTCTCAGTTGGTCGGCAACCACAATTTCTAGCCCAGTCCATTTCATTCATCCTAAATTAAGTGGTGTGATATAGTAAATATATTTAAGATAGAAATAAATAAATCAATGCATTATACTAGATCCCACTTAAAAACCCATCCAATCTACCTACTTCAGCCTAAATCGGTGAGTCTAAACCAAAGGATCCTAAAATCAAAAATTGGGAGAGATTATATAAGATGAGGTGGACTGACCCCAGGCTTATGGATTTTATTGTAGGACACTTCCCTACGTCCAATACAAAGGGGGTCCTTAATTAATTTTAAACCATTAATTGGACTTTTATTTAATTCAATTTGAAAACCACTTTCAAATTATAGCTAGTCACTCTGAACTCGTCCATGATATTCTGGTAGGACTTTCCTAGTCCCAATCAAGGGCTTCCACATAAAAAAACCCATGAAGCCCATCCATGGTGACCATGGATGAAGTCCCATGGGTCACTCCAAGACTTGTCTCCAAACAAAATTACTAAACTTTGATCCTATCCAAAAGGTCTCCCCTAGGGAACCTTTGTCACCCATCTAGAGGTAAAATAAATAACACTCAGTTAACCCATCCTAGGAATCACTTGTGTCACTCCAAGAATGTTTACTAATAATTAAAAATTATAACAGAAATTCATGAGATTCGGTCCAAGGGTTATTTAAGTCGAAACCCCTTGTGTCAACCTAGCACTAAGAAAATCCATTACACAAGAAATGAATTTATAATAAACCATGTAAGAGGGGCCAATTCATAAGTTCAATCATTTAAAACAAGAAATTCATCTCAGCCAAAACATCTCAATATTAATGGATCATTCTAGGTGTGAGTCATATGTATTAATCAACTGGCCCATATCATTTATAAAAAACCATGAAACTATGGTGTATGGGTGAAGACAATAGGCATTAATCCTCAGAATAAGCACCAAACTACAATGTAGTACACATGTCATTTTTCAATTGAATACAGTGGACCTCAACGAGGGGGTTCTATTAGAAAACAATCACTTGTTATTTAGTAGTTAATTTCATTAAATTAAAATGATCCAATTTCATAATAAGGAATAAAGTGAAAATAAGTAATTTATCTTAAACATAAGTCTCAAAGAAAGGAATACGAGAAAGAAATGGAATATGGCATGAGCCATAGACACCATGCTCTAATCCAAACTCATGGTTAACCTTGTATCTTGGTTAAATGCATTAATTTATACATTTATTACAATTATAACACACACAACCTATGGTGATTCAACATTACAGGGCCTATAAAATGCCCATTCGATATGGGACCACCGAAAAGGGTGGCCATCTATTAGGAGGATGACATGTGGATGGGTTCTCCCCTAAACAGTGGTCATATAGAACATGGGAAAAACATTTTAATTAATTTACTAAATAATAACAAAGTTTCATAGGATATTACTATCACACAACATGATGGAGAATCACTAAAAATGTGATGAAATGAAATGAAAGAGATTAGACTGCCTACCTCTATGTAGTAGCCCTCTACTCATCCATTATTGAGCCTCGATACAACTTAAAATGTAAGAAAATGAAGGATTTATCAAATTAACAATAAATAGAGAAATATTATTCATACCAAAATAGAACAATAGAGTGAATAGAATATATGAAATAGGATATAGCAGAAGGGAGAGTAAACCGAGGGATTTTTATTACTTCTTACAGTTAAGGATTCAAACACCAGTAGAAGAATATAGCCCAAACCATATGATGTGGGGAAGAGTAGATAAACAGATGAAGAGGTAGGAATAAACCCACTAGAGGAGAGGTGAAAGAAATAAAAAAGTCTTAAAACACTCATTACGGGAAAATCGATATTTCACCCTCAAAACTAAACTACACGGTTTGACCATATGGTTTGGCCAAACTGTGTGCTAACTGTGCGGTGAACAATGATATCTTATTCTTTAAGTGGCACTAACTATGCGGGTTATGCACATAGTTTGGGTGAACTGTGTTTAGACCATGGGGTTCACATCTTCTTAGTAACATAAGATACAAGGTGTACTACTAGGGGCCAAACAGTTTCAGAAAAATCATGTGCCCCTGACAATCTTCTCCAAAATAGAGGTTTCAGAGCCCGACAGTCCCAAAATTCAACAGATCGTATGAGGGTCCCCTCGGACCTCTAACCACAACCAATAAAAAGAAAATGATGTTTTCATATCTCTGAATTTCATTCTGATGCTCAGTTTGAAGAACATCACATCAACTAAATTCCCAAATTCAAATTTCCCATAGAATTTCATCTAATCCAAAGGCACGAGACACTAAAATCTCACCAGATTATAATTTCTCATCCCAAAGAAGCCTTTGTAAGACCAAATGACCATCACTAAACCTATATATATTCGGATGTCTTTTTTTAAATGACTACATCTCATTTTCAAATTCCCAACACACCTCAAAGAATCACCTTGACACATGGCATACCAGCCATGGAAGATCAGGACAATGATTGTCCTTTATAACCTAAACACCAAGAAGGAACTATCTAGAACCCATATTACTAAATGAAAAATTACATCGTCCTCCACTACCTCAAGGTTCTAGAATTTAAGGACCAATTCAAAATCAGGGTGTCTCTACCATCGGAATTTCCTTCCAAGATATGCATGTAGCGCACTAACGACACTCACAGCATACAATATGATCTGATAGGAGGGTAAAATTCGAACCAACACCATTTAAACAGATCATGCTGACCTCTCCACGAAAATCAGTGGTTTATATCAACCATGCACCCATCTTACATGAAAATTTCAAGAAGATGTTCCTCACTAACTACAAATGTAAATATAGGGTTATTAGGTCACAACATCCCCGGTCCACTACCCTTGAGGCACCCTTCTTAGATGGTAGGTTCATTTCAAAATATTGATCCAATTCCTCTAGTTGAAGGCACATCGAGACATATTTGGGCATGATGATTGAGGCCTGCAACCTCTTTTCGGTGATTCCTATAGCCAAAAAAGATCATTTAAACTATTTTGACCTAGCATGAACATGAAAAAACACTTGATCTATCATATTTAGATCGTCATGGTAAAACACCACTTACAATCCCAACAGAAAACCATGGGATTACCATTATGTCAAAACTATAATCCAAGGATCTCGTCCAATTTAAACCACATTCATTGCTTACTTGAAAGATGTCGTTACAGGTCGAACGAATATAGAACAAGAACACCGACTAACACAAAAGTGACATCTCCATGGAGATTTAGTTATAGGAAAACATATTGTGTCCATGAGTCCCGATATAGAATTCCTCCTTGGGGAGCCATGTATCAATTAGGACTATCCAAGCCTCATAAAACGATCATGATTTCTAAGTGCAACACTAATCAAAACCACCCAAACAAACCCAACAACATTTTAAAACCTATGAATGACATGTAGAAAACACTCTCTTAGTGTACTCAGAGGAAACCAAGATAGGTTATATAGTCTCCATAATGTTGGGAGTACACTAATGGGTTTTCTAAAAAATCCATAATCTATCAAAGACATTTTCTCTATAAAGACGGTGCAGTTCTCCTTACATTTTAAAAAAACATGTCTGCCGAAAAGGGGAAGGTTGTTGATCCATTATAGATTTAATTCCTTAAAAGAGATCAGCTATATACACTAACACGTCATCATTACCTAGCCTTGATGGATTTTCCACAAAAGGAATCCCATGGTCTGAAATCACAACATCTCCATGCTCTCAAGAAAGCACTAACTTCAACAGAAGAGATTACCAGCCACAAGGAATTCTGAACAAGTTCAACCAGTTTGAAATAGTCATCAAGGTTGTGATCCTTCTACTTAGAATTACACATTTAAATAGAGTCAATGTGATTATAACCACCATAGGAGTGTCCTTAACATTAGATTCAACATATAATGGGATCTCATTCTACAAAACAAGCTCCTTTGTCCACTGATCAAAGTCCTATAGTTTTCCATCACTCTTAAACAAATGTTTAACCAAAGAGATAGAGATAAAAAACAACTCAAGGGTGCTCTATTAGATTTACTCTTATACTTACCCATGATTCTTCAATGATTCATATTCCCACACGTCAATTAACTTGGTGTAAAAGATTATGCAACTGGCATGTGCGTCAAACACCTGATTCTTTTAAAAAATCATCATGAACATTAGGATGAGTCTATCTCCTTAATAAAATCGTGGAAACTTCACTCCAAAGATGAATTGAACTCAAATCATAAAATATCATGTCTCAAATGGGTACAACAAAATATAAATGGTTTACTACATGATTATCCAGGTGATGTGTACCGTGTATATCGAGGCACACTACCCAAAGATTATAAAAGAAAAGGGAACATATTTAATGTCGTATATTGGAAATATGGCCATATAAATTAGAGTATCAGATTTCCTAAAAAATTTATAAACCAAAACCATATTGCCCCATAAGACTAATAACATCATCGATGAAGTATTAAGTCATACCTTACTGGAAATGATGGAAATAACAGTCACATGACCTTCCAAGAGGATGACCATTCCATTGGCATGTCTAACCCACAATAATTAGAATTTCAAAATTGTCATACTCAGAGCAAGGAACAAACAACAGACGTCCATAATTAAAAATGATGTCGTTGTTTTAGAAATTAAGTTTCCTACATGGGACTATGACACCCAAATTGTACCACACAAGATGAATTGTTTGTAAGAAACCAACAAGGAATTAAAAGAGTATGAGGGTAAAACCTACAATGTCTACCCCCAACCACGATAGAAAATATAGAGCCTACCAAGGGGTCATGCTAGATAAGGTCACTAATCTTGAAAGAAAACAACTCTTCATCCCAAGATATATGAAAGAGACCTACAGGTAAGGCTCATTCAACCATCTCAATGTGTAAGGAAGGAAGGATTTAAGATACCCCTACACAAGGGTTGTGATAAAACATCACTTAAGGTTACAAATTAAGGGATGAAACCAAATCCAACATCTAATTCTATAAAAATTTCAAGGTTGTTCTCTTAAAGAAAAAACAAATTTTAAAAATAAGGAAAACAACCAAGTAACTTTGAACATACCATTTAAGCATTATTATTTAGAGACATCCTATTATATTTATGAAATTTTATCACATAAACCAATTTTAAACACCATTCATTTATTTATAAGGCCCCACACTATTACAGATCAAGTTAGATTAAAGGTAATTTTATTGAGTGTAGGGGTAATAGTCATGAAAGTAGACCCATAATAGTGGAAACTTTAATGAACCTCCTTTTTGTATTATAACATACCCCCATGGGGATAAGCATTAAGGCATAACAAAAGAAAAATGTGACCTAGGAGGGTCTCATTTATAGACTCTGAGTTCAAGTAATCCAACCAAACATTTTTAAACATTAAAATTTTTAAATAACACTTAGTGTTTTATATCTTAAGCAACATGCCCTGACTGACCTACTAGGACCTAGTTGTGCATTTTCAAATTAGTTATACAGGTCATTTAGCCCTTGGAAAAATCAGTACATGACTAAACCAAGAAACCAAATTAGTAAAATCAATATCATTTATGATTACTCATTATTCCCTAGTATGAAAACTCATAAAGGGTGGTTTGGTTCTATGAGTTTCCACATTTCACTATATAAAGCACTCATACACCTTACAAATTGCATGTGGCTCCCATATAACCGTAATCATTTAATCTTGGGTAAATAAAATTAACCCTCTTCAATATTTATATGAATGCCTTTAAAAATAAAAAAAGTGTGTCAATAAGGGTTCGATTATATGGTTCACTGTGTTCCAATTCATAAAGTGCCCATACACTACCAATTGGATATTGGTTCCCATTTAATGGCATCCAACTTAGTATGGATGAATGGAAATTTTAACAACATTAGCATTTATAAAATAATCCTTAAGTATAAAAAGTGGATCAACGATGGTTTGGTTAAATGATTAATCACTTTCCAACATATAAGGAACTCATATAAATTATTAATTAGAATTTTAAAAAAAAATTAATCACAATCGGAAAGTGTCATCCCACACTAATCAAGAATAAAAGCATGAAAATTCAAAAACCAGCACGGTAATAAGGTACATAAACAAGGTAGGCAATCTGAAATGCTAAAATAATCACAATTCATAACAATCAAGAATGGCTGGAAACAATATAAACAAGAAGACACAACAACATGATAATAAAACATGCAAGGAATAATAACAGATTTCAAAGAACCTTGAAATGCTAATTTGATGGCACAAAATATGTATAGAATTTGAATCCTGATGGGCCAGTGATAGTGCATGTAATTCTACTCCCTTTACATATCGAGCGAAGGAAAAATACTATAAATATTATAAATCAGAAAGTAGAATAAATATATGAAGAACTCCTGATGAAATAAAATCAATGGTAATAACGAATAACAAGAACAACAGTCCCATCACGGACCACTAAGACTTTTCCCCGTATGAGGGTTGATCGCTCCCAAGAATGGATATTTTCCAGGATTTGACATGTTTCTAGTATCCATTCTATGTAATTCCCCTACCATAGTTACCCACAGTTGGTGAATTACTACATAACATTTGCATGATTCCAAAGAATCATGTCCCGAAGGGCCGGTCAGTTTAGAAGTCTTGGAAAATATATTACATACATGAACTTCAAATTACGATTTCTATCTTGAAATACAACATAAATAATTCTTTCGAGAATACTATTATTACCCTAGATTAAACCTATACATAAAACATAATACACTTCGTGGCATCCTGAGAAAATATATTATAATAAAGGGGTGAGATCAGATGCTCAGTAAGGATATATAATAAAATGAAAACATTCATAAATAATCATTAACATTTATGGAAATTCATAAGACTAAAACACAATCCTTTTAAAATTAAACATCAATATAATATGAAAAATAGAAATTAAATAATTTCAATTACTTATTCCCATGGATATTAAACTAGGAGAATAACCACATGTAATATCAATAGCTAATATCATAATGATGGAATCCATAACGCCGAACATCATACCACAAAGTCATGGCCTCTTGCTAAGGCTACAAATAAGATTGTTTTAATTCTTTATTCCAGGAAACTAGTTTGTCTCACGAGACACACTAATGAATCAAGGAGTTATAGAAGGCTCCACCCATCACTTACTAATTCCAATTCATTCCTCATATGAAAAGGGTGAAACATAATCTAAACATTTGTATTAAAACTACCATATGAAAGGTCAATATTTTAACCACAAAACATGAATGGTAAAAAAAAGCACATCCAAAGTCAAACAAAACACATACAATAAAAAATAGAAGATTTTATTTTAATAAATAAACCTCAATAATGAATAATGAAGGATATTGGCATTGATTAAAATAATCAATAAAACTATTTGAGATAAATATCCCCTTTTTCTTGAAAACATTTAAACGTATCACTATTTATCAAGGAACTATTTACAATAGATTTTTCAATAAAAGTGTCCCACAACAATTTGAAACATTTAAAAAAAATTAAAAAAATTCATGCCCATATAAATAAATCTTTAACACTATTTTTAAAACATGGACATTAATAAGAATGATTTGGAAGAATAAATCTTTAAAACATTTAAAATTATATTTTAGTTATAGTTCCTAACCAAATTAGAGATACATGAATACAAATAATTGAGTTAATTAATACATTATAGTATCATGAGAAAAAAGAGATTCATGATATACTATGTCAAAGTACAGAATATACACTATATAAATGTGAATTGGCGCATAACAACAATGAAGTCTTAATGGAATGTAAATTGGGATGAAATACCTAATAAAGATTGTATCCTTTAGTTAAGGATAAATAAAGGACATAATTATGTGTGAAAATATAAAAACAATAAATATGATTGGATATTCAGTGTAAATGAATCCAAGGTACTTCACACATATTCTTTTAAAAACAACACCAATGAAGTTTTTGTAAAACACAATGAGTAGAAATTGAAATTAGAAATTCCCTTAATTATTGGGTAACTTACAAAATATACACCCCATGAAAGAAGGATCATACAATTAATATGTAAATACATGTAAATTAATGTATATTACACAAATAATACAATCATGGGTAGTACCGACAACACACAAAAGGAAATAGTCGCAATATAGCAAGAATCTCATTGGAATAAAAAGTGAGATGAAAACCCATTACCTTATACATTACTTTAGTCGAGGGTAAATTTTACCTCCTGTATAATGGTCAAATAATTGTTATAAAATTATTCTGAAACCAAATACATAAATATGATATCATATATGATCTTCTAATATTGCTTTGTTAGTAATATTTCAGTAGTATCATTTCTTAGGGTGTTAACTGATTCATTTTCCTTTATATGTATTATTACTTCGATCATTTTTGTTAAGGATAGGATGTATTTTATTAAAATATTTATTGATATTAAGTTCATAAAAATTATTTTTATTCATGAAATTTAAATTATTCTTGAATGGTTACAATGGGGAATGAATCTCATTGCGTTCATGGAGATGGTAATCCATACATACGCACGCGTGACAATATCATTATATTGATGGGTAAATAATATGTAAATTGATGTTATATTACATATAAGGAATAATTAACATGTTATATTTATTATTTACATCAATTATACTCATTATTATACTTATCCAAATAATGAAGTGTTGAATAACAAACAACACCACGACGTGGAGACGGTAAGCCTTACGTATGCACGTATGGTGACCTTGTCATTCATAGGATGAGTAGAATAATGAATATCATTGTACCATATTTATAATAAAATCACAGTATGTATAAGGTACTTCAGTTTTTTTTTGTATGGAAAAAACAAAGAAAGTCAAATTGGAAGAAGAAAAGAACTTTTAAAGAGGTGATGAAATTATTACCTCTTCTTCAGGTGCTTTGATTTGATCAAAATGGTTCATTAGGTTGGCTTTATGATAAAAGTAAGGCCTCCATGTAAAATGGAGGGTACTTGGGAGGATATTTGAGAAGGTTTTGGCCCAGAAAAATATCTTGATATGTGTGAATTTGAGAGAAGGGGAAGTACCCTTTTATAAGAGAGGTGAGGGTCACTGTTGGAAAATCTTGAAATATTATTTTATTATAAAACAATTTTTGTTTTTTAATATATCAAAATAGATTTCTTTGGAGTATAAGTTGGTGATGGGTCGAAATAATATCATCCATTTGGTTTTAGAAAATTTTTGGTAACAATATTAAGCATATCTTTTAGATTTAACTCATAGATAAAAAGATTAACTTCTACAATGTCTGCTTGTATTATTATATTACGGGGTTTGTAAACTTACTATAAAATTACAATAGAATATAAAGTGGTTAATTAATGACATATAAATAATTATATATGTTCTTTGGATGAACCTTATATTTTTAGGACTCTTATATAATATAATAAAATAGGAATTTTTTTAAACTAATTTATGTCAATTTTGACAAAATTTAGTATTTGGTTTTTTTGAAAGTCATAACAATCAGATTTATTAGAAACAAATACATTTAATCAACCCTAACATATCATCATAGCCTATAAAATTAGTGGAACTCATCAAAAGGTTCAATTTACATTTATTTTAATATTTATAACATCAATTCGTTTAGTCTTTCATTAATAATCAAATTATTGCATCATCATCGTGTCAAAAATAAATTTAATTATTTAATGTATTAAAATTATATATATAATAGAATTACATATTAAATATTCATAGATTTATAATGAATATTTATAGTCTAATTTATCTTATGTAACCCTATATTAAAAATGTTTTAGTTATTCAAATTTTAATTTAACACTTTTAACTCTTCTTTAAATAAAATATAATAAATGTTCCAATCTAATCCAAGTGGAAAAAAAGGATCATATTTTTTCCTAAGTTTTATTTTGGTCTAAATAAACTTATCCAATAGAATTAGGACATGTGTTTGTGTAATTATAAAATCATTTTTACCTTTAATTACCCTATTTACTTTAAACCGTGGTAATTAAAATTCAAAAATTACTATTATCCAAAAATTATTTTCATCCCATTGAACCAAATTTTACTTACTGATTTCAACTGTGTCTCACAGATACTTGAAATTCAATTCACAGAAGTGGTAAAATTATGTTGTATTCAAATTTGCAAATGTTCTGAGAAGGTGGGTAAAAGATGGTAAAAAGTTCAATAAAATTTTATATAAATAATATTATTATAAAATGACTTCAAGGAATTACATTGGAATAATATAGGTATTATTTATATATTTTCACTTTAAAATAAATTTAAATTATAAATAATTATTTAAATAAAAAATATGACTTTAAACAATAATGTAGTGTTTTTCACTATTCATCAAAAATTGAAAGTCTTTAGAAAAATTCCAAAAATTCACCCCAAGCTAATTCTAATATTCCAAATTAAAAAATGATTTATATTTTACCAAATTCAAAATATAGAAGTTTTTATTAATTAATCTAAAAAAATTTCCCATTGTCAAAACCAGAAAGTGGGTTTTTGAGAATCAAAAACTATCAAAAGATTGATATGTGTTTGTGTCCAATTTAAATTTCAAATTACTTCCAATGACCAATATTAGATTAAATTATAAAAATATAGTCTAATTATATTCAAAACCATTCAAATGTATAATTTAACACTACAAATTATTATGGTTAAAAAAATTGTTCCCAATTAAAATTTATTATTTTTTATTATTCATCAAAATATGAAAGTTATCAGAAAAGCACCGAAAATTTATCCAAACTAAAATTTTATGTACTTATTCTAATGATGAAGTTTATTTTGTCAAATGTAATATATAAAAGTGTTATATATTGTATTTAAAAGGTTTCTCCATTAAAAAGAGGTAAAATTTCTTTTTTTTAAATACTTCTTCTATATGAAAAATTGAATTCTCTCTTATATTATATCTAATAAATACATAATATGTATGTTAATATTATGTGAAGTATATAAAAATCAATATACAATTAAAACTATTCATAACCTCCTTTTTAATGGTTAGTTTGGTAAGTCGTGGTGTGCTCGAACTCGATGTTGCATGTAGCTCAAGTTAATAAATTACATTAAAAAATAAATTACCATGAAATCATGGGGTGTTACATCCCCCATTTTGGAAATTTCATCCTCACAATTTTAAAATTGGGCTTGGGAACTTCATTGAATGTCCCACATCAGAAAAATATTCAATAAAACTATCACTTTAAAAAAATAAAGAGAAGTACAAAGGTCAACCGATAAAAGCCATACTTGGATTCCATGTAGGAAAAAATGGATATGGAAGATAAACTATGTGTAATTTTATGATAGAGAGTGATAGAAAACATGATAAGTAGAAAGTTAACAACAAGAAAATCACCAACTTTTGATGGGTTAAACGGTCATTAGTTTTCCAGTAGGAAAAGTAAACACATCACATTTTTTTGTTTTATGTTCCATTTCATAAAGTTGAGGAATTTATTTATGATATTGACTAATAAAATAAATAGATTTACTTACTTTTCAAGAAGAGCTCCATCCTTTATTAAATTTATACCACTAACTCATCTTTTCTCTAAATGATGAGTATTCAAGAAGACTTGGTCACACCTGAAGCACTAGAATCAACCTCTAGAGAATCACATAATCCACAAAGGATGAACTATATATTTCCTTTTTATTTAGAGATTAACCAAAAACAAAATGTTTAGTACAAGATCAGATTATTCCCAAAATGGATAATCCTTTATAGAAATAAATACTAATCTTAATTTCCAAAATTAAACAAACAATACCCAAAGTTCAATACAGACCATTCAATAAACAATTGTCCTTAAAATCCTTAAATATAATCCAAACTAAGATTGAAACCCAAAAATAATAAAAACATAATCACATAGTCTTTCATAGTAAATCATAACATTTATCTCCAAATAGAATCAACTACTCTTAATGTCTCATACTGATGTGTAATTAACCAAATCACATATTCTCTATGATAGGTTAATCATTTCCATTTATTATCTGAATCCATATAAGTACACAATAAAAACATAGATTCTTCAAAAATTAAAATCCACCATTAATCCTCAAATTAAATCCCAAATTATTCTATTTTCCTTAGGCATATAGTGTTCCCAAAAGAGCGAAAATATTCCAGAATAACATTTATCACTTAATCACCAAATAATTTTCCTATACTAAAGATATCCATTTGATAAAACATAAGATCGAAAATAAACTTTTTAATTGATCAATAAAATCATTTAACTAAAAATAATTAGTCACACTTACTGGGGACTTCATGTAGTTCAGTGGTAGGTGATAAATCCCAGTCTCACTTTGGTTGTGGGTTCTATTCCCGTAGCATTGTCAGATGTGACTTATTGCCACACGGTATGCTTGTTTTTCTTTTTCAAAAACTATATTTTATAACATTACCAAAATATTTCCATAACATAATTCAATCAAAAATGTTATCTCATACCTCGAATTTTCATTCCAAAAATTAATAACCTGTAATTTCATAAAATTCAAGGATCATATAAACCCAAAAGGTTCTTTATAACTATATCTACAAAAGAAAAGACAATTGTTTCTCAAATAGAATTTTCACATAACAAACTGTAGGGTTACACATACAAGACAAAGGTATTCCAAAGTAATACCATCAAAAAAATAATTAATACTTTTAAATATTTCATTATCCATTTATTTCCACATAGGTTCTTCATTAACCTAGTGGTTATCCTATAGAATAGGGAATTGAATCAGGTAATTCCCAGGTCCCCTACATTTATAGAAAATGACTATAAATGGATTCTTAGGATCATTTTTATTTTCTTCTATAGTACTCTTCATTTTTTCTCATCAATTCATTACATTATTTCCTTCATTCCCACACATAAATAAAGAAAAAAATTTATACCATTGAGAAACTTTCATGGGTGTCTCCTTCTACATTTCTTGTATGATGGAAATTGATCTTTATTTTCTCCATAGTCTCCACTACTGGAGCTCTTATCATTCTCTGCCTTTCTCTTCTTTTTTGAGTTTGGGAGTAGGTTAATTTATATGTTGTTGATCATATTTTCCCACACATGATTCTCTGTGAACATGATATGTTTTACACCTATCAAACTTTCCTTTAGTTTCTCATTTCCACCATTATTCCCACCTTGTACATCATGTTCAGTGATACAATGAATTACATGGAATCCAGCCATTGACTAAAATGAGAAAGCATACTATGAGTAAAAATAGTCATAAAATAATTAACAGAATATCTTGACACCTTATTTTCAATCTAAAACACCTTAGGATTTACCAAGGCTATTTATTCTCATTTAATATTAAAATCCTTCAAATTTGTTTGTAAATAAAATTTTAATTATCCTTAGCATATCGCCCATGAGTGATGTAACTAAGTGTTCATCAAGGACCATTGTTGAGCACAATTTCTCATTTGAGTCTAGCCCAAAGATGTGTTTTTGGGTTTTACCCCTAGATACATTTGTGCTAGAGATGTCTTTACCTGCTCTTAACCATAAGGGATGTATTTCCTAGAAAATTCACAAAATCTCAACATTAATAAAATTCTAGTAAGTTTTTCTATACTAATCCTCGATGTATATCTTAGGGAAATGTTCTCTAATCTATGTTTTTCTAAATATAGTTTCCAAGGTTTGTACTAAACATCATTTGATACCAACTATACTACATGGACCCTGGTTCCCCAAAGTCAGTGCATTATTACAAAACATTGGAATCATTAAAAGGAATATAGTCCTAAAGGGTTGATTAGTTTAACAGTTTTGGAAAATAGATTACATACATGAACTTCACATTAAAATTTCTAACTTAAATACAACATAGATAATAATTTGAGAATTCCATTATTCTCCTGGATTAAACTTGTAGATAAAAAGATACACGTATTCGCATCTTTATAAAATAAAACATAAGAAATGGGTGATCTCAAATTCTCAGTAAGGATAAACAATATAGCAGAAACTATCATAAATAAGCTTAAACATTTAAGGCAATGTATAAGACTAAAACAAAAGACTTTTAAAAATAAACATCAGTATAATATAACCAATATAAATCAAATAATTCCATTTACTTATTCACATGGATATTATACTAGTCAAATAATCACATGTAAAATCAATTTCTAATTTCATAATTATGGAATGCATAATGCCTGACATCATAACCACGTAGTCAAGGACACATTCCAAGACTACAGATAAGATTTTGTCAAGGCCTTGTGCCAAAACACTAGTTTGTCTCATGAGACCTACCGATGCATTGAGAAGCTAAAGAGGTCTACACCCATCACTTACTAATTCCAATGCTTTCCTCATATGAAAAGGGTGAAACATAATCTAAATATTTGTATTAAAACTAGCATACGAAATGTTAATATTTTAACCACAAACCTTTAATGGTTTAAAAATATCACACCCACAGTCAAACATAACTCATTAAATACAATATGGAAGATTGTATTATAATAAATCAACCTCAATCAAGAATAATGAAGGATATTCACATATATGAAAATAATGAGTAAAACTATTTTACAAAAATATCCCCTTTTCCTGAAAACATTTAAAAGTATCACAATATATCAAGCAGTCATTTAAAATATATTTTTGAATCAAAGTGTCCTAAACCACTTTGAGATTTTTAAAAGTAATTTTAATTTTAAAACATTCGTGTATATATATATAAATCCTTAATAACATTTTTTAAACATGGAAATTAATGAGAAATATTTATAAGAATAAATATTTAAAACATTTAAAATGATATTTTAGTTATAGTTTAGAAGAAAATGAGAGATTTAAGAACCCGGTTCTTATTTTTGAGGTACGGGTTTCTTCTTTTCTATTTTCCTTAATTGTTTTAGAGGAAGTAAGGAAAATGGGAAAAATCCAAAAATTTGGAACTACACGTGGTGTACTATTCCACACGCCGTGTACTTTTGGTCGTGTGGGATGAGTACACAGGGTGTGTATCCATGTCGGCGATGAACGGTGTAAAAAACAACTACACACCGTGTAGTGGGTATTTACACACCTTGTAGTCAGTTGGCAGGAAAATAGTAAGGCGGTGGAAGTAGATGCCAGTTGCGCGATAGTATACGCCGTGTAGTCAGGAATATATGTTGTGTACTCATGTCGCTGGATGAACATTTTGGTGGTGCCGCCAAACGAACAGTTAAATGAAGGAAGTACACACCGTGTAGTCAAAAGTACATGTCGTTTACTTTGTTTTTTTCACTTAAAATGGGCAGTAGCCGACCCTGTTCAAAGTATTGGCTTAGAACTAGACGAGGGCTTGGGAGAGGATGACAGAATATTTGTGGATCAACCGATCGAGCACCGGGAATCTGATCCTGCTTCCGTCGATCACGTTGGAACTGCACGAGTAGGCCCTTCCTTATCCATGTATTTTTCTTTCCAATTATTCCTCTAAGAGAAGTTATTTACATTCGAACATGTTTTCTTCAAACCCATATCTACATCAACTTTGGGCATTTCTGGAATCTATTTTCGTGTATATCATTCGTTGTTGTTAATGGTAGGTGGCTTAGTGTTTAAATTCGCAACTACTATGCGTTTTGTGTACCGTTGCGTCACGAACCCATGTTGTGGTGTTATGAGGTTGAGGTCGTGTCTATTTTAACTACCAAGAAATTTATAGGTGATTAAATATGATGGTAAATTGTTGTTTGGGATCGTTTCTTGGATCCAGGACCACCCTGGGGGTGCGTTCTTCTGTTTAGTCATTTGGTTAGGATACCCGATGGTATGTCGTTGTAATAATGTTTGTTAAATTTCCTTGAGAGGAATTGTATGTGAATTTTTTATTTACATGTTCGGCTCGGCCCGGTTACTTATGCCTGAGGGAGGTGTTTTACTATAGCCTGAGGGAATGACTGTATTAGCTCGAGGGAAACGTTCTATTTCTCCTGAGGGAAAACTTTCTTATTCCTGAGGGCTGTGACTTCTGTGCTAGAGGGAGATACTTCGTACGCCTAAGGGAAATATCTTTTATTCTTGAGGGAAATGTCTGATGGCAAGATTTTGAATACCTGAGGGTAAGGGTTTGCATGTCTAAGGACACTGACTGATTGTTTACATAGAAATACACTGTGGTGATTTTCTTTTACTAAATGGTTAAATGAATAATAAAATGGAAATATAACTGGTAATGTGAGTTACTTTTGAGTAATGCTTAGTTTATTGCATTTTACTACTGCACACTATTGTTTCATATTATAACATAGTTGGGCATGGGCCTTTGGTGGGTGCCTACTGGGATTCATTTCTCACAACCTGTTTGGGTTATGTCTTCGGCCCAAACAGATTACATTTCTACAGGTGTGGATTATGGAAAGGGTCCCTAAACAGGTACTTGATTGCTGCTGACGAGTAGGGGAGCATGGGACTGGGCTTAGGCTCACGATGCTACCAGCTTTTTTGTTTTTCTTGGTTGTACTCTGTATTGTATTGTACTGCTGTGTAACATGTTCTGGCTGTTTTTCATAGAACATGAGACATGTTGCATCATATCTGTATAACTGGTTGGTTATATTTTCTTGCAGTTGTTTATATAAAATATGCATGGTATGTTGCTTCCACTGTTGTTGTATTCTTTTTATTTTATTTCCCTACATTACACTTTGACAAATGAGGGCATAGTTTCCCCACTATCATACTTGGGCCCTCAATGCTAGTCGGCAGCCTCTGGCGTTTGGGGAAATGCGCTTGAGGTCATGTGGCGAATCGGGCTCGGGGCACCTGTTGAGTGGCACCCGGGCCCGGGACGTTACAAAGTGGTATCAGAAGGGTTCTTTTCTTTGACATGCTATTTGGAGCATTAGACAGGGATAAGATGGGAATGGTAATTGGTAATAAGCTGTGTGCGGGCGTAGCTAACCCGTGTACATGGAAAATCCAATTTACCTCATGTTGCAATTTTATTGATTTTGCAATTTATAGTTGATCTGATTTTCACCGTTGGGTGACGCACTTGGGAATTGTGTTGTTTTTATTTTATCCATGGGTTCTATTTAGTTAAAACCGGATGAGATGAGGGTATTCCGTCTCAGGCATCATTTAGGCACATGATAGAAATAACATGCCTTGTATAACATCCATCCTTTTTATCACATAATCTTTCATTACATTATACAAAATCGAGGATCTTTAAGGTTTAGTGTCTTGGAAAACAGGAACTTATTACATGAGAAAAAACATTCTTCTTAAAAAGTTGAAAGGCTTCCTCATTTTTTCATTCTAAGTTCATTATTGCATCTCATAACCTGGAAGCATGCATCAAAGGAAAGGGTGAGAAAAAGTCCCAGTAAGGGAAACAAGAGAAAACATTTTACATGAGAACTTGAGATACATCAAAAGTCATGAAAAATAACTTTAACGCATGAGAAAGAGATCATGAAGAATATAATAATAAAAATAATGTTTTTCATAACTTGAATATGTGGATACAACATTTAACTTAGACAATCATGTCCTTTTCCCCAAGTTCCATCCCCAAGGTGTCATTAAAAATTTCCAAGGTTATTCACCAATATATCGTTAAAAAAATGGTCATCTCTAGAGATTAAGTCTTTACCCAATGCATTGGAGCGCTATCAGGGTGCACACATAAATTTTCCTTTGTAATAATGTGAGCCACATATATCATCATCAAACATTTCATAAATAACCAATATATCATAAAAAATGGGTTTTATTTCATAATCATAATGTTTTAAAAACTGCTTTAAAGACATGATCTTTATGTCACATTAAACCCACTAAAAAGGAAAGCGGGACTCATGTATGTAAATCCCAGAATTTAAAATAGAAAATTTTGATATATACATGAATACCCCTATATAATAATGAGTATTGAGTATTCACATAATAAAATAATATAATTTTAGATAAGAGAGAGACATCTTGAGTCTAAAATTCGGCAGCATAACGACTATGTTGCAGGGTTTTATAAAACATTGAAAAGAGGGGTGAAATGGGTCACCCTCTCATAAATGACCCATAAAATAGTAGAGGGACAGAATATAAAGGATATATGAACATGTTAATGAAATTTTAAGGACATTCCATTTGAAATGAATAACATGGAAGGAATACAAAAATAAGATACCTCTTAAGAAAAATTTGGCATCCTAACGGCGTCACTTAAACGTCAAAAAAATGAATTGACGAGATCAAATAGGGTCTCTCATCATATGAAAATAAAAGATCAGTATTATAGATCAGTATTATAGATATAGATATCATACCACAACATAATAAAAATAGGAACCTGAAGGACATGGCAAGGAAATAGAACTTGAAAATGAGAAGGGTGAAAGAATCCCTTAAAAATTTGGTAGCCTAACGGCGTCACTTAAAATTCCAAAAAATGAATTGATGAGATCAAATAGGGTCTATAATCATATGAAAATAAAAGATAAGTATGATAGATAGAGATTCATACTACAACATAATAAAAAAGGAACTTTAATGACGTGACAAGAAAATAGAACTTGAAGATGAGAAGGGTGAAATAATCCCTTAAAATTTTGGCAGCCTCACGACGTCACTTAAACTTCAAAAAAATGAATTGACGAGATCAAATAGGGTCTCTCATCATAAGAACATAAAATATCAGTATGATAATTATAGATATAATACCCCAACATAATAAAAAAGGAACTTGAAAGACTTGACAAGAAAATAGAACTTGAAAATTAGAAGGGTGAAAGAATCCCTTAAAAATTTGGCAGCCTAACGGCGTCACTTGAACTTTCATAAAACGAAATGATGAGATTAAGAGGGGATATCTCATAATATGAACATGAAAAGTGAACTAAGATTAATATAAAAGAAATTCCTCTAACATAAGAACATGGGGCATAAAATAAATGACTTAAAAGTGAGTATTTGAAAAGAAAGAGAGAGGTTTGATCCCTTACCACAAAACGTATCTCTTAAATCATGAAGGTCGGGACCTTGAGGGCTCGGGGGACCTTGGGAGGACTCCTTCGGATGTAGTGAGACCAGAAAATCATTGGGTGAGAGTTGGGAGTGAAAACAAAAGGAGTAAAGGGTGGGTATTTAGAGGGAAAGTGAGGGGACAAGGCATTAATGGCCAAGGGACACCTCATTGGTGGTATTGGAAAAACCATGGGCTTGCCCGTGGTATTTGCCCATGTTATTGGAAACTTGGGACACATAATAACTTATATTACTATTCATAAGTATACCATATTTATTAAATAATTAATACATAATTTAATGATGTCATTAAACACCTGTAACTTAAAAACTGTATTTTCACTATTCACCGAAAATTCAACTTTCTCAGAAAAATCCCAAAATTTTACCTTAAACAAATATTGATGCTATGATTTCAAAAATGAACTCCATTTTATAAAAATAATTTTCTAAATATTTTTAATTTAATTTTTAAATAAATACACTATTGACCAAAAATTCATTTTTTTCAGAAAAATCCCCAAAAATTACCATAACATAATATCGATGCTCTAAGTTCAAAAATAAAATCCATTTTATAAAAATAATTTTCTGAATATTTTTAATTTAATTTTTAATTAAAAAACACTATTCACCTGAAAAAACTAGTAGTTGACTAATAATTTTTGAAACAGTTATTTACCTATTTTATTGAATCACATTACTTAATCAAGGTGCCTAGATTAAATAAATATTCTCTTTAAGTGATATTAGTAATCTATATGATCACATTACTAATCCTAAGCTTAAAATCACTATTCATAATTTACTATTCATCAAAAATTAAGTTGATCTTATTGGACTCCAAATTTCGTACTGAACATAATTGTAGAAGTCCATTTTTTTGAAAACCAGTACACATTTTTAATTATTTAAGGTTTACATAAATATTTTAAAATATCCTTTTTTCAAAATACATCAATAAAATACATCCTATATTCATTCGAACATTTGAAAACTCACAAACTTCACCATAAGAAGAAAACAGAATTTTATTTATAACAAAGGATTACACAATGTAGATATGGTCTCGTTACATATCCCCTTATCACACCAACATATAACCTATGTGTAAGGTGTGCTAAGGTGAGAGAATCTGAGGGCGGCTCAGCCAACATTGCACGAGTAGTAATCTTTATTAGTTTGAACATCTCACGAAGGTGATTCTGTTCTAGCTTCAGATGATGAAGTTTGGCTTGGATTTGGTCCAGAGAAAAGCCTCGTGGTGCTACCTCCTTCCCAAGTTCTGTTAGATGGGCTTTGATTGGCTGGAGACTACTGGATGAGGCCGTCGAATCTTCTTTATTAATTAACCAAGATCACTTGTATTTAGAGATAATAAACGATAAATTTAGTTTCCAAAGGTCATACTAACTTACAGTCATATAATTGTCAAAACCCAACAGTCTCACTTAAATTATACTCATTTTATTAAATGAAAAAGTTTTTTTGAGTATGAAAATAAAATAACACACAAGATTTATTCGAAATTTCGGGTAATTACAATCTTCCCCCCTTAAGAAATTGCATCCTCGCAATTTTTAAAATTGGGCTTGGAGATTTCATTGAAAATAACACATCGGAAAAGGAATCAGTTAACCTATTACTTTAAAAGAATGAAAGGGAACTACAAAGGTCCCTCGAGTTAACCCATACTAGGATTCCATGTAGGAAAATATGGATAAGGAAGAAAAAAAAGGGTCATGTTCTGAGGGAGAGTGATAGAAAACATGATTAGGAGAAAGTTAGCCACAATAAAATCACAACTAATGATGTGTGTAAACGGTCTTTGATTACCCAATAAGAAATTTAAACCAACAACATTTTTGTTTTACGTTCCTTTTAATAATTTTGAGGAATTCATTTACTACATAGAATAAGAACACAAAGAAATATACTTTCCTTCAAGTAGAGTTTCATAAGTTACTACCAAAAACAATCTTTTCTCCAAACGATGAGCATTCAAAAACACCTGGTCTCATCAAAACCACAAGAATCATCTTCTAGAGAATCACATAATCCACAAAATATTAACAATCTATTTCTTCTATCTTTAAAAATTATCCCAAAAATAGAAGGGGTAAGATAAAACAACTCTTCCAAAAAGAAAGAATCCCATAGGAATGGAAACTACTTTTAAATCTTCAAAGTTCCATGGTACTACCCAAAATTAATCATATACCATTCCATAAAAAAAATTTCCTTAAAATTCATCAAAATAAACCAAACTAATATTGAAACCCAAATTCAAGAAGGATTTGATAACACAGACTTCCAAATAATCTTTATCATTCATCTCCAAACAACATCAACCACTCCTAACATCTTATAACAAAAGTAACTAACCTAAAAATATTTTCCCCAAGATAGGTTAATCATTTCCATAATTAACCTATATTACCATATGTTTACCTTAAATTCATCAATTCATCAAAATATAAGTCATCCTTTACTCGTCAAAGAAAATACTGTAGTAATCTATTTTCCTCGATCATATAGGGTTCCCAAAATAATGAACGTCTTTCAAAATAATAATCGTCTTTAAATCCCCTAATCAACTTTATCAGATGAACATCCTTGAGACGTCGTCTTCTTCTTCCTTGATTAATTGGGTCATTCAACTACGTACAAATTATTAATTATGATTTTTGATAGCTGGTTTGGCATAATCACAATATGTTCAACTTGATCTCCCATCATCTCTGTCACATTAATGGATAAATTGTCACATTTCCTATCACACTGATTGTTGGGACATGTTCATCTATTTCCCGTCATTAACTAAGAAAAGAAAGTATAATTAGGGGATTAAATAAGTATCCAAAAATCATGAAAAGGAAACTTAAAGTATAGGAAGATAAACTCGTAGAATAAAAGTATACCCTAACTCATGATCCCCTAGGTTATAATCTATGTTATCCATGATCATATATTCTTATATGAATCTTTCTTTTATTTTATCTTTGTTCCTTTAATAATGGTTCATACTAAGCTTGTGAATTTACCAAAGCATATCCCCCAGGTGTGTCATAACCAAGAGTGCAGCAAAGCCCATTGTCGTGTACCTATTCCCATTAGAGTCTAGCTCAATGCAGTGTTGTAAAGACCCGTAAAATTCAAGCAAATTTTTTTCTTAATTTTCTTGAAAATTTTACAAGAACACAGTTTCTAACGGCACCTGATTCTGAGGCCCGGTGTGGACGGAATCATTTTCCGAAGTTTAGCTCGGGTATGTTCAGTGAACGAACGAGCGGGGTTTTCTAACTTTTGAACCGGTGCTCGGAATCGAATTTTGAGGGCACCGATAGGGTCGCAGCACTGGTATTTTCTTAGAAATGCCTTTTTCCGAAGTTTCGTTTGCTTATGTGTGGTTTTTAATTTTTGGGGTTAAGTTAAGAAATAAAATAAAAGTGGTGCAACACTTTATTTTATTTCACTTAAAGAAACTTAAAGACACTTAAGCTAAGTTAAGAAGATAAGGTGGGACCCACAATATCCTAACCACTAGGTAGGATATTTGTGAGGTGGGGCCCACACTAGCCCCACTGTTTCTTCCCTCATAAGTAACGCATCCGCAATCCCCCTCTTTAATGAAAGTCAACCGTGCGTTTTTCTGGTTAAGAAACTCCCCATTAAATTGGGCAGTTAAATTGTTACAATTAATTCTTCAAATTAATTGTTTGTTTCTTATCTATTGATTTTCAAATTATTATGTTGATAATAAAATAAGAAGAGGACTTATTTTATTATTGTTTGGGTTTGTGTTGTGTTAAACCTTTGGGAGAACAAAGAGAGGATTCTTCGTTCTTTGACGAAGAACGCGAAGAACGCTCTACAGCCAACGAAAACGCCAACCTCCGATGGTGAGAGACGCCTTCCTCGGAGATCACCCAACGCCAATAGCGAACCTCTTCTTCTGCAGTGATCCTATTCATCCGCGACAAACATCTTTCTCCGCAACGGTTAATTCTGCGACAAAGGCTCATTCGACGACAGCGTTGAGGTAGGGGTTTTATGCGTTTCTCTTTCTGTGATTACATCCGCCGTTTTCCCCCTTTTAATTAAACCTCATGTTATCGCATTAACGGGAGGAGGTCGGACAACACGAACATGGCTGACACTCCTCCCCTTTTGGTTGTTGATTTTTTGATGCGGCAAACAAGGCAACGCGGTGCAGAAGAACCGCACAGAAATTGTTAAAGGGAGAGCAGAGAAACGCGGTGCCGCCTCACCGTGCCGTGGGAAGCAACAAATCCGCAGCGTTGTCGCGTCGCGCCGTAAAAGATGAACAAAGGACGCGGCGCCATCGAGCTGCGCCAGAGGACCTTATAAGCACTGCGGCCGGAGCGGGGTCGCGGCGGAGGGGCGGGGCACCGTCGCATCGCGCCGGACGGATGAAGGTTGTGGCCGGTTCCGGGCCACCGCGGAGCAGGGGAACCGGCGGCCGGTTCCGGGCCGCCAGTGTCGGAGCGAGGGGACCGGCCCACTTCTGGTCCTGTGATGGTGACAGCCGGGCCGTCCTTTTTGAGGAGAGCGTCGTGGGTCGTAACCCCCGGCCGGCCAGCTGAGCGACCCCATTAAAGGGGTCGCGGTTTACTTTACACGGGGACAGCGCCCCCCGCCCCAAAATGGTTCCGTCGTTTGGACGAACCCCTTCCGGCATGCCAGCGCAGCGCACGCTGGGCGGCTGCCCTAGCCGCGCCCAAGCGGGCCGGACCCGGATCCGGTTCGCGCCGACCCTGGGGGTGTCGGGCCGGGTCGGACAGGGCCCGAACCCCCTATTACGGAACCATTCCAGTCTGTTGCCCATAACTTGAGCTACGTTCCTCCGATCGATGCACCATCAGTTTCAATGTGATCCTTGGATCGAGACGTTCGTTTTGGTATATCATACTCAAGGTTTCGGAATACTTTGGGTTCGTCCGGGTTGGTTCGTACACGAAACCAACTAGGCCCTCGGAGCGGAAACGCTCATAACTTAAGCTTCGGACGTCCGATTGACATGTCGTTGACTTTTATGGATTCCTCTAAATGAGACGGATCTTTTGGCTTACTCCGCCCAAGGTTTGGATGTAGGTGCAATACGTCCAGGTTGGTTTTGACTAAAAAACCAATCAGGCCCCTTGTACAAAAAAGCCAATAACTATTAGACCGGGCATCCGTTTGACGCGCCGTCTATGGCGTTGAGTTCCTATTGACGATACGGAACTTTTGGATACATCAACTCTGGACTATGTGTCAGTTCATGTATCAGCCTCTCGGCTTGTGCAGCGGACCCTCCCGAACGAGCTTGTTGTGTGCGGGAACCCTAGAGCTGGCTGCGACTTCGACTACGACAACGACTGTACAGAGAACCTCAGTGGATTCGACGGCGACGACTACAACACTCAGAGATCATACGTGGATCAGTGCTACAGATCCTGTGTGGGTCCGATCTGGTGTGGGTCAGTGCTCAGTGGTCTTGTGTGGGCCAGCGCCTACAGATCCTGTGTGGGTCTGATCCTATGTGGGTCTTTGCGGGGGTTAGTTACCTATCGATCATGTGTGGGTCAGATCCTTTGTGGGTTATTACGGGGGTTAGTTACCTATCTATCCTGTGTGGGTCAGATCCTTTGTGGGTCATTGTGGGGGTTAGTACTCCTCGATCCTCTGTGGGTCCGACGACTTAGATGAATCAGTGGATATATCTGATCATCTCTATCGTCTTACGAAGAAGTTTACCTGTGTGAGATGAATCCTGTTTTGCTTTCCTATGTGGATTGTTTTGTGCTATCCTGTGTGGATTTACATTTTTATTTTCTGTGTGGACTGGGTTTTACTTGGGCTTGGATGTTGGAGCCGAATGAGAACTGATGACTTAGGTATATGTGTAGGCATATACCTAAGCAGTGTTGAATGTTACTTCGTGATTGTATCTTTCCATTGTGGATTATCCTTTGTGGATTCTGGGAGACCTTCGGGGGTCTCGGGGTCCCTACTGAGTATCTTATACTCACCCCTGCATGGGCTATGCCCGCACTAGATTGTGTTGTTTGCATATGACGGACAGCGCTGATCGTGGTTGAGGCTTGTGGAGCAGGACGGTACTTGGAGGTGGACCACTGGACGGGACGTTCTCGGAGCAGACGGCTGGACCCGAGGAGCTGTGGAGGCTATCTGTACTCACCCTTCAAGTGGGATTTCCAATGGACAGCATGACGTTGCGGCTTTACTTTTCAGTTGTTGTTTTCCCTTCCAGTTGTACTTTATTTTTAGTTTGGGTTTGTATACTGGACCACTTACTTTTCCGCACTTACTATTGTACACAGTTTTTACTTAGTGTTTACTTCTACTGCTTGCTTCCTCTATGGTGTTTTTTTACCTTACAAAGGAAATTCCTTCCCTTTTTTACTGGGAATTACGCCTTGGTGCTAGTCTCCATCCCCTTGCCTATGGAACGCGGGCTTGGGGTAGTCACGGCATGGGCCCCGAGGACGGGTCGTGACAAATTGGTATTAGAGGAGTTCGGTTCTACCGCAGAACATGGGACTCTGATCTTTTTCTATGTGAAGAAATCGTGTTAAGCGTATTGGGTGTGGTTATCAGTCCAGGGAGTCCAGTGTTGGTGCGGCGGCCGATGTATCCGTACACCAGGACCCTGACTTCTGATTTCCGACTTAATGCACAAAAACATTGATTGCATGTGTGTTTCAAGTTTTCTTTGTGATTACTTTGTGTCAACTCACCAGGTATACTATTCTGACCATGTAGCACCTATTTCCTTTCAGGATGGCCCCATGACAGCATCCAGCTAGGGTTCCAAGAGTTGAGAATGATGACAGTCCACCGAGCAACGAGGCCTCGGTTCAAGGCCCTTTGACAACTGTGGCACCGGTGGTACCTCTACCCGCCGAGCCACCAATGCTTCCAGCACCAGCCACTGACGATGCACGTCATGTTAGTGCACTGCACGAGTTTCAGCGCCAGCGACCGCCTAGGATCCTCGGGGATCCGGACCCCCCAGGTAGCCGAGGATTGGATGGAGGCAGTGGTACGAGTTTTCAGGTTAGTGAGGACACCAGCAGACCTCATGGTGATCCTCGCAGTGAGCCAACTGCATACGACAGTGGGCCGATGGTGGAGCTTGATGCTCCAGGTGCACAATGAGGCATCTCTCCTCTAGACGTACTTTGAGATCCTCTTCCGCTCGGAGTTCATCCCAGCCACCCTCCGTGCGGTTCACATCCAGGAGCTTCTACAGCTACGGCAGGGCATCTTGACGGTCGCCTAGTACTCGGCGATATTTACCGGTCTCTCGCGCTACTCGACAGACATGCTACGGGGCCCATTCTTCCGGGCCGGGACCGTTGAACATAGATTAAGGCCTGAGATCAGGTCATCACTGATCTCCCTCAGCATTCTGACTCTGGCATGAGTACTGGAGCAAGCCCTTTTGATCGAGAGCTTTCTTCCTGAGCCTTCTTCAGCAGCGAGACCTACCACGGGGCGCCACGTAGAAGAGTAATCTGTAGGAGGAAGTCGATGGATGACTCATGGGTCTAGGCAGAACAGACCCTCAGGCAGACCACCTCAGGACACTGGCTCAGCAGTGCGGGGCACACAGCGCGGAGCCAGTCTTTCGAGAGGCAGACAGTGCTACACATGCGGCGGGCAGGGCTCCATGACTCGTGACTGCCCGAACCACTGTGTCGAGAAGCAGCAGACGGTTGAGGGGCCACCCAGGCAGAGGCAGAGGGTCGACCGTGGCGGTCCGTAGGGAGAAGGCGAACGACGCAGAAGAGCTGGCCGAGTAGCAGGTGGTGGGCGAGGCTTTGAAGCTCTACCACCACCACCACCAGGAGGTCCACCTCGGCCACAGGGAGCTGGCGGGCAGAGACAGGCACAGCTCTAGGCAGCGGAGGCCTATGACTACGGTGCTCCCAAGATGATTTGAGGTACTATCTGTGTCTATTACACCCTTTCTGCAGTTATTATTGACACAGGAGCGAGTCATTCTTTTCATAGTCACTGCCCTTGTTCAGAGCTCGGAGATTCCGACAGATCTGTTGGCTCGATCCTTACGGCTAGAGACTCCTGCGGGATCAGACTCGATAATTACACACTGGTGCCGGTAGTGTGATCTTACTCTAGGAGGCGAGAGATTTGGCTTGGATCTTCTTATAGCGGCGTCGAGGCCTTACGACGTCATCTTGGGAATGTATTATTTATCTACAGTCCATGCACAGATTGACTTTATTAGGCGCAAGGTGAGATGTGTACGCACCGACAGGAGCATTTTCACCTTCACCAGCAAGAAGGGAGCCTTCACAGCATAAGATGGACTTCCGCAGAGGAGAGGGCAGCCCATCACTCATCGGTTGGCTAGCCTCATCCTAGGAGCAATTGACGTGTGGAGTCATAGTTTTCCAGCAGTGATGGATCAGTATGCGGACGTCTTCCCCGACGACGTTCCAGGACTACCTCCTCGCAGAGAGGTAGACTTCTATTTTGATCTATACCCTGGGATAGCCCTGATATCCACTCCAGCATATCGGATGGCCCCTGATGAGCTTCGAGAGCTACGGGTACTGTTGGAGGACTTGCAGGGCAGGGGATTCATCCGACCCAGTGTTTCACTCTAGGCTTCCCCGATATTATTCGCCAAGAAGGCATACGGGAGCTTGTAACATTGTGTTGACTATCGTCTCCTGAACCAAGTGATAGTAAGGAACAAGTATCCACTACCGAGCATTGATGATCTCTTCGATCAGCTCAAGGGAGCACGGTGGTTCTCAAAGATAGAACTCAGGTCAGGCTATCATCAGCTCAGAGTTCGGGATGAGGACGTGCAGAAGACGGCCTTCAGATGTCAGTATGGCCACTATGAGTTCTTGGTTAAGACATTCGGTGTAACCAATGCTCCAAAAGTGTTTATGGGCCTAATGAACATGATATTTCAGCCATACCACAATTGATATGTCGTGGTCTTCATTGACAACATTTTTATTTACTCGATGACTAAGGAGGAGCACGCCTACCACTTGCGGGTTATACTAGACACACTCCGAGAGAACCATCATTATGGAAAACTCTCGAAGTGTCAGTTCTGGAAATGCAAGGTCCACTTCTTGGGAAATGTCATCTCTGAGGTGGGAGTTGCGGTGGATCCTGTGAAGATCGAGGAGTTTCTAGCTTGGGAGCCACCCAGGAGCATGACGGAGGTGAGGAGTTTTTTTGGACTAGCTGGATACTATCGGATATTTGTGGCAGACTTCTCCAGAGTTGCGTCACTACTCTTAGATTTGACGTAGAAGGGGAAACCCTTTGTGTGGTCAGGCAGATGTCAGCAGAGCTTCCAGGAGCTGAGACAGAGATTGACCAGTGCCCCTATCTTGAGGCTTCCAGAGGAGGGAGTAGGGTACGTAGTCTACTACGATGCATCAGGGACCGGACTCGGATGTGTCCTAATACAGGATCGGGTGGTGATCACCTATGGATCACGTCAGTTGAGGCCGCATGATAAGAACTACGCTACCCATGACATGGAGTTAGCAGCAGTGGTCTTCGCTCTGAAGACATGGTGGAACTACCTGATGGTCGAGTGCTTTACAATCTTTTCTGACCATCAGAGTCTCAGGTACATCTTCTCTCAGAAGGACCTGAACCTGAGACAGCAGAGATGGTTTGAGTTCCTCCAGGACTATGATTTTGAGATAGTCTATATTCCTGGGAAGGGGAACGTAGTAGCCGATGCTCTCAGCAGGAGGACAAGAATTCAGCTACTTGAGGAGGCGACAGAGTAGCTAGCTGCTTTGCAAATATCCTTCGTGGATAGAGATAGGCCAGCCTTCCATCAATCTCTCACAGTCACCCCTCCACTACTGCAGTAGGTCCGAGAGGCACAGTGTGGGGACACTGACTGTGAGACGTGGCGTGCGCAGATATCCTAAGGACAGGCACCTGATGGTTTCTCCTTTGGATTAGAGAACGACATCCTTTTCAGAGGACATACCTTGGTACCAGTTTCTTTACGGGAGGAGGTACTGAGAGAGTTTCACACTTCTCCCTTGGCGGTACATCCTGGAGTGGCGAAGATGTACCAGGACCTCAGACGACAACACTGGTGGCCCGGCATGAAGAAGGTTGTGGCAGAGTTAGTTTCTTAATGCCTCAACTGCCAGCAGGTGAAGGCAGAGCATTAGGTACCAGCAGGCTTGGTACAGCCCTTAGAGGTTCCAGAGTGGATGTGAGACTGGATATCAATGGACTTTGTGACTAGACTTCCACGTACTTCCAGGGGTCACGACTCCATTTGGGTGATTTTTGACCGACTCACCAAGTCGGCTCACTTCTTACCCATCAGAGAGCAGGGCTCAGTGGAGAGCTTGGAATGTCTCTAAGTTCAGGAGATTGTACGACTTCACAGTGTGCCATCATCTATCATCTCCGATCGAGATGCTCTCTTTACTTCCCGGCTTTGGAAGGGGTTGCAGGAGGCGTTCGGGACGCAGCTACATCTGAGCACCGCCTTTCACCATCAGACATATGGTCAGACGGAGAGGACCATACAGACTCTCGAGAACATGCTCCGCGCATGTTTCCTCGACTTTGGTCGCAGCTTGGAGGACCACCTACCCTTGGTGGAGTTTGCGTACAAAAACAGCTACCACTCCACCATAGGGATGGCACCATACGAGGCGTTGTACGGCCGACCTTGCAGATATCCTTTGTGCTGGACCGACCCTGGGGAGTCAGCACATGTGGGAACAGAGATGGTCCAGGCCACGACAGAGAAGGTCCAGGTCATCCCGGAGTAGATGAGGACAGCTCAGAGCCGGCAGAAGTCTTATGCTTACAGGAGGCGGAGGCCACTAGAGTTCGAGGATGGCGACCGCGTCTTCTTGCGTGTCTCACCTCGACGTGCATTACGGAGATTTGGACGAGGCGGCAAGTTGTCTCCAGGCTTCATCGGACCATTCTAGGTCCTCAGTAGGATTGGTGAGGTGGCTTATCACCTGGCTTTACCACCTCATTTGCATCGGGTGCATGACGTCTTCCACGTATCTTAGCTGAGGAGATACGTGCACAACCCGACGCATATCTTTGACCATGGGGAGCTGGACGTGGATGATGGGGTGACCATTGTGGAGGTCCCGATGGAGATCGAGAATTCATAGGAGTGGGTCCTATGTGGACGGTCTATTCCTCTAGTGCGCATCAGATGGCAGCACGGGAACCTCCAGGAGAGCACTTGGGAGCGGGAGAATCAGATGCGTGCTCAGTACCCACATTTGTTTCCCTAGTTTTTTATGTATCTTTACGGGGACGTAAATCCCTGAGGTGGGAGTGATGTAAAGAGCTGTAAAATTCAAGGAAATTTTTTAATTAATTTTCTTGGAATTTTACAAGAACACAATTTCCGACGGCACCTGATTCCAAGGCCCGATGTGGCCGGAATCATTTTCTGAAGTTTAGCTCGGGTACGTTCAATGAACGAATGAGTGGGGTTTTCTATCTTTTGAACTGGTTCTCGGAATCGAATTATGAGGGCACCGATGGAGTCGCAGAGCCAGTATTTTCTTAGAAACACCTTTTCCAGAGTTGCGTTTGCTCGGGTGTGGTTTTTAATTTTTGGGGTTAAGTTAAGAAATAAAATAAAAGTGGTGCAACAGTTTATTTTATTTCACTTAAAGCCAGTTAAAGCCACTTAAGCTATGTTAAGAGGATAAGGTGGGACCCACAATATCCTACCCACTAGGTAGGATATTTGTGAGGTGGGGCCCGCACGAGCCCCACCATTTCTTTCCTCCTAAGTAATGCACCCAAAAACCCCCTCTTTAATGAAATTCAACTGTGCATTTTTCTGGTTAAGAAACGCCCCATTAAATTAGGCAGTTAAATTGTTACAATTAATTCTTCGAATTAATTGTTCGTTTTTTATCTTTTGATTTTCAAATTCTTAAGTTGATAATAAAATAAGAAGAGGACTTATTTTATTATTGTTGGGGTTTGTGTTGTGTTAAACCTTTGGGAGAACAAAGAGATGATTCTTCGTTCTTCGACGAAGAACGCAAAGAAAGCTCTACCGCCAACAAAGAACGCCAACCTCCGACGGTGAGAGACGCCTTCCTCGGAGATCACCCAACTCCAACGGAGAACCTCTTCTTCCGCGGCGATCCTATTCTTCCTTAACAAACCTCTTTTTCCGCGATGGTTAATTCTGCGAAGAACGCTCTTTCAACGACAGCATTGAGGTAGGGGTTTTATGTGTTTCTCATTTTGTGATTACTTCCGTCATTTTCCCCCTTTTAATTAAACTGCCTGTTATCACATTAACAGGAGAAGGCTAGACCGCACAAACACGGCTGACACTCCTCCCCTTTTGGTTGTTAATTTGTTGATGCGGCGAACAAGCCAACGCGGTGCCGAAGCACCACGCGGAAATTGTAAAAGGGAGAGCGGAGAAACGCAGCGCCGCCGCACCGCACCGTGGGAAGCAACAAATCTGTGGCGCCGTCGTGTCGCGCCGTAGAAGATGAACAAAGGACGTGGCGCCATCACGCCTCGCCAGAGGACCTCATAAGCACCGTGGCTGGAGTGGGGCTGCGGCGGAGGGGCGCGGAGCCGTCTCTCCATGCCAGATGGACGAAGGCCGAGGCCGGTTCTGGGCCGCGGCGGAGCAGGGGAACCAGTGGCTGGTTCTGGACCGCTGGCGTCAGAGCGAGGGGACCGGCCGGCTACCGGTCCCGTGATGGCGGCAGCCGGCCAGCCATCCGGGCCGGCCGATTCCAGGAGAGCGCCAGGGGTCATAACCCTCGGCCGGCCAGATGAGCAGCCCCATATAAGGGGTCGCGGTTTACTTCACGCGGGGGCAGTGCGCCCCGCCCCGAAACGGTTCGGCCGTTCGGCCGAACCCCTGGCAGCGCGCCGCGTGCTGGGCGGCTGCCCTGGACGGTCCGCCGAACCGGACTGCCAGTCTAGGCCATGCCCAGCCGGGCTGGGCCGCGCCCACGCAGGCCGGACCCGGACCCGGTTCGGGCCGACCCTAGGGGTATCGGGCCGAGTCGGACCGGGCCCGAACCCCCTATTACCGAACCATTCTTGTATGTCGCCCATAACTTGAGATATGGGCCTCTGATCGATGCACCATCAGTTGAGATGTGATCCTTGGATCAAGACGGTCATTTTGGTATATCGCACTCAAGGTTTTGGAATACTTTGTTTTCGGCCGGGTTGGTTCGTACACGAAACAAACCGGGCCCTCCGAGCGGAAACGCTCATAACATAAGCTCCGGACGTCCGATTGACCTGCCGTCGACTTTGATGGATTCCTCAAAGTGAAACGGATCTTTTGGATTACTTATCCCGAGGTTTGGACGCAGGTGGAGTACGGTCGGGTTGGTTTTGACATAAAAACCAATCGGGCCCCTGGGACGAAAAAGCCAATAAATCTCAGACCGGGCGTCCGTTTGACGCACCGTCTGTGGCGTTGAGTTCCTGTTGACGATACGGAAATTTTGGATACATCAACTCTGGACTATGTGTCAGTTGATGTATCAGCCTCTCGGCTCGTGGAGCGAACCTTCTCGAACGAGCTTGCTGTGTGCGGGAACCCTAGAGCTGGTTGCGACTGCGACTACGACGACGACTGTACAGAGATCCTCAGTGGATTCGACGGCGAAGACTACAACACTCAGCGATCCTACGTGGATCAGTGCTACAGATCCTGTGTGGGTCAGCGCTCAGCGGTCCTGTGTGGGCCAGCGCCTACAGATTCTGCGTGGTTCCGATCCTGTGTGGGTCTTTGCGGGGGTTAGTTACCTATCGATCTTGTGTGGGTCAGATCCTTTGTGGGTCATTGCAGGGGTTAGTTACCTATCGATCCTGTGTGGGTCAGATCCGTTGTGGGTCATTGCGGGGGTTAGTACCTCTCGATCCTTTGTGGGTCTGATGGCTTAGATGAATCAGTGGATATATCTGATCATCTCTATCGTCTTACGAAGAAGTTTACTTGTGTGAGCTGAATCCTGTTTTGATTTCCTATGTGGATTGTGTTGTGTTATCCTATGTGGATTTACGTTTTTCATTCCTGTGTGGAATGGGTTGTACTTGGGCTCAGATGTTGGAGCCGAACGAGAATTGATGACTTAGGTATATGTATGGTCATATACCTAAGCAGTGTCGAATGTTACTTCGTGATCGTATCTTTCCTTTGTGGATTATCCTCTGTGGATTCTGGGAGACCTTCAGGGGTATCGGGGTCCCTACTGAGTAGCTTATACTCACCCCTGCTTGGGCTATGCCCGCACTACGTTGTGTTGGTTGCAGATGACGGACAGTGCTGATCGTGGTTGAGGCTTGCGGAGCAAGACGGTACTTGGAGGAGGACCACTGGACGGGATGTTCTCGGAGCGGACGGCTGGACCCGAGGATCTGTGGAGGCTATCTGTACTCACCCTTCAGGTTGGATTTCCAGTGGATAGCTCGACGTTGCGGATTTACATTTTAGTTGTTGTTTTCCCTTCCAGTTGTACTTTACTTTCAGTTTGGGTTTGTATACTATCCCACTTACTTTTCTGCACTTACTGTTGTACACAGTTTTTACTTAGTGTTTACTTCTACAGCTTGCTTGCTCTGTTGTGTTTGTTTACTTTACAATGTCAATGCCTTCCCTTTTTACTGGGAATTACACCTTGGTGCTAGTCGCCAGCCCCTAGCCTATGGAAGACGGGGTTCGGGTAGTCACGGCATGGTCCCCGAGGACGGGTCGTGACAAGTGTTTTCGGGTTTTACCCCTATGTATATCTGTGCCAAATCCACCTCTACCTGCTCGTATCCAGATAGGGATGTATTTTCTTGATAAACCACTTACTCAATACTCACCAAAATACTAGGAATATTTCCTATATTTAAACTTATCTATAGGGTTCTTCCTAAAGTTTTCATATCCTAATTTTCAAAAATAACTAAACCTTCCTTTGATACAAACTATAGCATTCCTCCTTTTTAACACATAAACATTCATTACATTATACAAAACCGAGTCTCTTTAAGGTTCAGTGTCGTGGAAACCAGGAACTTATTACATGAGAAAAAAACATTCTTGTTAAACACTTGAAATGCTTCTTCATTTGTTCATCCTATGTTCATTATAGCATCTCATAACCTGGGATCATACATTAATGGAAAGGTGAGCGTTAGACCCATAAAGGGAAACAAGGGGAAACATTTTACATGAGAACTTGAGATACATAAAAAGGCATGAAAAATATCTTTAAGGCCTAAGAAAGAGATCATGAGGCATATCATAATAAAAATAACGTTTTTCATAACATGAAGATGTGGCTACAACATTTAACTTAGACAATAATTTCTGTTTCCCCACGGTCCATCCCCAAGGTGTTATTAAAAATTACCAAGGTTATTCATCAAGATATCGTTAAAAAAATGGTCAGCTCTAGAGATTAAGTCTTTACCCAATGTATTGGAGTGCTATCAGGGTGCACCCTTAAATTTGAATTTGTTATCATGTGATCCACATATATCATCATAAAATATTTCATAAATAACCCATATATCATAAATGAAATGGGTTTCATTTCATAATCACAACATTTTAAAAACTGCTTTAAAGACATTATCTTTATGTCACATTAAACCCACGAAAAAGGAAAGCGGGCCTCATTTATGTAAATCCCAGAATATAAAATTGAACATTATGATATATACGTGAATACACCTATATTATAAAGTGTTTTGAGTATTAAAATAATAAAATAAAATAATTTGAGAAAAAAGAGAGACATTTTGAGACTAAATTTTGGCAGCATAACGACTTTGTTGCAGGGTTTTAGAAAACATTGAAAAGAGAGGTGAAATGGGTCACCCTCTCATAAATGACCCATAAAATAGTAGAGGGACAGAATATATAGGATATATGAACATGGTATTGAAATTTTAAGGACATACCATTGGAAATGAAAAACATGGAAGGAATACAAAAATAAGATTTCTCTTATGAAAATTTGGCAGCCTAATGGCGTCACCTAAACTTCAAAAATATGAATTGATGAGATAAAATAGGGTCTCTCATCATATGAACATAAAAGATCAGTATGATAGATTAGTGATCATACCCAAATATAATAAAAAAAGGAACTTGAAATACATGACAATAAAATAGAACATGAAAATGAGAAGGGTGAAAGAATCCCTTAAAATTTTGGCAGCCTAACAGCGTCACTTAAACATAAAAATAATGAATTGACGAGATTAAATAGAGACTCTCATAATATAAACATAAAATATCAGTATTATAGATATAGATATAATTCCCTAACATAATAAAAAGGGAACTTGAAATAATTGACAAGAAAATAGAAGTTGAAAATGAGAGGGGTGAATGAATCTGTTAAAAATTTGGCAGCCTAACGACGTCACTTAAACTTCAAAAAAATGAATTGATGAGATCAAACAGGGTCTATCCTCATATGAACATAAACGATAAGTATGATAGATATAGAGATCATACCCCAACATAATAAAAAAGAAACTTGAATGACTTGACAAGAAAATAGAACTTCAAAATGAGAATGGTGAAAGAATCCCTTCAAAATTCGGCAGCCTAACGGCATCACTTAAACTTTCATAAAACGAAATTATGAGAGTAAGAGGGGATATCTCATCATATGAACATGAAAAGGGCAGTAATAGGAAAATAAAATAACATCCTCCAACTTAAGAGCACGAGGCATAAAATAAATGACTTAAAAGAGAGTATTCGAAAAGAAAGAAAGAGGTTGGATCCCTTACCTTAAAATGTATCTCTTAAAACTCGATTGTCGGGACCTTGAGGGCTTGGGGGACCTAGGGAGGACTCCTTGGGAGTTAACGATACCAGAACTTCATCGGGGGAGAGTTGGGAGTGAAAATTAAATGAGGAAAGGGTGGGTATTTATAGAGAAAGTGAGGGGACAAGGCATTAATGGCCAAGGGACACATCATTGGTGGTATTGGCAAAACCATGGGCTTTCCCATGGTATTTTCCCATGGTATCGGCCACTTGGGACACCTCATACCTTATATTACTATTCATAAGTTGACTATATTGATTACATACTTAATACATCATTTAATGATGTCATTAAACACCCGTAACATAAAAAATGTATTTTCACTATTCACCGAAAATTCAACTTTCTCAGAAAAATCCCAAAATTTCACCTTAACCAAATATCTATGCTTTGATTTCAAAAATTAACTCCATTTTAAAAAAATGATTTTCTAAATGGTTTTAATTTAATTTTTAAATAAATACACTATTCACCAAAAAATCATGTTTTTTAGAAAAATCCCCAAAAATTACCTTAACATAATATCGATGCTCAAAGTTCAAAAATAAAATCCATTTTATAATAATAATTTTCAAAATATTTTTAATTTAACTTTTAATTAAAAACACTATTCACCTGAAAAAACTAATACTTGACTAATAATTTATGAAACTGTTATTTACCTATTTTATTGAATCACATTACTTAATCAAGGTGCCTAGATTATATTAATGCTTTCTTTAAGTGAGATTACTAATCTATTTGGTCACATTTCTAATCCTAAGCATAAAATCACTATTCATAAATTACTATTCATCGAAAATTATGTTGATCTTATTGGACTATAAATTTCGTACTGAACATAATTGTAGAAGACCATTTTTTGAAAACCATTACACATTTTTAATTATTAAAGGTTTAGATAAATATTTTAAAATATCTTTTTTTCAAAATAAATCAATAAAATACATCCTATATTCATTCGAACATTTGAAAACTCACAAACATCACTATAAGATGAAAACGCAATTTTATTTATAACAAAAGATTACACAATGTAGTTATGGTCTCATTACAGATCCCATTATCACACCAGCATAGGACCTAAGTGTAAGGTGTGCTAAGGTGAGAGAATATGAGGGCGGCTCGACCAACATTGCACGAGTAGTAATATCTATTAGTTTGAACTTCTCGCGAAGGCGATTCCGTTCTAGCTTCACATGATGAAGTTCGGCTTGGTTTTGGTCCAGAACAAAGCCCAGTGGTGCTACCTACTTCCCTAGTTATGTTAGATGGGCTTCGATTGGCCCGAGACTACTGTATGAGCCCATCAGATCTTCTTTATTAATTAACCAAGATCACCTGTATTTGGAGACAATAAACATGACATTTAGTTTCCAAAGTTCATACTAACTAAAGGTCATATAATTGTCAAAACCCAACAGTCTCATTTTAATTATACTCATTTTATTAAATGAAAAAAAAAATTGATAATGAAAATAAAATAACACACAATATTTATTCAAAATTTCGGGTCGTTACACCATGCATAATTCCATTCCATGTAGGTGTATTAAAAATTGCATGCTATTGTGATAGTTGTTTTGCTAGAGAAGCATGTTGTTGTGACAGCTTCTTGATAAATACCTGCTATGTGATAGGGTATATTTGTGTGGGACTGTTGATAGAATGGATGCCAAACTTTGGTTTCTGAGGAGTATGGGCCCTCATTGACTGGAATGTGGTGGACAATTGACTGTTTTTTTGTTATAACACATATAAGATGTCAAACTTTGATTCGCAGGGAGTATGGGCCCTCATATATCGAAATTTGACACTTAGCTATTTTTTTCACTATTTTCTGGGTTCCGGAGCAGTTTCCGAGGCGTAATGCCCAGAAAACCCAGTATACACATCGTGTAGTTCCATGGAAACACACCGTGTGATCTTTTGTTCAGGAAGAAAAGAAAACATTTTAAGTACACGCCGTGTACCCTCAGTACACGCCATGTAGTCTCTTTCCATGTCATAGACTGTGTGGGCAGGGACACAGGGAAGGGGAATTATTGGGGAATACACGTCGTGTACGGGATGTACACACCATGTAGTGTTGACCCGGATTCCTCCCATGTAACTAACAACACGGACGGAGGAGACCTTAATATGTACACGTCGTGTCCACTGCAGAACAAGCCGTGTAGTCTGACCTGGGATTTGGCCGTGTAACTAAAAAACACGGGTCGGTGTAATCCTTACGTGTACACGCCCTGGGTATATGGAACATGTTGTGTAGTTGATCCGTGTATCCAGTCATGTAACTAACAACATGGGTCAGTAGAGCTCGTCTAGTACACGCCGTGTAGTCCTGTCTGAGGAAAGACCCTGTGGAGTTAGTCGTGTGGCTGGGAAGACAAAGTGGTGTACATGCCGTGTACGGGTGTAACACGCCATGTAGTCTCAAGCTGAGTAGTTGGCCGTGGCACAAACGACACGGGTAGTTGGAAATTTAAACCATACACATCTTGTGGATTATATAAATGCTATGTAGTTTTTTTCAATGGGATTCGTGTAGCTTAGCCGTGTAGAAGGACCCGGGAAGGGGAAGAAAAGTTAGGTACACACTGTGTAGTTAGTATACTAGTCATGTAGTCTTGATTTGCAAATATTTAAATGCCTTCTTCCTCCTGATCCCTTTTTGGTCCATTCTATTTAAGTCTTTGATATAGTGGGTCTAAGGTGTGTGTTTGACCATGTAGAGTCATTCCACCAAGACGACCACGCGTTGTTCTCCAGGAGAGCGGAAACGATTATACTCCAGAGATGGTGGACCATGGGCTGCCAGTGGATCCTCCAGTAGAGCCAGATGCAGCGCCAGCTGTTATACCAGACATAGGCGTGGATGCACAGTTCCTAGAATGCTTTATGTGGTTCATGTAGACCTTTCAGGGAGCACCGTCGGCTACTACATCTATGGCTGAGCTGACTTGTATCTTCCAGCAGTAGAATCCGCCAACGTTCTCAGGGGATGGAGGAATACAGGCTGTGGAGTCTTGGACGGGGTCTATGAAAACTATTTTCAAGCATCTTGAGACGCCTCCAGGGTGAAGGGTCAAGCTTGCAACTTATATGCTCTGTGATTCTTCCAAGAGGTGGTGGGATGTTACCACTCAATCAGAGCATCACATGGACATGGCGTGGGAATATTTCCAGGAATTCTTCTATGAATTCTTCTTTCCAGAGATTCTGAGGGTATATAGAGCTTGAGAGTTTATGAATCTGCAGCTGGGTGTCATTTTAGTGATGGATTATTCTGGTCGTTTCACAAAGCTTTAGCGTTTTGCACCCGTTATGGTGGGTGATGAGACGTTGAGGGCTAGACTCTTTGAGGATAGTCTTCGATATGACATTCACACACTGTTGAATGTTTTCAGGTTTCCTACTGTACATTCTATTGTGAACCAGGCACTGATTACAGAGAGGAACCTGTGGGAAGCTAGTGTTGTGGGCCAGAGTAGTTCAACACTAGTTTTTGGTACTATTTCTCCAGGCAAGAGGAAGAGACAGATTGACTTCTCTTAGGGTGGCAGTACCAGCTAGATGATTTCTCCAGGTGGCCTGGTCAGGTGCTACCAGTGTGGTAAAGAGGGGCAGAAGAGACCATAGTGTCCACATGATCCAGTGGAGTGTCGATCTTGTGGCAAGATGGGTCATCTTCAGCGCTTTTGCAGGGCGCTTCCACCAGTGGCTAGTGATAGGGGTTCTATGAAAACTCCACGTATGGGAGCAGGACCAGTGGCTTCTTACCATTCGGGGAACTGGAATACGTCAGGGAGTGCAGGCAGAGATGGTGTTCTTGGTTGTGGCAGCCAGACACCAGGATCTTAGAGGCAATAGGGCGGGACAACTTAGGGTAGTCAGGCTGTGTCGTAGGGCCGTGGCACTGGGTAGGCATATGCAGTGCAACAGACCCAGTAGGAGAAGGATCACAGACCTTCTACTGTTAGAGGTACTATTCTAGTAGATTATGTCTTATCTTCAGTACTTTTCGATACGAGTACTACGCATAGTTTCATTTCTATACCCGTTGTGGAGAGCCTCGGGCTCTCGGTTCCTCCTTCTTTTGATGTCATAACGCTAGACACTCCTTTGGGAATGAGAACGGCATGTGTGTGTCGATTCAAGGAGTTCCCACTTGAGGTCGGTGGGTGTCACTTTCTATGGGACCTCTATGTCTTAGAGATGATGAGATATGATGTCATTCTCAGGATAGACTAGTTGGTTCCCTTCCGAGCCTTTGTAGATTTATATCATCGCAGGGTGTGTTTTACATCACTATAGGGAGGAGAGTTTCTATACAAGGGTGAATGGGATGTTCAGGCGAGTCGAGCCAGACCAGAGCTTCAAGGGGGAGGTGGAGTCACAACTTAGATTGTGAGTTTATATCTAGATGATCAGGGGACTTTTCAGACAGATTTCCCTCCAGTGGTTGATCATTTTAGGGATGTATTCCCAGACGACATTTCAGGTCTACTTCTAGAGCGAGAGGTGGATTTCTCTATTGAGCATGTGCCAAGAGCAGCACTGGTGTCCATTCCTCCTTACAGGATGGCTACACCTAAGTTGTAGGAGCTCAAAAGGCAGTTAGAGGAGTTACAGGAAAAGGGTTTCATCTTTCCCAGTACTTCTCCTTGGGGTTCACTGGTCCTCTTTGCGAAGAAGGCGGATGGTACCCTCCGAATCTGTGTGGATTATCCGATGCTAAACCAGTTGACGGTTGAGAACCGATATCCCTTACCGAGGATTAATGATCTCTTTGATCAACTTCGTGGAGCACGAGTCTTCTCGAAGATTGACTTGAGATCCGGATATCACCAGCTATGCATGAGACCATCGGATATACCACTTACAGCTTTTCAGATCAGATATGGTCTGTATGAGTACTTGGTTATGCCATTCAGACTCACGAACGCGCCAGCAGATTTCATGGATCTGTTGAATCGTGTGTTCCATCCTTATCTGGATTCTTTTTGGTAGTATTCGTGGATGACATCTTTTTGTACTCTCACACTCGACATGACCATGCCACCCATCTTGAGATCGTATTGAGTACACTGATAGAGCGTCATCTATATGATAATCACTCAAAGTGACACTTTTGGATGGACCAGATTGACTTCTTGGGTCATATCATCTTAGAGGCAGGAGTTGCAGTAGACCCAGATAATATGAAAGCAGTAGTTTCCTAGGAGCATCCTAAGAACGTGTTTGACATACGAAGTTTCTTGGGGCTGGATGGTTACTAAAGATGCTTCGTACAAGACTTCTCCCTCTTAGCAGTGCCATTGACAGGATTGACTAAGAAGGTTTTGAAGTTTGTTTGGATAGAATCTTGTGAGACAGCCTTTCAGGAGCTGAAGGGAATTTTGACATCAACATCGATCCTCATACTCCCAGAGCAAGGAAAGATCAATACTGTTTACTGTGATGCATCAGTTATTGGGCTGGGGGGAGTGTTGATGTAGGTTGATCTAGTTGTTGCATACAGTTCTCGGAAGTTGAGGCCACATGGGAGGAATTACCCGACGCATGACCTCGAGTTGACTGCAGTTGTTCATGTGTTGTGCTGTTAGAGACACTATCTCTTGGGATAGCATATTTTGGTTTTCACCAACGACAAAAGTCTCAAGTATATTTTTACTCAACATGACTTGAATTTGAGGCAGCGAAGGTGGGTCTAATACCTGCAGTCCTTCGATTTTGAGCTTGCCTATACACCTGGTAAAGGTAATTCAGTAGCTGATGCACTGAGAAGGAGGACTTAGATACAGGCAGTGCAGCAAGACAATGTTGAGTGGCAGCTCATGGTTTTGTCCTCCGAGATGAATTAAGAGGTGCATGACAGCCAGGGGCAGACATACATTTCATCTTTAGCTATGACTTTTACCCTCCTGGATAAAGTGAGGATGAGACAGCTATCTGATTCAGAAGGCCTTGTTTTACGAGAGTCGCTGGCAAGTGAGGATCCTCTTCCTGGTTGGACTATAAGTGATGATGAAGTTTTGCATTTGCATGGACGAGTGTGGGTTATATGGGATATATGCGAGGAGTTAATGTGGTAGTTTCATGCTTCAGCTTGGGAAGTTCATCCCGGAGTTACCAATATGTAATGTGACTCGAGACGTCAGTACTGGTGGTCGGGTATGAAGAGTGAGATAGCAGGTTTTCTTACGAGGTGTTCCACCTGTCAGCAGGTGAAGGCGGAGCCTCAAAGACCAGCTATACTGTTACAGTAGTTACCCATTTCGGATTGGAAATGGGATGATGTCATGACGGATTTTGTGACGGGGTTGCTGAGGTCACCTCGAGGCAATGATGTCATGTGGGTGGTTGTGGACAAAATTAGGAAGGTAACACACTTTTTTCTGATCAAGGAGACCTTCGATGTTGACGATCTCGGGAAGTTGTATATTTGATAGATCGCATGCCTTCATGGGGTACCTTATTCTATTGTTTCAGATAGGAATTCTCGTTTTATGTATCATTTCTATCAGATTGTTCAGAGGGCACTTGGTAAACAGGTGCTTCTGAGCACAACTTACCACCCTCAGACCGATGGCCAATCAGAGTGTAGGATATAGGTGCTTGAGGATATGCTGCATGAAAGAATCCTAGACTTTGGGGGCTCTTGGGAGAAGCATATACCCCTAGTCGAGTTTGCATACAATAACAGTTTCAATGCAACTATCGAGATGGCACCTTACGAGGCTTTATATGGTAGGCCATGCCGATCACCTTTGTGCTGGTTAAAGGTAGGTGAGGCAGCTTTACTGGGACCATGTCTCCGGCAGGAGACTTCTGAGTATGTCTAGTTCATTCGGAAGCGGATGGCTACCACTCAGTCTCATCAGAAATCATATGCTAATCACCACAGAAGACCTTTGGAGTTTGTGGTCGAGGATCAGGTTTTCTTCCGTGTTTCACAGAGGTTGGGACATAGGAGAATCAGGAGACAAGGTAATCTTTCACTGAGGTATGTTGGGCCATTTGAGATTCTGGAGAGAGTCGAGCTGGTTGCCTATCGGTTTCAGTTACCATTGAGGTACTGAGCCATGCACGATGTATTCCATGTATCTCTGTTGCGTCACTATCATTCAGACCCGACTCACGTCTTTCAGCCTGAGGAGGTTGATCTTAAAGAAGATGCGTCCTTTGAGGAGCATCTGATTCATATTCTTGATAGGATCATGAAGTTTCTCCAAGGCCGGTCAGTGCCTCTTGTATGGGTGTTATGGCAGCATGGCCAAGTGCAGGACGAAACCTGGGAGTGGGAGGCCAATGTACGTGCTCAGTGGCCAGAGCAGCTCTGAGCTTTATCTTCACTACCCGTGGAAGGGAAATTCGGGGATAAATTTCCATAAGGGGGGAATTTTGTAAGAACCCGATTCTTATTTTTGAGTTACAGGTTTATTATTTTCTCTTTTTCTTAAGTGTTTTAGAGGAAGTAAGGAAAATAGGGAAAATCCAAAAATTTGGAACTACAGGCCATGTACTATTCCACACATCGCGTACTTTTGGCCATGTGGGATGAGTACAAAGGGTGTGTAGCCAAGTCGGCGATGAAGGGTGTAAAACCGACTACATGCCGTGTAGTAGATATTTACACGCCATGTAGTCAGTCGGCAGGAAAATTGTAAGGCAGTGGAAGTAGCCACCAGCTGAGAGACAATACACACTGTGTAGTCAAGAATACACGCCGTGTACTCATGTCGACGGATGAACAGTTTGGGGGTGCCACCAAAGGAACAGTTTAATGAAGGAAGTACACGCCATGTAGTCAAAAGTACATTCCATGTACTTTGTTTTTTCGCTTAAAATGGGCAGTATCCAACCATGTTCATAGGATTGTCTTAGAACCGGACGGGAGCTTGGGAGAGGTTATTGTGGATCAACCGATCGAGCACCGGGAATCTGATCTTGCTTCCGTTGATCACATTGGAACCGCATGGGTAATCCCTTCCTTCTCATTGTGTGTTTCATTCCAATTATTCCTCTATGGGAAGTTATTTACGTTCGAACGTGTTTTTTTATAACCCATATCTACATCATTTTTGGGCATTTCTGGAATCGACATTCATGTATATCGTTCTTTGGTGTGAAAGGTAGGTGGCTTAGTGTTTAAATTCCCAATTGTTGTCCGTTTTGTGTACCGTTGCGTCATGAACCCATGTTGGGGTGTCATGAGGTTGTGGTCGTGGCTATTTTAACTACCTAGAAATGTATTGGTGATTAAATTTGATAATAAACTACTGTTTGGGCTCGTTGCTTCGATCTAGGACCACCCCGGGGGTGCATTCCTCTGTTTAGCCATTTGGTCAGGATACCCGAGTGTATGCCATTGTAATAATGTTTATCGAATTTCCTTGAGAGGAATTGTATGTGAATTGTTTATTTACATGTTCGACTAGGCCTAGTTACTTGTACCAGAGGGCGGTGTTTTAATATAGCCTGAGGGCATGACTATATTAGCCAGAGGGAAACGTTCTATTTAACCTAAGGGAAACCTTTCGTATGCTTGAGGGCAGTGACATCTGTGCCTAAGGGCGATACTTCGTATTCCTGAGGGCAACATTTGTTATGCCTGAGGGCAAGATTATGAATACCTGAGGGTAAGGGTTTGCGTGTCTGAGGACACAGACTGACTGTTTACATAGAAATACACTATGGTGATTTCCTTTTTTCTAAATGGTTAAATGAACAATAAAATGTCAATATAACTAGTAATGTGAGTTACTTTTGAGTACTACTTAGTTTATTTCATTTTACTACTGCACACTGTTGTTTCATATTTTATCAGAGTTGGGCATGGTCCTTTGGTGGGTGCCTACTGGGATTCATTTCTCACACCCTGTTTGGGTCATGTCTTCAGCCCAAACAGATTACTTTTCTGTAGGTGTGGATAAGGGCAAGGGTCCCTATACAAGTACTTGATTGCTGCTGAAGAGTACGGGAGCATGGGACCAGGCTTAGGCTCACGATGCTACCAGCTGTTTTGTTTTACTTTGTTGTACTCTATATTGTATTGTACTGTTGTGTAACATGTTCTTTCTGTTTTTCTTAGAACATGAGACATGTTGCATCATATCTATATAACGGGTTGGTTATCTTTTACTGCAGTTGTATATATTAAATATGCATGGTTTGTTGCTTCTGCTGTTGTTGTATGATTTTTATTTTATTCCACTGTGTTACACTTTGAAAAATGAGTGCATAGTTTCCCCACTATCTGACTAGGGCCCTCACAGTTAGTCGATAGCCTATGGAGTTTGGGGAAATGCGCTTGAGGTCACATGTCGAACCGGGCTCGGGGCACCCCTTGAGTGGCACCCAGGCACGGGATGTTACAAGAGACACTTGAATAAAAATAATTAAGGTAATAAAAACATTATAATATCATGATAATAATGGTATTCATTATAAACTATGTCAAAGTACTGTATATACCCCATATAAAATTGAATTGGCACATAACAACAATGAAGTTTCAATTGAATGTAAATTGAGATGAAATACCTTATAAAGACTGTATCATTTGGTTAAGGATAAATAAATGAAAAAATTAAGTGTCACAAATAAAAATACAATCAATATGATTGGATATTCTATGTAAATAAATCATAGGACAATCACACATATTCTGGTAAAAACAACACCAATAAATTTGATGTTTAACTCAATGAAGGAAAATTGAGTTAAAATTACTCTTATAAAGTTCATATTGAGGACTTGAGAATTTATAAATGGAGGGATTATGTGTATCAAAATTATATCCACATAAAGGGGAGTTTAAATTACTACACAAATAAATAAATAGTAATTTCACACATATTCTTGGAGAAAAATAATCAATGAAGCTTGCATAAAACCCAATGAGTGGAAATTGAAATTAGAAATTCCATTACTGATTGGGAAGCTTATGAAACATAAAACCCATTAAAAAATATCATACAATTATTATGTAAATACCCATAAATTAAATAATGTTACATAAATAATACAATCATGCGTAGTACATACACCACACAAAAGGAAATAGTGGCAATATAGCATGAATCTCACGAGAATAAAAAGTGAGATGAAAACCCCTTACCTTATACTTTCCTTTAGATAGAGGTAAGTTCAACCTACGATATAATTCTTAAATCATTATTATTTAATTATAAAATAACCATATACATAAATAGGATATCATATATGATATTTTAATATTTCTTTGATAATAATATTTCAGTAGTATCATTGTTTTGGGGGTTAACTGATTCATTTTCCTTTATATTTTTTGTTATGTAAGTCATGTGTTTTAAGTATAGGATGTATATGATTCATTTACATAATAATATTACGTTCTTAAACATTATTTTTAATAATAAAATGAAAATTATTCTTTAATGGTTACAGTGGGAAATTATTCTTATTGCGTACGTGGAGACGGTAATCCTCATGCACGCAAGAGTGAAAATATCATTCTACTGATGGTGAAATAGAATGTAAATTGATGGTATATTGCATATAAAAAATAATTAACATGTTGTATTTATTATTTATATCAATTATAATCATTATTATACCCATCTAAATAATGAATTGTTGAATGACAAACTATACCACGACGTGGAGACGGTAAGCCATACGTACGCACATATGGTGACTTTGTCATTCCTAGGATGGATAGAATAATGAATATGGTTATACCATATTTATAATAACATCAAAGTATGTATAAGGTACTGGAGTTATTATTTTGGTATGTAAATAAGAAAGAGAAAGTGGAAAAAGAAATTAACATTGAATGAGGTGATGAAATTGTTATTTCTTCTTCGAGGGCTTTGATTTGATCAAAAGGGAAACATAGGTTGGCTTTCTGGTCAAAGTAAGGAATCTAGGTTAAATTGAGAATAGTTGGGAGGATATTTGAGTAGGGTTTGGATGATCCAAATGGCTTTGGATGTGTTAATTTTAGAGAAGGGGGTGTAGCCTTTTATAACAGAGGTGAGGGTCACATTAGGAAAAGCTAGAAATATTATTTTATTATAAAATCATTTTCGGGTTCTAATGGATCCATATGGATTTATTTCAAGGAAAAGGTGGGTATGGGTCGAAATACTCTCAAGAAATAGGTTTTAGAGAATTTTAGGTCACCATATTAACCTTATCTTTTATATTCAGCTCTTAATTAAATAATTTATCTTTTACAATGTCTTCTTGTATTTTTATATTACATGTTTAATAAACATATTATAAAATGCCAAAAGAACCTCAAGTGGTTCATTAATGACATATCTATCATTATATAAGTGCTTTTTCCAAACTTTATATTTTTAGTACTATTATAAAATTTAATAAAATAGTATTTTTTTTTAAACTCATTTATTTCGATTTTGACACTATTTGGTTTTTGGTTTTTTTGGAAGTCATAACGATCTGATTTATTCATAAAAATACACTCAATCAACCCTAAAAAGTCTTATTAACCTAGAAAATAATGGTAATTAATCAAAAGATTCAATTTACATTTATTTTAATATTTATAACATCAATTATTTTAGTCTTTCTTTAATAAGGTAATTATTGCATCATCTATGTGTCAAAAATAAATTTAATTATTTAATGTCTAAAAATCATAAATAAAATTCCATTATGTATTAAATATTCATAGATTTATAATGAATATTTATAGTTGAATTTTTCTTATGTGTAACCCTATATTAAAAAAAATTAGTTATTAAACATTTAATTTAACAGTTTTAACTCTTCGTTAAATAAAATATAATAAATGTTCTAATCTAATTCAAGTGGATCAAAAAGGATCATATTTTGTCATAAGGTTGAATTTGGTCGAAATACATTTATCCAACTTATAGAGACTATCTGGTGTTGTTATGGTGGGGAGACTATAGACTCATGGTCAGAGTCTCACTATAGTATGACAAGTGTAAATCAATAAACAATAGCAATGGGAAAAAATAAAACAAAGAATAATGGAAGAATAATATAATAAATAAAAAAGTGGTCGATGTCAATTTATAACAATTCATGTGTGACAGAAGATGAAAAAAGTATAATTAGTAAGAATCAAAATAAAAAAATACAATGTAAAAAAAAGAATCATTTCCCCATGACTAGCTCCATGAGCATATCAAGAATCATCGTGTTCCTATTCCCTAGCTCCATCCTAGCAACGTAAATAAAATCATTCAAAGTTAGCTACTTCAATTTATCAATACTGATATACATAAAAGAAAGAACCGAACTTTACATATGTGGAAACTGTATTACTTTTTAGGAATACAAAACACATATCACAAAAAGACACCCAAGACTATATAAGATTATTGAATTTGGAAACTGGAAAACATAATCAACTATTTCATAAAACATCTTCTTTGTCTCCTACTTTATACTTCATAACTTGTACCCATTTTTTGACACATCTTACTTAATAGCCTTATTAAAATCCTTGGGAAAAAGAAACATGAAAAGGGGTGAGATAAAATTATCAATAAGGATAGTCAAGAAAAATATCTTACAAAACATAAAAATATGAATTTAAAAACATGAGCATAACTTTGGAAAAAATACCAAAACCTTAAGTCATGAAATAAATATTGGAAGTATGTAAGGGATAGATCATAAAGAAACATTAACAATGATAAAATATAATTTCTATAAAACATGGAATTATGGAAAACAAATAATAACATAATATTATTTCCATAGTAGCCGATGCATTACTTCCAAGACCATCATTCTGGACAAATTCTATCACTAAACTGGGTTTACATGTCATTCGAGCCTTGTATTACTGAACCAGATTTACTCATCGTTCCAAACCTATATTACCGAACCATATTTACATGTCGTTCAAGTCATGTTTATATCATGAGATATAAATCTTTACCAAATGCATTTCGGGGATATATTGGTCCCACCCATCTCATAATGAAACCATTCTTATGTGTTCTACAAAAAACATAATAACATTCACTATAGCATAACCCATTAAATAAAATGGGTTTATTAAACATCATTCCATAAAAATTCATATGAAACAAATATATTTCAAAAATAAAATTACATAATAAACACAATCAAATAATAGTTATAACAAGTATAACCCCATTTATATAATGTCATCATAAATGGAAAACAATTTTGAAAAAATACTTGAAATTAATTCTTGACAAAAATATGCTTTATTCTTTAAAAACGTTTTCCTTCTTCAAAATGAAACAAAATATTAGAGGAAATAATTTTATGTGAAGATAAAATTTTAATCTTGTAGGGGAAGCCTAAAGGAAATAAGGCGTTATGAAATATTAAAGATATGTTCATTCCATAAAATTTTAAAAAATAGTCCTCTTATACTTTTTCTCGAAAAGTCAAGAAGTACCTCAAACTGAAAACAACAAAAGATTCCGTTCATATGATTTAGTAAAAATTAACCAATGGGTTAAATAGAAATTAAACAATTATAGAAGGATGTAACTAATATTTTGAAATAACAACTGAGGAAACATGGACGTGCATGATAAATATATCCCAGTAAATACTTATGAATAAACAATCTCATATAAAAACTAGATTTGAAAATTTATCCCCTACCTTAAGTCTGGATTCTCCCGTATGTGTCTAAAACAACTGTATTTTGGGTTAAAACATATAATTCAGTTTTAATAGAACCATAATAATATTTATGATATCATATATTATTCATTTATAAATTTATATTAGCTGTTTATTTGTCAATTCCTTGTTAAAGCAACATTTTGGGTAAAAATTATTTTATATATCATACGTGTTTTGACTTGTTATTATTAATATTACTACTTATATCCTGATTTAATTAATTCCATAATTTAATACATGATTTATATATCATAAATATTCAGTATATAACTATATATAATAGATAGATAAACGAAATGGAATACAACGTTCATGGAGACGGTAGGCCGTGCATATGCATGAATGATGATTCCTTATCTTTATCGAATTGAATGGAAGAAAGTTAATGACATATATATATACATAAATAAAGAAGAATTATTATTTAATATATTTAATTATTATTTATTATGTATAATTTATAATCATTCTTGAATGGTTAACGTGGAGAATGAATCTCATGGTGTCGTGGAGATGGTAAGCCATACGTACGTACGAGCAACGAAATCATTCACCTGATGGTAAAAAGGTATGGAATTGGATTCTATATTAATTGTAAAAAATATTATCACTTTATATTCATTATTCAAATAAATTATTATAATCATTATACCACTCCAAATTAAGTATTGTTGAATAAAAAATTACACCACAACGTGGACACGGTAAGTCGTACCTACACATGCACGGTGATATTGTTATTCATATGATGGATGAAGATAGGTATAAGGTTGTAAAATAACTATAATAACATATTATACAGAATAATATACTATATTTATAACTTTGTTATGGGAAAAACATAATAATATTAATTATAAGAAAAATAATAATTTTGAAATAGGTGACAAAAAAATTACCTCTTCTTTCAAGTATCTCATTTTGGTATGCACAAAAGGACTCCTGAAGATGTATTTATACCCAAAGGGTGGCCTCTATGATGAATTGAGAGATGTTGGGAGGATATTTGGGTAGGGTTTGGCAGATCCAAAGGCTTTGTAGGTAGAATTAAAAGATAGGTAGAGGTGCCCTTTTATAAGAGGGGGAGGGGCACATTTGGAATGTCTTGAAATATTAATTTATTATAAATTAATTTTCGGTTTATAATGCTCCCAAACTCAATTATTTTGAAGATAATATGTTTATGAGTCTAAATCCTCTAAAAAATAAAATTTAGATAAGTTTTGAATTTTTTTAAACCTTATCATTTTGATTTATCCTTATTTAATCTATTTAATTTTATTTGTGCTAATAATATTCTAAATAATAAGTGGTTATAAATATTAAAATATGTGTTGTAAATTGTCCATAATTGGATAATTAATATAATTTTAGGCCATATAATTTTAATTTTGTAATTATTAAATGTTTTTGTTATATCTAAATAATTTAATAACATGTCATTTTTTATAAAATATCAATAGTGTCAAATTTCACAGTATTCATTTATTTGAATTTAAATAAAATCCAAACCGAAGATAAATTAAAACCAAAATATTTAATAAACTACTAACATGTCATAATCACCTTTAAATTTGTTGGAACACATTATTTATTTCATATAATATTTCTTTTAATAATTTTTAAACCATTTATTTGATATTTATATTAATAAATAATTTCTAATTCACTATTGTGACATCATTAATGGTAATTATTTAATCTATAAAAAATATAAATAAATTCACATGATATAAATAATTTAATTATATTTTTGTAGACTATTTAGTTTCTATGTTTTATGATGTTTATCACAATATTAAAATTATTATACTTATAAGATATAAGTGAGTGACATGTTGTCACTTTTGTGTTTTAATTAAAAATACATCACTTTCATGGAAAAATTACATTACATGAATCAATTATAACCATTATTTGAAATTGGTAAACTTTAATTAATCTAATAGGATTTTGGTTGGTTTTAGGGTAATTTTATTATATTTATCATATTGTTTGTTACTCTAATTTACCATATTTAACTTTAACTGTGGTAAATAAAAATTATTGTAGTTAATATACATAATATCAAAATAAAATTTAACTATTAACACATTTTGGACCCACTATTTCCAAATATGGAATCCATTTTTTAAAATTAAAAACAGAGAAGTTTCAATAATTAATTTAAAATTTATTCCCATTGTCAAGACCAGAAATCTTGTTTTAATGAAGTAAAAACTATTAAAAGATTGACATGCATTTATGTCCAATTTAAATGTGGAATTACTACTAATGAACAAATTTTATTAAATTATAAAAACATAATTCAATTAAACTATAAAACAAATTAAAAATATAATCTAACTATATAAATAAATTATATGAAAATTTAGTTTTGAATTCAAATGCAATATTTTTCATTATTCATTAAAATATGAATTTTTTGAGAAAAAATACCAAAAATTCAACCAAAGTAAAATTTGATGTCCTGCTTCAAAATAAGAAGTTTATTTTTTCAAATAGAATATATTAAAGTGTTAAAAACTATATTTAAAATTGGTTCTCCATAAAAAGGTGGCAAAACTTCATTTTTTGAAAAATATTTCTTTTATCCAAAAAATTGAATTTGTTCTTATATCATGTTCTAGAAAATACCTAAGTTGAATGTTAATGTTATATAAAATTCAAAATACAGTAAATACTATTCATAATTGCTAGTTTATATAGTATTTTAATAATATATCATTGTTTAGTGAAACTCGTTATTGCATATAATGGAAGCTATTGTGGAAGGTCACTCTTACGTGTAATGAAAGCCAAGTTAGTATTGTGTGTAGTGAAATATTAATTTGGTGTAACGTATAAAATTATCATATCATAGTTCTTTTCAACATTGAATAAAATATATACTCAATGTTTCATGAAATTAATTCTATCAAAAGAACATGAAATTGTGTGTAACACAAGCCAAGTATTGTGCTGCATATACTCCAAGCTAATACAATGTTCTGTATAGCACAAGATAATCATGGTGAAGCATACAACATAAGACATAAAATAAATTAAAAACAATATATCTAATAAAATATTTGGGTGTTACATTATACCCCCTTAAAATAAATTTCACCCTTAAAATTTTCGAGGTTATAAAAGGTTTATTACTTGAATGTTTTTTTCATAGAAATCCACATCATAAAAAGGAATACTAAAACATAATTTTAAAAAAGGAATGTTTGAAGAATAATGGTTACACAAAATAACTCATCACTAGTTTCCCTATATGAGAACATATGTGAGAAGTAAAAACATAGATATAGAAGAGAAATCGAACTGTCATATTCTGATGGATAGTGTTATACAACAAGGTTGGAGAAATTTAACCAGAAATCCATAAATATGCAGTGATTTAAGGGACCATATGATTCATCAGATAAGAAGGTACTAAGATAACATTTTTTGTTTTTAAGATTCTTTCCCTAAAGATAAAAATTTTAGCATGAGAATGAATACTTACTTTATTCTAGTACAATCTCACCATTTTTTATGCCTTGAACAATTTCTATATCATCTCTTATTTAAATAAATGATGTTAAATTTTTTATTTTTGAATTGTTAGCAGATCATCCGATAGAATGATAGGCCATTCCATCTGTGTCAAAAAAAGGTTGGGACATGTTGCCAAATATCTATAAGTCCAAATCTATTGATATAATACATTAATATAGCAAACATCAACTAAAATATAACTTATACTATCCATAAATGGATAATATTTCAATCCTTCCAAAAACTAAAAATATAAAACATTAGAAAGAGGTGAACTAAATTGACTTGATATTTATCTCCCATAACTCATTTGGTAGTTCTTGGTTGTCACATTCCAAACATAAGAATACCTTAATCGTGTATTCTCATGAAACATGGTAATAACATGAATTACAATAGAACCTTAGTAAAAACAATTTTTTCTATCAAAATTAACACTTTCCACACACCAAAAATACCAAAAATTCAATGTTCTCAAACCATGATATCACATTGTCCTTGTATTAGTCCGGAGATTATTAATACTATCAAATGTCTCATTATTTAATTATCCCGTCATTATGTGGTTATCATGGGATTTTCAAAAAAAATAAATCACTTTTTATTTTTATCAATATAATAAATTATGGAAAACCACAATGGACCAATACATAGATATTCCAATATTATATAATATTATAAATGAGATTCCACAACACTATTTTGGAATCCCATTACATAAACACATAATCATTCCACCACTTCGTTGTCATACTCAACATCACCAATAGTGATCACATGTGACTTCCCTTTATCTTTTTCCTTTAGAAGTTATTGGTGTCGATCATCATTAACCATTGGATTACGGAATCGATTAGCATAATGCCCCACTTTATTTCACTTATAGCATTGAAGTGTTGGTGGTACGTTCTCAATAGTATTTTCTCTATTCACATCATTAGGAACATTTTTCTCATTACTTTGGAACTGAACTACTCAATGACCTTATTTTACACATGGGAAACATTTTCTAGTCCTTTTAAGTCAATATCCACCATTCTTCTTTCCACAATTGGAGGATAAGGAAACATTCATCTTATTTTCACCATTTTTTTTGGGATTTTCCCTCAAACTCGATCTTTCATTTCTTTTCAGAACCATGAGATGGATATGTCACACAAAATTCTAGTTCTACCTTGATAGTGCAACGCACAATCTATTAATAGATAATAAAATCTCTTTTAGCTAAGCCCCTTGGAATACAGGGTTTTATGACATTGAGTAATTGATCAAATTTAATTTTAGGTTAGTTGATAAATCCATAATGATACCTTGAAATTCTTATAAAATTTTCCTTGTTTGTACCAATGGATTCCTCATACTTTTTATTAATCTTAAGGAACTCCTTTCTATCTTTTCTTACGAATACAGGGGATGTAATTATTGAAAAACAAGCTCTTTAACTCGTCTGATTCCATGGATTTAATTTCATCTTGATGCCTTGTATTTTTAATTTGAGTCCACCACTGGTCTGATTCACCTTCTAAACGATAAACAACCAAAATTATATTTTCTTGTTTTCAATAGTGAAGGATGGAAATTATATTTTCAATAGTACTAATCCATTGTTCAGAAACAAGTGGATCAGAAAACCCACTAAATTATGGTGGACATTACCTCATAAAGGGTTTAATAGAATGTTGTTCCCTTCCTTGATAATTTGGAATTACAGAACAATTCATAGATTTTGTAAGTATAGAAATTATATTTTTTATCCTATCTCCCATAACATTTAGTTGATCAATACGAAAATCATTGAAATTTTTAGTGCATTAACAATTAACATGGTTCCTTCAAGTTAGATCCATTATCTATATCCAAAAAAGAATATTGTTATAGGAAAAAATCATACTAGGAAAATAATAATCAAGGGGGATCACTTTTAATATCAAACATCATAGGTTTAATCATAGGTTATTCATGATTGTTACCATAATTCTTTGACTATAACCTATAGTTTGACTTACCTTTAGGGACATCCTTATACATACCTTATAAATATCTATACGGATCTCACTAAAGTTTTAGAATCCTCATTTCCAAAAGTCAACTAAACCTTTTCTCTGATAAAAATAGTAAAGACCTGAGCTTGACGTACATAGATACTTCATTACTTTTGAGTACTAATTAATATATGACCCAAAAAGAGGCCCAAAGACTATATTTTTTTATTTCCTTTCGAATGTAAAAACAATAAACAACCGGTTCATAAAACATATACATCATCTCATGCTTCATCCTTCACAACTAGAACCCTTTTTTAAAAAATCTTACTTAATACCCTTCTTCAAATACTAGGGAAAAAGAAACATGAAAAGTGGTGATCTCAAATTCTCATTAAGGGTTAGTATGGAAAATATCTTAAAAAACATAAACATAATAATGACATAGCATGAACATAACTTTTTAAAAAAACCAAAATCACGAGTCATGAAATAAATCTTGGTAGTACTTAAGGCATAGATCGTAAAGGAACATTAACCATGATAAAATAGAATTGGAATAAAACATATAATTATGGAAAACAAATAAGCACATAATATGATTTCAATAGTAGCCCAGGAATTTCTTCCAGGACCATCATAGTGTGAAAAGTCCATTACTAAACCAGGTTTACTTGTCATTCGAGCCATGTATTACCAAACCAGATTTAATTATCCTTCGAGCCTTGTTTTACTCAACCAGATTTACTTTCCATTCCAGTCATATATGTCCCATGAGATATAAATCATTACCCAATTCATTGGAGGGAGATATAGGTCCCACCCATATAATAATGAAACCATTCTTATGTGTGCCACAAAAACATAAAAACATTCACCATAGCATAACCTGTGAAATAAAATGAGTTTCTTAAAAATCGTTCCACATTAATTCATATAAAACAAAGGGATTTCCTAAATAACATTCAATTATAAACACACAAAAAATCATTGTAATAGTAGGTATAACCCTATTTATGGAATTACATCTTAGATGGAAAATAATTTTGAGAAAATAAATGAAATTAATTCTATAGGAAAGTATGATTTCTTCTTCAAACACATTTTCCTTCCTCAAAATGTAACAATGTTTTGGAAGAAATAATTTTATGTGAAAATAACTGTGTAATATTGTAGGAGAATATTTATGGAAATTACGTTTTTTGAAATCATAAATATGTTTTCATGAGGTACAAGTTAAACAAACATTCTTCTCATACTTTTTACAGAAAAGTCAAAAAGTACCTCATACTGAAAACTAAAAAACAATCAATTCAACTATTTAGTAAAAATTAAACAATGGGTAAAATTGAATTTAAAAAATTATAGAAAGATATAAGGAATATTTTTATATACATATTCAAGAATCATGGATGTAGATGATAAATTTACCCTAGTAAGTACTTATTAATAAAAAAATCTTGGATAAAAATGAGATTTGCAATGTTATCCCTTACCTTAGATCTGATTTATTCTCTGTGTGTAGAAAACTCATGTATAGTGGGTTTAAAAATATTATTAACTTGTTACAGAACCATAATAATATTTATGATATCGTATATTATTTTATTATGACTTTATATTACCTATTCATTTATCAATTCCATGTTAATGTAATGTTTTCGGAAATAATCATTTTATATATCAAATGTGTTTTGACTTGTTATTATTAATGTTATTACATAGATATTTATGTACTTACTTCTATAATGTAAAACATGATTTATATATCATAAATATTATGTATTGAAATATATATATATATATATAATAGATAGATAAATAAAACAAAATACACTGTTCATGGAGATGGTAGGTCATACGTACGCAAGAATGCTCTTTCTGTTTCCTTATTGAATTGAATGGAAGAAAATAAATGATATATATATATATATACATAAATCCAAAAAATGAATTTTTTCATATATTTCATTCTTATTAATTATATATACTTTATAAACATTTTTTAATGGTTATGGTGGAGAATTAATATCACATTATCGTGGAGTTGGTAAGCCCTGTGTACACATGAGCAACGATATCATTCACTTGATGGTTAAATAGTATAGAATGGGATGGTATATTAATTATAGAAAAACATTATCATGTTATATTTATTATTTGAAACCATTATAATCATCAATATATTCATCCAAATTAAGTATTTTTGAATAACAAATTACACCTCAACATAGAGATGGTAAGCAGTACGTACACACACATGGTGATGTTATTATTTATATGATGGATAAAAAGAGGTACAAGGTTGTCCCATAACTATAATAACATGTCAAAAAGTAGAATATATTGGATTTATTACTTTAGTATGGGAACAACATAATAATAGTAAGTATAAGAAGAAAATAATTTTGAAAGATGTGATAATATAATTACCTCCTTTTCATGTATTCCTTTTGGTATGCGTAAAAGGGATCCTTAATATGGCTTTATGCCCAAAGGGTGGCCTCTATGATGAAATGAAGTAATTTTGGGGGATCTTTTGATAGGGTTTCCAATAAAAAAGGCTTTGGAGGTGTGATTAAAAGAGAAGGAGGGGTCTACTTTTATAAGAGAGTGGAGGGGCACATTTGGAATTTCTTGAAATATTAATTTATTATAAATTCATTTTCAATTTATAATAATCACAGACTCATTTATTTGAAAGATGAGAATATTATGGGTTTAAATCCTCTCAACCAATAAATGTTAGACCAGTTTTTATATTATTTTAAACTTTATCATTTTGATTTATCCATATTTAATATATTTAATTTTATTTGTCATAATAATATTATAAATATTAAATGTTCATAAATATTTACTTATGTGTTGTAAATTTTCCATAATTGGATACTTTATGACATTTTAGACCATGTAATTTTAACATTGTAATTTTCAAAAAACCTTGTGATTTTTAAATAAATTAATAATATTTTTTTGTATAAGATATCAATAGTTTTAATTTTGACACTATTAATTTATTTAACATTAAATAAAATCTACACCGAAGATAAATTCCAAAAAAAATATTTTAAACACTCTTAACATGTCATAGTAACCTAGAAAATTTGTGGAGAATATTAATTAGTTCATATAATATTTCTTTTAATATTTTTAAAACCATTTATTTGATATTTCTATTAATAAAATAATTTCTACATCACTATTGTTTCATCATTAATGATAATTTTTTAATCTCTAAAAATTCTAAATAAATTCACATGATGAATATAATTTCATTATCTTTCTGGATACTATTTATGTTCAATGTTTTATGATGTTTATGACTATATTAAAATTATTATACTTATAATATATAAGAGAGTGACATGTTGTCACTTTCTTCTATTTTATTTATAATTACATCATTTTCATGGAAAAAAGTCCATTAAATGAATACATTCTGACTCTAAGGTGATACTCGTAAACATTTATTAATAAAATATTATTTTCATATGTGTTAGGACAATTTTATTATCTTTATCATATTTTTCTTTACCCTAATTTACCTTTAACTGTGGTAAGTAAAAAGTACTGTATTTACTATTCATAAAATCCAAAAAAAGTAACCTATTAACATATTTTGGAACCACTAATTCCAAATATGGAATACATTTTTAAATAATCAAAACACAGAATTTTCATTAAGTAATATAAATTTATTTTATGTTGTCCAAACCAAAAAGTAGGTTTTAAGAAGTAAAAACAATCCAAAGATTAACAAGTGGTTATGTCCAATTTATATGTGATATTAATTCCAATGACCAAAATTGTTTTAAATGATAAAAACATAATTCAATTACTTGTTAAAACTAATTATAATGATAATCTAATTACATAAATAAATAATATGAAAAGGCAATTTTGAATTAAAATGCAATATTTTTCACTATTCATTAAAATATGAATTTTATCAGAAATAATACCAAAAATACAAAAAAAGTAAATTTTGATGTCCCGATTCAAAATAAGATGTTTATTTTGTCATATAGAATATATAAAAGTGGTAAAAATAGATTTAAAAGTGGTTCACCAATAAAAGGAAGAAAAACTACCTTTTTTGAATGATACTTCTTTTATCCAAAAAAAGTATGTGTTCTTATTTTATGTTCTAAAAAATACATATGATGAATGTTTATATTATATAAAATAAAAAAATTAGTTAATATTTTTCATAACTGCTAGTTTATATAATATTTGAATAATATATCTTTGTTTAGTGAAACTCAGTATTGTGTACAATGTAAGCTATCGAGGAAGGTCTATCTTGCTTGTAATGTAAGACAAGTTAGTGTTGTGTGTAGGGAAAGATCCCTTTAGAGTTACGTATAACATAATCCTAACATAGTTCTTGTATACATTGAAAAAAATCTATACTCAGTGTTTACATAAATGAATTCTATCAAAATAACATGAAATTATGTGTAACACAAGCCAAGTATAGTGTTTTGTATACTTTCAGATAATACGGTGTTGCATATAGTGCAAGATAATATTTTTTTAGCATACAAACCAAGACATCAAAGAAAATAAAAATAATCTATCTCCTAAAATCTTGGGGTGTTACTCATAAACTCTACTTGGGTACAAATAGTGCATGATCAGGGTATGAGATACAATCTCAGTAGGCCAGAACCCACAATGTCTAGCCAAATCCATTTTGTGAATTATAAATTAGGTAGTGTTCCATATTGAATAGATTTAGTAAAGAAAAAAATAAATCAATGCATCGGACTAGGTCCCACTTAGACACTTGTCCAATCAACCTACATCATCCAAAACCAGTGATTTTAAACCAAAGGATCCTGAAATGGTAAATAGGATGAGGTAATATAAGAGGATGTGGATTGACACCAGTCTTGTGGTTTGTCTTGGAGGACACATCACTAAATCTTTAATAACAAGGGGATAATTTCTCATTTTGAAAAAAATCATTAGAATTTTCATTAAATAAATTTGAAAACCACTTTTAAAATATTACGAGACACCCTGAGAATGTCTATTCCAGTCCTGTAGAACTTTCAATGTATGTCTCAAGGGGCTCCACATATGACCAAAGACAAGGAGTCCATCCATGGTGACCAAAGAATGATGTCTCATGTGTCACTCTAGTCCTAGTGTGAAAATTCATGTAATAACCTCTGAGTTCGTACCAAGTATAACCCATAAGGTCCCAAGTCTCTCTCAAGTAATGGTTCAACAAGTCATTCCTTTAATCCCATCCAATGGGTATACCCTAGGGAACTCGTTCCACCCATCTATAGGTAAAATAAATTTTTCTCGACAAACCCATCATAGACATCAGTGGTGTCACTCCTAAGTTGTTTACTAAGAATTAAAATTTATAATAGAAAGGCATTAGATTCCATCCAAGGGGTCTTTAATTAGTATCCATTCATATGATACTGGCACTAAGATAAATCTAATACACAATCAAGGCATTTATAATAAACAAAGAAAGAGGGACCAATTCATAATTTCAAACATTTAATGTATGAAAGCCATTGTAGAATAGGAATATCTATTTAAATGGCACATTAAAGGCGTGAGGAATATGTATTAATCAATTGGACCATATCATTAACAACATGGAAATAAAATATAGTTTATGGGAAACTAAAATTGTTATTATCCCTAAGCATAAGCACAAAACTACTGGGCAGTGCACATGTCATTTTTCATTTGAATACATCACACCCCAACAAGGGGGGTTTTATTAGAAAAAATGCCTTATTATTAAAGAGAACATTTATTTAAATTTAAATGATATAATTTCACCATCATTCATGAATTTATAATTTTTAATTAAGCTCAATCACAAGTCACATAATAAGGAATATGGGTGACCAATGTCACGTGGCATGAGACATAGACACCACGCTCTAAGCCTAAATCGTGTCTAACATTGTATCTTAGATAAATTAATTAATTTGGAAATCTATCATAATTATAACACACAGACACACATATTCTATTATTATTTAACATTTTATGGATTTGAAAGTGGCCATTCAAGGAGGTAACACCCAAAAGGTGTGGCCAATAATGAGGCGAGTGACCCACAAATGTGTTTCTATATAACGAGAGGTTATATGTGACATGGGAAAAATATTTTAATTAATTTAATAAATAATAAATAATAATCATAGGAAAGTTTTGGAATTCAACATGACGACACATCATTAAAAATGTGACGAAATTACATGTAAGAGCATAGACCACCTACCTAGATGTATTAGCACTCCACTCATCCATTATTGAGGGTCTATTCAAACTACAATGGTAGAAAAAGGAATTATTTTTTATATTCATAATAAATACAGAAAAATAAATTACACAAAAATATCACAATGGGTAGAAGATGAACCTTGAAAGAAAAGTGAGTGGAAGGAAGAGCTTACTGACGACTTTTCATTACTTCTTAAAGTGGATGATTCAGACATCGATGAAGGAAGATATCCCAAACCCTATGACAATGGGTGGAGTACATCCACACATGAAGGGGGAGGAATAAACCCACTATAGAAGAGGATTAAAAGGAAATAATGTCTCAAAACACTCATTAATGGAAAATGGGCGTTTCACCCTCAAAACTAAACTACACGGTTTTGTCAAACTGTGCACCAACCGTGCGGTGAACAATGCGAGGTTACAACCTAAGTGTCACTAAACATGTGGGATATGAACATGAATTGGATAAACCATGAACATCACTTATTCATAACATATTATTTCCCCCATAATCAACAAGGCTTGTTTCTAGGGGCTACACGATTTTAGAAAAAAAACTGTTCCCTTAACAGTCCTTTCCCAAATTGAGATTTTGGAGCCTGATGCACCAGAAATGCCACATAACTTCTGAGGGACCCTTTAGACCTGGAAAAACATCCAAAAACAATATATTTAAGTGTCACAACTCTTTTAACTTCATTATAATGCTCATTTTAAAGTAAATCTCATCCGCTAAATGCCAAAATTCAAATTCCGCTTGGAATTTCATCGGATCCAAAAGTGTAAGATGCTACAACTATCGATTGCTTTACATTATTTCTGGATTGAAGGAACTTCTATTTTTTATCATTGTTCTGAGGATGAGTGGAGTTGGGATATATTGAGGGGAATCCATTATACACAATGATTATGTTTCTCAAAATGTGATAGAAATGTATTTATATACCAAGGGTTAGGGGTTAATATTTAATTAATTTTACAATCTACCATTTAAAAAATATTAAACCCCAAAAAACCAAATTTCATATAATAATTTAATATTATTATTTTATTTCACATCATTCACTCACTCGAATGATGAGAAATATTATTTCATGGTCTTTCAAAATAGTACTTATTATCAGACCAAATCTTAATCTAGTCATCCTCATCCACATTTATCAAATTCCCAAATAAACCTTATAATGAAATATTTATTCATTCAATAAATAAATTAATATTCAATTTCGAAACTGGATAATAAATATTTTTTTTATTCACATAAATAAATAAATTATTTAGTTATTAAATAAAAATATTATTTATTATGGCATGAATAAAAAGTGATATATAAATATTAGAAATAAATTTAATAAAAAATTAATTTATGAATAAATATATATTTAATATTTATTGTAATTTAATGAATCTTGAATAAATAGTAATTCTTGGTCTGGAGAATAATATTTATTCCAATCATTAAAAATAAATAAATTATAAATGATATCAAAAAAAACGTTGTGTATGGCCCTCTAGGCCTCTTCCATCGTGGAATTAGGTGATCAATACTACGGTGAAAAATTACTATCAGCAATGGGTCGTGGAACCAACAAAGAAAGAAGATACACCATAGTGATAGAATCACTTATGAATAGTCATTCTTTAATATAACCCATTTTTCTTGATATATCATCATTGAGAATGTACACTCATGTCATCAACCTATATTCTTGATATAACTTTCTTTGAAAACCATAAGTAACCACATCATTACATCATGTACAAGGAATATAATTGTATGGTTCTATTTATCTCAAAGGGATTAAATATCAACTTATATAAATATGGAAGAGATAAATCCTTCCTCTATCAATTAATTAGGAAAATATCATTCCTGATGAACCCAACATACCAAACATCTTCATGAACTGTCTAATCATAGTTTATGGTAATACATAAATGTGATTTGGTCATTATATGAACTAATAAAAATCTTAACATCTATTGATCATTACGCACACTCATGGATAGTAAAACCCAAGGATACATAAATATGTATATTTCCTACTGGATGGTCTTTTTTCATAATCTCCCATCTTGGATATTATTAAGTACAAACATCAGGAGATGATGTATCATCTAATAATGAATACTGGAACAAGAATGTTAGCACACTCTATACCAATAACACCCCTGTTTCCAAGTAAGTAACCCTTTATTTATTATTTTTATGTATGTAAAGTATATAGGTGGATTTTGGGAGTGTTTTGAGAAAATATAGAGGTATTTTTCAGCTTTTCTATAAGTTAAAATTATCTTCATCCTTTGGGAAAACCCTGAAAACCTATAGGAAAGGTGCTCAATAAGACAACGGCTAAAGGGAAGGAAAATGGTTGGCGCATAGTTTCTCCAAACATTGTGGGAGCCTAGGAAGAACTATGCAACTGGAGATAGTGTTACTGTCCAGTGTTGGAACACATTTTTGAAACTTTTCAATCTAACCATGTGAGTTTCTTTCTTGGGATAGAATTTGATGCTTGGTTACAATATAGTTTTATTAACCATGTGATTAACAATTCATGAGTTAAAAGTTAGATCCTAAAATTGCAGTTCTAAAACATTTGGACATATAACGGCTATGTTTTTCCTACTAGTTGGTTGTAATTGAATTTTCTATCTTTCCAAATGATAAAGAAGCTTCTTCCATTGATTTGGATGTGATTCTAAGGCTTTTCATGGTGATTTGAAGCTAGACTCTAACTGTAAGTCATCGTCCTGGATTGTTCATGGTGGTTTTCCTTATATATACATTTCACACTCTCTTGGTTTCTTAGATCTATATCCTATTCAGATATATATAAGTCAACTACGTTTCATCGTCCTGGATTGTTCATGGTGGTTTTCCTGGACATCCAACTACGTTTCATTGGCGTATTCATGTTGTTTTCCATTTTCACCATGTTTTCTGAGGTAGGTGGCTTCACAATAAACCCTTCTATTTATAATATGAAATATTAGTCTCAAATAAATTATTTCCCATGAAATTTGTTGTGAAATTGTTTTTAATTATTTTTTGGAAACCCTATTTAGTGATGGTTTATAGAATTTTGGTAATTGGGTATTTTTGTGGAAAGTGAAAATAGTAGCTTGATTTTTAAAAAGATGATTTTAAAATTAATGTTTTGTTTTGTTTCATAGAAAATGTTTAAGTAAAAGGGTTGATTTTATTGAAATAGTTTTTTAAGGTTTCCAATACAATTATGGTTTTATTGAAATGGTTGTTTTGGAATTGGTTTTTGGAAAAATGTTTGTGTGTGTTCTTGTGCATTCAGGAAGGATAATGGTAAGGAGTATCCCCCATCATTAGTGTGATGGATATGGGTCCAGGCTCTCCCCAATCAAATGGTTCATTATGTGATGTCTTAGTGAATGGATTACTCACCCCTCACGAGTATAGTGAGGTCCAAGTTACATGCTAGGTTGGATGAGTAGATATGTGGAATGGAATTGGTTGTTCAAAAAAAGAAAATTTTCAAATGGTTTTAAAACATTATTTGTTTGAATTCCTTAGAACATGAAAGGATTTTTTGAAAACTTCTTGCCAATGGTAATCATTTAAATTCTTATATAATCTTTCTTTAAAACTTATTTATATAATGTTTTTTATATGAATGTTCTAATATGTTCTATCCTTGGGTCATGAGAAGGGATTCATTGGGGAAAATATACCATGGTTAATAAATCACCCCTGATTTTTAACTTTAGTGCCTTTTCATATGTTTTTTATCAATACACAGGGAATGGTAAAGTATCACACATCTTTATAAGTACTTTTTGATACATATGTTAAGTGGTGTTAGTGTGGGGATCATATTTAGAGCTAGGATTTTTCCTTTGAGTCTATGAGTTTTATAGTCATTGGTTGTGTGTTTTGATATTATTGTCTTTTGTTATGGTACTTTGTTTTCTTATGATTTTGATAAATGAAATTTTGAGTTGTCTTTCATTATTTTCATGTATCATATAGTTTTTTATTTGGTTACAACATGTTTGGTTGGTTATTTTATATTCAAATGTAAAATCCTCCCCTGTATGTATCGAACCCCTTCAGCATTTATTCCCATCCTTTGGAATCCTGGATATGTCTCTTAGGGACAATAAATATCCTTCTACATTCTCAATCCAACAAGGAGAGGAGGAATGTTACAATTGGTATCAACTTTCTCCTTGTTTTTGGATCAAGTGGTAATAGTGTTGGTTGGTATTTGACTTGGTATTTGTTAATGGTCATGGATTAGAATTCATTCATGTCTATTCCTTGAGTTGGGATCGTAGAAAAGAGTAGGTTAGTCACGACATGAATTATAGAGCCTAAAAATCCATATTTAACCATTTTATGTTGAAACTCTTGTTACTAGGGAGTTTGGTACATAAGTGTTTCAGAGACACTTATAGGATTTGGAATCTCATTAGTATGGGTTTAGAAAATGAGATGAGAATGACATTAATTAGAGGAATAAATTCCCAATATGGGTTCATATTTCAAATTAAGTAGTTATTTGATGAAAAAAAATTATTTTAGAAAGACATTAATTTTGTTTTCAAATTCACAATTTTGATAAGTACATCATTGTGGTATTTTGAATATGGATTCATTTTCAAATGCAAGTAGATATTTTTCAATGATATTCGAACATGGAAAATTGTTGATTTTTTGAAAGGACTATTGTTATAGTATGATGTGGTATAACTTGAATTGATAAGACTTCATTTAATAGACAATGAGAAATATGGAGTTTTTTCGAAAATGACCCATGCTGGGTATCAGAGAAAATAACAGGAATAAGCTGTTGATAATGTGGTTTCACCTAAGCCATAGGTAAACCAATGAATGGTTTAGAGAATTTTGAAATCATTTTCGGTTGTGGATATTTGGAACAAGAGGAATGATCCAAGAAAAGAGGATCATTAAATCCAGTTCTCGAAGAAAAATCATCCCATATTTTAGGGTGATTATGAACCAGAAAAGGAAGAGGTGTGGTTGAATATGAAGAATCACACCATCGATTTTATCGGCACACTTTCAGAGCTAAAAGTCAAGCTGGTGATGTATATGATGAAGGATCTCGCATGCCAGTGGTGGTATTTAGTTGTTCAGGATAAATTAGACCATGACCTATCCTAGGACGATTTTGAATATTTTTTAACAAATAATTCTATCATTATTTGTTCATAATTTGAATAATGATGAACTTTTTAAGATTTAAGTAGGAAGATATTTCTATCTCTGAATGTGAGTCAAAAATCATGAATTTAGGGAACTTTTCACCCAATGTTATTTCTAGATCATCCCTAAAAGAACGCATCTTTGAATCAGGGATGTGGTAGGAGATTCACTCAATGATTTTCTTGCTCTAAGTGATAGTAAATAGAGATATTGTTGACTAATGGGACATCTCATGAGATTTTCGAAGAGGAAATTATTTCAAACCTATGGGAAATAGTGGGAACTCAATTGTTGGGAGATAGTTGAAGGGGGGACTATTTCTAGGGTGGGAGTATGGCTCAGAATCCAATAGGTAGATTGGTAAATTTTCCTATAAAACCAAAAGGCTAGTTGGGTTGTTTTCAATGTGGTTTGTTCAACTACATAAATCAATAGTGTACGACACCACCTAGGGAATTCCACAATTGCAACTAGATAGGGGAATCATTCACACTATTGTCTCAATGCTCTGAGGTTAGGTGTTCAGGAAACTTCTCAAGTAGCACAGTTGTCATATGATTTGATAGGATGCGGTAATAAGAATCAACCTCATAAGATGAACAGATCTATCCATGGTGTTTCTAGGAACACCCTGACCCCATAGCATGGGCAATCTCAGCAAATCAATAGAGAACGATGTGCAGTGATGAATCAATTTTATGGATCTGAGTAGGTTATTTTTGATGATCAGTCTAGACCATTGACCATGAGATGTATGATTGTTTTGAATTATAACCTTATTAAATTGTTATTTGATACGATTTCTTCCTATTTCATTATTTATTCATGCATTTTTCATTCACTAATTTTATGAGTTGATATTATATCTTTTTTGTTAAAACATCAAACTGCACTTGGTCAGAGAGAAGGTTGGGATATTTTCTATAGAGGGTTTTCTGTAACATTTGATGGATCCAAGATGAAATGGGATTTCTCTATTCTTGATAAGGTTTTTTATGATATAATCCATAGTATGGATTGGTTGACTATGTTCATGGAATACATCTATTGATGTACAAAAAGAGTTAGTTTTACAACTGAATATGGAGTCAACCATCTCTTTTGAGGAGACCAGAGTGTAAATAAATGTACAATGAACTTTTTGGTACCATAATTTGTAATGATCTCATACCATTTAGAGACACTTTCTTTGACATCAATTGAATATATATATAATATTAGTTTGCTAGTAGTTAGGGATTAGTTTTCGTATGTGTTTCCAAAAACATTCACAGGGTTACCACCGATAAGGGAAGTAGAGTTTATGATTGATGTAAATTTGGGGACCAGTCCTATTTCCATTCTATATTATTGGATGGAACCAACAAAATTAAGGGACATGAAATAATAGTTGGAATTGGTTGGAAGAAAAGGGTTCATTCGGCCGACGACGTCTCTTTGATAAGCACTGCTCTTGTTCATAAAAACAGTGGATTGATTTGTTCTATTGTGTTTTGATTATCATAAGCTTAAACGAGTTATGGAAAAGAATCAATATCCACTTCCACAAATTGATGATCTATTGAATCTATTGATGGGATCTCAGTGTTTATACATTATTGACATACTCTCAGAATATCACCAATTATAGGTTAGAAAAATGGATATCCAAAAGATAACTTTCAAAAATAGATATGACCAATATAAGTATGTGGTAACGCCTTTTGGTCTTATGAATGAACCAGAAATCTTTATGGAATTGCTGAATCAAATATTTAATAGTTATCTAGATTATTTTGTATTAGTGTTTGTGGATGAGATATTGGTGTATTCAAGGACAAGGTTTGAGGATTGGCAACACATGTAAACAAAGTTGTGAATCTTGAGGGATTATCGTCTATATGAAAAACTATCAAAGTGTGATTTTCTATAGAAGAGGTACATTTATTTGGTCATGTATTTTTTGAAAGAGGTTTTTATTTGGATCCAAAAAATAATCAATCCAGTGATATATTGAAAAAATCTAAAGAATGCCTTTGAGATACGTATTTTTCTTGGTCTAGTTAGTTAATATAGATTCTTTTTTCCAAATTTTTCAAGACTTCACCAATCAAATATTTTAAAAGGAATCAATTTCCATTTAATTGGAAGCACGAATCTCATAATTCTTTTCATGATCTTATGATTTTACATACATTATCACCAATCAGGATTTTTCTTGAACTCTAAAAAGGGTGTGTGGTGTATTGTGATGCTTCGAGATCTGGTTGGGGTGAGTTCTCATGAAATGAGATCATGTTATTTTTTAAGTCCCAATGTTGTTAATATTTCATGAGAATAATTACCCAACCCATGATTTAGAGTTATTTATCATAGACCATTATTTGATTGCATGGAATCATTACCTCTTCAGTAAGAAAATCACATTGTTTACGGATCATAAGAGCTTGAAGAATATTTTCTCACAAATAGATTTGAACATGTGAAAAATTTTATGAATAGAGTATCTCTAAATGTTTGAATTTGAATTAATGTATACAATGGAAAATGGAAAAATAGTGGATGTTGAATTTAGAAAAAATTCAGATACCTAGTTGGGAAAAAAGAATTAAATAAGTAGAAGTTAATATCAGTCCTATCTAACATGAACATGGAATGTGAAGACTGAGCTGAAGTTGTGGACTTCTTCCAAATTTGGTTTGTTGTTGATTTGGTGGAGAAAAATAACGAGGCACATACATATGATTCATAATTTTTTTCTGATAAACAAAAAACTCAATAGTGGGGAGACCAACGAGGGCTGGATGATGGATTAAAGTTTAGTTTTGTGGTTTTAAAATTGAATGGTCGTACCCAAGGATTTTTTGGAAAAAAATCATTATTCTTATCACCATTAAATATTGGTTCTTCATCTTGGAATATATAAGATGTATAAATCAATGAAATCATAGTTTTTTTGGGTCTTTATGATAAGGAATGTGGTTGAGTTTCTTTTAAGATGCTTAACGTGATTGCATGTTAAGGCAGATAATCATCGACTAGCATGTATGTTGTTGTCTTTACCTATCCCTATTTATAAATGGGATTAGATTACTATGGAATTTTTAATGGGTGTCTTAAGAATGATTTGGAAACATGATGACAAATGGGTGATATTGGATTGTCTTACCATGTCATCTTATTCAATTCCTATTAATGAATATCATACATTGGGGGACTTGTCTAACATATATATTTGTGAAGTGGTAAAGAGTCCTGGAATACTAGTTTCAATAGTGTTAGATAGAGATCTAAGGATTATGTCACAATTCTATAAATCCTTACGGAAATCCCATAGGACTCAATTGAGCATGAGTATGACATATCATCCTCATATGGATAGACAATATAAAAGGATGATAAAAATTTTGGAAGACAGGTTTTGGGCTTGTGTAATAGATTTTGGCAGATCTTAGGAAGAGAAACTGCCATTATTTCAGTTATTATATAACAAAAGCTATCATGCCTTAATATATATGAACAATTTTGAATCATTTTATGGTTTTTCCTATCATTCAACACTTTTTTGGGTGGAAATAGGTGAGACTTCATCGATTGGTCCAAGCCTTATCCATGAGACAACAATGAATATTTAGTTCATCAGCAGGAAGATTGTGACAACTCAGAGTTTTCAGGATTCATATGCGGATCATCATAGATGGTATTTTTCATTAAAGTTGAGTGATCATGTGTTCTTTAATATCTATCTATGGATTGTACATTTTCATTTTGGGATGCAGGGGAAGTTATCTTTTAGAAACAAACATTTCGTCGAGATATTGGAATGGGTTGGTAAGGTGGAATATTAGTTGGAATTTCCACCATAATTCAATTTGGTGCATAACATTTTCCATTTATCTTAATTGATAAATCCTCAACCTAATCCTGATCATGTGATCATATGGGATCATGTTTAACTGTAGATGAACTCGTCATTGGTACATTTCCTGATTCAGATTTTGGATAGGCAAGAGAATCTATTCAATGGAAAAATCATTGTTTTATTTTGGGATTTGTGGAAACATGGTTAGATTTAGGAAGAGAATTGGGAATGGTAGAAGGAAATTAAAGAGAAATGGTTGTAACTCTTTTAGGGTAATAATTATTTTCTACATTCCATGTATAGAAAGGTCAATCTTGGGGAGAATGTAGCACCCCCTATTTAAAGCAAGTAACCCTTTCTTTATGACTTTTTACTATGTAATGTATATAGGTTACGTTTGAGAGTGTTGTGGGAACATATAGACTGTTTTGGATATTTCTTATAGGTTCATGGTTTGGGAAATATATTAAACACTTATAGGAAATTGTGCACAATAATACCAGGGGTAAAGGGAAGGTGCACAGGTTATACATGGTTTTTAAAAACTATGTGGATGTCTAGGAGAAATTGTTAACCATGAGATATGGGGATTTGGCATGATTGGAACAAAATTTAGAAACCATGTGAGCCAATCGTGTGATATTCCTTCTTGGTACATCATTTATCACACGGTTAGCACACGACTTGCCTAACCATGTGACTAACCATGTATGGGATAAAAGTGAGACCCTAAAATTTTGGATCTCCCATGTTTTGACCTATTAGGACCTCTCTTTTCTTCCTCTATGGACCGAAATCGATATTATATTTTACCAAAGGCTAAATAATCCTCTCCCATCGATCCAAAATATATATGAAGGCTTCTCTTGGTGATTCGAAGCTGAATTATCCTAGACATTCATTCCCATCAATCATTCTTGGTGGTTTTACTTACTTATTCTTCCCTCTTATTTTATTATATGTACATATTTTTTGGATATATCTAAGATAACTCATGCCAAATATTATTATACTTTATCATCTTTATTATATTGCATGAAATCTAAGGTAGGTTTTTAGAGATTCAACCTGGTTTGGTGTAACAATTGGGTCCCAGTGACAGCACATACTCCCCGCCTTAACATGGCTGTCAGGTCTTGGCCCGCCAGGTACCACTAGTTTCCCCGCAGACACGTGGTCCCCACCCTAGGGCCCACCCACATGCCTGAACGGGTCATCTGACTAATGATAGTCCCCAAAGGCCAACAGAAGTCATTTCTAGTGTGTTTTGTCCTCACTCACACACACCCTGAGAAACTTCCCTGAAAGTCACCCATCCTGATCACTACTCCAGTCCAAGCATGTTTAACTGTGGAAATCTACTCAGTCATGCTCCTGAAAAAAAAGGTGCACCTTGTTGACATGAGTCATATCATTTATCCATTTAACCCTTTATCATTTGGGGATGTTACAATCACCCCCCCCCCCCCCCTATAGAGCACAACGCCCTCGTTGTGGACCGTACATCTCAACCCAGAAATTGCACCACACATAAGGCTGGGTACGACCTCTAATACCAATTTTTCACGACCCGTCCCCTAGGGCTCGTGCCGTGACAACCCTAAGCCCGCCTTCCATAGGCCAGGGGCTGGCAACTAGCACCAAAGGCGTAATTCCCTAAAACTGGGAAGACATTACCTTTATAACCTGTAAATACAGACAACAGAGCACAAGCTGGAAACCAAACCCTAAGTAAAACTGTATAACAAAAGTTTGTTGAACGTAAAAGAGGGCTGGAAATACAATCCCAACTATAAAGTACTAGAAATTGAATGTACAACTGAAGAAAAAAACTGCTGCTGGTTCATCCAACGATGTTCCTACCTGAAGGGTAGGTATAGATCACCTCCTCAACACTCCATGTATGTCTGTCTCCTCCATGTACCGACACGCCGTAAGGTCCACCTCCAGGTACCATCCAGTCCTGGTACTCTCATCCTTGGTCAACACTGTCAGTCATATGCATCCAACACAATGAGGTGCGGGCATAGCCCGTGCAGGGGAGAGTATAATGATACTCATGTGGGACCCTGATACCCTCAAGGTCTCAAAAAATCCAAAAAGGATAAACCAAAAAGATTTAAATCAACAAATAACCCAACTTAGGTCAATGCCCATACATATACATAAGTTATCAAGTGATCCATCTCAATCATGAGGTAAACATCAAAGTTACAGACTCATCTCAACTAGGATTTTTACTCACATTATCGAAACCATGGATCCTAGAGAACTCCTCCTCTATCGAGTACAGTGGGCCTACCGCAACACCAAGGTGCTTCCCACTAACCATGGACTGCTGAGGTACTCCTCCTGTCGAGTACCGTGGGTCTGCTGCATCACCAAGGTGCTCCCCACGGTGGGTATGCCGCGACAACCAAGCGCTCCCCCTAATAGACTGTAGATGTACTCCTCTTATCGAGTACATCGGGTATAATGCCACAACCAGGCATTCCTCTGCCATGGGTCTGCGGCGACACCAAGGAGATCCCCACTGGGCTTGTCAAGTCACTCTGAGTCAATCGGCCACCCGTCGTCAATTATTAGCCTGCAACTAGGTTTCTGCACTCTGGTCGCTCGTCACTGGAAGGATCCACTCCATGAGATACTGTTCAAAACTCCAACGGTCATGAAGTTCCATGAAGAAAGATCTCAAAGGTCTTCTATGTCATAGAGGTCTCAACACAATAGATGACGCGTCAATCGGACGCCCGGTCTGTGAGTTATTAACCTTTTAGTCCTGGGGGCCCAGTTGGATTTGTGCACAACCCAACCTGACTATATCTCAAATATACCCCAAACTCTAGTGAAGTATACTCAAAGGGATCATCGTTCTCCAAGATTACCAGGGCCGCTGACGGTTCATCAAACGGACACCTGGTGCCAAAGATGTGGCCAAAAAATGTAACGGGCCATAGTGGGCCGGGTTCCGGTCCGACCCGGTCGGACCGACCGGGCCCGACCTAGTATGGAACAATATATTCTGGGTCAACCTGACCTGACCTGTTGGGTATGGCCCGACCCGTTTGGTGGGCCATCCTATTAGGTTCAGCCAGGCCCGTAGGGCCCTGCCCAGCGGGCCGCAAGAGTGCATACCGGCAGCAGGTCATCCCGGAGGGCACCGCGAAGGAGTGGGAGGTTGTCTTTGCCGGGGTGCATCAAGGGGCATGGGAGGCCGGCTTGTCCGGGGTGCAGTGAGGGAACAGTTCGGCCGGGAGCTCAGGAGACCAGCTCGTTCGGGAGCCGGTTCGGCCAGGAGACGCAGCCGGTCGGGAGGGCCCGGGTGGCTGGGAGTGAGCGGGCAGCCGGGAGGCGTGGGCGGTCGGGAAGGCGCCGCGTTTCAGCCGGTGGCAGCGGAGCCAGTTTGGCTGGCGGGCGAGTGGTGGGGTCGTTCCAGCAAGTTCGGTCAGGCAGAGGGCGCGGCCAGGGAGGCATGGCCAGGGTGCGGCGTGGTCGAGGTAGGTTCATTCGGGGCACGGTGTGGCTCGGAATGGTTCAGCTAGCGGATGGCACCGCCTGTGGGCAGTGCGGGTCAAGGAGGTCGTGGGTAGCGCAGCCGTTGCATTCATCGCATTTTTCGTCTCGTCGTCATGTCCCCATGCCGAAGAACATCACAAACAAAATTGGCGGAGGGGTCGGGCCATGTTGGTTTGGCCCGCACCCTCCACGTTTAGGGTGGTAGAAAATGAATCAATTATTTCTTGAATTTCAAAGAATTAACAAGAAAATAAGACAAAAGGAAAATCAATCAAACACCCCACATCTTCCCACAAAAATAAAACCCAACCCGTAAGGAAAATCATCCACAATGATTCTTTGTTTTATATGGGAATAATTAAAGGAATAAGATCATATTCAAATAAAATCCCTAACATTGTTCGTTGTTCATCGACATTGGAATGATAAAGTGGACTTCAATTCATTGTAGAGGAGTATGTCCTAATTAGAAGGAGGTTCCGAGAAAGAAATTCGAAGATGTTCTTCATTGGGGGATCATTCTTCATCGGGAGATAAAGTTCTTCATTGGAAGCCTTCTCCCAATCACTCTCCTCTCCAAAGTTCCACCTAAATAAATGTGATCCAAGACAAAATAATAGATTTAAGTTAACTATTATTTTGTTGTTTTAAAAAATTTCAAAAAGATTTAAATAAATTAATTGATGTGCTCAATTAATTAATGGGGAGGATTTGGCACATTAATAGATAGTGCATTGGTAGAATTAATTAGGTAGAGGAGGTCAAGAGGCTCCCTCTCATTAATGAGTGGAGTTGAGGGGTTTTCCTCTCACAACATTATTATGGGGTTTAGTCCCAAGTGGTCCCCACCTCCGTAACCACTCGCGGGAGGTTAGGTTTGGGTGGGCCCCACAACCATAACCTCTCATTGGAGGTTATGGTCGGGTGGTCCCCACACTTCAACTCCCACAAGGAGGTTTAGTTCTGGGGGAGCCCACCTCCAACTTCCACGTGGTGGCTCAAATATAAAATAAAGTGTAGTTCATTTTATTTTATTATTTTCCATGAAAAACAAAAAAATTATATTTTATTCTTGACCCACTATCATTGAGGTGAAAATATCATTATTTGAATACCGACACTACTAGTCCAACAGTGCCCTCAGATTTCAATTCCATGTGCTGGTTCAAAAGTTATAAAAACTCGATCCTACATTTACTAAACGTACCTGAAAAAAAACTTTAGAAATTGATTTTGGGAAAACCGAGCCTCAGAATCACATGCCGTCAAGTTTTTCAGACTCGTAAAATTCCCATTTATTTAAAAAAATTACATGGAAATTTCGTGTCTTTACATTCTCCCCATCTCAGGGATCTACATTCCTATAATCCACAAATCATTACTAACGGAACAAGTGCGGGTTCTGAGCATTCATTTGAGCCTCCCTCTCTCTTGTTCTCTCTTGGAGGTTCCCGTGTAACTAGCGAATGCGCACTAGAGGTATCAACCTTCCACGAAGGACCCGCTCCTGTCGATCCTCAATCTCTACTGGAACCTTTGTAAAAGTCTCCCCATCGTCGATGTCTAGCTCTCCATGGTCGATGATGTGAGAAGGGTCATGAATGTATCTCCTCAGCTGGAATACATGGAAGACGTCATTCACCTGATTAAACTCAACTGGAATGGCTAATCAGGATGCCACCTCGCCAACTCTGCTGAGGACATAAAAAAGGCCCGATGAATCTTGGAGATAACTTTCTGCCTCAGCCAAATCTCTGTATACCTTGTCGAGGTGAGACCCGTAGAAAGATGTGGTCTCCATCCTCGAACTCTAGAGGCCTCCATCTCCGGTTAGAATATGATTTATGCCTACTTTGTGCAGTGTTAATCTGCTCCTAGATGATCTGCACCTTCTCTGTGGTATCCCGTACCATCTATGGTCCCACCGGTGCTGACTCCCCTTGGTCAGTCCAGCACAAAGGTGATCTGTAAAGTCGCCCATATAATGCCTCAAAAGTTGTCATCACTAGGGTAGAGTGATAGAAGTTGTTTTTTGGAAACTCCACCATAGGTAAGTGGTCCTCCCAGTTGTGACCAAAGTCAAGGACACAAGCATGTAGAATGTCTTAGAGGGTCTGAATGGTCTGCTCAGTCTGACCATCCTTCTGAGGATGGAAGGCAGTGCTCAAATGAAGCTGCGTCCGAAAAGCTTCTTTCAACCCCATCCATAGATGAGAAGTAACGCATGTATCATGATCGAAGACAATTTTCAATGATAATCCATGTAGCCTCCCAATCTCCGGCACGTAGATGCGTCCAAAGCTCTCTATTGAACCATGATATTTAATCGGTAGGAAGTGGGGCGACTAGGTGAGTCAGTCAACGATCACACAAATCGAGTCATGACCCCTAGATTTACATGGAAGAATCATCATGAAGTCCATGGATATCCCATCGCACTTCCACTCTAAGACATCTAAAGGTTGAACCAAGCCTGCTGGTACCTAGTGCTCCGCCTTCACTTACTGACAAGTGAGGCACCGAGAGACAAACTCAGTGACTGCTTTCTTCATTTCCGGCCACCAGTGTTGTCGTCGGAGATCCTGATACATCTTTGCCACTCCTGGATGTACCGCTAGAGTGGAAATGTGGAACTCCATCATCACTTCCTCCTGAAGTGACATAGGTACCATGGCACATCCTCTAAAGAGAATGACGTGCTTCCCACCTTCAGAAAATTCATCAGGTGCATGTCCTAGGGATATCTGAGCATGGCGTGTCTCACAGTTAGTGTCCCCATGTTGTGCCTCCCTGACTCACTGAAGAAGTGGGGGAGTGACTATAAGAGACTGAAGAAAGGCTACTCCATCTCTATCCAGAAAGGATATCTATAAAGCAGCTAGCTGGTCTGTCCCCTCGTCTAGAAGGTGTATAAAAGATCTCTTGATGAGTGCATCTGCAACAATGTTCCCCTTCCCAGGAGTATAGACTATCTCAAATTCATAGTCATGGAGGAACTCATGACAATGTCATTTCCTCATGTTCAGGTCCTTCTAAGAGAAGATATACCTGAGACTCTTGTGATTAGAGTACACTATAAAACGTTCGCCCATCCGATAGTGTCGCCACATCTTCAAGGTAAGACCACTGCTGCTAACTCTCGGTCTTGGGTAATGTAGTTATTCTCAAGTTGTCTCAAATGATGAGAGCCATATGAGATCTATGCTCGCTCCTACATGAGGACACATCTGAGTCTGGTCCCAGATACGTCACAGTGGACTACCTACCCTACGCCTTCCTCAGGAATCCTCAATATGGGGGAACTATTCAGCCTCTTAATCAGCTCCTGAAAGCTCTATTGGCATCTATCCGACCACACAAAGTGTTTCCACTTCTTCATCAACACTGATAGTGGTGCTGGAACTCTACAAAAATCTGGCACAAATTTCTGGTAGTATCCAGCCAAACCTAGGAAACTCCGTACATCCGTCACACTCCTAGGTGGCTCCCAAGCAAGTACCACCTCAATCTTCGCTGGATCCACTGCAACTCTGGCCTCCGAGATGACATGTCCTATAAATTGAACCTATCATATCGAGAACTGGCACTTCGAGAGATTACCATAATGCTGGTGCACTAAGAGTGTTTCTAGTACTACCCACAAATAGTAGGCATGCTCCTCCATAGTAGTTGAGTAGATCAGAATGTCATCAATGAAGACTATGAAAAAGAGGTCAAGGTATGGATGGAAGATCCTATTAATGAGTCCCATGAACACTGTTGGAGCATTGGTAACGTGGAATGGAATAAAAAAGAACTCATAGTGGTCATACCGAAATCTGAAGGCCATTTTCTTCACATCCTCATCTCGTACTCTGAGCTGGTGATAGCATAACCTAAGGTTTATCTTCAAGAAACATCGTGCTCCCTTCAACTGATCAAAGAGGTCATGAATCCTTGGGGTGGGTACTTGTTCTTCACGGTCACCTGGTTCAGGCATCGATAGTCAACACAAAGCCTCAATCTCCCATCCTCCTTCTTGGTGAATAAAATTGGGGATGCCCAGGGAGAAACACTGGGCTAGATAAATCCCTTGCCCTGCACGTCCTCTAGTTGTACCCGCATCTCGCGAAGTATTGCGGGAGCCATCCAATTTTCTGGAGTAGATATCGGTGCCATACTGGGGTACAAGTCAATGTAAAAGTCCACCTCTTTGCAAGGATATAGACCAGGGATATCATCAAGGAAAACATCTATGTACTGGTCCACCACTATAGGATAGCTCAGACTCTACACATCAACTGCTCCGAGGGTAAGGGCTGCCAACAGATGAGTGATCAGCTGCACTCTCCTCCGGGCAAGTCCATCTTGCGCTGCATAGGCTCCCTTCTCACCGATTAAGGTAAACCTGGTCCCATCCATGCAGACCCACCGCACTTTGCACCTAATATAGTCAATCTAATCATGGACTGTAGATAACCAATCCATACCCAAGACGACATCTTAAGGACTCAATGCCATTACTAGAACATCCCAGCCGAAGCCCTCACCTCCTAGAGTAAGATCACACTGCCGGAACCAGTGCATAATCATCGAATCTGCTTCTGTAGGAGTCTCTAGCTGTATGTATCGATCCAATGGCTCCATCGGAATCTATGAGCTCCGAACGAGGGTAGTGAAAATGAAAGAGTGACTGACACCTGTGTCTATAATAACTACATCCAAGGTGGAATAGACAGAGATTATACCTCGTATCATCTTCGGAGCGTTGTGAACATAGGCCTCAGCTTCCTAGAGCTAAGATCTCCCCTATCTAACTGCTCCCTATGGTCATGGTGGACCTCCTGTTGGTGGTTGTGGTAACACCTCAAAAAGTCGTCCACCGCCAGCTGCACGGCCAGCTCCTCTACCACGTCTGCCTGCTCCCTGCGGACTGCCTCGATCGAATCTATGTCTCTACTTGGGTGGTCCTTCGAATGTCTACTGATCATCCAAACGGCAGGTCAGACAGTCACGAGCCATGTGACTCATCCCGTTGCGTGTGAAACACTGCCCGCTCCTGGAATTTATGTCTCTACTCATAGTGGCCCGCACAATCGATCATAAGTCATGCGGTCATCCACCAGTAGGTCTGGTCTTCTTAGACGTCTCTGACATCTGTCTGCAGCCAGCTGTAGAATACTGCACTATGTGTCAGCTGGTGGTGGATCTCGCTGCTTGAGACTGCTCAGCAAAGAAACTATCCACCAGGAGGTCTCTCTCTAGCACCCCTGTCGGCGTCGGGATGCTGAGTGAGATAATCGGAGATCTGATCTCCCGTCTAAGCCCCTAATCAAACGTCTAGGCCCTGAAGAAGTGGTCTCGCACTATATCGGTGGAGTAGCATGAGAGGTCAATGAACCTATCTAAGTACCGAGCTGCAGTAATGCTTCCCTACTACAGATGAAGTAACTTCTATATGCGCACTATGCGGAGAGTCGCTGGAACAAACTCCACCCAAAACAGGCTCTCAAAGTCTGCCCAGAGAAGCATCATCTCGTCATGAACGTGGAGCATCAAGCTCCACCATGTGACTGCTACTACCTGTAGAAGGATGGTAGTAAGAATCACCATGAAATCGTCTAGTGTACCTACCAGTCAAAAAAATGTCACCACAACCTCCTGCCAATAGTCAGCCTCTTGTGGGTCCGTCTCTCCCCTGAACCTAGGTGGCCTCTGGCGCTGGAACTCATAAAACATGCTCAAGCAGTGTGTATTGTCTGCTGCTAGGAATGGTGGTATTGGCGGCCCAACGGGGTTTGGTACCGCTGGTTCCTCCACTGGAAAAGGGCCCTACACTGAGGCATCGTTTCTCGGTGGGCTATCTGTGCGTACAACTCTCAAGACTCTAGCTGGTCGTCCGTGGGGAGGCTTCCTGAAAGAAACAGATTCAATACAATAAAAAGGTTATACCTGGTGAGCTGACATAAAGAAAACTTTTGAAAACACACACGCAATCAGTGTTTTCATGCACTGAGTCGGAAATCAGATGTCAGGGTCATGGTGTATGGATACATCAGCCACCACACCAACACTGGACTCCCTGAACTGAGAAACACACCCACTACTCTTAAAACTATTTATTCAAAGAAAAGAAAGATCAGAGTATAATGTTATGTTGTTTAACCGACTCCTATGATACCAATTGTAACAACTGGGTTCAAGTGACGGCACATACACCCCGCCATAACATAGCTATCGGGTCCTGGCCTGCCAGGTACCACCAGTTTCCCCGCAGACACGTGGTCCCCACCCTGGCGCACACCCACGTGCCTGAATGGGTCATCTGACTAATGATAGTCCCCACAGGCCAACACATGTCCTTTCGAGTGTGTTTTGTCCTCACTCACACACACCTTGGGAAACTTGTTAGAAGGTCACCCATCCATATCACTACTCCAGTCCAATGATGCTTAACTATTGAGTTTTAATAAGTTAGGCTCCAAAAAAGGAAGGTCCACCTTGTTTCCATAAGTCATATAATTTATCCATTTAACCCTTTATCATTTGGGGATGATACATTTAGATTTTGTTTTCATTTTTTTCCATTTTTTCATGTATTCTAAGGTAGGTAGCTTCAATATCGACTCCACTATTTAGAATTTGAAGGATTAGTTTCAAATGAATTGTTTTTATTGATTTTTTTCTGAAATTTATGTGAATTTTTTGTTGGAAACCCACATTTGTAGCAACTTATATAATTTTTGAAATTGGGCATTTTTGTGGAAAATGAAATTAGTAACTCGATTTTCAAATGATGATTTTAAAGTTATTCTTTGGTTTTTTTTCATGGAGAAATGTTTTCAATAAAATAGATGGTTTTATTGAAATGGTGTGTTTGAATGTTTTTTAATAAAAGTACATTTTTATTAAAATGGATTAAACATTTTTTTGGAATTGGTTTTTGGTATAATGGTTGTGTGTGTTCATGTTCATTCTGAAATAATAAGGGTAATGTGTCTCCCCCATCATTAGTTGGGTGGATAATGGTTAGGGATATCCCCCATCAAATTGTTCATTACGTGATGGTTTAGTGAAATGATGACTCACCACTCACTAGTATAGGGAGGTCCAAGATACATGCATGGTTGGATGTGTGTATATGTGGAATATAATAGGTAAATCCAAATTAGAATTTTTTAAATGGTTGTAGAATGTTTTTTGATTTCTTTCCTTGTAACATGAGATAAATTTGTGAAAACTACATAGAAATGTTAATTTTTTAAATTTTAATATAATATGTTTTTTAAAACAATATATACAAATTTTTTTATATAAATGTGCTGACATGATCTATCCTTGTGGCGCGAGTAGGGATGACATTGGGGAAAATTGAAGGAGTTTCACTACTCACTATTTATTTTGAACTTTGGTTCTTTTTCTGGTGTTTTTTATCGATACATAGGAAAAGTTAAATTATCACGCATCATTAAAAGTAGTTTGCGATAATTTGGATATTTTGTGGAGCTGGAGCATGGAGAATTTTTGGACCACAGTGTTCCCCTTGGTGTCTTTGAGTTTTCAAATCATCCGTTGTGCACATTGATATTGTGGTCTTCATCTATGGTACTTGGTTTTAGTTTGATTTTTTTTAATTAAATTTTTAATTGTCTTTAATTTTTATCATGAATCATAAAATGATTTATTTGGTTATGGTATGGTCAGTTGGTTGTTTTATTTTCAAAGGGTAAATTATCCCCCATTTGTGTTGATGCCCTCAGGCAGTTATTGCCAGCCTTTGACATATTGGGGATGTCACTTAAGACCAAGTAATATCACTATGCCTTCTCAACCCAAGGAGGAGAGGAGGAATGTTATAATACCCCATCATAGCATGGAATTTGACCATATAACAAGGTATAAGAATACAACCTTGTCGTTTCAAGTTTCTCATCATATTGGGGAACTTCTATTCCCTTTTTAATGTGAAAAATACTCTAGGACATTATTTCATTCTTTTCATGTAGAACTATGAATGATATGTAACAAATTATTTTAATTAATATTCACTTCTTTGAATATATAAATGTAATATAATCTAAAAATATTTAGTTCTATAACAACTACCCTAACATACCATAGAGTTGTACTACAAACAATAAAATTTCATTCAGTAATTTTATCCTTGATTCTTGGTTACCTTATAGTTGAATAACTTTTCTAAGCATCCTCATCATAAATTTATTGTTTTGAATTATTATTATCCCTTTGGTATCCCCCTAATATTCTCAACTCAATAACTATCTGTACAAGAATATTTTTCATTTTTATGTCAAAAAATATCCGCGTTCCTAACAATAGTGACATCTTGGGTTTCAATTTTTTTCAATATTTTTTTCAACTAATTTTTATTCTATTCTCTTGGAATAGTATCCACTAAAAATGAATTTATCTCCAAAATACTCATGTTTCCTGGGGATCATATATTTATTGAGAATTAAACATTTATTTATAAATATAAAAATGTACTTCAATGTCATATTCTTCCTTTACCACATATCATATCGATTCTTCTACTCACGTAGACATAATAAGTTTCTACTTCAGATATAGAATGTTTTCAATATTGTTTCATTATAAAACATCCTTGGTGGTCCTTTTTCAGTGAACATCATTTGATTCTTTTTGTTGATTATTTTTTTACTCCTCTAAACTGCATCATTTTTTGAGTAGTTATTACCATTAAAAATTGATTTGTTGTTCTGTACATCACAATATTAGACTCCAATAAACAATTAATGATATTTTTTCCATTATAAATCTATAATTTTTATATTTTATATCTAATAATAATCATCACCATTATTATATAAAATTTTATGAAATTGAACACCATTAATTTTTGGTTGATCATAAGTAACCATTCCACTCTGCTATAGTCATCAATGAATAGAAGATGAAACTTCTTTTCATAAATAAAAATTAGAGATATTATCCCATAAATATCAACATGCACCAATTCCATCAATTTCAATAACTTTTTGACATTTAAATTATATATATTTTAATTATCTCTCCATATTAGAAAACATCACACATATGAGTATAATCACATGTGAGCTTAAAAATATAATATCCACCATCATATTTTAAAAATTCATAAAAGGACTTTTTCTCAATTATCTAATAATTTTTTTCTAAAAATTATTTGAATCATCCTTTGATAAAAATAACATATCCTCTTCTATACTAATATAATAGAGATACTCTTTTTTTATTTCCCTACTTCATAAATTCACAATTATTTCCATAAATATTATATTTCTTCTTATTGAAGTTTATCACATGCCCCAAGTCATATAATTAGATTGATCTATGTAATTTGTGGCTAAAGAAGAAAAATATATATATATTACTCATTTATATTCCTTCAATTTAGGCCTTTAAGAAGATAATGATCTTCAATCCTTTATTGTTTTCAAACTATTTGAATCATTTTATTTCCTATTTAATTCCAATGAAAGTATCATAATTTTCGTTCTAATGGTAAGTAAACCCACTATAAATAATCATTACACTATCTTATTTTATTTCTTTTGAGTATAAATACACTAAAACAACCTTCTCAACGAACTTTATATTGACCCAATATTTTTTCATCACAATTTTTGGATGTTAGTATGAATTTTCCTCCTCTAAATATAATGGATCCTCCCCAACTTGAAACTAGTCAAACCAATTTTTTTAACTATCATGAAGAATACTTAAATAACTTAAAATTAGCTATCCAAGTCTCATTTTATAAACTCTTCCATATCCCTATTGATTAATTCATGGATTTCTATCAATAATATTCACACAAAAAATATTTACTATCAAAAACATACCGATAATATTTAATCCTTCTCATCATTATATATATTTATTACAAATTTTGGTACCTCATTTCTATGTAACAAACACTTTGTGTATGCTCCATATTTCCAAAACAATAACACCTATTTTTATATGTACACGTGTGTGTTATAATGACTACCCTATAGGTATCAGGGGTCTTTCACAAATCAATTATCTTCTTGGGACTATTATCATGTGGCTTTGACTCAACCACGATAGACTCTTGTTTACAAAAAATACCCAAACTATTTTTACTTTATGATATTTTTTTATTTTATTCAAACCCACCAAAATTTTTATAGGATATCCATGCCTCACCATTAATTTCTCTATATATCTTCTGATCCAACATCCAAATGTCATCTAGGGAGTCATGGATCTTTCTTGATCCCCGATCTTTTAGCTCATCCTGGTGACCTATCCTTCAAATTTATTGATAGTTTTAACTTTACCATTCACAATGTTAATGAACTAATTACTGATACATTAATGTTGATTAATTATGATATTGATCTCAATAACTTTGTCCATCATTTCTATTTTGTTAGATTTAATCTTTTAAATATCAAACATAAACTCATTTTTCTCCTCTTATTGCAATTATATATAGATCTTATAATCACATACCACTATATTGTCCTTCATCATTTTATCACTTCAAACATTGATTTATTCAACAATAACCAACAAATCCAATTTGAGGTCTATAACACCCTCAATAATAAAATTTTATTTATATCTTTGATCCTCCCATTATGGTTTTTATATAACCATCATTATTACTTATTTACATAGTTCCTTGATATACTCAATCTCAACCTCATATAATTCTTATAAGATTATATTATATTATGAAATAAATTTTTTTTTCTTAAAGAAATTCTTCATTGAGATTTTTATTCCTTTCACATATCTAAAATATAACATTGGCGGTGTATCATATTATTTTCTATATCATAAATTATTAAGAAAATGTATAGTAAGGTTAAAACCCATTTCACAAAAAAAATCATGTGAGTATAAAATTTCTATTAAATTTTCACTTCCACTTTTCAGATTTTGGGAAAGGAATGGCCTACAATTTTTACATTCTTTCTCCTTAGGGTAATCTTTAATGATGTGATTTATTATTTCTTTAAAGGAAACTTATAAATATTTATCCTTTTCTATAGAATCATCATTATTAGTTCCCATATCAACTTAAATATATTTGATATGAAAATAATCCAATGATATGGTCATTGGAACCTTTTTCCGCAATCATTGAGAACTTTTTATTGAGGTGAGATTGGAAACATTCTCAATATTATCATCACAATGCTAACATTTCTGTGTACTTCACCAGGTCTGCACTTTTACTCCGCAGCCACGTTAACCTTATCAAAGAATGTATCAACAAATTCACTCAAGTGAATCATCAATTACATATGTTTATTCCATGTAACTTTAAAATATTCCTCTCGAACCTTTGAGTTAGGTTAAAAAATTTCCAATAAAATTTTTCACATTATGTTTGAGGAGTTACATGAAAAACCTGAATAGTTTTCATTAGAAAATAATCCCTAAAGGGAATTGATTCATGTGGTATCAATATATATCTTTACATGACCTATTATTGATAGAGGAAAACTTTTCAAATTTACTATAATTATATCTAATATAGTTATATACACATCCATTCGAAATGATAAGAATTCATGATTAATTAAATTATGCTACATTTAAATGTTAAGTCCTTTGAATATTGAAATTCTATTATGATTCACTATGAACAAAATGTAATATAAAGAGATAAAATCATTCATGTTAAGCCTTCCACATTAATAATAGTATTCAATCCCATTCAATAAAGGATACCTTGATAGGGGAAGTGTTAATTATTGTATGTTGATTAGAAACACCCCTTCCAATCATCATGTTTCATGATTTGTTGATACTTAACTCTCTAAATCAGAAAATATGAAATTGATGAAATAAAAAATGACATAGGTTATTTTAATTTGTTTAACCATTTTTGGATATTCCCAAGAAGTATATACAAAATAATATTCTAATGCAAAAAAATCCATTACAGTGCATTACTTGTTTAAAAATTTAGAGTAGAATCATTATCCATCATGGTTTAAGACCAATTACAAGAATGAAAAATCCATAATATTTCACACAATAAAAAATTAATGCTCCCTCAAGTATGAATATTTGATCTAAATTAATCAATAAAATATCTTACACCTTCATTTTTATTGTTATATTCTCTACATACATCAATGTAATTACAACTTTTGATCTCTATAAAGAATGATCCCTACAAATATTAATCTCATGAATTGATTTCTATTTTCTTCTCTCTCCTATATAGCACTCTTATACTTATCATATTTACATGAGAAGTTATTTATCTAGTTAAACATAAAATATCAATTCTTCACATTATAAAATTCATCTTATCCCGTTGAGAATCAAGGATAACTTCTACCAATAAAATCATCAAAATAATAGTCAGAACCTCCTAAATTAAATAAAATAACTTTCCCCGTTAGAAGGTAAATTAAAATATATGGTTTATGTAGTTTTTGACCCACCATGAAATGTTTTTGGCTCACAATGATGAGGTTTATTTTTGTCAAAATTTAGATCCAGCAAACCATGGCAAAATGATCTCATATCCTCTTCAAAATATGATCATTTTAAAACTTTAAATTTTTATATCTCGACTAGGACATGATATAGAACCACCAAAATGATAGTATGTTTTCTCTCAGGTGCTTATATAGATAAAATTCAAAAAAAATAGATTTTTATATTGTGTAGATCCCCTTTTTGTTTATAATATCATGGAAAAAATTATGTTTTGTTTTATGTTTAATAATATGTTTCTCGGGTTCAGGGGAATCATGGATCATTTTGGGACTTTTTTAACAAATAATGGGCATAGTGCTTCATGAACGATGTTTTTACATCATAATATTATTGTTATATAGTAAATACTACATGTATCACAAGCCATCAAAATGGGTTTTGGAATAAATACAATTACACTGTAAATAAATTTTTATAATGTTAATATGTATCCCAAGATAAATTAACCCAAGGAGATGTATTTTTTAGTGTACATGGGTCATGATGCTTTTCCACCATAAATCCCTTATTTATGAAATAAATCCCTCATACCTTGTTGGTTTTATTCACTTTATTGCAGAATCATAATTTATTCATCTTTCTTCTCCCCACTTCATAGCCTATGTATTATTCTAGGTGATTTTCGGTGCCTCTACCTCTTCTAGATCACTTCATTCAATGCCTGATATCTAGCTGGATAACATTGGTTCTATTTTGGTAAGTTTAATTTATACTACATTTTTTACATTGGATTAAATATTTGAGTTATTATACATTTATAGGATTTTTTGACCATGTAACGACCCAATGTTTTTCAATGGAAATTCCATTCTTATAATTATATCATATAATCACATGAAATCACAAAATAATGAACTTATATGTGATATATGGCCTTTAAACATAAGTTTTTCACTTTTGTGATTTGAATTTTGAAAATTTGACATACAAGTTTGTGATTAGTTAGTCATTTTGATTCTAATATGACCAACTACATTTTTGGTGAATAGTAAGATACCCATTTGAATAGTGATGTTACCCTTATGAATTGTAACATATCCAATGGAATATTATCCTTACTCGTGATATTATATAAATATGATTCAAGTGGGAGTACGATATACCTATATCATGGAATAAGAAAATAAATGTTTTAAAATTGTTATTTTTGAGTAAATTGTGATTTTAATTAACATAAAATTTATTCATATTTAGATTTTTTTTCAAAAATAGATTTCATTTTTGGATTCTAAACTTTGAAAAATGGTGAGGGTGAATTTTGGGGGTTTTTCTAAAATACCCGAATTTTTGATGAATTTTAAAATACGATAATTAACAATAAATGCAAATTATTGGATTTATTGAGTCATTGATGATGATATGATGATGTAAGCCCAATTGGTTCGAAATAACATACACTTATTACTATTTTATTCATGTAATCATTACTATTTCTGGCCTTGATGTAAAATAATAAACAAAGGAATTAAATATTATGAAAATCCTCCTCTCTTCCACTATAAATACCACCCCTTCTTACCTTTTATCATCACAACACTCAAGCTTCAATCCTTTCCTAAAAAACCCTAAAATCTTCTCTATCACCCCCCTACACACACACACACAACACTTCCTAGATCTTCTGGCCTCATTAAAAGATCAATCAAAGGTTTCTTTAGGATGATTCAAGAGGTAATTACTCTCTCTTTCTTTTCCTTTAATTTCCTTTCAATTTCATGTTCTTTTCGTAAATCTCTCCCAAAATATCCTTATCTACATGGTATGGTAACTCCAATATATTACATAAAAAATAATTATATGATACTAATTGGAGAAGATATTATCAAATCCCCTCCTCCTCTTCTTTTTATTTTATAATGGAAAACGTTGTTCGTGAGGTGTTAATTTATCACCTTCAAGAATGACATGTTTTCATTTTCCTTTACCACCATCAGATATGGTCATGAAACCATTTTTTCAGTTGAAACATGATATTTTATATAAATTATGTACTATTTAATGTTATAGATCTATCTTATGTACATATTACAAAATTATTAAACAAAACAAGTTCGTTGTGGCCAAAAACGGCCAATTAACCCAAAAGGTTATCACAAAAGTTATATATAATGAATCGACTTCAATACAAGTAAAAAAATTAAATTTAAAACCATATAATCTCTTGGATATTCACTAATTTCACAAAAAATCAATTTGGGACAACCACTTTCAACTTACATGTTTATCCATTCAGGAAAATAAGTAAACCGATCAGGAAAACCCAGAAAACAAACGGACCCGAACAATGAAATTGAACCTCATAACCAAATAAAAATATTATGAATTAACATAATATGTTTATAATAAATAATTTAATTATAGATTATTTTATCTAATTACTGATTAATGAACCTAATTTTATTATTCAGGTCATTAATATCAAGTGAAGAACACCATCAGGCTTAAGGTAAGGGATCATTTCTCTCTAAATTTTATTCAAGAATATCCCCTATGTAATTCCATTTTATGTGTAATACCTAGTGATGGTGTATGATTTATCAACTCCCCCATACTTCCCTTATTATTTTTACGTTATGATAAACCCCTTTAAATCTCATTAATCCCCCTTAATTACACCCGATACCAGGCTGATAATCTGTAAGGGATTCCACCCGAACCTCCTTCGTTCATTCAGGTTGCCTTATCTATCTTTTACTAAAATGAACTTATATTACCTTTTTATGTGAATATTATAAATGATTTTTGCATGTTACAAATTTATCTATAAATACCCTTTCATTATTCAATTTTGGGGATATACGTGTTTTCAAATGATTCCCTTTTCAATACTACCCGATACGCAACCCTGTTTTGAGGTAACTTCCCGATTTTTTACTCGATTTCAAGTACAATATATCATCTGTTTTCCACCAACATTTTCTTTATAAAATCATAATTTTTATTATTAAAACATTTTTTGTTCACTTTTTGTTTTATATAAAGTATCTTCCCTTTTATATTTTAATGACTCTATATTATTTTCCTTAAAACTACACAAAAATGATTTAATGCTAAACTTTATTAAATACTTTTCTTACATGTTGTCACTTCTCACTGACATCACATACCATGATAAATTATTATTTTCCCTTATGAATTTCCATGTATATTTTAGTTATTCTATTTCATGGACACTTCGATGATACACCCATTTGTTATGCTTTATTACATGATTATGGCGCCTAATTATTTCAATGGGTAACCCATATGTTTAGGTAAGATTGTATAGGTATGATTAATTATGTGTAAAATATTTTCATTAAATGTAAATATGGGTGCACCTAGATAGGGCTCCAATGAATAGGGTAATGTTGATTCCCATTTGACGTTATGTGTGACGGTCTTGGAAGATAGGCTTGGCTTGTGCTACCACGTGCAATTGTCATGGGAATTAGCCATGGATTGTGATACTATGGAAAAAGGTCTTGGAGGTTATCCTTGACTCATACTAAAGTCATGATGTAGGTTTTCCCTACATTTCTTTGATTACATGTTTATATTACCCAATGTTTATATTTTATGATTCCATATGTCAAATTCATTTTTATATCATCATTTCATGCCTTCTATCCCATGTGATAAGGCTTTGTTCTTATGGTTATTCCCTTACATGGCTATTAGCTCATTCCTTATTTCTTGTTATCCCCAGGTTATCCTATGCATATGTATGAGCACAATGGAAGATATGATCTTATTATGGAGTTTAAAAAAAAGTTGTTTTAAAATGTTTGATTATGTCCCTATTCTTCCAAGACACTAGACACTACAATACTTGGATTTTACTCTAATGTATAATTATTCTTAAAATCATGTTATGTTATATGTAAAAGGATACTGATTCTAAAGTTGGTATTATAGGATGGTATAGTTATTTTTGAGGATTATTAATAGATCATCTTAGTGATAACCTTAAGGATGAGACGAAGTATAAGAAAACATCCCTAAATTTTGGTAAGTATAGAGTAACTGGTTTATCAAGAAAATACATCCCTGTCTAGAGAAAAACAGGTAGAGGCAACTCTGGCATAGATGTAACTTTGTGTGTGAAACATGATAGGGAGTTTCAGGCCTGAACTGGAGGAATTGAAGAAGTTGTTTTTCAATAAATATTTTCCTCTAACCCAACATCACAATATAGAATGAGAGTTCCTCAGACTCAAGTATAATGAAGATGAGTCCATCAGGCTGTATAAAGAAAACCTTACAAGACTTTCAAGATATGCCTCTAGATTTTTCATGAACACGAAATTAATGTGGATCCCTTCTTTGGTAGACTAAATCCGAGTATAAAAAATCATCAATGATTCGAGACTTCGAATGTTATGTGGATATTATTTTTTGTGCCCTCAAGGATGAAATGGTGATTGGAGACTCTCAATGGTCTCGTTGGCCTAGTGACAAGAAGTAAAAATTGGAGAACAATATTGGTGGTTAAACAAACCAATCCCATGATGGAAATAAGTCTTAATACGCCACTTATAAAATTTTTGGGAAGAAGCATCCTTGGAACTATCTAAAGGGAGCCATGAATTTATTCAAATGTGGAATGTCGTGACATTTGGCCAAGAACTACTGAAGGAATATGAAAAATACCACTAATGTGGAAGAAGAAAGGAAAGTTCATGTCAATTCTCTGCTAGTGTTGTTGTGTTACAACTGCAAGGTGGATGGGAATTGTTCAAAAAATTTCCCTAAGCTAATGTTTGTCCGATAAAATCAACAACAACAACCAAAGAAACAAGGAAGGGCTTATGCTATCTCTACTGCTGAGGTGGACCCTATCAAGGATGTGGTGAGAGTTATGCATGTTATTCATTCAATAATAGACAACATGCTATTTTATTTTGGTTCTACACATTCATTCATATCTTTAATGTTTAGTAGAACTATTCAAACACCATATCAAAATTTGGAGGAAGAGTTATCTGTGAGAACAGTGAATGGGGAAATTATTTCATCCAGGGTTTATAACTCCTACCTAGTTAATGTTTGTGGACATAACCTCCCATTAAAACTTTTCACCCTTTAGTGGAATTAAATGCTATATTAGGACTGGACTGGCTATCTTTATACAAATCCAACATCAACTGTTAGGAAAGGGAGATCACTATTCACATCCTAATGCATCCTCCAATTCTTTACATGTGTAAGGAGGAAGATGAATCTCCTTTAGAATTTTCATCTCAAGTGTGGATATTTCTTCCTTAGGAGCATGAATATTGAGACTAAATGATTGAGATAAAGGATAGAATCATCCTTTATGACATGCCCATCATGAAGGATTACACTGATGTATTCCTTGAATATTTTTCCGGTCTTTCACCTGATTTAGAGGTTGAGTTACCAATTGATCTTATTCATGGATCTCTACCTATACCAAAGACAACATATAGAATTCTCACCATAGAGTGGGAAGAGCTAAAGAAGTAGTTACAGTAGAATCTGGAAAAGGTTTTTATATGCCCGAGTGCTTCGCCATGGGGTGATCTAGTCCTCCTCGTCAAAGAGAAGGATGGATCAATGATCCATGGAATTGATTATCATGAACTCAATAAAATAAAGATAAATAACATGTATCCCCTTCCCCTGATAGATGGCATGTTTGATCAGCTTCATAGGGCAGGTAATTTCTCTAATTTGGACCTTCGGTCAGGATATCACCAATTAAATGTGCGAAAGGAAGATATTCCCAAGACTTCCTTGAAAAAGAGGTATAGACACTATGAGTTCATACAGATTCCATTTGTACTCCTTAATTCTCCATAAATTTTCATGTATTTAATGAATATAGTCTTTAGATATTACCTAAAAAATTTCCGGTAGTCTTTATTGACGATATTCTGATATACTCCAAGAGAAAGGAAGAACATGAAGAGCATTTGAGTATTGTGTTAAAGACTTTTTGAAGGGGTAATATGTATGAAAAGTACATTAAATGTGTTTTTTGGGTGGAGGAAGTATCATTATTTGGGAACATTATCACCAGTAAAGGGATATTTGTGGTCCCTTCTAAGACAAAGGCAATTTAAGAGTGTCCCAGGCTAACGTCTATAATGGAGATCCGAAGCTTTTTAGGTATAAATGGGTATTATCAATGATTTTTAAATAACTTTTAATGATTGTTAAACCCAGTGACCATACTTACCCAAAAAGGAGTAAATTTTAACTAGAATTAGGAATGTGAAGACTATTTCAAGGAGTCGATAAAGACGATTATCACAATGTCATTACTTGCACTCCCAACAAGTGGATAACTATTTTTGGTCTATAGTTAGGCTTAAAAGAAGATATTAGTATATGTTCTAATGAAACATGATAATGTGATATCATATGCCTCAAGAAAGTATAAAATCCATGAGAGAAACTATACCACACATGATTTAGAGTTGGAGGTTGTAATCTTTGTGATGAAAATATAGCAACATTATCTCTATGGGGAGAAGTGTGAGATATATACTAATAACAAGAGTCTCAAATATATATTCACACAAAAGAGACATATATACGCAAGAAAATATGGATAGGGATCATCAAGGATTATGACTGCCCAATCCACTACTATCCTCGTAAGGAAACAAAGGTGGCATATGCTCTAAGAAGAAATGATCATACATCTTTATCACTGATGAGAATAAAAAAAGATCTGATATTCTTGGATTTGAAAAGGATGGAAATGGTAATAATTAACTGAGGAAAATAATAAATCATTTCTCAAATGATTTCTCAACCATCCCTCATGGAGAAATAATGTATTCTCAATAAAATGGGTGGCAATTCTAAAAAGGGTGGAAGCTGTTAAAATTGGGAAATCCTCTGAATTCATAATTGATGAGGAAGGATTTGTAAGACATGGGTCACAATTATATTGTGAATCTGATCTAGAGATAAATAAAGAGCTTCTGAATGATTTACATAGCTCAACCTTCTTTATTCATGCAAGGAGCACAAAGATGTATCGTGATCTCTAAGAGAAATTTTGGTGGAACAATATGAAGAAGGAGATTGTTGAAAATACATAAAAGTTCCAATTATGTAAACTAGTGAAGGCTAATAGAAAAAAGTCTAAGGGGATGATAAAACCACTACCCATACTAACATGGATGTGGGAGAACATTACCATGGACATTTTTATTGGAATCCGAAGGACATCGAGTAGAAATAATGCTATATGGGTCATTGTGGATCTTCAGACAAAGATAGCTCACTTTATCGCAATTCAAGAGGACTTATCATTAGATCAACATCAATGGATATATATCAACAAATGGGTAAGGAAACATGGAGTTTCACAATCTATTTTATCTGATCATGATCTGATATTCACCTTGAAGTTCTTGAAAAGTATCTAACATTCTCTACGCACTGTACTGAACTTCAGTAGATCCAATCAACCTCAAACTGATGGCCAATATGAGCAAACTATTAATACACTAGATGATATGTTAAGAGAATGTTATATGGACATTAAAGGAGGATGGTACCAATATCTTCCACTAGTTGAATAATACTACAACAATAGTTTCCACTCAAGAATCCAAATGGCACCATACTAAGCCCTTAATGGGAAAAGGTGCAGAACACCAGTGTGCTTGTATGAAGTTGGTGAGCATAAGCTGTTACGACCTAAAATGCACGAAGAAATTGTTGAAAAGGGGAAAACCATTCAACAGCATATCAGTGATTCCCAAAGTCAACATAAGAGTTATACAGACAATCGTCGGTGAGACCTTGAGTTCAAAGTTGGATACATTGTAATTCTACTCATATCTCCATGAAATATGGTCATGAGAATTGGTAAAAAAGGGAAGCTAAGTCTTAGGTGCATCAACCCCTTCTAGATTCACGATTTTATCGGGGCTATGTCCAATAGATTAGTACTTCTTCCAACCAAGTCCAAATTACCTGATGTCTTTCATATATCCTTCTTAAGGAAGTACATACCAGAACCTTCACATGAACTCTCATCAGAGGTGGTACAGTTGGAGGATGGTCATTCTTATGAGGAGCAGCTAGTGAAGATCTTGGATCATAGAGATAATGTTTTGTAAAAATACTACTCACATGTTCAAATTACTACAGAGGAACCATAAGTATGAAGAGGAAACATGGGAACTGGAGGAGGCAATGAAGGAAAATTACCCGAACATGTTTATGGCCTAGAATGTAAAACTAAATTTCAAGGGTGAAATTTCATAAGGGGGGAAGAATGTAATGACATAATGTTTTTAATTGGAAATTAATTTCTTATAATTATGTCTTATAATCATATGAAATCACAAAATAATTCACTATTATGTTCTAAGTGATCTTTAAACATAAGTTTGTCACTTCTGTGATTCGAATTTCAAAAATCTGACATACATGGTTGCAATCAGTAAGTTATTAGTAGTCTAATTTGGCCAACATAATTTTTTCGGAATAGTAACAAAACATTATGAATAGTAATGTTACCCATATTAATAGTGACATACTTTATTTAATAGTAACCTTAAATATGATATTATATAAATAAGATTCAAATGGGAGTATGATATATAAATATCTTGGCATTAGAAAATAAATGTTTTAAAATTGTTATTTTTCGAGTAAATTTTTTTAATTAAAAACTAAATTAATCATATTTATAAAATTACTTTTGAAAAATGGATCTCATTTTTTGATTATACATGTCTAAAAATGGTTAGGGTGAATTTTGGGAATTTTCTAAAATACTTGAATTTTTTATGAATAGTAAAATACGATAATTTACGATAACTTCTAAATAATGGATTTATTGAATCATTAATGATGATATGATGATTTAAGCCTCGTTGGTTAGAACTCACAAGCAGTTATTACTATTTTTGGTCTTTTAATCATCACTATTTAAGGTCTTGAAGGAAAATAATAATCTACGAAATTAAATATTATGAAAACCCTCTTATTCCCTATTGTAAATACCACCCCTCCCTTCCTTTTCCTTTCACACCTATAAAGCTTAAATACATGTCAAAAAATCAGCCAAAAAATATTCCCTATCCCATCCCCCACATCCTAGAGAATATGGTCTCATCCAAAGACCAATCCAAGGTTCTTTACGAAGGATTCAAGAGGTAATTCATCTCTCTCTCTCTCTTTTCCTTTGATTTCCATTCCATTTCACATTATTCTCTTAAATATATTCCCACCAATACTCATCCAAAAGGTATTATAACACCCCAAGATTTCATAGTAAGATATTTTCTTTAATGTAATTCAGTAGCTTGCGCTACATGCAACACCGAGTTTGATCGCACCACGACTTACCAAACTATCCGTTCAAAAAGCGGCTATGAATAGTATTAACTGAATTTTAAATTTTATATACTCCATATAATTTTATAATCCATATTATTTGTTTCTTAGACATAATATCAGAACAAATTCAGTTTTTTCAGAAAAAACAATTATTTTTTAAAAAATGCAATTTTACCTCCTTTTAATGGAAATCCCTTTTTAAAAAAAAATTAATTGACACTTTAATATATTCAATTTAATGAAATTAAATTCTTCTTTAGAATCAAGACATAATAATTTATTTTGGAAAAAATTTTGGTACTTTTCTGTTTACATTCATATTTTGATGAATATTGAAAAATACTAAATTTTAATTAAAAACAACTTTTTTAATAGAAATAATTTATAGTGTTAAATTATTCATTTTAATGGTTTGGAAGTTTAATTAGATTATATGTTTATCATTTAATTCAATTTAGTTCATCATAAATAATTTCACATTTAAATTTGACATAAACACATGTCAATCTTTGGATTGTTTTTACTTTTTGAAAACCTGCTTTTCAGTTTTGACAATGGGAATTAATTTTAAATTAATTAATGAAACTTATATTTTTTTACTTTTGTAAAATATAATTCATATTTGAATTCATAATATCAAAATTAGCTTAGGGTAAATTTTTGGTATTTTTCTGAAAACATTCAATTTTTGATGAATAATGAAAAACACAATGTAATAGTTCAAAACCAACTTTTTATTTAAATAATTATTTTTTATTTAAATTTATTTTATGTGATAATATATATATAATACCTATATATGTTCAATGTAATTCATTGGAGTCATTTTATAATAAAATTAGATATGTAAAAGTTTATTGAACTTTTTACCGTCTTTTACCCACCTTCTAAGAGCATTAAAAAATTTGCATAAAACATAATTTTACCACTTATATGAATTGAATTTAAAATCCTAAGATACATGGTTAATATTATTAAGTAAAATTCGGTTCAATAAGATGAAAATAATTATTGGTGAATAATGACTTTGACTTTGTTTTACCACGGTTAAAATTAAATAGGGTTATTATAGGTAAAAATGATATTATAATTACCCTAACACATATCCTAATTATATTGGATAAGTTTAATTTTACCAAAATCATACTTAGGAATAATATAAGATCCTTTAGGTCTACTTGGATTAGATTAGGCAATTTATTATTATTTCATTTAAAGAAGAGTTAAAAGTGTTAAATTCAGAGTTTATTAACTAAACCATTTTTAATATAGGGATTTACATAAGATAAATTAGACTATAAATATTCATTAGAAAGATAAAAATATTTCCTACATTATTTTATTTTATTTATAATTGTTATAGGTTAAATAATTAAATTTATTTATGACACAATGATGATGCAATAATTACCCCCTTAATGAAATATTATAATAGTTTATATTATAAATATTAAAATATATATAATTTAAACCTTTTCATGCCATACAAGAATTTTTTATATTAATATAACATTTTGGGGTTGATTAGATAAATTTTTTTCAACGTGATAGGTATTCTATGACTTTTCCAAAAAGAGAATACCAAATAGTGTAAAAATTGACATAGATTAGTTTTTAAAACAAATACTATATTATTTGTTGATATAATATTCTTAAAAATTAAAGGTTTATCCAAAGGTATTAAATAATATTATATACTTTATTATTGAACCACTTGATATTCACTTTTATGTTTATAGTAATTATATTAACCATATAGTGTAAGAATACAAGAAGATAAGGTAAAAGTGAAACTATTTAACTAATAGTTAAATCTTAAAGATAAAGTTAAAATGGCAACCTAAACTTGTCTAAAACCTATTTAATGAGATTATTTAGAACCATACCCACATTATCTTTTAAATAAATCATTTTTCAGCCATTATAAACAGAAATAGTTTTTATTATAAAATAATATTTCAAGTTTTTCCTAAAGTGACCCACACCTCTCTCAAAAAAGGGTACTTACCCTTATCTTAATTTCACCCATCCAACGCCATTTGGCATGGACAAACCCTTCCAAACTATCTTCCCAAATTCCCTTTATTCAACCTAGAGGCCTTACTTTGATCCGAAATCCAATCTAAGGAGCCCTTTTGATCAACTCTAAAGGAAACACCTAAAGAAGAGGTAATAATTTCACCACCCTCTTTCAAGTTCTTTTCTTCTTCCACTTCCTCTTTCTTTTTTTTCATACCAAAATAATAAATCTATTACATTATTCATAATTTTATTTTATTATAAATATGGTACAACTGTATTCATTAATCTATCCATCCTATAAATGACAAAGTCACCAAACCTATGTACGTACGGCTTACCATCTCCACGTCGTGGTGTAGTTTGTTATTCAAACACTTCATTATTTTGATGGGTATAATAATGAGTATAACAGATATAAATAACAAATATAACATTTAAATGAGTCTGAAGATTTTATACACAATCCAATTACATATGATTTCACCCTCAATATAATGATATTGTCACTCGTGCGTACGTACAACTTACTGTCTCCAAGAACGCAATGAGATTCATTCCCCATCGTAATCATTCCTGAATAATTTCTCATTTTATGATTCAAAAAATTGTTTAAGAACTTAATATCATTCTATCTATGAATCAAATATATCCTATACATAAAAAACATGACTTACGTAACGAAACATATAAAGGAAAATGAATCTGTTAACATCCAAAACAATGATACTACTAAAATATCATTAACAATGTAGTATTAGAAGATAATATATGATATAATATTTATGTATTTGGTTATTGTATAATTTAATAATAAATATTCACCATTATACAGGAGTTAAAGCCACCCTATACTAAGGAAAAGTACAAGGTAAGGGGTTTTTCATATCACTTTTATTCCCGTGAGATTCATGCTATATTTGCCACTATTACCTTTTGTGTGGTGTATTTACTACCCTTGATTATATTGTTTACGAAATATAATTTAATTTATGGGTATTTAATTCATCATTGTATGATCCTTCTTTCATGGGGTGTATGTTTCGCAAGTTACCAAATCGGTAAGGGAATTTCAAATTTCATTTCCCATTCATTCGGTTTTACGCAAACTTCATTCATTAATTTACTCCACGACTATGTGTGAAATCACTATTTATTTACTTATGCAGTAATTTCCACTCATATTTGTGTGGATATAATTTTGTTACACATAATACCTCAATTTATAAATTCTCAAGTCATCGATATAAACTTGATAAGAGTAATTTTAACTCAATTATTATTCATTGATTTAAACATCCAAGTCATTGTTGTTGTTTTTACAAGAATATGTGGGAATTTCATCTGATTGATTTACAAAGAATATCCAAACATATTGTGTGTATATAAATTTGTCACACATAGTTATGTCATTGATTTATCCTTAACCTAAGGATAGGGTCTTTATAAATGAATTTATCTCAACTTACATTCTATTGAGACTTCCTGGTTGTTATGCACCAATTCACTTTTATTTGGTATATATACTGTACTTTGACATAATTTATCATGAATACCTTTATTCTCATGATATGATAAAGTTTTTATTACCTCAATTATTTGTATTCAAGATTCTCTAATTAGGTTAGGAACTCTAACTATGATATCATTTTAAATGTTTTAAAATTTTATTCTTCTAAATCTATCTCATTAATGTCTAGGTTTTAAAAATGGTTTTATGATTTTATTTATATAGACATTAATGTTTTAAAATTAAAATTCCTTTTAAAAGTTTAAAAGTGGTAAGGGAAACTTTTATACAAAAATATATTTTACAAAACTTCTAGATAAACAGTGATACTTTTAAATTTTCTCATGAAAAAGTGATATTTCTCTCAAAGATTTTTTCTGATAATTTTCAACTATGTAAACATCCTTTATGGTATATTATTCTTGATCAAGGATGATTTATTATGATTCAAATCTTTCATAATGTACTAAAGGTTTTTTGATAGCTTTGACTATGGATGTGTTATTTTTATACCATTCATGGTTTATAAATAAAGTATTTACATTTCGTATGCTAGTTTTAATACGAATTTTTATGTTATGTTTAAACCTTTTCATATGATGAATGCATTGGATTTTGTAAGTGACAGGTGGAGCCCGCTATAGCTCCTTGATGCATCAGTATGTCTCATGAGACAAATTAGTGTCTTGGAATAAGTCCTAGACAAAATCTTTTATGTATTCTTGGAATAAGGCCTTGACTATTTGGTTATGAAGTCAGGCATTATTCATTCCATAATTATGAAATTGGCTATTGATATTACATGTGGTTATTCAACTAGTATAATATCCATGTGAAAAATTAAATGGAACTATTCGATTTATCTTTTCCATATTATTCTGAATTTTAAGCTTAAAAGGATTTTGTTCAAGTATTATACATTGCCTTAAATGTTTATTATTATTTATGCTAGTTTCTGCTATATTTTTATCCATATTGAGCATCTGAGCTCACCCATTTATTATGTTTTATCTTTCCCAGGATGCAAAGATGTATATTACGATTAACGTACAGGAATAGACTAAGGGATATTAGAGTTTTCAAATGGGAAACAATGTTGTTTTTTATTTCATGATGTAATGTAAAACGTATGTATGTATCTATTACTTGTAAGGCTACAAAATCGATTAGTCTTTCGAGACATGATTCCTTGTATCATGCCAATGTTATGTAATAATGCACCGATTTTGGGTAACTAGGGTCAGGGAATTACAGGTATGGTAACTCTAGTATCTTACATATAATGGAATTTTATTATACTAATGGTAGAATATATCATCCAAACCCATTATCCTCTTCGTTTTATTTTATAAAGGACAGTGTTGTTCTTGAGCTGTTAATTTATCACCTTCAAGAATGACATGTTTTTATTTTCCTTTACCACCTTCATATCTGGTCATGAAACCATTTTTTTGGTTGATCCATGATATTTTATATTTATTATATCATATTTAATTTTCTATAACTAACGTATGTACATATTACTAAATGATTAAACAAAACAAGTTCGTTTTGGCAAAAAACTGACAATTAACCCAAAATGTTACCACTAATGTTTTATATAACGATTCAACTTCACTCCATGTAACCAAATTAAATTTAAAACCATTTAATAATCTGGATATTTAATAATTTCATATAACTTAAATTCTAGACAACCACTTTCAACATACATGTTTTTTCATTAATGAAAATAAGTAAACTGGTCATAAAACCCAAGAAAACGAACAGAACCGAACAATGAAATTGAACCTCATAACCAGTCAAAAATATTATGAATGGACATAAAATGTTTATAATAAATAATTTACATATAGAAGAGTTTCTATAATAACTAATTAATTAATCTATTTTGATTATCCAGGTCATTTATATCCAGTAGAGAACACCATTAGACTTAAGGTAAGGGATCCTCTCTATTTCACATTTATTCAAGAAAGTCCTCTATGTTATTCCGATTAATGTGTAATCCCTAATGATGGGGTATGATTTATCACCTCCCAAATACTTACCTGATGATTTATAAGTGATGATAAACCTCTTTCTCTCCCATTAATCCCTTTTAATTACACCAGATATCATGCCGATAATCCGTAAGGGATTCTAACCAAGCCTCCTTTGTTCCTTCGGGTTACCTTATCATTATTTTACCAAAATTAATTTATATCTTAATTTTATGTGATATTTAAACTAATTTGTAAATGTAAAAAATTCATCTACCAAGATGCTTACACCATTATCTTTTGGGGATATACATGTTTTTAAGTGATTCCCTCCTCAATACTACTCGATAAGTAAACCTATATTAAGGGAACTTCCTAAATTATTACCTTATTTCAAGTGCACTATATCATATATTTTAAGATTCCATTTTCTTTATAAAATCAATTTTTTTATTATGAAAACATTCTTGGTTCACTTCTGGTTTTACATAAAGACTTTTTTCCTTTTCTATTTTAAAGACTCTTTAGTATTTTCCTTAAAATTGGACAAAAATGTTTTAATGCTAAAATTACTTAAATACTTTTCTTACTTGTTGTAACTTATAGTTTAAATAACATACCAAGATACATGACTATTTTTTTATGAATTTATGTGTATATTTTAGTTCTTTTCTCTCATGGACACTTTTTTTATACTCCCATTTGTTATGCTTTATGACATGATTGTGGTACCCAATTCTTTCCATGGGTAACCGATATGTTTAGGTAAGATTGATTAACAATGATTCATTATTTGTAAAAAATATTCATGAAATTTTAAGATTATTTCACCCATATAGTTCTCCAATGCATTTCTTAAAGTTGAGCCTCATGAGACGTTATGTGTGGCAGTCTTGGCGGTTAGCCTTGGCTTGTGCTACTACGTGCAACGGTCTTGGCAGTCATCCTTGGCATGTGCTACTATGGGAAACGGTCTTGGAAGTTATCCTTGAATCTTAATAAATTAAGGTTTTAGGTTTTTGTCACATTTTTATGATTCCGTGTTTATATTATCCCATGTTTATATGTTATGATTCCAAATGTTACACGCCTTTTTATATCATAATGTCATGCTTTCTACCCCATGTGCCAATTATTTGTTCATCTGGTTATTTCCATGCTGGGATTTTATCTCATTACTTTATTCTTGTTATCCCTAGGTTATCTTATAAATATTTATGAGAAAAATAGAATATAGGATATCCTTATAGATTTTAAATAAAAATTTGTTTTTATAAGGTTTGATTATGTACCTAGTCTTCCAGGACACAAGACTTTATAATACGTGGCATATACTATGATGTATAATTATGCCTAAAATCATTTTATGTTAAATGTAAAAGTCTAGGGTCTTTGTATACCACTTATTGATTCTTTTTCTATTCTTATATATTCATTGTTTTATCTTCATTTGATGTTCAACACTTATGTTGGTTATGGTTCGACATGTGAGGTTCTCTAGGTATATTTGATCTAACTTCTCTATTGAATCTTGACATTTATATAATGATATTGTGAGATATATTAATAAGTTGTGGGGCCTATATTTGTTTTTTTAATTGCTTGGAGTGTTGGTGGATCTCGTTATGGGTGGTTTGTGCTCCAAGCTTGAGGTGGGTGGTCCCGTCTCTAGACTATGTGATGTCAACCATTTATTTCTATTTTTTGGTTAAATTGTTTTTAAATGGAATAGATAAATTTACTACTTTCTGTCCATGAAATTTTATTGAGGATAATCGGGATTTCCCATCATTTTTTGTAAGAGAATGATGATTTTAGAAGCATTGTGAAATGAATTACAAGATGGGTTTTTAGAGAAGGTTCTAATAGAAAAGGGTGTTTGAAATTTTATTTTTAAATATGTAAGACCTTTCAAATGGTTTAATATACCACACATGGGAGCCTTGGATACTTAGCTAGGTGGTGTAGTATTGGGTCTTGTCTTTTGATTTTGTCCTGAATGATCACTTTGTAGGTTGTTCGTCCCTTCCTATACTTCGATAAATTTGGCTCTAGGAATTAACATCACATTATAGGAGGGTTCACATTTATGGGGTTTACCTCTATTATCAAGACCATGATACATGGGTACTTGGGACTTGTAGTGAGAACAAGTAATGCCTATTTTAAAAGTGACCTAGATAATAATATCATGCGTTATCCCATGTGTTTCTAACCTTTATGTGGTGGATTTTTATATCTTTGACCTGATATACTTATTTTTGATGATATAGAAATGGTTTTTTGGATTTATGAATTGAAATTATTTTACCTGGATTTGGATTAGAACTGTTGAAAAGGGGGGACTGTTATCCTTGATTTTGATTTATAACATTTTTACTGCTTATCATTCGATGTTTTATAAATTGTGTATATAAGATTTTTGTATAGAGACTCGATATAGAACATCTTGGTGGGAACCCACTAAGACTATTATTAACACATTATGCACACCCCATTGGTTGTGTGTAGACTCTATATTGTCTTTTGATGTATGAAATGAAAAGGCGCCAGAATGATGTGTTGTGGTTTATGTCTATTGGGTATTGTTAGCTGGTGGTGATATGGTTGGATGATTACCACATATCACATGGAGTAGTTGTTTATTTGGTTAGTTGTCTTTTTCTGGTTTAGTTGGACACATACATTTGGTTTTATATGGTTTTCAAGTTATATCATTAATGGTGATTCAATTTCATACTGGAATATATTTCTTTTAGTATTATGTTTCTCTTTATTATTATTATCTATATATAACCCATATTTCTTTTTTCAGGTTTGGGGTAATCAATTCATATTTTTGTGTTTTATTCCTAGGTTATAGATACCAACCCATGAGGATCAAGAATTACCTTCTATTATATAGAGGATTGGGTTAGGTGCCAGTTTTAGAAAGTAGTCTAGTTCGATTCATTATAAATTTGTATTAGAGAAATAGTTTTGTCCTCAAGAGTCCATGTCTGGGGAAGTTTGATAGACAAGTTATAGAATTATAATGAATTGAGAGGTAGATTATAGTGAGTTCCTAGTCATCTTATACTATAAAGAGACTCATGTTACTAGGGGATGTTGGGATTTGTGTCTCATGTGCTGAGTTTTTACATTAATCACAATTTCTACTTGTGATTTTCTTAGTCAAACTGAGATTTTTCTATTTTATGATAAATTTATGCCATTTTCAGTGTGTATAAATATGCCTCTAGGATATATTCCTTGAGTTACTTAGTATTATGTAGATATATATTCTCTTCATAGTAATCCACCTCTAGATTATAAAATTATAGAGTTTGTCGTGTGAATAGTTCATGTTATATACTAGAATGTACCATGAGTTCAAAACACAGTTATTGAGGAAAAACTAGGATATGAGAAATGTGGAGACCAATTGCAAGAGTTATAATATGAGACTTAGCAATCCTTTAAAGGAATGAATGAACCTCTATAGTTTGATTAATTTCTAGATATGGTAGATCGGTTCTTTGACTTCTCGTATACACTTGTGGTTTTCAAGGTGATGTGTTTGATGTTCAAGATCAAGGGTCCCAACAAATGGTGTTGGGTTACCATGGTATAGAAAAACTAGAATGTGGGTTTGGATTAGAAGGGTTTTAAAACCTTGTTCTTTTTGAATTTCTACCCAAAATCTATAATGATAGATAATTCCCTATAGTTCATATCTTTATAGTAGAAAGATAACTTAATGTTGGAGTACACCAATCAGTTTGTAGAGTTGGATTGTTTTTTTCTATAGATTGTGATGAATGACTCTTTGAAAGATCAAGAATACCTGAAGGGTTTGTGACCATAAAATAAATCATATGTATATATTCCAAAGGATTATACCTAAAAAAATATGGCATATAGTTCTATAATAGAAAATATGGATATGCTTATTAAGATTAGTTAATCATCCCTTCCCTTCACCCATGTGGAAGCATGAGTAGTGCATAGGGAAAGAAGAAGAAGTCGCATGGTAATATTAGGCATGGTAGAAGTAGTTCATAGCCACAAGAACCCTATGTACCATCAGTAGAAGCTATGAATTTTCATCTAACCTTCTATCAATGTGGAAAGGTTGGGCACACTTGACCTACTTTCCCTTCATCCCCCAAGATATTTAGTGCTTATGGTCATCGAGGCTATCTATGGATATTCTTACAGGCTATATTTGTGCCTCATTATGGTCATGGGTCTTCAATTCCAAAGGCCACTTCAACATAGTTAGATGATTTAAATTATATAGGGAACCATCCAAATACCTCAAGAGTGAATCATCTTCATAAAATGGATGAGCTTCTAGTGAAGGATGATGTTATCCCAACAATTGTGAGAGGTAATGTTCTTGTTTCATCATCTATATCAACTAATTTCATTGATACTGGTTCCTCAAATTTGAATATATATTCTTATCTTTTTTATTTTTTATAAATTCCAATATATATCATGCACATTTTTAGATATATGGAAACACCACATGGAAGGAGGAAGGAACATGTGTCTTATTGTCTATCATATTCTCTATAAATAGAAAACACAGAGTCTGTTTGGGATTTCCTTAATCTCAATTTGGATATATTTGAAATTAAAATCATGATGGATTGTATTATTATTCATTAGGCTAGTATTGATTATCATCATCATATATTTTCTTTCTTTATTGCTGATGGGTTCTCTTGTGTGTTTCAAAGAGAGTGGGATCTATGGTCTTGTCATGGAGGACCTTCCTACCAAGAAATTAGGGATTTATTTTCTACCATTTAATTTTATCTTGATGATGTTTCATATGTTAGATATATTCTTGTGGTTGTTATCTAATTTAAAAATGACTTCCCTGATTATTTTTGGGACCTCCTATAGAGAGAGGGGTATATTTTATGAATGATCTAGTGTTGGTACACAATGGATTTCAATACCATTTTATCGTATGAAACCATTAGAGATTAAAGAAATAAATATTCAGTTAAATGATATAATAGAGAAAGTTTTTCCCCCTGGTGTTTATCTTTCGGCATCCCCTTTACTATTTTCAAACAAGCCATATGGTTCAAATTTTTTAAGTGTAGACTATAGAAAGTTCAACTGAGTGACAGTTTAGAATAAGTACCCATTACATATATATTAATGGATTTTTTAATTAGTTAAATAATAAAAGTGGTTATTGAAGACTGATATTTGGTTGGGTTATCATCAAATCAGGGTTAGGGATTATGATACACTGTAGATAACATTTAAGAGAAAGTATACACATTATTAATATCTTATTATTCCCTTTAGACTGACTAACCCTCCTATAGTTTTTATGGATTTTATAAACCCGATATTTCATCAGTATATTGAAAGTTTATTTATTATGATTTTGGATTACATCTTGGTTTATTTGATATCTGAGCATTAGAAATATCACCCTATAAATCTACTTTTGTAAATCTTGATAAACCACCAAATTTATAGAAGGTTTTGGAAGAAAATTTCTAGATCCATGAAGTGAGGCTCTTGGGACGTGTGAATTTTGAATGTGGCCTTTTAGTCAATCATCATGAGGTTAATCCTATCTTTTAATAGGAGGATCCATTAAATTTATTTGATATATAGAGTTTACTATGAATTTTTGGACAATATTGGAAGTTCATCAAGGATTTCTCCAAGTTAGAATCACCATTGAATTATCTTAATAGGAAATGGGTGAAATTATTATGGGATGTTATGTGTCAAACTTCTTTTGATGAGTTGAAAGGAATTCTGATGTTAGCACCTATTTTGATCATAACATATCCTGGTAAGGGGTATGTGGTATACTATAATTCCTCTGATGCTACTCTGGGTTGCATGATTATGAAGGAAAATCATGTGGTAGATTATTTCTCTCATCAGCTTCAGCTGCAAGAGAATAATTACCCCACTCATGACTTATATATTTCTAAATTATTCATTGAAATTAAGGTTTTGAGGTATAATTTTTTAAGGGAGAGGTTCATAGTATTTTCTAAACATAAGAGTCTGAGTTATATATTTTCATATAAGGACATCAATCACATATTGAGTTAGTGGGTGGAGTACCATAATACATTCAATTTTGATATATCTTATACCATATGGAAGGGAAATTCTTTTTGAGATTCTCTTAGTAGGAAATTTCCATCATAATTAATCTTTTAATGGAAGGAAGAGTAGTACCATATGGGGATCTTCACTCAGTTGAAACTGGATGCTTATGAGGATGATTTGGTTATGGTTATTTCCAATATTAAGTTATATTTATCTCTTATTGAATACATTATATGAGGTAATCAAATGGATGATGAGTTTGGAGGAAATAGGGGGTCCCTTTATAGTGGGGACACCATTCTTAGTTGGTCTCTCTATTTTGATGTAATTCTATTCTTTGGGGGTTGGTTTGTTGTTATAGTATCTATGAGGAGTTTAGTCTTTTTTACTATCATAGTTATTTATGGGTCATTCATCTAGGTTCATTGAAGATGTATTATGACATGAGATGGAATTTATTATGGTTGGGTATGAAGAGTGAAATTTATGATTATGATTCCCAATGTTAAACCTTCCCACATATAATTTTTTATCATTTTGAAAGTTCTAGTTTATTCTATCCCCTTCTAGTTATAGTTTAAAAATGGGATGAGGTGTCTATGGACATTATTGTTGGATTACCTCAAAATCCCTAAGGGAAGGATGATGTCTAGGTGTTGATTGATAGATTGATAAAATATACTATTTTTATTACGATCAGGGACACCACTAAAGTTTAAGATCTAGTTAAGCTATATATGAAAGATATTATAAATTAACATAGGATTACCCCTACCATAGTTTCAGATAGGGTTCCCATTTTTACTTCCATATTATGAAAGAGTATACAAGAGGTTATAGGGACTCATGTCAGGTATGGTAAAACATACCATCAATAGACACATGGTAAGATAGAACATGTTATTTATATGTTAGATGATATACTCCATTCATGTACCTTTAATTTTGATGGATCATGGGATAATGATATAGGACAGGTGGAATATTTTTATAATAATAGATTAATACCATCTATCATAATATAACCCTTGAAGGAATTTTATACTCACCTATACAGGTCACCGCATAGTTCGAATGAGGCAGGAAAATCGTATCTTTCAGCATTGTGTCTCATTAAATACACATAAATGATATTTTTGGATATATGTCGATGTCTGGTTATAGAGTAGAGTCATCAAGAATCGCATTTGGATGATTGATGTCTTCGATTATATTGTTCTGTAAGTGGCCAAGTTTTTTTTGAAATTTTCACCTCTGTTAGTTCAACATCATCTTTAGAAACATGGGGAAGCTAACTTTATGATATATTGGACCATTTTAGGTCACACAACATATCGGGGAGGAATATTATCAATTGTAATTTACAACTCAGTTGATAGGTATGCAATATATTTTCCATATATCAATGCTCAGAATGTGACATCTTGATCCCTCACATGTTTTGAGTTGGGAAGATATCAATTTAGAGTTTTGTGCTTTTGTTGTAAAGTAGCTAGTTGGGATGATTGATTCTTAAGTAAAAGGCTATTTATAGAAGACTATCTAATTTTTAGGGTGTTATGGTGATATTGATCAAATTCTCATGAGACATCGGAGTGTGAGTCATCGGTGATAGTGCAGTGGCCTGACCTCTTTCTAGAGTACCCTATTCCACGTGAATTCTTAGATATAAAAATTCAAATAGTATAGCGATTGTAATATTCTAGATAATAGGTACGATATATTTATGTTTAAGACTTTATTTATTTGTTTTGGGGGTATGTAGAATGGTTTTGGGATATTTTTAGTAGAGTATGGTCTGGGTGTATCTACATGATGTTTTTATGTCATAATATTAGAGATTTTAATGTAAGTAATCCACTGGTCATAATTCATGAAAAAATATTTTTTCTATAAATAAATTTATGTTTTAAACCCACATTTATGATAGATATATTTCACCTAGGATAAATATACCCTTGTAGATATATTTTTCATTGTACTTGAGTTATGGGGATTTTAAGCTATAAATCCCTTCTTTAGGAAATAAACCCCTTATTTTATATAGGTTTTATACATTTAAATTTTGAATCCAAATTAATTATTCTTTTTTATACCCATGTAGAACCCTAGGAATTATTCTAAGTGATTTGGAGTGTCTCTTACTCTTCAAAATTTCTTCATTCAATGATCTATCTCTGGCTGGGTTATGTTGGTTCTCTTCAGGTAAGTATTCTTTCTACTTCTTTCTTTACATAGGTTGCATTTGTAGTGATGGGATGTGTATATATGTTCCAAAAATCATGTGTTAATTATTTTTTGATTATTATATATCCATTGGATGACATTATTGGTAAAGCCAATCCTTATGTTGGTTGTGCCTCTTCATGTCTGGTTCTCAAGGTATGTGTTATCTAACATCTTTTCTGACTGTTATTATGTGTAGAATGTGATTCTATGATTTGTTAATCAATTCTAAGAACAATATTTATTTTTATGTATTCCATATCATGTTGGTGGATCCCGTTTATGTTGGTTTGTGACTCATGGTTGAGGGGGGTGGTTCCATCTCTTTCATGTGTTATGTTAACTATCGATTTATCTTATTTTTTAAATGGATTTTAAATAAAATAAAATAATTTACTACTTTTTGTGTTTGAAAAGTGATTTTTAGTAAGAGATAGTTTTCCCCACTTTTTTAAATAAAAAACTATGATTTTAAAATCATTGTGGAATGAACAATGAAAGTGGTTTTGAAATACGGGTTTAATGAAAAAATGGTTTTTGAAATTATATTTTGAAATATGTAATCCCTTTAAAATGATTTTATATGCTTTACATAGTACCCATTAGTACATAAAAAGTTAGTGTAGTATTGGGACTCATATTTTGAAATTTTTAGGATGGTGTTATTTCTGGAGTGTTCCATCTTTCCAAGAAATATATGCATTTATCTCTAATGCATGAGTTGATATTGTAGGATTTTTCTCTCTTTGGGGATTTCCTTTGTTCCCTGGAAATCGAAACATGGCTACTTGGGACTTATAGTGTTCACCATTCATGACTTCTGTATAAGTGACTAGATAACCTGATTGTGAGTTATCCCTTGCATTTTTATCCTTTGTGTGTAATATATTTACTTCTTTGACTTAATATACATATTTTTATGAAATAGAAATGGTTTTCAAGATTTATTATTTGATACAATGTTACCTGACATTATTTTAGAAAGGTGGAAAAAGGGTAATTGTTTACCATGATTTTGATATAAAACTAATTTACTACAAATCATGCCATGTTTTATAATCTTTTCATATAGGATTCTTGTATAGAGACTTGATATGGAACACCTTGGTGGGATGCTACTGATCCAATTTATCTCACACCCTACACTCCCCGTTGGTAGTGTAGACTTAATATTATATTTCTTAGATTATAAAAGGAAAGGCAAGGATGTTTATGTCAAATGGGTATGGGTAGCTACTGGGGATATACTGGGACGTCTCCCACTTATCACATGGAGTAGTTTCTGTTGGTTTAGTTATCATTTTCATGGTTTTGTTAGACATGTACCTTTGGTTTCATCTTGTTTTTTATTTGTATCACTACTGTTGTTTCTTTTTGGTTATAGAATATAACTATTTTAGTTTTATTTTATTTTTTATTTTCATTGTGTATATAAATTTCATGTATATTATTTAAGGTTGGTAGAAATCATTCCCTCTTATTTTGTTTTATGATCAGATTATAGTCACCATCCGATGGGGATTGAGAACAAACTTTGTATACATGGAAGATCAAGCCACATACTAGTGTTAAATGGTAAACTCATTTGGTTTGTTTCAGGTTTTCTCCAAACCATGGTGGCCACCATGATCATTTTTGACATCCCCTTATCACACATGGATTTATCTAAAAAAATACCAAACCATAAGCTTAAAAATACAATTCTCTATTATTAAGGCACAAATTTTTGAAAAACTTCTCTGAACCATGCCCATTTTCTTCCATGTATCTAATTTTCCATCAATATTTAGGATACTTATTAACACTCTATGAGATCCACCATAGTATATTTTAATATAACTCTGTATTTTAAAAAATATAAAAACAACCATAAGTACAACATCAATTGTTCCAAATATTTCTTACAAACATGATATATACCAATAAGTAATATCTTCATCTACGGTATGGTTTCATTCAACCATCCAAATATTAAAAAAAATTCTAAAAAAATTATACAAACATCATATCATTTTATATAATGAATCGATATATAAAACCATGATTTTTAATTATATTTAAATTTTTCTTGTTAACAAACACAACCAACAAAACACTCCAAGGATTTTTTTTTAAAATAAGATTTAATTTTAAATAAATAAATTTATAAAAAGGTATAATTTGGAGAAATTTAATTAAATGAATTGCTTTAATATTATTTTTTTGAAATTATAAACTTTTATATGCATTTTAAATGCATTTTTTCTTTTATGATTAATGAATAATATATGTAAGAAATGGTTTTTATCAATAAGTGTGATTATTTCTTTCTTACACATGGTTTATAATTTGACATATTCTATAATATTGTGTTAAAATAAAGTATAAAATTGGTAGTATGTAAGATTAAAGTGTTTGTATATATTATTTTCTAAAATATGAGGGATGGATCTCCCACCGACCTTTAGTGGTATATTTTAATATTCTTTTTATTTTAAAATATAATTATTTTGATAATTAATGTTCTATGTGAGATATGGTTATGAATTTTTTATTTCATAAATATTCACAAAAATTAAAAAAAAAAATTATTTTCTTTATGTAAAAAATTTATGTGTCTTAGAAATATATTATGGTAATGTATAATTTCTAAGAGGTCATGGGAAGTATACATTAACTTGAAGAAGCTAAAAAAGGAAATAAATTAAACAATATAAGTAAAATGTAAATTTGAAGTCACGTTATATACTAAAAGTTATTAGGTTGTGTTATTAAAGGAATAATTTAGTGTGAATAGTTTCATTTAAAATTTGATGCAAAAAATAACTCAATGATATGTTTGGGTGGAAAGGTTTTATAATTATAATTTTATAAATCTTATAAGAGTCCTAAGTGATTAAAAATAATAAATATATTTACATTTTAATATGAGTTGTTGAAAATAAAAGGTTTTTGGATGCAATGTTCAATTGTTTAATATAAGTACTATCAATCCTAAATCTTATCCTTATTCACACTATTTATCTTAATTATTATTAAATTTTGAATAAGTTTAGTTGGAATATTTGACCATGTAGATATATACCAATGAAATTGGTGTTATAATGCCATGTAACAAATTTTACATAGATAGGTGAAATATTTAACAATATTGATAAAATATATCAAAATGTGGTTTTTTATTTCATTATATTGGATATAATAAATATTAACATATTTATGGTTTTATTAGAGTTATTAAAGGAGTTAAGAATATAAAAATGTTTCATTTCAAAAAAATGGAATCTCTATTTTATAATTAATTCATGTGTCATTCATAATTCATTGAATAAAATGATAAATAAACCGATAATGTACTATTTTTGGTTATCTCTATTCCATGGTTTCCAAGAAGTTTAATATGTTGTGAAAACATGTTAATATTAACATGATTTAGTGTTAATATGGATATTTATGTGTTGATCCTGAGGTATAAAATTATTTTTGTGTTATAGATGATCCACTATATTGGGTACATAGATTTTCATAAATTATTTACATATAATACTGGCATTATATGTTTTATAGTAATCCATATTATGTGATGTTAATAATTAATATCACAAGTGAACCTTCATACCTAGAAATAGTACTTATGAAAACTTTGTGTTTGAGCTAATTAATGGGTGGTAGGGTATGTTTCTTATCATGTGGTGGGTTTTTATTAAGCAATATGTGATTTTTCCACTGGTGGGAAATTTATGACTTATGATCCATCTTTTAATAAAGACTTATAAATTGTATGGTCCATCCTAAATGTGTGAAATGTGATGTTATTACCTATTTTTGAGAGTGAAATGTGATATATTCATCTAATGGAGTGAATTAAATAACAAGTGTTCATCACAATTTTTTAATATTTACTTAAAGGGTTGTGAATGTATATAATGGATTAGATGAAATTGATATGTTTCTTTATTATGTCCACTTGATGTCTTACAAAAGGGTATTGTACAATTATTCATAATGTAGGTGATATGTATATTAGGCATACATGTGATGATACATATATTTAATGGAGATCACACCAAATAACTGTATATATTGAGTACGAATGATTGTTTTCTAGAGTTATCTCCTATATTATATATGTGCATTATAGAATTAATAATTGTTTTAAATTCTATAATGTCTCATGTGGTCATATATAGTGGTTGTGTGAAATAGGATAAGTTCTTTATAATTTTTTTGTATAAAATGTGTAGAGTGCAATGCTACCTTTCTTTAAAGGAGTTTTGGAGGATATCCAAAAAGTTTTTTCGATAGGGTTTCACAAGTAATTACAAATGTTTTAATATAATGTGAAAATAAATTATATATAAGAGTTTTTATTTCATGTGGTATATCAATATAAATATTCACTAAAACAAAACAACAATTTGATAAACGTAACTACAACACAGTTTGTGGTTGTAACATCACCCCTTAGCATGACTATTCCTATGAGGCATGATTTCACTTTGAGTTAAGTTTTCAACCAAATCACTAGAGGATAGTGAATAAATCTAATAGTTTAATGATTCCACTTAGGGATAAATTTACACTTTAATGTTCAATCACATAAAAGTACTAAAATAAACATCACAATATAAATATTCAGTAAAAACCTATATTAAAAATATAAATATATCATAATAATATCTCATAAGTTCCCACATATGACATACATCAAAAAAATACCCTAGTAGAAAATCAAGTAAAATATTATTAACAATAAAACAGAAAATAGAAATAAAATATTGTGGATAACACTCTATGAATCGAAAAGAAAATTTGATTAGATATAATATGTCTCCTCACATCATTTCCCTAGTTTTATAGGATTCTATCCTTTACCTAAAACCAGATTCATATAATATTTTCTCACATGAGGTTTGTACACATAGGTATTGAGAATAAAACCCCAATAAAACCACTGCAACCCCAAGAAACCCTTGGAGTTTAAAAACAGATAATATATAAATATTGTGATGATTTAAATGATTCAAAAGAAACTTTTTCAGCATGGAAAAATATTATTTGTTAAAACACACCTATATAGGCTCATATATTATTTTTACAATGTTGATTTAACTTTGATGTCAAGTTTGTAAAAAAGTATCCAAAAATATGGATCAAATCCTATCAAATTCCAAATACATGGTAGCCTATTTATTCCCCATCCTAACATAAGAATTAGCTAAACTCATGTCTCACATGAAAAATATTTTCATTTTTTATCCCATCCCAATGTCCTTTTTTCCAACATCATTGAACTTTCACAATATAAAAGTTTGAAAAAAACAGCCCAGATATCAATTTACTTCCAATATAACGTATCAAAATTCCATCCCCAAGTTATCCAAAATAATCATCACACTAATTGTGTAAAACTTCATGAAAGAACCTTTTATTTAAAAAACCTTTCCATATTATAAAATAACATTACCCATAACAATATTCATATAAATATCCACATTTTAATCCATTTTACAGCATTTATTATTCACATCATCTATAAGTAATCAAACCCTTTTTGTATAATCATTTTACTATATATAAAATAAAATTTATATAAAATATACTTCACTTAAAATAAAAAAAATCTATAACAAACATCCCCCAAACACCTAAACATTCATTAAATTATTTGTCTGTGTTTAAACTCTAGTAACATACATTTTATGAATAAAATATATTCATTATGACATCAAACATCAAGTTTACTGACATAAGAACTCATAAAATTCAATCTCAAAAACATAATAAAATCTATATATTCATTACATGAATTTTTATAGTTATAAACCACCTTCACATCCCAAATCAATATCAAAAAATCATGTTAATCCACTATTTTCATTACATAAAATACACTATTAATGGTCACACCCATTTTTAAAACATATTCTATTGATTATTTCTTTATTTAAACACTTTAAACATGAAATTTCATAATATCAACATCAAAAAACTTTAATAAAATATAAATAACATATAAAAAACATAAAAAACATTTTTCAACATTATGACTAATTCTTCAAGTTAAAAAACTAACAAGAATAATTAAATTTTAAAATCATTGTAGGAATATAAGATATAATGTGATTAAAAATAACTATAATAATAAGTTCACAAACCTTCTCAAGATGCACAATCCACACAAAAAATAAAATCTTGGTTTTTATTAGAACAAAAAAATGATAAAATCATAGTACTGGAAGAAAATTTGAAGAATTAGATTTGAAAAATGATCAATCCTTCTTGCCTTATCAAACAAATAATGTCTTTGTAACACCTATCAACATAATAGTAATGTAAGTGATATATCATTACTAAAACATGAGATAATCAAGAAATCATCGCATATTGTAGTGGGGAGAATGAGATGGTCTATAGTGAAGAAAATTAACCCAAAAAATCCCATGAATGATAAAATAAGGAATTAAATATCATATACTGTTTCCAAAAGAAATTAAAATTTCCCCTCATAAAAAACCACTCAGCAATCGAACAAGTACCTAATTCATATCAATTAGGTACCCAGTGGCCATTTTAGAGCACCCCACCCTTTCCACATCTATTGGGTAACCGGTACTGGGTACCTCAAACCATGTATCAGGTACTCTATGGTTTATATTAGGTTAAATCTTGCTTAAACCTTATTAAAACTACATCCAACCTTTTATCATCATCTTATCCTCCAAAAAAATCAAAAAATATAAATATAAATATAAAAAAACATAAATAAACAAATAGAGGATATTATGACCTCCCCACAATAGGACTTATCTCCCTCAAAAAGAATCATCTAACCTAACCAATGAAAAAATTTATTTATTTTGACATCAACTATACATGTTACTCCCAGTTTTATTCTTACACATGTCCAAATAGTCACGACACATGTAAAAGTGGTATGACATTCCCCTATAATCTCTCATCACTATGATAAAAATATAGACTGATATTCCTATAAAATATTTATATATCTTTATCTCCACATAATAACATTAAAGTAGTTCAGATATATTTAGGTCATATTTCAAAATCTATGACACATGAAAGGCATCGTGAATAGAAAAATACATCAGAATTAATGCCTAGTGGAAAAAAAATATCCCCATTATTCTCTAGATTCTCACATATTCCTATAAACTAGGGATCCAACTTTATTTGAACTAATTATATCAGGTCCTAACCAAGGTGATAAATGAAGGAAAAAAGCTTATCTTATTAAAAACACAAAAGGATTACAGCTTCAATCAGTATAATATGTCTAAATACTATGAGCTATAGCTAACCTCTATATGTCCATTTGCACATGATTATAAATATCTTACACCAATCTATGTACCCAATAATGATTCCTATCTAGATTCCATACAGTATATTTATTATCAATATATCCTTACATATAATCCTAGAAATAGATAATTCTATTGTTACTCTATGATCGATGAAACCACAATGAGAAGGGGAGTGAATGAGTGTGGAATAATTTTTCCCAATTGAAAATTTCCATTTTTACCACACCACCTATTTGTTTAAAGGATATATCAATATTTTTTACCATTATCATTACATAGTATAGTATAAGAAGTGTAAAAAACAACTGATCAATTAAGGATTTCATAATGAGGGTATCCTTCAATTTCAATTATTATGTCCTCAATGTTTGGGGGTTTTTATACCACAATAACACAACTTCAATTTTATTATCAATAAGAATAATAGGAAAGGGATTATACTTTACATTATTATCTCGTCTTTAATGAGGTTCAATTAAAACACAAAATTAGTTTTTCAAACTCTGTAAAAACTAGTAATTTTGTTTCTATATTTATATGGATCCTCATTAAAGTATGATCAATAGTATAGGCTCATGTATCTCTTGGATAGTTTATACCGGATCTCTTTCCATAGATATGAAGTATTCATTGGACTATATCCAGTAAATAAATCTACACCGTGACTCCCTTTCCCTTATTTTGTCCATATAATATAAAGATATCATAGGATGGTCTTATCAATGTTCTTTGATGCGTGATATATTCTTTATCAATAACATCATCCTCTTCTATTTCACTTCTTATTATCCTTAAATTCACAAATATAATCTATAAAAATATTATTGGCCTTACATTTCATAGATAAAAAATATCTACATTGTGATAGAAATGTTAGTTGTCTCTTCTATTTGATACTCAAAGACTATATTAGAATACATTATTTTTTCTTCTCTCAGATCATTCAACTTTCTTCTACACATCATCAACATTCATCTGAATAATGTGAATATATTTTCAATATTTTTTATATTATAATTACAGAATGGCTAGTATCATGATATTCTTAAAAATATCTTTGAACTTCTCAATAGAATAATACGGTCCTACTCTCCATTATTTCAAAATATTTTATTTTTGTTTCAACTAATTGGGAATTTAATTATCCTACACTAATTGCATGAATAAAAACTTATTCATCATCATCACAATATTTTAATCCATTATGAATATCTCCACATTGTCTAGTTTAAATAAAAATTCTAAAAATACCCTTTTCTCAAACTGATCTCCCTTACATATCACATAAAATATTTAGGTCACCCATATATATCTCATGTAATCTCCAGGCAGCCCTTACATATTATTTGGAATATTCAACTGACTCTTTTGCATATGTTTTTTAATATTTTGAAACTTTCTTTTAAATATCATTATATATTACCTTTTAAAATTTTTCTAAGACTTAAGTATCAGGCATCTAACTTTTACTTATCATAGTGACATGAGTACTTTTTAAAATATCATTTTCCCATTGTGTATTATTCAGTATAACCTTGAAAAAATTTACATATGAAGAAACATACCTTGATCTATCATAGAGTTACTCATTTGTTTTCGAATTATTATTTTGAATGTTTTGGGAAATCCATATATATTTAATTTTCTACAGAACCTCATAGAAACTCTTACATATTTTTTATGAATTTGTTATCTATTCCTCAAAGAGACCATTTTCTATCTCGGTGTCGATCAATAATTTTTCAATATTCTCAATATTCAAGGTTTTAGAAACACATACATATTTACTATAGATTTTATACTTTTCCAAATTCTCAGTCGAAAAAATAGATTCACCCTTTTGTACCATAGTTTGGATTAGAACCTTGAAAATTATTATCTAAAAGATAAGGAAAACTTATAACCATGAACTAGATAACCCTTACATATTTAGTCCTTATCCATTTTTCCAAAAAATATGCAACACATATTTCCACAAACCTTCTTTAAAAATCCTTATGAGATATCAAACAAATAGACTTAAATTTGAAGAAATTCAAATCAGCTTCAAACATAACAAAAATAATTCTAAAATTTATGTAGGATATAAATATTCAAAGGATTTTAATAGATCTTACATTTCCCCAAATGACATAATCCTATCCTTAAAAAACATACAAGTATATTATCCATGTAACTTAAGTATTCATGATAAGATAACACTTTTGATAGAACTATACAACTTTCTTTCTCAACATACTCATGGAGATATAATGTCCAGCAATATTAATACTTCATGGATTTTTCCTATACACATAAACATCCTTAAACATAATAAATATACATAAACTAATTCTACACATGAACCTTTAAGAATATGACCCCTTATCCTTTCAAAAACCTTTTAAAATCATTAGTACACAAGTAGTATCCAGTAAATATAGGCGACAACTAATTCACTCCATTAACATGTCCCATGTGTGAATGGATCTCCAATAATCCAATTAAATAATCTCAAACATTAATAATTTTTTACAATATTAAATATATATAAAACCTTCATATTATAAATATAGTAAGAAACTATTCATATTATATTTAGCTATTATTATAAATCCTCCATTATCATGATAATCACAACTTCTAGATTCTTGAAACTCAGATATTCATGGTATTATCTATACAACACATCTTAGAATATAAAGAAAACTTTCTAGGGTAATTCACTCAATCTTCTCATAAAAATTAATGGGTACCCAAAAAACATACAATATTCCCTTATTAATAAAAATGGATGTTATACTCATTTTTATCATGCCCATTAGCAATTAAAACAACTCAACACTAAGTAGGTTCATAAATACCTCCCTTTGTATTTAATTTCAATATAAATCTAGAAAACAAAAGTTAATATGTCTTATTTTATTTCAATATTTCTTCCACTTATTGAATATAAATAAAATTAAAATTGGGAGAGTGTGGTATGAATTAACATAACTTACTGTTCGATATATTATTCCACTCTATGTCTTTATTAGAAACTAATGCTTTAGAAAACCTAACAACCCGTGAAACTCAAAAAAATATAGGTATATTTCAAATAAAAATATAGACTAAAATTAATTTTTGAGTATAATATTTGGATATTTTCAACCTTAATTCATAAAATAATCTCTAAAACATGTTTGAAAATTAAATAATATAAAGTATTTAATTTCATAAATATTCCCATGAAATTTTTATTTTTTTCTCTATCATTTAATTAATCAATTAAACTTATCCCCTTTAACAAAAAAAATTATTCATATAAAACATTGATGATAGAATATATAACTAAAATTTTTTATTACAATTTCCAAGAACTTTATATATAAAATTTCATATTTTAATGAAATATAACTTCTAGAATATTTTTAGAATAACCCCATTAAGGGATACACATTAAATTCCCTTCAACGTTGTTGATCTATTTATCAAATATTAGATTAAAGATATCAAATTGTGAGATTAATTTTAACCTATTAACTTATACCATGTCTAGAAAAGTTATTCCAACTTTCTAATTTTTTTTATCCCCCATAATAATTCTTCAACTTCAATTATATATAAGGAAATCACAAACATAATGTGTATGTGAATACTATAGGATATCTATATCTCCTTAGAGATAATAACATGGTTAGAATTTCCTTCCCAACCAAGTAATGCTTTTATTTTTAGCTTCATTTTTGGAATAGAAATCCATGATTTCTTCCATATTATTCCATGTTGTAATCTTGGGTAGTTTGATTGTTTATTTATTTATATAATTTCCTTTTGTGTAATCATGTTTTCCACATAATCCATCAAGGAACCTATTTCTCATGGTTTAAGATTCATCTTCATTAACATCTTCACTTGGGTTTCCAGTATGGTTAAATAATCCTTTTAACTATGTCCAACCTAATCTCACCTTCCCCATAGATTCTCATGAAATCTTTTATTATCACCTCTTGGAAACCTCAAAGAAAATTTGAATTCAAGTGGAATTTCATATTTCTGGAATCACATTCCTTTTCTTTTTATATTTCCATTTTGTTTTCCATTTCTAATTGGGTTAGATAAATAATCAGACATTCATTATTGTCTAAACCATTTTTTTATTTTCAAATAAATAACTTTATGGTTGAGTGAGAACCAAATCAGAGAATTCCTAAGGGGATCCACCATTGTTGAATTGAGACAAAAAAACCAAAAATCACTTTATAGATGAGTGAGAACCACAAGTTACACCCAAAAATCATCTTCATCCATACCTTCTGAAACATATTGTTCCCTCTTAGAATCAAGAATCGAATCCACAATCGCGAGATCAGATTAGAGGAAGATGGAACAAGTACACATCCAACCCAGCCAACATGCCTCCTTCCTTCCATTGACTTGTGAGGAAACACCTAGATTGAGCAGCTCTCTTTCTTTCCCCTGCAATTTTTTATTTTTTTGGGCTGGGTTATAGTAATGGGTTCCACTTGCTACCTAGGCAAACCAATAGCAATAGTGACACTCCCTTTGGCTCCATTGGTCATTGGTACACTTTTTAGTGTTGGTTTATCTCTTCTCCCATCAGGGTTAGCCCTTCTCCCATCACAGTCAGCTATCACACCACACACCACATTAACAAATGATGGTTCGGCACACCCAAGAAGCAAAAATTATGATGATCATACCTTTCTTATCTCCCCCTATCTCAAGCACCTTTAGAACAAAGGGAGGTACATGAGAAGTATAACCTAGTAGACCAGACAAATGTGATGAGGGTTTTCCATGTCTTGAAGTGGTCGGAGCTTGTTGGATGCTTTTGGGGGGTGGTTGATGACCATCAAGAAGAGATCTTGGACTCATCCTGACACCATACATGATGCATTCCAATAGTATCTTAAGAGACTATTGGAGCAAGGTATTCATTATGATGAACTTCTGAAGTCAACATGAGTGTCTGAAGAAGATGTGAAGATTATAGATATTCGATAATAATTGAGAAGAGTTGACAAAGTCAAAATTCACACAAGATTTTAGGAAAAATTGAGATTAAGGTGAACATGATTAAGAGGGAAGATTTATGGGATTCCTTCCAAATAAATTCGAGGGTCACCTATGAAAGGAGGAAAGTACATTTTATTTTTATGATGATCGATGTACAGTTCATGAGATGGAAGCTCTGAGTATTAGTGAGAAGAATAAGATTCTATATTCACATATGTTGATAAAGTTTTGATAGATTGAAGTGAAAGACAATAGACAAGATCAAACGATGTATTCATTTGGTCATTATACATATTGTATTTTGTAATCAATTGTTACTATATTTGGATTGTGAATTGTATTCAGCTGATTATTGTATCAGGAATGATTAATTGAATTCGGATTTTTGTATTGGGATTTTCAGACTTTAGAAGAAGTATAATAGAAGTGGTGTAGAGTCATCTCAATTATATTCTATCAATTTTATATTTTTTTACTTGGTGTAATCATACCAGGAAGTATCATAATAAGAAGAATCATATCGAGAATAATCGTACTCTCTGTAATAGACTGATAAATTCAGACTGGGAAAATTGAACATGGTTTTTCCTAAAAAAAATCATGAAGTTGTTACCTTCTTCGGGTTAATAAAATTAATAGGTGTTTTCAATTGAATATATTTTTGTATTTTTAAATAATCGTGTGTAATATTAGTTGTACATAAATTTTATATTACATTATTTGTGCTTTGAGGGTGCCCATGCACTATCGAAATGTTTTACATAGAGACACACAAGTGTATGGGTATATCCTACTCATTGTAATCTGAGGATTATTTTCTAGTTTATTTTTTGGTATTTGATTACTTCCAAACCATACCAAGGAAATATCTATTCTTATTGAATAGTGATCCTTGTAAATACTTCTATTATTTTGGATGTGTGGATGAATTTTTTTCATTAGGAAGTTAAATAATTAACTAGAGGTGAATGTTTTTTCAAGGAATCCTAAAAGGAAAAAAAGTATCAATATGTCACCCCATCCCCTATAATTGATACAAACAACCTAACTAGGCAATTTCAAGTGTTATTATAGTGAAGGTTCCCTATGCTTATTCTTTACTGATAGTGAATTTCAATTTTGTGAATAGTAAAGGTATTCTGGTCTTCAATAAAAAATTATGTTATATTGAAAGATATAATTTTTCCATATATTATTTATATTGGATATTATGTTCTTGAAGTAGCAACAAATGGGTTTCCTCCTAGTAATTTTAATGTTCCTCTTACATATGATGATAAGAAGAATCGTGAGAATGATGGAAGGGCCAATGATGCTATATTATCATCACTTTTAGAAACTAAATTCTTAAGACTAAAAGTTGTTTCCGGTATATGGGATAAATTGAAAAACATATAGAATGTTAATAAAATGGTAAATACAAAAAAAATTAATAATATGGATATTGGAATATAAATATTTGAAGACGGGTGATCATGAATATGATGTGGAATTATTTACCAGCATAAATGAAATTTTGGGTACTATCATATGTCTTGCAAAAAGGATTGATGATTCTATAATTGTTGAAAAGATTTTGATAATCCTTATAGAAATTTTTTTTAAAAAAGTTTCTTCATTAGAATAGAGAGATCCTAAAACATTATCTCTTGATGATTTTTATATCACTCCCACTACTAATGAAATGATGAGGGAGAAAGATATAAAGAGAAAGAACAAGGTTTATAATGAAATGTAATTCAAGGATACATGGAAAGAAAATACCAAAATATTCTTATTGAATATGCAGCTGGAGAATTTGATTTTGAATATGAGGTATATAGAATTCTTGATGATATTTTATCCTTGTTTTCAATAAATTTTAAAACAAGTACAGTGAAATAAAAATAAAAACTTCACTTGAAATGTTTTGAATATAGAGGCATTGGTATCTTTCTGTCTAATTTTCCTTGAATAAAAAATGAATATTATAGTGATGAAGAAGAAATAAAGAAAATAAGATTGTGGAAGAAATAGGGTCACATAAAAATATCGCATTCAACAGGGAAAGATAGGAAATTATTCAATTCCAGAAGAATAATATTCTTATCTACAGATGAATGGGATGAAATGAGTGATGTCAAATTCAAAAAATCCATTAATTATGGTATTGAGAATACTTTTATTAAAACCTTGAATGATGAAGAGATCATAATTTGTATTTCTGAAGTAGAAAAAAAAACTCAACTTGAAATACATTTGAAAGAAGAAGGGAATGAATTTCAGAGAATGATTAAAACTCATGAAAATAAAAAAATGGAAGATTAATGATCTTCAATAAGTAATTAATAATTTTCTACTGATAAGAATTTGAAGCTGGTAAAAGGTATTGATGATTTGAAGAAATCGTTTACAGAAGAGAACAATCGCAATGAGCATCTTGAGGTCATGCTGAAGAGAAAAGAGAATAAGTGTTGGAACTTTTCCTACAAAAACATTCAAAAGTTGAACTGAGAAACAAAATATTCCAAGACTTTATCACCAAAGTTGTTGAAATTTATGGAAATGATACACAAGATAAGGTTCAATAAAATATCTCTTTAAAGGATGAAAATAAAGATGTAATTGTTTCGGAAATGATGAATTCTGGTAATTTTATGTTTATGGACAAGACGAAAAAAGTAAGGAATTTATAAGTCTCAAAGAATCCTAAGTCTAAAAATGTTTTGAAACAATTAATGTCTAGAAATGTTTTTAAAACTTATGTTTCTAAAAAATCCAAAAATAAAAGGAATACTATGATTAATAATAGAAATTTTGGTGGATCAGAGAAGAAAGAGAATAAGGTGGATGAGAAATGTATTCACAGTTCTATCAATATAAAGTTTCATAGGAAAATACTCCTTTTTTTATTGCTGGTATTGTGGTGGATTTGAACATACAAGAAAATATGTGTGGGTTCAACCAACAATATTACTTTTATTCCACAATAAACATGGAGGAGGATTCAATTCCCTCAAAAGAAGAAGTCTGAATAGATTGAGAAAGGTGGAGTAAAAATTAAAAATAGGGTCGAACCTTTGGAAACTATTTGAGAAAGTTGTGAACAACCTAGACACCTTGCAAAAGGATGTCTTTTTTTTACTAGAACTATAGTAGTTCATTAAAAATTCTCAAGGTGAATAAATAAAAAAATAAGAGACATATCTTATTGTTGAAACATCATTGAAAGAAACAAAAGTAAAATGAACATGGATTCTTAATAGTTTGTGTCCTTCTCATATTATATGATAATTGAAATGGTTGAAGAATATGAATGATTTTAAAGAAGGAATAGAAACATTTTCCAATGATGTATCCTCTAAGATTAAAGGTGTTGTATCAACCATCACTGGGAAAGAAAAGATGAAATACAAGAATTCCTTATATGTTAATGGGCTGAAACACAATTTGTTAAGTGTTTCATAATTGTGCGATGAGGGTAACAAATTTATCATAAAAAATATGGGTTTTAATTGAAAATTGAATAAGATAGAAATTTTTTTACAAGATTCCAACATATAAAAGGAAATTTGTTTCAAATTGGTGAAATGAAAAAAACTTGTTATGTGGGTATGGTGGAAGAGAATAAACTGTAGAATAAAAGGTTGGGACATATGTGTCACAGAAACATGAGAAATTTATAAATGATAGATAGTGTTTCAGAAATTATTGATTTTCCAAGAATAAGATATTTGTGATTAACTATTTTTTATAAAGTAAACATTGAAAATGATTTGAATATTAATGCTGAGATTTGTTCAAAACAGCCCCTAGAGTTGATTAATTCAGATATTTGTTACTCGATGAGAAAACAATAAGTAAATGGAGATATGTACTTCATCACCATCATTGATGATTTTACTTTCTTTAATTATATTATTTATATGAATCCTAAATTAGATTATTTGAGAATGCTTAAATTATTTAAAAGGAAAGCTAATAATGAAAGTGAGTATTCAGTGAAGAAGTTGAGAACAGAAAATTGTGGTGAATATAGAAGTGAAGATTTCAATAGTTATCATGAGAATCATGGAATCTGGTTAGAGTTTAGTTCCCTATACACTATTCAACAAAATGGGGTTGCTAAAAGAAATAATTAATGTTTTTTGGAAATGGGAAGAAATATGTTACTTGAATATGGACTTTCTCCTTACATTTGGAGGTAAGACATGAGTACAACTATTTATATTCAAAAATTTTGTTTATATAGGCCTCCATGAGATATGAATCCATATGAATTGATTTATGGAAAATCTATATGTTTGAAACACTTCAATGTTTCCAGGAGTCCATGAATTATAACGAATAATGGTAGAAAATATGGGAAGTGTGAGGAGAAAGGTTAAGATGAAATCGTTCTTGGATATGCTCTAGAATGAAGAGGATATATATTCGATAACAAAGATACAAAAATAATTTTTTATTCTGTTGATGTGAAAGTAATAAAAATATGTGATAAATAAAAACATATTCAAATAGAAAAGGAAGTTTAGAAAGTTGAAGAAAAAATTTTGGATCAGGATGCAGAAAACTTTATTCCTAATCAAGAGGAAGAATGAGACTCATCTATTTCAAGTGATGAGGAAATTTTTTGAAAATATCATCCTAGTATAAGGATGAAAGTGAAAGGTTGGAATATAATTGGTTATCAACATCAGAAGGATCAAACAAGAATAAAAAAATGGAATTACACATACTTATTTGTATTAAAACGTTGAGTCGAATTATGTGAAAAAATATTTTGAGAATCCGGAATGGGTTCTGGCCATGAATGAGGAGTTGGATCCAATTGAGAAGAATGATACATGAGAACTCATACCCAATCTATAAAACAAAAATTTTATTAACAAAAAGTGGGTTTTGGAGAATAAGCTGAATGAATAAGGTGAAGTAATAAGAAACAAAGAAAGATTAGTGTGTAGAGCATCTTAAAAAATTTAAGGTATTGGTTTTTATGGAACCATTTCTCTAGTGGAAAATTTGAAACAATTAGAATCTTTTTTTCATTTCTTCAAAATTAGGCTATATGATCTTTCAAATGGATGTTAAATTAGTGTTCCAAAATGCAGATCTTGAAGAGGAAGTTTACACTGAACAAGATTGTGGATTTGTTGTTGGGAAATCTAAATGTTATGTCTATATATTGAAAAATGCATTGTATGGCCTAAAAAATCTCCAAGGTCATGGTATTCCAAATTTGATACATCCATAAGGAAGACAAATTTCTAGAAAAGAAGCATGGAGAAAAATACCTACATCAGAGAAAGTCAAGAGTAATCCCTCAATATGATTTTTTATGTTCTTGAAATTATATTTTCTGGTAATGATGAAATAATGTGTGGAAGGTTTTCTATATAAATGAAAAAGGTATTTGTAATTATCCTACTGGGATAAATGAAATGCTTTCTTGGGATAAAAAATACATCACAGTATGGAATAAATTTTTCATTCTCAATAAATGTATGCTAAAGAAATTCTTAAGAGATTTGTCTGGGAAAATTAAAAACTAGGTTTCATACAAATATTAGTGGGAACAAAGTTTTCAAAAGATTAAAATGGAAAATAATTTTATTAGAAAGAGTTTGGAATGTTAATTGTATGTCTATTTTATTTTAATACCATAAGACCCGAAATTTTTTATGTTGTTACCTTGTGTACTAGATTTTAGAGTGGTCCAAAACAATCACATTTACTTACTAGAAAAATAATTCTCATATATATCAAATTCCCAATAGAATTCAGAACCAACTATGCCAGCTCAGATAGCATTGAATGGTTTGTGTATTCATATGCTGATTGGGAAGGAAATTTTGAGGAAAGAAGATCCACATCTGATGTAGTATTCTTTCTGGGATATAATTTGCTTTGTTAGCACTCAAATAAAAATAATTCAGAAACTCTTAGTGTGGTTGAAGCGGAGTATATTGATACCACTCGAGACACTACTCATCTTATGTGGATGAAACCTAAATTGGATGATTTACTCATTAAAGTGAAGTTACCCTTTCTCTTGGGTTGTGTCAATCAATGAACAATCAATCACCCCAAGAATCCATTTCAACGTTATCATTAAAATAATATTGATATCAAATAACATTTCATCAAAGATCAAGTGGATCATAATGAATTGAAGCTGGATTATGTTCCAAAATGGAAAACATTTTCTGACAAATTCACAAAATCATTTCCTAAGTAATAATTCTCAAAATTGACGTAGAACATGGGTGTCCAACCTATTTCTGTTCAAATTTGAGGAATGTGTTTTTCCCCTCTATAAGGACCCAACCTTAAACATTACATACTCTTGAATTAAATGATAATTCACATTGAGTATATTTTTAGGTTTAGAGTTTTAGAGAATTAGGCCATAACTATTACATTACATCTCAATAATTACAAGGTAGACACTTCTACTCGGTTTAAATTTTTCTCATAAAATAAAAACTCCTGAAAAAAATGTGTCATGTCTAGTTCCATGTTTTAAATAGCATGACTTTTCCTTAATCCCATCCATGACCCTATTCATCTTTAGGTCTTCTGAAAAACATTTCAAAACATGGGAAGAGAATAAAAAGATCAGTAAGGGTTATAAAACAAAGAAAGAAAACATTAGTTCACCAATACATACATAACATAAGCACTTTAACATACCTCATTAAATCATAAGATTTATGAATAACACATTGAAATCATAAATCATAAAGGTAACTTATGTCATACAAATCATACTTACATTGTAGCTATCACTGCTACGTAGGGAGTTACATTTGGAATACCCATCACATTATATTTCCTAAATCTCTTAGGAGAAACAATCATGTTTACCTCTGTCATGTTAACCAATGCATTAGAGAGATATCTCGGGCTCCCCCAACCTAGGATTATCACGGAACCACCCGTATATGTAAACAATTCCCAAGAACCCTAACATATTCATAGCACATAAAACAAACATAAAGGAAAGATAAGATTTCCACATTTAAATCACAATATATCATTTAAATATATTGACATAACAAAACCATTATAAAATCCATTTTCAATGCCAAAATGCATAAAAGATTATATGGTATTTTGTTCCTTTTAAAAACATTACGGCTTGTTAAGGAATCCATAGATCAAATAATACTCGCTGCGGCGGAAAGATCATTGTCACCGCTTAAGTTAAAGGAAACATTATTTTTTTTCATTTTGTAAACCACCTTGTAGAAAAAGATTCCATATGAATTAAATAAAAATTAAAAGGTGTTTGTAAATTGAATAATATAAAGTCATGTATTAAACCAAAATATGTCTCAATGAAGGGATATTGAGACGAAGTCCCTTACCTCGTGTCTGATTTGACCCATTCATTCTTTAATCTCCTGAATAATAAACTAATGTTAATATAGACTTTCTTAATATACTTTTTCAAGTATATTATTCCATTTATATCACTTATTAAAATGTTAAAAACATTATGTAAACATTTCAGTTAATAACAGTCGTTTGGTCGATATTTGGTACTTGAGTAAAAAATGAACTTCTTAAAATCACAAGTTATTCATGTGGAAAAATATCCATTATCTACATAATTATATTCATGATATAGATATCATATATATCATATATATATAGTATATTTATTTATTTATAATAGTACATAACATTTGGAGATATGAAATTAAATGCACTGTTCATTGAGATGGTAAGTCATACGTACGCATGAACGCTACTTTCAATTCTATTTCTTATTTTACTAGAATTAAAAAATAATGATAAATAGTTATATTATAATTACAGTATAATATCATATATAATATCAATAACCCCATACTTTATATGTCCCACATATAGCATTAACGAGTTATATCACTTTGAGGGGGTGGTAGTCCGCACTTCCTCAAATGAAATTATCGTGTTTACCCATAATGGAAACCATAAAGGTATGTTAAAAATGGAAAATAAATAAGCTTAAAGAAAACATAAACATAATATATATCATATATAAATATAGTTCCATCATAATGGCCACTATGAGAGGCGGTAGAAGATAATTGAACAATCATCGTTTTGTGAGGCGTTAGTTTTCCATCGACAGAAACAAAATGTTCTTTACCCATTAGATGGAGGTTTTTGTAAGTTTTGTTTGAATAAATCTCTTAAAAAAATCCTAGTATATTCATTATACTGTTTTGTTTAAAAAATAAATGAATAAAAAGAGTTTATGGGGTCGGAGAAGTAAATTAAAACAAAATAACTTAAGAGAAGATGTTACCTTTAAATCGGGTAAGCCCCTTTGGTTTGAAACAAAAGGGTTTTTTGAAGTGCCTTTTGCCTAAGTTAATGATTATAAGAGGATTAGAGGTATTTAGGGAGCTTAATTGGTCTGATTTTGGATGATCCAAGTGGCTTGAGATGTGTGAGGAATGGGTTAGATGTGAGGGATTTTCATAAGGGGGAGGAGGGGCTCTTTCGGAAAGTGGGAAAATATTATTTTATTACATAATGATTTTTGGTTTCAAAAGGTCAAAAACATATTAAAGTAGAAAATAAAAAGACTCATGGTTGAAATAAAATAATCCAACTAGAATTGGATAGGTTTTTGATATTATGTTAATCTTTATAATCTTATTTATTTAAATCATTTATTAATGTGGTAAACACTACATCATTATTGTGTCATAAATAGTTTAATATATTTAATGTCTAAAAATTATAAAAAACTACCATGATGTATGAAATATTATTTTATTTCCAAAAAATATTTATAGTCTAAAATATAACTTTTATAACCTTATATAAAAATTAATTTACTAAAAGATATTTGTTTATACCATTTTTGTCTTTACTTTAAGTTAATTAAAATAAAGCATCATTATCACTCTTAAGTGGCTCAATGGAGTCCCCAAGTCGACCAAAGGATGCTCATAGATAGAAGTGTATCACAAAATAGGATTAGGACACATGTTAGAGTAATTTTATATTATTATTATAATATTTTGTTTCCCTTATTTACCATATTTAACCTTTAACCATGGTAAATAAAATATTTACTAAAGTAAATATTCATAATGTCTAAAAATAAAAGTTACATATTTACCCAATTTTAAACTCTTTATTCCATATATGGAATCCATTTTTCCAAATTCAAAACACATAAGTGGTAGAAATTAATAAAAATTAATTTCTGCTGTCAAAACAAAAGGTGTGTTTTTAAGAAATAATAACTATCAAAAGATTGACACTTGTTTTTGTCCAATTTCAAAGTGAAATTAAATATAATAACCAAGATTGGATTAAATCAGAAAAAGATAATATAATTACACTTTAAAACCAATTAAAAATATAATTTAACCATATAAATAAATTTGATTAAAAGGTAGTTTTGAATTAAACTACAACATTTTTCTCTTTTCATTTTAAATTTAATCTTCTCAGAAAATTACCAAAATTTTTCTAAAAGTAAATTTTGATGTCCCTATTCTAAAGAAGATTTATATTTGGTCAAATAGAATATATAAAAGTGACCAAAACTATATTTAAATAGGGTTTTTCCCTCAAAATGTGGTAAATCTACCTTTTAAAGTAAATTATGATTAAAATTAGATTCATTCATATTTTAAGCCTCTAACATTTATTAGATAAATGTAAAAACATTTTAAAAATATGTATAATCATATTGTAGTTAGTTATGTTCATTCCCGCCAATATAACGACTAAGTTTTAACCACCATTTAAAATAATAATATTATATTATTATTGTGCAATATATGATTTCAAAGAAACTCATTGTTGCGTATCGGGTATGCCATCGAACATGGCAACCCCTTTAAGGTAATATTAATATTTAATTCACAAAATTTTAATTAAAAAGAAAATGTATTATTTCTTTATTAACCAAGGATGGTACATCCTTCCCCCCTTTTGGAAATGGCATCATCGTAATTTTATTCACTTATCAAATAAATGGGGTTATTTATCCCTCATAGAATTTTCAAATTCCCACATTACATTTTCAACCATATGGTTTTTCTAAAAAACCATTACTTGGTGAATTGCCTTATTCTGCAATACTTTCTCTCTTCGATCAAGAATCTTTACTTGTTATTCCTCATAAGATAGATTCTCTTCCAACTGAACTATCTTGGTGCCCAAAACATGAGATGGATCTGGCATATACTTTCTCAACATTGAAACATGAAAAAAATTGTGTACCTAGGATAAACATTGTGGTAAATCCACTCTATACACAATTGGTCCAACTTTCTCCTAGATTTCATAAGGTCCAATGAACCTCGAACTCAATTTTCCCTTCTTACCAAAACAAATCACACTTTTTCATGGAGAAACATTGTGAAATACATTATCACCTACCTCAATAGAAATATCTTTCCTTTGATTATCTGCATAACTTTTCTACCTACTCTGAGCTGTTGTCATGTGATTCTAAATCAACTAAACTTTTTTTCCATCTCTTCTACAAATTATGGTCCCATCAGATTCCATTCACCTTCTTTATCCCAAAAAGATGGAGTTCGGCACCACTTCCCATATAATGCCTCAAATGGAGCAATCTATATACTGGAATGAAAACTGTTATTATATGAAAATTCAGCCAAAGAAAGATGTTGGTCCCAAATTCCGTATTAATCAAGTGAAAAAGCATGTATCATATCCTCCAAAGTCAGAATTTTTCGTTCTGACTACCCATAAGATCGCAGATAAAAATTTGTACTAACTTTTAATTCACTACCCAATGACTCATGAAGGCCTTTCCAAAATATGTAAGTAAACATCAGATCATGATCAGATACAATGGAGTGGGAAACACCATAAAACTTGACAATCTCCTTAACATAGAACCGAGAAAGTTTATCTGGAGACAAAGTATCTCGAATAGTAACGAAATGAGAAGATTTATTCAATCGATCAACAATAACCTAGATTGCATTATTACTTCAAGATGTCCTTGGTAATCCCACAACGAAGTCCATGGATATATTTTCCCATTTCCACTCTAGCATCGGTAAAGACTAAAGCATCTCTTTCAGTAACTTCCATTATACTTTAACATGTTGACAAGTCAAACAATTCATAGTAAAATCAGCAATAACTCTTTTCATTCCATCCCACCAGTAATACTCCTGAAGTTCTCTATACTTCTTAGTACAGATAAGATAAACTGAAAATAGGGAAATATGAGCTTCACATAAAAACTCATTCTTCAACTATGAATCACAAGGCATTCATAATATTTTCCTAAACCTCAAAATACAATCATTATCAATGTTAAAATCAAGAAAATTACCCTTCTAAACCATCTTTTCCTTTTTCTGCAACTCACTATCTTCCTTCTGCACTTACATTATTATGTATGATAGAAATGATTTCAAATAAAACTGAAACAAAACCGAAAAATTTCTTACACTAACAACTTTATTCTAAATTTCATCAACTCAAAAACCAAAGAATCGTTTTCCAAACATATCATGGTCAACGAATCATTAATTTTTCGACTCAAAGCATCAGCCACTTTATTTTCTTTTCTTGGATGGTAAAGGATCGTCCAATCATAATCCTTGATTAATTCCAACCATCTCCTCTGTCTGATGTTCCATTCCTCTTAAGTGAATATATACTTCAAAAATTTGTGGTCTGTATATATTTAAAATTTTACTCCATACAAATGATGCCTCCAAATTATTAAAGAAAAAACAACAACAGCTAATTCCAAATCATGTTTAGGGTAATATAACTCACGAGGTTTCAACTGACATGAAGAATAAGAAATTACCTGATCATTATGCATAAGGAAATAGCCAAGTCCATTTAAGGAAGAATCTCTGTAAATAAAAAACTCACCATTGCTAGAAGGTAGTTCCAGAAATAGATCATTCACCAATCAACATTTCAATTCCTGAAAAAAAATCATCACATTCTTTTTTCCAAACAAACATAACACCTTTTCGAGTAAACATAGTCAGTGGGATAGATAACCGTGCAACCTTTTCAAAAAACCTCTTGTAATAACCTGCCATACCTAGAAAACTACAAATCTCAATTATATTTGTGGGTCTTAACGATTCTTCAACAACTATTTTTTTAGTACGATCAATAGATATGCAATTTTTTTTAAACAATGTGACCAAGGAAAGAAATTTCCTATAAACAAAACTCACACTTGCTGAATTTCCCAAATTGTTTCTTTTCTTTTAAGGTTTTCAACAAAACCCTTAAATGACATTCATGCTAATTTTTTCTTATAGAATAAACCAAAATATCATCAATGAACAAAACCAAAAACTTATCCAAGTACTCATAGAAAATTATATTTATAAGATCCATGAATACAGCAGGTGCATTGGTTAAACCAAAATTCATAACTACAAATTCATAATGGCCATATCTAGTTTGAAACTAGGTATTTGGAATGTCTACTTCTTTTAATTTCAACTGATGGTACCCTAAACTCAATTCAATCTTTCAAAAATATTGATCCCCCTATAGCTGATCAAAGAAATCATCAATATGAGGAAAATGATACTTGTTCGTAATAGTGATGTTATTCAATGCTCTATAATCGATGCAAAGTATCATTGAACCATCTTTATTTTTAGAAAATAAGATAGGAGCACCCTAAGGTGATGTTATAGGATGAATGAAACATTTATCTAATAACTTCTACAAATGATTCTTTAAATCTAAAAGTTTAATTTGAGCTATTTGATAAGGGGGTATTGAAATTGGCTTAGCATCAGGAACTAAGTCAACTTTAAATTCATGTTCCCGATTATGTATAATACCAGGAAACTCATCAGTAAAAATTTCAAGGTACTCATTTACCATAGGCACATCATTAATCTAAACATTTCCTATATTTTCAACAATATGTGCAAGCTAACATTCATTTGCATCTTTTACTAGTTTCTCAGCTTCCGAATATGTTGTCCAAAGTAAGCACTCATTCTTGTACATAAGATGAAAATATTTATGAAAAGAAACCTATATAGTTCTACAGTCAATCTTATCATGATAAATAGAAAGCCAATCTATACCCAAAATAACATCAAACTCTACTAAAGAAAAAACAATAAGGTTTTCATGTAGATTATTTCCACACACAAGGACATGAAGTTCTTATAATTTCTTTTTGTTTCAACATTTCCTCTAGGTGTTTTTACCATAAGTTCTAGATTCATATCTTGAGATGTAATTCATAATTTACTAGAAAAATTCTTAGAAATGAACAAATGTGTAGACCCCAAATCAAACAACACATTGGCATAATCTGAAGAAACAAACAGTGTACCTGATACTACTTCATTTGATGGCCCAACATGTACTGAAGTAGTGGAAAAAGACTTCACCACCCCACTCTGCTTGTAGCCTGGTTGCTTTCTCGCAGTTGAGTTCTTACTTGGACAGTCATTTGCATAATGACCCATTTTATTAAAATTAAAACATTTTACTAATTATAAACCATATTTTGTCTTACCATTACCCTAATCCTTTTCAGTGCAATTACTAGCCTTGTGTCCCATTTTACCACATCGGTAGCACATACCAGTATTCAAAAGACATTCCCCAGCATTATTTTTACCACAATTTTCACAAACTATAAACTTAATTTTCTTACCATCATACTTTTTTTAAGAGTTTTTCCCTTTCATCTACCACCTTGACCTCTTATTATGTTATTTTACAAAGAACACATGATCATCAGAAAACTCTATTTACCTCTTCTCTGCACATAGAACTAGTTTTTCATAACTTTTGGACTCATGAGAAGCTAAAGCCCTTTGATACTTTGGATTTAATCCTAAGTAAAAAATGGTTGATTTTATAATCCTAATCTCATATGAAATTTTGAGCATACCTTGCCATTCAAGTGAATTTTACTTCATAAGCAGCCACTGAGTCATCCTCCTTCCTCAATTCTAGGAATTGTTTTTCCATCCCAAGATGTTCCACCCCAGGAAAATAATTCTCAAGAAACATACCTTTGAATTCATTTCAATAAAGAGCATAAATCTCTTTACTATCCCTGATATTTTTCCCCATCGACCACCACTTATTAGCTTCACCTTCATATTCATAAACAACAAGACTAACCTTTTGATGTTCTGAACACCCCATGACATCGAAAATATTATCTAGTTCTATAATCCACCATTCTGATAGCACAGGGTCAGATGATCCTCTGAATGATGGGGGATGTTGCCTCATGAAATTCTACACTACTAACATGTTCCTATGTGGTTGATTTGGATGATCTCGTGCATGGATACCACAGCCATTTATAGCCTAAGTCAAATGTTCCATCACTATAACAAACTGTTTAGGTCTGATTCCGACCATCTCAAGTTGCTGATTTGGAAGGTTGTATTCCTCCTGATGTCATCCAAACATATCTTCCCTCTTTCCTCTGCGGAAATCCATTCGGAACATAAGAATACTTTGGGTGAAGCAACATGGTAATATGAAAATGCTATATCACTTCAATCTTACCTCAAATTTATTTGTGGACATTAATTTAATAATACTCTAACTCCTAAAGTTATCAAAGCTGACCTATGATACCAACTATGAGGACCTAGCCTTAAACATTACATATTCTTCAATTAAATGAATAATTCACAATGAGGATATGTTCAAGTTTATAGTTTTAGAGAATTAGGCCATAACTATTACATTAAATCTCAAACATTACAAGGTAGACACTTCTACTCATTTTATATTTTTTATATAAAATAAAAACACTTGAAAAAAATGAATCATGTCTTATTCCAGGTTTTAGACAGCATGACTTTTCCTTGATCTCATCCTTGACCCTATTCATCTTTAGGCCCTGTGAAAAACATTTCAAAACTTTGGATGAGCATAAAAAGCATAGTAAGTGTTATAAAAAAAGAAAACATTAGTTCATCAGTACATACTTAATATAATCTCTTTAACATACCTAATGAAATCGTAATATTTACGAATTACACATTGAAATCATAAATCATAATGGTACCTTGTGGCATTTATATCATACATACATTGTAGCTATCACAACTACGTAGGGAGTTACATTTGGAATACCCATCATAGTATATTCCCTAAATATCTTAGGAGAAACATTCACGTTTACCTCCATCACGTTACCCAATTCATTGGAAAGATATCTCGGGCTCACCTACCCTAGGTATATCACAGAACCACCTGTATACATAAACAATTCCCAAGAACCATAAAATATTCATTGCACATAAAACTAACATAAAGGAAAGATAACATTTCCACATTTAAATCATAATATATCATTTAAATATATTGACATAACAAAACCATTGTCCAAACCATTTTAAATACCAAAATATTTTAAAGAGTTTATGGTATTTATTTTCCTTTTAAAAACATTAAGTATTGTTAAGGAAGCCATAGATCAAATAATACTCATGGCGGTGGAAATATCGTTGTCACTGCTTACGTTAAAAAAACAATATTTTTCTAATTTAGTAAAAAGCCTTATAGAAAATTATTCCCTTTGAATTTAATGAAAATTAAAATGTGTTTACACATCGTATAAAATAAATTCATGTGTTAAAACAAAATATGCCTCAATGAAAGGAGATTGAGATGAAGTCCCTTGCCTCGTGACTGATTTGACCCTTTCATTTTTTAATCTCCTGAATAATAAACTAATGTTAATTTATACTTTATTAAGATAATTTTTCAAGTTTATTATTCCTTTTATATCACTTATTACAACTTTATAAACATTATGTAATCATTTAAGTTAATAACGGTCATTTTGTCGATATTTGGTACCTGAGTCAAAAATGAACTTCTTATAATTACAAGTTGTTCATGTGGTCAAATATACATTATCTCCAGAATGATATTCATGATTTAGATATCATAAATATCATATATATTCAGTATATTTATGTAGTTATAATAGTACATAAAATTTGGAGATAAGAAATGAAATGCAGCGTTCATGGAGAGGGTAAGTCGTACGTACGCATGAATGCTACTTTCATTTCTATTTATTATTTTAATGGAATTAAATCATAATGATACATAGGTATATTATAATTACTGTATAATATCATATATAATATCATTAAATATATCCTTTATATGTCCCACATATGTCATTAACAAGTCATATCACTTTGAGGGGGTGGTATTCCGCACTTCCTCAAATGAAATTATCATGTTTACCCATAATGGAAACAATAAAGGTATGATGTAAATGGAAAATACAGAAGCATAAAAAAAATAAACATAATATATATCATATATAAATATAGTGCCAACATAATGTCTCCCATGTGAGGTGGTAGGAGATAATTGAACAATCATCGTTTCGTGAGACATTAGTTTTCCATCCACAGAAACAGTATGTTCTTTACCCACTAGATGGAGGTGTGAGTAAGTTTAGTTCAAATATTTCTCATAAAAACATTGTAGTATATTTAGGATACTGGTTATATTATAAAATAAAGGAATAAAAAGAGTTTAGGGGGTTGGCGAATTAAAATAAAACAGAAGAACTTAAGAGAATACGTTACCTTTAAATCGGGTAACTTCCTTTGGTTTGAACCAAAAGGGTTTGTTGAAGTGCATTCTGCCTAAGTTAAGGATTCTAAGAGGATTATAGGGTTTTATAGAGCTTAATTGGGTAGAAGTTTGATGAGACATGGGTCTTGAGATGTCTGGGGAATGGGTTAGAGGTGAGATCTTTTTATAATGGGGAGGCGGGGCTCTTTAAGAAAGTGTGAAAATATTATTTTATTACATAATGATTTTCAGTTTCTAAATGTACGAAACTTATTAAAGTCTAAGATAATATGACTCAAGGTTGAAATAAAATCATATAATTATAATTGGACAGGCTTTTGATATTATTTTAGTCTTTATAATCTTGTTAATTTAAATCATTTATTAATGAGGTAAACACTACATCATTATTTTGTCATAAATATTTTAATTTATTTAATGTCTAAAAATTATTTAAAAAATTACATTATGTAGGAAATATTGTTATATTTCCAAATATAATTTATAGTCAAAATAATAACTTATATAACTCTATGTAAAAATTAATTTACTAAAAGATATTTGTTTATGTCTTTTTTGTCTTTACTTAAAGTTAATTAAAATAAAGTGTCATTATCACTCTTAAGTGGATCCATGGGGTCCCAAAATTAACCCAAGGATGATCATTGTCAGACGTGTATCAAAAAATTGTATTAGGAAACATTTCAGTGTAATTCTATATTACTTTAATAATATCTATTTACCATTATTTACCATATTTACCCGTTAACCATGGTAAATAAACTATTTATTGAAGTAATGTTCATAATGTCTAAAAATAAAAGTTACATATTTAAAAAATTTAGACCTCCTCATTAAAAATATTAAATCCATTTTCCAAAATTCAAAACACAAAAGTGGAAAAAATAAATTTAAAATTAATTACCATTGTCAAAACGGAAGTTGTGTTTTTAAGAAATAATAACTATCAAAAGATTGACACTTGTTTATGTCCAATTTCAAAGTGAAATTAATTCCAATAACCCACATTGGATTAAATGGTAAAAATATAATCTAATTAAACTTTAAAACCAACTAAAAAGATAATATTACCATATAAATTAATTATATTAAAAGGCATTTTTTAATTATAATTCAACATTTTTCACTTTTCATTAAAAATTGAATTTTATCAGAAAAATACCAAAAATTCACCCAAAGTAAATTTTGATGTCCTTATTCGAAAGAAGAATTTTATTTGTTAAATAGAACATATTAAAGTGACCAAATCTGTATTTAAAGAGTTTTCTCCATCAAAAGGTGGTAAATCAACCTTTTACGGTAAATTATGCTTAAAATTAAATTAATTCACATTTTAAGCCTCTAAATTTTATTGAATAGATGTAAAAACATTTAACAAACATGAATAAGAATATTGTAGTTAGTTATATTAATTCCTGCCAATACAACGGCTAGGCATTAACAACCATTTAAAATAATAATATTATATTATTATTGTGCAACGTAAGATTTCAAAGAAACCTGTTATTGAATATCGGGTACGCCATTGAACATAGCCACCCCATTAATGTAAAATTAATATTTAATTCACAAAATATTAATTAAAAAAAGTATTATTTCTTTATTTACTTGGGATGTCACACCCTCTATCATCTTACCTTTTTTTGTCAAGGGGAGAATTGTTTTTCATAAATCAATGTATTTCATGTAAAAAGAAGGATTTAGGGGTAATCTTTGAATTTATAATTGTTTTGTGAGGGAACTATTCTAACTGTTTTTTGGTCTGGTTATAGGAAAAGAAATTATTTTGTATTACATGATGGATGAGAAAAAATTTGAGTTTTTAGAAGATGTATGGAAGGAAAATGAAAAAGGGTTTCATAATCACTACTTTTGGATAGCATGGTTTTACTGTAAATGATAAATGCTTCCAAGAATGAGTTAACTCACGAAGACATAGAATTATTGATAGGTAATACATTGATTTCGAATACAAATTTTTTTTATTTATGAAACATTTTTGACAACAAAATCTAAAGGGAGAGATTTTTAGGACCAAGATGATGAGAATGGTTTTTGTTTTCATGTTTTGTCGATTATTGTCAAGAAAAAATTTCTTAACAAATAAAATCACCTCAAATTTTAATTGGTAAAATTCTTATTGATCCACAATTTTAAAAGAATAGGAATCATGTTTTTTGAAAACCAAAACTCACAATATCTATTATTATCTAAAATGAGAGAATTGGTCACATGGAGAATGAATCTTGATGGAAGTAAATGGTTATTGGATTCACTCTAGATCCGATATAAAAGAAGTTATTATTTTGATGAAGGATCCGAGTCTTTTGACTATGGTAAAATAAAATGTGGGGATGCTTTGCTGATTTGTGTTTCACTTAAGTCATAAGTTGATTAGAGGACATATGTTTCAAGTGTTATTAAAGAAAAGGGGAAAGAGGTATTACCAATTGTACCAAGATTTATCATATCTGGGAGGAAGAAACAAGAGAGATTCTACTTACCGAAAAGACATTGTAACCAAAATGATCATACTCAAGAACTGTAGTATCTAATCATTCATCTTATGCATTAGAAGAAAATTATTCCCAGGATTATCGTACTTGGGCTCAGTAAGAAAAACTTTTTCCCAGTATGATTGTTTTTAAAATGACCGTGTCTAGGTTAATAGTACTTAGAAAATACTATTTCCAGTCCGAGAATAAAAGAAAGAAGATGGTATGAATGGAAATTTGTGATACATTTTAATTGAAATATGATGATGCTAAAGCTATTCTTAGATGAATTTAATTTCATGATGGAAGTCATTATATATGTATTGGTTTTTTAATGAATTTTTTTGATGAAGTTGATCCCTGATTTGTTTTCCAATGTCTTCACCATGTAATTCAAGAGTTTAATCACTTTTTTTACACTTCTAGAGAATTTTCATTTATGCCAAGAGCCTTTGTATCAGAATTGAATTATTTAAAACTGGTTCAAGAGAAGAAATCAATAATTAAAAGTCATTTTAAAGAAACAATTTTCTAAATGATTTATCAAGAGGAAGCTTGATATTCAAATGAAAAATCATATTCATAAATAATAGTGATATCAATTTCATCATACACTTTCTTAAAATTGGTATAGATCTTTGTTTTGATGATATCAGATTCAAATAATCGGACCCATTTATTGAAACCAGACTCAAAATTTAAATGCGTGTTTGAAGAAGATTTAAATATTATAGAAGATTTGAGAAGAATCGAGAAGATTTAACGAAGTAAAAAAATTCACCTGATATTTAACAGAAAATTGTGATTATGGTGAATTCAATATAGTGGGAAATATTTTGGTATTACCTCCAAAAACACTTGAGGGTTACCTATAGAAGGTAAAAAGTACATTATACTTTTTGGATGACCGATGTACTATTTTGAAGAGAGAAGCTATGATTTTTAGAGAGAAGCATGTGTTCCTATATTCACTTCTGTTGAAAAAGTTTTGACATATTGAAGTGAAAGATAAGAGACAAGGTCATAATGTTTTATAAATTTGATCATCGTACTCATGATTTTTCATACTCATCTAATTAATGTATTTGTATTTTCAATGGTATTCAGTGGATTATCATATTAAGTTGAATTAATCGAATTGGGATTTACATACTATGATATCCGTATTGAGGAAGAAGAAAAATAGAAGTCGTTTTGATTTATCTCTATAATATTATATCAAATTTCCATTTTTTTACTCGAGAAAATAGTATTGGAGAGTATCATACTTAGAATAATTTTATCAAGAAGAATCACACTTCAAGGAATGTAACTGGGAAACTTAGACTATGAAAATAATACAAGGGTTTTTCTTAGAAAAATCTAGGAAGTTCATACCTTCTTTTGGATAATGAATTGGAGAAGTTCTTTCTATTGAATAAATTTATGGATTTGAAAATAAACACAAGTAACATGAGTTGTAATATAAATTATGTGTTACCGAACTTGTGCAAAGTGGGTGCATACACACTATTGGAATTGTTTACATAGTGCCACATGAGTGTAAGGGTATATCCTAATCATTGTAATCCCGGGAATATCTACTAGTGGATTTTGTGCTATTGGATTACCTCCAAACCATACCATGGACATAGCTACTCTTATTGAATAGTGAACCTTGTAAATACTTGTGTTCCTTTGGATGTGCTGTTGAATTCTTATTATTAGGTAATTTAATCCGTATTAGGAGTTAAGGATTAATTCATGTAAAAATAAAAAGAAAAAAAGTATCACTGATTAACCCCTTCCCCTCTTAGTGATACATTAATCCCGATTAGGTACTTATATAAATCTATAATTCAGTAATTTTTTAGGAATATCTTATGAGATTATATTTTTATTTTATAATATGAAGTGACTTTCACTAAATCATTATTTTAATCCATTTTTTAGATAAGTTTCAAATTTTTTATAACATACGTCTATTAACACCATTAATCAAGTCCTACTTACAATGATCCCTGATATTTTATTTCCTCCTATAATAAAAGAAGCTTCTTCTATTTAGTGTAGCATCATTATTAATTGTGTGTGGATAATTTAATATTTTTCTTTTTCTTTTTACCCAATGATGAATCAAATTCACTTACTTTTAACTTATTATTTTTTATTCTTAGTTCATAAAGTTATTTCAGAAAATTCTTGGTGTTTTTTGGATGAGATTTTTTGTTCTTATAATCACATTCACGGTAGCATTTTTTAAATTTTCCCAAGCTTTCAAATATATTAGATATTGATAGATTGTTCCCATTTTTCTATTGGATCTTCCACAAATAATATTTTATACTCCTTGATGTATGCTTATTTTTCCTTAAATAGGTTCACATATTATTTTAACATTCCAGTTCCCAATTACTGAACCTTCCAAAACATCATAATTTTCTGGACTATTTTTATGGGTTGTTTTTTTATTATTTTTCATCCCTCGGTTGGGACTCTTTTGTGGGAAATATTTTTTCAGAATACATCAAAGCACCTTTGATATAGTGGTTGGTTCATCATCAATATTATCAAACAATATTTTTATATTTTTTATTGGAAAACAATACTATGTTTGAAAATAGAATTACCATGAAAACTGTATAGTTTTTTATTCATCCATGTTTATTGTGAAGAATCTGATTTATTGTATTCATAAATTTTCAAATTGACTTTGAGATCATGAAACTTTATGTTAAGAGTGTTATTAATATTATTTATCTCCACTTATCTTTATTCAAATTATTTTCTCCTCATCAGAATATGTATATTAGGATCAACATGAATTTTATTATTTTATTGAAAAATATTTTCATTCAATTTTATCCTCTTTTACTCAACTTCTAGTTGTTAATTATTAACATAAAATAAATACTTTTTACTTTTTTCCGATTCATAAAATTTATAGTCAATAATTTTTAAGGATTAATAGTTATATTATAATTATTAATCTAATCCTCATCAATATTGAAGAATCAATATTTTAGATATACATTGCTATATTTTAAGCCTCAAATTATTTGAGTAACTTTTAATTCACTAACTCATTTTGTGTTAGGTCATATTTCACCATCTTTGCTTCATCTCTATGTTTGGTGATCTCTTCATAAATATATCATGAAGAGATATTAGATAAAAAAATCTACATATTTATGTTTCGACTATAGTATTTTCTCTAAATAATAACATTATTCTTCATATGATTTAAAAAATAATTCATTATAAATGTGATATCCCCCAATTGTACTTGTCACTTCTATTGAATATTTTTTAAAATAAATTTACATTACATCATATTCAGGTAAATATTGTGAATAATAAAATTTTGAATTATATTCAATATTCATTCTAGTATATTTTTCAAAAAAATATTCATTAATCATGAAAAATCTTGTATCATCAGATAGTAGCATGTGGTAGTGGATTTTTCTACCTCCTTTTCAAATTTCATTCAAACCACTGAGTAATATTATGCATAACTATGATACCATTTATTTATCGAACTATGTACTCAATAGTAAATTAGTTCTATTCTAATTTTTACCTGAAAATTTTAGGCAACCCCTATGTATTACATTTTCCGAAGAATCTCAGAGTAATTATTATGTAATCTATGAAAAGATTTTGTATATTCTTTAAATATAACCTTATGTTTCTTAATTAAAATCAATAATTTTCCAATATTTACAATATTTATGTTCTGGGAAACCCTTACATGTTCTATAGAGATTCCATCCTTTTCCAAATTCATAACTAAAAAAATGATCAACACATGAATAACACAGTCCGGTATGGGACTTTATTAAATTTCAGTCTACATGGTCAGCAAAACACTAATGAATGTACTAGAGAAAACATACTTAGAAACCCTTATGTTTTCAAAACTTATCAGTTTTTTCTATAAATATCCATTTAATAATTTATATAGCTTTATAAAAACTTCTTTATCACTTATCAAACACTTAAAATTATATTTGATAATTTATAATCATTTCAATCAATACTAAAATAATTCTAAATCTTTTGTAGCATATAAATACTCTTGGGAGGATCTAAATGGATATTCCACTACACCACCAAAATTTTGGTCCGACATAATCACCATCTATGTACATTTTTGATGTAATGTTAATCTGAACCATATGATAACACTTATGATATAAATTTTTGGATAGATTTCTCAGCTTCCTCAAAGAGATATTGTATACAAAAATGTTATTACTTTATGGGAATCTTTCTAGCACATCAACTTCATCAAACACAATAAATCATCTAAGATGTATTATATAAAATATCCTTTAAGTAGCCTCTCCCTTTTCCTTTTATACATATTTTCCAATCATTAGAATAAATTATCCTCCATTCAATAAATTAAGTAACTTATTCAGTACTACATCCTTTTTCATGTGTGAATGGATCACTAATAATTCAATCACAGTATCTCAAAAATCAATAATTACGTAAAAATTTCGAAAAATATAAATCCTTATTATTTTAATGATAATTGAAAACTCATAACATCATATGCCCCCTTACCAAAAACATTCCATTATCATTCCTCACGCATCTTGGGTTTCCCTGTCAATCTTTCTCCTTCCCTCCTCCAGCATGGCCCATCCTCAACGTTTGGGGTATCATCTCAGCTCGGCTTCATTGGGTGATGGTTTCGCATGGTCTAGCTTTGGTATGGGCTCGATGGTGGATTCACTAATAGTTTGGACTGAGGATCTCGCCTCATCTTGGGTGAGTTCGTCGTCAGCTCCAGTGCGCTCCTGGCGGCGGGATCTCGTCTTGGCTTCGGGATCTCACATCGGCTCGGGTGTTCAATGTCGGATCTTGTGCGCTCATGGATTCGAGATCACGTCGTGGCTTTGGGATTTCTCCTTGTATTGGGTGTTCATCATCATATCTTGTGTGCTCTGGGCTTTGGGATCTTGTTTCGGCTTCGGGAACTCTCTTAGGCTCTGGTGTTCATCATCGACATCTGTGCACTTTTGGCTTCGGGATCTATTCTCAACTCGGGGTTTGTCGCCGGCTACAGTGTGACTGGCTTCGGGATCATGTTACGTCTTTGGTGTGTTATCAAGATTGATGGAGCTAGATCCAAGATTCTTCTTCATTCTAGTGTTTTGTCGGTTCCTGCGTGCTTCGGAGAGCTCAGAGTCGGTGCCAGTGGATTGGATGGGGGGAGGCCATGTGTTTTGGTTCTGCTGTTGTTGTCTCCATATTTTATTTGGTAAGGTTGGGATTATGGTTTTTTAGCTATGAATTTGGGTTTGGTTGTTCCCTGTTGAGTTGTTGGAAGTGTATTGGCTGCTCTCTTGGGGAACCCGGACAAGATACAAGGTTTTGCATCAAATGAGGATAGTACTGGTCAGTTTCTCCATGCATGACTTTTTGGATTTAGAATATTGAGAGGGTATGATGTCGCCATCGGTACCATGCCCGTTCATTTTTTCACGGGACTTCTTACTGATCAGTCGTGCTTTGGTGGCCACTGGATTTACTGTTATTGATACTAGGTAGAGGCACTTCGGAGTAGACTTCTCTATGGTTCAACCCCTTTTTTCCGAAATTTTGTTAATTTTTTTATGTCCTTAAAGTCTTGGTTTCCCCCATTTACCCTTAAAAGGGGCTTATCTAAAATCAATAAAAATTTCTGCATTCGGGCCATTCAATGAAAGTACTTAAAACTCTATGATTCAAGGTATTCTCTAAATTTCTCAACTCAACACATAAAGAACAATTTCTTGGGAACCTCACTAAATATTATCATAGACATTTTTGGGTACTCCAATGACCTTCCAAAATTCACTTATTAGCCTATATTTTCAACATTCTCATTGATTTCATACCCATTGAAAACAAATACTACTGAACACTAAGTTGGTTCAATTCCATTTGAATAGATTCTTGATCATTTTTTTATAAAAAAAATTGTACCAAGACCACATGATCCTCCCACATACATAAAAAATTAGGAATAAAATAAAGAATAATATCTAGAATATTTTTTATAGAATTCTTAGATTAACCAATTTCTATGGATGATATTTTGTAATAAACATTATTTCAAAACCAAGATATTTTTTTAAACATTTCCAGACTCAAGGTGTGAATCTCACTTCATTATTATAAAATATTATATTGGTTATCCCATAAAGTCATAAAACTTTCTTAACATAAGTATTTCCAAGATCCTCAAGTGATTGAGCCCCACTGGTCATGGGAAAAGGGGTAAATTTAGTTAATTTATCAGTAATGAATAAAACTAAATCTTCCCATTACATGATCATTAGAAATAATAACAAAATTCTAGGTAATTTCATCTCCGTTACAGTCTAGAATATGAAATGAATAACTATTTTTAAATTCCATTTTATGTTCAACTTTCACTAACTGGTATGTGAAGCATCTTAGGGAAGAAACCTAAAATTTCATGTTTCATATATATCCACAAACAATTTCGTCAAAAATCATGGTACATTGTTATAAAAATAAGATTAAATATCCATTTAGAAATATTAAAATGTATCTTCATTTCTTCTCACTAATTCATCATAACATAAATATTTCCATTGAAATACATGATATAATTCTCACTAAGTGGCCACCTAGGCATCTTCTCTCCATCATACAATATTTGTTAAAAAACTCATTACATAAACTATAAAATATTTCCTACTTTCAGTCACTCCATAAATGATGAAGTGATAGTGAAAAGAGAAATAAAAGACAACCCACTTTTTCAATTACATCCGAAAAAAATTCTATGAAAAGAGACATAATTCCCACTGCTCCTTTGATTCAATAGCTAAATCCACCTGAGGTTAAATTCTCAATGATATGACAATACCATTCCCATTTCTATGAGTATATATCATCTAAAAATAAAATCACTAAAAGTATTCAACCTATTTACTCTAACATAAATTCAAATATCTCTAATAAAATATATACCTCTTTATTTTTTAGTTCTTCAATACTAAACAGTTATAACTGAATAGAAAATTATGACAACATTTCTGTTCATTAAAAAAAGCTTTCAAAAAATATCATTATTGGAATAATTCTTATTTTACAACCTTTTCTTCCAAGAATCATTTTACACTAATATACATTCTTTCATAACTTTCCCTACAATACAACACTATAAGCATCACAATATACCTCACAATACTTCTCAGGTTATGATAAGATGAGAATAGGTGTCGATGCTATGTTATTCTTCAACTCTTGAAATACAACCTCATATTTTTCTATCCCACTATAACATTGCCCCTTTCATAGTCATTGTATTCACTTCCTTACATAGGTGATTGAATTATTTAATGAATCAATGATAATAACCTTTAAGGCCGATGATGTTTTATGTATCATAGACATTCTTATGGAGTTTCTAAAATATAACAACGACTACATTCTTAAGATACACTAATATCCCATATTGGGAGATAACATTCTCAAAATTAATCATCTCTAAAATACATAACTAAAATTTTAATATTTTAGTATACATGTGATGATCTCTAAATATATTCTGGAAAATATCCAAATATTCCTTGTGTTTCTCATAGTAATATGAATATATCATTATATAATTAAAAATTATAATCATAAAGGAATACAAATAATAATTAGAAACATGGATCATTAAGGACATAAACATATAAGGTACATTCTCCACTCTGAATTAAATATCTAATAATTAAAAATGGCTATATTGTGTATAAAATCCTATATTTTTCATATATTCATCTCTCAATATCATCTAATGATGACCTAATTATAATTAAATCTTTTAAACTCATTAATATTCATTCAATTGATCAAGTAAATGATTAATTCATAGAAATAGTTATTGATTCTTAATGTTAACCTAACTGAGCATATGATAATTAACACATGACAACAAACTCTCATCCATATTAATAGAAAAAAGAATAGGAGAACCCCAAAAAGACACAATAATAAAATTAATCCTTTTAATTCAAGATCATTAAATATTTTATTTAACTCTATTACCTCATTTTGAGTCAAACAGTAATGAGTTATTGTGATAAGATTATCTCCAGGAACTAAAACAATTAAAAACTCTATTCCCTTATCTAATGTTAATCATAAAAAAATTATGAAATATGTACTAATATTAATCAACCACAAGATATAAAACATAACTATAGACAATTTCAACTAATCTGAAAACCATACCTAGTACCTAATATGTAATCCTCTTTAGCTGAACTAGATCATAATTGGATCTAATAGCACACATACTTGTTCCATACAATGTATGTGTGGGGGAGTACAGGACTAATAAAAATTGTATTGATTGTTTTCTTTGATGGGTCTCCTTTACAACACCTGTTGGAATGAAATTAAAAATATAAACAAATAATAATATGCAACATGAGTACTTCCTAGGAGGTCACCTATCCTAGTAATACTCTTGCCCAAGCACATGGGGGTGCATGATTACTCCAATGAGGGATCCAAGTATGACATATCATGCATCATCCATGAAATCCATCTTAGTCTAGGGTTGTATAGTATTCTAGGTCAGGGAAAACGATTTGGGAAAACTGTGTTCCATGACTTAGTAAAATTTATCCTGAACCACTAAATCCCAAACAATTCACATGAATTAGTCCACTTATGAAGTTCCATTAATACTGATAAGTCATTTTATGTGCATGGTTTTTCAAACCATTCCCCAACCATGAAATCCCTCTCTGCCTGGGTTTGAATGGATTGCACTAGCAGGGAACACAGTTTGGGAAAACTTTGAACCAATCTTGCATAGCCCACAATCCCTTAAAAATTTAAAATATTTCTCCCAATCAATACCAATATACAAAAGCAGAACTACCCAAAAGATCCTGAACATGTAAATGAGTTCGAACTCGGTCATGAACTCCCATAATCTAACCCATAATCCCATTTAAAACCAAACACTAGGTCCCCATGATGACTAGGATTATTCCCCATATACCTGTAAGAATGAGTTAGTCAGTATTCCACCATTATGATCCTCTCTAAAACCTAAAACAGTCCAATGATGTTGGGATCTATCTTGACTTGTCTCTATATCTCGTGCTGACCCAATCTAGGAGAAACTCGAAGGAATACACAGTCACCCTATAAAAACACTACGGGTATTTGATGTGATATCCCTATGTAAACACTATGGCATATGACTTAAGTTTAATTTTAGCCATATACATACACATTTGAATCAGATGAACTTTCTATGATGTCTACTGAACAAGACATGGTCACAATTAAAATTTATTTCATCAGGTGTCTCCAAGAACTCAAAAACTTTCTCAATCATTCTCAACCATTCTTTAGTTAGTTGAGGATCATTATAGCCTTTGAGAACTTGTGGGTTCTAGGGAACAGACTCCAAATAATTATTACATACAATATCCATCCCAAGCTCCACATCTATATCCTAAATGGGAACTAGGTTTGAGAGACTCTTACAAGAAGAGTTTTACCCACCAATATTGAGTTTATTACACCAGTAAGAGGTTTTGTAGCTTTATCAGGGTTTCATGACTCTGGTGGATAACTCAATGATCTTTATTGACCTGTCTTGATACTCCCTTGTCATGGTATAAGGCCTATTCTTCCAGGAATTTGATATCTCCAAAACAGTGTGTCGTATGAGAAATATGAGACCTCTGTTAGGTCAATAATGTGGTGTTTACTCTAGAAGGGTCATGAACATAACCAACTGACTTGTCACTAGTATGTTAGGACGGATCAAATTCGTAGATATTTACCATGACCACCTATGTAGTGGCAAGATTATATAAGGATGGGAGAAAGAATATGCATGGAACCTTTGATCATATCCCCCAATAAGGCATGAAAACACCAATATATTTCATCTTATATAGGAAATAATTTTGAAATATGTTAAATAATTATAAAATTTCTTAATAATTGCTCTACTTATTTTCATAATATGATTGTTGCATGGGTTCCATCCTAGTAAGTGCTCATGTTTCCCCCCTTTACTTTTTATATGTTTACCTTTTCTTTTATTTAGTACATTCATTCACTATTTTTTTAGACTATATATTTTGTAGACACCATTGGTGGGTGACCCCCCTGGGAATTATTCGTGTTTCATGCATTTCTATATTTTTCATTATATTTTCCTAATTTTTTTCATATTAAAAAATGAATAATTTCATGAAACCCATACATTATAAATGATGTTTTTAGCCAAAATATATTTATGTTCAATTATATACCATTATATTCATACAACATATATAGAAATAAATTAACCATTATTTCATTATTATAGATCATTACATTATTCAGTAATTAAAACCAATAAAATTACAAATATTATAATGGGATAATTATGTTAAATAGAAAAAGTAAAATGGTAGAACATGGATTCTTCCAATATGATAGAATTATCCCCCCAATCAACCAAACTTCAGAAAACAAGTAGAATAATATTAATCCAATAGGCATCTTTGAAAAGTAAAATATAGAACCTTTTGAGGAAATGTAGGGAATACTGTTTAAAGTAATAAATATTTATTTATATGATTTAATATGAAAATTTTAATAATAATGTGAGAATTAGAATAGTAAATTATCCATTAGTAATAGTTATGTGATTCCCTCTGGGTTTTGGTATGCTCTCTTTTATGGTTTAAGAATTATAACTTCATGTTTCAGAAATGTTTGGGGATGAGCCTATATTGTTTTGGAATTTTTTTAGAAGGGGACTATATGTTGAAGGGTATATGTATGGGTATGGAGTAGTATCACTATTTCATGGTCTATAATAATGTGTAATAGGGTCTTAGGGATGAATTTTTAGATCTACATTCATATTTGGAATAGCTACACCATAGTCACTAGGCTGTAGCATAAACCTTCTGTTTAGTTGGCTATTATGACATGGAGAAGGAGGCTACGAAATAGATTAATGGGGAGGGATTTGGTCTCTTATTCCAAATCTAGACCCCCCAGGTCAAAGAGGAATTTTTTTTCATAGACCCTTACTTGAGTGCATTTTTGTGGAAAAATGGAATCTTCTGCTAAACCATATCCTTTAACAAAAGATAATAGGATCTATTGAGGTATAACATCTATTTTTTAGATTCTGATTGACTAAGGGTGAAAACATCGTAGATAGGGGACTCTGCAATGTGGTATGGTGGCACTAATGTGTGGTCCTTTAGGATACGTCATTGTTTTTTATATTACATATGGGTTATAAATTGAAGGACTCCCAAAAAATAGTTCTTTTTCTACTATTTATCTCTAGCTTTAGGCTCACAATAGAGATAATTGAATTCATTCGATTCCCTTCTTGATTATATTTAACCAAGGGCTTCCAAAGATCAATCCTTGGTTTCTTCTAAATATTATTGGGCTAGGTTTCTCTATAAAAAGGCTCTAATTCTTTAATAACTTGATATTATTAAATAATTTACTTTTGTTTGTCTTATAAAATGTATGGATCTGATGTAAAAGTGATTTTTTATTTGTGAAATAAATGTTTAGAAATGGATTTTCCTTATAAATAGTTTTATACACACAGTGTGTTTTTGAAATTACATTAAGGTTTTTCGGTTATAAATTGGGTTATGAATCATGGAAGTGGAAATACATCATTGTAAAAAAAATTATAAAATGTGATCATGGTTTTTGAATTGTTTTGAAAGGCATAGCACATTGAGAACCTAGTGAGAATCTATAAAGGGACATCTCACTTTAGTGTTTGTAATTCCACCAGAGTTCTTGGGATATTGACATACTATTATAGGACTCATTAATGGTTGGTTCCACATTATTCCTACTTTAGGATTCTTTTCATGCCCATTATATATTCCCATATGATGGATCCTTGATCTTTTTTTTCCATTTTGCATGGTTTTACACATAATGGTACATTTCAAGGTTGGTTTCTCACATGTTTATATTATGGTTCATCCATGGATGGTTTTACTTATGCACATGTAATTTTTTATATCATTTTCATGTTCCTTGTTGTTTGAATATGGAATAATTTTATGAAAACCCAAAGGATTTTTTATAAAAAAAATTATATTATGAAAATTATTTATAAACAGGATTTTATTTTAAGATAGAAATGATAATTTCATTATATTATACTTTTCGTGGATTATTTGGTGAAATATTACTGGGCTTTATTATCACATCCTATATTTTACATTGGTAATTTTAAAATTATTTTAAAATAATTTGGATGATGGAAGGGATTTTTATAGCTCATAGGATTCTCTTGGGTATCAATGCCTATGACATTGGTTAGTTTGGTGTTGATAGAGAATCCCATAGAGTTTTATCCTATGGATTGTCTAGTGTTTTTCAATACTATCCCCTTGGTCATGGATTTTTATGTCTCATGGATATGTACACTTCACTCCACGTTTTACTTTTTAATTCTTCGGTTATAAATGAGACTTGGTTTGTTCCTTATCTTTTAGTGGGCTGATTTGGGTAAATTATCGAGTTAACCTGAGTTAGTTCATCATAAAATGGTATCTAAGGTAATACCAAGCCTAAAGAGTTTTGACACTTCCCGGGTTTGGTTTAGACTCATTGGTATATAGGAGTAAGGACTATCAAACTCTAGGTAAAAAGTGCAGAAAGGTTCCTTGACATCTCAATTTTGTGTCTAAACTTGGGTTAATAAAGGTGGTTGGGAATTTTTTTTCTAGCATGATACTTTATCCTGAGGTTATTTTAATGAATCACATATTGGGTTTATTTAAATGGACCTGTTACTTTATTTATTTTTTTCTTTCAATTAAAGAATTCATAAATGCATTAAATGCTTAAAGGAATTGATACGTATATCCAATGTTAGTCTTACACATTGGGAATTTTCACTTAAGTTGATTGGATTTTATTTTGGTGTTTATTAAATAATGATTCCAAGTAGATATCATTCAAATCCAAGTGAAGAAGAAATGAGACATGTTCCATAAGAAAATAATTGGGTGGTCCCTTCTTTGGAGGAACTTGAAATCCACACTATTCAGAATCTAGGTCGGGTAGGTATTACACACTAAAGAAAAGTGGTTGGTCATGGATTCAAATTTACTAAGTTGAATATAAGAATATTATATGGTAGAGAAGGAACCTATGAATATATAGAGTTTATTGAGTGGATTTAAAGGATATTTCATTTCCTAAAAACTCATAATAAATCTACGGTTGGTTTCACCATTTACAAGCATGAGAAAATATGATGGTGATTTTGGGACTCTATTGTGCCAGCCAAGTTGCACAAGGATCTCACCAGGACCTCTTTTAAGAAAATCATCAATCATATATTATTTCCGGAGATGTTTCGTGTGGTGAAGACCTTGGAATTTATGACCTTGGAGAAAGGGGCCCACAATTTTTTGAGTATTCTTCCTATTTTATTAAGTTGGTTCAACTACAACTCATGCTTGTCACTAATGAATACATAAGAGTTCACTGGTTTGAGATGGGGTTGAGTGTTGTTATTTTTTAATGGATGACTCTCTTAAAGATTACAACTATTTTATGTTGGTGGATAAAGTGGCTACGGATGATGTATACTTGTTTAGGATAACATGTTTGGGTGGAGATTTGGTTGTTATAGTTATTAGAAAGGGTGTGTCTTCTGGATAGAAAAAGTAAAAACAAGGATACATAATTTTTAAAAGGACCAATTTTTATGCCTTTTTTAAGATAGTACTAGATTTAATTATATTAGTATGTATGGTCTGGTCATACCAAGCCTAATTGAATAGAAGTTCTAAAAACATTTCATTTATATGTACAGTCTATTCATTGTAGGTGGTTTTCTTGGAGGATGTCCCAAGGCAGTAAGTCTAGAACCACTCTCACCAAGGGATTTTAGGATTGTTATAATGCTTACAAGGGTGAAGATTATTATCCTCATGACAAGGTGGTGTTCATGTGCATAAGATTTCTTAGGATGGAGTTGATACCAGACATCTTCTAACATCCCATGATTTTGAGATATATTTTTTCCCGAATTAATTTATCTTTTTTATATTTTTCATTTCTCGTGACACTGGAAATAGCTATATATATATATATATATATATTAAAACAAAAATTCAGACATTAATTTCCTATAACCACATCTTGGATTTCTCTACCTAAAACACTAACTTGGATTGTACTACACTCAACACTGACTTGGAATGTGCTACACACAACACCCACTTTGTGTATGTTGCACACAATATTATGTTTCTAGGAAACATTATTTTATTTTTATAATTATTTAAATGGTTTATTTATAACATAGTCCTTAAAACATAGTCATATGAATAGTAATAAGTCATTTTAAAATATTTTTATAATGGTTTTATATAAATAAAACAAATTGATAATGAAAAATATAATTTTTTGCAAAGTCTATATAAGTTTAAAAATAATATTTTCTCAAATGATCTGCTTTTCATGTCCTTCTATGAAGAAAAAAATTAATTTTAGACATAGATAACTATAATATGATAAAATAAACTTCACTTTTGAATATATAACGATTAAATAAGCTTAAGTTTAATTTTTTGGATATTTCTGGGAAACATCATTTGTTAATGAATAGTGAAAAAATACGGCATTTTAGTTTATAATAGCCATTTTGTTTAAATAAATATTTATGATAAATTATACATTAATTTTTTTAAGGTCACATTATATAAATTATTCATCTATTAATATAATTTAGTTTATTATAATCAATTTCAATTTGAAATTGAATATAAAAACATAACAAACTTTTGAACATTTTTCTACTTTAAAAGTCATTATTTCGTCTCATCTGTGGGATTAGCATTAATATTATATTTTTTACATATCTGAATAAAATTTATAAACACATTAAAAAATTATAATCAGTATAATGTTTATATTATAATTATATCATGTTAAATTTTTACCTAAAAGATTATTAAAAGTGAATAACTTTAATTACAACGATTATGGTCAAATTAAGGTTAATTAAGGACTAAAGCGTAGTCTTAAAGGCTAAAATGACCTATAAACTTTTCCAAAACCCATATTATGGCTATATTTCAGACATAAAACTTAAATTATTGATTTTTTTTGTTTGGTTTGACATATGTACACCAAACTTATTTTCAAAACTTCTATGTGATCCATATTCTTTCTATATAAAAGGCTAAAACATCTCCCTCATTTTCACAACTCTCAAACCTCTTATGTTCGGCCAAGTTCTACCCAATAAAATTATAAAAATCACTACATTTTCCCTATAACCCTATCCTTTTGAATAAATCAATCTAAGGAATCTTTCTTACCTCAACCGAAAGGAGTTACCCGATTAAGAGGTAACCTCTTCTCTCAAGCTCCATTCTTTTATTTTCCGTCTCCACCCCATAAACTCTCTTTATACCATTTTTATATATAAAAAATAGTGTCTACAGTATAGTATGATGTTTTCATAATAATATTTGGATCTAATAATACACACACTTCCATCTAAAGGGTAGTAAAAATATTGCTTATGTGTACAGAGAGCTGTCGCCACACTAAATGATGATGGTTCATTTCTCCTATACCGCCTCTCGTGGTGGAGATTATAATGGTAACTATGTCTATATATTTCATTAATTATATTTATTATCTATTTAATCTTCTATATTATTTTTACCATATATACCATTTTACTTTCTATTTGGTGTAAATATGATAATTTTGTTTGAGGAAGTGTGGATTATTTCCCACTCAAAGTGATGTGATTTATTAACACACTAAATTGAATGTATTAAGGATATGTTTAGTTAATTTATATAATATATATGATATAATAACTCTTATTTAATGATTATAAATATAAAAATATAAATACTTATATTTAATTTTATTTCATTATTTCAATATTCCAATAAAAATGGAAACAACGTTCATGTGTATATACGGCTTACCGTCCCCATGAACGGTGTATTCCATTTCATAATTATATATTCAATATATTATTATAATAAAAATATACTATATATAAATTATATTTTTATCATGGTTTACATTCTATAAATCGTGATATAAGTATAAGGAACAAAGTTATAACAAATTAAGACACATTTGAAGAACAAAGATAATATTACCCAAAGTGAAACCTGAACATAGTATTGTAAATAAGTAGGTAATATAAGGTCATAATAAAACAATATATGGTTTTAGATATATTAATATACTTCTATAAAATATTTATAATAAACTTATATTTATTATACAAGAATCTTGTACGAGTACAAAGATATTCGAGACACAAGGAAAGGGGATTTCATCTCACTTTTTATTTAGGGGAGATACATTCTTTATTGACCACTCGGCCCTTTTGTGTGGTGTGTATACTACCCATATATGCATTCAATAATTATTATACTTAAATTTATGGTTATTTAAATATAATTTTCATTATATTTATTTCATGGGTACTATGTTTCCATTGTTACCAAATCTGTAAAAATTATCTTTGTCACACTTTTCCTTCTTTGAGACACAAGCCATGTTATGCCGCTATGTTTTTTTGTGATGTGTATATACTACCTTTAAAATGTTATATCATAGATATTTTTATTTTCATGATATTTTAAGATTCACTTAATTTTATTTTCTTACATGCAACGTATGGTTCAATGTTACCGTGTGATAAATGTTTATTCAAACAATCTTATCATTTATTGAGATTGTTTATATTTATGTTTACTTAGTTGAAATATTATGATACATATCTCTAGAAAATTCTTTTATTTTCTTATACTATTTATATTCATGATATATTCAGGTATTGGTACCATTTTTTTACTCTTTGGTAGATAAGATAGTGAATAAAGTGTTTTTAAGAAAGCCTACCTTTACCCAATCTTCTGTCTGAAATATGTGTTCAATCAAAACCATTTTTTCTAAAATGGGTTTTAAAGAATATTATAATATTACTTTCTAATAATTGAAAGTCTGGTTTTCCCTTTTTTCTTTTACCATGGTTTTCAAAGTAATATTCTTGTCCCATTCCAAACAAGGCATTTGTCTACCATTTTTATCGTTCAAAAATTAATGTCATTTTTACCTCGTATAGCATGTATGGATTTAACTATCATCATTTCAGTGAATCATCCTTCAAATGTTTAAAAGGTAAATTTTTAAGAATGTTTTTTTAAATTTATTTTCAAATAAATGTTTCTTCAAATAAAATTCAAGCTTCTTTTACAAATTTTCAAGATATTTTTTTTTCAAAATGTTTTCAAGCTTCATTTAGAAGTTTTCAAGGAAAAAGGTTTTCTAAATGATTTCAATTATTATTATTATGTTTTCAAGGTATCTTAAAGGAAGATTTATTTTGAACATGATTTATGTTTCAAAATACTTTTTTTTTAAATAAGAAAGTATATTATCATCCAGAAATGCTTTCAAAATATCTTTCCATGTTATTTTCCATATAATATGACATCTGTTGAATTTTAATAAATCCCTTATAAGAAATGATCCAAATGTTCCATTAATATTTTCTATTTAATAGTTTATTTTTTTATTTAATAATTGTTATGACAAAAATCTCACTTCCACATGTTTTATGGTTTTGAAACCTGCTTATCTTTATAGGTTACGCATCGATGAAATGATTATGAAACATCTCTTTTTTACATAGGTTATGGTATGATTAAATGTTAATGATACCCATTTCATTTCATGGGTTATGATTTTATGTTTATAAAACCCATAACATTTCACGGTTCATGATATGATGAACGTTTATGGCACAATAATGCATGATGGCATTATGTGGTAGGTGATACCAATATCACCCTCTAATGGATTGGTTATTGATAAATGATTTATGATATCAAAGGGTACATAGGAGAGAATCCCAATCCCGAAACAAGAGGGTATATGGGGGGACATCCCAAGACCGAAACAAGAAGGTAAAATGGAGGACATCCCAATCCTGAAATAAGAGTGGAAATGGGTGGAAATCCCAAGCCAGAAACAAGAGGTTAAAATAGAGGACATCCTAAGCCCGAAACAAGAGGGTACATAGATGTAAATCCCAATCCCGAAATAAGAGAGTACATAGGAGGGAATACCAAGCTTTAAGTAGGTACACTAGTGATTAACACAATCATAAAATGTTTTAAAGGCATTGATAGGCTTCCTTGACATAGGTGTTTTTATATTCTTATTTGTTTACCACAATTCCATGTTTTATTACTATGTTATAATTTCGTGGATTATGTTCATTATTACCTTAAGATTTATGTATTATGATCTTCCAATCATTATTATAGTCTCTGATATATAGGGTATGAACGTAAAATATTTTGCTCAAGTTCTATACACTTTTTTTCATGTTATGCTTACACATTCCCTTTATTTATCCTTACAAAAAATCTGAGCTCACTCTTTTTTTATGTTTCTTTTTCCCAATTTATGAATAACACTTTTAGGAAGATTTAATAAATTTGAATATATTTATGGGATATTTTCAACATATTTCATTTGGATAGAATATTTTTTCCCTACTTTCCAAATACACTAATCTATTATGGTCACCGGGCATGTATTTTGATAACGTATTGTATATTCATATAAAATTATATAATATAAAAATATTTTAATCCTTGGACGTTATAGTTGGTATCAAGGGAATGGATTAGTCAACCTATAAAACTAGGATGATAAAACTTTGAGGACATCCCTGTGTATATTTCTAAGGATATGTCTTGTGATGTCTCTAAGGATAAGTACAAGGATAATTTAATGTTTAATAAAATTGCTTATAATTTTGGTAAAGGATAAAGTGATTGATTTCCTTGATATATATCTGTGTCTGGATAATAAAAATGGATGTGTCTCTATCACTAATAATACTCAGGGTAATAATTCTGAAAAGATGTTCTGGGCCTGACTCAGAGTAATCTCATATATGAAAACGGACCCAACTGTACAGCTGGTTTGACAGTCCCATGGGATATGCTTTGAGAATTCAAAAAACTCTTCACAAACCATCACAAAATATTTAAATATAATTTGGATATGAAAAACATATGACATACCTTGTGTGTCATAGATTATGGAAGATATCATCATATAGACATCCAATAAGTAATTATTTTCATGACTATGTGGTTTCCTACTATAATAAGTAAATATTAAACAATGCTTCTAGTTTTAGTAAATGGTGGGGACTAAAAAGAACAACATTAACATTGAATGTTAAGGTTGATTTTTATATGCAAAGTCAAGTGGGATGACCAATGGAGTAAAATATGTTGTGATCATTCCTATTCAGTTTTCACAGAATATGATTAACAATGTGTACCTTAACCAACTCTCATACTCCCAAGGAAGATAAAGAAGGAATTTTATGAGTGTTTGGGTAATGGATACCATAGTTGGAAGAATATTTGGTTTCCTTGGTGAAACAAATATGGAAAGAATCACCTAAGTGAATGTCTTAGAGGAACAATAATATGTTTGGACTATGGAAAAGAAGGACACAAATCAAGTGACTGTAAGGAAAAAATGATGAGTTCAATTAATGAAATAGATGAGAATATTGGCCTCCAAAAGATATCATTTAAGGTTTAGTGTTATAAGTTTGGAATAAATAGTCATTATATAACTCAATGTCCCAAGAGGAAATCTCGTGAAGAGAATCAACAAGGAGTGTGAGTAATGGTTATATTGCTGATGATGAAGATCTACAGCTAAAATGTGAAAGGAAAGTGGTATTATGTAATAGTATGAGGGAGCCTTTTAAATGTCTTAAGGATGAAGTAATTGGGGATTTTATATATTTGGATTCAATAATTATGAAATTTGAAATGTATATGGATTTAATAGTTTATGTTTTTTCTCTAATCATTTAAAATAATATGTTAAATTGATCTGATGGAATAGAAAATTGAATTAATGGAAAGATGATATCCACAGAAAAAACATGATTAAGGGAAATATAACCATTAGTATGTTCTTTATGTTATGAAAATGTTGTATGGATAAAGATATGGTTGATATAATTAAATTTTATGTTATTGATTACCTTGGAACTAATTAAGGACTTGATTACAAGTAGTTTATGCTTTTATGGATAAGGTTTACCACTTTTTATATTTATGGAATATAAATAGTAATGTATGGAATAAGGAAGCATGATTTGTTTTCAAAAATTATTCATTGTAATTAAGGTTATTACCATGTTTCAATAGAAAATATGATGAGGGTATTCACATGTTTGGAAAGAGACACCCAGGTGGTACTTTGATTTATATGTGGGATCAATGTTATGCTGATTTCATGAATTTATTTATAACGTTTTGGATTTTCATCTCTAAAATTTGTTATAACATTAACCATTTATGAAATGTTTAAGTCAAACTTCATAGGAAGTATTTATGTATCAATTTTGTATTGAAAACCTTTGATAAAAGTCTATTTAGTGATTGAACTTATTTAAGGGATGTCAATCATATTTTGGAGATTATATTAGTGTTGTTTTAGAAAAGGACATCGTGTATGTTTTCTGAAAACCAATAAATTTTAGAAGGGATGCTGGTCATGTGCCCATGGATAAAAGACGATAAGGGTTTCATTCCTACCACTTGCCTATGGGATGTCCTAGTTATGTATAGTTATTTTTTATTAATAATTATTTATGATTAAATAGTAGTGTTACTTTTTATTTTTGAAAATTAATATATTAAACACATTGATTTTAAAGAATAGTTAGAGACAAATGCTTATACTTTTCATTATTTTATAGGCCTTATGATCTGATAAAAGTTTATTTTAACACTTTAAACATCAAATTTAATTTATGGACATCCATTTCTTATTGTAAGGGATGGATTTGAAATAAATAAAAACACAAATAAAGATTGAAATTTGTTTATATAAATAAATCAAGTAAGTATATTTACTTATATTCTTGGTCAATAAAATAATTAACTAATGTCAGGATAATGATATAAAAAACAAGTTCTCCAAATACCTTAATTTTTTTTGTATTGATGGCCTTTTAAATCATCATAGATTTATGACTTTGAGGCCCTCAACTTATCTTAATCATTCACTTGTTTATGATAGATTACATCAATCCCTCCCTATAAATATTTACACTTTTACTCAATGTATATTATTCACACACAACTGATGTTATCCTATATGGAAACCTAGTTATAAGTTACTTTGGATAACTATTATGGTTCCCACTTTCATTTTTTAAAGGGATTTTTAATATTAATTTTTACAATGTTTGTTTCTATGCAACGAACATTCAAGTATTAAACCTTTGATTAATCAAATGAATTTTGAGGGTGAAATTAATTTTATGTGTTGTATAATGTAGCACCCTAATATTTTTTTATATATATATTTTTTTAATTATTTTACCATTTTTATATTTTTCATTTCATGTGACACTTGAAAAAGTTATATATATATATATATATAAACATATATATATTAAAACACAAATTCAAAAATTTCTTTCACACGTAACCAACTTGTTTTTTGCTAAAAGAAACATTGACTTGCTTTTAATACATGGAAAACCAACATTTCATTAGCCACACGCAACACCGACTTGGCATACATTACATGCAATACTAAGTTTCTACGAAACATCATTTTATTGTTATAATTATTTAAACGAGTTAGTTATGATCTAGATGTAAATAATATGTAATATTATTAGTAATAACTAATTTTAAATTATTTTTATAATTTTTTCATATAAATAAAATATATTTATAATGAAAAATGTAATTTTTTGTAAAGTCTTTATATGTTTAATAATACTATTTTCTCAAATGAATAGTTTTTCATGTCCTTTTAGGAAGAACAAAAAAATTAATTTTAGATAAATATAGAAATTTAATATAATAAAATAAAATTTATATTTTTAATTCAGAGTGTAAAAATTAACATAACATGTTTTTTGGGATTTTTCTGAGAAACATCATTTTTGGATGAATAGTGAAAAAACTGCATTTTAGTTAATAAATTCCTTTTCATTTAACTAATTATTAATTTTAAATTATAAATTAAAATTATTTTAAAATAAAATTTTATAAATTATACATATATAAATATAATTTAAATAATTATAATCAATTTAATTTTTAAATTGAATGTAAAAACTTAACAACTTTTGATCATTTTTCTACTTTAAAACACGTTATTTCGTCCCATCTATAGGAAAATCGTTAATCATAATTTTTCCAATTTTTTGAATTGAATTTATAAAAATGGAAATAAAACATTGTAATTATTTTAATATTTAGAGTCTAATTATATTTTGTGAATTTTTGACTAAAAAGATTAGTAAATGTTACTAAAATTAATCATAGCGATTAAATTCAAATTTAGCTTAATTAGGGACTAAACCTTAATCATAGGTGCCCAAATAACCTATACGCTTTTGAAAACACATATTGTTTTCATATTTAGTTGATAAACCTTAGATTATTTATTCTGGTTGGTTTTTAATACTTTTACAGGAAATAAAATGTGTACACCTAACTTGTATTCAAAAATTCTCAGTGAGTTCTTTTCCTTCCATATAAAAGGCCACCACCTCCCCATATTATTCAAACATATAGAACCTTTAAGTTTTGACCAAGATATACTCAATAAACTTCTAAAAATTCGTCCCTTCTTCCTATAATCATCTCTTTGGGTGGAAATAAATCCATGAAAGCCTTTTGGCACTAACCGAAAGGAGCTACCTGATTAAGAGGTAACCTCTTCTCTCGAGCTCCTTTATTTTATTTTCCTTCTTCACCCATCCACTCTCTTTATTATAAGATTTTATGAAAACAAATGTATATTCAATATACTAGTATGTTTTTATTCTATATTCTTTACCTATAATTACACACACCTCCATCTAATGGGCAATGAACAATTTTTATATGTGTTTGGCGAACTACCGCCTCACTAAACGTTGATTGTTCAATTTTCCTTTATCACATCTCATAGTGAAAATTATGATATAAACTCTATTTATATATGTAATATATTTTATTTATTATATATTTATTATTATTTATTACTTTTAAAACACATACATTTTTCATTTCCATTTGATGTAAATATGATAATTTCATTTGAGGAACTGTGGACTACTGCCCCCTCAATGTGATGTGATTTATTCACACACTACATAGAATTTATTAAGCATGTGATTAGTGAAGTTATATGGTATATATGATATAAAAACAATACTTTAATAATTATATATATATACATATATGGATACTTATATGTCATTTTCTTTCATTATTTCAATTCGATAATAAAGACGAAAGCGGCATTCATGCGTACATACGGCTTACCATCTCCATGAACTGTGAATTCCATTTCATTATTATATATTACATAAATTATTATAATATAAATAAACTTTATATACATGATATTTATATAATTTTTTAAAATATTTGAATCATTATATAATTATAAGGAACAAATATAAAACAATTTAAGACACATGTAAATAACAAATTGAATATTACCAAAATTGAACCCTTAATATAAAATTGTCAATAATAGGGTAATATAAGGTCATAATAAAGAGATATGTGGTGATAGATATAAAAACAATTCTTTCATAAAATATTTATAATAAACTTATATTTATTATACAAGGATATTTATTTAGTAAAAAAAGATTCAAGAAACTAGGTAATGTGATTTCATATAACTTTTTATTTCTGTGAGATACATGATTTATTCACCACCCCTTACTTTTTTGTATTGTTTATACAACCCATGGATTTATTCTATGATTAATATACATAAATATATGGCTATTTAAATATCCATTAGATTATATTTCTTTTATGGGGACTATGATTCAAAATTAAATAAATCGGTAAAAATTAGTTTCCCTCTATTTTTATTCTTTAAGACACTTGCCATGTGACGCAGCTATATTTTTCCAAGAGGTGTATATAAAGACATTAAAATTTTATATCATAAATATACTTATCTTAATTATATTTTAAGATTTATTTAATTTAATTTAATTACATGTGGTTATGGTTCAAATTTACCAAATTTGAAGAGTTTATTGAAACGATCTAATTGTTTTTTATACTATTTCTATTTGTGCTTCCTTTTATGAAATACTATAAATTATCTCTCAAGAAAATTTATTAACATTATTATCCTATATAAATTCATGATATATTCATGTATTGGTACCATTTTTATACTATTTGGTATATAATATAGTTAATAAATTGTTTTTATGAAATCCTGACATTACCTTATTTTCCGTTGGAAATCTCTGTTCCTTCAAAACCATGTTTTATAAAAAAAAGGTTTCAATGAAAATTATATTATTATCCTATAATAGTTTAAATACATTTTCCCTATTTTTCTTTTACCAATTTTTTCAAAGTAATTCTCTTGTCGCATTCCAAACAGGACATTTTCTACACTTTTTACCATGGAAAATGAAAGTTCTTTTTACCTCTTACGACATGTACGGATTTAACCACCATAATTTTTGTGAATCATCCTTTAATTTTTAAATGGTTTATTTCTATGGTATTGTTTGTAAAGGTATTTTCGGAACATTATTTTTAAAATACTCCAAATATTCTTATATAAGTTTTCTAGGAAAATGTTATTAAAAATGTTTTCATTCTTTTTTTGTAGGTTTTAATGGAAACACATTTTAAAAATGATTTAATGCCGTATTTTTATTTTTTAAAATTATTTTCAAAGGAAATTGGTTTAAAAAATATTTTATGTTTTAAGAGACTTATTTTCAAAGAATAAAGGGTATTTTTCTCAATAAATGTTTTTAATATATCTTTCCAAGTTATTTTATATCTAAGATGACATCTGTTGATGTTAATCAATCCCTTATATAAAAGATCCAAAGGTTCCATTAATATTATTTGTTGAATGGTTTTTCTTAGAATAATTCTTATGACACCAATTTCACTTCAATGGGTTATATTCTTTTGAAGCATGCTTCTCTTCATAGGTTATGCTTCAATGAAATGATTATGAAATATATCACTTTTACTTATGTTATAATATGATGAATTTTTAATGATACCCATTTCATTTCATGGGTCATGATTTTATGTTTATAAACCCCATCTCTTTTCATGGGTCATGATATGATGAATTTGTTTTTGTATAATCATTTATAATTGCATTATTTGATGGGTGGGACCAATATCTTCTTCTAATTCATTGAGTAAAGATATATTTTTTATGAGCTCAAAAGGTATAGAAGACAGAATCCCAAACCCGAAACAAGAGGGTATATAGGAGGAAATCATAATCTCTAAACAATATAGAACATGGTAGGACATACCAAGCCCAAAATAAGCGGCTAAATGGGAGGACATCCCAATCCCAAAACAAGAGGGTAAACTGAAGGAAATCACATTCCCAAAACAAGAGGGTGAATGGGAGGAAATCCCAAACCGGAAACAAGAGGGTACACAGGAGGGAATCCCAAGCATGAAGTTGGTACACAAGTGATTAACCCGAGCCTAACATATTACAAGGGCCTTGTAAGGTCTCCTCAACATAGTTTTTTATATTTTTGTGTGTTTTCCACAATTCCATGTTCTATTCCAATTTTATTGTTTCATGGATTATATTCATTATTTACTTATGATTCATTTCTTATGAACTAAAAATATTTATTATGATCACTAATATGAAGGTTATGATCCCAAAATATTGTTCTCAATTTCCATACCATTTTGTTCATGTTATGATTAAAAATTTCCTTTATTTACCCTTATTGAGCATCTGAGATCACCCTTTTCTTAAGTCTCCTGTCCCCAGGTTATAAAGAAAGGTTTTAGGTAGAAGTAATAATGGAGGAGATATTTATTGGAAATGTTTAAGATCATTCACTAGGATATAAGTATTTTTTCATGTTTCCAAATTAACTAAACTATTATATTCCTTTGGAATGTATTTCTGTAATGCATAGAATATTCATCTAAAATGTTGTAATATCCATGTATGTTTCTCTTGGTTCAATATATATATTTTTGTATTTTATTATTCACTAGATGGATCTAACATAAGGCCATATACTATTATACATATAGATTTTAGTTTTTCCTCTATTTTGTTAGATTCATTCGATATAGGGGCTACTCATTCTTTTATCTCATTGATATTGGTTGATGTGTGATAATTTTATTTTGATATTATATCATTCTTGTTGGATATTGACACACATTGTTTAAAGAGGTTCGAGTAAGGTTTCAAATAACCAATATTTCCAATGAATATATCCAAATTAAAATTGGTGTGAATTATTAGCTCTTGATCATGATATATTTGAACTAATTATTGGTATGGATTTTGTGACTATCATAATGGTCCGGATCAAATTTTATCGCCATCAAGTTTAGTTCTTATGCATGGATGAGGTTTCTTATGTATTTTATTGTTATTGGGAATATATATTTGGGAGATAGGTATTTTATTTGTTGAACTAATAATAATTATTAGATATATACTTTGATGCCATTAGTTCTCAACTGGTCAGTCCAATTACCATAGTCATGAGTTCATGTACTAAGTTCTTTACTGGTGATTTTTCTGGGTTACTTTCACATAGAAAGGTTGCGTTTTCTTTTTATTTTTTCTTTATTAGGATGGAAATTTCTATGCCATCTTATTTCATGGATCCTAATGAGTTGCTGGAGATTAAATTCGATATTATGGACCTTAAAGATAGTGGATTTATTCATCCTTACATGTCAACATGGTCCATTCTTCTTCGCTTTTCTTGGAAAGAAGATGAAAAAAATCATAATTGTATTTATTATTGAAAAAAATGGTTGACTATTATTAACAAGTATTCTATATCAAGAATTGATGATATACTTGATCAACTCATTTGGGGAATGTTAGTTTTCAATGATTGGACTCGGTTTCGGTTATCACTAGTTTAGGTATTTGGAAGACGATACACCTAAGATTACTTTTGGGATATGTTTTGAGAATTTTGAGTTTTTAGATATACCATTTGGTATCACTAATGCTCCATCAGTATTTATGGAATTTATTAACCATATCTTTCATCAGTTCTTGGGATTATTTTTAGTCATTTTTATGGATGATATTTTAATATACATGATGTTAGAGGAAGAGGACAAAAATCATTTGGATATCATTATTAGATATATGAAATATAATTTATTGTGTGGTAATCTTTCCAAGGGTTAATTTTGTATATAGGAAGTGATTTCTCGGGGGAATTTTATATTTGAGAGGTTAATCTCAATGAATTCTAAAAATATTCAGTTAGTAATGTCTTTGGAGGATCCTATATATGTGTTTGAGATTCATAGCTTCTTTTTATTGATTTGTGATTATAGGTGGTGTGTTTAGTACTTTTCCTAGATTTATAATCTGATGAAATATCTAAATGTAATGGTGTAATGTCTTAATGGAATGACAAATGATAGATGTATTTTGAGGAACTCCAGGTAAAATTAACTTCATCTCTAGTTCTAATTATTCTTAAATTGGGTTTAGGTTATGTTTTTTTCTTTATTTCTTATTCTAGGAATTCAAGTTGTTATTGATGTAAGGGATGAATGTTGTAGCCTATGGAACACAGTTGTTATTCCTTCCATATAAGAAATATCCAACCCACAATCTTGAGATGGAAGTGATTATGCATGCACCCAAAATATGGAATCACTATCACATTGGGGATTGGTTTTTGTTATATTCGGATTACAAGATCCTAAAGTATATTTTCACTCTAATGGATCTGAACATATGACAAATATACATGGTTAATTATATGTAGACTTTTAATTTTAAAATTTATTAAACATCGGATAAAGTGAAAGTGGTTTCTGATACATTGAATGGGAAACCAATAACTCAAGACTTAATTAAATCAGTGTAGGAGTGGAATATGATGGGTTTTTTCACTAAGATGTAGTTAGGGTGGAAAAGGACGTTGAATATGTTTTCTTAGTTTTGGTATTGGATGAATAATAATTTGAAGAGAGAGTTATGCTCGAGAATGTAACAGACACAGAATGTTGGTGATTAAGTAAAATTATTAATAGTGGGGAGACCATGGGTGAGTGGATTCAGTCTCTCATTTATTTTTTTGGTTTAAAAGGTAGTTTGGTTGTTTTGATATATCTAAAGGAGGACTTTATAGAATGTGGACACTAGACATGTTGGTTGTTACACCTTAAAACTACCAAGACATATTGTAATTTGAGATGTAGATATTGGTGGCTATGGATGATCCAGTTAATGGTATATTTAATTTCATGGTGCCCTACATAACATAGAACTAAGTTAGAACATGAGATACCAAATAGGTTGTTGAAACCTTTTCCAATTATAGTATGAAAGTGGGATGATATTTCCATTTATATCATTTTTGGTTTACCACATACTCCAAGTGGGAATAATGCATTTTGGGTTATCATTAATTGACATAAGAAATATGCTCATTTTTTACCTATCAAGGAGACAATTAATGTGGAACATATTGTGTAATTGTATACATGGGAATTATTAATACTTCATGTGGTTACCTTTATGATTGTTTTAGATAGGGACCCAAGGTTCACATCTTGTATTTGATATGGTTTTCAAGACATGATGGGTTCCGAGATGAATTTGAGAATGAAATATCATCTATAGACAGCTGGGAAGATAGATATAGTTATTCAAATTCAAGAGCATATTATATGAGAATGTGTAATAGACTTTAGTGGTTCCTAGATAAGTTATATTAATCTAGTAAAATGATCTTATAAAAATAGTTATCATGATTAGATTAAGATGCTTCTCCTTGAAGGGCTATATTGGAAACCATATATATCTACCTTATGTTGGTCAGAGTTGGGAGAGTGGTAAATGGTTGGACCAAGACTTTTTTTAGTGATGAAAAAATGGTACAATTGTTCTGGAAGATATTATTAATGAAATATGGTCTTCAAAAATCCTATATATAACATTATTATCAAACTCTAGTGTTTTTTCTTAATGACTGGGTCTTTTTTTAGTTTCACTTCACATGGGAAACTGTCATATGGAAATATAGGGTATGTTTCCACTGTATTTCATGGGATCATTTTGACATCATGGGTCATCTTAGAAAGTATGCATACTAGTTGTAATTTATTCTTATCTTAACATCATCTCACGACGTATTTCAGGTTTCCCAACTATGAATGTATCAAACAGAAACTTTCTATAAGATTGAATTAGAGGATATTAATATTGATCCTGACACCACAATGGTTGAGAAACTATTTTAGATTATAGATCTCCATGATAAGGTGTTTCATGGTAAAAACTATTTTATTGTCCAATTTAATTGGTAGTTCAGTTGTGATAGCCACAATATATGGGAGTGGGAAACATTGGTGAAGAAGTAGTGGACTTCTGTCATTGAAATTATAGAGTCTTCGTCGCTTTATGGGGGCATAAATATTTCATTTTGGGGGAAATTAAGATTGAATATTGGTTTTCATATTATTTATTTTAAGGTTTAATTTTCATTTATTTGAGTTTCGGGGGTTTTGGGGGTGATCCTATTATTGCTAGAATTTTTCTAGTATGGTGATTCATTGTGGAGGCTATAGACAACATCTTGGAGCTGGATCATTATGCTACAATCCAGAAGGTTGCAGTATAGATTCACATGGATGTATTTTTAGAGAAAATTCCATATTTGTTATATTTGTTCTTTGTTCACTAGGTTGTGTTGTAGGCCTTTAAATCAGTTGACTGTTGTAGCATGCAGTGGGAGGAAGCGGTGTAGTGGCCAAGGGGAGGGATTTGGTCGACTATAATAAATTCAGAACCCCTATGGAATGAAACTATGTTCCATAATTTCCCACTTATCAAGTATCTTGGTGTTGTGGTATAGTGTAATTGGTAGTTCCATAGCCTTTTCCCTTAGAGAAAAAGATCTAGCAATGTATGCGGTGTGGTTTCGAGAGGATGGATAAATAACAAAGAATGTAGTGAGGATAATGGGTTCTCTGGTGTGGTCTACATGCACTGGGGTGTGGCCCTTGAGGCCATACTGTGGTTTTTTATTATATATAATGGAAATAAATTCATTGACACCATCAAAACTAGTTTTTCCCACTATTATCTCTTGAAATTTAAGCACAAAAGAGATATCATTGAAGTCATTTCAATACCTTCTTGATCGGATTCAACCCCATGATTCAAGAGATCATTCCTTAGTGTTTTCACTCTATTATTGAGGTAGTTTTATCTCTTAAAAGTATTTAATTCTTGAATAACTTTGTTTTATTATATATGTTCCATTGTTTTTTATTTAAAATTGGATGGATCTGAAATTAGAGTAGTTTGGATTTATGAAATATATGTTATTAAAATGTGTTTTCTTTAAAAATAGTTTTATAAATTCCATGTATTATTGGAATTCCTTCAAGGTGCATTTGGTAATAAAAACGGGTTTGTAAGCATGGAAGTGGTAAGGATTCATTGTGAAAATGTTTCGAAAAAACATGATCTAGGTTTTGAAAAGGCTTTGAAAGTTATAGAACATTTGGAACCTTAGGTTCGTTGGGAAATGGACATGTTAGTTTAGTCTATGTAATTCCACTGAATGATTTGAGAAATTTAGATACCATTATGGGAACCAAAATCAGTTTGATCCACATTATTCCTCATTTAGGATTATTTTTATGTCTAGTTCATAGTCCCGTAGGCTAGATCGAAGATCTTTTTCCCTTTTCATTTAGGATGTTTTACAAATGATTCTATATTTCATGTTTGGGTCTTCACATGTTTATCTTAGTGCGTATCCATGTATGGTTTTTTTTATCCTCACCTAATTTACAATAAATGCATCATAGTCCATGTCGTATGAATATAAAATGATTTTATAAAACCGTGATGGAAGTACTAAAAAAAGTATCTTATGAAAATATTTTATTAGGAAGATTTATATTAATTTTTTATCTAATGATTTCATGATATTAGGATTTTTATAGATTATCTTGAAAAATCCTATTGGGCTTTGTGCTCACACCATAATTTCTCCTTTTGACATTTGTAGATGAGGTTTTATAGGACTCTGGTAATGGGAAGGGGTTTTTTTTAACTCAACGGCTTCTCTTGGTTATTGATGCCTCTATTTTGGGATAGTTTGGTGGTGATGGTGGGTCACATGAAGATTTGTGGTCTTTGGCTTGCGTCAATTTGTTTTCAGGTTTATCCCCTTTTGAATTGATGTTTTATGTCTCATTAATATGTATTATTTCTTTTATTCTATAATTTTTTTATTTCTTTATTTACTTATGAAAATATATTGTTTCCTTTTCATGTGGAGGGATGAATAGGGTGACTTTTCAGGTTAACATAGGTTAGTTAATTACAAGTAACCTAGCTAATGTGAATACTAACCTAACCATTTTGAATAATAACATGATTATTGGAATAGTAATTTGACATCAAAATAAAAAATATGTTATATAAAAAAAATATATCATGATTATATTAAAAAAATATAAATATTATAATACTGTAAAATAAATATCAAGATTAAAAACTCAAAGAAATTATAAACCTTTTTTTAATAAATTGTATTTTAATGTATTTTTTTTTAAAAAAAACATGTTTTTTATATTAATAAATTAAATTACCTATCTTAGAAAATTATTTTGAAAAAATGAAATTAACTTTTGGAATCATAATGTTGAAATTTTAAAAGGCTGAATTTTTTTATATTTCTGTGAAACTTTAATTTCAACGTGAATTGTAAAAATATTTTTTTTTCAAATACCACAATTTTTATGAAATAATAATAAAGTAATAGGGAATTAAAAAAAAATTTAAATTTGTAATATTAGCCAAAAATAAATTTAAAAATATAAATGTTTTATTTAAAAATAATAAACTCAATTTCCAAACTTAAAATATATTTTCTTAGATTCTAAAGAAAAAAGTATTCCATTGAAATAACTTTTTTTAAATCCACATTCAATTTATATAAACTAGTGATATAGGTTTATAAAGGGGTTTAAAGTCCAGAATAAAGATAATTTTATTGAAATTGAAGGACCCTTAAACACCCTAAGAGGGCAGGGGGAATAAGGGTGTCAAATTTTCCTTTTTGAAGTTGTGGATCTTATTCCCACATTGGAAGAAACATGTTAAATCTATCAGTGAAAATAAAGTAAGGAGATAACACAGCACTTTTACTTGGTTCACCAAAAAGGGCTATGTCTAAGGATCATACATTGACAGTGTGTCGTTAGTACCAAAATCCAATAATATTCAGTAGTTCATGGATTATAAGGTTCGATCACAGCCACTCTATGCCAGGAACACTACCTTAACTAGGGTTTAGGGATAGCTCAATGCATTCCTTGGATCACTTCTATCAATTCCCCCTAGCTCACTACCATGAGATAATTCTTACTAAATTTATCGACTTGAATGACGATTTAATAGATTTTCATTGAAGTCTTCTTCTATGTTCATCATGAGACACTACTTGCATCGATTTCCTAAATTGAAGCACTTGAAGGCATTGATCACACAAACCAGATATTGAAGATCCTATTGTAATCATAACACCACACTTGCGCACAATACATCAACCTGCGTGCAAGATTTGGGAATTATCATGAAAGATGACTTTCGCATAACACATGCTATCCACACAACCCTTATCATTCGCACAAATACAATAAAAGGTTCACTAGTTCTATTCAGACTAAATGAACACCTTGCATGCAATATTATCATTTTGTAATTCTTTTGCACAAATATATTTCGTACAGCATAGCAACCGGGTTTTCGTTGGGAAAATTCATAATACTTTCCAGGGGTAGCTAACTATTTATAGACCTTGATGACCCAGTATGCAAGATTAATATGTGTCTGTCGATTCACAAAATATTCTTCCTAAATACACAAAAACCCCTTTTGATGTCGCATTGGGAACATAAGATTATTATTCGCAACCTCATCTTTCACGCATGTTTAAGACTTGCGTGCAATTTTTTCCTTTACCATATTTTGATGCATTGATCCCAAATTAAGCCGTGCGTGAAAGTTTCTAAACACCCTTCAATCTTTCATGAAACCCGCTTTTCCAAAAAAACATTTCTCGATATTCTAATTCTGTGACCCAAATATTTTTCAAACATTGGGAAATGATGCCACCTTCAATAATCTTTCCTGCATGAACTGTATAATCACATTACTAGAAAATTTCCTAAACATATAATTAGGATTGAAAACAAACACAAACCATACTCCATTTATAGAATATAATTTCCATGGTTCCAACAGAAATATGATTAATAATTTTAAATATATCACTATTAAAAGGTCCACCTTAGAAATTATATTTTATTCAATAATTTATTATAAAAACACCACACTTCTCATTTATAAATAACACGCACCCCTCCAATGGATACCTAGTTAATTTATAATTTTATTGTCAAATATATACCCAATTACCATATCATAGTCCCCTTATAATTCTTAGGGATTTTTTAGAGTAACCAGACTATAATATTTCAAGGATTTATGGGTCATATAAAAGAAAAAACTTCCAGAAAGTGGAAAATTCCTTTCATATTATATTTTACCTTCCTTCACTGAATGCAATTCCCTCATTTTATATTTTAATAAAACATTATTTAAACAATTAAATAATTTGATAACATGGTCTTGATAATGATAATTCCCTATAAAAATTTTCAATATTAAAATAATCCCATAATATATATCTTGCAACACCTCTTTTAATAATGTCTCGTTAAGGTATGGTTAACCGCTGATGAGGATGTTTCCAATACATTTCTTATCGCCACCCATATGGATTATTATATTAAATTATTTAAAATATATAAATTAATGAGTGAATATATTTATAACATTTTTCATTTAATCATAATAATAAAAAATTATCAATAATGAAATATTATTAAATCCAATAAAGATGGGATATTTTAAGGAAAATATGATATCAAGATGTTTCACCTTTAACAGAAGGGATTAAGGAATATGATAAAATTATTTTTGTCAATCAAAAATGAAAAAATGAACATAATTAACTTTTATTTAAATTTTTAATAAAACTAATATAATTATAAAAGACGTGAAAAAGTGATGAAATAAATATGTGATTAAGTTAAGGGGATTATCAAACCCAATTCATTCATTTTTAGTTATCTATTTTTTCATATTTTTCATATAATTGATGCTTCTTTATTTTACATAAAGTTTCTATGCATAATTATCTCCATTTTTTTCAAATTGATATACATTTTATTAAATTTATCAAAGTACATCTACAAAAATTACAATGATTTCTCAAAATGGGATTTATTTTTACAAAAAATCACTTTGACTCTTATTGAGTTTTTTTTTCTTCAAAAAAATGATCTTTTTTTGAAATATTATCTACCTTATTTAATAGGAAACACCAAATGTTATTCCTAATTTTATTCTCAATTAATACCATATAAAACCCATTTCCTTCCATGTTTTTATTTAATGACTATTCTTGCTCTCTTTCCATGAGGCATGCATAATTATGAGCATTTTATGATGTTAACAGTGGAACCAAAATTATTTATCCATCCAATGCATTAAGTAATATGATATATCTATCGAGTTTATATATATTATACATGATCATTATTCTTTCATTGTTCTTGATTATGATTTTATAATTTATGCACATATATTATATGTTAACGTGATGCTAATTTTTTAAAAGTGATGTGTGGTATTTAACCACTATGATATAATGTTTCACTATTATGTATAAAAATATTTAATCCCCATATCAAATGATTCCTACATTAATATGATAATTATATTATTCTTATGATATGATGACATTGACTATGTTAACCTATTTATTATTGATTTGTAGCCTTTATTCCTCCCTTGATATTCCACCCCTTACTGGGATTTTTGCATAAAACTTTACTTTTTATTTACTCTTATGATATTCAATGTATTAAGAAGAACATGAGAGATATTATATGGAAATATAAGAAGGATATAAATAATTTTAGGTTCTATTTTGTACAACTGAATAATGGGCCTAATTATCGAGATATACTAAAACGTTTGATTCAGGATTGTATCACTATTATGTTATTCATCTTAAAAATGACGAAATATTCATATAAGAAAATAATAGGTTTTAATTGTTGGTATCTGGGTATTATTTAGTTAATTTGGAATTTATGATTAGAAAAAATTATTTAAATCTATAATTTTATGTATAACCATATGTAAATATCCTAATTTTTTTGTAAATTATAAAAGTGTGTGTATTTCGAGCAAAGAAATCCCTCTCTACTTAAAATAAGTGGATATCACTCTGGCACTACTGCACCTAGGGGTAATAAACCCAAAAAGGGTATATTAGGTATCAACTAGATCGTCAAATAATTCATGATAAAGAGGCAGTTTTCATACCTAGTTTAACACTTCTAATGGATATGTTTCAATTCATCATGGGCTCTATACAAACCATTATGAAGGATATATTACTAAATTTATTAAACTTGTTAAAGTTAGAGATGTATTAAAGCATAATATCCTAAAACAATCATTTATGAAAAGGTATAAACATAGGGATCCCATAATATATGAAATTAGAATTAATCTTCTCATTATAAAAAATTATTTCTTCAAACTTTTTTGACTTCTGTTTTTTCAAACCATTTCTATTTTATAAAATGAGGAAACAAGTAAAAACCAAACCAATAACCCATGTTAGGGGAAATGAAATGAATTTATAAACAACATTCCCAATGAAATTGGTGGTGGAGTTAAAAATTTCATATTGATACCTACCCATATATCTCAGTCTAAGAACAATAACCTAAACTATGATTAATTTATGCATCTCCCAAATATGGGGAAATTTTCCATCGAGTACTTTATATGGAAATGACCACTGATTTTTATTATATCTTTTTATTCAGTTTTCATGGAATAGTGGCTTAACTAACTGGAGAAGATAGTTTCTATACTACATTATTCTGAGAAGGATAAATTTACCTTCTATATATATTGTTTATATTGAGAGGTTGATCAATGGTTGAAATTGATGAATAATACCATGTAAAAGGTAAAATAGAATAAACGGAGTGGGATAACTTTAAGAATTCATTTCTTAATAATTATTTACCGCTAACTCTTAAAACAAATATAGATATTGAATTATTAAATCTTAAATAAATGGTGGGTGAATCTATCATGATTTAGCATAAAACTTTAAAACGGATTTAAAGATATTCCCCTGATTATTTATCAAAAATGAGTGTAAAATAGATAGATTATTTTTTAGTTTAGAATTACACCTCTAAAAGTCTACGACTATTTAAAAATTTAGGACTTATGAAGAAGTGATTCGATGTGGTCTCAAGTTAGAGATGGTGTCTAGATAATGGACACATGGGCATGGAGATAATAACATAAGAATAAAATTTAATGCTAAATGACAAAATTAAAAGGGGGGAAAGAGGATCCAACCACCCATGTTTCAAAAAATCTGGAATAAGAATTGTGATAACTTCCTTAGAGGGATAAGAAAATTTATCAAGTGTGGGGGAGAAGTCCACCAAGATCATAAATTTTGAAGAGATATTAATAATTCATTCAATGTGTTGTTGGAAATGAAGGTACCACCCAATGCATCACCCATTGTACAATTTTTCAATTGTATGTAGAAAAGGAACTATGAAACATAATAAACTAAACATAGTACATTGAGCGTAATTAGAATGATCAACCACCGAATATAAAAGAGAAAGCAAAATTTTATTCCATCACTGATATTGAGGTGAAACATGAAAATGAATTCATACAAGTTATACAACATATTCACTCAATAATGGGAAAAAATATTTCATTCTATTTCAATAAAAAAATTATATACTAAATTTTTTCTAGAATCATTTAACCACAGAACTGATACCTTGAAGTAGAGATATCCATAAAAACACATAATGGTGTTATAATTGCAACCCATGTTTTGGACTCTTCTCCTATTATCATCTATGGTAATATTCTTCCAATGAATCTCACAATCCCACCCTTAGTGTAATTTGAAATTATACTGGACATGGATTAGATCTATTGTCAACTATCTAGAAAAATGATATCTCTTTCCATATTATGAACCATCCCATTATCCATTAAAATGAAACGAATATAAATAATATGTTTTCTAAAATACCTTAATTTTGTTGGTTTTGATACCCAATGGAGAATAATTCATTTCCCAAATATCAAGTCAAAGTAAAGTATAAACCTTGAGTAAATTCCCATTTTAATGGAAAATACTAATTTATTTTCAAAAGAGTTACCCTTCCTTCCCCCAGATCTAGAGGTATATTTCTTAATGAATCTTATACTTGGACCCACTCTTATATCAAAATTTCCGAATAGGATGGCCCCAATAAAACTATAGGAGTTAATGAAGGAACTTCTAGAGTATTTGGAAAAATGATTCACATTCCCCAGTGCATTGCCTTTGGGTTAGTCGATGCTATTTTTCAAGAAAAATGATGGATTCATAGGGCATTGTATCTATTAACAGGAGCTCAATAAGACCACTAAAAAAATGTGTATCTCATGACAAGGATTAATGACTAGTTTGTTCAACTGCTAGGATATTCGTACTTTTAAAATGTGGATCTTCATCCAATATTTCATTAACTAAAGATAAATAAGGAATATATTCATAATATAACCTTCCATACATGTTACAGGTGCTATGATTTCAAAGTGACACCCTTTAGAATTAATAATTCCCCTAAAATAATCATGGTTTTGATGAATAGAGCCTTCAGAGACAAAATTGAAAAAATATTGCAGTCTTTTAGGAATATTTATTTTTAATCCAATAGAATGTAATAACATGAAGAGAATATACATGTTTTTATAAAGATATTAAGAAATAAGAAAATGTATGATATGTTAAGAAAGTATGACTTTTGGATGAAAAAAGTCACATTATTGGGCAACATGATCATAAGTGAGGGAATTTATATTGACCTTTTAAAGAAAACTGAAAGTGAGGAATTCCCCAAACCCTCAGGTGTTACAAAAATTAACAGTGTTATTTTATTAGTTGGGAAATACTAAAAAATTTTCAGAAAGTTATTATGATTGTATATCATGTTATATATGTTAACATAAAATGGGGTAATGTATGTCTATAATCAAGAATTTAAGGGATGTTTTAAGGTCCACAAGAAGAGGATAATCAATGTATCTGTACTCACAATACAGTCAATTGGAGAAGGTTGTTTAATATATAGTGATGCTTTAAAAGAATTATTTTATTTTGTACACATTCCCAATGATAATGTCATACCATGCGCCTTACAATAATTAAATACCCATGACAATAACTACCTGACACATGCTCTGCTTTTAGTAGTTTTGATATACACCAAAATGATTTTATTTCACTACCTATATAGTGATAATTCTGACATATATATAGATCACAATATTTTAATGTATATCTTCACATAGAAAGAACTAAAAATGTTTCAACAAAAATAGATAGAACCAATCAAGGACTACAATTTCTCTATTAAATACCATCATATAAAGATGAAAAAGGTATCTTTGAAGAAAATAAGCTACTAATATATCTACAATGCAGGTTGAGAATGACCTTATCATTATTGATATTAAAAGTATTGATGTGGAAATCATAAAATTATGTAATAAATCCTACTATGAAAAAAATATTTCCCAACCATCTAACTAAGATAATGTCAAGGAGTCACAAAGGGGTGATCTAGATATTCAAAATAAGGTGAAAGAAATAAAGGTATGAGAGAATCATGAATTTCACATTGATAGTTTCATTCAGTTTGGAACTAGACATTGTATACCTACATCACCTGAGAAAAAGAAATATCTATTGGATAATGCATATAGCTCATCTTTATCCACCCATCAAGGAAGTACCATTATATATTGGTATCATAAAGAGTACTTTTGATGGGAAAATGGGAATAAGGATATTCCTAAGTAAATATCATAGTTATTAATTTATATAAATTTAAAGAAGAGTGATATAAGTTAAAAGGGAAGATGAAAACAATTTTCAAGCCCCCAGGGAAGTGGAAGAACATTTTCCTAGACTTTTTCATTGGTCTCCCAAAGAATTCCCAAGGAAGTGATGCGACATGGGTTGTGGTGGATTTATTGACCAAGACTTCTCACTTCATTACTATTCATGGATATTTTCACTTGATAAAATTATTATGATATATGTAAAGAAGGTGGTGAGGCTATATGGGGGACCACTTTTGATCATCATTGGTTGGGATCCAAGGTTTGCTTCTAAATTCTAGAGAATTATTTAACATGATCTAAATACGAAATAAAATTTCAGTATTCCCTATCACCCCCAAGTAGATGGACAATCTAAAAGGTCCATTCAATCACTCAAGGAAATGTTTAGAGCCTTGTCGATGGAATTTAAAGGTATATGGGATCAAAATATCCCATTATTTGGGTTCTCATATGATAAAAGATTCCACTAATGTATTAAAATGGCTCCATATGAAGATTTTATGTGAAGAGATGTAGAACTCTACTTGTAGGGATTAATTTGGTGAAGGTGAGCCACTTGGACCTGATCTTGTTCGAGAAATAATAGTGAAGGATCAAGCTATCCAAAAACATAAAAAAAAAATATGCTCGAAGTCAGTAGAAGATTTATGATGATAGTCGTCAAAGGGACTTGGAGTTTCAATATGGAGATAAAATTTTAAATTGAATATATGCATAGAATATAGACATGTGGTTTGGAATGAAAGGGAATCTTAGAGCTAGGTACACTATTCCATTTGAGATCCTTTATCATGTAGTATTAGTGGCCTATTGGATATCACATCCACTGAATATGGTGCATGTTCATGATGTATTCCATGTTTATCTTATAAGGATATACATAGATGATCCCTCAAATGTACTATATCTGGAGGTGGTATAACTAGATAATTAACTCTCTTTTGAGGAAAAAATGGTAAGAATATTGGACCACAAAGATAATGTTCTGAACAACAAGACAACTCACCTTGTTAATTTTTTTAGGGAAAAACAACAAACATGATGAGTCGATGTTGGAATTGGAGGAAATGATGAATCCAATGTACCCACATTTATTATAAATTGAGAATATTAGTTGAAATTTTGAGGTTGAAATTTATAAAAGGGGGATGAGTGTAACCACCCAGACTTTCTAAATGAAATTTGTTTAATGAATAAGTTTTTGTTATATTATATAACATCATACACATACAATATAGAGAAACAAAAAACACATTATTTCTATAAGGGGGATCATTAAATTATTAATAAAATAAACCACTTAAAATGTCAAATATTTTAATGGGAAAAACTATTAAATAGAAAAAGTAGAATAGACAAACATGGAAAATTCCAATCTACTAAAACTATCTCCCCAGACAACAACTCTATAGAAAACAAACTAAATATTAGTAAACCAATCAACATATTCAAAAGGGAAAACATAAAAACTTGGGAAGAATTATAGTGAATAATGTATGAAGGAATTAAGAGGTATTTATAAGAGGTAATATGTCTATTGTAATAGTAATGTTCCCCTTTAACTTATAACCTCACCATTAGGAAAATTAACTTGATCATTGGGAATATTAACCTACTCATTAATAATAATAACCCTACAACAGGAATAGTAATTCAGAATCAAAATAACAAAATTCAATATAAATAATATTTATAATGATTAAATTAATAAAATTTAAATATTATAATACCATAAAATATAAATCATGATTAAAAACTTAATGATATTATAAGCACCTATTTAATAAACTATATTTTAAAGTATTTCATGAAAAAAATTAAATTTTATATTAAAAATTAAAATTACCATTTTTAAGAAATTATTTTTATAAAATGATATTAATTTTTATAATCAATATGTAAAAATTATCCCTGGGTAAATTTTGATAATTTTCTGAGTAGCTTAAATTTTTACATGATTGGTAAAAATACTACTTTTCAAATACTTCATGCATTAATAAATTATAATGATGCAATAGTCACTTAATAATTTTTAAATTTTATATATCATCCCAAAAAATTTAAAAAAATAAATATTCCATTTAAAAACATAAAACATAATTTTAAAACACAAAAAAAATATTTTCTAAAGTCTATAGTCAAAAATATTTCATTAAAATAACAATTTTTCATTTTTTCCAATTTCCTTTTTAATAAACTACTAAATTTTGTCTATAATGGGGTTTAAAGTCCTTAATAAATTTTATTTTATATATATAAGACTCATAATTTAAAAAATATCACTATTACAAGGTTTAACATATAAACTATATTTTATTCAATATTTCAACTTAAAAATACCCCCTTTTCAAGTATAAATAACCCCTCACCCCACCATTGAAAAAACACTTACCTTACACATACCAAAGAAAAATATCTACCTAATTACAATCTCTTAATAACCTTATAGTCCTTAGGGATGTTATGGTGTAATAATACTCCAAGCTATCAAGAGGTTAATGGTTGTATAAAAAGAACAACTTCACAATAGATGTAATGTTATTTCATATTTTATTTTTTTTTCATTTCTACACACACTATATTCCCTTAATTTTCTATAAAAACCATATTAAATAAATAAAATAGTATTTTAACATGATATTGATAATTTTAGTTTCCTATTAAATTTTATTTTTTATATTATTACATAATATCACTACAAAATATTTTGCTTTTTCCAATAGGGGCATATCTGTTCATAAATGTAAATTTTCTGTTGGTAAAAATTTTTACCAACATATATGCCCCTGTCACTAAACTATCGTTAAAAACTCTGTCAGTAAATGTTTTTATAACATATAAAACAGTTCTATTACAATTATAATAATTCCAACAGATAATATATATGTCTGTTAAAGTGTTTTTCCACAGTTTCTAATGACTCATTTTTCTGTTGGTAAGAATATTACCAACATATAATATGTTTATAAATCATATTTGAATAATAATTATACATTTTTATTTCTAGTAATATTTCATATTATATTTATTAATTTATCATATATAATACATCAATATTAATTATTAATTCAAAGACCATTTTAACACATTTTCAAACTTAGAAAAAAAAAATTATATTAATAATTAAATTTAATAAAACAGGATCCATCACACCACACCCACAACCCCTGACCCATCCATGCCAGTGAGCCAACTCCCACACAAGAGACCAGCGAGTACCACCAGTGACCCATCCATGTCATGCTAGTGCATCAAAAACACACCCATGGCATCGAGACAGCTCCAACACCAGCCAATCCATGCTAGCGAGTCTACTAAAGAACCAATCCATCCGTTCCAGTAAGCCTTCTCCAGCACTAGTGACCAGCGGGCACCAACCCATCCATGCCAGCAAGTCAGCTCCAACAGAAATCCATCCATTCTATCAAGTCAAATCCAGCAACCTGTGACCATCAGCAAACCATCCATGCCCTCGGACCAGGGAGTCATCTCCATCATGATCTAGAAACCTCATGTAATTATTATACCACATCTCTCAACTCCAATATCTCTGCCACACACAACCAAAAATCATACCAAAAAATGAGTCAGCTCCAATACCAGAATGAAACAAATCAGGTCAGCTCCAGTACCAACCAGAAACCTCAAGTCACCAGTACGTCACACACTTCAGCTCCAATATCTACATAAAAAAAAACATACCCACAAATCAGAGAAATATATATAAATAAATTGAAAACAAAAGATAAATAAATGGAAGTATAAAAAAATTATTTTCATAGTGATCAATTTTCATCATCTAGGTTGACATCTCAAGGATCAGTATTGCGAATGACTCGAATTAGATATCATTTCTAAAAAAAGATGGAAAAAACATCCCTAACACTTTCATGTCCTAAAAATCTATTTTTATGAATTTTCCAAAAAATAAATCCACTTTATGGTAAAGTGAAAACCATTAGAGGAGAAACTTCTTGAAATATAAAACATGAACCAAAGCACCACATTCTTGATGGATTTTTAAATAAAAGGCACAAAAAATTTCCATGGTAAAAAATAAAATGATGCATTTTTAAACAACTAAATAACAGCATATAAAATTTCCATGGTATAATATAAAATGATGCCTTTTAAATAAATATGAATTTCAACTACATAATTTATAATATAACTATGGTAAATAACAAAAGTGTCAAAACTAAATGAATTAAATTAATGAACATTCTTGAATGAAATAAATAACAATAAGAGCCTTATAATAGAAATTATTTAAAAATACCAATAATACTTACGAAACTTGTGTAAAATAATCATTATCCACCAAGCTCACCAAAAAATAATGACTTTGCATCACCAAACTAAAAATAGGTTACTTTGTGGAGAATTTGTATTAAATAGACTAAATGTGAGAGAAAAAAACCAAACATAATGACTATATAGTTTCACCAAACAAAAAACAGGTTACTTTATGGAGAATTTGGATGGAATGGCCTAAATTTGAGAGAAAAGCACTAACCTGCTGGAGAAATTTCTGAGATGGATCAGCCATGGGATATAACAAAGCCCATCCCCCTTGACCATATTTCAAATGCATCATCTTTACAAACCCCTAAAGCTAACCTAGTCCACCATGGTGGGTTGGATGATCTTCCTCATCAAGAACACTCCCCATGTCACTACATTCACATAACCTTAACCTGCATTCGATATCCAATCCCCTTATCTATTCACCGTGATGTCTGTGAGCTGATGATGAACCCTTAACTTATCCATCAACGCATCTAGATTTTCCCTAAGCAAAAGAATTCTAGATACACCTTTTGATAAATGTGGCGATCTGCTCCTCCCCACCCTGCCAAACCATGGCTCCATTATGCCTATGTAGAAATTTTTAACCTTGAATAAGTTAAACGGGTTCAACTTGAGTATAAATATGTTCGGATTATAATCGGGTCGACCCTTCTAACCTAAATAATATCATATTCATGTTCCGGTTAATAAATCATAACCAACATAACTTATTAACCTAATGAAATTATATTTCATATGTAGGTCATTCGGGTAAGATGAATCAGAATATGTGGGTTGTTTGGGTTAATTGAGTCGGGTTTCAATTAATTTTGATTAAAAGAATTATACGAGTTGTGTTCAGTTTCACCCATTTGTAAATAGGTTATGTTAGGTCAACCTGTTCAATAATATGGATCATGTTTAGGTTGAGGAAAAACTAGTTCACTTGATGTTCAACCAGACAAGAACCCAACCCACGCACCCGAATTGCTAACTAAATATCAGTGACAAACACAAAAAAAAGCAATAATTAGCATTCATTTTATACTTACCAACAGATGGAGAATCAAATCGAGTATCATTAACCACAGTTTGGCTATTGATCATCATAAATTCATTCTTGTTAATTTTTCTCAGCTGCTAGTTTATGATCTTTGTCTATGCCTGAAGCCCTGCCAGCTCTGACCAGGTACTCCTTCTCAATTTCCTAGGAAGTGTTTTGTGAACCTATCATGGATGTCTTTAATACTTCCATGAGGGATAACCCACTCTTTGAAAATCTTCTTATCACCTGTACAAGGTCACATGAATTGTTAAAAACAACATTATATTATAGGCATTAACATGCAAAAAACAATAAACAAGATTTCAAAAAAGTAATTAATTCAAAAATACAAATTACATTACATTATGATTCTATAAATTGTTACAGTCATCTAATATCATGCATTATCATTCTTAAATATTTAGTGTTGTGAGAAATTTCAGGCCATGAAAGTGTGCCGTATATATGAAAGAATTTCTTGTTTTCATAATTCAAAATATGTAATAGAAAACGAGTGAATAACTTTAATCTTGTGGCTTTCAAATTCTTATCAAGATGTTCTTTCGAATCACATACCATCAAAATAGGGTGACTGCTGAAAAATATTTCAATGTGTACCTAATTACTAAAAAATAAAAATAATGCACCAAAATGTCAGAATCACACTAGCATTTTCTCAACATTTCACATGTATATGATATTATATGAGAATAGACAAGAGACTTAACCAATTCATAAAGAAAGAATAGTATAAAGAGTGTTCATTTCCACATGCCTTTATACATTAGGAAAAAAATAGAATATGAAATAAAATATAAGCATGTGCATCTTGTATCATCGGCATGAAACTCATTTGGAAAATCAAAAGTTTCAGTTGATAATAAAATGTCCAAAACAAGCCATAAATAATCCTATATGGCCTAAAAATAAAACGCCAACAAGATACCAGCAACACAAGCATCTGAGATAGTATGGTCTCTCACACAAAGTAGCATCATCTACTAGACTAAGCATCATCCCTTAACATAAGTAGACCCAAAATAATTATAACATGCAGACCCGCGATATATATTCTAGAAATGTTAATGTCATCTCTTAAAATGAGTGAGTAATCACACCGTAACAACATAAATCAGTAAGTAAATTGAAATTTTCATCCAGTTGAGGGAAATTTAGAAATGGATATAATTACTCTTGAAATGGTTGCATAGGGGCAGTATAATATACAGAAATAGTTTGATCCTTCATGTTAAAAACCAATAAATGAAAACTAGATTTCTAGTTTTGAAGGTCTGCAGCAAAAATGTTTACAACAGAAAACCCTGAACCAATCTCATATATACACAAATCTTCTCTACAACATCAAATCCCATGGATGTGATGATGTGTGCTTGGTAACATAAAGATTATTAGCATAGATCCTCTATTAATTATTTTTTTAACACAAAACCTACCACATATTCCAAAACATACAATTCAGAAGCTTGGATTTGATAATGTGTACTTGGGGATGTAAATATTATTATCTAACTCCATATTGGACAGAAAACTAAGAACATGTTGAGAATTTAATTAATGAACAATAGTGTAACATTACAAGAAGCCTTTATAGATCAATCATTCCAGATCTCTTAAAACATTTATGTTTTTCGGGAAATAGAGGATGTGAAATATTTAACCTTCAAAAGACAGTTTCTACAACCCTAACTAGTTTTTTTATGTGTAGTTTTGGAAGGACCGCTTGCAACATTACATGCTGTGGAAATTTCTGAGAATTTTGACATTTATTCCAACTTTACTAAAAATCATTCATCATGTAATTATTAAAAAGTTAATAACATAATATTGTTCAGTAATTAAAAAATCATAGTAGTACAATAATAAAGAAACCAACTATCATGTAACAAATAGAGTAATAAATTATAAATAATAAAATAAACTATGATTCATTTTCTTGAAACACTGATAGTTTATAATGATATAAATATATCATTGTGATGTTCAAAATATAAATGAAATTCAATATAGATATCAATTGTTATCCAAGGTTCAACTATTTAATCTATGAAATCAAGGAATTCATTGTAAAAAATCCTAGATTTATAGACTCAATATCAAATTCAATAGTATAATAAATAAAAAATGTAACAAAATGAGTATAATTCATTTTCACATCACGTAGAATAGGTATAATACATTAGTCAATAAAAGATACCAACATTATGGAATTCTACCGACCAAATCAATAAATGAAATATAATCAAATACAAAATGGAGAAACATTATTCAAAAAAATGAATGAATATTCTTCAAATTAGATGATTTAGGGTGTATTATCATGTAAAAAATTAAATCGTCACTAATTAAAGGTGTAATATATCAATGTGGATTGTATATTTTACTATTATTTATAGAATGAAATCATTTTAGTTCATTTAAAATGCATTCGTTTAATAAAATTTCAATGTAAAATTTCAATGCGTATTTTTTATTTCACTATAACTTATAGAATGAAAACATTTATGTTCACTTAAAATGCGTTCCTACCTAGAATGAGCCTTAAAATGGAGCCTCTTCAATTTAGATTTCAATAAATCACTCATTCATCGTTATACGGTCCTTGCCCCAATTCAATATCAATGACTTCATGCAACAAGTAATTTTCATGTGTAAATAGTTATATTCTTTTCAAAGTGACCAATATATCATCATTAAATATACTATTTAGAAAGGGTTCATCACTTTTATGATGAATAACACTGTGTTTTTATCTATGAGCGATGAAATGTAGAATGGAGGCATTCGCTAAAAATTCACAACCCAAAATTAGGAAATCATGAAAGATATTTCACATTTTCCCACTTCCAATATGTTCGCCCAAATTTTATTATTTCACTTACTTAATCTGGCTAAGTGCACAATGTTATTAAGATTGAAGTTCCATTTTAACAAACTCATGGGAGAATTATTCCCATCCAACCATAGAAAACTTCATTTGAGAGCACAACCCAAAAATTAATCAAAGGTGTACCTTTACTACTTCTTCCGGTGCACATTATCATGGTCCATATTAACTTCATTTCTTCCATAATTAGGTAACAGAACAGATTTCTACTTTTTTTTCCAGAGATAAGTAAGTAACCAGAATTCTAAAATCACCCAAAAACACAAGAACAAGAATAAAAAAGCTTGTTCCATCATAATTTCACTAAAACCCAAACTAGAATTCAATTTAAACACTAGATACATGTGATTTTAGGTGATTCTAACTTCAATAATAGAAGTGCATACCTGATCAGATGCCCAAACATCAACTGAGTAAATTGGTTTTTGTCCATACCCCTCCCAACATAAGAATTGATCCCCTTACTTCCATTTCACACACCTATTGCACAGCCACTACAAGGCCAAGGAGAAGCTTAGTGCCTACTCGCTACTTCCAGACCACCTGAGCAACATCAGGCAGTTCGTACTACCAATCTATGATGATATTAAGGTCGTTCACTGGATCCCACAAAGCATCGACGGGGCTTCCATGGTTCCCATCTCGGGATCCACTTTGAGATTTCAATTCCTGAAGGTCAAGGAGGGCTTAGGGAACCCATAGAAGGGTAATATCGTAGAGGTTGTCAAACTGATCAGGGGTGTCTGTGGAACAAACAATCAAATCAGTTTCAGCAATAATTTCTCGCTGAAGAGGGAAAAGGGATTTTCTCTCACGTTAGTTGAAATTTTTACATCCATGGAGGAACTGAAGGGCTTTAACACGAAGGAAGAACGAGAGGTCTTGCGCTACCAGCAAGCCTTTGAGGGTTGCATCTGAAATTTTTTTCATTTAAACATTCTTATTTTTAGTTTATTTTAGTTATTTGTTAAATCCCATGTAGTAATTTATTTGAAATAAAACATATTTAAAATACTAATTTGATATTTTTAGATCGATTGTTTTATAATCCTAATATTTATCAAAAATATTTTAGTTAATATCAGTATAATTTATTTAGTAAACTGTAAGGGATAGAAAAATTGTTGATAAATGCATTTCTTTTAAGTCAATAAACACTGATAGTATATTTATATATTAGAAAAAAATATTGGTAATAATAATTAATAATAATAGATTCATTTTTTGGTAAAAAAAATTGTTTGTATTAATATGATAAAGCAAAAAAAATTAATTTTTAGTAAACTATGTTTTAGTATTAAACAATTAATAGCAGCATACATATATGTTGGTAAAAGTAAATGTTGGTACGTTAATTCCATACCAATAAATATTAATATCTGTAAGAATTACAATTTTATACCAACAAATATATTGTTTGTTAATAAATTTTTGTCGGTATAAGTGAAATATTTTGTAGTGTATATACCTTGCTTCTCCTCTTCGGACAATGTCTTGTTAACGACCGATTAACCACCAACGAGGATGTATCCAATTATTTTCAAATCAACGCCTTTATAGATGATTATAATAAATTATTTATTATATATAATTAAATGTATTTATAATCTTATATATTAAATAATAAAAATGTATAATTAGTAATAAAGAATGATTGTTAAATCAAAGTATGATGGGATATTTTAAATAAAATATGATATCAAAACATTTCACATTTATGAAAGGAAATTAAGGTATATAATAATATCATTATAATTGATCCAGTGTTATAAAAATAAACATAATTAAATTATTTTCCCATTTTTTAATAAACCTGAGTTATTTGTATAGGAGGTGGAAAAGTGATAAAATAAAGGGGGGTTTAAGGTATCAGGATTCTCAAACCTAATTCCTTCCTTTTGCATTATCTTTTCGGTAAAAATATTTTTAGAATAGGTGTTCATCTGTTGTACATAAGGATTCTTTCATAATTATTTCTATTATTTCCTATAATATACGTGTTTTCCACTTTTCGAAAGGACTTTTAAACCAATTATAATGATTTTTTGAAAAGTTATTTTTTTTAAACATAACTTTGACTCCTATTTATTTGTTTCTTATGCAATGAAAAATAATAATATTTTGAAAAAATATAATCTTTCTTATTAATCTGGGAACTCAAAAGGTTATTCATTAAATTATTATTGATGAATCCTTTATGAAACCCACTCATTTCCAAGGCTTTATTTAATAACTATGATTGTAATATTTCCATGTGGCATACATGATTATAATAATTCTATGATGTTATGGTTGGAACTATGATTATATATCCCTATAATGCATTAGGTAATGTGATATCTCTCTTGAGATCATGTGTGTTGTCTATTGAAATGAGGCTATCTTTGATCCCAATTATTTTGTTATGATTTATGAATATATGTTATGCATGAACATTATGCTAGAATTATTCACAACTGTGTGCTATTTCATCACTATGCTATGATGTTTTATTATTATACATATGACGCATTCCATGAATTTTTCATATTTTTCCCTTATAATTACGATTATGATCATATGTTTATGATATAATGATGTTGATTGTGCTCACCCATGAACTATTGATTCATGCCCCTTATTCCTCCATTGATATTCTTCCCCTTATCATGATTTTGTCTCACTCATTTATTTGATGTATATCCTCAAGTAATTAAATGAAATAAAGATACTTTGAGAGATTTTATGAGAAAAAAAGAATATGGTTCAAAATAAGTTTTTGTTTTATTATGTAAAAGTGATTTATTTTTACATCTCAGACCCAGATGCCACTAAAGAGTATCTCAAGACCTGTTAGCCACATGGACTCACGCACATATCCCTAAATTCTAGAGGATATCGACTAGCAGAGAGGTCCTTGGGTGTGACTATGGAGAAACTATTCCATCATTAACAGAGTGGAACAATTTGGATATGGAATAACAGATAAATAACGGAAGCATAATATGACTATATTGCATAGAAAAAGCAGACATAATAAACAATGTACCTATAACCTGCAGTAGCATAAGAATATATAAACAAACTAGAAATAATAATCAACTAATAATTGGTAACTAAATCAAATACCACAGGATGATAATGTATGTCATGTATCAATATATTAGGAATACATGGATATAAACACATGGTATTAGCACTATACATTCTATACGAAAAATAAGAAAAATTTATTCAGAAGCATCCCATGATCCTGTCGAGTCGTCTTCTACCCAGCTCCATCCAAAGTCATGCAAAATGTCAAAATTCCATAAGAGGACGCTTCCCCTTATCTACCCCTAAAACCATATCATATGCAAGGGTACTATTGGTGGCCGGGATAAGGTGTGAGATAAATCTCAGTAGGCCTCCACCAATGGATCCTATAAAATCTAGTCTTTCTATATAATATGGAAGTGTAAATATATAATAAATTGAAGCATGAATAATAAGTGTAAAAAGGCTATCTATAGTTATTGAAGGAAACCAGCCTCACACTACCTCCTTTAGCCTGTGCCGAAACATATCTATAGATGTATCAGGGAAAATAATGACTAGTATCATAGTAGTAAGGGACTCCATTCCTAGTATCACACTCTATAGAAGACATGTCGAGCATCATTTATAGGGGAATCATTCCCAATATCACAGTAAGAGCCATCATGAACATATAGTATCTGAGGGACTTCATTCCCATTCAGTATCATAAGGGATGTCATACCCGTAAAGTGTCACAAGGGACTTCATGCCCATGTCAATATAACATGTTCAATGGTCATTATTCCCATTTATTATAATTATTAAGTATCACCAGGACTATTTTATATAAAGAAGGAGGGTCACCATACCACTTTATATATATCATGCACAAGGGTCATCATGCCCAATTTCTATAATTAAATAGGGTTGTTGTGCCAAAACTTATTTAGTAGTAATATCCATTGGATTTAATACAATCCAAGTAATAATTCATAATTCATATACATTTAATAATGATAATGGTACAACCGTTTTCTAGTTTAGCAATGTGATGTGGGCTCACCCCTCACATCAATTCAATTCATTTAAATTTTAAATGGAATAATTCATGTTATGCCCCTTCATCTAATCCATATTAAAATAATATTTTTATTTATAAGAAAATTCAAGCACACCATTAGGTTATTTGGTATTATATTCATGGAAGAAAAATGATTTTAATAGGGAACACCCAAAGGGGTGGATCACATTGGGGCTGAAAAAAAATATATGAATTTTTGTTATAGCAAGTAATTATGATCCAATAAAGGCTTCCAATTAAAGCCAGATATAAATTAGAGGGAAACTCATGGTTAAACCATCATGCGTCACAATGAAACATATTATTAAAAACCAAAAATATGATGGGTAAACTTTAGAACAAATACCTCATACTCATTGAACTCTCCTTGTCGAGTATCGTCCTATAATTTAAAATGGATTGGAAGAAATCTAAAGAACAGATAAACACCAAAAAAAATGGAATATGGATCTAGACATTGATAACTTCATCGAGAGATAGAAAAATATAGTGATATGCAAGATTATTGAAAAACTTTTCGACAAAGATCAAACTAGAAAAATGGAATTTTGATCAGACAATGGATGAAGGAATGGGAGAAAAACCTTTAAAGGAGGAACATTGGAGCTCAATGTGAAGGTATGAGGGTACCTATCTTCTAGAAATAGAAACTAAGGATGGAGGTTAAATGTAAGGGTCATTAATGTCATTTTATTCTTTTACCCAAGAAAAAGAGGTTCATGATTTGGCGACACGGTTTTCCAAAAATTGCACCAAGCGTGCGCGGATCACTGTATAAGCATGATACCCATACAGTTAGGCCACACTGTTAGGAAAACTATGTTACAACCATGAGAAACACATCTGATAAAATTTCTATATTTTTTCATGAGAATACACCTAATGTGGAATGGTTTCCCCACATTTTGCGACCTCTTGCACCCCATTGTCCAAACCAGCATGGTTAAAAGAGATAGTGTAGGATGGGTCGTATGGTTACTACTAACAATGCAACCTATAGTTTTTCTCCACTAGTCAGGTTTCTGAGCTACGAACAAGACTCGGATGACCATGAAACCTTGCTAACATCAAAGTTCATCCATACTAGGTCCTAAATAAATAATTTGAATGACAATTAAGTGATCCATACCCGAGGTAAAAACTGTGTTTTATAGTTTTCCCCCCTTACAAGAACTCATCCTAGAAAGTTGTAAACACTTCATCTGAGAAAAACAACAGGCACCTGGGACATACTTTATCCTCCCTCTCCTAGTTCTCATTTGGCACATGGATGTACTTACATAGAACCCATTCTATAAGGATAGGCTAACCTTATAGTGCATTCTTTCCATATCCAATTATATGTATAGGATACTCATCAAGAGAAGCATTAGTATCTAGCCCAATATCACTGGGATCAAATGTATTAGATGGGTCATGGTGACATTGAAAAATCATCAAATCCTAGAATACTTCGTCAATAGAATGGTACCTCAGAGGTAAAATAAATAGATAGTCTTTTGTTTTGAATCTCTCCATAATCTCAAATGTATTATAAAAGTGCAAAAACAGCTTCCCTTGCCTCTAAATTCATCTATTCCTCAACCTGGAAGACACCCGTAAGAAAACACAATCCATAACCTCGAACTACAAAGGTCATTAATATCAATTGAAATAATATTTATGTCAACACTGAGCTCTATAAAAATACTTCTTTATTAGCTAAACCTACTTTGACGCCTCTTAAACAAGACATGGACCCAGTTGTGTAGCATATCTTACCTATGACCAACACATGGGTGAAGGTAATGGCCTACCATATATGTCCCCATAGGTATCTATCTGAATCATTTTATAATTATTATTATTCTTAGTGAACTCAATTAGTGGGATATGCTACTCCAAAGAACCACCAAAATCAAAGATGTGTTCTTGGAGCATGTCCCCTAGAACCTGTATAGTCTGTTTCGACTGACCATCAGTCTGAGGGTGAAAATTTACGCTTAGAAGCACCTATGTACACACAACATTTGGAAACACATGCATGAACCTTGGTGTAAGGAGAGTGTACCTATTTGAAATGATAGTAAGAGGTACCCCACATATTATTATGATCTCATGGATTTATAATCTTCCAAGATCATCACTGTAGAAATTCTTCCAAATAGTAATAAAGTAGGAAACCTTCATCATTCAATCCATGACTACCCAAATGGTGTCATTACCTCAAGAAAATCTTGATAAGATGATGAAAAAATCCATTACAACATACTCACATTTCCATTCCAGGACTGGTAATAGTTATAAAATGTCGTCATTTTTCAAGTTCTCCTCCTTCACATATAGACAGGTGTAACACCTACTAATAAATCATGTTATCTAATTTTTCATCCCTAGCCACCAATAATATCAGCACATGTCCTGATACATCTTGGAAATACCCAGGTGAACTTACCACTGATAATCATATGAATCACAAATTAGATCATCTCTCATATCAATGCAAACTCGGATTTGACCATGTATACAAAAGATATCATCACCATCGAAAGTCCAATTTTGAGGCTAGTCCTAACCAGAAATGCTCTCTCATAAGACTAAGACCTCATGATTTAAAAAATCCCTCATACTTACCTTCTCTAAAAGTGAAGAGGTCATTGATAGTGATGAAAGTACAGACTGTCCATGATGGTCCTGAACCTATATGAGTATCTTAGATAATAGAGCTATAAGATAAAATTCGCTACTCCTCTCTTTAACTGCTTATGTCATATTCCGCCTGCTCATAGCATTAGAAAAAACATTACCTTTCCCCAGAATATATGAAATCTCAAAGTCAAAGGACTACATATATTCCACCCATCTTCATTACCTAAGATTCAAGTATCTCTATGTAAAAATATACGTGAGGCTCTTGTGGTCCGTAAACAACACAAAATTCTCCCCAGTAATTAATCCCTCCAACAACAAAATGTTTGTTCAACAACTAATAATCTGATATAACTCTTTAGGTAATTATTCAAATTAGGACTCAAGTGTCGAGAACCATATGCAACAACTCAATATTACTATATCATAACTTCTCCTATCCTGATACCTAATGCATCAGAAAAAACATTATGGATTTTGTATGGCTCTGGAATAACTAGCATTAGTTCTAAAGTCCATCTCACTTTTAGCCCCTGAACGGATATCTCATAGTATTGAGACAATATAAACTTCACACCCTTCTTATTCAATCCAATAAAAGGTGTTTTTAAGCATTATGAACCTAAGATAAAATTCCATTAGTAACCATCTTTCCCTAAAAAATTCCAGATCACATACATTTTTAGGATGCTCCTAGGTATCCACTGCCCTCTCCTTATTTGGATCAACAAAAATGCATTTTTTATGAGGTAATTTGACCCAATAATCAAAACTTTTAATTCTAAAAGTTTCATTTAATTGACTTATCATATAGTTGGTTCTCATTTAGTTTATTCAAAATGACCTCAAGATTAGTTGAATGGTCTCGTTGAGTATGAGAATACACCAACATGTCATCTATGAAGACCATAAAAAAGAATTATAGATAGGTTTTGTAAAACCCTATTCATAAAATCTATGATGATGGTCTATTCATTTATAAGACCGAATGGAATCACAAGATACTCATATAAGCTATATCGAATACAGAAATTCTTACATGGAATATCTAAAGGCATGACTTGAACCTGATGATATCCTGATCTTAGGTTCATCTTTGAGAATACCCCATCACCTCTAAGATGGTCAAAAAATATCATATATGTGAGTTAAGTGATACAAATTTTTCATTGAAATTTGATATGACTTCTAGTAATCCATGTAAATCCTAAGGGTTCTTTCTCCCTTCTTTGCAAATGGACTGGTGAACCCCATGGATAATTATTGGTTCATGTAAAACCCTTGTCCTCTAAACCCTCTAACTACGTCTTGAGCTCCTGTAACTCATAAGAATACATCATTTATAGATGAATGGATACTAGTTATGATCCAAAAACTATATCAATAGTAAACTCCACCTCTCCCTCAAATGGTATTCCAGAAAAGATGTTTGGTAAGACATCCCTAAATCAATCGACTACAGGGGGAACCCAATTTGTTGTAGTCCCTCACCATTCATGTAAATGGTGGAAATCTAGGTGGTCACTCCACCTATCATGTAACACCCGAGACTTTTATGTTATATAAATCATCAAAGGAATATTTTTCTACACAACACTTGCTTGGCTTGCTTTACACGCAATCGCGACCTTCCTCGATAGCTTGCGTTGTACGCAATACCGAGTTTCACTAAACAATAATATGCTATTAAAACTAGCCGTTATGAATAGTAATAACCACTTTTTGAAAATTTATAAATTTTATTTTTCAAAATGGACTACATTTTTGGACTCAGAATATCGAAATTATCCTAGGGTGAAATTTTGGTATTTTTCTGAAAACTTTCAATTTTTGATGAATAGTGAAACCACTAAGTGGTAGGTTAAAAACTGAATTTTGCATAAAACTTAATTTTACCGCTTCTGTGAATGGAATTTCAAAAATCCGACAGACACGGTTGATGTCAGTAAGTAAAATGTGGTTCAATGAGATAAAAATAATTTTTTGGTGAATAGTAACTTTTTACTATTTTTACCGCGGTTAATAGTAAATAGGGTAACTAAGGGTAAATATGATATTAATATTACCCTAACACATGTCCTAATTCTATTGGACAAGTGTAATTCGACCAAAAACAAACTTAGGAATAAAATATGACCATTTAGGCCCACTTGGATTAGATTAGGACATTTATTATTAATTTATTTAAAGAAGGGTTAAAATAGTTAAAATCAAAGTTTAATAAGTAAATCATTTTTAATATGGGGTTATACATAAGATAAATTCGATTGTAAATATTCATTAGAAAGCTAAAAAGATTTCCTACATGATGGTATTTTATTTGTAATTTTTAGACATCAAATAATTTAATTTATTTATGACACAAAGATGATGCAGTAATTATCTTATTAATGAAATATTGAAAAAATTGATAATATAAATACCAAAATAAATGTAATTTGAGACTTTTTATGAATTACACTAATTTTCTAGGTTACTATGATATATTATTGTTTATTTAATCAACTTGGTTCGAACATATAATTCTGTTATGACTTTCAAAAAAATCATATATCAAATAGTGTCAAAATTGACACAAAATAGTTTTTAAATCAAATATTATATTATTAATTGTTATTTTATTCCTAAAAATCTAACGTTCTGCCAAATGACTTCGATAAGGATATATATATTAATAATAAACAATTTGGGGTTCGTTTGGCATGTTATAGTAAGTGTATTAACCATATAGTGAAAGAAAACAAAAAGACACGGTAAAAGTTAAATTAATTAACTTAGAGTTAAATCTAATTGATAAGGTTAAAATAATACCCTAAACTTGTCTAAATCCTATTGGTTGATAGGATTTCGACCCATCCCCACTTTAGCTTCGAAATAAGACCCTTTGGAACCATTATAAACCGATTTTGACATTAATATAAAATAATATTTTGAGATATTCCTAAGGTGCCCCTCTCCTCCCTTATAAAAGGGCACCTCCTCCCCCTCCTCCTCACACCAATTTGAGCACTCAAGCTCGGCCAACCCCTGCCATTTTCTCCTCTCCACTTCCCTAGAATAATACTAGAGGTCCTGGTCTTCTCCAAAGACCAATCTTAGTTCCTTAAGTGGAGGATTCAAAGAGGCGTTCCAAAGAAGAGGTAATATCCATAACCGATCTTTTCAATTTCTTTCTTCTTCAACTTCTTCTTCTTTAGTTGTTTCATGATAAAGTAATAACATCAGTATTACTTACATACTGATATGTTATTATAAATATGAAACAACCCTAATTCACCTTCTATCCATCCTACGGAAAAATGAAATCACCACGCGTGCGTACGTACGGAATACCGTCTCCACGCCGTGGTGTAATCTATTTTCCACCATCACCTTAAAAGGATGGGTATAATGGTGTAATGAGTAACTATATATGATTATTATTAAGTAATATTGATACTGAAATAATATATATATATACTCCAATACAATTCCACGATCATAGGAATGATATCATCACTCGTGCGTACGTACGGAATACCGTCTCCACGATGTGATGCGACTCGTTCTACATGATCTTCATTTCATAATGATTATATAAATGAATTGAATGAATATGGTATATACTACACTAATACCATTCTGGAAATGAATTATCTATAACCTAAAGATAAGAATAAGAATTTATTCGACAAAACACGCATAAGAACAAAAAGTTATAAAGACCCGAGTAACAAGTAACAATAAAATATTACTAACAAGAAGCTAATAATATGACCATAAATGATCTCATATCAATATGTATGATTCTGTAATAAGTCAATAACATTATTTAAACCATTATACAGTAGCTTCGGACACGAACAAAGCAAATCGGACCTAAGGTAAGGGAAATATCACAATCTCATTTTTATCCGAGATTGTTTATTCATAAGTATTTACTGGGGTGTATTTTATCATCCACATCCATGTTCCATCAATATGTAATATTATTTCCATCCAACTACAATTGTTTAAATCCATTTTTACCCTTCGGTGAGTTTTTAGTAATATCTATGAAAGGAATCTTTTGTCATACGAGGTACTTTTTGACTTTTCCGACAAAAGTACGAAGAATGTTTTTTTTAACTTATACGGCATGAATGGATTTTTAAAACATTGTTTCCAAGAATCTTCCTTTACAAGTTTTCAAGTTTATTTTTAATAAACTTCTTTTATTTTAAAGTTGTATGACATGTTATGAAAGGAAAAATGTTTTTGAAGAAGAAAGGATATTTTCCTCAAGAATGGAGTTCAAGTGTTTTATCAAAATTATTTTCCATCTAAGATAATAAAGGGTTCTGTTTTTATCCCTATTATTAAATTGATTTGTTCATGTTGTGATGGAATTATTTTTATGAATTCCTTTATCTTATATGAATTGATTTATGATGTCATGATGTTTCAAGAATCCCATTTTTGTTACATGTGTTATGCGATGATGTATGTTTTATGATTATGTGGAACACATAAGAAAGGATTCATTATAAGATGGGTGGGACCTATATCTCCCTCCAATGCATTGGGTAAAGATTTTATATCTCATGAGATAGACATGGCTGGAACGGAAGGTTATTTCGGTTCAGTGATACAGGACTGAAACGAGGAGTGAACTCGGTTCAGAAAGGGACTTTGTCAACTAAGATAGTCTTGGCAATGAGTCATGACTAACAAGAAATGATTTTCCATGATTATGTGTGCATGCCACAAAGTTTCAAGTTTTATGTTATGATTATGGGGATCTCATTTTCACTTCTATGATTTATTCCATGTTAAGATATTATGATCTCTTTTGCAGGTTTTGATTTTCATAAATATATGATATGATTTTTATTTGCCCTTGCTGAGCATTTGAGCTCACCCTTTTATGTTTTCTTTTCCCCAGGTCAGGAAGATGGATATTAAGTAGAATATGCTAAAAGGGACCCTAGATATGATGAAATAAATGGGAGACACTGTAGAAGATTTATGAACCAGTTGTTTATGTTTCCCAGTTTCTAAAGACACTATACCTATACGGTCCTTTGTGGTTTTGTCATATGTTGTAATAAGTGTGCTTCAATTTTGAAGTATTAACAATGTATGTAAAGTGTGGGTCGTTATAGTTGGTATCAGAGAAAATGTATAGTCAACCTTTGGAAACTAGGATGTGAAATCCTTAGTAAGAACCCTAAGGATAAGTCTAAGCATAGAACACAATCTTAGAAATGGCCATGAATAACCTAGGATAAGACCATAAGCATGAAATTTTTTTTTTCTTGAATTATGTGGTTTCCTATTATAATTAGTGTTGCTCACACTATTCTTCTTGGTTTTAGTCAATGGCTGGAACCCGAAGGAACCGTGTTAATGCGGAATGCGATGGGCAATGCAATGATTGTCCCCCTGAGCAACCAAACGATATGGGAGCTGGAATGCAAAATCTTGTAGCCATGCTCACACAACTTTCTCAAGCTATGAATCATGCAGGATTTCCAAACGAACAAAGGAGGGAGCAACATTCTGTTGAATCCTTCATGAGGCAGCGTCCACCATCTTTCAGCGGGTCTACTGATCCATTAGTTGCTGAACAATGGATTAGTACTACTGAAAAGATATTTTCAGTTCTTCAATGTTCTGATCATGATAAAGTCATCCTAGCAGTGTATCGTTTGGAAGGAGATGCGGATCAATGGTGGAATCTTGTTAAGAATACGAGGCAAAGGGATGAAATTGAGTCTATGGAATGGGACGAGTTCAAGAACTTATTTTTCAATAAGTACTTCCCTCATATTCTCCGAACAAAGATGGAGAAAGAGTTCCTTGAACTGAAGCAAAGGGATGATGAATCTGTTGGTACCTATGAAGCAAATTTTACCAGACTTGCAAGGTACGCTTCTGGTATTATTATCCAACCTGAGAGTAAGATCGATCGATTCTTTAGTGGCTTAAAACCAAGTCTTCGAAGGGCGTTAGCCATAAGGGACTTCAATAGCTACGAGGAAATCGTTCGATGTGCTCTCAAAGTCGAGATGGAGATTGGAGTAACCCATCAGTCACATGGGTTTGATAAGAAGAGGAAGATGGAATTCAAAGAAAAATCTAAAGAGAACACGGAAAAGAAGATGAGCTTTTCCTTATGCTCAAAGTGTGGAAAGAAACATGGAGGGAGTTGTCTTAAAGGGACAAGTAAATGTTTTAAATGTGGAAAAGAAGGTCATCGGGCATTTGAATGCCATGATAATGGGAAGAAGATGTCTAATGACGCAAACAAAGGAAGGGATACACAGAATGAACCTACTACACTTCAATGTTTCAAGTGCAAGGAGATGGGGCATTATGCCAATCAATGCCCAAATCCAAGGGTTGATGATGATGGTTGACGTCAACAAACTCTTAAGGCTAAAGACAAAGGAAAGTCACATGCAATTTCTATCAGCGATGTGGAGTACGATAACGATGTGGTGAAAGGTACACTTACCATTCTCTCTAAAGTAGCAAATGTTTTATTTGATTCTGGATCCACCCACTCTTTTATTTCTGAAAAATTTTCTAAGGGTATCACCGTATTACCTCAACAATTAGATGTTGAGTTAGCTGTGACAACACCTAATGGCACATCAATCGCATCAAAAGTTTATAATTCTTCACCGATCGAAGTTTGTGGGAAAGTGCTTCCTGCAAATCTTGTGATCCTTCCTTTAGTGGAATTTGATGTGATTATTGGCATGGATTGGCTTTCTCTACATGGAGCTCATATCAATTGCCAAAGAAGGGAAGTCACATTTCATATTCCAGATCAATCTACGATCGTATACCAATGCAAGGATGAACATAACCTTCCAGTGGAAATTTCTTCCATCTTATGGGTATTGATTCCACTAAATGAAGGTTATTTATCTCAAATGGTTGGTGAGAAACTCACGATTAAGAATATGCCCATTGTACGGGAGTTTTATGATGTCTTTCCGGAGGAATTGCCGGGTCTTCCACCAAATCGTGAAGTTGAGTTTTCAATAGAACTCGTACCGGGTGCTTTGCCTATTTCAAAGACACCTTATAGAATGGCCCCAATTGAGTTGCAGGAATTGAAGAAGCAACTCCAACAGAATCTTGATAAGGGATTCATACGCCCTAGTGCGTCACCTTGGGGAGCACCTGTTCTATTTGTTAAGAAGAAAGATGGATCAATGAGACTCTGCATTGATTATTGAGAACTTAACAAGATCACTATCAAGAACAAATATCCTCTCCCACGCATTGATGACTTATTTGACCAACTACGCGGAGCTCAATACTTTTCCAAGATTGATCTTCGTTCAGGGTATCATCAATTAAGGGTCAAAAGGGAGGATATACCAAAGACGGCTTTCCGTACAAGGTATGGACACTATGAATTTATAGTGATGCCATTTGGTCTTACTAATGCCCCTGCTATCTTCATGGATCTAATGAATAGAGTCTTTAGAGACTATCTTGATCAATTTGTGGTAGTCTTTATAGACGATATTCTTGTCTATTCAAAGAGCAAGGAAGAGCATGAAGATCACTTGAGAATTATATTGAAGACCCTGAGAAAGGAGAAGCTTTATGCCAAATTTACCAAGTGTGAATTTTGGCTTCAAAAAGTTGCATTTTTGGGTCACATAATCTCAAAAGAGGAGATATCTGTGGATCCAGCAAAAACAGAGGTTATCGAAAGATGGTCAAGACCAACAACAGTAACTGAGATCCGAAGTTTTCTTGGTTTGGCTGGATATTATCGACGTTTTGTAAAAGATTTTTCACGATTATCTAATCCACTCACCAAGTTGACTCGGAAAGGAGTTAAGTTTGTCTGGACAGAGGAATGTGAAGAGAATTTCAAGGAGTTGAAAAGAAGGTTATCCAGTGAACCTGTGCTCACACTGCCTTGTAGTGGAGAAAGGTTTGTGATCTACAGTGATGCATCCAAGAAGGGATTGGGGTGTGTTCTTATGCAAAATGATATGGTGATAGCTTATGCCTCACGACAGTTGAAAATCCATGAGCAAAATTACCCAACACATGATTTGGAGTTGGCTGCGGTAATCTTTGCATTAAAGATTTGGAGGCATTACCTTTATGGTGAAAGGTGTGATATTTATACTGATCATAAAAGTTTAAAGTATATTTTCACACAAAAGGAGCTGAATATGCGCCAAAGAAGATGGTTGGAGCTGATTAAGGATTATGACTGCTCAATCCATTACCACCCTGGGAAAGCAAACAAGGTGGCAGATGCATTAAGTCGACAAGACCATGCTAGTTTATCCATGATGAGGATCACAAAAGATCCAATATTTATGGATTTACAAAGGATGGATCTTGGAATTTTAATGGAAGGGGAAAAATCTTATCTTTCTCAAATGAATGTTCAACCATCTATACATGTGAAGATTAAAGAGGCACAGAAAGAAGATGTCTAGTTACAAAAGAAGGTGAGAAATGTTCCTGAATTCAACCTTGATTGTGATGGGATAATAAAGTTCAGGAATCGGGTTTGCGTTCCTCCCATCCCCGAATTAAAGAAAGAGCTGCTGGATGAGGCTCATAGTTCTTCATTCTCTATTCATCCTGGAAGCACGAAGATGTATAGGGACCTGAAGGAGTACTTCTGGTGGGATGGCATGAAAAGAGATGTTGCTGAATATGTCTCTCGATGCTTGGTTTGTTAACAAGTTAAAGCTGAGAGACAGAAGTCTAAGGGGATGTTACAACCATTACCCATACCCGAATGGAAATGGGAAAACATCACTATGGACTTTGTCACAGGACTTCCTAAAACATCCAAAGGCAATAATGATATCTGGGTCATAGTTGATCGTCTTACAAAGTCTGCACACTTCATTGCTATTAGAGAGGATTTCTCTCTAGATCATCTTGCCAGGATATATATAAAGGAAGTGGTAAGATTGCATGGAGTACCACTTTCTGTTATATCTAATCGAGATCCGAGATTTACCTCGAAGTTCTGGCGAAGTCTTCAGCATACTCTGGATACAGAGTTGAGTTTCAGCACTGCTTATCATCCCCAGACAGACGGTCAGTCTGAGAGAACAATTCAAACCCTAGAAGATATGTTGAGAGCTTTCTCTATGGATTTCAAAGGAGGTTGGGATCAACACCTACCTTTGGTGGAATTTTCTTATAATAATAGCTTTCACTCCAGTATTCAGATGGCTCCTTATGAAGCTCTCTATGGAAAGAAATGCAGCACTCCAACTTGCTGGGATGAAGTTGGGGAAAGAAAGCTATTAGGACCTGATCTCGTTGATGAAATGGCAGAAAAGGTTAGATCTATTCAACAACACATAAGAGCATCTCAGAGTCGACAGAAAAGTTATGCCGACAACCGAAGAAAAGACCTAGAGTTTGAAGTGGGCGATAAAGTGTTCTTACGAATATCTCCCTGGAAGAGGGTTATGAGATTTGGAAAGAAGGGGAAGTTGAGCCCTAGATATATCGGTCCTTTTGAAATACTGGATCGTGTTGGGAAGGTAGCTTACCGATTGGCGCTTCCACCAAATCTCTCTCAAGTTCACGATGTGTTCCACGTATCTCTCCTGAGAAAGTACATACCAGATCCTTCACATGTACTCAGCTCAGAAGTTGTACCGCTGGAGCAAGATCTTTCTTATAAAGAACAGCCGATAGAGATTCTGGATCGTAGCGAAAAAGTCCTACGAAACAAGACCACTCGCTTGGTGAAAGTTTTATGGAGGAACCACCAACTTGAAGAAGCTACATGGGAGCTTGAGGATATGATGAGGGAGAAGTATCCTCATTTGTTTGTTACAAAGTGACGAATTTCGAGGGCGAAATTCTTTTTAAGGGGGGTAGAATGTAACACCCGAGACTTTTATGTTATATAAATCATCAAAGGAATATTTTTCTACACAACACTTGCTTGGCTTGCTTTACACGCAATCGCGACCTTCCTCGATAGCTTGCGTCTTACGCAATACCGAGTTTCACTAAACAATAATATGCTATTAAAACTAGCCGTTATGAATAGTAATAACCACTTTTTGAAAATTTATAAATATTATTTTTCAAAATGGACTTCATTTTTGGACTCAGAATATCGAAATTATCCTAGGGTGAAATTTTGGTATTTTTCTGAAAACTTTCAATTTTTGATGAATAGTGAAACCACTAAGTGGTAGGTTAAAAACTGAATTTTGCATAAAACTTAATTTTACCGCTTCTGTGAATGGAATTTCAAAAATCCGACAGACACGGTTGATGTCAGTAAGTAAAATGTGGTTCAATGAGATAAAAATAATTTTTTGGTGAATAGTAACTTTTTACTATTTTTACCGCGGTTAATAGTAAATAGGGTAACTAAGGGTAAATATGATATTAATATTACCCTAACACATGTCCTAATTCTATTGGACAAGTGTAATTCGACCAAAAACAAACTTAGGAATAAAATATGACCATTTAGGCCCACTTGGATTAGATTAGGACATTTATTATTAATTTATTTAAAGAAGGGTTAAAATAGTTAAAATCAAAGTTTAATAAGTAAATCATTTTTAATATGGGGTTATACATAAGATAAATTCGATTGTAAATATTCATTAGAAAGCTAAAAAGATTTCATACATGATGGTAGTTTATTTGTAATTTTTAGACATCAAATAATTTAATTTATTTATGACACAAAGATGATGCAGTAATTATCTTATTAATGAAATATTGAAAGATTTGATAATATAAATACCAAAATAAATGTAATTTGAGACTTTTTATGAATTACACTAATTTTATAGGTTACTATTATATATTATTGTTGATTTAATCAACTTGGTTCGAACATATAATTCTGTTATGACTTTCAAAAAAATCATATATCAAATAGTGTTAAAATTGACACAAAATAGTTTTTAAATCAAATATTATATTATTAATTGTTATTTTATTCCTAAAAATATAAGGTTTGGCCAAATGACTTAGATAAGAATATATATATTAATAATAAACAATTTGGGGTTCGTTTGGCATGTTATAGTAAGTGTATTAACCATATAGTGAAAGAAAACAAAAAGACACGGTAAAAGTTAAATTAATTAACTTAGAGTTAAATCTAATTGATAAGGTTAAAATAATACCCAAAACTTGTCTAAATCCTATTGGTTGATAGGATTTCGACCCATACCCACTTTAGCTTCGAAATAAGACCCTTTGGAACCATTATAAACCGATTTTGACTTTAATATAAAATAATATTTTGAGATATTCCTAAGGTGCCCCTCTCCTCCCTTATAAAAGGGCACCTCTTCCCCCTCCTCCTCACACCAATTTGAGCACTCAAGCTCGGCCAACCCCTGCCATTTTCTCCTCTCCACTTCCCTAGAATAATCCTAGAGGTCCTGGTCTTCTCCAAAGACCAATCTTAGTTCCTTAAGTGGAGGATTCAAAGAGGCGTTCCAAAGAAGAGGTAATATCCATTACCGATCTTTTCAATTTCTTTCTTCTTCAACTTCTTCTTCTTTAGTTGTTTCATGATAAAGTAATAACATCAGTATTACTTACATACTGATATGTTATTATAAATATGAAACAACCCTAATTCACCTTCTATCCATCCTACGGAAAAATGAAATCACCACGCGTGCGTACGTACGGAATACCGTCTCCACGCCGTGGTGTAATCTATTTTCCACCATCACCTTACAAGGATGGGTATAATGGTGTAATGAGTAACTATATATGATTATTATTAAGTAATATTGATACTTAAATAATATATATATATACTCCAATACAATTCCACGATCATAGGAACGATATCATCACTCGTGCGTACGTACGGAATACCGTCCCCACGATGTGATGCGACTCGTTCTACATGATCTTCATTTCATAATGATTATATAAATGAATTGAATGAATGAATATGGTATATACTACACTAATACCATTCTGGAAATGAATTATCTATAACCTAAAGATAAGAATAAGAATTTATTCGACAAAACACGCATAAGAACAAAAAGTTATAAAGACCCGAGTAACAAGTAACAATAAAATATTACTAACAAGAAGCTAATAATATGACCATATATGATCTCATATCAATATTTATGATTCTGGAATAAGTCAATAACATTATTTAAACCATTATACAGGAGCTTTGGACACGAACAAAGCAAATCGGACCTAAGGTAAGGGAAATATCACAATCTCATTTTTATCCGAGATTGTTTATTCATAAGTATTTACTGGGGTGTATTTTATCATCCACATCCATGTTCCATCAATATGTAATATTATTTCCATCCAACTACAATTGTTTAAATCCATTTTTACCCTTCGGTGAGTTTTTAGTAATATCTATGAAAGGAATCTTTTGTCATACGAGGTACTTTTTGACTTTTCCGACAAAAGTACGAAGAATGTTTTTTTTAACTTATACGGCATGAATGGATTTTTAAAACATTGTTTCCAAGAATCTTCCTTTACAAGTTTTCAAGTTTATTTTTAATAAACTTCTTTTATTTTAAAGTTTTATGACATGTTATGAAAGGAAAAATGTTTTTGAAGAAGAAAGGATATTTTCCTCAAGAATGGAGTTCAAGTGTTTTATCAAAATTATTTTCCATCTAAGATAATAAAGGGTTCTGTTTTTATCCCTATTATTAAATTGATTTGTTCATGTTGTGATGGAATTATTTTTATGAATTCCTTTATCTTATATGAATTGATTTATGATGTCATGATGTTTCAAGAATCCCATTTTTGTTACATGTGTTATGCGATGGTGTATGTTTTATGATTATGTGGCACACATAAGAAAGGATTCATTATAAGATGGGTGGGACCTATATCTCCCTCCAATGCATTGGGTAAAGATTTTATATCTCATGAGATAGACATGGCTGGAACGGAAGGTTATTTCGGTTCAGTGATACAGGACTGAAACGAGGAGTGAACTCAGTTCAGAAAGGGACTTTGTCCACTAAGATAGTCTTGGCAATGAGTCATGACTAACAAGAAATGATTTTCCATGATTATGTGTGCATGCCACAAAGTTTCAAGTTTTATGTTATGATTATGGGGATCTCATTTTCACTTCTATGATTTATTCCATGTTAAGATATTATGATCTCTTTTGCAGGTTTTGATTTTCATAAAGATATGATATGATTTTTATTTGCCCTTGCTGAGCATTTGAGCTCACCCTTTTATGTTTTCTTTTCCCCAGGTCAGGAAGATGGATATTAAGTAGAATATGCTAAAAGGGACCCTAGATATGATGAAATAAATGGGAGACACTGTAGAAGATTTATGAACCAGTTGTTTATGTTTCCCAGTTTCTAAAGACACTATACTTATACGGTCCTTTGTGGTTTTGTCATATGTTGTAATAAGTGTGCTTCAATTTTGAAGTATTAACAATGTATGTAAAGGGTGGGTCGTTATATATCATGAGATTGTTTGGTCCATATCTACTGGCCTAGACATCCCACTCACACTTATGAATATATTCACCACCCTTTGGTGATGTAAAAGGCACCCTCTGGTGATAAAAATCCACATAGTCATGGTAGGGAACCAACCTATCCATTCTAACAATGTCATAAAAGCTGGTCACATCTTGGACAAAGAGGACCCCTAAAAATGATAGTTTCATACTTTAATATGGTAGCCCCTATATTGTAATATGCATTATGATCATATGAACAACGGTGTATCTAGTGTTATCACCCCATAAGAGCACTAAACATAATGACTAAGACTCACCACAATAGTTAAATATATGAACAAATGTGATTCACCTATATCAAATATGGAATAAATGATAGTATAGGTTACTAGAATAGTACCTCAAACAATATATAATTTGGCATCCTGTTAATAAGGTATAGGCTACACTAAAAAAATATTGCCTAATCCACGACCATGTGCTACCAACTAACTACATGGAGTTGGTCCAATTTGTTGGGGTTGTATATATGAAGTCTAGCTACCATGAACACCACCACCTCCTCTACTTATATATTTAGTAGTAATCCATCTAAATATCTAGGGAGGTTCTACTGAACCTTCTCCTAAAGGTGAAGCTATAACAAATCCTCTCTAACTTTTCACAGATGAGAAGTTCCTACTGAATCATTGTAGATTCCCTAATCCACCTCATCCTCGACACTCAACGTGGTCTTTGGGACACTTGGGATTCTTATTCCTAGTCATATCACACTTGTGACATACCTTTTAAATATCTTTATAAATTATTTGTCTAACTGTGTTCACACATATTGTCTCAAATAGTCTCTTCTGACCGGTAGTAGAACTACTACTCTATTTGGGTTCTGAGCCATCCTAGCTCACACCATATTATTAACTTAGGTTCTTCATGGTGATAAGGAAATTGTTCACTATTTTATTTTTTTTAGTTAATAAAAAAATATTTACCTGAGGATGAATAGGATTCCTCAAACCATCCTCATAACACATATGATTTACTGGCTCATCAGCAGTGTAGATAGGCATGAAGAACTCAATCTCTATAAAACGAGATTAATATTCCATGAATATCATTAAAACCTACTACATGTTAATGAAATCCCTTGAATGGTCATCCCCCAGGGTCTCTGGAAAGAAAATTCAAAGAATCTTCACTGGAAAATCATCAAAGTCAGATCTTGATACTAACCCTATTGATTCAATATATCCCACTAGCATTTTGAAGAATCCTTGAAGAATAAAAGTAATGAGTTTCAAACTTCTCTCAGGAGGTGCCTCCATATGATTCAATATAGACATTGTTGTCTCAATCCATAACTCTGCATCATACGGTCCCCCATAAACCAATAACATGGGTTTATGGTGCTATTGGAACTCTCTAGTCAACTCTCCCATAGAAGGGGTAGAGAGTGGAGCTCCCTATATGGTCTTCATAAGCCATAATAAATCACCTCAGAATTTGGAAACGTCACCCACATCGAGAATAAGAAGAGGTTCAAGAAGGTTAACTACCATTGGTTCAACTGGTAGCTCTGGCCCCACCACATTCGGATAATGGTCATCACCTCCATCTGGGCATACGACTGGAGGATGTCTTGGTAGAATTTTTCTACAATTTCCGAACACACGACTCATATATAATTTGATAATGGAATAATCCATATATATATATAACTATAATATTTAAAAATCCTTTATATGTAATGGTGGAACCCCTATTCCATTTCAAAGAGTTAGGTATGGGTGATATAACAATTTATAAATAACACAAGAGATGCTGCCTACTACCCACTGGGACTGAGAAAATCTTTGTGTTTTGTGTTTCAATTTCATTTTTAAATTTCTATTTAAATTATAATTTTCATTAAATTGTTGGACCAAACGGTTCATTGGTTCTGATCCCCAAGCACCCATACAAATTATTAACCAAAATGTGGTGTCCATTTAATCCATACCATAACATGTTTTAGTCCATGGAACCAATGTTCAATAACTCAACATTCTATAGATGTCTGCTTAGAGTGTCTATTATAGCCTATGCAAGAAAACACTATTAGGTTAATGTAGTCACTCTAAGTACCCACTATGTTTTCTCAATTCCCTATAATAATTTTTATCCATTAAATATTCTATTTATAGAAATATATGAACTCTTGGAAATCATATAAAATACAATCAAACCAACACTTTTATATAGAATTAAATATGCATGGAATGTGAATGTCCTACAAGGTTCCAAATATGACTCATGATCAATGCTTCCATGACATCATCTCATTGAGCCAATCATAAAACATTTTCCTCAATCATATCAATAATAACATCACAATTCAAGTGCATCACCCAATAGTGGAATCAAATAAACTGTAATATCATAATACAAAACAACAATAATTTTCATTCATGGCAATTTGGCTTATTCTTATACATGGTTTACCTACTCCCAGGCACAACACATAACCAAATTATATAACCTTCCTAATCTCTTATCTATTTTATAAAAATATTTCAGAAATAAAATAATTATCAAATTCTACTTTTTGACGTCTTAGACATGGATTCCACTAAACAAGGCCTTGATCCCATTGGCAACATGTCCTCAAACACATCTCCCTAAATGATAGAGGTTTCCAACTAGTAGTGAGGTACATAGGTTTGTCTTTGGGGAGACTATTCCTTAATTACCATATTGGAACATAGTGGATAATGAATTACATATAAATAACAGAAGCATAATATAACCAAATTTCATATTAGAAGAAAATACAACAAACATTGGGATAGTAACACGCCGTAGAGGAAGCATATATAAACATCCAAGCAATAATAACAAACTGATAACTAAAAACGGAATCATATTCCAAAGGATGATAATTTATGTAATTTATATATAAAGTAGAAAAACATGGATATAAATAGCTAGAAGAAGCATTAGACAATCTATACAAAAAAAATCCCAAAGATTACCCCCACATCCTGAGCTCATGCCCAGTCATCTATTCCCCAGCTCCATCCTATTTCATGCACAAAATAAATCATATATAAGAGGACACTTCCCCTTATATACACATTCAATCTTTTAGTATGCATTGGTACCATAAGTGGCCCGGATAGGGTGTGAGGAACATCTCAGTAGCGCCCCACGAATGGAATCTATAAATATCCAGTTTGTGTATATAACATTGTAGTCTTATGATATAATAAATTAAAGTAGGAATATTAAATGTATAAGGTTTGATCCTCTTTCTTGAAGGAAACCAGGATGACACTACTTGCTTCGACCCATGCCAGAACATCTTCGTAGATGTTTCAGAGGACAAAATGCCTAATATGACATTAGTAATGGATGTCATGCCCAGTATCATAGTATAAAGATTACATGCCCAGTATCACATATAGGGACACCATGCCAGGTATTATAGTAAGGGTCTTCATTCCCATATAGTATCACAAGAGAAATCATGCCCATATAGTATCACAAGTTATTTCACATACATATATTATTTTAAATGTATTTTTATTTTATTTTCCAATAATGATTTGTTTTGGGGGTTTCCAAAGGTTTTATGGAGAATAGGAAAGTTTTCATGAATTGGGCCAAACTGTGAGCCCAATTCCAGATTTAAAAATCTTTTTTGTTTCTTTTATAAATTTTTCATTTTCTTAATATGTTTCACTCATTCCAACTGATAAATGTCCTAACTTGATATATTAACACCAAAATTAAAATTTGGAGTCTTTGGAAATCCATAACCAAGGTTTATTTTGGTTTTTATTTATGGGATTGGGCCTGCCCGGAAGCCCATATCCAGTTTCAAAAATGAATTGTAGATATTTAATAACTTATTAAATATTATTTATTTTTTGGTGATTCCATGTCTCACACGAGACCATTACACCCATACTTTCCCCCAGACTCTTTCCCCCTTCTTTGGAGATCTTAGGCATCGCGATTTATGGACGATATTCTTAGGGTTTCTAAAATTGTCCAGATTTGAGGAGGTAAGTTCATTCCTTCAAAAATCTCTCAATTCTAACTCTTTTCCCTACATTACAGTTCCTAAATGACCTTATAATTCTTGTTCGAACACCCCTTGAATTTTCGCAGTTTTAAATTTTAGATACTGGTGTTTTGGGGAGATTCATTCAAGATTTCTCAAGTAAGTTAGTGCATTTATTTCCCCTTTGAAATTGCTTCGGATTTCATTCTACTTGTTTAGGGTTTTGTTCACTTTTCCTTGAAGTGAAAAATTACCAGGAGGTAGGTTTTTGAACCTAGGGTTTAACTGTGGGTTTTCTTGGTCTTTTATTATGGTTTTAGGTTTGATATATGTCCCTCTTGGTGCGGAGGTGGTGCGATTTGATTTTGGCACAAAGGATTCAAGGTTTTAACTAATTCGGTAGGTGATGCTATGGGTAACCATTTAATTATGAGTTAGTTTTCTTGATTAAATGATTTTTCATGTTCTTTATATGATGTGAATTATGAGAAAACCATTTTTTGTAGCAATATTAAAGCATTTGGTATTAAAGTTACATTTTTGTTGAAGTGTGTGATTTTCAAATGAATTTCATGTGTTATCTCTTGTGGTAGTTTTATAAAATGTGGATTTGATTTATTATTTGTTTAAAGGGGATTCCAATTTTGGTTGGGTAATTATATAGTGTCATGTGGGCCTAAAAAGGGAGGACTTTGAATGGGTTTTATGTGTGTAACCTTGTTATACTACTTGAAAGTGTTTTATGGATTTGTTTGTTCTCTTGGGTATCTTTTGTTATATTGTTCAAGGTGATTATATAATATTTTAATGTGGATTATTACATGTTTATTGGGATTCCAATTATGTTTTGGTAGGGTATTGGTGTGCTTTTGGATTAAAAAGTTGTTTTTGAAATGGGTTTTGTGTGCAAGACATATTTACACCACTTGGGTTCTTTTTATGAAAATTGTAAATGTTTTTGTTGGTTAAACAAATGGGAAAAGGGTGAATATGTACTATTTGGTATGCATTTTAACCTATTATGGGGTTTTTAAATGTTAGGTGATGTTTTAAGATGTCAAACATTTTTAGAATTTTTGGTAAATTTCTTAAATGTTTTATTAAATTGTGATGTTGGAACGAAACCTGTTTGTGGGCTGTTTCGTGTAAGTTTGATGAAAAATGATTTTGAAGTTAAAAAGGGTATTATGTAACAATTGATTGGGATTTTATGATAGTTTTAATATATTGTAATGGTTTTATAAAATTTCTTAATGGATTTGTGGAAGTGTTAAAGAAATGAAGTGTTGTGGGCTATTTTGGTGTGAGTCGGATTTCAAAATCAATTTGAATGAAAAGTGGACTTTTGTTACTTATGTTGTATGAATGTGGGCTGCTTGGTGAATTTATGATATTGAAATGGTATTTTCTTATCAAAAGTATATTCATTCACTTGTTGAAATTGTTTGATCACAAATGGAAAACCCGGGTATCTAGGTTGGTGGACGTGTACTAGTATGGTAGTGAATCTGTGGGGTTTGGCCTCAGTTTCACTTAGAAAGATTGATGCTTAAAACTCTAACTAAACTATGATGATGATGATGATGATTGGGGGCCACTAGGTTATGGGTATGTTTTCTACTAGTGGCTCGTGCACGATAATGGATATTTCTAATGGTTACTCTCACCGAGATACGAGGTACCTAGGACCCACAACTAGCTAGTGCCTAGGGGTTATTTCTCGTTGCTTGTTCTCACTAGATATTTTGTTCTTACCGTTAGCATACGGTATGAGTGTATAGAAAATTCAGTAGATTTTTTATTTATTTTAAAAGTGTTTATTCTTTAAATTAGTCCACTTGAAAACTATTTTTATTCAAATTTTCATCTTTTTGAAATTGTAACTAGCTTTTCATGTTTTTGAAAACTTGCTTTTTTCATATTTAAATGTTTTTCACATTGAATATATTAGTGGTGGTATCCTAATGGGAATTTTATCACAACCTACTTACACCCTTGGGTGTAATTATACTTGGTTATTTTTTTGTTGTCTCAGGTTGGGTACAGTTTTTAGTGCCTGTGGTTCGGGTTTCTAGCAGGTCCTTGGTGGTGAAGTCTTGTGGGGATGGCTTGAGGGAGGTGCCTCTTACCATGTGGAGGTTATTGGGATGTACATATTTGGTTTTTTAACTTCTTAATGGTCTTTAAACATAGTTTTAACTAATTTAATTCAGTTCTGAAATTTTTTAAAAGATGGTTTTAGTTGAAAAATCCAGATTTGTTTTATTGAGTTTTTTTGTTGTTTCATGTTTATAAAATCGGGTAAATCATTCCCAATTCTCATTATATGATACCCAGGAACTTGTTCCTGCCCGTGGGGATCAGGAACTCCCTTCGGGCCTTGTCACGGGTTGGGTTTGGGGCCGGGTTTGGTGGCGACCAGATTCGGTTCGTGACAAAATGGTAACAGAGGAGGTTCGCTCTCTTTGGGTCATTTTATATGGGGAACAGTCGGGATAGTCTAGAGTTAGGATTTTTGGGACATGGAATTTAGGTTATGAGTATTGTGGCTGATCACCACACCTCATGACGGGATTCAGGTCCCAATGTGAAGTCGAGACCTTTCGGAGTCCTTTGGTTTTCTTGGTTTAATGATGTTTAGGGGAAATGAAAAGAGAGTTGGGTTAATGCTATCAGTGAGATCGCAGGGCCTAGAAATCCATGTGGAGCCAGGTATAATCACTAGAACACTCTATGTGACAGTGAAGCGATTGGAATATGGTCTCCAACCATATTTCCAAGTCACCCACTGAAACTAGTTTCCTCTCGCATTGTCTTGTGTTCTTTAGTTTTAAATATTGGAAATTTGGTTTTAAAGTGACTTGGTTTTAAGAAGTGTAATGTTTTTGTGAAATGATTTTCAATTAAATATGGAATGGTTTGATTTATGAAATCGGGGAACTGAATATTTAGAATTATTTTTAAACGAAAAATTGTGTGCTTACACCTCTTTTGAAAGCAGAAACGATACTGAAGTTGGTTTTGAAAAAGTGTTTCCAATAGAGATTTCTAAACTATTGATAGGTCTTTTAATGGGATAAGATGTTTTTAAATTTATGTAAATAACATGAAAGTGAGTCTTCATTAGAATTATTGTTCCTTTCTGAAAAGTTTTTTTTAATGCGGAAATTTGGGTTCAATCTCCTGGTTGGCGATTTTGAGAAATAGGATGTGTTGGTTGACCGTTTTGGTTTTGAAAAGAGGAAAGAATCATTGTCTTATCCTTTGGTATTTTTGTGAGTGACCACATGCATGGGGTTATATGGAATGATGTATGGTTGATGGATTTACTGGATGAGTGTTGGGATGGATAAGAGGAGGGTGCCCGGTGTGGCACAGAAACATGCATGTGTAAGGCCCATGGGGCACCATTGGTGGATATGTTAGCTGTTGAACAGTTTGTTTTCAATAAATGTTTTTAAATAAAAACATGATTTCTTGATGAATTATTTGGGTTGCCTTATATTATGTTTTTTTGTAAAATGTTTATGTTGTGGGATGTTTTTAGTCCAAGAACCCCTCCTATTTGAACTGTGTTTTGGGTTTATGTTTGGTCGGTAAGCTGGGTAGAAGGACCGGTTAGTAGTCTCCTCTGAGATTTGTTTCGGGACACCCTTATAGTGGTTCCCTTCATGTGTTTGGATCTGGTTTATGACGTTTTTTACCAATAGACCAGCTTGGTTGGGTCCTTGGGTTCTCTCATTGGATAAGGTATGCCTGAATTAAGGGTTAATGCATAACTGAAGTGCAACCCGAATTGTTTCTCCATTGGAAAATCCTCCAGTTGATCAATATGAGGAATATTTTATCAATCATTGTTGATTGAGTCTACACCCATTCAGTTATTTTATTTTTAGATCCTCTTGTAGCGGGAGATTTCTCGTGGAAGGTTGAAAGAGACCATAGTTTCTTAAGTTTCCTAATTCATCAAAGATGGAAGTGGTCTAGGGTTGTTAGTGGGGATGAGTGTCTTAATGGTGTCTAAGAGGGCCTCTGGTTTCTTCATAATTTCATTGAAGCATGAGTTCATGTTAAACCATAATTGTGGGAAATATGGTCATGATAGGATATTGTGGCCACTTTCTAGAATTGTGTGTAGTTTTGGGATGTGGTATAATGTCCCTCTCCATGCATTGTTTATATTAGTCGCAATGGTCATGTTCGGTGATGCCTTATGATGTCCTGTGCTCGATTGACCATAATGGTGAAAGTTGGACAATCATCTGAGAGTCTCTATTTTTTTAGGAGAATGTATCCCATGGAAAAACATAAAAATATTCCATTTTAGAGGAAGGTGAGTATAGGTTTTCATTACTTCTATTGTTTCTCACCATAACAAACAAGGTGTGTTGTGTGTGCATCTTCTAAGCCCTTGTTTCAGTGAAATATCGAGTTAGGGTAAAGTGAGTTTGGAATGTGTTATTTCTTGTAAATCTTATCAGGGATTGTGGTGTAGTTTTTGGTTGCACCAAAGGAAGAATTATCATTTAGGGGGTTTCCAAAGCCTAACTGCGAGGCCGAAGATGCTTCAATCATTTGAGCTCCATCCATAGGTCTCGGAGAGAAGCTGGCTCATAGTCAGGGGGAATCACAGGGTTGTTTAAACCCATGTACAATGTATTATCCTCAGTATAAAAGATAGTAAGAGTTTAAACCTCTAGTGTCATCATCCATCTTCTGTTGTTCCCATTCGGTAGAAATAGGTTGAGGTCCTTTTACCTATGTCATCACATAATGTCATTCCCTCTCCCTTTAGTTTCCATAGATTCATTAGAGAATGGTCGGAAATTTGGATAGATGTGCTAGAGACACAATTTGTGTATAATTATTAGTGACCATGTTTCAGGAATGCATGCGAAAAGACTTATCTGCATAGTTAGTGCAGAATTTCCCAAACTGCGTGGACTGACCCTGCACCCTTCCCAAATCTTTAAAAAAAAATTGGGTCTTTCTGTGTCGGCCCATGCTGGTTGGTTAAGATGGTTGGTTCTTTTGGTGGGGAGACCCACTATGATTCTCATATACGTTCCTTCGTAAACTGTGAATGGAATTCTACCCTTGGTGCTAGGAGGTACGTTCAGGCCTCCATCTGTTAGTGTCTTGATTCTGTCTCAGAAAATAATATAGGTTGCCTCTTATGATTGGGTGCCTATTTGTGTCCCCCCATACCAATAGCTCAGATTTATCCATGGTTCTGTATTGGTGGTCGGTATTCTCGTTCGGATATTTCTAGATACAAACATCTTCCTTGAGTAAATGTTGGGATTGGAGAGCTCCCAATGGTTTAGTTAATGTAAGGTCAATGTAACCTTGTTCGAAGTTGTTTTTCGTTTGGGTGAATTGCTTGGGTCTTGTTCGGACAGTGTTTGAGGAGTGTTATTTTGGGATAAAGTATTAATGTGCTTGATTGTTTCAGGAAAGTAGTGTAAGTTTGGTTTGTGAGAGTATTCCTTCCTTCATTTATCACTGGAGGTGTTTTGGACTTTGGGGGAGAAACTTGGCAAGGGAGTACCTCTTGGTTTCTCAGTTGGGTTTGGTTATTTCTTTGGCCTTTATGTGAATTTACGGGGCAGAAATTTTTCATGGTGGGGATAATTTTTACATACATAGATTATTGTAAATGTATTTTTATTTTAATTCCCATTAATGCTTTGTTTTGGGGGTTTCCAATGTTTTTATGGAGAATAGGTGAGTTTTAATGAATTAGGCCAAACCGTGAGCCCAATTCCAGATTTAAAAATACATTTTGTTTCTTTTATAATTATTTCATTTTTTAATATTTTTCACTCATTACAACTCATAAATGTCTTCCCCTGATATATTAACACCAAAATTAAAATTTGGAGCCTTTGAAAATCCATAACCAAGGTTTATTTGGGTTTTTATTTATGGGATTGGGCCTGCCCAGAATCCCATATCCAGTTTTAAAAATGAATTTTATATATTTAATAACATATAAATATTATGTATTTTCTGTGATTCCAAGTCTCACATGAGACCATTACCCCCATCTGCATCCCCAGACTCTTTCCCCCATCTTTGGAGCTCTTATGCATCACGATTTATGGACGATATTTTTAGGGTTTCTAAAATCATCCATATTTTAGGAGGTAAGTTCATTCCTTCATAACTCTCTCAATTCATACTCTTTTCCCACCATTCCAGTTCCTAAATGACTTTATAATTCTTGTTCGAACAACCCCTGAATTTTGGCAGTTTTAAATTTTAGATACTGGTGTTTTGGGGAGATTATTTTAAGATTTCTCAAGTAAGTTAGTTCATTTCTTTCCCCTTTAAAATTTCTTAGGGTTTCATTCTACTTGTTTAGGGTTTTGTTCCCTTTTCCTTTAAGTGAGAAATTACCAGGGGGTAGGGTTTTTAACATAGGGTTTAACCTTGGGTTTTCTTGGTCTTTTATTGTGGTTTTAGGTTTGATCTATGTCCCTCTTAGTGTGGAGGTGGTGCGATTTAATTTTCTCACAAAGGATTGAAGGTGTTAACTAATTTGGTAGGTGATTCCATGGGTAACCATTTAATGATGAGTTAGTTTTCTTGATTAAATGATTTTTCATGTTCCTTATATTTTTTTCATTATGAGAAAACAATTTTTGGTAGCAATAGTAAACATTTGGTATTAATGTTACATTTTTGTTTGAAGTGTGTATTTTTCAAATGTATTTCATGTGTTATCTATTGTGTTAGTTTTCTAAAATATGGAAGTGATTTATTATTTGTTGAAAGGGGCTACCAATTTTGGTTGGGTAATGATATAGTGTCATGTGGGCCTAAAAAGGGGGGTCTTTGAATGGTTTTTATGTGTGTAACCTTGTTATACTACTTGAAAGTGTTTTATGGATTTGTGTGTTCTCATGGGTATCTTTTGTGATATTGTTCAAGGTGATTATATAACATTTGAGATTGGATTATTAAATGTTGATTGGGATGCAAATTCTGTTTTGGTAGGGTCTTGGTGTGATTTTGGCTTAAAAACTTGTTTTTGAAATAGGTTTTGTGTGAAAGACATATTTACAACACTTGGGCTCTTTTTATGAAAATTGTAAATGTTTTACTTGGTTAAAAAAAGTGGGAAAAGGTTGCATATGTACTATTTGTTATGTGTTTTCACCTATTATGGGGTTTTTATAGGTGAAGTGATTTTTTAAGATGTCAAACTTTTTTAGAATTTTTTGTAAATTTCTGAAATGTTTTATTAAATTGTGATGTTTGAGCGAAACATGTTTCTGGGCTGTTTCAGGTATGTTTGATGATAAAATGATTTTGAAGGTAAAAAGGGTATTATGTAAAAAAGTTAGTGGGATGTTATGAGAGTTTTAATATATTTTAATGGTTTTATAAAATTGTTTAATTGATTTGTGGAAGTGTTAAGGAAATATGAAAAGTGTTGTGGGCTATTTTGGTGTGAGTCAGATTTCAAAATCAATTTGAATGAAAAGTGGACTTTTGTGACTTGTGTTGTATGCATGTGAGATGTTTGGTGAATTTATGATATGGAAATGATATTTTATTATGAAAAGTAAATTCATTGACTTATTGAACTTGTTTGAGCACAAAGGGAAAACCTGGGTATCTAGGTGGGTGGACGTGTACTAGTATGCTAGTGAATCCGTGGGGTTTGGCCTTAGTTTCACTTAGAAAGATTGACGCTTAAATCTCTAACTAAACTATGATGATGATGATTGGGGTACAATAGGTTATGGGTATGTTCCCTACTAGTGGATCGTGCATGAGAACGAATATTTTTTATGTTTACTCTCACCGAGATACGAGGTACCTGGGACCCACTTCTAGCTAGTGCCTAGGGGTTATTTCCCATTGCTTGTGCTCACTAGATATTTTGTGCTTACCTTCGGCATATGGTATGAGTGGATGGAAAATTCAGTAGATATGGTATTTATTTTAAAAGTGTTTATTCTTTAAATTATTCCACTTGAAAACTATTTTTACTCAAATTTTCATCTTTTAGAAATTGTAACTAGCTTTTCATGTTTTTGAAAACTTGAATGCTTTTCATCGTAAAATTTGTATCACATGGAATATATTAGTGGTGGTATGCTACTGGGCATTGGATAACACCCTACTTACACCCTTGGGTTTAATTATACTTGGTAATTTTTTTTTTCTCAGGTTGGGTACAGTTTTTAGTGCATGTGGTTCGGATTTCTAGCAGGTCCTTAGTGGTGAAGTCTTGTGGGGATGGCTTGAGGGAGGTGCCTCTTTCCATGTGGAGGTTCTTGGGCTGTCCTTATTTGGTTTTTTAACTTTTTAATGGTCTTTAAACATAGTTTTAACTTATGTAATTCAGTTCTGAAATTTTGGAAAAGACGGTTTTATTTGAAAAATCCAGATTTGTTTTATTGAGTTTTTCTGTTGTTTAATGTTTATAAAATCGGGTAAATCATTCCCAATTCTCATTATATGATACCCAGGAACCTATGCCAACCCATGGGGATCGGGAACACCCTTCGGGCCTTGTCTAGGGCTGGGTTTGGGGCCGGGTTTGGTGGTGACCAGATTCTATTCGTGATAAGGGAATTTATGCATGTATACTTTCACAAGGCATGTCATGTCCATATTGATATAACATGTTGAAGGGTCATCATGCCCATTTATTATAATTATTAAGTTTCATTATTCCTCTTTGATATAAATAAGAGGGTATCAATTACCATTTATATCTATCATGCATAAGGTTCATCATTCCCAATTTTAATAATTAAAGAGGGTCTATATGCCCTAACATATTTAGTATTAATATCCATTAGATTTAATATGATCCATGTCATAATTAATAATTAATTGGCATTTTATAACGAAATGGACGTAACCATTGTCTAGTTTAAGAAAGTGACATAGGCTCCCCACTCACATAAATTCAATTAATTAAAATTTCAAGGGCACTAGATGTTTTATGCCACTTCATCTAATAAATGTCAAAATGATATTATCATTTAGATGAAAATCCGATGACTCAATTAGGTTTTTGGTCAAATACTCTTAGAAGAAAAAATGGCAAGTAAGAGGAAACACCAAAAGGGATGTCTCACTCTGAGGATGAAAAATCAATATGAATTTGGGTTCTAACAAGATATTAGGCTCCATGAAAGGAAACCAATTCAAGGAAGATATAATTTAGGGGAAACTCATGGTGAAACCAACATGCAGTATAATGGAACATATTCTAAAACCGAAAATAACATGAGGGGTAAATTATAGACCACTAACCTTATACTCATTCAAATCTCCTCATCCAATATAAAACGTTAATTTGGATTTTATTATAAGAAATATGAATAATCGATCGATGCACTAATAATAGGGAATATTAGATTTCACCTTGATAACTTCATCGAGAGAAAGAGAAATAAAGAAAGGTGCGAGATTACTGAATAACTTACCAGTGCATATCTAATGAGATAAAAAGTAGATCGATCGAACACTAGATGAAGGAATCGGAGAAAATCATATGAAGGATTCACTTGGGTTCTCAATGTGAAGGCATGATATATCCTATTTACTAGAATAAGCAAAGGATGAAGGAGGGAAAATATAATGTTCATTAAGGGAGTTTTGTTCTTTTACCCAAGAAAAATAGAGGCACACGATTTGGTTACATAGTTGGCCAAACCATGCCCCATCCATGTGGGGATAACTTCTTAAGGAGGTTACCCACATGGTTAGGTTTCACAATTAGAGAAAATGTTCACCAACCATGAAAAGAATCTTTGATAAAAAGTCTGTAGTTTTTTCATGACCATGATCATGAGGTTTCATGGATTCAACAAACCATGTGACCTCTTACAACCCACTACTTTGTCCCACTTTATTAAAAGAGACCATGCAGGCTGGGTATCATGATTATTACTAACTTTGTGGCCCAATTAGTTTCTACACTAGTTGGGTTTATAAGCTCTGAACAAGCCTCAAACACCCCTAGAAACATTTCTAACCTCAAAGGGAATCTATTTTTGGTCCTAAAAAATAATATACCAAAAAAATAAAGGATCCATACCTAAGTTAATAACTAGGTTCTTATATTTATTAGCCTAATTTTCTAAGGATACTAAAATTTTAAAACCATGATTCTATCACTATTATGTTTTTATCATTAAAATGATGATATAATCATATAATAAATAGTTGGGTCACCATAATAGAAAAACCCAAGTTATTAAATAAATATTAAGAAATAAAAAATGAGAAGCACTAGAATTAAATAGTTCACTAAGTAAGGTATTGGTAACCATTACATACCACTAAACAGGGAACAACCCTTTCCTAGATCCACTAGAGTATACTAAATAGTGAATAACATACCAACCCCTACATCTTATCCCTGACCTTGGGTTACCTAAAATACAGGTATATATCACCTTACTAAACCTATTTATGAGAACCATTAATGAATTATTTAAAAGACCTAAATGGTAATATAGAACTAGTGTTATGTTGTGGTAAAGTAGTCCATTCATGAGATACTTGTTTGGAAGATGAATGACAACCTATATGAAGCAATTTAGTCAATAAGGAAGAATATATTTTAAAATAATTCACATAAAATAAATCTTAAAAGTACATCTCTAATGTGTCTTAACCTAGTTTCTACCATCAATCATGTATAGTTAACTCGAGGAAAAATAAATAATGCTAATATGGTACATCATTTTATTCAAGATGCCACTAGATATTTCTCTTATATCTGTATCATGGATCTAAACTTGACCCTTTTTGTGATTTTAATCATTGGCATATTCCAAACTATAAATCCACTAGATATATCCATAAATGAAACAAAAAGATCCTAGAATGTTGATCGATAACCATGGTGTTTTAGCATGATGAATCATACTACATATGAAATTCCTTGATCATGTCAAGAATATATATATATATATATGAATTGATAGATGGGAGGATGATAGTTCTCTAATCTTATTTTTATTTTTCATGAGAAAATAATTCCCCTTACATTCATTGGTATCTCTCTAAAATTAATGTTACATCCCTCATTTTAAAATAACATCACATCAATATTTATACATAATTCAAAATAAAATAATTTGCACAAGAGATATTTTAATTTTAACAATAAAAACAATCTAATTCACTTTTTAAAAAAAACCATAACACTTATTATTTTATTGTGGTAATTTATATGAATAATTTCATTAAATAGATTTATTACTATTTATTTGAAAAATATTATTTCACCAACTGAATCATTAAACTCAAATCATATCATCAGGAAGAATAATTGAACCTTGAATAAAAAATATTCCTTCGATTAAAATAAATATAATATTCATGTTATGTGTGAATAATATTTATTTATTAATATGATCAATAAAACATAAAGAATCATATTTCACACTTGAGATATAAATTTATTTATGATATTTTGGATACACATAGTGTGTGTCCCTTTAGGAACTTTTCTTAGTGAAAATAGGTTGAACATACCTAATGTCCAAGATCAGTGTCTAGAAACTCAACAATACACCCATATAGTAAATAATAATTCAAAATAAGAATAAAAAAACCTATTATTAATTATAAATATGTGATACATAATCCCATTTTGAATTTATATCTCATAAAATAGTATGTATACTTGTTTCATCAACTCTTATACTTGATATGTATTTATATAGCTTTCTAAAATGAACTAGTATGAAAACTACCGTGGCAATTAATTTATAATAGAAACATTTATTTTAATCTAGAGTCCATAAATATATTCTTAAGTTATATTGTAATGGAAAAAACCTTTCAAATCCATTCAAATAACTTAATACCACTATTAACACAACAAATGTATGCCAACTCACCATAGGAATATGTTGTAATGGTTTTCTTCCATACTTCAATGTATGTGATTCGTGATACACATTAACAATGATAACAAGTATAAATATCAATAAAATTTTCCATGTAAGGTAATATACAATGAAACATGGAACATGAATAATTGATATTGGCATTATTTTTCTCATAACCTCCCTTCATAGAGTTCACCTAGTGAGAAATTCATTCGATGAAGTCTCAATATATTATGAGCCTCAAAAAAATAATAGTAAAACATAAATAATTTCTTATAAGATTTATGTATCTAAAGAATATTTCATATCTTTAAGAATATCTCCATATAATGTAATGTCACGTTTTTTGGACTAAGTTGTAAATTCCTTGAGAATTATACTTTTATTTGGTGGATGGTTAAAATTATAAATTACGATTTGGAATGTAATTTAGAGAGTTGGAACACTTAAATTTATTTTTTATAAATTTTGTTATGTATTGATAGGAGTCTCGGTAGTTTGGGTGAGTTTTGGGAGCATTAGGATCTCAAACCTCAGTTTTAGGAGATGCAGAAAAGGTCATACATTTTATTGAAATTGTGCGGCCCAATAGGGGAAATTGTGTAACCAAGGGAATGTGTATAGAGGGTGTCCAATGATTTTTTTAACAATTAAACTAAGGCCACCCATCTATGAAAAGGGTCTATAGTTAATTTCAAAGGTGAATCACATGGTTTTCTCACATTTTTCCTAACTATATGCCTAGTAGTGCCGGATGTGGGAGATTGTACTGTGAAAAGTGCACAACTTATACAAGATTTTTCAAACCATGTGACTGACTCATGTAGGGTATGGCTAATTGATCTAGTGATTCTCATGGTTAGTACATGATCTTCAAAACCATTTTGTATAACCCTATACCTCATTAAAAGGGTAAAAATTACCAATCATCTCCTTCATATTATTATGGGTTTTTACCCCAATTTCACCCCTAATTCTCTTACATGGTTCCCTGCACACTCCCCTTATTCTTCCCTCTTCCATGGGTGTTTTTCCTTCATTATAAGTCAAATTTGAACATCTTCAGATATTTTAGAGGCCTCTTTTTATGTTTAATGATCTTATTACATAGTTTTTTTGTTTATCTCTCCATCTTAAATTTTATTTTTGTGTGATATCATATTTCCTATTATAAAGCAAATTTTCTCCTTATTTTATTTCTCTCCCTAAGTCATGAATTGAATCTAGATAATGGATTAATGAATCTTCCTTGGTATAAGGTATTTGGTGTCGTGATTTTCCTATAATGTATTGCATGTTTAAAATATAAATCATTATTGCGTACTTCATACATCTCACATGTTTCCCATAAAATCTAAAAAATAAATTTATTTATTTATTTGAACAAAACTTATATCTTACTTAGAGCGTTTATATGGTTCACGAATGATGACCTCAACATAAACCACCTCTTAGGGTGAGTTCAATTACATTATTTTCATATCATGCATCACTAGTGGTAAAACCACCCATTGGGTGTGTTATTTAAATGAAATGGTACATATATAAATGACTTAGTGAATTAAATTAGTTTATATAAACCTCTTAGTTCTTAATAAGTAACTTTAAACTTGATGTTGTTAATTTTTAAATCCATTTAGATGAATTGAAATGGAATCTATTTAACAAATTTTTTTGTTGAATGGGTTCTTCCCTTGGCCTTCTTGTTTGTTTGTAAAAGAATTAGAATAATTTTATAGTTTTATTGACAATGGAAGTTATGATATCATGGCCAGTTGTTATGTTGTTAAATTAAATATTATAATGAAGTTTCGTTATGCCTTTAGCGATGTTGAGTTCCTTTTTACAGAATGTATATTCTAAGGACTCATTGGGAAACTAAGATTACCTTATATAGTATTATTTCTAAGGGACCTTGGTTAGGGTATTTGGATATGATGTTTCATTCCCACTTAGTTGAGAATATTGTACATGGCATTTCACATCAATTTGGTTGATAGAAATTATTTTTCATGTCCCTCTTATTATGGATGTTTCACATGATGTTGTGTATCATTGATTCAGATTGATGGGCATTGTGTCTGGTATACCCTTTTCATATTCATGGTTTTAAGCACGTTACTAAAATTTGATCCCTATATTGTGTAATTATTTACATTAGACATATGGGAATGGATTACATTATTATTCCATTGATATACTTTAACTTGTAGCTATATTTACATAATGGTAGCGTTATGATAATATTATGATATTTATAGATGCATGAGTTACATTTTGGGTCATAGCTAGTACTACGTATCTAGATATATGTCCATATATGTTATCACATATATAGTCCATATATATACATATATACTTATATATACATATATACTTATATATACATATATACTTATATATACATATATAACTATATACATGGTGACATATATTTGAAGACATGTTTTCTTTAGATGAAGCATATATGGTCATCCAGGTTTCCATGAGGTGCTTAAGACAGACCTGATCACATTTTTTTATTAACAAAATTATAATTATACCTAGACACTAATTTAATTTATATCCATAGACTATATTTCATTAGACACTATTGGTGGTGGACTAATGGGATTATATCACACCCTTTTTGAGTTGTCTTTTAGTACCCAAACATGAAGGAACCTAGAAAGAGAGCACAACAGTTTTTACTTGGTTCACCACTAAGGTCAACATCCAATGAGCATACGCTGATAGGTTACCAATCGTACCAAATTCCACTAATCTTCACTGGTTGTGGATTACAAAGGTTTGTGAACAGTCACTCTATCCCAGGTACACTTCCCTTAAAAAGGATCCGGGATAGCTCATAGCTTCCCTCAGATCACTTCCATTGACTCCCCATGGATCACCTCCTTGGGTGAGGTCTCACTTAGTTTAATGACTTGAAAGTCGCTTCCACATATTGGGATGAAAAGTATTTGTCTCTATTCATCATGAGACATTGCTGGCATTGATGTCCCGAATTGATGCTATTTTATATTTAGTTTTCTCTTTTAGTAAAATTATTGAATTCACTAGATCTTTTTTTTTCTTTTTTCGCTAGAATCATAAACTCATTTTATGATGTTTTTTGTTTCTGAAAATTGTCCCGGATTCTGCAAACTATCTTTGATCTGTGTATCATGTCTATTCTGCAGACCATACATGGTCCACGTACTGTGCATGCTTCGCGTACCGCGCCTGCTCATCATACTAAGCATGCTCTGTGTACAGCCTCTGCTCTGCGTACCATCTTTTCTCCACGCATCGTGCCTTCTTTGTGCACCGCCTTCACATCCCACCTCAATGCATGGACTCTGTGTACTGCCTCTGCATACCCCCTTCATCTACTGCATTCACGTACCACCTCTACGTACTTCCTTGGGATATCATTTCTTCCTTCCACATACTTCTACTTCAAATTATGTGAATTATTTCATCCCTTGCATAAAAATTTTTCTTATGTAAAATTTCTTTCGCTGATTACTCCTTCTAGTTTCACAATACATTTTTCTTTCTTGTACCACTTCATCCTAAACAAAATATCTTTTGCATACCTCTTTCGAACATATCCAAGTTCTTCCACACTGATGATATTTCTTATCGAATTTTCTCTCACATAATGTTGGTATTATCACCCCTAATATATGAAAATAACTCCACAAAATTTCTCTAATATTTTTTACCCAAATTTTCAATGTGGGAAAATCTTCACCACATACAGAACACTATCCACATATGGTAAACCTCCACTACATACTAAAAACCTCTTGCAAACTGCGAACCTTCACCGCGTGTCGTGTGTCTATCAATCTGCGTATTGCATCTCTTTCTCCAACAATAATCCATTGTGCACACCGCAACTCCTACGGAGAACCATTTTCATTATCATGACCCATTCTGCAAACTGTTATGTATACCTTTCCCACTACATGGTACGCAACCACGAACCATTCTCGGACATGGTACTTGGTCCATGCTCTAAGGTACGCAGTTTTCTTCCTTAGCCATTTCCTTTTCAATTTGGAACCTCATTCACTCTTATGTAGAAATCCATACATTTCCAAAAAAATACTGATTTTAAGGTCCAATAATTTAGAAAACACTAGATAATAGCACCACCTTAAATATATTCTTTGGAAATAACACCCATGCTAATTCATTTTTATCTTTATTATTAAATAATCATATACTTTCATCACAAGCCTTATCTTTTGTGATATATAGTATTTGATTGATCACCTACAGCATTGTCAGATTTTTCTAGAGAAATTATTTCAACTTATCTGTCATCCAGCAACATCATTCTTTCTAGTCAACACCGAATATGACTTGTATCATCTTATCATATTTGTGTGATCATTCTTGAATCTTCAAATATCTATATTATCCCTCATGCAATGATGCATGTCTATTCATTTAGGATCATGAATGGTCTCTTTGAATGGTGATATGATGTATGATCACTTTATAACTTTATTTCCTTCAACACTCTATGAGGTAGTTTCAGTGTGATAAACAATGCATCACATTTGATACATGTACTTTGAGCTTAATATCTTTTCAAAAATCGTCTGAATTTGTCACTCTCAATAACTTCAGAGTTCTTCTTGATCTCTTTCTTCATTTTGATCTTCATTCACAACTATTGACAACAAATATAACCTTATACCCAAAGTGATGCCAAAAATCTACCCCTTTATATTTTTTCCATTACCTTAAGGTCCTCCTCTAATGAACGGGTCAATATCAAAACGGGAATATTCTCTCTCCACTTTTTTATTTTAATTATATCACAATTTTAGAACTTTTAATTCACTTTATCTACCCCTTATTGACAAGAAATACAAAGTTCATGGGAAAATGGTATCGGTCCTTTCTTAATCAATTATCCATCAATCATTTCACTCTTAGTCTACTTGATCAATGGTCGGTATAGAAAATAAAAGGATTTGACTTAGACAACAAGGTTTTCCATTATTCACTGATCATGATACCTCATGAGATGAGAAATAATGTACTTTGTATTCAAGGGTTTCCCACTTTAATTACAAGATGAAGAAATTGAATGTGATAGGGAATAATAAACCTAAAACTCATACACTCACTTGAATGAACAGATCAAAAACATTCAAGTGCAATTGGCAGGATAAGTCGCATAGGGTCACTTCCATTCTTCTTATGTCACCGAATAATTCAGTTAATCCCCCTTTGTAAAATGATCTTCATTCTGAGTAACAAATTATGGGAGATTGATAAATAACATACCTTTTCCAATGACATGTTCTTCTATGAATTTCCAAAGTAATTAAATTTAATACAAACTGAAGTTGATACTGATTGAAATAACAATTCTGGATGCTTCTTCATTTGACTCCCCATCAAGGGAAACACTCCTCATCATCTTCATCAAGGGTTATCCTTCATAATTTCAATATTTTAATATTAATTGAATAATCATACAAGGATGGAAACTTCTTCCACTTAGCTATCATGATTTTAAAACATTCACTACTTGTTGGGTTATCCCCCTAAGAGCATGATTCACCTTCAATTCCCTACACTATCAGCACAAATAAATTACACAAATGATTAAGGGAATAATGTGGTTCCTCATTTCTTATTCAATGTGAGAATAAAGGTTGAGATGGTTTTCTCAACCAAGAAGGTCCATTCTCTCAAGTATTCATGCTTACACATTTGAACAAATGCTCTGATCTGTGTTGATGTGGCATGGCTCTCTTAACATTATCTTCTTCTTTTTGTGGAGAATTATTCTTATTAAAAGATATCATGAATGATACATTATTACTCATTTTAAGGAATACTTCTTTCTCTAGTATTAAGGTTAGAAAACCTGTATAAATGTGACCATATTTCATACATATCTCACACAGAACATATTTAACACATGTTTGTCTCCTGGTTTTCAATATATCATCCACTTTATATTCATCATGTGAATGTTTTTCTTTTTTGTTACCACCATCCTTGGACTGTTTATTTTCATGTTTTCTTATTATTTCCAACTCTTTTGGCCAGATTACCAACATGTCATTTGTAACTTTTGTAGTATTTCTTCCTCTTCCACACAAGTTCATTTGTGTGTAATCCATATTAGTTTCTATTTTGGATTAATTTCCCTTCAGTTTCTTGGATCTAAAAACCATGGTATTCTCATTTTCCCTACTTGATATCTTCTTGGGGAAATTTTTGTTCATAATATTCTTCATATTTCTTCCCTATGTTTCTTTTTCATTCTTAGTCACCTTCTAGGGCATTCTCTTCTTATCATATTTTTATTCACTTTTGGATGAGAACATACCGACCCAGAGACCACTACCACTTCATACATCAAAGATGTTGTCAAGAATTCTAAATCTGTTTGTAGTATAAATATGCTTCTAAATAAATGGATGTGGATTCTTCCTATGTGGATTTATTATTCTTGTGATGGGATTCCTTTGTGAATTTTTATTTTTAGGATTTTACCAACAATCTAATGCACAATGACCAAACCTGTTGCAGCACCCACATTTTCCCACAAGTCTTGACTTCTTTGTATCTTATGGATATGGTTATTGGGTATTATTCTTTATTTTTTATGCTCTCTATGGGGGACCATATTCTATCTTTTAGTTCTTCCTATCCACCCTAGACATGGTGGTAAGTAACTATTCACCCTCCCTCATCCATACTTGTTTTGAATTTTTCTTCGAGCCTAAACTACTTGTGAAAACATATTTAGAAACATTAGTACAAAATGATTTGTATGGTACCTTATTCCTATCATCTACTTGTGATAGATCAATGAGTGAATCCATGATCTTATTATCACTTTTTGGAGGTATTTGGAGAGTAGAATCGTCCAGTGAGCATTGAGTTGCAACATACATTATTTCTTGAGTTAGGTAATCAAGAGTTTTCATAATATTCTTATCACATGTTTGTGGTATTTCATCTTTACGATCCTCAAGTGAGAATTGAGTACCAATAGAAACTTTTTTATTCTATTGGGAAACTTTAATATTTTCTTTCTTAGGATTGGTCAACTGATGATCTAGTTCTTTAAATTACCTATTAAAATTGACCTACTGATCTTCAGTTATAGTCCTATTCTCTTTACAAGACTTCTTCATCATAGAAACATCTTCCTCATGAAACTTAATTTTATTATGAATCAAAGAGTCATGTTCCTTGATCTTCTGGTAAGTTTCTTCCAAATATAAACTCTTCACGTTAGTGGTCTTATTCATCTCAGCTTCGAGTGCGTGGATCATTAATTCTAGAGTCTAATTGACTCATTCTTTTTATTCAAAGTATTTAATCTGTTTTGTGAGATTTAAACATTAAATAATTTTTTCTTCCAAGCCCTTTTCGACATTATCAGCATCTCTTTCCAATCGGGTGATCACAACCTACATACATTGAAATACTCTATAAATAGAATCAACTCTTTTTTCATAAATATCACACAAATAGGTTCTTAATTTTTCCTAATCACTTGAGATAGAAGTGTCTTCCTTTCTAATGGTAGAAACCTGATCCACGTTCTCTTTAATTTTCAAGCCTGATATTTCTTCATTATAGGAAGCGCATGTAGAACTAGACAATGCAAATTCTATGGAAATTAGGGACTTCTATCAAATGCTTATTATCTTTCCTTTTCCTATTTTTCATGGTCTTGTTGGATACAGACTTCTCCTTATAAATGGAAGAATCTTCATCAAGACTTCTCTTCATTGTTATCTTTAGGAATGAAACTCAAATCCTATTCTGAATTGAATTACTGTAGAGTTTCCCACATATTCTAAAATTTTCCCCCTAATACCAATTGAAGGACCCAAGAACACCCAGAGAGAGGGGGTGAATCAGGGTGTCATGTTTTTATCTTCTTTACTGTATCTTGTTCCCACATTAGTAGGAACCCTTTATAAAACATGTATGATTGATATGTACAATAATTAAAAAATTCATATGTAGAAGGACAACACAAAAGTTTTTACTTGGTTCACCACTAATGGCTACATCCAAGGAGCATACACCGACAGGTTTCTTGTCGTATAAAATTCCACAAATCTTTACTGGCTGTTGATTACAATGGTTTTGGCATAGTCACTCAATCCCAAGCACACTGCCCTTACAAAGGCTCAGGGATAGCTCACTACTTCCCTTGGATCAAATCCATTAACTCCCCCTGGCTCAATACCTTAGGTGAGGACTTACTCAGTTTATCAACTTGAAGGTCACTTCAACAGATTTGCATAAAAATTATTTGTCTCTATTTAGCATTATACATTTCTTGCATCGATGTCCCGAATTGATGCACTTTAATATTCAGTTTTGTCTTTTAGTGCAATTACTAAAGGCACTATATCTTCTTCCCTTTTTTGCTAAAATCATAAACTCCTTTTATGATGTTTTTTATTTCTTTGAACTTTATATGATTCTGCGGACTATCTCTCATCTGCGTACCACCCATGTTCTTCTTACAACACCTTGTCTACATACCGTGCATGATCTACATACTGCACATGCTCAGCATATCGTGCCTGCTCCGCAAACCACCTATGCTCTTTGTACCTCCATTGCTCTGTGCACCATGCTTTTCCATGAACATCCTTCACATACTGCCTTCACATATGGCCTCTGCATACCTCCTCTGTGTATCGCCTTTGCATACCACCTCTGCATATCGCGTTGGCATACCATTCCTTCCTTCCATGGACTGCTTCTCCAAATTCTGTGAATTATTTCATCTCCTGCATACCACTTTTTCTTTTGAAAAATATATTCTGTGGTCTACTTCTTCTAATTATGCAAACCATTTCATCTTTCACGTACCACTACATCCTATGTAGAATCTCTCTTGCATACCACTTTCAGACTCAGCTGATTTCTTCCACAGTGATGATATTTTCTTATAGAATTCTCTATTACTTAATGTTCAGATTAACACTCCTTATATAGAAAAATAACTCCAAAAATTTCTCTAATACATTTTACCCAAATTTTCAATGTGGGGAAAACTTCACCGCATATTGAACTCCATCTGTGTATGGTAAGCCTCCACCACGTATTGCGACCCTCCTGTGAACTTTGAACCTTCACCATGTACCGTATTTCTGCCAGTCCACATACCGCATCTCTTATACCAACGACGATCTGTTATACATACCTCAACTCCTTATGTGGCAAACAATTTTTAGTATCATGACCCATTCCACTAACCGTTCCACGTACCTTTCCTGATACATGGTATGTGGCTGCAAACTAATCTCGTACAAGTTACATGGTCTATGCTCTGAGGTACGCAGTTTTATTCCTTTTCTGATTTCTTTCATCATTCTGCATCTCGTTCACTCCTATGCATAAATCTTTCCATTTCCAAAAACAAAATCCTGATTTGGTGGTCAAATAATTTGGGAAACACTGGGTAACAAACACCACCTAAAATATCTTCATGGGAAAGAACACCCATTCTAATTCATTGTTATATTTCTTCATCAACAATCATTTTCTTTCATCACGAACCTTATCTGTCATGATATATATTCTTTGATCGATCACCTTTAGCATCATCATAATTTTCCAGGGAAAGTACTGCAAATTCTCTGTCTTCTAGAAACATCATTCTTTCCTATCAACACTGAAGATGACTAGCATCATCTTCTCAGCTAGGTATGATCATTCTTAAATCTTTAAATCTCCACATGATCCCTCATGAAATTATGCATGCCTCTTCAGGTAGGCTCTTGAATTCCCTCTATAAACGGGGAGGTGTTTTATAATCACTTTATAACTTCAATCCTTGCAACACTTTTCAAGGTTGTCTCATTATTATAGACAATTTATCACCTTGGATACAAGTACTTTGAACTTAAGATCAGTTCAACAACTATATGAATTTATCTCTCTCGATAACTTGGGAGTTCTTCTTCATCACCTTTTTTATTTTTATCTTCACTGACAATGGTTGAAAAAAAATACAACCTTATACACAAAGTGGTCCAAACAAAATAGACCTCACTCTAATAAGTTCAATATCATGGATTGTGTTATGTGATTTTACTCATATACATGGGATCTTAGGAGAACAAGACCGAACCTGTGCTATGGATGCTCATGGAGATAGTCAATATTAAATTTTTTCAATTAATTATGTATGGTTGCATATTACCTATTGTTGGTCTAGTGTGGTGAATTGTATCATGTACATTCATGGATGGTTACTTAGTCATTTATTATGTATTTCCACTTATTTTTATATTCCACTGGCCTTACATGTAATTTCTTCCTATATATTTGTTACTAATTTAGAGGGTATAGTCTCCCCAAAGTACAACCTTCATACCCTCACTATTAGTTGGTTGACTATGCCATACAGGGAGGCATTCTTGAGGCCATGTTACCAACTAGATTGGGGAACTATTTTAGTGGATCCAAGTTTAGGACAATAAAAATTTCTATCAGAGGCTTCTTTTCCTTTTTCCTTACTATTTTGGGATGATATACTAGAGACAATGAATGTTTGGAAACTTGGTAGATAGCTTGTTTATAATTATAGCCAAACCACAAAGATCAAGTTTTTAGTAATTTTATTGATGTTCATGATGATTCTGTATTGTTGTTGATTATTACATTACCACAGGTGACTATTGTACTTTCGATGCTTATAAATTTATGAGTATTCCCCTTGGACTAGTAAGTTAAGGATCTATTGTTACATGCATCATTATAGGCACATAGAGGTCCACATTACCTGTATATTTCATTCCATATTATTGTATTGTTGATTTACTTACGCATGATGATATGTATGTTTTGTTTTTGTGATTTATCAGTATTATTATTCATATAAATATTTAGCTGATTGTATAGCATTCTTTCATGTATAAATTAATTGGGTGATTATTTCCATTTTTACCTATATTCTATGCCCAATGATAGCATGAAACATTATAATTAGAATGTATGATTGATTATTAATGTTTCTACATCAACCTAAACAGTGTTTTCCCCATATACCTTGATGGTGGAACCTTATGTAACCAATTATTACAGGTTTGATCCATCTACCATTGGTTACATTTGTTGAAACATTTATGGATGTAATTACATGGGTGTCTGTAACCATTTTTTAATTGTATGTACCATTATAAATTTAGAAGGGTGCCCCACACTACCAAACCATTATATTTGATCTTTTTATATTCTAAGAAAAAAGGTGAAGACCTGGTTGTAGTTACATGAATACCAGTGGTATCCTAGGAATAATATGACTTTATATCTTGGGAATAGTAATTCATTTAACTAATCCACAATGATTATATATTTATGTTTAATTTTAAGTCATATGAAAAAATGGATTCTGCAAAAATAAAGTGTTATTTGTAAATTTATAAAGGATCATACCACTAGAACTTGGCAATGATGACCCATATGAATAAATCCATAAATGAAAATCTAAACCCTAGTAGGTTAGTTGGGATATTTTTATTATTATGTAATTCCCTAAATGCACAAGTGGACCCGAGTAGGTAGTTTTGGGCATGTTTTGTATGAGATAAGAACATTAAGGGTTTTTTGAAATTTTAATAATTTATCAGTTATGAGATGTAATTAACTGAGCCTAGTTTAGCTTGATTAAGCCCTAATAGGTTTCCTTTGTCTTTATATACCTTAGTACATAGCCCCATGGGGGTAAGATTATGCTAATGGTATAGTTTTTTATAGTTCCAACAACCACTTATATAATTTATGTATAAATTTATGGTGGAATCTTACTGAAATGATCCCATTAAAGGATAAAAGACCATTTAATATACTTTTGAGACTTATTATTATGTGGATTTTTTTAATTAAAATTTAAATTACAACATAAATGAATTATTTATCTATATATTGGAATTGATATTTCTTTAATTGATCACTATTGTGAGAGCTTCTGGATAAATAAATGTTAGTCAAAGGGGATATTATAAGATGATCTTCATAATTATTCATAGATTCAGTTAGATAATATCACAGTTATAGTTGTAAAATGTTTTCCTAATCACAGGTACTTTTCATTTTATATAAATGAGCCTATTAAATGTTTATAATAAATTTGAATTGATGTAATAGCTTAAATAAAAACCTTAATGTGTCATTCTTAGCTTCAAACCTCATGTAAGTGTAGCTTAAATATTTCCTTGAGAGTTTCCTTCAATGGGAATGTGGATTTTTTCATGTTTCGCAAATGACATTTTCCTTTTTCTAGTAATCTTAGAGGTTGGGCTAGTAAGCCTGGTGAATTTTGGCATAGCCTAGCTATAGGTAAAACAAATTATGTTTTATTAAGGGGTTATCCCAGTTGTGATATTTCCCTCATATATAAATTATTTGTCATTTTTTATAGAAAAATTTTAAACAAGATGTTTTTTTCAGGTGTGGTTGCCAAATTATTACACTTATTGATGAAACGAAATTCCCAAGAATATAGTTGGTTGTTCAGTAATTCGAGATTTCATGGAGTCATGGGTAGTTCTTAATGCATGAATTTTAATAGGTTAGACATACCTAGGTCACAAATAGTCTCTTTGTTAATCATGTAATACCCCCCTTTTATTTTGGAAGAATCAATAGGTCATCACCCAAGTAAGTGATCAAATGGTATTATTCACTCCGAGTCGATCTTTTATGTCAGATATCATATGCTGAGAATGTGTAGTGTTGTTGGGACTATAAATAGTAATGTGTATCACCTATTATGTTGTTTCAATATCTTAGTAGAAAATAATTTTAGACATGTTCTTATCGAGTTATGAAGTGATGCATTGAAAATCATTAATTCTGAGGGAAATGGTTGTGAAATACTAAAAATTTTGTGGATTCACAATTTCTTGGAAAGAATAATGAGTAAATAAAGGCTTCATTCATATGAAATCTCTGAAGTAGACTAGTTTGGGCATTAAGATCCCATTGTGAGAGTAATATCTTTAATATTATATCAAAAAATAATTTTTCCTAGAGATTTGTGTTGATGATGTAAAGAGGATTTTGTGTGATGACCACATTAATCAGTTTTAGTGTTGGATTTTATGTTAGATGTCGATGGCCTGTGTTAATGTGACTTGGGATGAACAAAATGCATGCAACAAAGAGAGGACTTGTTTTGGCATATTGATAACCAGTTCGTTCATCAATCCTTTCATGTTATCACTTTCTATAAAACTTATGGCCACATATATAACCAATTGTTGGGGGTGTATAGAGTGTGTGTTGTGGTATGAGTTCCCATTTCTATAAAATAATGCCTATGACACTCCTAAGTTGGGGAGTATCATAGAATTCGTAAGAAGGATGTCCTTCCAAGTAGGGGGAACACAACCATAAAGAACCAAATTGAAATGGTAATAATGGCTTCTAGAGGCTAATGAATTTTCAAATTTTATATCTCAATTATTGATCATGGTAATGAGTTTTAAAATCTATGTTTGAGAATCAACCGAGTCTGCACACTAGATTCTGGCTTAGGAGAAATATGAAATCTGGTAATTTGACGGGTTGGTGACACGTCTATGCTTATAAGGTAACATGTTAGTGAGATGGTTGGTCAAATACCCAACCATTGAAGAAATGTTTATAGTCATGTAGAGACTTTTCTGGTTGTTTATAATGATCAAATGTGCCTTTATATTTAAGGGGAATTGATCAAGCCTTCAAATACTGTGTCAGTTATTAAGCTTGACATTTATCAATGGATCCTTCTGGAGTAATCCAATAAATACCATGGTGATTAAATCTTAATAGTGGGATGAGGCTTCCAAATGTGCTTTTATTCACTAAAAATATCACATTTATGGTTTCTTGAGGTGGTTGACTATAGTTGGACTTGGTTACACATCATTGGGATATGTGGTTAGAGGGGTAGTTTTAAAGGTAGCATGACATGTTTTAATAGAGAAATTCTTGGGAGAGATATATGCACTTATTTATAGTAGTCCTAGATACTTTATTTCTGTAATCCAAGTTTAGATATGATCATCTACACAATCTTGACAACATCCTAAGTATGTTGGCACATCATTATCTATACACTGAACTAATCAAATGACTTTCAGGATTGACTAGTGGACCCTTAAGTGAGAAGGTTCATGGGATCTTGTGGTCGATAATTATACAATCATACTTTTAAATTGATTCCATTGGATTTTGAAATTTGGTAATCCTTTGTTGAGGATAAATCACTCGAATTTTTTTATTCATGTCGTTGAATGTGATCATAATGGATTTAGTGGATGTTAATATAAAGGCATTAGAATCAGGGTTTTATAACCCTTCAGTATCTAAAGATGATAAATTTACAGAATAGTTATCTAAATGTGGTTTGACATACATTTTCATTGTTAGTTGAGTGTGGATGATGAGAAACTGCATTAACTACATCGTTAGAAAACATGATTGTAGTTTAAGATTTGATATGGATTTTTATAGAAAAATTAGCATGACTAGTTAAAGTATGATTGATTGAGATTTGACCATTTCTATATAATATAGGACTATGATAAGACTGATCATGTTTTTTTGTGAGTTTTAAGTTGATAATCATCTAAAATTTATCATTAGGATGTCAGAGATGTGTTTCAATAATCAATTCTAACAATGGAAGTGTTGTGGGTCGAAATAAAATTTTCTAAATTAAAAAATGTGAGTGAGAGGCATTGCCCAAATGATAAAAGTGAAATTAAAATGATCATATATCTATTTTTATATTCTTGGGTAAGTGATTACTTTATATATTTTTTTATAAGTTTGTTGGAATGAGTTTTAGTGGATTAGGTGTCACCTGTTTAAGAAGCGCTTGCAGGTGTGTTGGGATTGGGAAACCCAATGTGGTCGTTTGAGAGGGAATTAATTGCCCAATTAGGTTGTTTGATATTTTTTGTTCCCCAAGGCATCTTTGGGATAATAATTTCTAATGTGGGGAGATTTTAATGTCCCTTGTATTGGACCAGGTTGGAAATTCCAATAGAATTTAAACATTCTATTTGTTGGATTGGATGAATTATAAATTGATAATTGAAATTGGATTTTGGTCATTTTAAGAAATAAATAGTTTTACGATTTGGTTTAAGTCCATATAGTTATATCAGAAGTTTGGATGTGTTTTGGTATATTCAACCTCTGCACACTCAATTTTAGTAAAAGTACAAAGGGGCACATGGTTTGTCAAAACCATGCACCCCTTAAGGGAAAAATGTGTGGCCATGTGATGGGGTTTAGAGGGTTTCACGTGGATTGTTTAACCATGTGTACTAGGATAGAAAATTTTTATAAGGTTCCGTAGTAAATTTTTAAGGAGAACCACATGGCTTTCACATGATTTTATTAATCGTGCGCCTAACCCTATGGGATGTGGGCGGTTAGACCGTTCCAATATCATGGATTTCACATGTTTTTTCTAGTCATGTTCCTATCTCTTGAAGGTAATGGATCCTTGATATAGTGATCTACATGTTTATTGCATATTTTTTCAAAATTTTTGCCCTAATCATGCACCTCATTAAAAGGGGAAAATTACCAATTTTTTTCCCCAATCCTTTAATGGGTTCCACCAAATTTCCACTACCAATTCTTCTATCATGTCTCCTACATGATATTCATATTACGCCCTATTCCATGGGTGGTTTCCCTTTTTCATTGTCTAATTGGTTCACTGGTGTATGTTTTGGAAGCCTCTTTGAAAGTCTAAGACTCCACTTTCCAAAAATTCAATTTATTTTTCTATATTAAATACTATTTTTTTTTGTTCGTATGCCTTATTCTCAAAGAAATTTTTTTCTCTTTAATTTATCTCATTTTAGAATGAATCTAATCTCGATAAAGGATGAATGGAGCTTCCTTGGTATAAGGTTGGAAGTCTCATTTTTCTCTCACAAAGTCTAGCTTGTTTATAAAATATGTTATTATGTCGCACACCAAACTTCCCGTGTGTTTCCCTTAAAATTTAATTTCCTTAAATTAAATTATAGGAATGAAACCTAGATGTTACTTATAACCATTACATGAATTTATGACAATGAACTCAACCCAATCCTCCTCTTAGGGCAGGTTTGATTACAAGAATTTTCTACCATCCATCAATAGTGGTAAACCACCCCTTGGGTGTGTTCTTAAAATGACTTGGCACATTTATAAATGCCTTAATGAATTAAAATGGTTTATATAACCCTCTTGGTCCTCAATAACTAACTTTATGCTTGTTATTGAGAATTAGTCAAGCTATTTTATTGAATTGAAATGGAATATATTTAATGTATTGTGTTATGGAATGGGCTCTTCCCTTGGCCTTATTATTTTTCTATAAACAAACTCTCCTAATTGTATGGTTTTAATTGTTTATGTAATGTATGATCTCATTTACTATTATAATAATGATAAATAAATTATCCTAATGAAGGCCCACTTTTCCTTGAGTGATATTGAGTTCATATTAATAGAATGCTTAGGTTAAGGGTTCATAGGGAAAGTGGTATTACCATATACAATATTATTATTGAGGTACCTTAGTTAGGGTTATTGGAAATGATGTTTGACACCCCCTTGGTCTAGGATATTGGAAATGGTGTTTCACATCACATTTTTTTGGGAAATGGCATTTCACAGCACCTATTGATATAGATTTTGGATATGATGTTTCACTACATTGATTGGGATTGATGGGCATGACGTCTTGTATCCCCTATTCAGATTCCTGGTTTAATTCCACTTACTAAATATTTGATCCCTTTATCAAATAATTATTCACATTAGGATTATGGGTATTGAATATCATATTATTCCATTGATATACTTTCCCTTATACCCATATTTTCATTATGAGACCCTTATGATAAAATCATGATTATGCATGGATGACTAAACTAAACCTTGGGTCCTAGTCCATACTACATGTCTATATATAGTTCTATATATATTTTCATCTATATAGTATATATATATTTATATAAATACATATTTATATATATACCTTTATATATATAATGATACATATTCAGAGATATTCTGCATTAGGTCGAAGCAGGTATGTTTGTCCAAGTGTCCATGAGAAACGGGAGCTATAATTTATTAAATTTGTTAATTAACTACTTTATTATTATAACTATAAACTGATTTATTTTATATCCATAGAATGGATTGAATTAGAAACTATTGGTGATGGCCTAGTGAGTTTTTCTCTCACCTAGTTCGAGTTGCCATTTGGTTCCCAAACAGACTTCATTTTTGTAGATTTAAGATCATGGATTTTGTTGTGTAATGTTACACATGGAAATGGGATCTTAGGAGCATAGGACTTATTTTGTGCTTAGGATGATCATGGAAATTGAAATTGGGGGTTTTTTATTTTATTTTATATGTTTTTATATTACTAGTGGTATATATGTTATTTAACATTTTAGTGTGTTCATGAATGGATGGTTACTTATTCATTTATTATTGATTGTAATCTATTATAATATTATAATTCCATTGTTTATGATTTCGTCAAATATATTTATTACTGATTCAGAGGGTAATATCTCACCAATATAAATCCTTCATACACTCTCTACTAGTCTTCAGCCTCTAGCGTAGGGGGAGGCGCGCTTGAGGCCATGTGACCTGTCAACTCGTGGTTCCATTTTAGTGGCTCTCAGGCCGTGATGTTACATATAATCTCTAGGTACTCATTTTAGATAGGAACTATTATAACTTATTAATTTGGTTAATATCCTAAGGTAATTATTACATTAATTGTTCCATATAAGAATAAACATTACTTGATATGAATAATACATGTATAGATATACGATCTGGTGATTGAATGTAAATATGTTAGTGGGGTCTAGGGAAACAATTAAAATAGAATAAAACTTACACTATATCTGACAACTAATAACTCTTTACTCTTTATACATCACATTATTATCATTATTTTGTTTATTTATAGCTTTTGTGAATGGGCCTACAATGTTTTTCTCTATGACTACACTTCATACTATGATATTAACCTTTGAGAAAAACCACTGAAAAGATATTATCCCAGAATATATACCTTTTGAAATCTAATATAACTTTGAAATTTTGGATAGTTCCATCATTTTAACACTTAAATTCCTTGGTATAATTCAAATATTTATAAAACAAATTCATTCCATTTAATAATACTTTGTTAGCTACATCATAATATGAAACATAATTGGTATATAAAGATACATAAACCACTATCATTATTAATATTATATTTCCCACTAAATTAGACTTTCTATGATACTATATTAATCTAATTTATAGGTAAAATAATTTTGGGTCCCTTTAATAATAATAGTTCCTTCTTCTCCAAGTACCAGAAACTCATCCCTTGACATTTCTTAAGTACTGCTAGATTATTTATGGTGTGATAAAGTTCCCTTTGAACCATAGTACATATTGTGAAATGCATGATAGATTACATCACTCTAGTATAAGGGTTTATACTCATCATCTTAGTCTCCTTTTGTTTCTAAATATATCATCTTGTAGTGATTTTTTCCATGACACATAGGAAACATGTTTCTCTATTATTATTCTGAATTGTATTTTTCAATATATTTTAAATATATTTACAATGAATTGGTCTAATAAATTCCATTTATATATCATAGTAAATCTTATTCCAAATAAAAAGTGTTGATAATTTAATTCATTTATTCGAGAAATAATCTTAGTCATAACTATTAATAAGTCAAAAAATTTGTTTCCAATATGTTAACAATATATTTCACTAGGAAAACATGGGTACACCGAATAAACTATTTTATAAAAATGGAAGAATAATAATCCAATGATTTAATAACTTCTAGGATCCATAATTAAATACTTTTTACATTTATATCATGGTATCTATTACGGAATCTAAAATTCAAATAGATAATAGAATCTCAATTAGTGAAAAGTTTTCCACACAATCTTTACCCTGAATTGTCCTAAACCTTTAACAAACATTCTTACATTATTAGTAATCTATTTACCATCCATATATAACTACCCCTTTAATACCAAATTGGAAGTAATGGGATTTACATCAAATGAATATGATACTAAAATATTACTTTAAATTTAATACATGAAATCTATTTTTTATTGAAATCAAATACATTTTCCAATTTTATATTTTCCTTATTATTGATTACTTATAGGATAATTATTTGTAATTTTCATATAATGATATATAACATAAATTTTAAATTATGAAATTGTAACTCTTTGGTTGTATCTTTCATATATAGTATATTTCTAAGAAACATTCATTTCCATTTGACATGTTGAAATAATTCCTATAGAAAATTTTTTTGAATAAAAAGCCTTGATTTTATCAAATATTTCTTTATCCTACTAAACTAAATAAGAATTTTATCCACTATTATATAAATATATTCCTTAATTGGACACTAATTTCTATCTTATGGATTTATTGAAATTATTTTATATCTCAAGTACAGCATACATAGATGCACTTTTTTTGTTCTTCAAGAAAGTTTGTTTTTTAAATAATAATTAATAATAAATTTATATATAAATGCACGAAATATGATATAATGGATTTATTTTACATCATAACTTATATGATACCCATTTTTCATTATATATTGTGTACTGTTAAGTGGTTACACTGTAATTTTCTAAGCATGTATGAAAATGAATAATGGAAGATTTAAAAGGTAGTTAACACTCATCATTGATCTTGCCTTTATTAACACAGTGTCACTGGTGTGTATATGTAAATGTATGTTTAAGTAAAACTTCACTATAAATTTTATGATTGATGACTTTTTAGTTTTAAAATTGTCCACTATCTTACTTAGAGCATCATTTATCTTCTTATAAAGTTGATTCATTACATAATATTTTTATTATTTATTTACATTAAAGGAATTTTATAAAGTAAAAAATCAATCTCTATATTCTACATTAATGTTTAACATGTATCTTATTTAACAAATGCAATAATATTTTAGGCATCATTACCCTGAAATTAAGTATCTTGAATGCATAAGAGTAACCCTTCTTGGTATATCCTTGAACTTTTAATTTAATTTGTACATGAAAAATAATTATCTTACCAGAACTAGGATTTATTTGCGTCTTACATTATATATTAATCATTATCTTCTGATTTGGGAATAGTGTATTTTTTCATGATTGAACTATTAATTATGGTATACCATAACAACATTCATTTGAAAACAAAAATATGTCTCGTTGTGTTTTAACATGACATTGAGAAATAAATGAAATATGGATTACATAACAATAGTTCAAAATACTAGAACCATTGTGTTTTTTAATTCTAAGCTATGAACGTTTTTATCTGATGTAAGGGTCAAACTCTATCAATAACATAGAGATCTACTTCACCCTTGTAATATTTATTATCTTCATTCATTTTAATATATAGATATAAATATATGAGTCATATAATTTGTTTAAAATTCAGTAAGTAAAATAGAAATATTACACACAATTATTAATAAACTAAAGTATAATTATCTACATTCTTATTTATTAATTCATTCCAGTTCCTCTTCCATTGACCTTTCTTTCCACATGTGTAGCAGAATGCCTCATGTTATTTACTCTCTCTCTATTTGAATAATTATTTCACTGAAATATATTATATAGGATCCATTTCATTTAAACACATCATATAATTTTAAAAAATTAACTACAATTGATTCACCATATGTATTCAATAACCATGTTCCCATACATCCCTATCAACTTGGTGAAGCATAGTCAAAAGGTTCTTGAGTGACTTCTCTATATAGATCATTTTATAATTATAAAATGTGACATGAGTAATGAGTCACCTGACCCATGGATCTAACCTTAATTCCTTATTTTGTCAACTTCAAAAATATATTAAAATCCTAAATTATTTGATCAAAATCATTGGTTCTATTATATTAAGAGATAAATTCTTACACTATAGGTGACAAGAACCCCTTGAATCACTTCCCCTTAATAATAGGGGAACATAACACTATGTAATCCTCATCACACATCAGACCCTTCATTCCTTTCATATATATTGTATGGATTTGTGAGTTTACAAATGTATCTCTCTATTTGCAGTTACCCAAGATCATTTATATGATTCTAAAATTTCCTCACTCCCCAATAAAGTTAAATAAATAATAAAAACATTATCACCTCACTCTGGGGGCCCACTTTTTTCTAGTGTTATCCATCTATTTATGACCATGAATGATTAGTAAAATATGTTTGTGTTTTGAAGGTGCATGTGACTATTGGTTTCGTGGATCCTCAACACTTCAAAATTTTATTTATGTTAGAATAAGACTTTTCCACTGACTAGTCTAAATTCCCCATCACATAGATGTAATTTTTTTATTTATCCATATATTGGCTAATGATTTTCACTTGAATGACGACTCTCTATCTATAGATTTATGGATAACCATTACTTTTTTTATGAATAATTTTAATCTTTAGATATTCATAAAATGTTACACACCCAAGTTGGATTCTTCTTGAGTTTTGATAATAGATCCAATTCCCTTTTCCACCACATCACTATGTGGAACTAGGTTGAGGTGGTTGTGTCTAAGCCTCTAGTTGAATCAATTTGTATTGAGATGGAAGAGGGGTATAGGTGTTTATTGAAGTTTATCATTGACTATTTTAGTGATTTAATTAATTTATGTCAATGTTTGGGTAACCTTTGGCAATATTATAGGAGTGTTAAAGTGAGGAAGTGTGCATTGAACTCATTTGACATATAGTTTGAGTACATAACTATAAAGAATGGAGGTAGATATAATCTATTAATTAGAATTTTAATTTATCCATGTAAACGAGATATGATATAATACCCTCCGATAACCTTTGTTTTTCCACCTTGATGGTAGGGGGCCTGCAATATTAGTTGATCCAGGGGTATTTGGTAGTATTATTCCCTCGATTCTATCTATAATAACAAAAAAAATACATTTTGGATGTAGTATTAACTGGTTCTTCTAGGGTGATCATTAAACTTATAAATACAGGGGTTGAGTACAATCTAGGGATGATACTTTCGGATATAGGCCCCTCATAGTCAACCAACACAAATGCATTTTTTATAGGATGGGACACCCATTAGATCCCTAGGGTGATTGAAGAACCATTTTTCCAATTAAATAATTTTAATATGAGGTTGTTATTATTGAATCAGATAGTCTTGCAATATCCATAATGTTTTCGGTGGCAACTAAAAATGAAACATGTAATGAATTATACATGTAATAATTCTAGAAAAGGTGTTGGAAAATAATTTTATTATATATCTGAACTTTTTTAGACCCCTATATCATGGAAAATAATTTGGAGATCTAAAATTGGTTTGAGAGGCTAGAGGATAACGGCCTCACAAACAAATAATGGGAATTAATGTTGGTGTAGTTTGTAAAAACTAAAATATCTAAGATATTGTTCAATCAAGAAACTGAGAATAGGAGGGGATGAGTACAGTGGAATTGAATTCCTCTTCTAGTGTCAGATCAAAAGTGGACACCTCCTCACACTTTTTATCTAAGTACAAGGAAGGGGTTCAGGTTTGAGACATTTATAGATCTAGAAGGAGGAATAGTAAGAAGGGTATACCTCATTTGGGAAGATAAAAATTAACTAAAGATAAGAGATATGGAATCCATAAGGATTATTATTTTTTTCCTAAAACTATGGAAATAATTTTATCAGGGAAGTTGATTTCCAAAAATTATCCTGGTGTCATTAATCTAAGGATAGAAAATTACCAGGACTTTCTTTAAGAAGAGGGGATGGTGGTGACATGTGGTGGTTGTTCCAAGAATCAAATTTAATCCCCTAAAAATATTATAAATATTAGGGAGGCCACTCAATATATTCTAATAGGGTATGTTCAACCTCCATAACATGAAATAGTTGAAGAGAATCAACCCTATCAAGTTACCTATAATATCTAAGATCTCATGGACTTCTTTCCCTCTAGTTTCTCATAATAGTAAAAAATAATTTATGATTTGTTTGGTAAAGAAATAGTGAATGAATTTTATTTGGATCAAATTCAATTTTATGAGTTAAACCTAGAGGATGCGGCTAAGCATGAGTGGTTATACATGATAGACCTTGTGGTTCATAGTTTTTAATATCTTACTTCCCAGCTAGATGTTTTATTTTTGGTTGTGAAATTTTATAATTTTAAAACTGATATATATTCTAATATTCCTACTTTAATCTTTAAGAAAATTGAAGATTTATTCATCTTAATCCATTGAATGATTTCAAAACAATTTCCTATATTTATTGGTTTATCTCTACGGTATCATAATTTTCTACTAATTCTCTTGTACTGGGTATCTTGGAATGAGGTAATATATGATATTGTTCATGAATGATGTTAAATTTGGTATGTTTTTTATTGTTTAATGATATGGATAATCTAATTTTGTATTTGTATTTGTATTATATAATTTACTATTACTGATATAATGATATCATGATATGTAATCATTGTAAGGGTTCCCACTAAACACCTTAAAATGGTTTTCCTTAAAATTATAAAAAATGATTTGGAGGTGGTGTTAAATATGAAAAAATTAGATTTTTGGATTACTTAATATATATAAGAACCCAATATTCAATAATTAATCCAAGTACTTCATCATATTTGGTGAAATATTACTATCTAGGTATCTATATTCTAAATGAAACCTATATTAGTAATAATCTAATTTGTCTTCTACCATATTTTGTCCCTTTCAGGTTCCTATAGATGATTCAACATAGTGTACATTTATATGTCTTGATGTTATTTCACCAGCTCATCAGACAAAAAAGACATCATGCTACACCATACATCGATTGTATCTTCTCTGTTCCACATTTAGGATTCTTTTAAACCTCACCCATTTATAGTGGTGGATAATAATGAATAGGGTATCCCAACACATGTAACTTATTCTATGGGAAAATAATGATACACAAAATCTTATACCATTCTTATAATTTTGTGTTGGTGAATAGGTTTTCTTTTCCTATAATTAACCATGGTGATTTATTGGTTTTATTTTCAATTTTTTATAAATTAAATTAAAATAATATTTTAGAATTTTATCTTGATTATGACTTAATTTACTATTCCACTCTTTTATCATGTCCAAATATCACTCACCATTGGATTTATAATATACAATCTCAATAATGTTTTACCGGTAAGGATCCATATTTCCCTACCCAAAACTCAAACTACGGACCTTACAAATTATTTGAATGTATTTGTCTAGGAATTTTCCTTAATAGCTACACTAACTCATTACACCTTTTTCTATTGAGTAGAATCCCCATTTAGTTAACCTATACAAATATTTTCTCAATAATTTCCTCCAAATTTTGTTAAGTAGCCTATGGTCATTATCCTTGATACATATTTGTTTAATTCTACCCATTATCTTTATTAGGACTCCATGATAATTAGATGCTCCCTTGACTATTCCCTGACTAACCCATTGAACTATGGTTGCATGCTAACTCAGATAATGGAATAAAATTAGAGACTAAAATTTTTAAGTGATGGATTTTGTTATGCAACATGTAAATATTATTATTTTATCATTTGTCATGCTCATGTCAAAATTTATGTGATACTTAAATAAATTATTAACAATATTTTATAAAAATAATTTGTGCATTGATATTATTGTTTAATATATCTTCTTATATCACTATTATATTTATTAAATTTTTTATCTAAAAATTTACATAAATAAATAATTATACTATATAAAATATCTCATATAATATTTATTTTTCTTTATAACTGGAATTCATTACTATTTATCATGCTTGTTACTATGTGATCCTTCTATCAAAATAAACATGTATAAATCAAAAACAATTATTACACATTTATTTGATTTATCTATGTATTGTTTTTAATCTGTTCTATGTGATCATGTAAGATAATACAAAAAATAATAATTAACCATGAAAAAAAATTAAACTAAGACTTGATCATGATATGTTATTTAAAATTTGATTCATCGATTGGATGATGGTTCAACTGAGACCCTCGGAGAATTTATTTAGTCATGAAATGAATCAAATTACAATACCACCATCATCATTTTCATGTATCCCTGTTGTTTTGTTCCATGAAAAATCTCACCTTAATAACATCATCACATGTTCCATCGTTACATATGTATACTCACAATCATGTGAGGGGAACTCAATTAAGGGCATCACATTAAATATCACAAAAATGTTAATACAAAAACCCCTATAAATATTTTCAAGAAAATAGAGATTCATAAATAACTTATTTAAATAATTAATTAATAATTATCCAAAAAATTACATCATTTTAATAATTAAAATAAATTAGCAGAAAATAAAATATGCATGGGTGAGTATCTTCTAAAGTTAATCTGTATTTCATAATATATAATAACCAAAATTAAATAATCTAAAATAAAATTGATAGTAATTTAAAACAATAAATACTAAATATAAATATTTTAATTAATTAATTAATGATAGAACTTGAGGCTTTTGAAAACTTTTTATTAAATTCAAAACCTTTTTTTCAAATTTAATTTTCTTGTATTTTTTTCAAGTATATATAGAGCTATAATGGGCCCTTGAAGGCCATTTTAGCATTTGTATAGTCTAATTATTCACTAGAAATGAGCATCATCCATGCCCTATGTGGGGTTGTTGAAGGGGAAGGGAGAACCCATACAAGAATTTCGTGTTTTTAGTAAAAGGAAATAGTCACCAAATCAACAAAGTGGTCATGAAAATAAGCACACGGGGTGTGTGGGTTCAACTAGGTTCCCCATGAATTTTTTTTAAATAGAATTTTCCATATATTTATATATATATCAGTCACACCACTATATGTGGTTTGACTGGGAAAACCTTTTCTATTTAAAATCTTTAAAAATAGTAATAATATTATTATTAAACAACCCTACTAAAATTATTTTTTATAATTTGAAAACATTGACATATTTATTATTATTTAATAATAATTAAACATAAATAAATAATAGTAACAATATTAACTCAAATTCAAATTATTTTTATTATAATATAATAATGAAACCAAATAAAGTATAATAATAATAATAATAATTAACTTTTGACATCTAATAGATATTTATATGGATTTAATTGGGACATCCTACCTCTAATCGATGTGTTTTCAGTTTCATTGGGACTGTATCTTTTTTATCTAGTTCAATTATAAAAATTTAATTTAATATTTTACTTGACAAAATTACATGACCACTCTAACATAAGAAGAATGAACCTAGATTGTGCAGAGGTATATATTATAAAAAAGTCACATTGTATATATCATGAAATTATTTTCCTGATTTATCTTAGCCTATTCTTCCAATAGATTACATGTAGTTAATTCGAGAAGAAATAAATAATACTCAAATAGAACCTCATTATAATTAATAATCCATTCTATTTTCGACTCTATCAATTTCATGGATCTAAACATGACCCATTTTGGGTCTGTATCATCATTGGTAGAGTAAAAAAAATATTTCTACTAGATATATCCACATCTGCACCATGAAGCTCCCAGAACATCAACATATATCCACTATGTGCAAGCATACTGAGTCTTATAACCTACAACATTCCTGTATCACATGAAGAATGTATCTCTATGTCTCGATGGATGGGAGGATGAGAAAATTATATCCTTCTCCCTCTTATTCTTGAGAGAATAATTCACCTCCCTCTCATTGGCATATCCCAAAAATGAGTGGAACATTCTTCATTAAAAAATGACATTTCATTGATATTTATACCTTGGTAAAAATAAAATAAATTACACAACGACCATTTTATTTTAATTTACCATATTAAAACCCCATGGAACCCTATTAAAAATAATAACACTAATTATTTAATTGTGGTAAATTTAATGTCTACATTCATTAAATAAATAAATAATTATATTATTACATATTTAAATGATATTATTTCACCAACCAAATCATTAAAGTCGATTTATATCCTCTTAAACAAATAAAACATTAAATAAAAAAAATATTTTATTCACATGACTTTTGAATATTATTTATATATTAATATGAAAAAAAAACTTAATTAAATAATATTTAATAATTTAAATATATATTTATTCACAAGCCTCTACATACACTTAGTTTGTGACCCTCCAGGATCTTTTACCCATGTAAATAGGCATAACTTACCAAAATTCATAGATCAGCATCTAGCAACACGCCAATGTACCTTTAGAGAAAGTTATAATTCTAAGAGATATCAAATACAACCTCCAATGAATTCTCACTTTGTAATATACAATCCATTTGTCTATTGATATCTCATCAAGAAGTATTCATACTAATTTCATCACCATTTATACTTGATATATCTTTCTTTTATTTTCCAAAATGATTTTTCTTATAAAATACCATATCCATTGATTTATACCAGTCACATTTATTTCGATTAATGGGTCATGGATATTATCTTTCATTAACTTGTTTTAGAAAAATTATTTATTGAACATTCAATTAATTTCATGTCATTATTGACACACCCGTCATATGTTACCTTGTTGGGAGAATATTTTATCATGATTTTCATTTATACATCAAATTACATGATTTATAATACACATAAAAATGATTTCAAGTCTATGGACAAATAAACAAGATCATATATAGGAATATCCAATGACACATGAAACATCTAGAATTGAAATTAAAGGGTATGTTTTCATGACCTCCCTTGTTGTAGACTTCCATGTACGAATTTAATGATAAAAAATTTTAATTCTCTATGTGCCTTAAACACCTAATAATCAATCATCAATTGTAAACTTTCAGATCTATGTATCAAAACCATATTACATATCTTTAATAATGTCATTATAGTATCTCTAGTTTTTTATTATAACCGAATACTATTATAACCTTTTATTACATTGAATATCCTAAGGATATAATCACATTTAGTGTTGTCTGGAAGAATAATAATTATGTGGTTAGAATAATATATTTATAAATACATGATTTATTAATCAAATTTAAAAAAATTAGTTAGGTCTAGGGAATCAATTCCAATACTCAACTCCTCCGAGATCTCTTCTAACAAAACTTTTGAATAGAACCCCTTCATTCACAAGAGTGACACTCTTTTAGATCACTAATACAAACAGATCAAGTATTTTATACTCAATCACATTTATAAATACATTAATAAAATACCTCTAGATGAATTAGAATAAACTTTCACACCTAACCACGTAAAATTTAATTTTCCCTATGATAATCAACTCTCTTCCTATTCCCATCATTACTAGATCTACCTTCTCCATCTGATTCCATATTTTTTTCCTAAAGATCATTCTCTGAAAGAAGATCTTATATTAGCGATTTTTTGAATGATTTTTAAAAAATAAACCTTTAATAAAATCTCAAAAAGTATCACATACTCAAATTGATCATCCATAGAAACCTCCTCTCCTCCCAAGGTAAGATAAAAATGGACAAAATTTTTAAATTTGGGGGAACGGTCAAGAATATTCTTATTCCCTTACTTTTACTCTATAAACTTCTTACCTCTATCCATACATATCCACTATGGACATAAATCCTCTGGTAAGATAACCTGAAAGGCTTCCCAATACAACCATGAAAAAGATATTTCTTTAATCTTTACGAATTTATTATTTATATCATATGGTACAATATGAATAACACAATTCATACCTTATACCATATTGATAGTGTATCATAAAGCATATTAATTCTTATATTTTTATACATCCACGTAATATATAACTAACACATATAATAAATTGAGGTTTAATGTTAAATTTAAATGATAAATGAAATTACATGTTTGGTTAATTGGTTATAAGACATTATAACCACATGTTGTTTACTATTATATAATGCATGCGTAAATGCATAGGGTTCAGGGAGTGTTCCTAGAGAATAGAGAAATAGGTCAAAGGTAGTGAAAATTTTATTTTTTGCATAATTTGAACTCTATTCATATAATCTATTTTTCTCCTCTCTTTACTTCATGATATTCTATAATATTGTGGGAGGTAAAATGTTCTTATCCATTAAATAGATGATTCAGTATAGATTTTGGATACACCATGAAGGTGGAATGTATTCTAGATGTTACTATATGATATTCATCAAGATTATATAGTTAATATGGTTGTCGCAGCTCAATGGTATATGGTGTAAAAAAAAGGATTTTCACTTTACATACAGCCTAGTTTTATGTTTTAATTCAAGGTGATCATTAATTATGGTTTATAGTGGATTATATTTTTATAAATGATTATTTTTAAATACTTAAAAATATTCCAGTGATATCAAAGCATTACCATTCATATAATTCCAAAAAAAAATTAAATTATGAACATAGATTTCAACTTATATTACTTTGTGGGATAATGTATTCTGCATTTTAGTATATTTGTTTTGGTGAAAGATATATAAATCCAAACTAAATCATTGGAAGTATGAATATATGAAAAGAGAATAACATGAGATACTATAATGAGATTAAATCACCTTTTAAAATTGTAAGTGTTATATTCTTTCCAAAAAAATAAAAGGCCAATACCTTGATCATTCAACTGGGTAGGTTATTCCAAAATAGAATGCCCATGGATTATATTGTGTAAAAAATGGTGGAAAATGCTAAACATAAGAGTTAGGTAACCAAATAACACAATGATATTTCTGTTACACTTAGCTGGGAAACCCTAAGAGTTTGGATACTAGAGAAATTGTGATGATTTTATCCATAAGATGAATTAGACAAAGACTTGTCCCTCGACCATCCATGATTCATATATGATATAATTGGGTTGATTCCCTACCAAAATAACTATGAAGTAATAAAAACATAAAATTTGAATCATTTTTGGGTGAAATATAGATCATTTACTACTAACTGATATGATGAATTCAAAAGGGGTCATCATTTTAATGGGATCACATTAAATATAAGTTTGTAGTAATTTTCTTTAAAATATGATACTCATCATATAAATGATTTTATTTTAAATTATATCATCATCAGCATCCAAATTTTATTTGAAATAAATATTACATATTAGAGAATCTTATTATAAGAAAATTCATTGTTTGGTATAAAAATATAATAACTCTTCTTAAGCTAAGGAAATATTATGTGTTAGAAAAACACCTTCCTAAGTAATATACTATTAAATTTGTTCATAAAAGAAATATAGATTCTAATGAGAAGTATAGAATTATTAAATTAAGGTTTAAAATGTATTATATGAAAAATAAATTGAGTAAATTTATTCTCTACACATATACTCAATGTGATTCTGTATGCTAAAAACTAGGTGAGATTGAATATATCCTCTAAGGATTCTTATTAATATGAAATTCATTATATTATAATTTTTTGAAATTTTATGAAAATATAAATAAATTAAAGATAATTTTACTCAAAATTATTAAATTATGTTGGATATATTAACTAATTATATTAATTCCTGGTTTTGGTGAAGTATAAAATCGAAAATGGGATAAAAGTTCAAACTGGAATAACAAGATTTAGTTGGAAAGTCGAACTATATTTCTTCAAGTATCCAATTAAGGTTTTTGAAACCTATAGTTATCATAAACTAAGTATAATTAATTTATATTGTATAATTATTTAGAATAATGGAAGCAACTTTTTAAAAAATATGTAATTTATAAGCAAGGTATCAGTGTAATAGAAATTAATTTTTCTATTTTGAAGGACTTGGGATAACAAATGTATATTTTAAATTTTTTTCTTATTATACATGAGTTCAAAATTAAAGTAAAAATTTCTAGAACTTGTATTTTAATTTAAAATTATGAAGAAAATAGTTTCTAGTTTAATTTAGTGGGATACATCAAGCTCATATGGATTTTATTAATGAATGTGAATAGTTATTAAATTTTTTTATATAATAAGAGGATTTGTTTTTAGTAAGTTATTGTTATAAACAATATAATATAATGGATTAAATACTCATTGAAAATTATTTTTTAGGGTCTTTATCATTTTTTGAAAATAATTTAAGTATATAAATTTTTTTTTTGAGATAATATATAATATCCAGATGATTGTTGAGATATGAGAAATAAGATTTATTTCTTAAAAACAAAGGAGTTTTTGAATCTTATCATGATATTCTAAAGATAATATATGGTTAAAGAGTCTATTGAGAGTATTTTTAGACTTAAATAAGTTCAAAGTTGAAAACTAAATAATTATACAGGAAAACACTTCGTGGCTAATATAAAATTCAAGGAAACGTGTTCCAAGAATGATGGTGTATTTAGAAATATTTTACCCAGCTAATAGAATCAGTTAACATTATAACATTTGATTTCATGGAGTCAAATAGTATAAATATGTTCATGGTTTCACACATTTATAAAATTATTCCTATGTTTAAACAGTATTCAATTCAGATATCCTCAAATATGTTACAAACGAAAGTGTTTAGTGACTGGGTTTTATAAAAAGGTTCCATAGATATGTGGCGGGAGGTATATAAGGATGTCATGAGTTTAAAAAAACACTTAAAAGTATAACAAACATATTGTTGATCTATAATTATATTATATATTGGTTCTTGTGAATGGTTTTGTTATTATTATAAAATGAGTTTAAAGTTATAAAATTTATCATATTATACAAAACAAAATATTTACCTATTAATTATTTCATGATGGTACTAAATATGTATATAGATATATATATCATAATGTGGAATTATAATTGACCTATAAATGTATGATATTTAGTTATATATAGATGATATTTTTATGGTAATACTATTTGTTGTGATAAAATTTTATATTTATCAAGAGTTGTATTGTTATATCTAGATGTAAAATATGTTAATAAGGCACAAAATGTGTTTTTTATACTAAATAACCCACAAAATATGCAATATATACTATCATAAACAATGTATTTAGTACACTATGGGTTCACGGTTCATATTTAGATTCCCAAATACCATGTTTTAATCAGATAACATGCCTTATAACCTTCATAATTTGATAATTTTCTTAGGCAATACTTTAGGTTTAGCTAATGAGGGGGATGTTGGGTATGTTTTGGATCATGTAATCAATTATATACTGATCATTATGGGATTTTTGTCACTCATATAAATAGTAAAATAATTATTACAATGATTAATATAGACTTTGGAAGTATAAGATCATGCCTATATGGTATATTATATGTGCATATCTATTATGTGAGAGGAATGTGATATGTTCAGCCATAATAGTGAATAACATGTGATGTATTCATCAACTCCGAAAATATAAACCTAGTAAATTGAGAATATATTATTTGGATATATGATATTTTCATATGTTATTTTCTATAGTAACTCGATTTTTTAGACAAGTGGGTCATATAAAAATACATACTAGAATTTTATGTAGCTATTATAAATAGGTATAGAGATACATGTGTTTTATAAAGATCATGCCATATCACTTTGTAGCGTGAGTATCATTAATTATTTTCTCGAGTTCAATAGTTTCTTGTATTTATGAATTTATGAATTCATATTTTATTTTAATTATATATTGTCTCCAAGGGTCACAATTTTGGGTTAACTGAATGGGGATTGAGTTTTAATTATAGAGATGCTCAAAAGGTGTTTAAGAGTTAATGAAAAATGAGTTTTGGATTATAATTCAGAAGGTATTACATATGATTTGATATAGATAGAAATTAATGATAAATTTCCTAAAGTGTTTTTGAGATTAACAAAAATTGTTTATGATATGATTTTATAAGTTAGTGTATATGGTTCAATATAAAGTAAAATTGAACTATGTATTTATGGATTTAGTGAAAGTGAGAGATTGAATGAGATTTTCCCTAAATCCATAAAAATTATATACGTATATTTTATGTTATAATATAAATTAATCAAAGAATATCATATGACTTGATGATGGTGTATCTTTTAGAATATTTATACTTATAAATTTTAATTTCCAAATAATTTTTAATTAACACATGTAATAAAGGGTTGTTTAACATTGCATTTTTATGATAAATGAATGTGCACATTTGGTCGATGGGTTATAAGTTTTTATTACTGCATTCTATTTTACAACGTGTTATATAGTGAATGATTAAATTTATGGGGATTTGGGAGCATATTAAAGGAAATTAAAAATATTCAAAAGGTCATGAAAAATGTGTTTTTTGTATACTTTGGATATTCTATATAAGCTATATTTCTCTCCTCTCTTTACATCATGTTATACTAGAGTATCATTAGAGCAAGAAAGTTTTGTCCATTGTAGGGATGATTTCATAAAAATAATGGATACACGAAGTAAGAATGTTGTATTTTGGACGCATATAGTTTATCTTTATCAAACTCATTTGATGAAGATGGTTTTTGTATCTGTATAGAGTGAGTGAACAAATGGGTAGTTACTAATTTCATGTTCCACATGGTTTTTATTTTTCATATATAGATATGTTGGTTTATGATTTATAATTGATTATATTATGATAAAATATTATTATTTAATCCTTAGAAACCACACAAACCCAATTTTCCCCTTTTATATGACCAAAATATCCCACAGGAATTAACCCAGACCCATAATAATAAAGAAAAAATGTTTTAATATCTTTCTATTTTGGAAATGAATCATCTCATTGATTTTATTCCAACCCTATAGCCACTCCTCGGATCATTGAGGCCTAAAATCCCATATAAAAATAGTAGGATGTTTCACTCTCAAATATTGAACCACATCATGGGTCATTGTATCTTTATGAGGTGATCTCTCCTCTATTTTCATAAAAAACTTAAGAAATCACTCAATTATAAACTTCTCCACTATAGTCTCTAGATCAACCACAAAAGTAACATTCTCAACATAACCTTATACATGTCCATTATCAAAAAAATACTACTTATAATCCTTCTCATTTGGTTCATACACTCAATTTTAAACTTGCACAGTTTTTCAAGAATTAACACATTGGTTAGAAACCAACAAGATAATTTTCAACCAATAAAAAATCAATCATAACTTACTATACATGACCACATGTAATTATTAAAATACAAAAATCAAATAAAATTACCTATTAAATTATATGAAATTTATCTATTTATTTATTTATTAATAACTTATTCAATAAAACATTTATTAGTTTATTAATAATTCAATTATTTAACTAAAATTTTACATCACCAATCCATTATAAACACATGTGTATACAAATAGGTCATCTCCCTATATTCCAAAATAATGCATGAATATACCACTATTCAACCTCAACTAAGTGAGAATCATATCCAAAAATCTAATTTATATATTATACAAATACAATCTCATACTTCCAAGGTGACTTGAATTTCACCCATAGTTTTGTTTTCTATGAACCCATACCCAAATTTCATACCAAGTCTCAATACCTATTACCAAACCTACCAAATCCAAAATATATAAACCTAATCTCTATAATAACTATTTGTTAAATCCCGCCCAAATATGAAGGATATTTTTAGGTGAGGTATCACATGGCTTCAAGTGCACTCCAATATCACAAGATGATCCCAACTAGTGCCAAAGATTTATTGATATCACTTTGGGAGTGACTTAACATTTAGTATTCCATCACATCAAAATATCAAAATTGACATCAAAATATCAATAAGACGAATAAAAAATATGAACATTCCCAATATATCAAAAAAATATCCCATAAGTGACCACAAATTATAGAAATTTAAACAAGACCCTCATGAAAAAAAAATAAGATAATGAATATTACAACTGATAAGAAAAAAAATAAGCTGTGAGAATCTCTCAATATTACTCCAAATAAAAAAATACAATACTCCAATATATCTCTTAACATCATCTCTCATTATATTGATACTTATTTCATTTACTATAATATCATGCATAGATTTTTTAATCATGTGAGATGTGTACATAAAGAGGGTGAAAATAAATCCTTAGTAGATACCACTAAAACCATAGGCAACCCATAGAGTTTAAAATGTGATAATATAAAAATATTAAAAATAATTAAATGTTTTAATTATATCATTTTTAGTATAAAACTAAAGTATTATTTTTTTTAATATGCTTTAAAAACTCTAATTCAATTTGGAAAACACCAAACACCTTCATCTCATGTAAACCTCAAACCAACATAAGTGTTTTCCAAACACCTGGCTCATAACTCAAATTTTCTTACTTCTCAAAATATCTCATGGATCCATACATGTTAATAAATTGATGGCCCATTCTTATCATAGAATTTATACGAAAATATCCCAACCACCACTTTCTCTTCAGCATAAAATTTTAAAGTTTCATATCTAAGTTATATAACATAACCATCACACTTATTATTAAAAATACTTGTAATAACCTTTTATTTCAAACACCAATCCAATATTTAAAATATTAATTTAAATAGTAAAAATTATATCAAAAATTTCTATATTAAATCACATTAACCCATTTCCAATTTAGTCTATATATAAGTAATCATGACCTTTTTATGTCATCATTTTTTGAAATATAAATCCTAATTTCTTATAAACATACTTCACATAAAATTACAACATTTACATAATAAATATCACCCAAAAAGATAATTAATTCCTCTATTTATTTAGGTCTTCTTAACCCCCTATAACATATATTTTCCCATTAAAATATACTTTTTATAGTAGAAAAAATTAATTATGATCACTAATAGAATTAATAAATCTATCACAATAACAAACTAAAATTCATATATTCATTATATAACTTTTTATTGTAGTGAAAAAAAATTTAACACTTAAAATTAACATCAAAACATAAATTCCATCCCATTTTTACATAAAATTAAATCCATAATTATTGTTCAAATCCATTTTTATAACTTATTCCATCATGTTATTCAATAATCCATCACCTTACACATGAAATTTCACAATATCAGCTCTAAAAAACATTCATTAAATATAAAAAACACCTAAAAATTATGAAAACCTATTCTAAAACATTAAAACTAATTTTTCATGTTAAATAACATATATAAATTATTACATAAAAAATAAACACAAAAATAATATAAAATAAAAATATTAAACCCCATTGGAAGAAAAAGGTTGATGGGATTTAGATATCATCTAATGACCTTGTAAGTGGAATAAAATACCTGAAATAGCCTCATATAATATCAATAATATCAACATGTAAAATAAATACTATAAAAGATCCATACCTTTACTACTTAAAGTTTCAACTTTTACTCTTTAATGGAGTATGCTTGATAAGGATTACCAAATAAATAGCTAAAATAATCATACATCTAAAGAAATTACACCATCCTAGAATTATCATTCATAATGAGAAGAATATTATTTTTCAAGATAACTAAAACCTTCTATGATTAAAAATAATAATGAGCAGAAAAAATATAACTTTGGATTAATCTACCATGCATCACAATAGTATCAATGGGGGGATCCCTTCCCTTTTATAGATTATCTTTATAAATAAAGAGAGTCAGGGCATCAGATTTAATCTCATGGAAACCTTCGTTTTTCTCTATAATGTATAGCCTACAAGAGATACGTAATCGTTGAACACTTAAATGATTTATATCATTCATTTATATCAATAAATTACTCAATCCCAACAATTCATAACTGATGAAACTATACGAGAAAATATAACAGAATGAACACATGTGATATAATATATCGCGTTCTCATCAGACACTAAATTGGTGACAAAACCTAGGCTATGGTATAGCTATCTATATGCCCATATCACAATATATTATTTAGGGATATTATAAATTTTTATATACCATATTTAAGTGAACTTATAACAAATATATCACTTTCACTAAAATCCTATAAGTAATTTATACCAAAATTCACAACACTTTGTGAATCCAAACAAAAATCTTTTATATATGGTTTATGAAACTCTCATCGTGTTGGAAAAAAATTTCCAAAACCTAATCTATATCTTAATACCCAACTATGTGAACCTATACATCCCAATAGCGTTCAAAAATAATAATAAATCCTAATTTCATAAATGTAAAAAAAATACCAACCTCTAGTAATATAGTAGTGATACTCAATAAAAAAAGGGGATGGTGTACTCTCAATTAAACACAATCATATAACCATATGACTATGTCCACCACAAGATGTATACATTGTATTTATACTTATATAATCCCTTTATCAAGGGCATAAAGTGACCAATATATAGAGAACATGTCAATCACATATGGGAACTCTCATATATTCATTATTCTTCCAAAAAATACCGACCATGTCGATCAATACAACAAGTGATGTCAATATAGAAGATGAGAACAACACATATCCCCCATATAGGTTTTTTATAAAATCAAAAGTAACTCAACTAATCATGTCCATGAATTTATTATGTTTAATTCAATCAAGGTTCAGATGTATTTTCTCAACATACTAGTGTAAAATCTTATTTTTCTATTTTTAATGGGAAACATGATCAGGAATATACAAAACCACCCCCTAATTAGTTAAACCATAATTCATGAAAAATAAAGTTATCAAATTTTAAAGGATATCATTCTAGGTATCTCACAAACCTCATATGATAATGATTCATAATAAACATATATCTTTTTTCATATGGATGACTATATGAAATTGCATGAGATATACTTTAGTTGTTTAGACCAAATAATATGTATCCACTTATTTTCTCATGATTCCAATACTCATGGTAATATTTACATATAATCGCAACCCATAATACTCTATGATTATCATCGATTAAGGAAAACTCAAAATCATACTTTGAGGGGGTATTATCATTCAATTGTTCATATAATTTAAATTACAACATATATATGAATTTATGATTAGTGTATGTTTCCTTTATTATAGAATCAAGATACATTTTATAACCATGACATCCAACCTATCATGTACATTGTACTAAGAGACTCAACATTACACTCATGTTTTTATTCAATAATTGTTTCAATAATAAATTCAATACATTATACTCTATATCTAACCAACATATCTTTACATTTCCCCTCTCAATAAACTCTCTAATGAGATGTACTTTGTGAAGGATATTATTGTTCTTTTTGTGATACTAGGGTTACTTTACCATATAAATAGCTCTATTGTTATCAAAATAAATCATTATTACTCTTTTGATGCAAGGATGTACCCCAAGTTCAGAAATAAAATTCTTGGTCCAAATATCTTCCCTCAATGAATTTCATGTAGATATACACTCCACCTTTGTTGTTGATTCTTATATTAGCACCACTATTCAAGAAAAACATTAAATAAAATTGAGATATCAGGTAATGCTATTCAGGTTCAAAACTTTCATCAGTGTAATCCCTTATATGGATCTCATCCTCTCCGACAAAGACCAAGAATATATCATTGAATATTTTCAAGTACTAAGGCTATTATTAAAAGTAATCCAGTGACTTTCACAAAGATTGGATTGGTTTCTTCTAGTAATGCTAAAATAATAATCAATATCAGGTTAACTAAACAACATGGAATACATTATTGATCCTATAATGAATACATAAATAATTTTATCCATCTTTTATATCAATTTAAAATGACCTTGAATGTTCCTAATATTCATTCCATGTAACACTGGTAAAGATACCTTTTTGGAGATCTCAATGATATAAATCTTTATCACTTTACAAATATATGTGGTCTAACTCAATCCAAAAATCCTATAAGATGTATCTATATAGATATTAATTCCTAGTATATAGGCTAATTCACCCATTTCTTTTATTGATAATCATTTACCTAACCACATCTTCTTAGATTGGAATGTCTATAAATCATTTTTGATAAATAGTATACCATACACATACAATATCGTTAATGACACTCCTAATAATTCTCTTTAATACATAAGATACCTCCATGTTTTTTATGAAACCAAAATATTTCATTACATAATAAAACAAGACATTACAAATCTAATAAGATTTATTTAATCAAAAAATAGATTATTGTTACTTGAAAACAATAGTATACTTATTTACAACTTGAAAACCTTAAGTTTCATAATATACATTTCTTTAACAAAATTCTCATTAAGGAAAGAAGTTTTAACATCCATTTTATATATCTTATAATAATAATGAATTGTTATGGAATATAATATCTTAAAAGGACTTTATGATCACAATAGGTGAAATGGTATTTTCAATGTTATGACTATGAATTTTTATTTAAACCATTTCTATAAAGTTTGATTTATAGGAAGACACTCTACAATCCATGTCAGTTTTCTTATGGAAACTCCACTTACACCATATCGGTTTCACCCCTTCATGTTCATCCACAATGTTCTAAACATTTTGGAAATATATAGTCTATTTTAGATTCCATGGTACTTAGACATCCCTCAGAATTTAAACTCTCAATGGACTTTAACTCTAGGTAATGAATTTATCAACTATGGACATTTTTTTTCATAATATTCCCTAATAAATTCATATCTTAGCCTATCATTAAATCCTAAAAGACCTTCAACTATATTTTGTTACATGATTTAATTTATCATCCATAAATATTTTTGAAACCATCTCAAATTCTATCTCAGGAAAAATTCCAATTTCATCATTTTGAAGTTCTCCAATTTTAAAATTTCCTACCACTAACACCGTAAATTATATTTTATTTCTCAAAGAATATACTATTTCAATACACAAACACTTTTTTATAGTTAAGACTATAAAGATAATATCCCATAATTTCCTTGGGATAACCATAAAATTATTACCTATTTGATTTATTGTAAATATTATCAGAATTTATTCATCACATTAATTATTCATAACCCTTAATCATTATAACATGCATATTGGGACATTTCTCGATCAATTTCTTATATATATTATTTATGAATACTTTAGATTAAACATGGATAAGTAAAAATATAGTAGTATTTGAAGAATATCGTTATAATATTATAGTAATCTTACACTAATTTAACATATACCATACCCGATCCAATATATTATGATTCCTCCTCTCAGATATAGAATTCCACTATGGTTTTTTATAAAGATTAAGTTTTGGAATAATTACCAAATAGATCATATGATTAGTGTATTCATATCTCATGTATTCACCACCATAATCTGATCATAGAATATTAATAAATTTTTTCATTTGATTCAATATTTCATTTTGAAACACTTCTAACATTTTAAAATTTTCTTAATTAAGTCACATTATAAACACATAACCATATAGAATAAATTCTTCAATAACTAAGTACGTAAACCAACCACTTTATCATGTACTTGGTAGATGACATACATTACTATGTATAATATCTAATAGCACACTATATTTTTTACATTTTCACTAAAAGATTATTTGTTCATTTCTTCATATAAACAACATACAAAATTATCAAAGAACTCATTATCAAATGGTTCCAATAGTCTCTATTTATATATTCATTACACATGTTTCTCATTTATATGTGTATGTAGACAATGAAAAAGGTAGGTGGGATTCAAATCAACCTTGAACTTATTATTCTAAATGTGATAGATATTATTATCCATATATAAAATGTATAAACTAAATACCATATTGTAAATTCCATAAAATGTTCCTTTCATATATATATATATATAACTCTTGCTCTAAATAATGAACATAAATCTCTTCTTATCCAAACAATATATCAAAATCAACTTCCCATTTATAGAGAGAACATAATAATAGTTCCCTAATTCAAAAACTAAACCACTATATAAACATAGATCATAATTTAAAAACGCTATTACGGAAACTCCTACTCTATTAAAAACTTGTACTTATATTTAACCTGTATTTAATTCCCACATATATCTAAGATTGTTTTTATCATCACAAATGTCCAGAAACACTAACATAGGGGTCATGGGTATGAAGAAAATTTTTAAAAAATCCATTTTATATAAATATATTATAGTAGAGATCATAGTTTTTCTCTATAGAGGGGTGTAAAATCTAGTTTCCATAATTAAAAGAACGGGGTTCTTTTTAATAAATTTAGATTATTATACTTTTAAAATAGTATAAATAAGTTATTTTGATAAATATAATTATAGTAAATGGGTTTAAGAGTTGGATTACCAATTGTAATTTTATCCTTAATTTAAAATATTTCACTCCTCTTCTTATTGACTATGAAATGAAAGAATCCACAAACACTTAATCATTAACTCTAGGTTGATTGAGATTATTATCATTAAACAATAGTAATCACTATTGATCAACCATACTTTTCTAGGTTAAAATACATCAAAATGAAAAAAACAATAACAAAATACCCTTAAACTACTCAATAAAATTGTAGCTACTGGTTCATGTCAGAGAACTAAGAGGGTGAAGGGTGAGCCAGTGATCCATTTTTATTTTACTAATTTTTTCCTTCTACTTCAACATATAAGAATAGTTAAAATTTGATCCTCTCGTTTTATTTATTTTAAAATTAACCGAGTGATGTAATGGACAATAGTTGGAACAAAAGTGATTTATATGGTTAGACCTTGAAATCCTAATCATTTTTAGGTTCAGTTTGAGTTATGATACTTGTTTATTTACTATAATTCAATAAGTATAACTACAATCTAGATCCAAAAAATCCTGGAAAATAATCTCCTAAAATTATTAGACTCCAATAATCAAAATGGCCACCTATTAATGGGTTCTTTATAACAGCTCCTTCTAATTGAATATATATATGGAAAAGCATCCGGCTACCCCCTAATGGGGTTTTTATACTATCTCTCAACATTACTTCAAGGATCCTGCTGAACTCATCCTTGAACGGGACATCAAACACTCATGTCCTCAACTATATTGTGTATCCCTCATTATTACTCTCCAATATATTGTGCCTATATATTAGTATGATCTCCCAACCTTTTTCACTATACCACTTGATGATAAAAAAAATATTATTATTATAAAGTGATTCCATCCTCTTTCCACATTATCAGCTTCAACACTACAACAGAAGAGTCAGCATCCTTCTTCTTCTTCAATTAATATCAATATCCTAAATATAGTTGGATAACCTTCTTCAATTTTATATAGATATGAATCAAGGAACAGAGAATTAGGTAATAATGATAAAAAACAACTCAATTTTCTTCGCTTACACTAATATATATTCACAATAAGAATAGGTATTTTCTACACAATTTGAACACATTGAACTATTCTATATATTCATTAATTTAAAATAGGTAATATATTAAATAATAACTCCTGTATAATTAGATAATTAACACCATGAAATATATGAATTATCTATTTCTCATCATCTCCACCAATCTAGTTTCTTTAAATTCCTTTAAATCACATCTACATGAATCACACGGTAATATGACATATCACCTGATGGGGATCTCTTAATGATGGACCTTAACCAATTTACATCATTAAATGATTCTCAAAATTGAAACCTAGAAATGACCATAACTTGGATCTCACTATTTTGTATCTCATGAATCATCTTACATGTTAGTCTTCATGAATTCAAAGATGAAATAAAACATGGATGAAAAGATCCACTGTTTCTCATAGGTAATCATCATTCCTAAAATTACTACCACTATAATTTGGTGTTAATTTTGTTTCTTTTTTTATAGTGACCTATATAATTCTTAGTGAAATCATTAGAATTTTTTTTCAGTACTCCTTTCACTTTTTAATCATCCATCATGACCAAAACACCAAATGATAATTCACAATGATGTGGATGAATTAATTTTATAGTGTATGTGACCTTCAAAATGGTGTGCACTATTTTATCATCTTATTTAATCTTATTTGGGTCTAAAATACACCAAAACATAGATCTCATTTGATCTCAAATGTAAAGTCATACACTATATAAAAACATACATGAAATGTCCTTCATGTATTGAAATCTCTTATAAACCCTGATGAAATTCAAAAATTGGAAATCATATATTTGTACGCACCTCAATGTGAAGACTTATGTGGGATCTCAACAAAGTCATATGCATGCACAAACTAAATTTCAACATGAACATGTTGTGTTCCATACTTTCTAATTTTGTTTGAAAGCATAATAAATTCTATATTTCACTCAAATAGATTCATAACCTCAGTATCTTAATCTAAGTACTTCTCAAAAACATCATGCTTTCCATTAAAATAACCTAAAGTGTTTCATTTATCAGATATACAATTTTTAATATTTTGTGCTCAAAGGATAGATCTTATTCACCATAACTATGTGTCTTACATCTTTAATTATAATTATTTATACTTATCTATATATATTTATTAGAACCTCAATTGAAACTATTCTAGACCAATTCATTATTTTATCATAGCACTTTCATTGTATTCCCTTAAAGAACCATTCTCCAATCATTGGATTTACTCTTTCTCCCTTAAATCAATCCAAGAATGTTCCTAAGGTGTAGAAACTTTGGTTTTAATTTTTTTTCAAAAATTCATGCATTATAAATCATGGAACCAAAAAACATATTACTTTTATTATATTTTAATTTTCAATGGTATAACCTCATGATTACTTACATACTTCTCCAACACATATTTACTGCCTTCCTTTTTATAACAAATAAATACACGTATCAACAAGTGAAAATCCCTCCTTTTATTTATTATCAATCCCACTAAACTCAAATGAAAATATGTGTACTTTCATTTCTCTCTCTTATTGAAAATTTTATATTGGGATTCACCTCACTCATTTAATCCTTATTGTATTTGAGAAAAGGATTTATAAACACTTATTATATAAAACCATTTCAACCTATTTCTTATTCAAAAAAAGAATCATGTTAAACTTATAGAAAAAAAGGATAATACCACATGTGCTTTCTAATAAATTTATCCTTTGGATAGTCTTCTCTAGTATATATAGGCTAACCTAGTACAAAAAATAAGAGATATCTAACTAATACATAAATTTTGTGTATTGATAATTTCAAAATTTGGTATCACTCACAAACATATTAAATTAGTAGTTGATAAATATAATTTTCAATAATATAATACAACGCACACAAATATATAATCTTATCAAAACAATTCATGTGTGAGAAAAACTTTACTTCAATTTTCTCTTACCAAACTCATCAATCAACACTCCAACTTCTGATATATTTTATATAATCAATATAAGAGTATAAAATGTTATTATAATACGTCAATATTCTATTTTTCAATGTTGTCCTGAAATTATAAATTCAATGAAATTGTAGATTATTCATGAAATAACGTAATCTAATAGCCTCTTCCTGATGTTTTATCACCTTTAATGGTTGAACTAACTGCCTATTAGTCATGGTAGTTTATATACTCAGTGATAAGCATTTTCACTTGAGGTCTGGTAATGATAGCCTCATTTAATACCCCCTTAATTTTTAACTCCTTTAAACCCCCACATGTTAGAACATATAAACACCTAATAGGGAATAAAGATGGAAATGTACTTGTTTTTTGTTAATAGCAATAAATTTTAGAGACATCTCTTAACAAAGATCATTTATTCTTTCCAACGTCTTCATTTAGAGGACTCTTCAGTCCTCTACTATTGATTTTTTGGTTTTATTATTCTTGAGGTGGAATTATTGTCCACTTATTTTGGATTCAAAACATTTTTGGAATCTCATTATCATTATACACCATAATGGAGAATTAATATTTGTATTATTTCTTCCTCACTTTTTTCACTGTATCTTGAGTTGGTTGCACTGATGATCCGTTTTCTAAATTTTATTTAACTTTTAATGGATTATAAGAAATATTATTTTGATAATTATTTGCTGAAATATTCTATATAGCCTTTCTATGAATTAATTTTACACACCCATCAAAATAGTGACCCTATTTATCATATCTTCCACAATTTTATATATGATTTTTACCATTTTCTGATAGGATAGAATTAATTTTTCAGAATTATAATTCTTTCTCATTACGTTATTACTCTTCCTCAAGGATATAATTTTACTTATTTGTGGATAGCTCTCCCTTGATTTATTCCAACTTAATGGGAATAAAATATTATGTAGTCAATAAAAGGTTGTGTGTCAAAATATCCCACAACACCAATAGTATCCCCAAAGTTTTCTATTTCAATTTTCTATTAGTCCATTAACTTAATTATTCTTATTGTCTAGAAATATTTTATCCTTTAATTAACCATTTTACTATGAGTTTTTGATTTCATAATTCTCTTAATTTATCATTATATTAGGAGAACTTTTATCGCTTGTTTCATCATAAACACCACCAATTTGAGTTTCTAATTCTATATAACTGTATAAAATAGATTTTGTATCACTTGAGAAAATAGCACCATTTTGTAAATTTTTCTTGGGGAAAACCTTATTGATATATTTATAAGATTTATCATTAATACATGTGGCTTATTCATAGACTCATATCATGGTATTAAAGGTATTTTTATCTTTTATACACCCATATTGTTTCCTATTTATTTCTTCTTCTTTAACAGCAAATTGTTCATTGTGAACTTCCAGCATCGTGACTTATTCAACAGTTTACAGCTTTGAAAAAGTTTTCTCATAAAAGAGGCCATTATCCTTCAAACAATTAATTTTTAAACATTCAATTAGTTATATTCTCTATATATTCATGGAATTTTAATCTAGGTAGACTACCATTTTAGCTCTCAACATTTACTCAGTGTAGACTTCTTCTTCCTTCTCATTACTAATTAATGTGTCTTCATATCTCTTAAAAATGGAAATAAAAGATTTATACTACTAATAGATTCCTTAATCATCTTACTCACTCTAGGATGATGAGTATTCACTTTCTTCCTATATTATCAAATTTATCTTTAATTTCCTTGAATACATATTATTTCTTATAGAGTTTCCTTTTATAATTTTCTATGTTCTTATTTCAAAATGTATTCCTTCTCATAAACACGTTAGATATCATTATCTCTATTCTTTTGAAAGTCAAAAGGGAAATTCTCAATACCTCCACAAATAAATAATTTAAGAAGAATCACTAATTTTTATTTACATGAACTTATTATAAAGTTATTAGAGATAAAATTTATCAATTACTTGTGATATAAAATTATTTCATCCACAATTTTAAATTTTGAATTAGATTTAACCTTCATTTCCTCAATATTATGTTCTTGCATAGCCTTATATTCCACTTCCTCCTTTTAATACTTCTTGAAAACAATTTCTTTCCACATTTAATAATCATGAAGGGTGTTATGGAACTCATAAATGGAAAGGTCCCCTATATCCACCAAGGATAAAATATTATTTATCAAATCTATCCATGAAATATTTATCTATGTGATCATCATCTTCCACCCACATATAATAAAACGTAGCTATCCAAATCTGATTTTTAGCTTCTTTAACTATTTCAATACCTTCATACATATTCTCAAATTTCTCCCATATCTATTTTTAAAATTTATGTTCCAAAAAAAAGTTATATGTCATACCAGATAAAGATAATAGAATATAATTTCTAGTTTTCCCATCCACTTTAATATTTATTAAATTTGTATAAGTCATTAGAGTATTCTTTTTCTAGGGAAGTGATTCTCAGTGTTACAACATCACTCATATAAAGACTTAATAAAAATGAGTATGGAATCATACATTTCTTATTTATATGATACTTTTATATTAAATATAGGTACTCTTAAATTATTTATAGGATTGATATTCTCTAAAATTATTATTGTATCATTAAAATGAAACTTGGATAGCTCTGGTACCACTTATAGTTCACATGTTATGTGCAATCACTAAAATGTGAGGGGGTGAATCAGTGATCCCTTTTCATTTTAAAAATATTTAACTTTTAATTTATCCTCTATGACTGCTTAAATTTGGATTGTATCTTTATTTTTAATCTCATCATTACTTGTGTGATGCAAAGGATGATGGTAGGAACAAATGTGATTTACCAGGTTCTTCCTCAAAATCATACTTCAATTCACGTTCAAGTTGAGTTTTAAACCTTATTTCTCTATTATAATTCATTAAATACAACTACAAGCTATCTTCAAAAAAATGGGTAGGAAATTTCTTAAAATTCTAGGTCTCTAGTGATCACAATTGCATCCTCCATATTGTTTCTACATACTGGATCCTGACATATTTAGTTATCTCCCAAAAATATTCTTGAAACATGTTAGTGGTGTCATTATAATGCCTTATAATGTTCTTCAGGGGTCTTTGGGAACTCCACTTTGAATAGGTCTTTTAATTCTCTTGTCACCCAGCATATTGGGTCCTTATGGACCTTTTTATTATTCATGTCCTCACATCCAATCATTAGTAGGATCACAACACCTTTTTTACTAAATCACCTATTGATACGGGGATATCCCAAGTATCAGGAAGTGATTCCTACCATTCATCTCCTTCTCAACATCAACCATATGACTATAGCATCGAAATCCTTCTGCCTCTTCAATTCAAACTGAATTCTTGAATGCATTCTAATCTCCTTCCATGATGGTCAATATATATTCATCAAGTAACATGGTATCAAAACCCATTGGGCACAGGTGTTGTAGTAGTACTGTAGCGTACTATAGTAGCGGCAGCATTGTAGCAATGGAGGGCACTGTAGCAGCGGCAGGGTACTGTTGTAGTGGCGGGTACTGTGCGGTATTGTAGTAGCGTAGGTACTGTATCAGTCCTATTCAAATAATGGGCCTTGGGCAAAAAAAATGGTCCCACGGTCCATGTAATGGGTAAATTCCCACTAGGCCTTCGAGGAATGTAACGGGTCTCCCTCTACCCAGTTAAAGAGGTATTTTCTTTTCTTTAATAACAAATGAGGTTTCGGCCCCAACCTTTTAAAAAAATGATGAAAAAGAATATTTTCCCCACGATTTTTATGCTTTGAATTATATTTTATATATGATCATATAAAATAATTTTAAATTGATATTATATTTCAATAATATCTCCTTTAGACTATAATGATTATCTCCATATAATATTTGAATTATCACATCCTCATCATCTCAAAAAATCCTACTACTTTAAATCTATTTAAATCATGTTTGTTCAAATTATCAAGAAACATGGAATAGACTAGGGTTTGGAGTTACAAATGATATACCTCAGTCAACTTCCACCTTCAAATTCTAAAAAAATCATTCACCTAGAAATTACCACAGTGTGTCCCTCATCATTTTTATTTTGAATTCTAATATTCTATGTGAATCAACACGAATTAAAACATGGTATTCACTATAGAATAAATGGGTTTATTTTTATACTAGGTAATCATCCTACCAAAAATTCCCACCATAACTATGTAGGTTAATTTTTTCCATACTCTCCCTCAAAAACCATCACAATAATTACTGAAATGACTATCATTCCCTTTCATCACTCCTTTTGATTTATTAATCCTCCATGATGGCCAAAATTCCCAATGTTATTTAATTACAGTATTATTATATTCAATTTATTATGACCAAAACCATTATAATCCAATGAATTCCCTTATCTTTCACATTTAAAAAGCTACAAGTCTTCATAGCAACATGCCAATGATCTCCTTCAATTTTAGCTGCAAGTTCATACACTGAAATTCATATTCCAAAAGTCATATGCATCATGAAATTTCTTACATAGCCTGACAAAATCCATGATCAATAGCTCTCATTATTATACATATCTCCCTAAGAAGTCATATGATGGAACTCACCAAATTCATATGTATGCACAATATAAAGTTTTACACACTCATGGTGTGTTCCAGAAATTGTAATTTTGTCAATGAAAGAACAAGAAATTCCATATTTCACTCAAATGACTTCATAACCCCTTTATATTAATATAAGTCCTTCCCAAATACTTTTATCTTTTTCTAAAAATATCCAAAAATTATCCTTCTTCATATATATTAGGTTTCATATTTGGTACACAATTTATGGATCCTCTTAATTGCATCAAGATTACTTACTTATTTAATAAAATATATTCAATACTATTTATGCAAATACCTTCAAACCACACTTTAAAATATTTTAGATTACCGGTTCTATTAATCACAAAACCTCTCATTGTATCCTCGTAAAGAAAATATTTTAAGGAATCATTATTAATGTTACTTCCTTAAGTCTTCCCAATAAAGTTCTTCAAGATAATTAACTCATTTTTTCACTTTATTTACTAAAAATTTCAGACATTTTCAATCTTGGAAGAAGCATAAATATTATTTTTCATAGTTTTACATTTGAAATAAAATAATATCATCATTACATCAGCACTTCTCCAACAAAAATTTACTACCTTCTTTATTAACAACAAAAAATATTCATGTGTGGGCACTTCACAAAACCAAATTGAGTAAAGTTACTTCCATGTAATTCATGTATTGTTCATTTATTCACACTTATATCAATAATTTATAAATAATTTCCACTAAATATTTAATATTATTTCATATATATTCACAATTTGGTGGAGGTAAAACTATGATTATTAAGAAAAATATCAAGAAAAATAATAGTATTAATATATTTAAATAGATCACACTTAAACATTTAACCAAATATTGAATATAGAAATCTATTAACATAAGAGTAACGTTATACACTTAAGCACAAAATATTGTATATAAGAAATTTTCTCTTTTCCCTTCTCTAATCACAAAAAAAATTTCACATCCATTAAAGAGGTAATAAATAGTTTGATGAACAAAAATAGAAAATAAAATAACAATAGGAAATAATTATCTAGACTCAAAAATTCAATTGATCCCCCTCTACTCATTCCGACTTTAACTCTTGAAAATGTCTTCATTTCCTTATAATTATTCATCCATCCCTATGAGATTATCTCCTCCTTTATATTTAATATCCATATTGAGATTTTATTCTTCAAGTTAATCTGTGTCACAAAATTCCTTTCCCCCTTGTATTAGTCAATAATGGACATTATGGGTTTCATCTTTCCCTATTTCATGGATCATTCATAAGATTCATTTTCATATACAACCTCAATGTTTCATCCAAATTATCTTCATTTCCATGATAAATTCTATATATTTTATGATATTTTTCCCCATGTGTCATTCATTCCTAAGGATTTTTCAAAGGTTATGAATCCTAAATATCATATAGTGTGCAAAAATGAATTTCATATATTCAAAGACATGGATAAAATACCCTTAGTGATAAAGGATCTTACTATCATGTATTAAGGTAATATGTTAGTTTTAATTTTACAAATCTCATTAATTTTTTAATTTATTTAGTTTATATTTATAATGATTCGTATGTACTCTAGAGAGTTACCTAATAACTATTATGTGTGGAAATTTTAACTTTTATATATCTATAGATTATCTAATTTCCTTCTTCACTAGTAAAATTGAATTTTATGCTTGGAATTATTTACTTTAATTCATTTTATCACATCTTCAATTTCATGTGGTTTTTTAAAGTGACGTTTTTGTATGGAAGTAGACACATATCTCCCTTGGTGATGTGACTAGATTCTTATTCACTCGTAAAATTTTGATAATATATTTTTCACTTGAAAATTTAAAAAAAATTATAGGTATCAATCTATTCATTTAATTCCAAAAATTTAGGAAATTAATTATATTTTCAGTTTTATACAATTTTAGTAATATCAAAAAATATATTGAAAGACACTTTAATCCTAAAACATCCAAAAACCAATTAATAAATAATAATAAGGTAATAAAATGAATGAAATATTAACAAAATATAACTTATTTATTTCCTATATCAATTCCCCCACAAAGAAATTTTGGATTCCTATATAAGTGAAAAAAATTACCATTAAAAAAATAAAAAACCAAGACAATGTGAGTTCCCTTTTGAACAAACATGTCACAAAAACTCAACATACCTATGAAAGTTTCTTATTTACGTTTTTTATGAACTATATTCAATTCAATTACACTTTTTTAACTTTACCATAGTAATTTATATCCATATTCCTATATTTTTTTACTAATCACACAAATTATGAAATTTAAGAAAATCGTTTCGAATTAAAAACTCATACAAGGGTCACCATAGGCATATTGTGTAAAATATCTAGTATGGAAAATAGAAATTTTGGTTAGATATTATAATATCTAACACAATTTGGACTTTTTAGGGGTGCCTATGGTTTCAATATAGGCCGTGGAATAAGTCTCAAGAGTTTTCCAAGGGTTGAAGGTTATAAATTTATAAATTCATTTACTGGTATTTTTCTAAATAAATATTATGATTTCCTAGAATTGTTGGGCATAATATACAATAAAATGAATTATGGATATTTTTTGGGTAATTAGTATGTTAAAGTGTTTTTCATGAATATTAGTTAATTTTGGTGCATAAGAGTAAAATGTTCATGTGTAAGAGTCTTTTTTGGTGTTTGGGATAATTTTATGTGTTTGGAATATTTAAGAGTCACCATGCATGAATATTTTTAATTTAAATAATGTTTTTATTCAAGGGGGTTCCCTAAAAAATAATAATCATATGTGGTATTTGAGAAAATATGGTTAATCCTTAGAAATATCCATGTGTGGAGTTACTCTTACATATGGGATTACCATATATATAATAGTCCTTCCGGGAAAAAAATTGCTTAGTGTTAGAGGCATTGTGGAAAATAATATTTTCCTTTTTTTATGAAATGGTATTTTTTGGGGGACCCTGTATATGTATGAGTAAAATTATCGAAAAATATAATATGTCAAATTAAATATTTTACACATGATATTTATTCTGTAGGAGCTGGAAAATGGATAGGCCATACATAAAATTCATTTTTACGTAACCCTTTATACGTAAAATTAAACATGTAAAAAATGTTATATAAAAGGGTAAATATTTGGTACAAAAGATTAAGCATTTAATATGTAATAAAAACTTCTGGACATGGCTTGGATATTTGGTAAATTGTTGAAATGATTCCCTATGATATGTAAAAGTAACATTTTTGGTACAAAAAAGAATCATCTTAGAGAACCCTATAATACATAGAGGTAAAAGTGTGTAAAATATTAATATTTATAAATTTTTAATATTTTTCAAACAATAATTACCATTATTATTTAAGTTGTAAATTTGATATAATATGGTATTTGGAGGTATTTCGACCTAAAAAATGGGGTTTTCCCCTAAAAGGAACTCTTGTTAGTGTTCTCTTCTATAATAATGATTAGATTTGATTCTTGCTTATTATTTTAGTGTTTTATAGAAGGGAAGATACATGGGTAATGTAATATCATTGTGTGTATCTATTTTCCAAAATTATCACTATTATATCATCATTTACTTGAAAACTATAATTTCTTGTCCTTTATAAGATTTCAGTAAATCCTTCTATTGAAACCAAGTTGGATAGATATTCACAATGATTATAGTTATGCATACTCTAGATAAGTGGAACCAACATTTTTAATGTTATATATGTATTATGTTATTTTTAGTAAATAGACGTAGATAGAATAATCAATGTGTGATCAAAAATTGAATCACCTGGATTTTTCATTGTTACTAAGATATATAAGGGGTAGTATCATGTGGAAAATAATTGGTTTGTCCATGTATGGATTTGTTTTGTGGTTTTAAAGTATGATGGTCATTAGAACGCATGTTAAAGATTGGGTATTCTTGATATGTGGTATTTTTGTGGTCAGATGGTGTGATATTAATTGTGTTAATCATTATAATGGTAGTGATATAGGTTCAATAAGGGTGTGGTCCAGGATATTTTTTTATGACCACCTTAGGTGAGGGATTGGTAGACCATGAAGGTCTTTTTCACCTATAGAATATCCCATGTTATGGTTTAGTCCATTAGTTGTTAGTGTTGGACTTCATTGACTATGTGGCATAGAGAGATGTTTTTTCCTACAAGTATAGGGGAGGTTTACACCATATAGGTCATAGTTTGTGGTGAGAGAGACCAGAGGATGGGAGTTTTCTTCTCCATATCAAGAGTGATATCTTATCCAAATAATTGTGGGCATTTTGGTGGGGTTTAATTTAGGATTTATAAAGGCCTAGTTAATTAAGGATTATGTATAACAAAAGTGATGGTTTTTATTTGAATGTTGAGTGCTCTTCTGGTATGATAGACAATGGAATCATCATTCCAATTTGAAACTCACTGAGGCAGGTAAGGGCTCAATTGTGGTTCGTTGAATAAGAGAAAAGAAATTTGTGAAATACATTTTTGAAATTATTTATTTTTATTTTCATGCACTAGTATATGATATAGATATTAGTTGTGAACATTATTGGTTGTGTCCTTCTGATTTTATACTCACATCATGTGTGGGACCATCAAGATGTATGAAAATTTTACGTCTTATAGTAGGGGTAAAGTGAAGGACTCTTTTTCTGGATCACGGTGGATAGGGATATATAGATAACGTGTAGACTATATGGTGTATATTTATAAGTTGATTGGTTTATTCTGAAATTTCAATATAGTAATTCATTTTAATTATTTTGTAAACATATATATGTTATTATCCAAAGTAAAATATTTATTACTCTTGTATGGATGGCATTATATAGTAAGTATTTATTTTTTTCTCATATTTGTATATTTTCATTATTATTGTGGTTGTTTTAAATTGATTTTTCTATCTTTATTGTCCTTATTATTTATATTCTGTGGGTATACTCTCCAAAAAATCACCCATAAACCCTCAATTTTTTTAGAGTCATTTGAAATATGGGGAGGCATGCCTAAGGTCTAGTAGAACTCAAATCTGGTTACTATGTATTGAATTAGTCTGAGGAATTAATATGTGTTGTCCAAGTAGGATGGTTACAAAGTAGTATCACCATGTGTTATTAAATCTGGGTAGTTATATAGAGGAAATTTAGTATTTTTATTGGGTTATGGTGTAAAGAGATTTTTGAAATTTATTCTAAATTAATTATAAATAAAACATGGGATGAAAGTCATTATATTTTTGTGGCCAATATAAGTATGAGATGAAGTTTACATTATTTGGGGAATTGGGATTTTTTCATTTTTATAGTTTAGTTATTTGATTTGGATTAAATTAGTATATAATGAAATTTATTTTTATTTTAGACTCTTATAATTGAGATGAAATAGGGAATAATTACGAAATATATTGGGAATATAGGACTCACATGACATATGTGTTCTTCCTTTGATTATTATTTAAAATCCAAAATAAAAAAATGAAGTGTCGATTATTTAAAGTTTCAACAATAAGATAAAAAATATATCACAATCTCTTTGTGACATTATACACATATAACCCAAGAAGGGTAGTGATTCTTGAAATAAAAATGATTTCATCTTTTTAAATTTTTAGTTATAAACTATACATTTCTTTCCAATATATCTTCTTAATGGAATTATTCTTTGTCATACTAAAAAAGTAACTCTTGTTTCAATAAGTATAAATATACTATGTAGAATGATGGGTGTGGTGCCTAACATTGATATGTGTCGTAGGGGTCATGGAGGAACATGGTATATGACTTGTGTGAAATAGAGAAATATAAGAACTTTTGGGTCATTCTTTCAAGTACAACTTACCCTATATGAAATATCATGACAATATTATCTGTATTAAGTTAGGTATTTGATTTCTCAAACATATTAAACCTAAAGATCCACTCAAGGAGTGTCATAAGAGTGGTAAAATGGTTCCCTAAAGTCATTGATTATATGGGTCCCCTAAGGGTGAAGGTGGTCATGAGTCATAGGGAGAGACTCTGAGGCAAGCAATTCACCCAAAGAAACTTTAGGAATTAGGGAAGTGGTTGTGTGATTAGCTCAGGGTATGCTTGGTGAGAATTTTGTATATCATTAATCAAGGAGCTCAAGTAAATGAGCAGACCATGGGATAGTTGTAATGGGAGTTCTAATCCAATAATCCGCCTTTTTATCAAGGATTGGGTAGACCCGAAGAACTAGAATACTAGATAGAGTTAGTAAGGATGATATTCAATCATATTGATATTCCACTATGGTGAAGAGTGAATTTGTCCACTTGTATACTTAGAGGAAAAAATGGAATTTTAGTGGGATGCACAGGTGTAAAAAATTGGGTACAAGGGATTGGAATTAAAGGACACTAAGGTGGTGTTTTTTGAGATGTTATTTCCCAAGACATTATTGGTAGAGAAATATTTGGGAACTTATACACCTGGTATGTGGAGAAATATCTATTATGGATTATGTTGTTTAATTCACATATTTATTATAGTTTTCACCTATGTTGGTAGGATATGAGATCATGTTTCATAATATATCATTTTATTATGGTTTGGTTATATATATTTAGGTTAGTATCATTCTAAAAGGTGGTGAACTAAGTTATTATAGTATAGAAACAAATGGAGTATTTGTGTGATCAGAGTAAGAAAGTTGTGTTAGGAGATATGGGTACTATATCTCTAGGTAACCTCAAGTGAAGATAAGATGAGTTCAATTAGAGAATATAGGGTAGAATCACAATATTCCCACCACAAAGTGGATCATTATTGGAATTTTTTCATTCTTGGAAGGTATGGAGGATTCCAAATCAATGTGATATTTTATCAAAGAAGTTTTATGAATTCAGATAAATTGAGAATATAGAGAGGGTTTACTGGAAGACCTCATAGTCAACTTGGGGGGGTTAAAATTCAGAAATACATAGGAATCTGAGGTAGGGTGGAAATAGGTAATAGGATTAAATATATAGGATATGACTACACATGTGGGGAAATGAGGATGACAAGATACCTAGTAGTAGAGGAATTGAACGATAGTGGTTGTGACTCTACAAGGAGAACAAGAATAAGGTATATGGTCTCCCATTCAATTAAATTAAATCAATATGACATGTTTGGAAGAATCTATAAAGCTTTCCATAGTTAGAGTTATTTTGTGATCATGTTGGTTTTGGATTTATATGATGGGTATGGGTTTGAGATGTGCATATGTGATATATATGGGATGCATTAGAATATTGTATTAAGTGGGAAACTAGGGTGATGTGTGATGGAAGTGGGAATTAGTTATGATGTAGGATGATAATGGTCATCAGTATGATGTGAAAACCTAATGGTTGAATATGGGTGGCTATGTATGGATAGTTAGTGTGCGTATAATATGTGGGTAAGAAACCATTATTTTTTTAGGATAATTAATTCCAATGTCAGAGGGTATTTGATTTTTATAGTGGGTAGTATCCAAATAATGAGTCATCCCTTTCCAATAAGGTATTCTAGGTAGTCCAGGTATGGGGAAAATATATAGAAGTTTATAGCTTTGTCTTGGTTTTTTGATAATGGGGTGAGGAAAATACTTACTTTTGGTAGGATCTACATAGTATATGGTCGAGATCACTCAGGGATGAGATATCATATGGTATGAGTGTTGAAAAGTATCAGGTGTTAATAATATAAATTAGGGTCAGATCAAGGATCATTTGGGTGAATGTTGACCCATTAAGGGTGGTTGGGGTGTCTTTAAAGACTAATGAATGAGTTTTGAGATTTGTTGATGCCTCAGGTGATAAATTTTTATACATTTCTCTTATATTATTTTTTTAATAGTTCTATACTTTTTTATATTTTTTGTTATATTATATAAGAAATTTAGTGACAAAACAATTTCATAGTTTGAGGGGTATTTTTGAAGCTTCTTCTATTTTTTCCAAATAAAATTAGGTATGGTGTTAAATAGTAAAATTGTGATGCATAGGAGTCACATTGTTATTGTCTAGGAAAAATTAATAATCTTATAATATATAAGATCCCCCCTTTTTAAAGGATCAAAAAAAATTATTTGTGTCTATTGGAATGGTGTAGCCTGATCCTTTATATAATGTTAAACTAATTAATGGAAACCCATACTGCACACAAGACTCTAACTCCCAGAGTATATAGTAGAGGTGATTGGTAACACTAAATAATAATTATATCAATGTGTAATTTTACATGGTAATTATATCATAATAGGATTTGGAGATAGGAGTACTATAGCTCCATGGAATTATAGCCACCGGCCACTAAATTACAATGGATTATTGTGTGTTTGGTGGAAATGTTGCACCATTTTATTTATAAGATCATTCAACCAAGGTTTTATGTGTGTGTGATAATTTAAAAATTATCATTTAATTCTAATACAAAATTAGTTAAATTGATCAACCTCTATATAGTAATATAAATTATTCCTGATCACCATAAATCATTGAATCATGTGATATCTTCTAATTTTTTTGTTCCTTCCCTTTTGGACCTTTTTCTGGAATTTTTCTTCATTCTTACTCTTAGGGTTTCTGTAATAGTATCGACAAAGGGAGAATTTATATATAAATGTAATCCTAAGAAGTGTTTGGGGAAATTTGGTTAATTCTTGAAAATATATGTGTGTAGAGTTACTCTTATGTATGGGGATACCCCATACATATGATTCCTTCTGTTAAATTTTTTTTTCTAAGGGTTGGATTCACTGTGGTACTTAAAAGTAACCTCTTTTTTATGAAATGGATAAGTGTTTAGGACTTTTTTTGTGAAAGAGAAAAATTATATGACCCTTTCTTATTCCCTTTAAACTCAATCCGTATTTATAGATGAATTCACTATTTTTTGAAATTATTTTGATAGAAACCTATCAAGTTTTATATTTTCTAGGAAATGATTACAATAATTTCAAAAACTAGTGAATCTATCGAGAAATAACTCTAGAAAATTTTATATTAAGTTAGAGAAAATACTTACGATGCATTGTTAAAATTTACCTGGTGTATTAAAAACTCAAATGACATTCTTTTTTAAAAAAAGTTACAATAAGGACATGTAAAAGTTGTCTTTTATTGGTCCTCAAGTTCAATGGGTACCATAAAGAATCCTAAAATCCCAATTTTAAAATATTAATGTGTTATTCCTAATAATATTTATAACATTTAATCAACAAAGGGTGTTGGAAAATAAACATTTCTATTGATATGGTTCAATTTCATTTAGTCAATTCTTACTCTCTAACTATTCTAGACTCTCATAGGAATTGGCTCATGTTTATCATTCCTCAAAATGGTCAGTCATGTTTTCCTAGGCACTATATGAATGGGGTTAACACATTGGGAGGTTGAAATGGAGAAAATTATACCTACTTCAAATAATTTTTTAATCTCTTACCTGATCATCTCCATTGTAATTATCTTGAATCTTCTCTAGGGATGTCTAAAAAAATTTGAATCTCCATCAATAGAAATTTAATCCATACATATTTTTAGACTAATCATAAGTTGGTATTCAAAAATATAACTTATTTCTTGAAAAATTTTCTCAATAGTTATATTAGTTTTTATTCTTGGTTAGGAAACAAGTTTCTCAAAATAATAACTAGAATCTTTCTCCCTATTGTGAAATTTTGTTTTGTTCAAGTGAAGCATAATTATACATAAAGAAGATAACTAGATGATAACTCATTCTTCTAGTGTATATAGTGTAATGTGGTTTTCTCTAGTGAAGTATAACCATAAAATGGTATTTTTTTTGGTAAATTTGTTCTGGTCATTGGTCTAGATTGAGTGATCGGATTTTATAGCATCTTGTTGGAGTCTTCTAATGATTACATATGATCCTTATTCAAAAAGTATTTATGATAATGGTATTATATTATAAGGGTCATTAGAGGAATAAAAGTTTTATTTTTATTATTTACTATACATCAATTGTCATGTGTTTATTTCTACAGGTCATTGGCAGTCACCATCTTTAATGATGGGTTTTCTATGAACATTAGTTAGTGAAAAAATAGAATGACCGACTGGTTATCCTCTATTTTGGTGAGGAGATACCATTTCTACATGTTTTTTATATACAGAAATAAATTTAAACTAATATCAATTTTTTTAACCAATTTTTTTCTAGACTTTGTCTTATTAAATACTATTGAAAAATAGTATCAGTGTTCTCCCTTGGGTGTAGGACTCATTCTCAATTTTTGTAAAATAAAAGTGTTCTTTCCTAATATTTATTTCAATTGTTTTTTTTATTAATTTTGTTTCTTTATGTTTTTGAGTTGATGATTTAGTGTAGTTAGTAGTGTGTGTAAACTTCCTATATTTTGATACACCATGATCATGGCATACTTCAGAATCAAGGAAGTGGTTTTTCCTTTATTAATTTGTGTTTTTTGGTTCTGGAAAGAGTGCATATAATATATCGGTGAGGAGTGTTTCCTCCCAAACAAGTGGTATTAGAGTTTTGTTTATTGCTTTTAAATTCACTCTCTATAGAAGAATTGGGTATATATTTATTTTCATGATGGTATTTCCTTTTAGTTATAGTCATTACATGTGATGTTTTGATATCATAAGGATAAAATTTCTTGGTTGATAAATTATATGGGGAATACATTTTATTCAGGCTAATATAGAAGGATGATTATCCCAATACAATGTACATGAAAGTTTATTTCATGTAAATCAATCTAGAGTTGATGGAAAAAGAGGAATGGGAGAGGTTAGATAAGAAGGAACATGGTCCCATATGGATCTCATTGTATCAAAAAATTTACTTAAACATATGGGATGTGAGTACCACTTTATAGTTGATGAAAACTCTATCAAACAAGTATGAGAATCTGATAGTTATGAGAAATTTTTTTAAGGATATAGAGATTATTTATAATGAGATTATAATATGAGAAAATTGTTGCTGATTTTTTGAATGATTTTATAATGATTTTATGTTAGCTCATATATATTTACATCAATTGCATTGATTATGTATTGCTCATTTTATTTTTATCATCCCTTCTATAAAAAGGGGTGATAATAGTAACTTCCAATAGTAATTATTATAGAAAATCTAACTTATTATTTTAATATGTTTGGGAGATTATCCTAAATTAATTACTCAAACTAAAAAAAGTATTATATATATATATATATGAAATTTCAATCAATTAAGAAAGATGAGGATAGTACCATCATTATATAATTTAGAAGATAAATCAGATGAAAGAAACTAAGGTAAATCAGTTAGTCCGGGATCAATATGTAGAAACTATAATAAGAGAGGCCATATATAGAAATATTTTAGGTAAATAAGGTTTATATCATGATGGGTATCATATTGAGTTACATGTTTTATTAATTATACAATAGAAAAAGTTATTTGTAGTTTACTACTGAGTGTGAATATTCTGTTGGAATCATAAATAAATGATTTATCCTTAAAATATATGTAAGAGAAATATTATATCAAAAATTATGTGTTTTGGAAGTTCATAATGGTGTACTTAGTAAATTATGAAACTCTAAAAATCATGGGTAAGGGAGACACTATGGTTGAATTGAATAATATAAGTATCCTTGATCTCAATTAAATTCTACATATACTAAGATTGGAGAAAAATATAATTTCCAAATAAAAATTGGATGAAAAATGTTTTGGAGGAAACTTTTAAAATTAATTTTATAAGATCACCATAGGGGTTAGTGGTCATGGAAAACATCATAAAGAATGGAACCCTATATCAAACTAGAAGATTATATGGAGTGAACACTATTAGAACCATATATTATGAGATCATATAGTTTTGTAATTGTTGTCTCAAGATTCTTAATGAGAAGAATATGAATGTACAAGAAAGGAAGGGTATGTTCAAACTAAATCATATAGACTATAGATTTTTTAGAGTTTTATACTCAATAGATAATGGAAGGTTTCATTGAGTCTGAGTAGAAGAGAACCCAAAACCTAAATGATCGAACATTTTCACATGGACATATAGGGACCTAGCCCCATATGATCTCATTAACGGTCACAATACTTTAGGTAATTTATTGATGAAACAATTAGAAAAGTATGGGTTCACTTTTTAAAACAAATATATGAGTTATTTGAAGTATTTGTTTCAGTGGATATAAATGGAGGAGAATATAAGTATCATGAAGTTCATAAGATTTGACAAAATTGGTTGAGTATAGTGATAGGAGATTCTAAAACTTCTACAATCACAACATAAGACATGAGAATACTAAACCTAGGACACTTAATCATAATATAATGGATGAAATAATTACTCAAAAAATAATTCATAATGCATGGATCATGATGTTTAACTCATAAATGACCATGAAAATTTGGGTGTACATGGTCAACAATGTAGTGTACTAAGTTAATAAAATTTTATCAGTGTCGATGGGTTAGGAAATTTTGGATATGTTATGGTCTCATAAAATAGTTGAAAATAATTAGCACAAATTGTTTGAGCCTTTAATATATCTCAATGGATGGTGAGGATTGGTATAAACTCAAGGAATAATTCAAGGCATGCTTATTTGTTGTAAATGGATAAAAAATGAGATTGTTTTATTTAGGTTGATGGCAGTTTATAAATTATTAGAAGCTAAAATATACAATTCAATGAATTGATAATGTCAAAAGATTAAACATTTGTGGAGAAAAAAGTTTATTGAAAAACTTTAGTTGAAAAAATACATGTTGATCTAAATGTAATATTGGAAAAATATAAATTCTAAAAGATTCTGGGGGAATCACTTGAATCCTAGAAGATAGACCAAGAGAATATGTACTAAAGAGCTCAAGGGATAATGAGGCTTGATTCACAACACCAAAATTTAAAACTCTAGAACTTATAGTTCCTTAAATTTCTATGAATCAAATATCATTTCATAGATAAATAATATTTAGATAACTTATTTAGAGTTATGAAGTTGGATTTCACTTCTTCCTTTTATATGCAGGGGAACCCGAGAGACCAGAAGAAGTGGTAGAGATCAGTGATTCTGAAAAGTGGTAATTACCAATAACATATGATTTATAATATTTATATGTAAATAAAACATGGGATATAATGAAATTACCATAATAAATTAAATAACTAGTAAACTAATGGATATTCTAATTAAAATAAAAAGTCAATAAGACCAATAATTACAAGGAAATGCTATTATTAGAGGGGTTTTAGAAAAATTAATGGATTCATTTCTCTGAAATATGTTTACCAAAATTTAAATATACTAACATATAAATAGTGATTATTGTGGTTTCATTTTATAATTTTAATTTGAATAAAATGGATGTAAAAATGGAATTTATTCATGGATATTTAGAGAATGAATTTTACATGAGACAATCAGTGGTTTTGTGGATCAGTGAAATGAGGACTTGGTGTGTAATCTGAATAAATTTCTCCATGAATTGAAATAAGAACCAAAATGATGGAATATAAATTCAATTCATTTATGGATGATACGGGTTTCATTTTGAGAAACTGAAACAACTCTTTCTACTAGAAGTCTTTTGAGGATGGGAGTTTCATTCTATTTCTCATATATATAGAAGATATATAATTGGCATGTCCAAAAATTAAAAGCATACAGGGGATGAATTAATAATTATTTTTAATTTTTTTCTTGAGATATCTTATAGAGGTTAAGAAAATCATGTGGATGAGTATTGAGTGAGATAGGAAATCCAGAAGCATGGTGTTGTTTAATGGGGTCTATGTCTGGAAGATTATAAAGAGATTTTATATGTCGAGATGTAAGTCAATCTAAACTCTATTTATAGGAAACTTAAAATTCTCAATTTATTAAGTAATTAATATGTATTATGAGGATTAATGCATAGATATTATTACTTTTTCATCAATGGTAGGAATCTTTATGTACTCCATGATAAGCACTCACCTATACATTGCATATGTAGTGGAACTTGTCATCTATTTCATATAAAATCCTAGGAAAGAGGAAAAAAAGACATGAAATTAATCATCAGGTTTAACACACTAAGAATTTAGAATATATTTATCTTTAAATGCATTTTATTTCATTGATATCATGTGTTATACATAATAATGAGTTTAAACAAAGTGTGATACAATATTGAAATATTACAATTCAAATGTGACTGATATAACTCAGATGTTAAGTTGGAAGGTATGAATAGTAGTAAATAATTTATGTAATATATATAAATCTCCTACTAAATATAAATTTATTTATAATTTTTTAATAATTCAACACTCAACCTTAATAAATATATTTTATTCTATAAAAAATATGTTTCCTTCAAAAATAATTTTTATTTCTTTTCATGAGAAAATATTATAAGTAATTATAAGAAATTTTAGAAAGATAATTTTATAAAATAAAAAAAATAAAATGATCTTATCAATATTAACATATCATAAAAGTTTGTTATTTTTCAGAAAAAACATATTTTTCATTGAATAGTGAAATTTTGTGATTTTAGGTTAAAATGACACTTATTTTTAATAAATTAAGTAACATAAAATTACCATTATTAATTTAATATGATTTATAATTAACATATGTACTATTTATTAATATTTCATAAAATTAATTAAATTTAAATCATTTTTATATAGGATATTTTTATAAGTTTATTTTTGGGATTTGAAACGATTTTTTCTAAAAACTTTTTTATAGTGTTTAATGTTTCTCCATTTTAACGAATTAAAATAACCCCTAATGTGGAATTATTTAAATAAAATTTATATATTATATATATGTGTGTGTGTGATTTTAAATTCATTATGTTATTATTGTATGTCATAAAGTTATTATAAGATCGTCTTATTCTTGAAAAATGAATTTCTTGAAAAAATGTTTTTTTGACACATCCCTAGGTTTAATTTTAAATTAAATTATTCTAATTATGTTAATTGAATTTTATAAAATTTATTTCATATTTGTAATCATAATAATTTATTTTATATAATAATATAAAACTAATTTTGTTCCAAGATTAATTGTAAAATCAGTACAAAAATAGTAATAATGGTAAATAAATTAAAAGGGTGAAAGTGAGTAACCTTATAGGTAAAGAGGAATAAATGTTTAAAAACATTATTATTTTAAATTTTATAATTTTTTATCACCCTTAATCTCCTATACTACTTAGTTATTAAATTTTGGAGTCACTTGGAATGAGAGTGACCTCCCATTATTGAATAGTTTTGTGTATTTATAAAAATTACACTCCTCCTCCCTTATGAAAGGGCACCCCACCCACCCACCAACCCATTTCCCATAATTTACACACATCCCAAAACCTTTTTCCAATACCGACCCAAATAACTTCCTTATATCCCTCCACTCATCTTATATTCCTTGGTTTGATTAGAAATCCAATCTATGAATGCTTTAATTATAATCTTATAGAGGTGGTATAAAGAATAGGTAATAGTCTTCACCGAGCTCCCACTTTTTTATTCTTATTTTTAAAAATTCAATTATGTATTAAGAGTTATAAAATAAAAAATATTATATTATTAGATGTTATTTTTTATTTTATAATATGAATCTATCTTCTCTTCTATCAAATGGGAATTGAAACCATCATTTGTGTGTATTGTAAGCTACTGACACGGGAAATGATGTAATTTTGTTTCCATAATCAACTCTTAAATCTATTCATAATGATGGATTTAATGTTTCTATATTATATTAATGAATTATTAATACTTCTTAAAAATTAATATATTGTACACTTTCTTACCTTACCATACATTGAAAAATGATAACACTGTTCGTGTGTACGGCAGACTACTGCCTCGCGAAGATATGTGATTCAATCTTAATATTAAAATTTCACATGGATGGTATATGTAAGTTTATTTAAATAAATTAAATTATATTTATTATATAATTTTAATTATAGGCAGATAAAATAACACTTACCCTATTTGCATCATGATCATTCAAAAATGGAAACGTATAATATATATGTGTGTGTGTGTGTGTGTGTGATATTTATTTCATAATTATTATTTTGGTGATGATGAAATAATGACTCATTTGACCATGGTCGACACGTCGACATCATTTTGAAATAATGAATTGGGAAACCCCAAAACACCCGACATGGAAAAAACAAAATAAGTAATTAAATATATCGGTAAAATAAATTAATTAAATTTTTTTTGTAAGGTATTAAACCCAAAAAAATAATTAATAAAACAAATAATTTATAAATTTTTATTATACATGAGATAAAACACATACACAACAAGCCTAGACTCGAGGTAAGGGTTTCCGTATCAAAAATCCCTTCTTTTAGACACATGTTATTTTATAAACCAACATTTTTTATATGTTTTATAAACTATAACTTTACATATTATATCATTAATCCTTCTTTATTCATGGTAGTTTATGTAAAATTCACTTACTTGAATTATTTGGGGTTATGATTCAAAAGTTACCAAAGTAGTAAGGGTATATACTTCAATCTCATTTAAATTGGGATTATTTATGCTTGAATTTCAATTGAAGGAAATTATTTGATAATTTTATAATAAACACCATTAGATTTTTTATCCTATAGTTATTTATTAAAATTTTAAGTAATAGAACCATTTCCCTGTCTTAGGTACCTAAAATGATTGAGAAACTGTCTTTATGAATATCTGACTTCATTCCTATTTTCAGTCAAAATTCATTTTCCTTATAAATCCATATTTTCTAAAACTAATTTAAATAATGTTATTAATATTATAAAATTATTTATTATATTAATTATTACCCATTTTTTACTTTTAAAAATGTTTTAAAAGAAAATTATCCCATCATTTCCTGAATGAGGCACTTTTTGTATTTTCTTACAAAATGTGAAAGGAATGATTTTTTAAATTATATGGAATATACATAATTACCCATCATCATTTTCATTAAAAAATAATTTATGATTTTCTAAGTATATTTTCAATGAAAATAATTCCCACACTATTTTATTAATTTTATATTTCCAAAGAAGATTTTTGAAATTGTCATTATTATTTTCCTCAAGTTTATTTTAATATTTTTAATGCTATTTATATTCATAAAAAACCTTTAATGTTGTTGAATGATTATAAATATAAAATATATGTTTCATAAATATATACCATTATAAATATCCCTTACATTGATGTGGTAATACATTCATTATGCTCATTTCTCAAATGCCATCATTATGAAATTTCATTCGATTATGATATGTGGCAGGATTATGTAACCCAATTTCTTCCCATGGGTAATTCGTATGTTTATGCATTATGATTGATTTAGTTATATGGAACACATATTAAGGTACATGAAATGAATGTTATGGGTGGTCTTGGAATTATGTAGTCCACCAATGCATTTGGTAATATTTTAGTCTCATGAGACCTTATGTATGGGATTAGGGAGTGAACCTAATCCATTATTGGATTCTTTACACCATATTATTTTATCTTAGTAGTTAGCCTTGAATTATTTTTATGTCATGTTTTTTTGGGTCCATGGAATTTACTATAATTCCCGGATATTATGATACCATTTTCATTATGTTATGCTTCATTATGATTACTGGTATGCCTTTTGTTTTATGATATCATGTTATACCTTTTAATCACATGTTATGCTTCCATGTGATGTTTATTTCATTACCAAGATTTTTAGCTCACCGGATTTGTCTATGTAGTCACTAGGTTATCTGATGTTTTTTTTAGAAATAAATGATTTAGGATCTAATTATGGAGAATAAAATAAATAAGTTTTATTTTAACATCACCTTGATGTGTTTTGAACCTGGTCTCACAAATAAACTAGTCCTCAAAATCATTGGATTGTTTTTAATGGATCATTATCTTGTAAATAATTTAATTATATGTGTAAAAGGATTGGTTCACTACAAAATTTATTAGAGAAAGGGTTTAGATAAACTTTTGAAACAATGATGATAAAAAAAATTAATAACACTAGGGATAATTACAAGGATAAGTAGAAGGGTAATTATATGTAAAAAATAATATCATATAATTTTTAGAACTTTAGAGTGAGTGGTTTCAAATAATTTACATCCTCATATATATAATAAAATTGAATGTGACTCTAGAAAATTTTCACTTAGGGGTAATAACTTTGAAAAGAGAACATCCATATGGACTCATTTGTCACTTAGTTTAGGACAATGGGCTTTACTGCAAACCTGGTTTGACACTCTTGGGGGATATGATTAAGAAATACCGAAAATCTTTACGAACCATTGTAAAGGACATGATAAAATTATCAGGTTAGAAAAAATTACCGGAAACATTACCATGTATAACCAATATTTAAACCTAGAGACTCATAAGTATTTGTATAATTATCATTTTTGATTTATTCCTTCAACGTTTGTAAGTTCTCACTTTTATATGTTAATGTATCCTCATCTTGTTTATTTATCTTTTAGTTAATGGTAGGAAATATGATAAAGAATGTCAAGAACCAATGTGATGAGAAATGTAATGATTTCCATAATGAGATGCATAACCTAATAGTAATGTAATTTATACAGATTGTGATCATTCCAAATGTAATTTCTCAAATTACCATCACTACTACAAAATGGGCCTCTAATAGTGATAAAAATGGCCTTTATCTGAACTAGAGAAGAAATGACTACTAGAGTGGGGTTAAAAGCCCTAGTCTTTGATCATTGCTCAAAAACAATTTATAAAGGGGTCATTTATTACTTGTCACACCCCAACCTTAGATTCCCTTTATTTTACACTCTTCTCAGTCCCAATTCGAATTGTTTTGGGAGTTTAATGTTTTTGATGGGTTTCGGGTCGGTGCGCAGACACGGCACTATTAGCAGTGACCATGTGTTCTTCCAGGGTCATCATGGGGTTTCTTAATGCATAAAATAATAATATTTTGTGTAGAAAATTACAATAACACTATTACTAAATTTTTATTAATATTATTACTATTTAAAATAAAATAAAACAAATTAATTATTGTGATTATTATTATCATTATTATCATTACAACTATTATTATTATGATTAAATATTTTGTTATTACAATTATTATTATTATTTAAATTTCTATTGATTATTATTATAAATATTATTACTAATAATATGATTTTTAATGTTAATATAATTATTAATATTAAAATTATTTAATGGGTTTATTTTTATTTTATCTTTATTTTCATTTTTATTTTTTATTTTTATTTAATTTTTGTTTGAAACCCAAAGGTTTCTCTTCTACCCTATGGTGTATAGTGCCTCTTTTCACTTCCCCTATGCGCGACACTTGCACGCTTCTCCCCCTAGATGTAGCTCTTCCCAGTGACTCCCTTCTGACGACACCCTCCTTTTTCCCCCACGGCGTGACGAAGCCCCCTCTCCCGCTCAGCCTGCAGCGCGGAAACAACCACTACCTCTTCTCCTCTCCATAGGTCTGACATCGACAATCCTCTTACACAGTGGACACCCTCGCGCCAATGACCTCCCCAACCCTTTCCATCACACCAGAGGCCCCCCTAGCGCGCTCGATTCCCAGCAGCGACTAGCTCATCTGATTCTCGACGGTCGCACCTCCTGGAAACTTCCCCTCCTACCTTGACCATTTATAACGACCCGAACCCCTTTCACACCTTGTTTCTGGCTACCCTAACCCCCTACACCTCCCCTCCCGGCATGGTTTCCCCTCCTGTATATCTCATCTTTTTTGGTGTTTTTCATTAAATTAGTATAACTCTAATTCCTTGGGTCTTGTTCGCGTATCTTGTTCAGTGTCTTAGTTTTGTGGTTGGTCTGCGAAGCGATTATATTCCCTTTGTTGAGGTTCTATTGAATTGGCATGTGTTGAGGTTGGTGTTCCATGACTTTTGATTCAATTTCAATCCATTTGATGCTTGTATTTTTTTTAATTAATATTTAAAACATGTTTTTCACCACTACTATGAGTATAGTTTATTCTTGGAATCATTTCTCTTGTTGGTATATTTGATTAAAAATATGTTTTAAATTGTTTCTTCACTTATTCACATGAATATTATTAGCCAATTTGGTTGGAATAAATGTCCTTACCCTGAAATGGTTGTGTTGGATGTTTTGAGTATGTTGCCGTGTAGACATATTTTATGGAACTTATTTTCTTTGAACTCGATGGCTTATGGAACTTGAGGTTTTTGTGAAATGGTTTGATATATTGGTGGATGGTATGTGTACGTGGTTTCTTAAGAAAACTTTTTGGGAAATAACCTCTATCTTTTCCATTGGATGTCGGCACATCCATGGATGCATGAAGTTCACTGATGGATGCGCCTTAAAATGAGGATGACAATTAGAGTGGTTCTTTTCCCCAACCAGTGTTTTCTAAAAAACTCTTACATTTTCTCCTCTATTTGAAAATTTGTTCTGTGGGTTACAATATGACATAGGATGGTTTAAAAATAGTTGGAAATTTTTTATAATTTTTTTTCATGTTTAATGACTAATTAGATTGGTGAATATTCTATTTTGATACATCGCGGGTGTGTGTTTAATCATAAATGAGGGTTCTGGATGGGTTTTGTGTGTGTAAATATTTGGGTTCCTCTTTAAAATTGTTTTATAAAATTTTAAATTGTTTTTCAAATAATGAAAGTGGTGTGAATCATGTTTTGGAAATTTCTAGAGGTGCGTGTGATTTTAAAAGTGGGTTTTTATGTTGTGGTACATTTTTTTCAAGTTTTGAACACTAAGTTTCTACTCTAAATGGACCGATTGGTTCTTTGAAATTACTAGTGATTTATCATGGCCCAATTTTGGTTTTTAAAACTCATTTTTGATGTTAAAATTGGTACCTTAAATCTTTAAATGGGTTTTTCACATTAGGTGCTTAATGTTATATGCCTCTTTGTCTATTACAAGTTTTTTCCTAATTTAAATGGTGGAGAGAATTGATAAAATTAGTTTTGAAATGTATGGTTGATTATGAAGGTGGATTGTGTGCTATTATTTATTAAGTGAACTATTTTTTGAAAAGGTTATAAGGCATGTTTGACCACATTAGTATAAAGATGATTTCAGTGATGTTTTTGAACAAGATTTTCTAAGTGATTTTGGTAAATGATTAAATGATGGGAAGGTAATGGCCTATTTGGAATTTTTAAATAACTATTTGGAAAACCCCTCATAGGTTGGGTCAGCTACCTAGTTGGTTTATTTTGAGTTAGGATGGTCCTTAGTTTGGTATTTCCCTCGTATGTCAATTATTTTAAGGTAGGGGACTAACCATTAGGTGGTTGGGGTGGTGCCAAATAGTGTGGTGTGTTTGGTTATGTGTGTGTGTGTGTGTGTCACTTGTTGTTTGAATTTCATGGAACACCCTCCTTGAGAACTATACATGCGAACCTAGGAAAGAAAAGAGTCTTACCGAGAACGATTGTTGCACTAGTTTAGACCACGCACTGGCTAGTGGCCCATAGCAGGGGGATGTTTTAGTATCATTTTTATGGGATTGGGCCCCCCAACCAGGCCAGGTAGGGTGATGGTCGGGCATTCAGTCATTATGATGTCATCGAGTAGGGAATGCCTTCAGGGTGAGTCACATGTATTCTACGTTCTGGTCTTCCTCTAATTTCCATAAATTTCCCATGTTTCCATGTTACGAGTATTACTTGTGTCGTTTCCCTTTTCATTTAGAATACATATTCTTTGTAACTGGTTTTGGTGTTTATTTGGAATACTTTGAATGCTTGGTTGATTTAAAAAGTTTTCTAAGTGGATGGTTGACAAAGAATGAACAATTACTTGTTTTCCTTCTTGTTCCTTGTTTTAAAATATGAGGGCAATAGACCATGTAGTTTGTTTATTTTTAAAATTAATCGTTGGTATATAAATCTATTTTTATAAATGTATTTCAAACTATTATCAATGAAAATGTTTTTGGAAAGAATGTAATGGAAATTGTTGTGTTTCCTACTGAGCATTCTAGTTCTCAGCCCTACTTTATCCTTTCTGTTTCAGGTTCTGTTAGTGTTGGATCGCTCCCAGAGCGAACTTGGTTCTGAGTTGGTTGTTGTCCTAGGAGGTCACATAGAGGTTTGTGCAGTTTATTTTCATTTCTCTAGTAGTTTTCATTTTTACTGTTAATATCTATTTATTTACTTTTTTATGGGCCAAATCATTCCCTCTTATGTTTTTATGCCCGAAACTATTTTCTATCCAATCGGGATCAAAAAATCCCATTGGGTCATGCCATGGACTAGATCAGGTGAATGACTCAAAGTCAACCTGGTATGGTTCGTGAAAAAATGGTATCAGAGTAGGTTCTTCTTATTTGGGGTGTCGTGTAGATGGAAATTAGGACAGTTGGAACTCAGGAGGTAAGTGTGAGAAGAGAATCATGAACTCTTTATCTCACTCATCCATGAGTTACCACTAGAAGTCTAGGATTAGAGTCTTTTTTATTGTGTTTGATTGGATTGAGGGATGGTAATGGAGGCAAATCGGGTTATGTTGTGGCCTCACGTGGGGTGGTGAACCATATGGAGTCCAAGTTCCTGGTTCTATTTTTTTCTTACTATTATGACTTACATGGGGCATGGCTCACCACCATATTGTTGGGATAGGAATAGAAACTAGTTCCTCATTCTAATATTTTATCATTGGTTGTTTTTTGTTTTACTTTTAGTTTATGTGAGTGTGTGTTGAAATTGCAAGTGGACTTTTAAAGTGAAAACTATTTTGGAATTGGAGTGCTTTACTCAAATTTTTTAAAATGAGTAATGTGGGGTTTTAAAATGGGATGTGTATTTATTTGGAACATTTGGTATTTTTTTTGATTTAACAAGGAAAATAGATGTTGGTACATTGACATTATTAATGGAGGGTCACATGTGCATGGGTATGTAAGGAGAGTGTATGGGGAATTATTTTGTGGATGATGAAGGTAGGATTGGATGAATGCACATGTGACAGTTCATAAGGGACCACATGTGTGTTTTTTAAATAAAAAGTAAAATGAAATATTGGGAATTCAATTTGGTTTAAAAATAGGGTTTAAGTATTTTTAATGTCATTTGAAAATGTATCCATTTTGAAAACTTATATGAAATGTGATTTTTGAAAATATTTTTTTGGTTGTGCTTGAGTTTATTTGGCTTCTGAGCCAGCTATTTCATGCTTGGGGTGTTTATATTGACTAATTTTTGGATTGATTACAGTTTCGATTGTGTTTTTAGTGTTGTACTGAATATGCCTCCCATAATGTTTCCCAAAGTTTATAATGAGGCATTACCCACTTCAGGATCTTTTTTAGTGTTGCTTATTTATTGAGTAAAGCGAAGTTTGTTAAAATTAGTTGGGTGGTTTGTGGAGATGGTGTGTCATTGGTTTGTTTTGGACTCCATGGGTGTTACGGTTTGTGCCGCCTTGAGTCTATATGAGAGTCTAATTTGGGTCCAGTGGAGATTGGTCATCTATATTCATTAGATTTTGGGGTGCAGTTGGTGGTGGTCGGCTTTCATAAGGGTTCCCTATCTGGCGAGTGCTGACTGATAGAGGAACCTATTTCTGAAAAATTGTCTTCATCGTTGTTGGCCCGTAGTTTTTGGAACCATTCTATTGTGTCCCACCATTGTGGCCAGTTTGAGCATTCTAAGAAATTATCTTGCATCCCTTTGATAGAGTTCCATCATTGTTGTCATTTGAATCATCAGGAGGAAGGATTTGGGGACTGGAGGATGTGAATTTCTAACTATGAGGTATGAGATGCTTCATCAATCAAGGCCCCAACCATGGGTCTTGGGGTGAAACTCGTGCACAGTCCGTAGTTTCCAAGGGTGTGTGGAACTTTGGTATAAATCATGTTTTTAGCTTTGAGGACAGATATATCAAAACTATTCTAGTTCTATTATTTTCATCGTTGAAAGCTCTTCCTTGTTGTGGTGGTGTGATGAGATTTTTGTACCAGAATCCAAGCAGCCTCATCTTCTCTAAATGTGGATTTTAAATTATTTTTATTCCTTTAGGGGTGTTGGGCCCATGAATAAGTGGGCCCATTTTTTATTTTGAGTATGGTCTCAGTTGCGTTCGTCAGGGGAATGTTTGGTTTCATGAGTTAATGGGTGGTGTTTCTAGGCCCCTTATTAGTTTGTTAACCTCTTCGTGCATTTTCCTTTAGTGTGTTTCAGTTTTGTTCGGGATTCATCCGTCCTAGGGTCATGATGTGTCCGCTTTCCCTGTAAGAGTTTTAATCCTAGTGGTGGAGTTGTTCTTTTAGCATTGGGAAGGTGGGATGAGCTCGGTTTGGGAAGTTCCACTACCACAAAAAAGAGTTTTTCCCAGCGCCAACCTTTATTAGCGCTAATGAAAAAAACACTTATAAAGGGGGGTAACCTTTATCAGCGCTAAAAAAACCGCTGATAAAGGGTACATTTATCAGCACTTAAAAAATCTCTAATAAAAGTACCCCTTTATCAGTGCTTTTTTTAGTAGCGCTGATAAAGGGGGCCTTTGTCAGTGCTTTTTAATAGCGCTGATAAAGGGTCAACTTCAAAAAAACTAATTTAAAATAATATATTAATATATAAATATATTTATATTGATATAAATATAATATATAATTTTTGAATATATTTTAGATAAGTATAAATATACATTTACACTTAATATACTTAATATATAAAATATTTAGTGAAAATGGATTATAAATAATTAATAAAATATTTTTAAATATTAATTTTCTAATTATTACGAAGGAATAGTCATTTCATAACAATTTGAAGACCCAAAAAATCAAAAAATTAAAAAAAGTCCCAAAATATGTTGTAAACGCAACTCGAACTTCAAACGACCATTACCTTTGATCTGGGTGACCGTTTGAGCTCTACCATATATCAAATCGAAGACTGCGACAAGATCTACACCCTTGTAACTTGGGGGACCTTGGTCAAGGTTTTTAGAGGCTAAAAAGGCCCAAAAAGCCTCCAAAACAGAGTTTTTTGTCGGGGTACCCTGATTTTTTAACATTTTGTGGATTTTCAACCTCGTTTAAAGAGGTATTATTGCCTTTTTTTGTGGGGACTGAATTTATTCCAAGGTATTGCATTCATATTGATATTATTTCTTTGAAAGTTTTTCATTTTTTATAATGCACAGCTATTTATAATCAAATATATAACTATATGTACATATTTTTTATATATTCACACCTAAAAATTTAATTTTTTAAATAAATAATTAAAAATATTTACATATAAAATATATTAGCTTTATCTAAATAATAACTAATATCCATTTTATTTAAAATACCAATATATGAATATTTATATAACTATACATTAATCTAACTATAAATATTAATATAACTATATATATTAATATAACTATATATATTAATATAAATATACAATACTATACAAATAAATATAACTATATATATGTATATATCATAAATAAGAGAATAACTCAATATAGGGGAGTGGCAAAGGCTTCAGGAGCACAGGGGGGAGGTCTCGAGATCAAATCCGGGCGGAGGTAGGGGCGCGCACGCATGGGTGAATTTAAGGGGCTAGCACTGATAATGGTTGGGTATAGCACTTATAAAGGGTGGAGGGGGTGTGTGCGGGCACTAGAGGGTGTGAGAAAGCACTGATAAAGGGGGGCTCAAGAATTTTAAAAATCCCCACCTAGATTTACAGGATTTTTTGTAAAAATAATTAATTTTTTTATCTTTTATCAGGGCTAAAAATAAAGCGCTGATAAATGACCCTTTTACGAGCGCTTGGTTTTACCGCTGATAAAAGACCCCTTTTATTAGTGCTTTTTTTAGCGCTGATAAAAGGGGTATTTATCATCTATTTTTGGATTGCTAATAAAGGGGACCCCCCCCCCCAATCAACTCTGTCTTTAACAGAGCTTTTCTAGTGCTGTTAAAATCTATTTTTAGCACTGATAAAATGGGTATTTGTAGTAGTGTTCCCGCGTTGGCCCATCCTGGGGGTAGTGAATTCAGGTTTCAAGTTTTCCATGTTAGGGGAATTCTTGTGGTGGGGAGAACCCCCTCAGGTCCTCCCCACTTTCTTCTGTTGTGTTTTCATCTTGAGTTGTTTGAGTGTGATGTGTGTTGGGAATTGTTACCCCAACGCTCTTGGTTTCCTTTGGTTTTGTCTGGGCATGGACTCTAGTTGTGTCAACTGTTGTCTTGGTGACTTTATGAGGGCATAAAGTTTATATGGGGGGAGAATTGTCACAGCCCGACCTCAGAAGCCCATTATTTTACTCTCTTCTCGGTCTAGGATCAAATCTTTTTTGATGTATAGTATTTTTTATGGGTTTTAAGTCAGTGCACAGACACCGCACCATTAACAGTGACTGTGCATTCGACCTGGGTGACTATGGGGTTTCTTTATGCTTAAAATAATAATATTTTGGGTAGATAATAAAATTAAATCTATTTATAAATTGTTGTTAATATTATTACTATTTAAAATGAAATGAAACAAATTAATTTTTGTGATTATTATTATTGAGTTATTATTAATATTATTATCATTACTACTATTATTATTATTATTAAAGATTTTTTTCTTACTATTATTATTATTATTGAAATTATAATTGATTATTATTATAAATATTGTAACTAATAATATGATTATTATTATTAACACAATTATTACTATTAATATTATTTAATAGCCTTCTTTTTATTTTCATCTTTTTTTTATTTTCATTTTTATTTTTATTTCATTTTTTTCTAAAACCCTAAGGTTTCTCTTCTCCCCTACGGTGCACAACGCCTCTTTTATATTACCCTATTTGTGATGCCTACATGCTTCAACCCTGACCAAAGCTCTTCCCAATGACTCCCTTCCAACAACACCCTCCTTATTCCCCCATGGCATGGCGAAGATCACTCACCCCTCTCCCACTTGGCCAGCAGCACGACAGTAGTCACTGCTTCCTCTCCCTGCTAGAGGTTCGTCCTCGAAACCTCCCTTGCACAACATCCACCCTCACACCGATGACCTCCCCTCCCCTTTCCATCACATCAGCCACCCCCCTTGTGCGCTCGGTTCTCTATGGCGACCAGCTCGTCTGGTTCCCAATGGCCACACCTCCTGATAGAAACACCTCTTATCATGACCTTTCTCAACATCCCAAACCCCTTTCACGCCCTATTTCTGGTGGCACAAACCCCCGACACCACCCCTTCTGGCACAGTTTCCCCTCGGGTATGTCTGATCTCTTTTGGTGTTTTTCTTTAAATTAGAAGAACTCTAATTACTTAGGGCATGTTCGTGCATCTAGTTCAGGTTTTAGGTTTTGTGGTTGGTCCATAGAGTGATTCTCTTCCCTCTATTGAGGTTCCATTACATTGGTGCACGTTGAGGTAGGTGTTCCATGATTTCCGTTTCAATTTTAATTTCTTTTGATTCTTGGATTTTTATTAATTAATATTTAAATCATGTTTTTCACCACTATTATGATTATGGTTCACTCTTTGAACCTATTTTCTTGTTGGTATATTTGAATAAAAATATGTTTAAAATTTTTTCTTCACTTATTCCCATGAATATTCTTATCCAATTTAGTTGGAATAAATGTCCTTACCTTTAAACAGTTGTGTAGGGTGTTTTGAGTGATGTTTCCTTGTGGATATATTTTATAGAACTTATTTTATTTTTACTGGATGGCTTATGGAACTTGAGGTTTTTGTGAAATGGTTGGATATGTTATTGGATGGTATGTGTATGTGGTTTCTTATGAAAAATGGTTGTGAAATGACATCTCATTTTTTTGTATGTGGGAACATCCATGGATGCACAAAGGGAACCCATGGATGGGCCTTCAAATGAGGATGGAATTTGTAGTGTTTTCTATCCCAAACCTTGGTTTTCCAAATAAACTATTACCTTCTCTCCTCTCTTTGAAAAGTGGTTCCATGTTTTACTATATTACATAGGGTGGTTTCAAAATTATGTGAAATTTTTTATAATTTTTTTAGCGTGTTTAATAATTTATTAGATTGGTACACTTTCTGTTTTGATGCATTATGAGTGTACGTTTATTCTTAAATGAGGGTTCTAGATGGATTTTGTGTTTTTAAAGCCTTGTGTTCCACTTTAAAATTGTTTTATAAAATTTTAAATGGTTTTCAATTAATGAAAGTGGTGTGAATCATTTTTTTGGAAACGTCAAGAGGTGCGTGTGATTTTAAAAGTGGATTTTTATGGTGTGGTACATTTTTGTCAAGTTTTGCACACTATGTTTCTTAAATAAATGGCATGGTTGGATCTTTGAAATGACTAGTGATTTATCATGTCATGGTTTAGGTTTTTTAAAAAAATTTCTAATGTTCAATATAGTACATTAAATATTTGAATGGTTTTTTCACATTAGGTGATTAATGGTATATGCCTCTTTGGTTGTTACAAGTGGGTTCCTAATTTAAATGGTGTGTGAGATTGATAAAATGAGTTTCAAAATGTGATTTTTGTTACGAAGGTGGGTTATGTGTCATTATTTACTAAGTGAACTGTTTTTTGAAAAGGTTGTAAGGCCTATTTGGACACAATAGTATAAATATGATGTTTATTGATGTTCTTGAAAAATAGTTTCTATGAGATTTTGGTAACTGGTTAAATTTTGTGAAGGTAAAGGACTTTTTTAATTTTTAAATGACTATTTGGAAAACCTCTCATAAGTTGGGTCACCTTCCTAGTTGGTTGATTGTGAGTTGGGAGGGTCCTCAGTATGGGATTTCTCTCATATATTAATTATTTTATGGTAGGGGACTAAGTGTGAGGTAGATGGGGCGGTTCCAAATTGTGTGTTGTGTTTGGTTATAGATATATATGTGTGTGTGTGTTTGTTTTGTTTTTTAATTTCATAGCACCCCCTCTTTTAGAACTATACATGGGAAACTATCATAGCAAATAGGCTTACCGAGAATGATTGCTACACTATATTAGACCATGCACTGGCTAGTGGCCCATAGCAGGGGGATGTTTCATTATTATTGGTATGGTATTGGGCCCATCTACCAGGACTGTTAGGGTGATGGTCATGCATTAGGGAGTTATGACATCATTGAGTACAACATGCCTTTAGGATGAGTCACATGTATATTACATTATGGTCTTCATCTGAGATCCTAGGTTTTCTTGTGTTTCCCTATTATGAGTATTACTAGTGTCGTTGCCCTCGCCATTTATAGTACCTATTCTTTATACCTATTTTTGGTTTTTATTTTGAAAACTTTGAATGCTTGGTTGGTCTAAAAATGTTTCTAAGTGGATTATTAACACGGAAAGAACAATTCGCAATTTTCTTTCTTGTGCCTTGTTTTAAAATATGAGGGTTGTGGACCATGTAGTTTTTTTATTTTTAAAATTAAAAGTAGCTATAGAAATATATTTTTATAAATTTATTTCATAAAAGTTTCAATTGAAATGTTTTTTGAAATAATGGAATGGACTTTGTGGTGTTTCCTTATGAGCATTCTGGCGATCACCCCTACTTTATCTGTTCAGTTTTAGGTTTCGTTAGTGTTGGGTCGCACTTAGAACGAACATGGTTCTCCGTTTTTTGGTGGCCTATGAGGTCACACAGAGGATTGTGTAGTTTATATTCTTTTCACTAATAGTTTTTATTTTTACTTTCATTCTTTATTTATTTACTTGTTTTTTATTTATGGGCCAAATCGTTCCCTATTATGTTTTGATTCCCGACACAAGTTGTCAGTCCGTGGGGATTAGGAAAGCCCCTCAGTCCATGTTGTTGACTGTATTAGAGGACCAACTCAAGCCTAAATTAGGTTGTTTCATGAAAAAATGGTATCAGAGGAGGTTCTTGTTATTTGGGTTGTCTGGTAGACAGAGATTAGGACTGTTGGAACTCAGGAGGTAGGTGCGGGAAAAGTGTCCCAGACACTAACTCGTGCTGATCCTTGAGTTACCATGGGTAGTCATGGATTAGATTATTTTGTCTTGGGTTTTTTTGGATTGAGGGATCATAACAGAGTCAAATCAGGTTATGTTGTGGACTCATGTGGTGTGGTGACCTAGGTGGAGTCCAAGTGCCCGGTTCAATGTACTCTGAGGTTTCTACCTTACTTAGGGTATGGCTCACCACCATGTCGTCGGGTTAGGCATAGACACTAGTTCCTCATTATAATGGTTTATTATTGGTTGTGTTTCATTTTGATTTAAGTTAATGTGAGTGTGTTTTTAAATTAAAAGTGTACTTTTAAAGTGAAAATTGTTTTCGAATTGGAGTGCTTTCCTCAAATTGTTTCAAATGAGTAAAGTGGGTTTTTAAAAGGGGAATTGTTTTGACTTGGAAGTTTTCTTATGTGTTTTGATTTGATAAGGAAAATAGATTCTTGGACCTTTATGTTCATTATGTAGGTTCAAATGTGTGTGGGTATGTATGAAGAGTGCATGGGGGAACTTTTCAGTGGATGATGTAGGCAGGATTGGATGAATGAACATGTGACAGTTCATAAGGGACCATAGGTGAGTATTTTTTAAAATAAAAAGGGAAATGAAATTTTGGGAATTAAATTTGGTTTAAAAAGAGGGTTTTAGTATTTTGAAATTATTTTTGAAATGTATTAATTTTGAAAATGTATATCAAATGTCATTTTTGAAAAGATGTTTTTGGTTGTTCTTGAGTTAATTTGTCTTCTTAGTCGGTTCTTTCAAGCTTGGGGTGTTTCTTTTGATTGAGTTTTGGATTGAATCCAGTTTCTATTGTGTTTTTCATGTTGATATGAATATTCCTCCCAGAAAGTTTCCCAAAGTTTCTAATTATTCATTCCCTCCTTCTGATTCTCTTCAAGTGTTTCTTGTTAATCGAGTAAAGTGAAGTTCCTTAAAAGTTGTTGTGTGGTTTGTGGAGATGGTGTGTCTTTGGGTTGTTGGGAATTCATAGGGTGTTATGGTTCGTACTATCTCGGATCTATTTGAGGTTTTTATTTAGGGCCAGTGGATATTGGTTGTCTTATATTTTTTAGAGTTTGAGGTGTAGTTGGTGGTGGTTGGATTTCGTAAGGGTTCCCTATCTGGAGAGGGGATCCTTCCAAAGGAACAAGGTTCTGAAAAACCTTCTTCATCGGTGTCAACCCCCAGTTTGTTGAACCATTCTCTTGTGTACCACCAGTATGTCCCGTTTAAGCATTCTAATCCATCATCTTTCATCCCTTTTAAAACGTTCCACCATTGTAGTCATTTGAATCATCGTGAGGAATGAGTTGGGGACTAGAGGATGCGAATGCTTTACACTGAAGTAGGAGATGCTTCATCCATCGGGGCCCCAACCACAAGTCTCTGAGTGATGTTTTCGCACAGTCAAGACTTTACAAGGGTGTGTAGAACTTTTGTCCAGATCATATTTTCATCTATGAGGATAGAAATATCAAAATTTTCCTTTTTCTATTCTTGTCGTGATTGTAAGCTCATCCTTGTTGTGTTAGTGTGACGAACTCGTTGTACTGCAATCCAAGTGGCATTATCTTATCTAAATGTGGATTTTAAATTCTTTGAATTCCTTCAGGGGTGTTGGGCCCAAGAAAAAGTGGGCCGGTATTGATTCTGAGTTTGGTCTTAGTTTTGTTCAGTAGGGTAATTTTTTGTTTCATGAGTTAATGGGTGGTGTTTCTAGGCCCCTTCTTAGTTTGGACACCTCTTTGTGTGTTTTCATCTAATGTGTTTTAGTTTTGTGGGGGATTACTCCATCCTACAGTCCTGGAGTGCTTGTTTCCCCACAAGGGTTTTAATCCTAGAAGTGGATTGGTTCCATTATCATTGAGAAGGTGGGATGAGTTCGGTTTGGGAAGTTCTCATGTTTTCCCATCCTGGGAGCAGTGTGTTTGGATTTCAAGGTTTCCGTGTTAGTGGGATTCTTATGGTGCCGAGAATCCTCTCATCTCCTCCCCTTGTTCTTCTATCATGGTTTCTTCTTGAGTTGGTCGGGTGTTACTTGTGTTGGGAATAGTCAACTTGTGGATCTCGGTTTCCTTTGATTTTTTCTAGGCATGGACTCTAGTTGTGTCAACTATTGGCTTGGTGACTTTTTGGGGGCAGAAAGTGTCCATGGTGGGGAGAATTGTCACACCCCATCTTGGACACCCATTATTTTACTCTCTTCTCAGTCCTGATTTGATTTTTTTTAATGTTTAATATTTTTCATGGGTTTCAGGTAGGTGCGCTGACACCACACCATTAGTAGTGACCATGTGTTCCGCCCAAGTGACCATGGGGTTTCTTGATGCTAAAAATAATAATATTTTGTGTAGATAATAATATTAATGCTATTTAAAATTTTTTACTAATTCTATTATTATTTAAAATGAAATAAAACAAATTAATTGTTGTGATTATTATTATTGAGTTATTATTATTATTATTATTATTATTATTATTATTATTATTATTATTATCATTACTACTATTATTATTATGATTTTAGTTTTTGTTATTACTATTATTATTATTATTGAAATTGTTATTGATTATTATTATAAATATTATTACTAATAATATAATTATTATTGTTAATACAATTATTAATATTAATATTATTTAATGTGTTTGTTTTTATTTTTATCTTTATTTTCATTTTTATTTTTTATTTTTATTTTATTTTTTTAAATCTAAGGTTTCTCTTCTCACATACAGTGCACAACGCCTCTTTTCTCTTCCCATAATTGTGACGCCTGTGCATTTCTCCCTCCTTGACGAAGCTCTTCCCAGTGACTCCATTCTAACGACACCCTCCTTCTTCCCCCATGGCATGGCGAATCCACCTCACCCCTCTCCAGCTCAGCCTGTAGTGTGGCAGCAGCCACTGCCTCCTCTCCCCGCAAAAGGTCCAGCCTCAACAACCTCCCTCGCATATTTTCCACCCTCACGTCGAACACCTCCCTTCCCCTTTCCATCATGTCGGTGGCTTCCCTTGCACACTCAATTCCCAGCGGTGACTAGCTCATCTGGTTCCCGACGGTCGCACCTCCCGACAGTGACACCTCCTACCGCGACCTTTTCCGACAACTTGATCCCCATGCACACCCTATTTTTGGTGGCCCAATACCCCTATACCACCCCTCCCGGTATGGTTTCCCCTCCAGTATATTTTATCTATTTTGGTGTTTTTCTTTAAATTAGCAGATCTCTAATTTTGTGGGTCCTATTTGCACGTCTTTTTAAGTGTCTAGGTTGTTTAGTTGGTCCGCAGAGTGATGCTCTTCCCTTCGTTGAGGTTCCATTACATTGGTTCATGTTGAAGTAGGTGTTCCATGCCTTTTGATTCAATTTAAATCTCTTTGATGATTTTATTTTTATTAATTAATTTTTAAAACATGTTTTTCACCACTATTATGAGTATCGTTCATTCCTGGTACCATTTTTCTTGTTGGTGGATTTGATTAAAAATATCTTTTAAATTTTTTCTTCACTTCTGCCTGTGAATATTCTTACCAACTTGGTTGGAATAAATTTCCTAACCTTGAAACGGTAGTGTTGGATGTTTTTAGTGATGTTTCCTTGTGTAAATATTTTATGGAACTTATTTTAATTGAATTGGATGGCTTATGGAACTTGATATTTTATTGAAATGGTTTGATATGTTGGTGGATGTTATGTGTATGTGGTTTCTTAAGAGAAATGGTTGGGAAATGACCTCTCATTTTTCTGTTGGATGTGGACACATCCATGGATGCACAAAGTGCACCCATGGATGGGCCTTCAAATGAGGACGATATTTGGAGTGGTTCTTTTTCCCAACCTTGTATTTCCAAAAAATAATCTTACCTTCTCTCCTCTCTTTGAAAAGTGGTTCCATGGTTTACTATATGACATACGGTGGTTTCAAAATTATATGAAAATTTTAATAAATTGTTTGGAGTGTTTAATGATTAATTATATTTGTGTACATTCAGTTTTGATATGTTGTGGGTGTGAGTTTATTCCTAAATGAGGGTTCTAGATGGGTTTTGTGTGTATAAAGACTTGGGTTCCTCTTTAAAAAAATTAAAAATTTAAATGTTTTTTTAAATAATGAAAATGGTAAAAATCTTGTTTTGGAAATGTCTAGAGGTGCATCTGATTTTATAAGTTGATTTTTAAGGAGTGGTACTTTTTTTCAAGTTGTGACCCTATGTTTCTTCTCTAAATAGCCCGGTTGGCTATTTAAAATGGCTGGTGATTTATCTTGTCATGGTGTAGGTTTTGTAAATAGGTTTTTGAAGTTCAAAGTGGTGCTTTGAATCTATAAATGGGTTTTTCACATTAGGTTCTTAATGGTATATGCCTATTTGGCTATTGCAAGTGTGTTCCTAATTTAAATGGTGCTCAAGATTGATGAACTGAGTTTTGAAATGTATGTTTTGTTGAGAAGGTGGGTTGTGTTCCATTATTTACTAAGTGAACTATTTTTTGAATAGGTTGTAAGACCCATTTGTCCACGGTAGTATAAATATGATGTTTGGTTATGTTTTTGAAAAATAGTTTCTTAGTGATTTTGGTAAATTGTTAAATGTTATGAAGGTAATGGCCCATTTGGAATCTTTAAATTACTATTTGGAAAAACCCTCATTGGTTGGGTATCCTACATAGTTGGTTGATTGTGAGTTGGCAGGGTCCTCAGTTTGGGATTTCCCTCATATGTCAATTATTTTAAGGTAGTGTACTGATCATGAGGTGGCCAGGGTAGTGCCAAATTGTGTTGTGGGTTTGGTTATATATATCTGTGTGTGTGTAGTTGTTTTAATTGAATGGCACACCCTCCTTGAGAACTATACATGGGAACCTAGAATGGAAAAGAGGAATACAGAGAATGATTGTTTCACTAGTTTAGACCATGCACTGTTAAGTGGCCCATAGTATGGGGTGTTTTATTATTATTGCTATGGGATTTGGCCCCTCAAATAAGCCAGGTAGGGAGATGGTTAGGCATTAGGGCATTATGAAATCATTGTTTGGGGCATGCCGTTAGGATGAGTCACATGTAAAGTACATTCATTTCTTCCTCTAAGTTCCTAGGATTTCATGTGTTCCCCGTTATGATTATTACTAGTGTCTTTTCCCCTATTGTTTAGAATACAAATTCTTTTTAACTGGTTTTTTTTATTTGGAAAATTGTGAATGCTTGGTTGGTTTAAGAGGTTTTCTAAGTGGATGTTTTACAAAGAATGAACAATTCCCCATTTTCCTTCTTGTGCGTTATTTTAAAATATAAGGCCAATTGACCATTTTGTTTGTTTGTTTTTAAAATTCATGGTATGTATAGAAATCTATTTTTATAAATTTATTTAAAACTCGTATCAATGGAAATATTTTTCGAAATAATAGCATGGACTTTGTGGTGTTTCCTACTAAGAATTCTATTGCTCACCCCTACTTTATCATTTCAGTTTCAGGTTTTGTTAGTGCTAGATTGCTCTTAGAGAAAACTTGGTTCTGAGTTGGTTGGTGGACTAGGAGGTCACATGGAGGTTTTTGTAGTTTATTTTCTTTCAGTTTCCTATTTTCATTTTTACTTTTAGTCTTTATTTATTTACTTGTTTTTTTATTTATGGTAAAATCATTTACTCTTAAGTTTTGATTCCCAACACTAGTTTCTAGCCCATGGGGATCAGGAACTCCCCTCAGGCCATGCCGCAGACCAGCTCAAGTGACCAGCTCAGGGTCAACCCAGTCTTTTTGTGACATTACTTCTTCTATAAGATCTGATAAAGGACCAATTTATCATTTCTTCTACAAGAACTGATAAAGGATCATTTATCAGTTCCTTCTCAAGTGCTGATAAAGGGGAATACAAAAGTGTGTTCTAACAGCACACCACTTCTCCAAAAACACTATAAAATCAACAAAAAAAGTATGAATAAAAAATTTAAACGAAGAGAAAACAATCTAGGCTCGTTTTATCGGTTTTTGGGATATGATGCATGTTTTAAACTAAAATGATACTTATATATTTAAAAAATCCACTTGGATTCACACCGGTCACACCGTTTGTTGGATTGAGGTGAATATGATTCTTACATATCACAAATGACTTTCGGATCATTTCCTTAAAGTATCAAAACAATTTGAATGTGTTTTCTTGGTTTTGTGTACATCGCTTGTCTTTTTTACTAAAATGTAATTTTAAATTGGAAACACACACTTTAACTTATATAGATCATATAGTAGGTCAGTTAGACATGATTCCAATTCATACCCATCACAAGTTAGTTATTAATCATTGTTCTTAATAATAAAGACAATCTAAGTTTGTTTTATCATTTTTTGAGTGAGTGACACTTTTTGAACTAAAATGTTGATTTAAACTGATAATGGACACATTGATTCATATCAGACACATCATGTTTCAGATTGAGGTTCAGCTAATTCCTAAACATCACAAAAGACTTATGGATAATTTTCCTAAAGTATCAAAATAATCAGAATGTGTTTGCTCAGGTTTGAGTAGGTGATTTGTCCTTTTTACTAAAATTGATTTAAATTTTAAATAAAAAGGTTCACTTTGAGTCATATCGGTCACATCGTGCATCGGATTGAGGTGAGAATAATTATTCCACATCCCAAATGTCTTATGTATATTTTTCATAAAGTATCAAAATAATATGAATGCATTTACTCATTTTTGAGTACACCAGATGTCATTTTTACTAAAATATCATTTTAATTGGAAACATTCACTTTGACTCATACTGATCACATCGTGTATCAGTTTGATGTGAGACCAATTCATACATGTTAAAATGACTTATGAATATGTTTATTAAGTTATCAATAAAATTGGAGTGTGTTTGATTGGTTTTTAGTAAGTGAAATATTTTGAACAAAATTGTCAATTATAAACTAATAACAGACACATTGGGTCATTCTGGGCACACCGTTCATTAGATTGAGGTTCAGAAAAATCCAACTCATCAAAAATGACTTATGGATCATTTATTTAAAGTATAAAAACAAAGTGAATGTGTTTTTTCAGTTTTGAGTATGTCAGTTGTCCATTTTATTAAAATTGATGTCTTTTTTAAATAGAATGACACATATTGAGTCATATCGGTCACACCATGTGTCAGATTTAGGTATGGATAATTCCTACACATATCAAATGACTTATGGATAGTTATCTTAAATTAGCAAAACAATCCAAATGTGTTTCTTAAGATTCAGTATGTCACTTTTTTTTTACTAAAATGTCATTTTAAACTGGAAACACACACTTGGACCTATAATGATCAAATTCTATATCGGTTTGATGTGAAAATAATTCATACATGTCAAAAAGGACTAATAAATCAATGTCCAAAATCATGAAGACAATTCGAGCATGTTTTCTTTATTTTCAGTGAAGGACATTTTTTTTAACTAAACTGTCGAGTTTAAACTAATAGTGGACATATTGAGCCATACCGTTCACATCGTGCATCATATTGAGGTGCGGATAATTCTTACACAGCATAAATAATTTATGGATCATTTCCCTAATGTATCATAACAATTTGAATGTTTTTTCTTAGTTTTGATTAGGTCATTTGTCCTTTTTTGTCATGAACAGCCTTCAACAAGATGAGGGAAGGGAAATATGTTTTCCAAGTCCCTCCTTCCTCAAGTTGAAGGAGATATAATGACCCTATATACTCACCTTCAATAGGTCCCGGAGTGGTGTCCAGCACCAAGGGTATAGAATCACATGCAATATGGAAGGCATTACCCTTTTTATTTTGTCGGATCGGGAGATAAGATTATAAATCCCAAAAAACAAAAAAATTGAAATTAAAAGTAAAACCAAAACAAACCATTCCCATATGAATGTTCCAATAATAAGTTCTACAAAAAAATACAAGAAAACTCCCAATGAAGGCACCAAATGAAAAGAAAAACAGCAACACCAACGGTCCCATCGTCCAAACTAGTAGGGCCCGGCAAGGTCTTAGAAGTCCTCCAAGAAACCTAAAAGTAGTTTTATATATGTAGGGAGATCATACAAGTATACTTAGTAGGGAAAACCAAAATCTCTCATGCACAAGTGGGGAGGAATTCTAATGCCCCGTGAGAAAAGGAAAATGACTGAAGCACCTACCAAGGAAACTATCCACTCAAACCTCGCCAAGTCACACTCCCCAAATAACATAAGTCAAGTAAAGTAATAGTAATAACACATCGATGTTTGGGTACCCCACAACACTTTCACACTGGTTATTGAAGACATCCTACACGTCAGACCTACCACTCCATTCTTACCACAGTCCAACTGACATCCCCCGCCCATACACACCTGGGCTACCACAACCACACATCCCACCCGCAAACACCTGGGCCACAATAACCACACATAACCACACTTGCAGACACTTGTACTAGAACAAATACCACCATGCCTGAAGACACCTGGTCCATGACAACTACTTCCATGCCTGAAGACACCTGGGCCTCATCCCAAAGACACTTGGGAAAAAACCTACCCGCACACACCTAGTCAAACCACCACAACTACCCTTCCTGAATAATCTTGAGATATAATGGACCTCATACCATCACATCCTACCTGAAGATTCTTGGTCTACTCAGGAATCTGAGTAGAAAAGGAGCTAATAACCATCCACTCAAAGAGTGTTGGGAAAAACACCCTCCCCCCATGAAATTGGGGTGTGCGACATGAATTTCTCAACCTGGGGGGAGAATGAGAAAAACAAAACTAAAATATACATATAGGTAAACAATCACTCATCCCAACCAAGGGGTTCCAAAACCATCTCATATGCAAACACTCTCGTTACTATTCATTCATAATAATCACAACACCCGCAACCAAGTCACAACTCATTCTTGGAAAACAATTCCCAATTGAACCCATTAGTGTTTTCATATTCAAGTGATTCCATTTAAAATAATTTTTCACTACCAGAGCACTAATAGGAATATCCACAATCCAAGGAAAGAAAAACATCCAAGCATCAAATTAATTATTCACACCTGGTTCTCTTGTAAAGTCACAACAACAAAATGGATCTGTGAGATCCCTCAAAATACTAGAACCAAACCAAGCCCCGACATATGGCCTCACATGGCCTCATATCCACAAACCAAAAAACCCACCAAAATAGGGGATCTCATCCCCATCCTCATCACCCCACAAAAATCAAGCAAAAAAACCATACACAACACCAGAACAGTGCAATTGAGTTTTCATATTCCGCCACACCAGTCCTTTAGTTCTGTATTTATATTTGGTTAACCGGGGTGACCACAGAAGGATTTTTATTCATTGGGAATCCATTTAATCAACTGATTTTATGTGCTTAACCAGTTTCCATGTTACAGCCATTTAATCATAGAATTATACCAAAAAATAGGGGTTTGGTAGTGAGTAATAAAGGACCACCAACCACCACAATTTTCAACGGACATAAGACCATAAAATTCACAACATATAAACAAATGTAAAAGAGTAAATCATCATCATCAAAAACACCCGTTCATTATTTAAAAATCAATTATTATCTGCATTAAGGTTTGGTTTCATCCATCCTCATAGAAACATTATCGTACCCACCCCGCATGATACATAGTAAATAGAGAAAAAGTAAGAACCCTACTTGGATGATCAAAAATCAACGTTTTTCTCCACGTGCCAGGAACTGTGGATGTGCGGCGTGTAGGGGAAGAACTTCGAGGACTCCAAGAGTGAGCAGGAAAGGCTCCCGCATAGGTGCACCACTAGCCTCAAAGAGGGGGGATCCAAAAGCACCAAGGAATGTAAAAAGGCCATCCAAGAAGAAGAAATAATCCTCATGTGATAAAAGGTGAGATCCTAGAGTTATGGGATATGAAGTCTCGAATGAAATTATATTCAGATCATGATTTCACCATGTGGTTGGATGGTTTCCCATGATGGAATTAATTTTTATTTAATAATTCTCATCAGAGAGGTGTCCATAACAGCTATGATTTAAAGGGTTTCCTTCAAATAGAGGAAAACGTGTAACAGGGGAGGAACAAAAAAATTGAAAAAAGGGTGTGACATCGAGGAAAAAGAAACATGTTTTGGTAATTCAAGGGTCACCTGACTCTTGGGCGGTTTTAGATATCATTTATGGGATTTAAATGGCTTCTAAAGGGGTATTGAGACACTTTTACATCAAAAGAAATGTTGCGGGGGTGGTACTGGGAAAACTCAGGAAACTGAAAAAAAAACAAAGGGTGGGACACCATTTGGTGAGACAATGTAATGGTGCCACCATCATGGTGCCATCATTATGGTGCCACCATCAAGATTCCACTGGTTCGGTGGAACACCATAATTGGTACCATTGATTCAGTTGAACACCGTAAGTGGTGCCACCGTTTCAGTGTGTGACCGTGATGGTGTGACTAGTATAGTGCCACCATCACGGTGCCAACATCCCGGTTCCACTGTCATGGTGCTTCCGTGACTGGTTCCATGGCCATAGTGCCACTGCCACGATGCCACTATCCCAGTGCCAATATTTTAGGGAAACCGAGTTTTTGGAAAAGTACTGGACTACTAAATCTGGGCCATTACATTAGATACCTCTCAAACTATTCTCATCCTCAAGAATTTAAAACCAATTTGAAAAATAGGTCTGAAAACCATCCTTAAGATACCTATCATGAGTAACCCTCTTCAAGATCTATCTCCTGAACAACCATTGATACTCTAAGGCTCTACAAGGACACCTCCTATACATCTATAAAAATTTCTCCCTCATACCGATCAACTGTAGAAGCACTACTAACCTTATCTCGCAAGCAACCACACAAACATATAAAGGCCTCACATTCCAGACATATGTGTTAAGGAGTCCCTTCCTCCATGTCAAGATACTATCTGCTTTGGGTGGAACTGACTCGCATGCACTGGTTTAATCGCATCCACTATAATGTGTCTTTATTAGGGATCAGGTCCTCCCCTCCCCATAGTCAGGACTCTTCACACACATCCATAGAACAAGGAAAACAACACATTTTATAGTTAACAAGGTCAATCCCCACATCACAAACAAGTACAAAACAAAAAAAAACAAAACTCAAAACAGCTCTGGGTACTGGGCGCAAATTTGTGCCTCTCATTCCCAGGTACTCTCCTCGATGCCACCATGCCTCCATAACACATGAACAAAGTTGATGGTTCATTGACGAAGAACCTTCTCTTCACAATCCTCGATCCTGACGGGTCATTCTACAAACCTCGCGCCATCCTCTTTATCATTCTTTCCCCAATCGAGGACTTTTGAATCATCATATAGATACCGACGGAGCTGAGACACACTGAAGACGTTGTTCACCCTCAGTAGAAGAGGTGGTAGTGCCAGCTGATAGGCCACTTTTTCAACCCGCCGCAACACCTCGAAGGGTCTGACAAACCTGAGAGAAATTTTACTTCCCCTGTCGAACCTCTATTTTCCACACTGAGGGGAGACCTTCAAGAACATGTGGTCCCCAACTTGGAACTCCAAGGGTCTCCTCCTATGATTGGAATAAGACTTATGCAGGTCCTGATCCATCTTCATCCTCTCCTGTATAAGATGAACCATCTTCATCATGCTCTGCACCACCTCCAATCCTAGAACACATGATTTCCTGATCTCTATCTAGCACACTGGTGAGAGACACTTCCTCCCATACACGGCTTCGAACAGATTCATGCCAATGGTAGAGTGGTAGCTATTGTTGTAGGAAAACTCTACCATAGTCAAGTTTCATACCCACGATCCCCCAAAGTCCAAAACAAGATCCCATAGCATATCCTCCAATTTCTAAATAGTGTACACTATCTTCCCATCTATCTGGGGGTTCAAAGCAGTGCTGAGGCATAGTTGGGTTCCAAAAGCATGTTCCAAACCATTCCAAACCCATGAGGTAAACCGGGTATCCCAATCAGAGACTATGTATCTCGAAACTCTAGGAAACAGCACCGCTTTGTCCATGTAACGACCCAAACTTTTTAAATAGTATATTAACTTACTCTTAACGATTTAATAAAGATGTTAATGGTTAATGCAGAAAGAGGAGTTGAGGGCTTCTTCCAGTAGTCTCGAACCTTATGAAGCCCACTTATCAGAGCTTGGAAAGGAGGTGGCATCTTTGGGCTTCGCTTTGGACCAAGCCCAAGCCGAACTCCAACGTGTCAAGCTTGAACGGAAACGCCTATGGGAGAAGTTCAAGTTAGTAGAGATTACTACTAGGGCAATGTTATCTGAGCCTCCCTCAGATTCTCTCACCATAGCACACCTTACACTTAGGTCATATGCCGGTGTTATAAGGGGCTATGTGACGAGACCCTAGCATCCTTGTGTGAACCTTTGGGATGAATAAATTGAGATTTCTTCCTTTAGTGATGTTTGTGAAATTTCAATTTTTCGGATAATTTTAGGATATATTTTATTGATGAATTTTCAAAAAGGGATATTTTAAAATATTTATGTAAACCCTAAATAATTAATGATGTGTAATGATTTTCAAAAAATGGTCTTCTACAAAAGTGTTCAGTAAGGAATTTGGAGTCTAATAAGATCAACTTAATTTTTGATGAATAGTAAATTATGAATCGTGATTTTATGCTTAGGATTAGTAATGTGACCAAATGGATTAGTAATTTTACTCAAAGAAAGTTTTAATATAAATTAGACACATAGATTAAGTAATGTGATTCAATAAAATGGGTAAATAATGGTTTCATAAATTATTAATCAAGTATTAGTTTTTTTGGGATGAATAGTGTTTTTAATTAAAAATTAAATTAAAAATTTTTAGAAAAATATTTTTATAAAATGGACATTATTTTTGAACTCAGGGCACCGATATTATGTTATGGTAATTTTTGGGGTTTTTTCTAAAGAAATGAATTTTCAGTGAATAGTGTTTTTATTTAAAAATTAAATTAAAAATATTTAGAAAATTATTTTTATAAAATGGAGTTCATGTTTTTAATCAGAGCGTCGATATTTGGTTAAGGTGAAATTTTGGGATTTTTCTGAGAAAGATGAATTTTCAGTGAATAGTAAAAAAACAGTTTTAGGGTTTCGGTATGTCTAATGACATCATAGCTGTGTCATCCTGATGTCATGAGATATTTTAAGGGTTGGCTGGACTTAGGTGATGAATTATTGTTTTTGGGGCCCCATGTGGCCTAACTTCATGGGAAATATCATGAGAGAGAACATGGTTTTGAGTAAAGCACTTGTGAGGTGTCCCTTGGACATTAATGCCTTGTCCCCTCACTTTCCCTTTAAATACCAAACCCTCCTCTCATCCTTTCGACTCATTAACCATCCTAAACGAATTTCTGGTCTCCTTACCTGCCAAGGATTCCTCCCAAGGTTCCCCCAAGCCCTCAAGTTCCAAACCATTGAGTTTTAAGAGTTACGTTTTAAGGTAAGGGATCTTACCTCTCTCTTCTTTTCAAGTAATCTCTTTTTTGTCATTTCTTTTATACTCCATGTTCTTATGTTGGAGGATGTTCTTATATATTCATATTACTTCCCTTTTCATGTTCATATGATGAGAGACCCCATCTTTCTCTCATCAATTCGTTTTAAGAATGTTTAAGTGGTGCCGTTAGGCTGCCGAAATTTTAATGGGATTCTTTCACCCTTCTCATTCTTTTCAAAGTTCTACTTTCATGTCAAGTCTTTCAAGTTCCTTTTTAATTATTTTGGGGGTATGATCTCTATATCTATCATACTTAACTCTTATTTTCATATGATGAGGTACCCTATTTAATCTTTTCAATTCATTTTTGTTGAAGTTTATGTGACGTCGTTAGGCTGCCGAATTTTCATAAGAGAAATCTAATTTTTGTCTTCCTTCCATGTTTTTCATTTCAAATGGTATGTCCTTAAAATTTAATTAACATGTTCTTAAATACTTTATATTCTATTCCCCTACTGTTTTATGGGTCATCTATTAATGTTTTACCCATGTCCCCTCTCTTTTCAATGTTTTCTAAAACCCCGAAACATAGCCGTTATGCTGCAGAATTTTCGTCTCAAAATGCATCTCTCTATTCTAAAAATTATTTTATGTTATAAAGTGAATACTCAAATCTCTTATTTCTACAGCGGTATTCACATATATATCAAAATGATCTATTTTAAATTCTGGGATTTACATACATGAAACCCGCTTTCCCTTTCTGTGGGTTTAAAGTGACATAAAGATCATGTCATTAAAGCAGTTTTTAAAATGTTATGATTATGAAATGAAACCCATTTCTTTTATGCTATATGGGTTGTTTATGAAATGATTTATGATGTTATATGTGGATCGCATGATAATAAAGACATGTCACGGGTGCGCCCAGATAGCGCTCCAATGCATTGGGTAAAGACTTAATCTCTAGAGATGACTTTTAGACTGATACCTTGGTGAATAACCTTGGTAATTTTTAATGACACCTTGGGGATGGACCTTGGTGAAACGAAATGATATTCAATATTAAATTTTGCAGCCACATCTTCAAGTTATGAAAAATGTTATTTTTATTATGATGTATCTCATAATTCCTTTCTCATGCCTTAAAGTTCTTTTCATGTCCTTATTGAAGTATCTCAAGTTCACATGTAAAATGTTTCTCTTATTTCTCTTATTGGGACTTCTGCTCGCCCTTTCTTTTGATGTATGTCCCCCAGGTTATGAGATGCAGTAATGAACCTAGGATGAACTTAAGGAGAAGCCTTTAAAGTGTTTAAGAAGAATGTTTTATGTTGTTTTCATGTATAATTTTCCTTGTTTCCAAGACACTAAACCTTAAAGATCCTCAGTTCCATGTAATGAAATGAAAGTTTATGTTATAAAAAGACGGGATGCTATAGTCCACATACCTATGTGCTAAGGAATACACTGCACTTGACTCCTTGATTTCCAAGAAATGAGCTGATTTCTCCAGCCGGTCTACCACTACCTAGATAGCATCACAGCCTCCTTGAACCCAAGGTAGTCTTGTGAAGAAATCCATCGAGATTCCATCCAACTTCTACTCGGGGACATCTAACGGTTGTAACAGACCTCCTAGGATGTGGTGTTCAACCTTCACCTACTGAAAAATAAGGCACTTTTCCAAAAACTCTACCACTTCCTACTTTACATCGGGCAACCAAAACTTACCCTTCATTCCCCGGTACATCTGGGAAACTTTTAGGTGTACCGCCAGAGGTGAGTTGTGGAACTCACCAAGAACTCTCCTACACTTTCCCATTGGGATGAACAACTTTCCAGGAAACAATATATGATTCTCCTAATCTTCTAACCATCCATCAAGAGCATCACCCTATCTAACATGTTTGCGCATCACTTCGGCCTCTAAGTCCTCTCATTGAGACTCCTCCACCTGCTACAATAGAGAGGACTGCACTGTCATCTAGAAAAGACAGCCTCTCCCATCCTCCACCCTTTCATCTAGGTGTAGGGAAGCCAACTCCTCCATCACCTTCCAAGCATCTACTAACTCTTGAACCACATCCTTCTACAGATTCCTCCTCAAGGCATCATCCACCACGTTCCTCATACCTTCAGTGTAAGATATTTTGAAGTCATAGTCATGAAGAAAATCCATCCACCTCCACTGCAGCATGTTCAGGTCCCATTGGGAGAAGATATGCATCAAGCTCTTGTGATCAATGAAGACCATGAAGTGCTCCCTAATGAGGTAATTCTGATACAAATTTAGTGCGAACAGGACCATTTCAAGTTCCAGATCATGGGTGGAATAGTTATTCTCAGGGGGACGTAACTGACTAGATGCATAAGAGTTCACCCCCTATTGTTTCATGAGCACACAGCCCAAGACATGGCCAGAAGATTCACAAAACAAATCAAATGTCACCCCTTCTTCTAGAAACCTCTGTATTGGGGCACTAACCAACTTCCCCTTCAGATATTTGAAGGCTTCCTAACACTGCTCACTCCATATATAATCCTGGTCTTTCTTGGTTATGGTTGTCAAGGGAACTGCAACTCAAGATAAGTTGGGAACAAATCTCGGGTAGTAACCCACTAAACCCAGGAAACTATAAACCATTGTCACATTCTTGGGAGATTCCCATGAAACAACCGCATTGACCTTTGATGGGTCCACTTCTATCACCTTCTCAAACACCATGTGTCCAAGGAATTGCACTTCTCGTGTCTGGAACTTACACCTAGACAACTTTCCATAGAGATGGTGCTACTTGAGGACCTCTAAAATTGTCCTCAGATGCTCAGTGAGATCCTCCTATAATCTTGAGTAGATCAGGATGTATTCAATAAACATGACAATGAACCGGTCCAGATATTCCTATAAGACAATGTTAATGATCTCCATGAACACGGCTGGTGCATTTGTAATGCCGAACAACATGACCACGAACTCATATTGCCCATATCTGCACCTGAAGGTTGTCTTTGAGATGTCACCCTCCATCAACCTCAACTGATGATATCATAAACATAGTTCGATCTTGGAGAACCATCCCTCCACCTTGAACTTATCAAAATGGTCATCGATCCTCAAGATGGGGTCATGGTTTTTTACCGCTACTAGGTTCAGCCTCTGGTGGTCTTTATACAGCCTGAGACCACCATATTCCTTCTTTGAGAACAAGACCGAAGCACCCCATAGTGACACGCTTGGTTGAAAAAACCCTTTTTCATCAGTTTGTCAATATGAATCCTTAATTCCCATAACTCAGAAGGCACCATCATATAGGGATCCGTTGAAATCGGACGAGAACTAGGTTGCAAGTCTATCCCGAACTCAACATCATGTCAAGGGGGTAGAGTCACCACCTCTCTAGGGAAGACATCCAGGAACTCATTGATGATCCCGAGGACTTCCACCATCTTTTTATTTTCAGACTCCATTGATAGCTCAGCTAACAAGGAAAGAAGGGCTCCACCCACCGGTTTCCTTCATGAAAACCCTGCTCGCCAAGGAAAGTCATACGTTGTCCGCCCATATCTGAAAATGCAACCCTTATTCAAAAGTAGTCAATAATGGAACACACAGATAACACCCAGTCGATAACTATAATGACATCATATGGATACATCTACAGAAAATGAAGGTCCCCGCTAGACTGATGTTGTACCAACATTAGTCTACATCCCCAGTAAACATGATACAAGCTAGTCTGACCTCCAACTGGCGTACTCAAACCAAGGGCACGAGAAGTATCTCTGTATCTAGACCCAAATAATGGGATAGACTAGGTGCAAAAAAAAGTGTGTGACGCTCTTGAATAAAACATGGAGGAGGAAAGAGTGTGAAACAAGCTGCTCATACCTTGAATAACCTCTGGCCCAACTTTAACTGCTGCCTCTGCGGTGTGAAACTGCCCATGCCTAGCTCCTCTGCCCCTCAGCTATCGTCCAAATCCCCGACCACACCCTAGATGAGGTCCCTGAGTAACGCCCTAAGGTCAGAATCCTCCCGCAATGTTTTCCCTTAGAAAAGAGAGAGCTCTCTATCCCCGTTACCACTACTGAAAGGGCCTGGTTGGAAACTGTTGCTGCTGAGGTGGGTGTTGAACCTGACCACCCCCATTGTATTGAACTTGTTCTGTGTACTGATTCCAAAGGTTCCCAAGACTGCCACAGATGAAGCATCTCGGTCCTGGTCCTGAAAATAAGGGGAGAGGACTGGGAGATCTTAATTTGAACTGTTGGGGCCTGCTCCCCACTGGCCGAAACCTGGAGGGCCCTGATGTTGGAGGCCTGCTGCTGATGGCCTTACCCTTTGATGAGCCCAACTGGCTCCCCTCTTGTGGTACGCCTCCCACTATTCCCATACTCTCCACCACTTCATCCTTCTTATGAACCTCCATGTATGTTGGTAGAGTGAATGGATTAACATCATACTGAAGAGAAGGTCGAAGGGCCTCCTCTAAACATCTCCCCCGAGACTCCTCATCTGAAAAGTGGTTCGGAGCAAAGTGAATGAGATCATTGAACATGATCCCTAGCTCCCTCACTGGCATTATCCTCTGCTGAAGGGATATTATCTCTTATATCTTCTTAACCTTCATCGTGGAAGAGAGGAATTCTGCTCGGAACTCCCTCTCGAAGTCAGTCCACGATAACTCAGCCTCCCCCTTCTCCCCAAGATAGAGTGTCCACCAATGATGTGCCACTCCCCGCATTTGGATTATAGCCAGAGCTACCCATTGCTCTATTGGAGCATGGATCAAGATGAAATCTATCACCAGAACCTCGATCCATCTCTCTGTCTCCATGTCTGAGACGCTACCCACATACATCCCTAGGGTCTACCACTGAAAGGCACAAAGTGTTCTATTCCATTGGTCATCCTCTTCCTCTCAATCAGACCTCTAATAATAATCCAAATCAGCATTTTGGACCTCGATCTCCCACACTAACCATGGTCTCCATCCAGGTTTCATAGCTGCAAGGTAAAAAGATGCCTAAGATTGAGTAGTGTAGAAGATTGCTTTTAAATTTTCCTTAGACTTTTTATTTATTTTATTTCCCCAAAATACCTAATACACACAAGAACACGAGTCATTTTGATTCATTTACCTTTCCTAGGGTCTCTACCCTTCAATCAGTGTAGCCTCACTTAGTCGTTCGGTAGGTCCAGAGTCCTTACATCAGATCACGGTTGGCCCAAAAATCTCATGTCCTAGCTGGTCTTCCCAGGCCTATTTCACACGCAATGATTTCCTAACATTGTAGCCCTACCATACCATGAAATACTTACTATTCCTAACCCCAGAATCCATATTATCTCTCAACCAACTCCTTTAATACCATTCTTTCATGACCCACCTTCACCAAATTGAGGTAAGGGACAGCAGATTTCCATACCCTTCCTTCCTCATATTGAAGGAGAGAAAATGACCCCTGAGACCTGCCTTCAATAGATCCTGGAGTGGAAACTAGAACCAAGGGTATTGAATCATACACAAAATGGAAGGCATTACTGTTTTTATTTAGAAGGATCGGGATATAGGATAGTAAATACCAAACAACACCAAAACTGAAAGTAAAACTAAAACTAAAACAAACCATTCCCATATACATGTTCCAATAAAAAGTGCTATAGATAAATTATAAGAAAACTACAAAGGAAGGTACCGAAGGAAAAGAAAAGTAGAAATTCCAATAGTCCCAATGTCCAAACTAGTAGGGCCCGACATGGTACTTGAATTCCTCTAGGAAACCTAAAAGAAGTTTTATATATGTAGGGTGAGAATACCGGTATACTCAGTAGGGAAAACCAAAAGCTATCGTGTACAAGTGGGGAGGAATTATAATTCCCCATGAGAAAAGGAAAATAATCGAAGAACCTAGAAAGGAAACTATCCACCCAAACCTCACCAAGGCATACTCCCCAAATAACGTAAGTCAAGTAAAGTAATAGTAATAACACATTGATGATTCGGTTCCCCACACCACTTTAGTAATAGTTTTCAAAGACATCCTATTCATCTGACCTCCCCTACCATTCTTACCGTAGTTTCACTATCATCCTCCACCCACACACACCTAGGCTACCAAAACCACATAGCATGCCCACAAACACCTAGGAAACAACAACTACACATAACCACACCCATAGACACCTAGGCCAGAACAACTACTGCCACACCTGAAGACACCTGGGCCTAACAACTACTGCCATGTCCAAAGACACACGGGCCTCATCTCAAAGACACTTGGGAGAAAACCTTCCTGCATACACCTGGGAAAACAACCACAACTACCCTGCCCAAATAATCTTGGTCAATAATGGACCTCGCGTTGTCACAGCCTACCTGAAGAGTCTCGGGCTACTTGATAAAGGGAGCAGAAAAGGAGTTAATAATCGGCCACTCATAGGAGTGTTGGGAAAAACACCATCCCCCCATGAAATGGGAGTGTTTGGCACAAAGTTCTCAACTTGGGTGGGGTTAGAATAAGAAACACAATAATAAATTATATATATAGGTAATCAAGCACTCATCCCAACCTAAGGGTTCCAAAACCAACCCATACGCAAACACCCTTCATACTATTCATTCATAAGAACCACAACACCTGCAACCAAGTCACAACTCATTCTCGGAAAACAGTTCCCCGTTAAACCCATTCCTGTTTTTGTATTTAGGTGCTTCTATTTAAAATAATTCTTCACTACCAGAAAAATATCAAGCATAGCCACAAACCAAGGAAATAAAAATAGTCAAGCATCAAATTAAGCATTCACACCTGGTTCTCTTATAAAGTTTCAACAACAAAATGGATCTATGATATCCCTCGAAGTACTGGAACCAAACCAAGCCCCAACATACACCCACACAGTCTCAGATCCACAAACCAAAAACTACACCACAACAGGGGATCCCATCCCCATCCTCATCACCCCACAAACATCAATAATAACAACCATACACATCACTACAATAGAGCAAGGGAGTTTTCATATTCAACCACACCATTCATTTAGTTCCATATTTCCGTTTGGTGAACTGGGGAGACCACACAAGGATTCTTATTCACAGGGCATCCGTTTAATCAACTGTGTTTACATGATTAACCAGTTTCCATGTTACATCCATTCAATCACATAATTATCCTGAAAAAATAAAGGACCATTAGTGCGCAATAAAGGACCACCAACAACCACAATTTTCAGTGGAAATAAGCCCATAAAATTCACAACATTTAAGAAAAGGTAAAAGTGTACAGAAGCATCGTCAACCACACCCCTTTATTCTTTAAAAACCATTTATTATCTTCATTACGGTTTGGTTTCACCCATCCCTATAAGAAAATTATCGTACCCACCACGCATGATACATGGTAAAGATAGGTAAAGGAAAATCCTACCTGGATGATCAACGATCGATATGTTTCTCCACGTACCAAGAATTAGGGATGTGCGGATTGATGGGGAAGAACTCTGAGGAATCCATGTGTGAGAAGGAAAGTCTTTAGCATAGGCGCACCACTAGCCTTGGGGAGGGGGGATCCAAATGCACCAAGAAAAGGAAATAGTCCAACCCAGAAGAAGAAAGAATCCTCGTGCGATAAAAGGTGAGATCCTGGAGTTATGGGATATGAATTCTTGAACGGAATTTAAGGTGGATCATGGGTTCACCATGCTATTGGATGGTTACATAAGATAGAATTAATTATTAATTAATAATTCTCATCTAAGAGGTGGTCATAACAGCTGTGAGTTAAAGGTTTTTCCTTAAATTGAAGAAAACATGTAACATGGGCGGAACTAGAAATCCCAAGAAAAAGGGTGTGACACTAAGGAAAAAGCCACATGTTAGGGTAAGTCAAGGGACGCCCAGATCTTGGGGGATTTTAGATGTCATTTATGGCCTTTAAATGGATTTTAAATGGGTATTAAGACACCTTTACGTCAAAAGAAACATTTGCGGGGTCAAAACTGGGAAAACTTGAGAAACTGAAAAAAATCAATGTTTGGGACACCATTTGGTGAGACAATGTAACAGTGCCACTGTCACGGTGCCACCATCACGGTGCCCCTGGTTAGGTGGAACACCATCAATAGTGCCACTATTTCAGTGTGCTAATGTGAAGGTCTGGCTGCTATGGTGCCATTGTCATGTTGCTTCCATGACAGGTGCCACTGTCACAGTGCTACCGTGACTCGTACCACTGTTGCAGTGTTTCCATGATCGTTTCCACTGCCATGGTGCCACTATCATGGTGCTTCCATGACTGGTTCCACCGCTATAGTGCCACCATCACAGTTCAACTGTGATCAGTTCCACCATCACACTACCTCCATGATCGGTGCCACCGTTTCGGTGGAACCATGTTTTTGGAAAAGTACTGGACTAGGAGGGTCTTTTCCATTAGGTTTTTATTTAAATTGATGTCATTTTTAAATAAAAAGACGTACTTGGAGTCATACAGGTCACACCATACAACAGATTGAGATACGACAGATTCCTACATGTCTCAAATTAATTGTGGATCATTTTTATAAATTATTAAAACAATATGAATGTGTTTTCTCATTTTTGAGTACATCAATTGTTTTTTTACTAAAACTTCATTTTAAAATAGAAACCCCCACTTCAACCTATACCAATAATATAATGTATTGGTTTGAGGCGATACCAATTCCTACATGTCACAAATGACTTTCGAATCTATTTCCTAAATTATCATGACAATCCAATTGAATTCACATTTGTTTTCACAGAGTGACATTTTTTGAACTAAATTGTGATTTTAAACTAATAACAGACACATTTACCCATACCAAGAACACCATGCATCGGATTGAGGTGAAGCTGATTCCTACACATCAAAAATTACATATGGATAATTTATCAAAAGTATAAAAATAATATGAATGCGTTTACTCAGTTTTTATTTGGTTAGTTTTTCTTTTTATTAAAATTGATGTCATTTTTAAATAAAAATATTCACTTGGAGTCATACCGGTCACACCATGTATCAGATTGAGCTACGGATGATTGGTACACATCTCAAAATACTTGTGGATAATTTTCCTAATGTATCATAACAATATGAATGTGTTTTCTTGGTTTTGATTACATCACTTGTTTTTTTACTAAAATTTCATTTTAAAATAGAAACACGCACTTTGACTTATACCAATCACACCATGTATCACTTTGACATGAGACAAATTCATACACATCATAAAGGACATATGAATAGACATCATAAATTATCAATACAATACATGCATGTTTTATATGTTTTTATTGATTGACATTTCTTTAACTAAAATAACAATTTTAACATGATAATAGACACATTGATTCATATCGAGCACACTATGCTTTGGATTGAAGCGCAGCTGATTTCAACATGTCTCAAATGACTTGTGGATTATTTTTATACGTGTTAATGAAGTAAAAACCTCCATAAATTTCTTTTTACAATTATATAAAACTATTTATTTTTTTAATAAAATAAAACCAATTAAAAAACTCAAGTTTTATCGAAAGAAACATTAAACAGATCCCCAAACAATTATTTTATTAATGTTTTATTTGGATCCTTGTGGATAATTTTGAGGATAAAAATGAAATTAATTCATCATTAACACTAATCCATCTCAAATAAAATAAATTATTTCCAGTAAAATACACTCGTCAACAAAAATTACTTTATAGCAACCCAAGGCCCTCGGGATGTACAGCATTGTAGTTTTGTATTCTGATTCTACTATCCCTACCCTCTCCACTTTTTCTTCACCCATAACTTTATCATTTCGCTTGTTTTGTGGAGATTTTATCTAGAAGTATATGGTTTCAATGAAATAATCTAGTTAATAACATGTGTCAATGGTGTAATTCTTAGAAATAAAAGACATTTCCCATTTTAGAGAACACAATGAAGTACAATTTTCATCCTCATCATCTCATCTCCCAAACAGTTATCATTTCATTTTTTCGTTTGAAACAAAATCTCCATCTTTTGTGGAAATGCACCTATGTTTCTTGAAATACACTAAGAAGTAGTCTTACAAGGAATAACTAATACTTAGAGTAGTACAAGAAACATAAAAAAGATGGTGGATGAGTCTCAAGGAAACAAAAGGAAATAATAACTTTTAAAGAAATGAAATTGATGAGGATGACTATTATACATCATTATGTTCTCTAAAAGGGTATGCCTCCATTTTGTGAGAATTAAACCATTTAAACTAGTTATTAACTTGACACTTCTATTTCCACCAACTTCTTCATGGAAAATCTCCACACAACCAGAGAAACAATAAAGTTAATGGTGGGAAATAAATGGATAGGGTGGAGAGGGAAGAATAAAAATATGAAACTACAATGATGTGTATCCCAAGGGTCTTGGATTCTTACAGTGTAATTTCATCTGATGAGTGTATGTTACAGAAATATTTTATTTTATTTGATGTGGAGGGAGAGTTAATGATGAATTACTTTCATTTTTATCCTTAAAAGTATCCAAAAAGATCCAAATAAAACATTAAAAAATAATTAGTTTAGTAATTTTTATTATAATGATTTTTTTGATAAAGTATAGCTTTTTTAATATGTTTTATTTTATTTAAAAAATATGTTTTCATATGATTGTAAAAAAGAGTTTGATAGAGGCGTGTACTTCGTTCATACATACCTCGGTAGGAAATAAACATTAACGGGGTTCACGCCATCCACCATCAAAAACTATAAAATGTAGGTCACTACCCATTCGATACATAGAAAAATAAAGTGAATATTCACAAATATTTTATATATTTGTAATATATATATATAATATTAGTAGCTTTATTTGAATATAATTATATATATGTCTGTATATTATTTATCATATATAAATTTATTTAAATATACAATATATTATTCAATATATATATAATACTATTATTTCTAATGAAAGTAAAAATAATATTTTTAATAATATTTTTTAAATTATATTAATTATAAATAATTATTTTTCTGGGTAATTGTGTATAAAATATAATTATTTAATGCTTAGAAAGCTTAATTATTCCAAAAAATGTATATATAGTTACCTTTTATTCTCAAAATAACATGAGTTTACAATATTTTATTAGTTATTTAAGTTTAAAGTATATTACAATTAATTAAATTTATATATAGACCCAAAAAGTATATATATCTCTAAAATGATGAATACCTAAAAATAATTTCTAATATATAGAATTTTATAACTTCCATTCTATTTTTCAGAACAAATGATATAGAAACCTAAGGAATCTAGGGATACCATATAATATGCATTGACACATCATTGAGATTCTAGGGAGGTCTAAAAAGAAGTTGGCATAACGAAATATTACACATAAACAAGACATATCACAAACAAAGGAGAAAAATACAACAACCCTAGCAACGTCTATCCCATAGAGATCCAAATAAAATTTCTCATTTGTTTAATGTTTTTATATCCAAAACCTCCACTATTTATAAATTAGAATAAATATTTATTTAATTAGTTTATCTGCGGAATAGAGGTGATTCACTAGGATTTCAAAACATCTAAAAATTAATCTTTTATAGCATCTTGAGGTATAGATGTAGACAGTGAAGTAAATTGATTCAAAACTACAATTTAAAAAGTATAAAATAGGATATCCAAAATAGTAGTCAACCAAACTATGGATCATAAACAAAATCCAAATAGTATACAGAAACTGGAGTATAAATACAAAAATTAAATCATAACCTAGAAAGGAATATCTAAAACCCTAAAATCCAGATCTCAAATGATAAATATAGAAGGAAAATTTGAACATAAAAATGGAAACTCATGCCTGCCTCGCTAGGTTGAAGAAAATTTGAGACCCTCAAATCCATATCTCAAAGTTTTCTTCAGAAACCCTAACTGCAGCTGGATGCCAGATGTTGGATGATTTTCAAGCAACTGGATGAAGTGGGTTTGTGTGATTCGAGTGGGTTTTTGTGATTCAAGCTTCAATTCACAAAGGAGATTCACCCCATGATACTCACATTGAACAACCTTTTCATTAAAAGGGTCATTAAAAATGTATGACTAACTCTACCCCAATAGCCCTTCACCAACACCAGGCTTGAATCCCTTATCGTTATCTCCAAAAACTACAGTCTGCTATTTTTCATGGTTCTTGGTCCCACAACTATTGGAAGGTGTATAATGGCCCAATTTCTTAAAGGAAATGTAGAAATTGACCCACAATTCAAACCACACAACCTAATTGCATCAAAATTATTACCTCATTGTAATGAAAATATAATCTGTAGGCACTCTCGAGACATCAACTTCCAAAAAATGTGAGGAGAAACAAGGTGAAAAACTAACCGAGTTCTACTATTAGAACATAAATATCTACCGATGAGATTCCTTATAATGGGTATAATCACTATATTTTGAAAATGTAAATTTAGATTCAGGAAACTAACCCAAACCATTATTGTTTGAATGTTTTACTTCATATGGAAGTCATTTGACCACCTAAAGGGATAGAATCAGAAGCCACTATAGCTACGAGGGGGCACTAGACCATGCCATGAATAGATCTTCCTATAAAGAAAAATGAATCATGATGTTCCTTTTTTCAAGTAGACCTTCCATATGCTCGATCTCGCAACCCCAAAGACTCAAAGATTAACTGATTGAAGGTGTCCACTAAAGTGAGAAAGTTCTTAAAAAGTACAATCAAGGTGAGATTAAGAAGATATGATGTCATGTTGTACTTTGAGGTTGATATTGAAATATTAAGAACACCATTGATTAGATCTGGGACCATAGCGTGAACCGATAGAGGTAAAGGTAGGAGAAAACACTACTGAAAATCATACTTTTACCAACACTTGTATACCAACGGTTCTTTTGAACTGTTGGTATAGGTGATCATTACCAACGTCTTATGAAAACCATTGTTAAAGATCTTTAAAATTTGAGTTTCCCTAATGGTTTGATGAAACTATTGGGAAAGATGGGTAAAAAATGATTTTTCCCAACAGTTTGATGAAACCGTTGGGAAAGATGGGGAAAAATGAGTTTTCCCAACTGTTTCATCAAACCATTGGGAAAGATGGAGTTTTCCCAACAGTTTTTAAAAACCATTGGGAAAAAGATGCCCCAAATTCTCCTGAACCAGGCAGCCCCCTCCCCACGATTCCAAAGGCATCGCGCGGCTCTCCCAAAAGCGATTTGGACTCGCAGAATCTATTGAAAATCCCCTGCACAGGTGCACATCTTCCACCGGATCAGCTTCCAGGTTAGACTCCCTTCACCTTTTCTCAAGTATATCCTTCCACCTCTTCTCAAATATATCCTTCTATTCTCAAGGATATCATTATTCCCAATTTCTAGGGTTTTAGGAAAAATTTATGATTCACTGCTCCACGAATTGTGTACTCAAATCACTTCATCGGTGTACACATTGTCCAATTAATGTTTTCATTACACATATACATTTATAAGGGCATGGTGTCTCTTTATTGTGTTCTAATTTTAAAGATTCATAGTTTTTATTAATCTCAATGCTTCAAATATCACAGCTTCATGTATATGAACTCATAAGAAATTGTTTGTGATATTTATTCATAGTATTTCATGAAAATCACTCCTTTCATTAAGATCATGTCAAACATGAAGATCTTGTTCATCTTAATTTTTGTACACTATGTGTATTACATAACAAGTATGTATCATGTTTCTATCAAAATATATATATATATATATATATATATAATGACACACTGTTCACTTATCCTTTGCACAATATAACATATGGAGTATCTTCTTGAACTTTCCAAAATAGTATGTGGTCCCTAATTATTCTTCCCAAAAGAAATAAGAAATACTTAACTGTAAAATCCAATGTTATTTATGAATAAAATATCTACAAAGGGAACTCTCGGTGGGATCTCTCTATTTCCCATGTAGTACTTGTTCCTTCTTCATGAAACTAATTCACAGAATGCAAAATTCACAATATTAGTGAATATTAGTTTTCCTAATATAACCATTTATCATTCTACTTTCAACATCATACATGAGTTATTCAATCACCTTTTTAAAACACAATGATCATTTTCACAGATTTGGGGTTCCTCAAAATGCTTGGAAAAATCAGAAAAACACATGTAATGAATCGTGTTTCTCATATGGTTTCATGGATAAACTTTTATCTAGAAAATCATGACTGCGTGGTTCAAATATCATGAGGAACATGAGATTATTATTCTTCACACAAATGAAGATGTTTTTTGAAACTATGTGTTTTTGTTTTCACTTTTTATTTGGCTGAAAGGGGAGCTTTGTGGTCATTAATCATGGTTGTGGGTGGTCATTTAGGATGTAAGATAGTATGACTTAATTTTACTTGATATATCCAATATTATTATTGATTTATGTTCAATTTAATTATCTTTGACAAGTGATGTTGTTTAAAAAGTTGTTATTAATGGTTGTAATAATGATGATATGGTATAAGGGTTCACATGGTGTGTATAACGGTTGACATGGTGTGTATAATGGTTGACATGGTGTCTAAGTGGGGTGACGGTAGGGCTGTCCATGTGGGGTGGGGGGGTTGGTTTTTCCAAGTGGGGTGTGGGGGGTAGTGGTTTCGAGGTGGGGTGGGGGGTTTGGGTTTTTTAAGTGGGGTGGGGGTAGGGTTGTCTAAGTGGGGTAGGGGCTGGGTTGTCCAAGTGGGGTGGGGGTCGGGCTTTCCAAGTGGGGTGGGGAGGGTGTGCAGGTGGATGAAGCTCATAACTATAAACTCTCTATGAATTTTGAAAGTATGAAAATGTATAGGGACATTCATGATCATTATTTGGTGAAATAACATAAAAAGTGTTTGATGTTTTTAGTCCTTTTTATTTGGAGATTCTTTTGATGCTGATGTTTCTTATTGATACCTATGATGGGAATTTATTTTAGTTTCTAAATCGGATGAGACTCCCCCACCATGCACAGTGTATGCAACATCTACCCTTATTTAATCATTTTGTTTACACAGCCTATGAAACCTCTACCCTCATTTAATCAGTGAACTCAAGTCATTAATTCAAGCCTTCACTCTCACTAGCATGTAAGAAATTGAATGATGTAAACCCGTCCTCACATGATTTCTTACCTTAGATAGTGTCCAACATATGGAATACGAGCTTGTGAATTCATCAGTTAACCAGGGTCATATATTCCATTTCCCCCTAGATGACTGAACTAATATAACTTTAGGTTCAATTAAATATGGTTCTCATTGTACGTTGTATATTATGTGTCCTTCTTGGACAATGCTCACTTTTATGAGGGTGGGGTGCTTTTCACTAGCCACGCTGGCATGTGTAGACATCCATAAAAATGTTAGATAAGTCACAAGTTTAATTCAATAATGTTGTTATCATTGACATACTTTATTACTAATCTCAAATTTAAAAATAAATTTTTGTGTCTATAGTTAATGAAATTAAATCTTTTTACAAGCCATGAACAACCTATTAATGTTGAATCCTAAAATTTATTCACCCATGGGGTGTGCTTGGCTTGGGGAAGTAATTGGGTAATGAAAGGTATGTCCATAGAGGTGCCAATAATGAGTTATTGAACATGAGTGAATGATTTGGGATGCCTATAACACATAATGGGACCTGAGGCATGTGCCTCTTATAGACCTAATGAAATTGAATATAAATAAATTTTAATATAATTTATCAGTACTTGTTCTTTAAATTATTTTAATAGTTCACTACATCGATTAGAAACTTCTTCCTTTATCATTTACTTATGTATTTTCTATTAAAGTTAAATCTTATTGAATTGTTTATGAAAAAATGACATATATAAATTCTTTTTACAGAATGGATAGAAGTTTGATGTATGAAACTGATCGGATCTCATGCGATTTTCAAAACTATTTGGCGAGCATTATATATTTTTCATTTCAAAATGCTTCAGATAGTGGTCGCATACACTGCTCGTGTTCCAATTGTGTTGGTAGACCTTGGTTGAGCCGTGATGAAGTCAGCTACCACATAACCAAAAATTGTTTTCAAGGAAACTACTTTGTGTGGTTTCACAATGGGGAGAAAATGAAATCTAAAATTGGTGATGATCGAAATGAATGGACTGGAATGGAGAATTTGTTAGATGATCGGTTTCCGTTTATTCATTATCATGAAAAAGAAATTATTTCAACTCAAGAAGACTTCGATATGAGGACAGCTGATGCATCTAGTAAAAATGATGATATTGATAGGGTGAAAAAATTGAATGATGCTGCCACGACTCCAGTATATCGACAATGAGATAAAATGAAAAAGATAGAATTTTTAATCTGATTGTATCATGGGAAAACTATGTATTGGATTTCTAATACATCAATTGATTACATTCTTACACTCTTGAAGGATTTACTTCTAGATGATGCAGATATTCCCTCAAACCACTATATGTCATGGAAGTTAGTTGAGGAACATGGATTTTTAAGAAACAAAATTCCAGATTTCCCGAAAGATTACAGTTTATTCTGGGAGGAAACCGCTAAACAAAATGATTGAATAAAATGTGGCACATCCCGCTGGAATTCAAAATCTGATGGAACACCATCCCACATTCCACAGAAAGTAATGTGGCACTTTCCATTGATCCCTAGACTCCATAATATTTTTATGTCTGATGACATATCAATAAAAATGATATGGAATTATACCGTGAGAAAGAAGACTAATGATGAGTTGGTTCATCCTGCATATGGATTTTCATGGCAAAGATTTGATGCTCAACATCCTGATTTTGCAGCTGATGTGTGTAATGTGAGGCTGGGTCTTTCATGTGATGGTTTTAATCTGTTTGGGCAGATGCTTACTTCGCACAGCACATGGCCAGTTTTTATACACATTTATAATCTTTTTCCATGGTTGTGTATGAAAAAGACTTTCACTTTCATGAGTATACTCATATCTGGTCCTTCTGATCTTGGCATTGATATTGATGTATACATGCAACCTTTAATAAAAGAGTTGAAACTTCTTTGGGATGTGGGTGTGTGCACATACGATGCATGTTCGAAACACATATTTCAGATGAGTGTTGCGCTTATGTGGACGATCAATGATTTTCCAGCTTATGCAATGATGTCTAGATGGAGCACGAAGGGAAAACTGTCATGACCAGTTTGTATGAAGAATACATGATCCAGAAGACTAAATCATCGTTGTAGTTTCAGTTTTATGGGACATCGATGATTCTTTCCAAATGATCATCCATATAGAATGAATCGTCGAAGATTTAATAATACCATAGAGACAGATGATCCACCTCAGTGTATGTCTGGAACTGATGTGCTTAATGAATTGAAAGATTTCCGTTTTTCATTCAGAAAGGGTCAAATGAAATCTGGAAAGAGAAATGATGTTTCCACTGAAACTTGTTACAATTGGAGGAAGAGGAGTATCTTTTTTTATTTGACTTATTGGTCAACCAATTTGTTACATCATTTCTTAGATGTAATGCATATTGAAAAGAATATATGAAAAATGTTGCTTTCGGTTCTTATAAATTTCAAGGGGAAGACAAAAGATGATTTACGATCTCGGCATGACTTGGTGGATTGGGGCATCAGAACAAAATTGCATCTTGTGCGTATCAGTGAAAATAAATGGAAACTTACATGTGCTTCTTATGTGATGAAACCTACGGAAAAAAACAATTTATGGAAGTATTAGAGACTATTAGAGTTCCTGATGGCTATTCAAGTAACATATCTAAACGGGTCAACAGAAGAGAGTTGAAGCTAAAATCATTGAAGACTCATGATTATCACGTTCTACTGCATGAGTTTCTTCCGATAGAAATCCTTCATCTTTTGTCCAATAATTTAAGGGTGACTTTTATTCAGTTGTGCCATTTGTTTAGATATATTTGTGCTAAGAATTTTTTCAAGTATTTCTTGCAAAAAATATTGACAGATGCCCCATTAATTTTGTGTGAGTTGGAGAAAATATTTCCTCCATCGTTTTTCACATGAATATTGCATCTGACTATCCATATTCCCACTAAAATACTTCTTGAAGGACCTGTTTATTTTCATTGGATATATCCAAATGAAATAAATATGTACACATTAAAGTCTTATGTCTGAAACAAGAATCATCCCGAAGGTTCTATCAGGAACGGTTACTTGGCTCAATAATGTATGGATTTCTGCTCAATGTATTTGTATGATCTTACTACAATAATGAACATACCAACGAGAAATGAAGAAGAAAAGTATGAGAAAATTGAACCCATTTTTCCATCACTTCCTCAAACAGGAGGAATTCCTGGATCATATACATTGAAGAAATTAATCCATGAAGAGCGGGAGATGGCACATCGCACAGTTTTAGTCCACTATGATTTATTCGATGACTATATCAGGTAACTAAATTGGATATGTATATCTTACATATATATCTATTAAACTATTCATATTTTTTATCTACAAGGAACATAAAAAAATGATAAATAAGAAGCATCGTTCTTTATCTTTGAGAAGGAGAGAGACTTTTCATAGAAAAGAGTTTTCTTCTTGGTTAAAATTGAAGGTAAAAATATTACTGTTTAAAATAATTATATAAATATTTAATTAAGTTTAATAGTCATTTATATTTCAGGTATTGAGTTTGTCTACTGACTCTGTCTCTGAGGAAATAAGATCTTTGAATTTTGGTCCTAATACCATGGTTCGTGACTGTAAATCAATTGTTATAAATGGGTACAAATTTATTGTCACTGAATAAGCAAAGAACATGATAACACGACATGATGGTGTTATGGTTACTGCCACAACAGATTGTTATGCCATTTCATCAGATAGTAGACTGCGATTTTAAAATGTGGGTTATTATAGTCACTGAGAAAATAATAATATTGGATTATTACTCTCATGGACGAGTCACAATGATGAAATGAAATTGGTTTGATTCAATGATGAGACAGGTCACATTTATTGATTATTGTGGATTTCGAGTAATTAATATGACTCGCACTCTTACTATCTAAGAACCATATGTGTTGGTATCAATGGCTAAATAAGTTTTCTATGTCAAAGACCAACTTCGTCCTGAATTTGGTGTCATAGTTGACGTAATTCCAAGAAAAATTTTTTATTATGGTGATGATGGAATTGACACTGTCCCTAGTGCCATTGGAACCAATCCATCTATTTATTTTGATGACTCCAATAGCTCCATTGTCAGAGTTGATTGTGAACTTGAATTTATGGTTGAAAATATATAAAATCATTCATCCATGTTCTCAAATCTTTTGGTTTACCTAGAGTTGGGTTGTTAAGGTTGTTAATATTCAAATTGATTTAGTATTGATCACAAATATGGTTCAGCTGAATTGACTGTCATTTGAATTTTTAATGTTTATTGGTTTCAGTTTTATTTGAATTGAATTTTCTAATTTGTAATTTAATTGTATTCAAACCTAGTAAAACAATATTTCTAACTTGGTGAACATTACAACTTTTATGATTTATTAAATCCATTAAAGCTCTTCTAAAACAATTGATAGCTAAATTACCAATGAATCCCCCTATTCCCTCATATATTTAGTTTTTTAGGTTACACATTAGTTTCCTTTTTGTAATTAATTACATATTTGTTTTCAAAATCAGGAAATGTATCCAATTGAAGAGAGACGAAGGAAAAAAATGATGGAGAACAATTGGAGAATGGAAAAGATGGGCGTTCCACCATTAGTGCCTAGAGTGAGTACTTTATTTCAAATATATATTTAAAGAATATATAATGTCATGTGATTAATTTTTTTGTAAACATTTTTTTAGGATCCACCTATACGTCGACAGTTATTAGACGAGGAGCCTAGCACTGGTCCTAGTACTCAGGTCGGTGGTACGAGGAGGGTTCGTACCAGAGGTGGATGAGCAGCTTCGCGTACCCGACTAGACCTTTCCCCTCCCACTGACATGTCATCCTTCCCACATTATGATCCTGATTTGTCGTTAGGGACACACGGGATATTTAGGCCTCCCATTTTTTCGCCACCGTTTGCATCTTGTGGACCATATTTTTCATATCCCATGTTGATTTCCACTTTCCAATCAGAATCCGGTCGTACAGCTGTCCCATCTTCTTTTCCTTCTACTTTTGTCTCTTCGTTTTTCTATATTCCATCGTCTTTGACTCTTGTTCTACCACAGGGTTTTCCATCAGTTTCTATGGATCCAGCGGTGCTCAACAATCAGAATGGCACAGGTATATTTAAAGAACCCTAACAAATGTTTACAGCAATATTTTTTTCATTATAACATGTTTTGATAAAATATTTGTTTTTCTTTCATGACAGATACATCTACTGATAGGAGGTGGGGGCGGGGGTGTACACGCATGTGTGCGGTGTGGAACTGCTGCACACAGGTTTTGGTGGATTACAATGAAGACATCCAAATGGGTGAGAAAACAGGGAAGCAATATCAGAGTTTTTTGGCGACGCTTTCCAAATACTCCGACATCATTCCCGTCAGCCCGCTATCATGGAGACATTTTCCAAATGAGTTCAAGGATAGAGCTTGGGTAGAGATATGGGTAAAAAATCTGTTGTATTTAATGCCATTAATTATTTTTTTATTTATATGAATGAATATTTTGATGTCAGCTTCGATTTAATTTTCCCAATGGTGAGGGTGCATGACCGGAATGTCTAAAGGATTTAGGTGAGCCTTGGAGATACTACAAGCATGATTTGTATATTGGATGGTGTGCTAGAGTTGGCACTGAGTTATAGGTGGTACCAGTCATGGATGGTTTTCCTATAGAGTAGTATCGTCAGATGATTACTCATTGGACGACTACCCAGTTTAAGGTATTAATTACATTTGAGGTATTTAAATAATAAATTTCATGTTTTGCACTAATATTATCCTTTGCATTATAGAATTTTATTTAGGAATCATCTGGAAAAAATAAACAAATCATTGATGCGAAAAAAATACCTCCACACACTAGGATGTACTACGATGCCAGATCATGAGAGGAAGCAGGTATGACAATTGTTTATAAGTTTTCTTTATGACTTACACTTTCTTTTTTTCCTCAATTAGTTAATAGTTTGCTATATTTTTCATATAACTTTACTTTTCAATGTCATTTTAGAGGCAAATACAGAATATTGAAGGACGTGTGACTCGAGCAAAACTTGTTTTCTCGAGTAAACGGAAAAAGGATGAAAGTGTCGTCAAAGAAGCGACTCAGCATTATATTGTAAGTTTTAATCTATTGATTTTATATTTTAATATATATTTTGTAACTTAATAATATATTTATATTTGTATCAGGATACTTTAGAGTCCCTCGATGCCCAAGAACCAGACAATTTTGGGTCAACTGATCACTTACACCAGGTGTTGGGAGAGGAACATTCTGGCATAGTACGCTGCCGACCTAGGATAGCCCCAACGAGGTATTGGACCTCCTCAGGTACGAGTTGTAGTACCACTGAGCTGCAGCAAGTTAGGGAACAAGAATAATAGGCTGACAAAAGGGGCACAGAGACGGCAGAACAGTCTGCTAGGGAAAACAATGCACTTATGAAATTTATTGAAGTTCTACATCCAAAACTTCCACCAGAGGCCAGCCCATATTTTGATGAATATATATTGTCGATACGTTATATATATGGTGCACCAGGTGTCACTTATAGTGGTGGTCAAGACGATGTCCAGCCTGACGATGAAGATGGTGAGGAGTCTGATGCAGAAGAGGAGGGAGAGGAGGAGGGTGAGGCAGATGGCGAGGGCGAGGAGGAGGGCGCTCAAGAGGGCGAGGACGATGATGGGGATGAGGACGAGGGTGATTATAATGGTGATGATGGTGATGGTAATGTGGTACAAATTGATCCATTACATTTTTGACTAATATTACTAAGATTTGATGTTTAATCCATTCTAGTTGTTAGTTCTATCTAGACCTTTAGTATAGTATTAGAGTTGAGTTATTTTTATATATTGTTTGTTTTCATGGATTTTGTTTTTCTTTTAGTGGTTACGATGTATCTTGAGCATGTTTATAGAGTTTTGTATGTTTGGGAACTCCCTGGACAGCCCCCCTCCTTCCTGGACCCTGGACAACCCCCCACCATCCTCCTTGGACCCCGGACAGCCCCCCCCCCCCCCCACCATCCTCCTTGGTCCCCAGACAGCCCCCCGGACACCCCCGAACAGCCCCCCAGACACCCCGTGGATAGCCCCCCCACCCTCCTTCCTGGACCCCGGTCAGCCCCCCGGATAGCCCCCCACCCTCCTCCTTGGACCCTGGACAGCCCCCCGAACACCCCACGGACAGCCCCCCACCCTCCTCCTTGGACCCTAGACAGCCCCCCGAACACCCCACGGACAGCCCCCCACACAGCCCCCTCACCCTCCTCCTTGGTCCCCGGATAGCCCCTCAGACACCCCCCGGACAACCCCCAAGACAATGATCCATGGTTCATATGCGACATGTATGAATCAACCCCGCCTCAATCAGTGGTGCGGTGTGGCCGGAACCACTCAAAGTGTCTCCCTTTTGTTTCAAAAGGACATCATTTTAAGTGAAAACATCAAATGGCATACGGAAAACCGACCAAATGCATTCTGATTGTGTTGATACTTTAGGAAAATGATCCATGAGTCATTTGAGACATGTAAGATTCAACCCCATCTAAATCTGAGGTGCGGTGTGGCCAGTACCACTCTAACTGTGTCTCTTTTCTTTAAAATGGACAAGATTATAAGTGAAAAGAACAACTGACATATGAAAAACCAACCAAGCACATTTTCAATCTATTGAAACTTTAGTTCAACGATCCATGGGTCATATGTGATGTGTACGAGTCAACCAAGCCTCAATCCGAGTTGCGGTGTGGTCGGGATCACTCTAAGTGTCTCTCTTTTGTTTAAAATGGACAACATTTTATGTACATACGGAAAACTGACCAAACACATTCGACTTCCGTTGAAACTTTAGAAGAAAGATCCATGGTTCATATGTGACACGTACGAGTCAACTCCGCCTCAATCTGAGGCACGGTGTTAGGGCACCACTCAAAGTGTCTTTCTTTTGTTTAAAATGGACATCATTTTAAGTGAAAACAACAATTGGCATACGGAAAACTGACCAAATGCATTCGAAATGTGTTGATGCTTTTGGAAAATGTTCCATGAGTCATTTTTTATGTGTACGAGTCAACCCTATCTCAATCAAAGACGCGGTGTGGCCGGCACCACTCAAAGTGTCTCTCTTTAGTTTAAAATGGACTTCATGTTAAGTGTAAACAGCAACTAACATACGGAAAACCGACCAAACGCATTCGGATTATGTTGAAACTTTAGGAAAACGATCCATTGGTCATATGTGATGTGTACGAGTCAACGGCGCCTCAATCCAAGTTGGAGTGTGGCTGGCACCACCCAAAGTGTCTCTTTTATTTAAAATGGTCAACATTTAAGTACATACGGAAAACTGACCAAACGGATTCTGATTGTGTTGATACTTTAGAACAATGATACATGGGTCATATGTGATGTGTAAGAATCAACCTCGCCTCCATCTAAGGCGCGGTGTGGCCAGAACTACTCAAAGTGTCTCTCTTTTGTTTCAAAAGGACATCATTTTAAGTGAAAACATCAACTGGCATACGGAAAACCGACCAAATGCATTCAGATTGTGTTGATACTTTAGGACAATGATCCATGGGTCATTTGAGACGTGTACGTGTCAAACCTATCTAAATCTAAGGCGTGGTGTGGCCGATACCACTCTAACTATGTCTCTTTTGTTTAAAATGGACAGGATTATAGGTGAAAAGAACAACTGGCATACGAAAAACCGACCAAATGCATTCGTAATCTATTGAATCTTTAGTACAACGATCCATGGGTAATATGTGACGTGTATGAGTGAACCTGGGCTCAATCCGAGTTGCGGTGTGGCTGGGATCACTCTAACTATCTCTCTTTTGTTTAAAATGGACAACATTTTAAGTACATACAGAAAACTGACCAAATGCATTCGGTTTCCCTTGAAACATTAGGAGAACTATCCATGGTTCATATGTGTACGAGTAAACCCCACCTCAATCTGAGGCACGGTTTTTCTGGAACCACTCAAAGTGTCTTTCTTTTGTTTAAAATGGACATCATTTTAAGTGAAAACCACAACTGTCATACATAAACCAACCAAACGCATTCGGAATGTGTTGATGCTTTATGAAAATGTTCCATGGGTTATATGTGATGTGTACGAGTCAACCCCGCCTCAATTCTAGGCACGATGTGGCCAACACCATTCATAGTGTCTCTCTTTTATTTAAAATGAACATCATTTTAAGTGAAAACAACAACTGACATACGAAAAACTAACCAAACGCATTCGAAATGCATTTCTGCTTTAGGACATCGATCCATGGGTCATATGTGACATGTATGAGTCAACCCTTCCACAATCTGTGGCATATCGTGGCCGAGGTCACTCTAAGTGTCTCTCTTTTGTTTAAAATGGACAACGTTTTAAGTACATACAGAAAACTAACCAAATGGATTTTGATTGTGTTGATACATTAGTAAAATGATCCATGGGTCATATGTGACATGTATGAATCAACCCCATCTCAATCTGAGGTGTGGTGTGTCCGGCACCACTCAAAGTGTCTCTCTTTTGTTTCAAAAGGACATCATTTTAAGTGAAAACATCAACAGGCATACAGAAAACCGAACAAACGCATTCAGATTATGATGATACTTTAGGAAAATTATCCATGGGTCATTTGAGATGTGTACGAGTCAACACTGTCTAAACCTGAGGCGCGGTGTGTCCGGTACCACTCTAATTGTGTCTCTTTTTTTAAAAATGGACAGGATTATAAGTGAAAAGAACAACTGACATACGTAAAACTGACCAAACGCATTCTGATTCTATTGATAATTTATAACAATGATCCATGGGTCATATGTGACATGTACGAGCCAACACAAGCTCAATATTAGTTGCGGTGTGGCCGGGATCACTCTATGTTTTTCTCTTTTGTTTAAAATGGACAACATTTTAAGTATATACAGAAAACCAACCAAACGCATTCGGTTTCCGTTGAAACTTTAGGATAACGATCCATGGGTCATATGTGATGTTTAAGAGTCAATTGCGCCTCAATCTAAGGTGTGGTGTGGCCGACACCACTCAAAGTGTCTCTCTTTTGTTTAAAATGGACTTCATTTTAAGTGAAAACAACAACTAGTATACGGAAAACCAACCAAACGGATTCTGATTGTGTTGATACTTTAGAAAAATAATCCATGGGTCATATGTGACGTGTACGAGTCAACCCCACCTCAATCTGAGGGGCGGTGTGGCCAATACCATTCATAGTGTCTCTCTTTTGTTTAAAATGGACATCATTTTAAGTGAAAACAACAACTGACATTCGAAAAACTGACCAAACACATTCAAAATGTATTTATGCTTTAGGACATCAATCCATGGGTCATATGTGATTTTTACGAGTCAACCCCGCCTCAATCTGAGGCATGGTGTGGTCGGGATAACTCTAAGTGCCTCTCTTTTTTTAAAATGGACGACATTTTAAGTACATACAGAAAACTGACCAAACGGATTCTGATTGTGTTGATACATTATTACAACGATCCATGGGTCATATGTGACGTGTACGAATTAACCCCCCCTCAATATGAGTCATGGTGTGGCCGGTGCCACTAAAAGTGTCTCTCTTTTGTTTCAAAAGGACATCATTTTAGGTGAAAACATCAACTAGCATACGGAAAATCAACCAAACTCATTCATATTGTGTTGATACTTTAGGAAAATGATGCATTAGTCATTTGAGACGTGTACAAGTCAACCCTGTCTAAATCTGAGGCGCAGTGTTGCCAGTATCACTCTAACGGTGTCTCTTTTGTTTAAAATGGACAGGATTATAAGTGAAAAGAACAACTGGCATACGGAAAACCAAACAAACGCATTCGGATTCTGTTGATAATTTATCACAATGATCCATGGGTCATATGTGACGTGTATGATCCAACCCGGGCTCAATCTGAGTTGCAATGTGGCCGGGATCACTCTCAGTGTCTCTGTTTTGTTTAAAATGGATAACATTTTATGTACATACAGAAAACAAACCATATGCCATCGGTTTCTATTGAAACATTAGGTGAACTATCCATGGGTCATATGTGATGTGTACGAGTCAACTGCGCCTCAATCTGAGGTGCGGTGTGGCCGACACCACTCAAAGTGTCTCTCCTTTGTTTAAAATAGACTTCATTTTAAGTTAAAACAACAACTAGCATACGGAAAACTGACCAAAAGGATTCTTATTGTGTTAATACTTTAGAAAAATGATCCATGGGTCATATGTGACATGTACGAGTCAACCCCGCCTCAATCCAAGGTGCGGTGTGGCCGACACCATTCATAGTTTCTCTCTTTTTTTTAAAAATGGACATTATTTTAAGTGAAAACAACAACTGACATATGAAAAACTGACCAAGTGCATTTGAAATGTGTTGATGCTTTAGGAAATCGATCAATGGGTCATATGTGATGTGTACGAGTCAACCCCACCTCATTCTGAGGCATGGTGTGGCCGTGATCACTCTAAGTGTCTCTCATTTGTTTAAAATGGACAACATTTTAAGTACATATGGAAAACTGACCAAATGAATTCTGATTGTGTTGATACTTTACCACAATGATCCATGGGTCATATGTAATGTGTAAGAATCAACCCCGCCTCAATATGAGGTGCGGTGTGTCCAGAACCACTCAAAGTGTCTCTCTTTTGTTTCAAAAGGACATCATTTTAATTGAAAACATCAACTGGCATACGGAAAACTGACCAAACTCAATCGGATTTTGTTGATACTTTAGGAAAATGATTCATGGGTCATTTGAGATGTGTACGAGTCAACCCCGTCTAAATTCGAGGCATGATGTGGCCGATACCACTCTAATTGTGTCTCTTTTGTTTAAAATGGACAGGATTATAAGTGAAAAGAACAACTGGCATATGAAAAACTAACCAAACACATTCGGAATCTCTTGAAACTTTAAGACAATGATACATGGGTCATATGTGACGTGTACGAGTCAACCGCACCTCAATCCAAGTCGCGGTGTGTCTGGAACCACCCAAATTTTCTCTCTTATGTTCAAAATGGACAACATTTTAAGTACATATGGAAAACCGACCAAACATATTATGATTGTGTTGATATTTTGCACAATGATCCATGTGTCATTTGTGATGTGTAAGAGTAAACCCTGCCTCAATCTGAGGCGCGGTGTGGCCGGAACCACCCAAAGTGTCTCTCTTTTATTTAAAAAGCAATTAATTTTAAGTGAAAACAAAAATTGACATACGAAAAACCGACCAAACACTTTCGGAATATTTTGATACATTAGGAAAAATATCCATGGGTCATTTGTTATGTTTAAGATTAAAACTCGCCCCAATCCGAGGCATGGTGTGGCCGGTATCACTCCAGGTGTATGTATTTTGTTTTAAATGGACATCATTTCTAGAAAAAACATATGGTATACGAAAAACCGATCAAATTATCAATTGAATTCCGGATTCCACATATAATTGTCATCTAAATTTTAAATTGAATTCTAAATGAATTATCTATGTTTATAATTATGTTGTGAATTCTGATTTAATTCTAGATGTGTATTGTTCTAGGATTCATTATATGTTAAATGTGTATGAATTTGTTCTCTATATGTCTGTGTTAGTTGGTTATTGTAGGTACAATAATTGTTTATGTATGTTTTAGTTTATTTTAGGTACAATAATTAGAAATGATTGGAAATGAGAGGTAATTAGAAAGGAGTGGGAATGGACTAGCTGCTGTGAAAATTGCAAGATGTTGTGAAATTTGCACAGCATAGGCTATGTCAACGGTTTCAAACTGTTGGCATAGAATTCTGATTATTTTTTTAACCAACGGTTCTCTATGAACCATTGGGAAAGAAGTCATCTGGGTTTTTTTTCCAACGGTTCAAGCCAAACCGTTGGGAAAAACTATCCCCACGGTTTGGAACAACCATTGGGATAGGTTCATTTTTTTCAACCTATCCCAATGATTCAGTGTAAACCATTGGGAAAAGCTTTCCCAATGGATTACTTCCCTACGGTTTGCAGAACTGTTGGTATAAGATATACCAATGGTTCTGTAGGCTTTCCCAATGGTTCAAACCCGTTGGGAAAGCATGTATTTCCAGTAGTGAAATCAGAGATGGAGAAAGGGAAAAATGAATGAGAAGCACCCTCAAACTATTCACACCTTGTTTTTTCTGATATCAAGATGGGTTCACAATAGGTAAGTTTTTTTATTAGATCGAGACACTTTTATTAGTGATTATTATTTAATCACTGATAAAAGACATATTTATCAGCACCTTTTTAGAGCTGATAAAGTTATATCTTTATCACTACTAAAATGGTGATAAAAAATCCATATTTATCTATGCTAAAGTTTTAACACTGATAAATATTATGTTTTCCTGTTCTATTTTTAGAAAAAATAATGACTCAACTTTATTAGCGCTAAAAAAATTTTGACAGAGATTTATTTTATCAGCACTTATTTCTTAAGTGCTGATAAAGGATTTATAATTATAATTATAAAAAAATTGTAAATATATATAAAATTAATCAATATATATTAAATATATTCCTTATTTAATCAGAATATTCATCAGTGGTACCTTAGGTAGATGGCTTTGAATCGCCCTCTGTGGGAACTGGCCCAGGCTCGAGTCCCACCAGACTCTAACATTGTGCGTATTATGCACAGGGCGATTCAAAGCCCTATGCCTAGCTGGGGAATGTGCGGCATGCTCTGGGGCCTGCCACCACCCCCCCCCCCCAGTGGGAGTCGATCGTTAACCATACACACGTTTTCGCAAGAGCCTCTTCCCAGTTGGTGATAACTCAACAAGTGCATCCATGAGACCCGATTTCAAAAAACTAAGTAGAAACATATTACTGGGTACTGTAGAAGTACTGTAGTAGGAACTGTATCAGGCACTGTTTAGCACTGTAGTAGTCGGGACTATTCATTCAATTGGGCTTTCAAGACATCGGTTTGGGCCTCAGGTCCTTCAAGGACTTTGGTCCACACAAGGCCTTTTGTCCAGTAAGGCCTTTGGGTCAGTAAGGCCTTCGGGCCAGTAAGGCCTTCGATCCACCTCAAGGATTTCAGGCCACCTCAAGGCCTTCATGCCACCTCAAGGCCTTCAGAACACCTATAATTGGTCTTAAAAACCTAGCAGACTCTACAAAGGAGCAGACTCCATATAAGTATTGAGAGCATGCGTATTCACCATAGTATAAGCTTATGTAGATTTTTTAGAAAGGGTGAGTATGGAATTTTTCATCGATACCAGCATGTTCTTGCACGTGAAGCCTAACCAAAATATCCCTGTGAAGGTGGAGAGCTAACATCACGATGAAGAAGTTGGGGAGGACCAGTTCCATGTAGTTATAACTTGTATATTTTCTAAGACCTACGGGTCATGTAATCTCTATGCCTAGGGGCCCTGTAAGGGTTCCCCACCATCCCTCGAAAGGGGGGTTATCAAAAATCAATAAAAAAAGAAGGCCTTCAAGCTATAATATATATATATATATATAGATTTATTAATATATTATCTATATTTTTAAATATATTTATTCATAAATATTTTTTTATAAATATTTTTTTACAAATATTTTTTTTACATTATTAATTAATATCTAATTTTAATTACATGTGTCTTAAAAATGAGTGAAATTGAATAAATTAAAAATAAGTACAATTTAATAATATTGAAAAAAGGGATACAGTTTTTATGTACATTGTATATAAATATGTGAAGTAAATATAACACACATCTGATCTATGATAAATTGAAAAATCAAATGACATTCAATTAAATGTACATTACTCTATGTAATTAGTCGGTATCTTTAATTCATATTAATATTTAATTATAAACCATTATTCACTAAATATAGCGTATAAATATTTTTCAATCTTAAATCAAATTAATGTACATTAAAATATATCTATATATTCAATATATACAGTTTATTAAACTTATCACTAATCATCTAATTAATAAAACATTTAATATTTTTCTCAATTTAGTTGTTTTTAATTTTTATTTGTTTAATTTTCATTTTGCATGTCTATATATTCAATACATACTATTTATTAGTATTTAAAATTTATATATAGTATAATTAATTTATTCATTTTTATAAATAATTATTTAATTAATAAAATTTGTAACATTTTTTTAATAAACAATTTTTTTATTTATTTATTTGTTTTATTTTATTTCTTCAGAACTATATCAGCACTAAAAATGCACTGATAAAGGACACATTTTTGAGAGAGAAAAATATAGTGATGATAAAGGGTACCCTTTATCAGCACTAAAATTAAATTGTGGATAAAGGGTATCCTTTATCAGTGTTAGAAATAAAGCACTGATATATGGGGCCTTTATCGGTGCTAAAAAAATACTGATAAAGTTAAATTTATCTGGTCATTCCTTAATGTTTATAAATATGTCATATGTAAACACTTTTTTATATTATTGATAAATACCAAGGTTGTTAAATGCCAGTTTTTTTGTAGTGGATTAACAGCTGGAACATAGTTGAATTTCAAAACACATCAAATAAAAAAAGGATGGCATATCATGAAAGTTTGAGTGATTAATATAAAAATTAAAATAAGATTAAATTTCATAGATGCCAAAATTTTGGTAAGAGAACCCATGGATAATTCCTTAAAGGAACTATAATATGATTCATATGGGGAAAAGGTAGAAACAAAGAATCGAATTTCCAAAGAAAATTGAATATTCGGATTAATAGGATGCAACAAAATAATGATAAACCTAAGGAACCACATATGGTTCAATATCCTATATGTGGATAACTTGATCATTATCCATGTCAATTCCCCAATCAAAAGGTTAATTCCTAATGGAATATTTTTTGATAATCATTGAATTGTAATTATTTAAGTGCTTAAGTGATGGAACTTAAGAATCATGTTGTTGTATTACTATTTATCAATTGGAATTTAGTTACAATTGTCATAAAACTACTAAGGATTATTCTTTATAAGTTTTTATTTAAGTATTTTCATGAATATGTGAGTGGAAATAATGGTAAGGGGATATATTAAAGAAAAATACATGATTGATGAAAATATAGTCTTTAAAATGTACTTGAAGTTAAGGTAATTATATTCAGTAAATATTAATTGATTTTATGGGAAAAAATAAGTGGAATGGAAGAAATTAGTGGTAAAAGACTGATTTGGTGAGTAAAGTTATTTTGTGTATTTTTATCATATTTTGGGAAATGTTTTATTGGGTTGATATGTATGTATCCTTTAGCTTTAATATAAAGTATTTTTTGGGAAGAATGCAATTATATTTCTAGAGATGTAAGTTCAAGTTTATGAGATAACCTTTTAGGTTAAAACCATTATTAATGTTGAGGTTATTGAGTTTATTTTGGATATAGGTTTTTTATTTAATTAATTATCTATAATTAAACCTATGGTTTATTTCTGAATTTTAGAGATTAATATATTCATATTCATTTTTGGTATTTTCTTACCTCGTGATAACCATTTTTGGTTTCAATAAATATTGGTAGAATATCTTTTCACTATTTTATGGATAATATGATCTATTAAAATTTTATTTTGTGTGTTTGGAATAAAAAATTGATATTGGATATTCATTCCGTAGAGTAAGAGGTGTAGTGGAAATTTATTGAAGCATAGTGAAAGGATGAAATTATGTTTATTAAATAAAAAAATGTTACAGGTAAGTAAATTTTCCATATTTTATTATCTTGATAAAAAAATAATTCATCAACTATATGAAAATGAACATGAAATAAAAAATTTATCCTATTAACTTCTTATTCGGTGAATCAATGGTCTTTTAATTTATCATAGACTTATGGTTTTGTGTTTTTTAACTTTCTCTTGATCATTCACTTTCTTGTGATTGAGGATCTCTATCACTATTCATAATTATTTATTATTTTCTTACATGTACAAATTTTAACTTCCCACCATTTCTCTCAAATTTGGGAACCTAGTTATCATAGACTTATGGTTTTGTGTTTGTCAAACGAACTACGATATAATATTAAAATATTATTACTTAAACGTAACCGATATAATCTTACCATTAAATTAACATAAATGAATAATGTAATTAGTTTATTAAATATATATATATATACACACACACACACACACACACATATATATATATATATATATATTCCATACTCAATATAAAAATCTTTACAAATTCTTAATAAATGAGCACTCAACATTAATAATGATATTTTATTCTACAAAAAAATATGTTTTCTTCAAAAATGATTTCTATTTATTTTTGTGAGAAAATATTATAAATATTTTTTAGAAATTTTAGAAATTTTATTTTATAAAATTAAAATATTTTTTGAAATTAGAATATTTATATTAACTTAGTGTGAATGTTTTGGATTTTTCATAAAATACTGATTTTTCAATGAATTGTGAAAATACATATTTTTTTGTAAAATTATCATTTCATTTTTCTAATTTAAGTAATTTAAAAAGTACCATTATTAATTTAATATAATTTAAAATTAGAATTACTATAATATAGTTATATTTAATATAATTAAAAAAAATTAAATCATCATTATATAATATTTTATTATATATTCATTTTTAGGCTTAGAAACACATTTTTCTAAAAACTATATCAAAGTGCATAATGTTTCTACATTTTAAATAAATAAAATTACCCCTAATGAGGATTTATTTAAATGAAATTTATAGATCATTTTTTTATAAATATTAATTTAAATTAATTTAATTATGAATACTTTTCATATAGTTATAATAAGATCATATTATGATTGTAAAATGTTTTTCTTGAAAATCTATTTTTTGACATCTCTACGGGTTTAATTATAAATTAAATTATACAAATTATGTTAATTTAATTTGATAAAATGTATTCCATAATTTTAATCCGAATAAATTATATTATATAATAAGGTAAACTTACTTCATTCCCATAATCAATAGTAAAATTAGTAAAAAAGTGTAATTGTGGTAAACAAATTAAAAGGGTAAAAGTGGGTAACCTTATAGGTAAGAAAAATCAAAATTTTAAAATTATTTATTTTGAATTTTATAGGTTTGGATCATCCTTATCTATCCTAAAATATTTTATTTTTTAATTTTGGAGGCACTTATCTTGTGTGTGGCCTCCCATTGTTGAATAGTTTTCGGTATTTACTATAATATTACTCCACCTCCCTTATAAAATCCCCCATACTTTACACACATACAAACCAATTATTTAAGAAACTACCTTCCCAAAATCACTTAATTAATTCCATAACCTAATCTTAGTATCCTTGGATTGATTATAAATAAAATCTAAGAAGGCTTTAGGCATAATTCTAAAGAGGTGGTCCCAAGAAGGGTAATAGTCTTCACCGAGCTCCTTCTTTTTTCCTTCATATTTTTTCACATTCAATTATTTCATAACACTTACAATATAAAAAAAAATTACCTCTTATATAATTATATTTTATTATGTTTATTTAATAATATTCAACCATCTCTACTTCCATCAAATGGTAAATGAAACCATCATTTGTGTGTATGGAAGACTACTGCCTCATGAACCGATGTAATTCATTTTCCATAATACCCTCTAATGGATATTCATAAAGATGAATTTAATGTTTATATATTATTATTATGAAATATTAATAATTATATAAAATTAATATATCATATAATTTCTTACTATACCATCAATTTAAAAATGATAACATTGTTTGTGTGTACGATGGACTACCTCCTCACGAAGCGATGTGATTCATTTATTTGTTATTACCACATTACATGGATGGTATATATAAGTGTATTTAAATATATTAAATGATACATATTATATAATAATAATTATAGAAATATAAAATAACACTTAAATTCATTCAATCATGATCTTTGAAAAATAGAAATGTTATGCTTGTGTACGTACGCCTTACCATCTCCATGATTTAACATAATTTATTTTTCATAACCATAATTCATAGTTATTTTTAAATTATTATTCATGTATAAAAATGATAATTATTTAATTATTATTATTCTGTATTTTATTGAAAAATAACCCCTTTGACTACGGTTAACACACTAACGATGTTTTGAAATAATGAACTGAGCATCCTTAAGACCCATGACATGGACATAACGGACTAAGTAATTAATTAAGTCATTAAAATAAATGAATTAATTGGTCTAATTATAATTTATTAATCTTATAATATTTCCCTTAGAAAAAAAATAATTTATAAAAGATTATTATATAGGGGATAAAAGAAATAACAATCCAGGACTCAATGTATGGGTTTCCATCTCAAAACATCCTTCTTTGATACACATGTTATTTTACGCACCTAATTTATTTTATGTAGTGTATATACAACAAATTTAAATATTATATCAGTAGTCCATAATAATTCATGGTATTTTAAGTTACAATTCATTTTATTTATGGGGTTTTTTGATTCAAAACATTCCAAAGCGGCAGGGGTTTATGCTTCAATCTCAATTTAATTAGGATTGTTTATGCTTTAATTTCCATTGAAGTAAATTATTAGATAATTACCAAACAAATCCCCTTAATTTTATTATATTTTTCATATTTATGAAATTTTCAACTAATAGTATCATCTACCTCTCATAGGAACTTAAAATTGTTGAGAGAAATTCTTTAAGATAATCCAACTTCATTTCACTCTTCAGAAGAAAATCATTTTCTTTAGAAATACATGTTCTCTAAAAATATTTTAAATAATATTATTAATATTATAAAATTATTTATTTAATGAATTTTAACCCCTAGATTACTTTTTAAAAATGATTTAAAATGAATCTTCCCATCATTTTCAGAACGAGGCTCTTCTTGAATTTTCTTACAAAATTTTATTAGAATGTTTTTTAACATATAATAAATATAAGGAATTAACTGTTATCATTTTATTTAAATATTAATTTATAATTTTCTTATTTATATTTTAAAATAAAAGTATTCACATAGTATTAGTTTTTATTTTATTTTTTTCAAAAGTTATTTTCAAAGTGGAAAGGTTATTTTCCTCAATAATTCTTTTTTAATATTTTGAAAATTATTTATATTAATTATACAAAAAAACTTGAATGTTGTAGAATTCATATAAAAATATCTATATTTTTCTCTTACATATATACCTTTCTGACTCTCCCTTCATTTTACATGCCCTATTCTC